>OX645060.1:93594482-94844482 GCA_951905685.1 Eumerus sabulonum
CTAATAATCATGCGTTTACCGAGGCTTTAATAAACACATAATATATCATCATGTAGGAGTGTGCGGAATTTTGGCCGATCCAGGCTAAACCAATTGTCCGACGAATAGTAAAGAGTTGCGTTCTTTGCACCAGGGCATGTCAACGTTTTCATTATCCGCTATCGGGAAACTTACCAGAGTATTGCCTTCACGTCCATTTACGACTGTAGGAACAGATTTTTGTGGACCCTTCATGTGGCATTCTTGTCGTCGTGGGACTGCCGCCGTAAAAGCATATGTTTCAGTCCTTGTATGCCTTAGCACGAACACGGTACATTTAGTGCTATTGGGTGATCTCACCACGTCTTCATTCTTAGGTGCTTTGCGTCGTTTTATTAGCCGAAGAGGCTCTTGTCGCATTATTTATAGTGACAATGCAACTAATTACAATGGTGCACGCAATGAGCTGCGGGCATTATTTGAAATGTTTAAGAATCAACAATCTAATGCTGAAATCACGAAAGCCTGCTTGGATGATGGCATCGACTGGAAGCGTATACTTCCAAGATCTCCACATTTTGGTGGTATCTGGGAGGCAGCTGTAAAATCAGCCAAATATCATATGAAACGCCTATCACATCTCGCCGCTTTGGCTGGTGAGGAGCTTAATACACTCATCAATCAAATAGAATGCATTCTCAATTCTCGCCCGATTTCTCCTCTTTCTGAAGATCCTAATGACTTCAATCCCTTAACTCCAGGCCAATTTTTAACAGAAACTTCACTAATTGCACTACCCAAACCAGATTTGTGCGACAAAAA
Source organism: Eumerus sabulonum (assembly GCA_951905685.1). Taxonomy (NCBI): domain Eukaryota; kingdom Metazoa; phylum Arthropoda; class Insecta; order Diptera; family Syrphidae; genus Eumerus; species Eumerus sabulonum. The sequence continues at coordinate 93,595,284 of OX645060.1, forward strand.
CATTTCCTATCTAAGCCGATTGCAGCGTGTGCAATGGCTTATGCAACAGTTTTGGAAGCATGAGTATCTACATACGTTACAACAACGAAACAAATGGAGAAAAAACAGCTCAGATATTCAAATCAACGATATTGTAATCATCAATGATGACAACCTTCCTCCACTTAAATTATAGCTTGGCAGAGTTATACAAACACATCCTGGCCAAGACGAAATTGTTCGTGTGGTTACTTTGAAGACTGCTAGTGGGACTTTAAAAATTGCAACAACGAATATTTATCGATTACCACTGGTTGAAGCACGAGAAGTCCTTCAAGAGGGGAAGAACGTTAAGACTACTTGATGTATTTACTTTATATCTTTTTTATAACCTTGTTTGAACTATAATGCTAAGACTGCTTCATGTATTTAAATTGCCAAAAGGTTACTTTATATATATTTAATAATTTTGTTTCAACTGTATTATTGACAGGGATATTTGTCGATATCCCGCTTCGTTTTCGAGATATCGATATTTTAAATTGTTTTTGGATAAACTTCCGAATAGTCCTCATCTCCGATTTATTTATTTAGAAGCGGCATTCATCAATCTTGGGCGCTTATACTTTGTATATATGTACCTAACATTGCATCCACACCAAATCCTACAGGGATCCCCAGCAGGGGAGTTGCGGGGGGGCAGTTTTCCACCCATACATGTTTCATTGCGATTTACTTATAAAAACGATGAGATGAGGACCAAAAATAATTTGAAATATCGGTATCTCGAAAACGAAGCGGGATATCGACAAATATCCCTGTCAATAATACAGTTGAAACAAAATTATTAAATATATATAAAGTAACGAGATATCGAAAAATTTTATTTATCGTTTTCGATTTATTTTGGGTCGATTTACCTAAGTCCATCATCAGATCGTGGCGTCACGGAAATCGTAGTATCCCTTTGTTTTGTTTTTTTGTTGGTAACTATTAGAAAAATTAGTAAAATGGTAAAAAAATAAGAATATAAAAAAACGAATTTTCTGATATCAAAAGAAGTAAAATATTATTGTTTTCTTGGTGTACGCTCGATTTTGAGAGCAACTGAAGACTCTAGGGTTTTTTATCTGTTGCTTAATGGCGTGAAAACCGCTAGACAGATTCGAATGAATTTTGACAGAATCCTGTTTGTTTGACTGGTCTTATTTCGATTTGGAAATGGGCACATATGTATATATACATATGTATGTATATATGTATATCCACCATACAAATCACCTGGCTTACTGATTACTCCTAAAAGTGTGCCTGTATTTTATGTTATGCATGTTGGTCTATGCAGCTTAATGTCAACGCAACAGTTTTTCAGGCCCCCAAGTATGCAAACAAAAAATAATAATACAGGCTAAAAAAATAATATTTTCTGAGAAACCCATAGGATAAAATGAATTTTTAAGCCTTAATATCTCCTAAACTAGGCAAAAACGGGAAAATTGGAACTTATTTTTTGTGCTTATTTCAACGAGATCTACAAAACTGCGTTTTCAAAATGCGTTACCTCGGACGATACAACACAGACGATACAATATTTTAATATTGTGCAATAAAAATCAATAGCGTTTTGATTTTCCGCTATATATTGCACAATCTTGCAATATTATCTAAAGACGAACAATAATATTGTTACGAAATTTTCAAATCCCACACCAAATAGGGTTCGCATCACTGGATTGCGATAAACTACAATTGTCTACGTTTTCCCAATTAAAACACACACACTTTTGTTGTTTCGCCACAGATCAATTATCTGTGCAGCTTCACCACTTTTATTTATTATCCAAAACCTATTGACCACTTTAAAATTTATTACACACACAAACCTTTATTGAAAGCTTTTATTTTCCCACTGTATTACCGATTGATCACACCGACTTGTCACACGCTGTTCAATTCCACAAACTGAATGTCTGCCGAGGGCGAGTGTTCGCGTTTATATAGCTCTCGGTCCACCTTCTCGAATGTTCGCCGCTGGAAGTTCCCCTTCGGAAATCTCTAGAATGAACTGACAATTAGCATTACGCCATTGGAAGATGACATCATTCAAATCCCCGCTTCTAGAGAGCTTTCGAACTTCGACAGCGAAATTCGGACTTAACCGTCGGCTTGTATCTCCGCATCACTGCCCTCCACCTAAACTTGTTCGTCCTCGAACAAGCGATTGGATCCTTCTCCGTAATATGGCGCTAACCTCTCTACGTGGACAATTTTATACTTCCCCGTCTGTTTCCCGTCTGCGGTATTCGATACACCATGTCGTTAAGTTTCTTGATGACCTCATATGGTCCATCCCAGGCTGATTACAATTTGGGGCACAAGCCTTTTTTCGTTGTGGGTTCTACAGCAATACCAATTGTCCTGTCTCGAATCCAGAAGTATTCGCCCTCAAGTCGTACCTCGCCTTCATTTTATCGCTGACCAAATTCAGTCGCTCCCGGATGAACTGATGGATGGAGTTCAGCTGTTCCTTCTTTTCGGTTACGAAGTCCTCCCTGCCGCTAGTTGTCGGTAGTACCACGCCGAAAATCAAGTCCGATGGAAGTCGGAGATCAGTTCCAAAAATGGCTTCGGCGGGTGTTGTTGCCGTTGAATTGTGCTGTGCCGAACGATGGCATACCGTTCGAAAAGGGGAAGATGTTCATCCTAGTCCTTCTGATCTCCGACGACGGCTTTTCTCAGGTATTCCTCCATCGTCCGATTGAACCTTTCGACCATGCCATCAGATTGTGGGTGGAATGGTGTTGTCCGCGTCTTTCTGATACCTAACATGTCGCAGAGTTCTTTGAACACCGACGACTTGAAGTTTCTTCCTTGGTCCGAGTGCAGTTCCAGCGGTACTCCGTAACGCGCAACCCAGTTGTTCACGAATGCATCCGAAATGGTTTTGGCTTCCAGGTTCGGGATGCAAAACACCTCAGGCCACTTGCTGAAGTAGTCGATCACCACCAGCGCGTATTTGTTTCCAGCGTTGCTCGTTGGGAATGGGCCTGTGATGTCCATGGCGATACGTTCGAACGGTGCTCCAACATTGTACTGCTGCATATTTCCTCGAGTTTTCCTGACTGGCCCCTTTGCCTTCGCACACTGTTCACACCTGCGAATGAAATTTGTGACCGACTCATGGCATCCTACCCCATAGAAACGTCTCTTTATCTTTTCTACAGTTTTGTTAACACCAAGATGACCCCCGCTTGGTCCCTCGTGGTATTCTCGGATGAAGTAGTCGATTTGTCCCTTTGGAATTACCAGCAGATCGTTTACAATGTTCCCGTCCTCACTTTCCCAACTGCGGTAGAGGCAACCGTTCTTCAGCTTCAAACTCTGCCATTGAGCCCAGTAAGCTTTCACGATTGGGCTTTCACTGCATGTTTGCTGCCAACTTGGTCGAAAATCTCGTTCTTGGTAGTCGATGGTGACTGCCAGATCGGCATCTTCTCGCTGCTTCCTTCCGACTCTCTCGACAGTCCAGGAATCTTCTGGCAGCACCTGGAAACAACGGATGTCGGCGACCTGTTCCTTGGTTTCGGCTCGTGAACAATGTTTGCATTCAACATCGCGAGGTCGCCTCGTTAATGCATCCGCATTACTATGACTGCTTCCCTTCTGGTATTCGCGTGCTCTCACTTGATCCCCTTTTGGCAAATCCGACTTCGGATGCCTTCTTTCCAGACGGCAACTTCTCGCCATGTGCCCTTGCTGGTTGCAGGTGTAGCATCTACCTGAGAACGGGCGGCCCCTACTCATCGTTGTTGCACTGGAACTACGCCACAATTTGCTGGAAGAACGCTTTCTCCGCAGACGACGGTCTTTTGCAATGTGCCCCTGCTGGTCGCAGATATAGCAGCTACCTGGGAACGAGCGACTCCTACTCACTGTCGTTGCTCTGGAACTACGCCGCAACTTGCTGGATGAGCGCTTTCTCCGCAGACGGCAGTTTCTCGCAATGTTGCCCCGCTGGTCGCAGATGTAGCATCTACCAGGGAATGAACCACTCTTCCTCTCCGTTGTTGTTCTGGAACTATCCTGGTCTTCAGATATGCGCCGTAATTTGATGGAAGGTCGGCATATCAAGAGGGATGTTTCACATGCGAGAGCGTTGGCAATTGTCTCCTTGAACGATGTTTTCGGCAGGAGAATCAGGCATCGTTGCGTATCGGGGTCCCTTTGCCCTTGGATGAAAGAATCCATTTTCAGTTTTTCCACCACATCAACTGGAATATCCGGATGGATGGATGGTCTCGTTTCCACGCTGCTTTCGTCCTTTAAGTTCCAGCTTGTGCATCTCTTGCATGTGCTCACTGCCGTATCTTCGATGAAGAGCTTCCCATATGGCTGTGTAGTTCTTTCTCAGGGTTTCCGGGATGGTCTGTAGTACATCGGCTGCTTCGCCTTTAAGCGAAATTACTAGAGCGGCCACACGATCTTCTTATTCCCATTGATTCCGTTCCGCTGTTGTCTCGAACTGAACTAAGGTCTCGATTATCTTTTCCTGATTATTTTCGAGATCTAGAACCTTCTTGTCCAGTGTCTCGATTCCCTTTTCCTGGTTATTTTCAAGATCCAGAACCTTCTTATCCAGTGTATCGATTCTCTCTTCGAAGCCCTGGAACCGATCGTTGACCGCTTGCTGGATGTCTCTCAAGCTTTCTCGATTGTTCTCTAGCATCTCTTCCAGCTTCTGATTCAGGGAAGTGGCATTTTCCTCCAACTTCCTACTTACGGCCGCGGAATTTTCCTCCAGTTTTTCTAGTTTCTGGTTCATGGAAGCACTCATAGCATTCATAGCTGCATGAATTTGCTGCATATCGAACGCTGGCTCAGTGGATGTCGGCGGCTTCTCCACCCCGAATTCGTAACTCTCCCAATCGATACCTTCTTCCTGCAACGCTGATCGCAGTATCTCCACCAGGTTGGCTTTACTTCCCACTGTGGATAATTCTCGAGCATCCAGCTCTCTTTTCAGTTGTTCGATGGTCAATTTTTCCAATTTCACCATTTTCTCACTCTTTTAGTAATTCAATACACAATTTGAATAAACGTTTAACTCGTTTACTGACACTCCCACTTCTGACACCAAATGTTACGAAATTATTCGAGTCCCACACCAAATAGGGTTCGCACCACTGGATTGCGATAAACTACAATTGTCTACGTTTTCCCAAATAAAACACACACACTTTTGTTGTTTCACCACAGATCAATTATCTGTGCAGCTTCACCACTTTTATTTATTATCCAAAACCTATTGACCACTTTAAACTTTATTACACACACAAACCTTTATTGAAAGCTTTTATTTTCCCATTGTATTACCGATTGATCACACCGACTTGTCACACGCTGTTCAATTCCACAAACTGAATGTCTGCCGAGGGCGAGTGTTCGCGCTTATATAGCTCTTGGTCCACCTACTCGAATGTTCGCCGCTGGAAGTTCCCCTTTGGAAATCTCTAGAATGCACTGACAATTAGCATTACGCCGTTGGAAGTTAACATCATTTCAATCCCCGCTTCGAGAGAGCTTTCGAACTTCGACAGCGAAATTCGAACTTAACCGTCGGTTTGTATCTCCGCAACAATATTGTTGCGGAGATGCAGGCGGACCGTTAAGTTCGAAAACTCTCTGGAAGCGGGGATTGGAATGATGTCAACTTCCAAGGGAATTGTCAGAGCGTTCTAGAGATTTCCGAAGGGGAACTTCCAACGGCGAACGTTCGAGACGGTGGACCGAGAGCTATATAAGCGCGAACACTCGCCCTTGACAGACATTCAATTTGTGGTATAAAACAGCGTGTGACAAGTCGGTGTGATCAACCAAGGTGAAAAGAAAAGCTTTCAATAAAGGTTTGTGTATTGTGTAATAAAGTTTAAAGTGGATAGTATTGGATAATAAAGTTTAAAGTGGATAGTATTGGATAATAAAGAAAAGTGGTGAAGATACACAGATAATTGATCTGTGGGGAAAGAATTAAAATTGTGTGTGTTTCAATTTAAATAAAAAGGACAATTGTAGTTTATCGCAATCCAGTGGTGCGAACCCTATTTGGTGTGGGTATCGAATAATTCGTAACATTTGGTGTCAGAAGTAGGATTGCGAGTAAACGAGTGGAACGTTTATTTAAATTGTGAATTGCACAAAGTGAATTGTTAAGAGATAGAAAAAATGGTGAAATTGGAAAAGTTGACAATCGAACAACTGAAAAGAGAGCTGGATGCTCGGCAATTATCCACAGTGGGAAGTAAAGCCAACCTGGTGGAGAGAAAAGTGGAATCACTCGCTTCACCAAGCAGGTGAAAGCAAAATTGTTGCACTGGATATTTCAAAAGCATTTGACAGGGTTTGGCATGAAGCCCTTTTGTCGAAAATGCGTGCTTTTGGGATCGATGAGTCTCTTTTTCAATGGATTAGAAGCTACCTTTCGAATCGTTCAATTCAAGTTGTTTTGGACGGATTCAAATCTGATTTTCACTTTGTAAATGCCGGTGTTCCCCAGGGCTCCGTTTTGTCTCCGACACTCTTTCTTATATTTATAAATGATCTCTTGTCTGTTACTTCTAATCCAATTCACTCCTTCGCTGACGACAGTACCCTCAGCTTCTCATATTCGTTCACCAGTTTACGACCCTGCACTTCGGTTGTAGATAATGAGCGGCAGCGTATGTTAAGCTCATTAAATTCCGATATCGACAGCATTATCCAATGGGGTAAAAACAATAGAGTGGAATTCAGTGCATCCAAAACACAATGCTGTCTCTTGTCGTTAAAGCGTATAACTAGCCCGCAGCCATTATCCATGAATGGCACTTGCATCTCAGAAACTGAAAAGCTTTCCATCCTGGGTATGAGTGTTGCTCACAATCTTAATTGGAGCGACCATATATTCAGTGTCGCCAAAAATGCTGCGAAATGCCTAGGCTTCTTATACAGATGCAAGAAATATTTCTCACCCTTAGACCTGGCTACAATCTATAAGGCGTTCGTTCGCCCCAAATTAGAGTTTAACGCTCATGTCTGGTCCGGTGCTTCCAAGACCCCATTGCACCTACTAGACAGAATACAAAAACGAGCCATAAAACTGATAGGTGACTCCAGCATTACCAAAACATTAGATTCGCTGGAACACCGCAGGAATGTTACCTGCCTCTCCCTGTCTTATCGTTACTACCACCAAAAATGCTCTGATGAAATAGCCAGTTGCATTCCGCCCCTTCAACATTTCTCCTGCAATACACGTCTCTCTAGGAATGCTCACAAATATACCCTGAAGCCCGCTTTCGGACGTACTGTAAAATATAGAGAATCTTTCATTAACCGAACCACACGAATCTGGAACTCCCTGCCGAATTCGGTGTTCCCCCCTCAATGCAACATGCAAGCATTTAAGATCAATGTCCATCGGCATCTCCTCTATTCCTCTTCCTCTCTACCTTCTGCCCGCACTGTGTCGCCGACATAATAAGGTTATTAGACCTTGAGTGCGCGCAAATTATTAAAAAAAAAAATAAAAATTTCCCCTAGATCCAGTATTAATTCTCTTAGCCAATTTCTTGATAAAAAAGCCATACTAAGAGTAGGTGGACGTATCAAAGCTCAGACATTGGATAAGAATACAAACACCCAGCACTTCTTCCTAATAATCATGCGTTTACCGAGGCTTTAATAAACACATAATATATCATCATGTAGGAGTGTGCGGAATTTTGGCCGATCCAGGCTAAACCAATTGTCCGACGAATAGTAAAGAGTTGCGTTCTTTGCACCAGGGCATGTCAACGTTTTCATTATCCGCTATCGGGAAACTTACCAGAGTATTGCCTTCACGTCCATTTACGACTGTAGGAACAGATTTTTGTGGACCCTTCATGTGGCATTCTTGTCGTCGTGGGACTGCCGCCGTAAAAGCATATGTTTCAGTCCTTGTATGCCTTAGCACGAACACGGTACATTTAGTGCTATTGGGTGATCTCACCACGTCTTCATTCTTAGGTGCTTTGCGTCGTTTTATTAGCCGAAGAGGCTCTTGTCGCATTATTTATAGTGACAATGCAACTAATTACAATGGTGCACGCAATGAGCTGCGGGCATTATTTGAAATGTTTAAGAATCAACAATCTAATGCTGAAATCACGAAAGCCTGCTTGGATGATGGCATCGACTGGAAGCGTATACTTCCAAGATCTCCACATTTTGGTGGTATCTGGGAGGCAGCTGTAAAATCAGCCAAATATCATATGAAACGCCTATCACATCTCGCCGCTTTGGCTGGTGAGGAGCTTAATACACTCATCAATCAAATAGAATGCATTCTCAATTCTCGCCCGATTTCTCCTCTTTCTGAAGATCCTAATGACTTCAATCCCTTAACTCCAGGCCAATTTTTAACAGAAACTTCACTAATTGCACTACCCAAACCAGATTTGTGCGACAAAAACATTTCCTATCGAAGCCGATTGCAGCGTGTGCAATGGCTTATGCAACAGTTTTGGAAGCATGAGTATCTACATACGTTACAACAACGAAACAAATGGAGAAAAAACAGCTCAGATATTCAAATCAACGATATTGTAATCATCAATGATGACAACCTTCCTCCACTTAAATTATAGCTTGGCAGAGTTATACAAACACATCCTGGCCAAGACGAAATTGTTCGTGTGGTTACTTTGAAGACTGCTAGTGGGACTTTAAAAATTGCAACAACGAATATTTATCGATTACCACTGGTTGAAGCACGAGAAGTCCTTCAAGAGGGGAAGAACGTTAAGACTACTTGATGTATTTACTTTATATCTTTTTTATAACCTTGTTTGAACTATAATGCTAAGACTGCTTCATGTATTTAAATTGCCAAAAGGTTACTTTATATATATTTAATAATTTTGTTTCAACTGTATTATTGACAGGGATATTTGTCGATATCCCGCTTCGTTTTCGAGATATCGATATTTTAAATTGTTTTTGGATAAACTTCCGAATAGTCCTCATCTCCGATTTATTTATTTAGAAGCGGCATTCATCAATCTTGGGCGCTTATACTTTGTATATATGTACCTAACATTGCATCCACACCAAATCCTACAGGGATCCCCAGCAGGGGAGTTGCGGGGGGGCAGTTTTCCACCCATACATGTTTCATTGCGATTTACTTATAAAAACGATGAGATGAGGACCAAAAATAATTTGAAATATCGGTATCTCGAAAACGAAGCGGGATATCGACAAATATCCCTGTCAATAATACAGTTGAAACAAAATTATTAAATATATATAAAGTAACGAGATATCGAAAATTTTTATTTATCGTTTTCGATTTATTTTGGGTCGATTTACCTAAGTCCATCATCAGATCGTGGCGTCACGGAAATCGTAGTATCCCTTTGTTTTGTTTTTTTGTTGGTAACTATTAGAAAAATTAGTAAAATGGTAAAAAAATAAGAATATAAAAAAACGAATTTTCTGATATCAAAAGAAGTAAAATATTTTTGTTTTCTTGGTGTACGCTCGATTTTGAGAGCAACTGAAGACTCTAGGGTTTTTTACTTACTTACTTATCAGGCCTGCGATCCATGGAGGATCTGAGCCTGAGCTATAGCTGCCTTCCATCCTTGACGGTCCCGGGCACGCTGCTTCCAGTTGTCAAGACCAAGATGTCTTACATCCGCGATTACTTGGTCTTTATACCGGAGGTTCGGTCTTCCTCTTCTTCTCGAACCAGGAGGCTCGGAGTCGAAGACCCTCTTAGCTGGAGCGTTGATGTCCATGCGCTCGATGTGGCCGAGCCAGTGCAGTCGACGGGTCCTTGCCTTCCGGACTACATCCACATCTTGGTACAGCTCGTAGAGTTCGCGGTTGTGTCTTCTTCTCCATTCACCTTCCTCACAGACAGGACCAAATATCCGGCGCAGAATTTTTCTTTCGAAAGAACCCAAAATCAGCTCCGCTGTCCTGCTTATCGTCCAGCTTTCGGCTCCGTACAGCAAGACTGGCAGAATGAGCGTTTTGTAAAGCATGACTTTGGTCTTTCGAGTGAGGAGTTTTGACCCCAGTTGTTTGGACAAGCCGAAGTAGCAGCGGTTGCCAAGGGCGATTCTACGCCGGATCTCCACTGTGGTGTCATTTGTGGAGTTTACGTTTGCCCCGAGGTAGACAAACTCCTTAACTACCTCGAAATTGTAGCTGTCAATTGTTATGTTTTGTCCCAGGTGGTGAGCGACGGATTGGTTTTTGCTTGACAGCATGTATTTCGTTTTGTCCTCATTGATCTTAAGACCAATTCGTTTCGCCTGTTCTTCAATCGCCGTGAATGCTTCCACAATGCCACGGCGAGAACACGCGATGATGTCGATATCATCCGCGTATCCTAGCAGCTGGATGGACTTGTAAAAGATAGTGCCTTCCCTGTTGACGCCTGCCCGTCGCACTATCTGCTCCAGCACCAGGTTGAAGAAGTCACATGACAGCGCATCTCCTTGCCGAAATCCGTAGCATGTTTCGAATGGTTCCGAGGTCCTAGAACCGAGTTGCACGGTGCATCGCGTGTTTTTTAGCGTGGCGCGACACAACAGGATCAGTTTTACCGGGATCCCGAATTCGGCCATCGCCCCAAACAGTGCTTCACGATGAATGCTGTCGTATGCGGCTTTGAAATCGATGAAAAGATGGTGTGTATCGATTTGAAACTCGTTGGTCTTTTCCAGGATCTGTCGAAGTGTGAAAATTTGGTCTATAGTTGATTTGCCGGGCCGGAAGCCGCACTGGTAGCTGCCGATTAGTGCGGTGCAAAATGGTTTTAGACGTTCACACAATACGCTGGACAGGATCTTGTATGCGACATTGAGCAGGGATATACCTCTATAGTTCTTGCAAGAGGTAGGATCGCCTTTTTTGTGGATGGGGCATATAGAGCTGGTATTCCAGTCGTCGGGCATGCTCTCATCTTCCCAAATTCTGCAGATGATCTGGTGCATGCTCCCTACCAGAACATCGCCGCCAGCCTTGAAGAGCTCTGATGGCAAGCCATCTGAGCCTGCGGCCTTGTTGTTCTTCAGCTTCTGAATAGCTGTGCCGACTTCTTCTATGCTGGGTGGGAGGACTACTTCAGCGGCTGGAGTTGGGATTTCCTCGGTCCCTACCACTCTCTCTTGGTCATGCTCGTTAAGCAGCTGCTGGAAGTGCTGCTTAAATACATCCACTATTCCCTGCGGGTCGGTGACAAGATTACCCTCGCAGTTTCGAAGAGCCAAGGTGCCCTTTTTGAAGCCTCCTGCAAGGCCTTTGGCTTTCTTGTAAAAGGCTCGTATTTTATGTTTATCCCTAGACTCCTCGATATCCTTGAGCTGGGAGGCTGCGAAGATTCTTTTCTTTTGTCGCAGTAGTTTCTTCTCCTCCCTTCTTCTGGCTCGGTACTCTTCTCGCGCTGCCCTGGTTTTCCTCTGCAGCGCCTTTTGGTACGCCTCGTCGGTTGCTGCCTTTTTCTGCTCACACTCGCCATCATACCACGGGTTTCTTGTCGGGGGTGGTAGGTATCCTAAGGTGGTTTCGGCTACTTCCTGAATGGCTGAGCGGCAATGCAGCCACATATTATTAGCATTTGTGTTCGACGTAGGCATACCGTAGAGTCTTTCGCTCAGCTGCTCCCTGTAGACTCTGGCAACCTCCGGTGTGCTCAGGCGCCCAATGTCGAACCTCCTCCTGGTGGGCTGGTGCAGCTTCCTGACATTGGACAGTCGAGCTCCGAATCTTGCTGCTACGAGGAAGTGGTCAGAGTCGACATTTGCCCCTCTGAATGTTCGCACATCCAGGATGTTTGACGCGTGCCTTGCGTCAATGAGCACATGGTCGATTTGGTTGGCGGTTCGACCGTCCGGAGATCGCCAGGTTGCTGTGTGGATTCGCTTGCGAGGAAATCTTGTGCTACTTATCACCGCATTACGAGCTGTCGCAAAGTCAGCGAGTCGGAAGCCGTTATCTGTTGTTGTATCGTGGAGGCTGTGCTTTCCGATCACTCCGCCAAGGGTGTTTTCCTTTCCGATTTTGGCGTTGAAGTCCCCGAGCACGATTTTTACATCGTACTCCGGACAAGCTCCGTAGGCGTTGTCCAGGAGGTCATAGAAGTCCTCCTTGATAGGGTCTTCAGCCTCGTCGGTAGGGGCGTGTGCACATATAAGGCTGATGTTATAAAATCTGCCTCTGATGCGGATCACAGCCAGGCGATCACTTATAGGTTTAAAGTCGATGACCTTCGACCTTAACCGCTTTCCCACGACGAATCCGCATCCCAGTAAGTGCAACCTTTTGTGACAGCTGTAATAAATGTCGCAATTTTTCTTCCTAATCATACCGTTTCCTATCCAGCGTATTTCCTGGACCGCAGTAATATCCGCCTTGTACTGCGTGAGGATTCCTTCTAGTTTATGAGCAGCTCCGGGAGTGTACAGGGTTCTGACATTCCAGGAGCATACTCGCAAATCGTGTTCCTTTTTCGTGCGTTGTCGTCGTCGAGTATCCGTCCGTGCATCCGAGGCATCTTGCTCATTCATAACTTTGGGTTTTTTTACGTGGGCGGATTGTTGGCCCGCCGCACAACCGCCATTCTGGTCGGGGTTTTTTTCGCTGCATACGTTTGTTCACCTCCCAACGGTTGTTGAAGAGGCTATCCAGAGGGCGCCGCGAGGAGGCCGTATGTCAACTTGACCCGGGCATTTAAACAGGGATCGTTGCTGGCATCTCGCCAGGTTGAGAGCAATCAACAACTTTACCCTGTATGTCCGAGCCCATGTTTTTTTTTTGTTGCTTAATGGCGTGAAAACCGCTAGACAGATTTGAATGAATTTTGACAGAATCCTGCTTGTTTGACTGGTCTTATTTCGATTTGGAAATGGGCACGTATGTATGTATACATATGTATGTATATATGTATATCCACCATACAAATCACCTGGCTTACTGATTACTCCTAAAAGTGTGCCTGTATTTTATGTTATGCATGTTGGTCTATGCAGCTTAATGTCAACGCAACAGTTTTTCAGGCCCCCAAGTATGCAAACAAAAAATAATAATACAGGCTAAAAAAATAATATTTTCTGAGAAACCCATAGGATAAAAAGAATTTTTAAGCCTTAATATCTCCTAAACTAGGCAAAAACGGGAAAATTGGAACTTATTTTTTGTGCTTATTTCAACGAGATCTACAAAACTGCGTTTTCAAAATGCGTTACCTCGGACGATACAACACAGACGATACAATATTTTAATATTGTGCAATAAAAATCAATAGCGTTTTGATTTTCCGCTATATATTGCACAATCTTGCAATATTATCTAAAGACGAACAATAATATTGTTACGAAATTTTCAAATCCCACACCAAATAGGGTTCGCATCACTGGATTGCGATAAACTACAATTGTCTACGTTTTCCCAATTAAAACACACACACTTTTGTTGTTTCACCACAGATCAATTATCTGTGCAGCTTCACCACTTTTATTTATTATCCAAAACCTATTGACCACTTTAAAATTTATTACACACACAAACCTTTATTGAAAGCTTTTATTTTCCCACTGTATTACCGATTGATCACACCGACTTGTCACACGCTGTTCAATTCCACAAACTGAATGTCTGCCGAGGGCGAGTGTTCGCGTTTATATAGCTCTCGGTCCACCTTCTCGAATGTTCGCCGCTGGAAGTTCCCCTTCGGAAATCTCTAGAATGAACTGACAATTAGCATTACGCCATTGGAAGATGACATCATTCAAATCCCCGCTTCTAGAGAGCTTTCGAACTTCGACAGCGAAATTCGGACTTAACCGTCGGCTTGTATCTCCGCATCACTGCCCTCCACCTAAACTTGTTCGTCCTCGAACAAGCGATTGGATCCTTCTCCGTAATATGGCGCTAACCTCTCTACGTGGACAATTTTATACTTCCCCGTCTGTTTCCCGTCTGCGGTATTCGATACACCATGTCGTTAAGTTTCTTGATGACCTCATATGGTCCATCCCAGGCTGATTACAATTTGGGGCACAAGCCTTTTTTCGTTGTGGGTTGTACAGCAATACCAATTGTCCTGTCTCGAATCCAGAAGTATTCGCCCTCAAGTCGTACCTCGCCTTCATTTTATCGCTGACCAAATTCAGTCGCTCCCGGATGAACTGATGGATGGAGTTCAGCTGTTCCTTCTTTTCGGTTACGAAGTCCTCCCTGCCGCTAGTTGTCGGTAGTACCACGCCGAAAATCAAGTCCGATGGAAGTCGGAGATCAGTTCCAAAAATGGCTTCGGCGGGTGTTGTTGCCGTTGAATTGTGCTGTGCCGAACGATGGCATACCGTTCGAAAAGGGGAAGATGTTCATCCCAGTCCTTCTGATCTCCGACGACGGCTTTTCTCAGGTATTCCTCCATCGTCCGATTGAACCTTTCGACCATGCCATCAGATTGTGGGTGGAATGGTGTTGTCCGCATCTTTCTGATACCTAACATGTCGCAGAGTTCTTTGAACACCGACGACTTGAAGTTTCTTCCTTGGTCCGAGTGCAGTTCCAGCGGTACTCCGTAACGCGCAACCCAGTTGTTCACGAATGCATCCGAAATGGTTTTGGCTTCCAGGTTCGGGATGCAAAACACCTCAGGCCACTTGCTGAAGTAGTCGATCACCACCAGCGCGTATTTGTTTCCAGCGTTGCTCGTTGGGAATGGGCCTGTGATGTTCATGGCGATACGTTCGAACGGTGCTCCAACATTGTACTGCTGCATATTTCCTCGAGTTTTCCTGACTGGCCCCTTTGCCTTCGCACACTGTTCACACCTGCGAATGAAATTTGTGACCGACTCATGGCATCCTACCCCATAGAAACGTCTCTTTATCTTTTCTACAGTTTTGTTAACACCAAGATGACCCCCGCTTGGTCCCTCGTGGTATTCTCGGATGAAGTAGTCGATTTGTCCCTTTGGAATTACCAGCAGATCGTTTACAATGTTCCCGTCCTCACTTTCCCAACTGCGGTAGAGGCAACCGTTCTTCAGCTTCAAACTCTGCCATTGAGCCCAGTAAGCTTTCACGATTGGGCTTTCACTGCATGTTTGCTGCCAACTTGGTCGAAAATCTCGTTCTTGGTAGTCGATGGTGACTGCCAGATCGGCATCTTCTCGCTGCTTCCTTCCGACTCTCTCGACAGTCCAGGAATCTTCTGGCAGCACCTGGAAACAACGGATGTCGGCGACCTGTTCCTTGGTTTCGGCTCGTGAACAATGTTTGCATTCAACATCGCGAGGTCGCCTCGTTAATGCATCCGCATTACTATGACTGCTTCCCTTCTGGTATTCGCGTGCTCTCACTTGATCCCCTTTTGGCAAATCCGACTTCGGATGCCTTCTTTCCAGACGGCAACTTCTCGCCATGTGCCCTTGCTGGTTGCAGGTGTAGCATCTACCTGAGAACGGGCGGCTCCTACTCATCGTTGTTGCACTGGAACTACGCCACAATTTGCTGGAAGAACGCTTTCTCCGCAGACGACGGTCTTTTGCAATGTTCCCCTGCTGGTCGCAGATATAGCAGCTACCTGGGAACGAGCGACTCCTACTCACTGTCGTTGCTCTGGAACTACGCCGCAACTTGCTGGATGAGCGCTTTCTCCGCAGACGGCAGTTTGGCAGCTCGCCCTCGGCAGACATTCAGTTTGTGGAATTGAACAGCGTGTGACAAGTCGGTGTGATCAATCGGTAATACAATGGGAAAATAAAAGCTTTCAATAAGGGTTTGTGTGTGTAATAAAGTTTAAAGTGGTCAATAGGTTTTGGATAATAAATAAAAGTGGTGAAGCTGCACAGATAATTGATCTGTGGTGAAACAACAAAAGTGTGTGTGTTTTATTTGGGAAAACGTAGACAATTGTAGTTTATCGCAATCCAGTGGTGCGAACCCTATTTGGTGTGGGTATCGAATAATTCGTAACATTTGGTGTCAGAAGTAGGATTGCGAGTAAACGAGTGGAACGTTTATTTAAATTGTGAATTGCACAAAGTGAATTGTTAAGAGATAGAAAAAATGGTGAAATTGGAAAAGTTGACAATCGAACAACTGAAAAGAGAGCTGGATGCTCGGCAATTATCCACAGTGGGAAGTAAAGCCAACCTGGTGGAGAGATTGCGATCAGCGTTGCAGGAAGAAGGTGTCGACTGGGAGAGTTACGAATTCGTAGTGGAGAAGCCGTCGACATCTACTGAGCCAGGGTCCGATATGCAGCAAATTCTCGCGGCTATGAACGCTATGAGTGCTTCCATGGGCCAGAGACTAGAAGCAACCATACATCAAAAGTTGGAGGAAAATTCCACTTCTCTGAGTCAGAAATTGGAGGAAAATTCCACTTCTCTGAGTCAGAAATTGGAGGAAAATTCCACTTCCATAAGCCAGAAACTGGAGGCGACCGTACATCAAAAGTTGGAGGAAAATTCTGCTGCCGTAAGTAGAAAGTTGGAGGAAAATTCCACTTACCTGAATCAGAAGCTGGAAGAGATGCTAGAGAACTCTCGAGAAAGCTTAAGAAACATCCAGCAGGCCGTCGACGATCGATTCCAGAACGTCGAGGAGAGAATCGAGACACTAGAATCGAGGTTCGACAAGAAGGTTCTAGATATCGAAAATAATCAAGAAAAGATAATCGAGACTATGGAATCGAGGTTCGACAAGAAGGTTCTGGAACTCGAGAAAACTGTCCAGAACGTTCTGCATCAAGGAATCGTTGCACCAACTGCAGCATCGAAATTCACAGCTCCCAACTTCGACTGCACGAGCGCATTCAACATCTTTAAGCTCCAGTTCGAGACAACAGCGGAGCGGAATCAATGGGGAGAAGAAGATCGTGTGGCCGCTCTAGTAATTCCGCTTAAAGGCGAAGCAGCTGGTGTTCTACAGACCATCCCGGAGACCCAGAAAAGGAACTACACAGCCATATGGGAAGCTCTTCATCGAAGATACGACAGTGAGCACATGCAGGAGATGCACAAGCTGGAACTTAAAGGACGCAAGCAGCGTGGAAACGAGACCATCCAGCAGTACGCTGCCGACATCGAGAGGCTATCCCATCTTGCCTACGCGGATGTTCCAGTTGATGTGGTGGAGAAACTTAAAACGGATTCTTCCATCCAAGGGCTAAGGGACCCCGATACGCAACGAAGCCTGATTCTCCTGCCGAAGACATCTTTCAAGGAGACAGTTGCCAGCGCTCTCGCATGTGAAACATCGCTCTTGATATGCCGACCTTCCATCAAACTACGGCGCATATCTCAAGACCAGGATAGTTCGAGAACAACGGCTAATAGGAGTGGTTCATTCCCGGGTAGATGCTACATCTGCGACCAGCAGGGGCACATTGCGAGGAACTGCCGTCTGCGGAGAAAGCGTTCCTTCAGCAAATTGCGACGTAATTCCAGAGCAACGACAATGAGTAGGAGTCGCTCGTTCCCAGGTAGCTGCTATATCTGCGACCAGCAAGGGCACATTGCAAAAGACTGTCGTCTGCGGAAAAAGCGTTCTTCCAGCAAATTGTGGCGTAGTTCCAGAAAAACAACGGTGAGTAGGAGCTGCCCGTTCCCAGGTAGATGCTACATCTGCAACGAGCAGGGGCACATGGCGAGAAATTTTCATCTGAGAAGAAGGCGTTCGAGGTTTGATTCTCGAAAAGGAGAACAAGCGAGAGCACGCGAATACCGGAAGGGAAGCAGCCATAGAAATGCGGATGCATTAACGAGCCGAACTCGCGGCGTTGAATGCAAGCATTGTTCACGTGCGGAAACCAAAGAAGAGGTCACCGATATCCGTCGTTGCCATGTGCTGCCAGAAGATGCTTGGAGTGCCGAGAAGGTTGGAAGAAAGCAGCGAGAAGATGCCGATCTGGCAGTCATCATCGGATACCAAGAACGAGGTTTTCGACCAAGTTGGCAGCAAGTATCCAGTGAAAGCCCAATCGTGAAAGCTTACTGGGCTCAATGGCAGAGTTTGAAGCTGAAGAACGGTTGCCTCTACCGCAGTTGGGAAAGTGAGGACGGGAACATTGTAAACGATCTGCTGGTAATTCCGAAAGGACAAATCGAAGAGGTCATCCGAGAATACCACGAGGGACCAAGCGGGGGTCATCTTGGTGTTAACAAGACTGTAGAAAAGATTGTGTAGATTGTTAATTCGTAACAATATTGTTGCGGAGATACAAACCGACGGTTAAGTTCGAATTTCGCTGTCGAAGTTCGAAAGCTCTGGTGAAGAGGAAGTTGAAATGATGTCAACTGTTAACGGCGTAATGCTAATTGTCAGAACATTCTAGAGATTTCCAAAGGGGAACTTCCGACGGCGAACATTTGAGAAGATGGACCGATAGCTATATAAGCGCGAACGCTCGCCCTCGGCAGGCATTCAGTTTGTGGAATTGAACAGCGTGTGACAAGTCGGTGTGATCAATCGGTAAAACAGTGGGAAAATAAAAGCTTTCAATAAAGGTTGTTGTGTGTGTAATAAAGTTAAAAGTGCAATAATAAATAAAAGTGGTGAAGCTGCACAGATAATTGATCTGTGGTGAAACAGGAAAAGTGTGTGTGTTTTATTTCGGATAAAAAGACAATTGTAGTTTATCGCAATCCAGTGGTGCGAACCCTATTCGGTGTGAGATTGAATATTTCGTAACAATGTCAATTGACAGACAGATTATGTTTGGCAAAGTTAAGGATGTACAATTACATGCCTTTGCTGATAGTTCTGAGAAAGTGTATGGAACGTGTATTTATGCTCGCTCTATTCTTTCTAATGGAATGACATCAGTTCGACTCTTGTGTGCCAAATCAAAGGTAGCTCCTGTAAAGGATGTTTGTTTACCACGCTTTGAATTTTGCGCTGCTAAAATGATGGTAAAGTTAGTTAAAAGGGTTCGGGGCTTTTTTGGGGATAGTTTTGATAACGTTTAGTGATTCCAGTATAGTAATGGCTTGGAAAACGAGATATGTATCACTGCTAAGGCAAAATAAATCTTAGACCTCGACATACACAAATCCGCTGAACCAGATGGAATTGCCCCAATAGTTCTGAAAAGGTGTTTTTCTACGTATGCAAAACCACTGCGTAAGCTTTTTCACCTTTCCTACACCTCTGTGCTCTTTCCGAGTGGGTGGAAAACAGCATTTGTCCAGCCTATACCCAAAAAAGGGGAACCATCTTCTCCCTCCAACTACCGACCCATTGCACTAACGTCCCTTCTTTCCAAGGTCATGGAAACGCTGATTAACCGTCAGCTTATGAAATATCTTGAATCACGGAAACTCCTCAATGACCGTCAATACGGTTTCCGCAGCAACAGATCCACTGGTGGTTTGATGGCATATCTCGCTGAAAAGTGGAATCACTCGCTTCACCAAGCAGGTGAAAGCAAAATTGTTGCACTGGATATTTCAAAAGCATTTGACAGGGTTTGGCATGAAGCCCTTTTGTCGAAAATGCGTGCTTTTGGGATCGATGAGTCTCTTTTTCAATGGATTAGAAGCTACCTTTCGAATCGTTCAATTCAAGTTGATTTGGACGGATTCAAGTCTGATATTCACTTTGTAAATGCCGGTGTTCCCCAGGGCTCCGTTTTGTCTCCGACACTCTTTCTTATATTTATAAATGATCTCTTGTCTGTTACTTCTAATCCAATTCACTCCTTCGCTGACGACAGTACCCTCAGCTTCTCATATTCGTTCACCAGTTTACGACCCTGCACTTCGGTTGTAGATAATGAGCGGCAGCGTATGTTAAGCTCATTAAATTCCGATATCGACAGCATTATCCAATGGGGTAAAAACAATAGAGTGGAATTCAGTGCATCCAAAACACAATGCTGTCTCTTGTCGTTAAAGCGTATAACTAGCCCGCAGCCATTATCCATGAATGGCACTTGCATCTCAGAAACTGAAAAGCTTTCCATCCTGGGTATGAGTGTTGCTCACAATCTTAATTGGAGCGACCATATATTCAGTGTCGCCAAAAATGCTGCGAAATGCCTAGGCTTCTTATACAGATGCAAGAAATATTTCTCACCCTTAGACCTGGCTACAATCTATAAGGCGTTCGTTCGCCCCAAATTAGAGTTTAACGCTCATGTCTGGTCCGGTGCTTCCAAGACCCCATTGCACCTACTAGACAGAATACAAAAACGAGCCATAAAACTGATAGGTGACTCCAGCATTACCAAAACATTAGATTCGCTGGAACACCGCAGGAATGTTACCTGCCTCTCCCTGTTTTATCGTTACTACCACCAAAAATGCTCTGATGAAATAGCCAGTTGCATTCTGCCCCTTCAACATTTCTCCTGCAATACACGTCTCTCTAGGAATGCTCACAAATATACCCTGAAGCCCGCTTTCGGACGTACTGTAAAATATAGAGAATCTTTCATTAACCGAACCACACGAATCTGGAACTCCCTGCCGAATTCGGTGTTCCCCCCTCAATGCAACATGCAAGCATTTAAGATCAATGTCCATCGGCATCTCCTCTATTCCTCTTCCTCTCTACCTTCTGCCCGCACTGTGTCGCCGACATAATAAGGTTATTAGACATTGAGTGCGCGCAAATTATTAAAAAAAAAAAAAAATTTCCCCTAGATCCAGTATTAATTCTCTTAGCCAATTTCTTGATAAAAAAGCCATACTAAGAGTAGGTGGACGTATCAAAGCTCAGACATTGGATAAGAATACAAACACCCAGCACTTCTTCCTAATAATCATGCGTTTACCGAGGCTTTAATAAACACATAATATATCATCATGTAGGAGTGTGCGGAATTTTGGCCGATCCAGGCTAAACCAATTGTCCGACGAATAGTAAAGAGTTGCGTTCTTTGCACCAGGGCATGTCAACGTTTTCATTATCCGCTATCGGGAAACTTACCAGAGTATTGCCTTCACGTCCATTTACGACTGTAGGAACAGATTTTTGTGGACCCTTCATGTGGCATTCTTGTCGTCGTGGGACTGCCGCCGTAAAAGCATATGTTTCAGTCCTTGTATGCCTTAGCACGAACACGGTACATTTAGTGCTATTGGGTGATCTCACCACGTCTTCATTCTTAGGTGCTTTGCGTCGTTTTATTAGCCGAAGAGGCTCTTGTCGCATTATTTATAGTGACAATGCAACTAATTACAATGGTGCACGCAATGAGCTGCGGGCATTATTTGAAATGTTTAAGAATCAACAATCTAATGCTGAAATCACGAAAGCCTGCTTGGATGATGGCATCGAATGGAAGCGTATACTTCCAAGATCTCCACATTTTGGTGGTATCTGGGAGGCAGCTGTAAAATCAGCCAAATATCATATGAAACGCCTATCACATCTCGCCGCTTTGGCTGGTGAGGAGCTTAATACACTCATCAATCAAATAGAATGCATTCTCAATTCTCGCCCGATTTCTCCTCTTTCTGAAGATCCTAATGACTTCAATCCCTTAACTCCAGGCCAATTTTTAACAGAAACTTCACTAATTGCACTACCCAAACCAGATTTGTGCGACAAAAACATTTCCTATCTAAGCCGATTGCAGCGTGTGCAATGGCTTATGCAACAGTTTTGGAAGCATGAGTATCTACATACGTTACAACAACGAAACAAATGGAGAAAAAACAGCTCAGATATTCAAATCAACGATATTGTAATCATCAATGATGACAACCTTCCTCCACTTAAATTATAGCTTGGCAGAGTTATACAAACACATCCTGGCCAAGACGAAATTGTTCGTGTGGTTACTTTGAAGACTGCTAGTGGGACTTTAAAAATTGCAACAACGAATATTTATCGATTACCACTGGTTGAAGCACGAGAAGTCCTTCAAGAGGGGAAGAACGTTAAGACTACTTGATGTATTTACTTTATATCTTTTTTATAATCTTGTTTGAACTATAATGTTAAGACTGCTTCATGTATTTAAATTGCCAAAAGGTTACTTTATATATATTTAATAATTTTGTTTCAACTGTATTATTGACAGGGATATTTGTCGATATCCCGCTTCGTTTTCGAGATATCGATATTTTAAATTGTTTTTGGATAAACCTCCGAATAGTCCTCATCTCCGATTTATTTATTTAGAAGCGGCATTCATCAATCTTGGGCGCTTATACTTTGTATATATGTACCTAACATTGCATCCACACCAAATCCTACAGGGATCCCCAGCAGGGGAGTTGCGGGGGGCAGTTTTCCACCCATACATGTTTCATTGCGATTTACTTATAAAAACGATGAGATGAGGACCAAAAATAATTTGAAATATCGGTATCTCGAAAACGAAGCGGGATATCGACAAATATCCCTGTCAATAATACAGTTGAAACAAAATTATTAAATATATATAAAGTAACGAGATATCGAAAAATTTTATTTATCGTTTTCGATTTATTTTGGGTCGATTTACCTAAGTCCATCATCAGATCGTGGCGTCACGGAAATCGTAGTATCCCTTTGTTTTGTTTTTTTGTTGGTAACTATTAGAAAAATTAGTAAAATGGTAAAAAAATAAGAATATAAAAAAACGAATTTTCTGATATCAAAAGAAGTAAAATATTTTTGTTTTCTTGGTGTACGCTCGATTTTGAGAGCAACTGAAGACTCTAGGGTTTTTTATCTGTTGCTTAATGGCGTGAAAACCGCTAGACAGATTTGAATGAATTTTGACAGAATCCTGCTTGTTTGACTGGTCTTATTTCGATTTGGAAATGGGCACGTATGTATGTATACATATGTATGTATATATGTATATCCACCATACAAATCACCTGGCTTACTGATTACTCCTAAAAGTGTGCCTGTATTTTATGTTATGCATGTTGGTCTATGCAGCTTAATGTCAACGCAACAGTTTTTCAGGCCCCCAAGTATGCAAACAAAAAATAATAATACAGGCTAAAAAAATAATATTTTCTGAGAAACCCATAGGATAAAAAGAATTTTTAAGCCTTAATATCTCCTAAACTAGGCAAAAACGGGAAAATTGGAACTTATTTTTTGTGCTTATTTCAACGAGATCTACAAAACTGCGTTTTCAAAATGCGTTACCTCGGACGATACAACACAGACGATACAATATTTTAATATTGTGCAATAAAAATCAATAGCGTTTTGATTTTCCGCTATATATTGCACAATCTTGCAATATTATCTAAAGACGAACAATAATATTGTTACGAAATTTTCAAATCCCACACCAAATAGGGTTCGCATCACTGGATTGCGATAAACTACAATTGTCTACGTTTTCCCAATTAAAACACACACACTTTTGTTGTTTCACCACAGATCAATTATCTGTGCAGCTTCACCACTTTTATTTATTATCCAAAACCTATTGACCACTTTAAAATTTATTACACACACAAACCTTTATTGAAAGCTTTTATTTTCCCACTGTATTACCGATTGATCACACCGACTTGTCACACGCTGTTCAATTCCACAAACTGAATGTCTGCCGAGGGCGAGTGTTCGCGTTTATATAGCTCTCGGTCCACCTTCTCGAATGTTCGCCGCTGGAAGTTCCCCTTCGGAAATCTCTAGAATGAACTGACAATTAGCATTACGCCATTGGAAGATGACATCATTCAAATCCCCGCTTCTAGAGAGCTTTCGAACTTCGACAGCGAAATTCGGACTTAACCGTCGGCTTGTATCTCCGCATCACTGCCCTCCACCTAAACTTGTTCGTCCTCGAACAAGCGATTGGATCCTTCTCCGTAATATGGCGCTAACCTCTCTACGTGGACAATTTTATACTTCCCCGTCTGTTTCCCGTCTGCGGTATTCGATACACCATGTCGTTAAGTTTCTTGATGACCTCATATGGTCCATCCCAGGCTGATTACAATTTGGGGCACAAGCCTTTTTTCGTTGTGGGTTGTACAGCAATACCAATTGTCCTGTCTCGAATCCAGAAGTATTCGCCCTCAAGTCGTACCTCGCCTTCATTTTATCGCTGACCAAATTCAGTCGCTCCCGGATGAACTGATGGATGGAGTTCAGCTGTTCCTTCTTTTCGGTTACGAAGTCCTCCCTGCCGCTAGTTGTCGGTAGTACCACGCCGAAAATCAAGTCCGATGGAAGTCGGAGATCAGTTCCAAAAATGGCTTCGGCGGGTGTTGTTGCCGTTGAATTGTGCTGTGCCGAACGATGGCATACCGTTCGAAAAGGGGAAGATGTTCATCCCAGTCCTTCTGATCTCCGACGACGGCTTTTCTCAGGTATTCCTCCATCGTCCGATTGAACCTTTCGACCATGCCATCAGATTGTGGGTGGAATGGTGTTGTCCGCATCTTTCTGATACCTAACATGTCGCAGAGTTCTTTGAACACCGACGACTTGAAGTTTCTTCCTTGATCCGAGTGCAGTTCCAGCGGTACTCCGTAACGCGCAACCCAGTTGTTCACGAATGCATCCGAAATGGTTTTGGCTTCCAGGTTCGGGATGCAAAACACCTCAGGCCACTTGCTGAAGTAGTCGATCACCACCAGCGCGTATTTGTTTCCAGCGTTGCTCGTTGGGAATGGGCCTGTGATGTTCATGGCGATACGTTCGAACGGTGCTCCAACATTGTACTGCTGCATATTTCCTCGAGTTTTCCTGACTGGCCCCTTTGCCTTCGCACACTGTTCACACCTGCGAATGAAATTTGTGACCGACTCATGGCATCCTACCCCATAGAAACGTCTCTTTATCTTTTCTACAGTTTTGTTAACACCAAGATGACCCCCGCTTGGTCCCTCGTGGTATTCTCGGATGAAGTAGTCGATTTGTCCCTTTGGAATTACCAGCAGATCGTTTACAATGTTCCCGTCCTCACTTTCCCAACTGCGGTAGAGGCAACCGTTCTTCAGCTTCAAACTCTGCCATTGAGCCCAGTAAGCTTTCACGATTGGGCTTTCACTGCATGTTTGCTGCCAACTTGGTCGAAAATCTCGTTCTTGGTAGTCGATGGTGACTGCCAGATCGGCATCTTCTCGCTGCTTCCTTCCGACTCTCTCGACAGTCCAGGAATCTTCTGGCAGCACCTGGAAACAACGGATGTCGGCGACCTGTTCCTTGGTTTCGGCTCGTGAACAATGTTTGCATTCAACATCGCGAGGTCGCCTCGTTAATGCATCCGCATTACTATGACTGCTTCCCTTCTGGTATTCGCGTGCTCTCACTTGATCCCCTTTTGGCAAATCCGACTTCGGATGCCTTCTTTCCAGACGGCAACTTCTCGCCATGTGCCCTTGCTGGTTGCAGGTGTAGCATCTACCTGAGAACGGGCGGCTCCTACTCATCGTTGTTGCACTGGAACTACGCCACAATTTGCTGGAAGAACGCTTTCTCCGCAGACGACGGTCTTTTGCAATGTTCCCCTGCTGGTCGCAGATATAGCAGCTACCTGGGAACGAGCGACTCCTACTCACTGTCGTTGCTCTGGAACTACGCCGCAACTTGCTGGATGAGCGCTTTCTCCGCAGACGGCAGTTTGGCAGCTCGCCCTCGGCAGACATTCAGTTTGTGGAATTGAACAGCGTGTGACAAGTCGGTGTGATCAATCGGTAATACAATGGGAAAATAAAAGCTTTCAATAAGGGTTTGTGTGTGTAATAAAGTTTAAAGTGGTCAATAGGTTTTGGATAATAAATAAAAGTGGTGAAGCTGCACAGATAATTGATCTGTGGTGAAACAACAAAAGTGTGTGTGTTTTATTTGGGAAAACGTAGACAATTGTAGTTTATCGCAATCCAGTGGTGCGAACCCTATTTGGTGTGGGTATCGAATAATTCGTAACATTTGGTGTCAGAAGTAGGATTGCGAGTAAACGAGTGGAACGTTTATTTAAATTGTGAATTGCACAAAGTGAATTGTTAAGAGATAGAAAAAATGGTGAAATTGGAAAAGTTGACAATCGAACAACTGAAAAGAGAGCTGGATGCTCGGCAATTATCCACAGTGGGAAGTAAAGCCAACCTGGTGGAGAGATTGCGATCAGCGTTGCAGGAAGAAGGTGTCGACTGGGAGAGTTACGAATTCGTAGTGGAGAAGCCGTCGACATCTACTGAGCCAGGGTCCGATATGCAGCAAATTCTCGCGGCTATGAACGCTATGAGTGCTTCCATGGGCCAGAGACTAGAAGCAACCATACATCAAAAGTTGGAGGAAAATTCCACTTCTCTGAGTCAGAAATTGGAGGAAAATTCCACTTCTCTGAGTCAGAAATTGGAGGAAAATTCCACTTCCATAAGCCAGAAACTGGAGGCGACCGTACATCAAAAGTTGGAGGAAAATTCTGCTGCCGTAAGTAGAAAGTTGGAGGAAAATTCCACTTACCTGAATCAGAAGCTGGAAGAGATGCTAGAGAACTCTCGAGAAAGCTTAAGAAACATCCAGCAGGCCGTCGACGATCGATTCCAGAACGTCGAGGAGAGAATCGAGACACTAGAATCGAGGTTCGACAAGAAGGTTCTAGATATCGAAAATAATCAAGAAAAGATAATCGAGACTATGGAATCGAGGTTCGACAAGAAGGTTCTGGAACTCGAGAAAACTGTCCAGAACGTTCTGCATCAAGGAATCGTTGCACCAACTGCAGCATCGAAATTCACAGCTCCCAACTTCGACTGCACGAGCGCATTCAACATCTTTAAGCTCCAGTTCGAGACAACAGCGGAGCGGAATCAATGGGGAGAAGAAGATCGTGTGGCCGCTCTAGTAATTCCGCTTAAAGGCGAAGCAGCTGGTGTTCTACAGACCATCCCGGAGACCCAGAAAAGGAACTACACAGCCATATGGGAAGCTCTTCATCGAAGATACGACAGTGAGCACATGCAGGAGATGCACAAGCTGGAACTTAAAGGACGCAAGCAGCGTGGAAACGAGACCATCCAGCAGTACGCTGCCGACATCGAGAGGCTATCCCATCTTGCCTACGCGGATGTTCCAGTTGATGTGGTGGAGAAACTTAAAACGGATTCTTCCATCCAAGGGCTAAGGGACCCCGATACGCAACGAAGCCTGATTCTCCTGCCGAAGACATCTTTCAAGGAGACAGTTGCCAGCGCTCTCGCATGTGAAACATCGCTCTTGATATGCCGACCTTCCATCAAACTACGGCGCATATCTCAAGACCAGGATAGTTCGAGAACAACGGCTAATAGGAGTGGTTCATTCCCGGGTAGATGCTACATCTGCGACCAGCAGGGGCACATTGCGAGGAACTGCCGTCTGCGGAGAAAGCGTTCCTTCAGCAAATTGCGACGTAATTCCAGAGCAACGACAGTGAGTAGGAGTCGCTCGTTCCCAGGTAGCTGCTATATCTGCGACCAGCAAGGGCACATTGCAAAAGACTGTCGTCTGCGGAAAAAGCGTTCTTCCAGCAAATTGTGGCGTAGTTCCAGAAAAACAACGGTGAGTAGGAGCTGCCCGTTCCCAGGTAGATGCTACATCTGCAACGAGCAGGGGCACATGGCGAGAAATTTTCATCTGAGAAGAAGGCGTTCGAGGTTTGATTCTCGAAAAGGAGAACAAGCGAGAGCACGCGAATACCGGAAGGGAAGCAGCCATAGAAATGCGGATGCATTAACGAGCCGAACTCGCGGCGTTGAATGCAAGCATTGTTCACGTGCGGAAACCAAAGAAGAGGTCACCGATATCCGTCGTTGCCATGTGCTGCCAGAAGATGCTTGGAGTGCCGAGAAGGTTGGAAGAAAGCAGCGAGAAGATGCCGATCTGGCAGTCATCATCGGATACCAAGAACGAGGTTTTCGACCAAGTTGGCAGCAAGTATCCAGTGAAAGCCCAATCGTGAAAGCTTACTGGGCTCAATGGCAGAGTTTGAAGCTGAAGAACGGTTGCCTCTACCGCAGTTGGGAAAGTGAGGACGGGAACATTGTAAACGATCTGCTGGTGATTCCGAAAGGACAAATCGAAGAGGTCATCCGAGAATACCACGAGGGACCAAGCGGGGGTCATCTTGGTGTTAACAAGACTGTAGAAAAGATTGTGTAGATTGTTAATTCGTAACAATATTGTTGCGGAGATACAAACCGACGGTTAAGTTCGAATTTCGCTGTCGAAGTTCGAAAGCTCTGGTGAAGAGGAAGTTGAAATGATGTCAACTGTTAACGGCGTAATGCTAATTGTCAGAACATTCTAGAGATTTCCAAAGGGGAACTTCCGACGGCGAACATTTGAGAAGATGGACCGATAGCTATATAAGCGCGAACGCTCGCCCTCGGCAGGCATTCAGTTTGTGGAATTGAACAGCGTGTGACAAGTCGGTGTGATCAATCGGTAAAACAGTGGGAAAATAAAAGCTTTCAATAAAGGTTGTTGTGTGTGTAATAAAGTTTAAAGTGCAATAATAAATAAAAGTGGTGAAGCTGCACAGATAATTGATCTGTGGTGAAACAGGAAAAGTGTGTGTGTTTTATTTCGGATAAAAAGACAATTGTAGTTTATCGCAATCCAGTGGTGCGAACCCTATTCGGTGTGAGATTGAATATTTCGTAACAATGTCAATTGACAGACAGATTATGTTTGGCAAAGTTAAGGATGTACAATTACATGCCTTTGCTGATAGTTCTGAGAAAGTGTATGGAACGTGTATTTATGCTCGCTCTATTCTTTCTAATGGAATGACATCAGTTCGACTCTTGTGTGCCAAATCAAAGGTAGCTCCTGTAAAGGATGTTTGTTTACCACGCTTTGAATTTTGCGCTGCTAAAATTATGGTAAAGTTAGTTAAAAGGGTTCGGGGCTTTTTTGGGGATAGTTTTGATAACGTTTAGTGATTCCAGTATAGTAATGGCTTGGAAAACGAGATATGTATCACTGCTAAGGCAAAATAAATCTTAGACCTCGACATACACAAATCCGCTGAACCAGATGGAATTGCCCCAATAGTTCTGAAAAGGTGTTTTTCTACGTATGCAAAACCACTGCGTAAGCTTTTTCACCTTTCCTACACCTCTGTGCTCTTTCCGAGTGGGTGGAAAACAGCATTTGTCCAGCCTATACCCAAAAAAGGGGAACCATCTTCTCCCTCCAACTACCGACCCATTGCACTAACGTCCCTTCTTTCCAAGGTCATGGAAACGCTGATTAACCGTCAGCTTATGAAATATCTTGAATCACGGAAACTCCTCAATGACCGTCAATACGGTTTCCGCAGCAACAGATCCACTGGTGGTTTGATGGCATATCTCGCTGAAAAGTGGAATCACTCGCTTCACCAAGCAGGTGAAAGCAAAATTGTTGCACTGGATATTTCAAAAGCATTTGACAGGGTTTGGCATGAAGCCCTTTTGTCGAAAATGCGTGCTTTTGGGATCGATGAGTCTCTTTTTCAATGGATTAGAAGCTACCTTTCGAATCGTTCAATTCAAGTTGATTTGGACGGATTCAAGTCTGATATTCACTTTGTAAATGCCGGTGTTCCCCAGGGCTCCGTTTTGTCTCCGACACTCTTTCTTATATTTATAAATGATCTCTTGTCTGTTACTTCTAATCCAATTCACTCCTTCGCTGACGACAGTACCCTCAGCTTCTCATATTCGTTCACCAGTTTACGACCCTGCACTTCGGTTGTAGATAATGAGCGGCAGCGTATGTTAAGCTCATTAAATTCCGATATCGACAGCATTATCCAATGGGGTAAAAACAATAGAGTGGAATTCAGTGCATCCAAAACACAATGCTGTCTCTTGTCGTTAAAGCGTATAACTAGCCCGCAGCCATTATCCATGAATGGCACTTGCATCTCAGAAACTGAAAAGCTTTCCATCCTGGGTATGAGTGTTGCTCACAATCTTAATTGGAGCGACCATATATTCAGTGTCGCCAAAAATGCTGCGAAATGCCTAGGCTTCTTATACAGATGCAAGAAATATTTCTCACCCTTAGACCTGGCTACAATCTATAAGGCGTTCGTTCGCCCCAAATTAGAGTTTAACGCTCATGTCTGGTCCGGTGCTTCCAAGACCCCATTGCACCTACTAGACAGAATACAAAAACGAGCCATAAAACTGATAGGTGACTCCAGCATTACCAAAACATTAGATTCGCTGGAACACCGCAGGAATGTTACCTGCCTCTCCCTGTTTTATCGTTACTACCACCAAAAATGCTCTGATGAAATAGCCAGTTGCATTCTGCCCCTTCAACATTTCTCCTGCAATACACGTCTCTCTAGGAATGCTCACAAATATACCCTGAAGCCCGCTTTCGGACGTACTGTAAAATATAGAGAATCTTTCATTAACCGAACCACACGAATCTGGAACTCCCTGCCGAATTCGGTGTTCCCCCCTCAATGCAACATGCAAGCATTTAAGATCAATGTCCATCGGCATCTCCTCTATTCCTCTTCCTCTCTACCTTCTGCCCGCACTGTGTCGCCGACATAATAAGGTTATTAGACATTGAGTGCGCGCAAATTATTAAAAAAAAAAAAAAATTTCCCCTAGATCCAGTATTAATTCTCTTAGCCAATTTCTTGATAAAAAAGCCATACTAAGAGTAGGTGGACGTATCAAAGCTCAGACATTGGATAAGAATACAAACACCCAGCACTTCTTCCTAATAATCATGCGTTTACCGAGGCTTTAATAAACACATAATATATCATCATGTAGGAGTGTGCGGAATTTTGGCCGATCCAGGCTGCTTGGATGATGGCATCGAATGGAAGCGTATACTTCCAAGATCTCCACATTTTGGTGGTATCTGGGAGGCACCTGTAAAATCAGCCAAATATCATATGAAACGCCTATCACATCTCGCCGCTTTGGCTGGTGAGGAGCTTAATACACTCATCAATCAAATAGAATGCATTCTCAATTCTCGCCCGATTTCTCCTCTTTCTGAAGATCCTAATGACTTCAATCCCTTAACTCCAGGCCAATTTTTAACAGAAACTTCACTAATTGCACTACCCAAACCAGATTTGTGCGACAAAAACATTTCCTATCTAAGCCGATTGCAGCGTGTGCAATGGCTTATGCAACAGTTTTGGAAGCATGAGTATCTACATACGTTACAACAACGAAACAAATGGAGAAAAAACAGCTCAGATATTCAAATCAACGATATTGTAATCATCAATGATGACAACCTTCCTCCACTTAAATTATAGCTTGGCAGAGTTATACAAACACATCCTGGCCAAGACGAAATTGTTCGTGTGGTTACTTTGAAGACTGCTAGTGGGACTTTAAAAATTGCAACAACGAATATTTATCGATTACCACTGGTTGAAGCACGAGAAGTCCTTCAAGAGGGGAAGAACGTTAAGACTACTTGATGTATTTACTTTATATCTTTTTTATAATCTTGTTTGAACTATAATGTTAAGACTGCTTCATGTATTTAAATTGCCAAAAGGTTACTTTATATATATTTAATAATTTTGTTTCAACTGTATTATTGACAGGGATATTTGTCGATATCCCGCTTCGTTTTCGAGATATCGATATTTTAAATTGTTTTTGGATAAACCTCCGAATAGTCCTCATCTCCGATTTATTTATTTAGAAGCGGCATTCATCAATCTTGGGCGCTTATACTTTGTATATATGTACCTAACATTGCATCCACACCAAATCCTACAGGGATCCCCAGCAGGGGAGTTGCGGGGGGCAGTTTTCCACCCATACATGTTTCATTGCGATTTACTTATAAAAACGATGAGATGAGGACCAAAAATAATTTGAAATATCGGTATCTCGAAAACGAAGCGGGATATCGACAAATATCCCTGTCAATAATACAGTTGAAACAAAATTATTAAATATATATAAAGTAACGAGATATCGAAAAATTTTATTTATCGTTTTCGATTTATTTTGGGTCGATTTACCTAAGTCCATCATCAGATCGTGGCGTCACGGAAATCGTAGTATCCCTTTGTTTTGTTTTTTTTGTTGGTAACTATTAGAAAAATTAGTAAAATGGTAAAAAAATAAGAATATAAAAAAACGAATTTTCTGATATCAAAAGAAGTAAAATATTTTTGTTTTCTTGGTGTACGCTCGATTTTGAGAGCAACTGAAGACTCTAGGGTTTTTTATCTGTTGCTTAATGGCGTGAAAACCGCTAGACAGATTTGAATGAATTTTGACAGAATCCTGCTTGTTTGACTGGTCTTATTTCGATTTGGAAATGGGCACGTATGTATGTATACATATGTATGTATATATGTATATCCACCATACAAATCACCTGGCTTACTGATTACTCCTAAAAGTGTGCCTGTATTTTATGTTATGCATGTTGGTCTATGCAGCTTAATGTCAACGCAACAGTTTTTCAGGCCCCCAAGTATGCAAACAAAAAATAATAATACAGGCTAAAAAAATAATATTTTCTGAGAAACCCATAGGATAAAAAGAATTTTTAAGCCTTAATATCTCCTAAACTAGGCAAAAACGGGAAAATTGGAACTTATTTTTTGTGCTTATTTCAACGAGATCTACAAAACTGCGTTTTCAAAATGCGTTACCTCGGACGATACAACACAGACGATACAATATTTTAATATTGTGCAATAAAAATCAATAGCGTTTTGATTTTCCGCTATATATTGCACAATCTTGCAATATTATCTAAAGACGAACAATAATATTGTTACGAAATTTTCAAATCCCACACCAAATAG
The DNA here is from genome assembly GCA_951905685.1 of Eumerus sabulonum. NCBI lineage: Eukaryota > Metazoa > Arthropoda > Insecta > Diptera > Syrphidae > Eumerus > Eumerus sabulonum. The sequence continues at coordinate 93,628,011 of OX645060.1, forward strand.
GGTTCGCATCACTGGATTGCGATAAACTACAATTGTCTACGTTTTCCCAATTAAAACACACACACTTTTGTTGTTTCACCACAGATCAATTATCTGTGCAGCTTCACCACTTTTATTTATTATCCAAAACCTATTGACCACTTTAAAATTTATTACACACACAAACCTTTATTGAAAGCTTTTATTTTCCCACTGTATTACCGATTGATCACACCGACTTGTCACACGCTGTTCAATTCCACAAACTGAATGTCTGCCGAGGGCGAGTGTTCGCGTTTATATAGCTCTCGGTCCACCTTCTCGAATGTTCGCCGCTGGAAGTTCCCCTTCGGAAATCTCTAGAATGAACTGACAATTAGCATTACGCCATTGGAAGATGACATCATTCAAATCCCCGCTTCTAGAGAGCTTTCGAACTTCGACAGCGAAATTCGGACTTAACCGTCGGCTTGTATCTCCGCATCACTGCCCTCCACCTAAACTTGTTCGTCCTCGAACAAGCGATTGGATCCTTCTCCGTAATATGGCGCTAACCTCTCTACGTGGACAATTTTATACTTCCCCGTCTGTTTCCCGTCTGCGGTATTCGATACACCATGTCGTTAAGTTTCTTGATGACCTCATATGGTCCATCCCAGGCTGATTACAATTTGGGGCACAAGCCTTTTTTCGTTGTGGGTTGTACAGCAATACCAATTGTCCTGTCTCGAATCCAGAAGTATTCGCCCTCAAGTCGTACCTCGCCTTCATTTTATCGCTGACCAAATTCAGTCGCTCCCGGATGAACTGATGGATGGAGTTCAGCTGTTCCTTCTTTTCGGTTACGAAGTCCTCCCTGCCGCTAGTTGTCGGTAGTACCACGCCGAAAATCAAGTCCGATGGAAGTCGGAGATCAGTTCCAAAAATGGCTTCGGCGGGTGTTGTTGCCGTTGAATTGTGCTGTGCCGAACGATGGCATACCGTTCGAAAAGGGGAAGATGTTCATCCCAGTCCTTCTGATCTCCGACGACGGCTTTTCTCAGGTATTCCTCCATCGTCCGATTGAACCTTTCGACCATGCCATCAGATTGTGGGTGGAATGGTGTTGTCCGCATCTTTCTGATACCTAACATGTCGCAGAGTTCTTTGAACACCGACGACTTGAAGTTTCTTCCTTGGTCCGAGTGCAGTTCCAGCGGTACTCCGTAACGCGCAACCCAGTTGTTCACGAATGCATCCGAAATGGTTTTGGCTTCCAGGTTCGGGATGCAAAACACCTCAGGCCACTTGCTGAAGTAGTCGATCACCACCAGCGCGTATTTGTTTCCAGCGTTGCTCGTTGGGAATGGGCCTGTGATGTTCATGGCGATACGTTCGAACGGTGCTCCAACATTGTACTGCTGCATATTTCCTCGAGTTTTCCTGACTGGCCCCTTTGCCTTCGCACACTGTTCACACCTGCGAATGAAATTTGTGACCGACTCATGGCATCCTACCCCATAGAAACGTCTCTTTATCTTTTCTACAGTTTTGTTAACACCAAGATGACCCCCGCTTGGTCCCTCGTGGTATTCTCGGATGAAGTAGTCGATTTGTCCCTTTGGAATTACCAGCAGATCGTTTACAATGTTCCCGTCCTCACTTTCCCAACTGCGGTAGAGGCAACCGTTCTTCAGCTTCAAACTCTGCCATTGAGCCCAGTAAGCTTTCACGATTGGGCTTTCACTGCATGTTTGCTGCCAACTTGGTCGAAAATCTCGTTCTTGGTAGTCGATGGGGACTGCCAGATCGGCATCTTCTCGCTGCTTCCTTCCGACTCTCTCGACAGTCCAGGAATCTTCTGGCAGCACCTGGAAACAACGGATGTCGGCGACCTGTTCCTTGGTTTCGGCTCGTGAACAATGTTTGCATTCAACATCGCGAGGTCGCCTCGTTAATGCATCCGCATCACTATGACTGCTTCCCTTCTGGTATTCGCGTGCTCTCACTTGATCCCCTTTTGGCAAATCCGACTTCGGATGCCTTCTTTCCAGACGGCAACTTCTCGCCATGTGCCCTTGCTGGTTGCAGGTGTAGCATCTACCTGAGAACGGGCGGCTCCTACTCATCGTTGTTGCACTGGAACTACGCCACAATTTGCTGGAAGAACGCTTTCTCCGCAGATGGCGGTCTTTTGCAATGTGCCCCTGCTGGTCGCAGATATAGCAGCTACCTGGGAACGAGCGACTCCTACTCACTGTCGTTGCTCTGGAACTACGCCGCAACTTGCTGGATGAGCGCTTTCTCCGCAGACGGCAGTTTGGCAACTCGCCCTCGGCAGACATTCAGTTTGTGGAATTGAACAGCGTGTGACAAGTCGGTGTGATCAATCGGTAATACAATGGGAAAATAAAAGCTTTCAATAAAGGTTTGTGTGTGTAATAAAGTTTAAAGTGGTCAACATAGATAAATTAACAAGATGGAAAACTTTCGTACGTCTGCCCTGTGATCCCCGCAAGGGTTGGTTGTTGTATTTGTAATTAAAGCGGCCCCTAGACGCCTAATAATATTGCGCAATATTTGATATTGCACAATATTATTGTTCGTCTGTAGATAATATTGCAAGATTGTGCGATATATTGCGGAAAATCATAACGCTTTTGACTTTTAATACAAATATGACCGGTCCACTAAATTATTGGGAAAAATATTGAACCGTCTGGGGCAGCAAGCCAATAAAATTGTGCAATATTTCGCACAATAATATTGAGCGTCTAGAGGCCGCTTTAAAAACGACGCTTTTGACTTAGAGTCAAGACGTCGGAACAAGGCAGAATGACATAGTCAAGACGCCGTCAAATCGAAACGAGTTTGTAGGGGCTAGTTGTCAAAATGCCTGTCAAAGCCATCGAGATTGCCATCTCGTTAATTTATCTATGGTGGTCAATAGGTTTTGGATAATAAATAAAAGTGGTGAAGCTGCACAGATAATTGATCTGTGGTGAAACAACAAAAGTGTGTGTGTTTTATTTGGGAAAACGTAGACAATTGTAGTTTATCGCAATCCAGTGGTGCGAACCCTATTTGGTGTGGGTATCGAATAATTCGTAACATTTGGTGTCAGAAGTAGGATTGCGAGTAAACGAGTGGAACGTTTATTTAAATTGTGAATTGCACAAAGTGAATTGTTAAGAGATAGAAAAAATTGTGAAATTGGAAAAGTTGACAATCGAACAACTGAAAAGAGAGCTGGATGCTCGGCAATTATCCACAGTGGGAAGTAAAGCCAACCTGGTGGAGAGATTGCGATCAGCGTTGCAGGAAGAAGGTGTCGACTGGGAGAGTTACGAATTCGTAGTGGAGAAGCCGTCGACATCTACTGAGCCAGGGTCCGATATGCAGCAAATTCTCGCGGCTATGAACGCTATGAGTGCTTCCATGGGCCAGAGACTAGAAGCAACCATACATCAAAAGTTGGAGGAAAATTCCACTTCTCTGAGTCAGAAATTGGAGGAAAATTCCACTTCTCTGAGTCAGAAATTGGAGGAAAATTCCACTTCCATAAGCCAGAAACTGGAGGCGACCGTACATCAAAAGTTGGAGGAAAATTCTGCTGCCGTAAGTAGAAAGTTGGAGGAAAATTCCACTTACCTGAATCAGAAGCTGGAAGAGATGCTAGAGAACTCTCGAGAAAGCTTAAGAAACATCCAGCAGGCCGTCGACGATCGATTCCAGAACGTCGAGGAGAGAATCGAGACACTAGAATCGAGGTTCGACAAGAAGGTTCTAGATCTCGAAAATAATCAAGAAAAGATAATCGAGACTATGGAATCGAGGTTCGACAAGAAGGTTCTGGAACTCGAGAAAACTGTCCAGAACGTTCTGCATCAAGGAATCGTTGCACCAACTGCAGCATCGAAATTCACAGCTCCCAACTTCGACTGCACGAGCGCATTCAACATCTTTAAGCTCCAGTTCGAGACAACAGCGGAGCGGAATCAATGGGGAGAAGAAGATCGTGTGGCCGCTCTAGTAATTCCGCTTAAAGGCGAAGCAGCTGGTGTTCTACAGACCATCCCGGAGACCCAGAAAAGGAACTACACAGCCATATGGGAAGCTCTTCATCGAAGATACGACAGTGAGCACATGCAGGAGATGCACAAGCTGGAACTTAAAGGACGCAAGCAGCGTGGAAACGAGACCATCCAGCAGTACGCTGCCGACATCGAGAGGCTATCCCATCTTGCCTACGCGGATGTTCCAGTTGATGTGGTGGAGAAACTTAAAACGGATTCTTCCATCCAAGGGCTAAGGGACCCCGATACGCAACGAAGCCTGATTCTCCTGCCGAAGACATCTTTCAAGGAGACAGTTGCCAGCGCTCTCGCATGTGAAACATCGCTCTTGATATGCCGACCTTCCATCAAACTACGGCGCATATCTCAAGACCAGGATAGTTCGAGAACAACGGCTAATAGGAGTGGTTCATTCCCGGGTAGATGCTACATCTGCGACCAGCAGGGGCACATTGCGAGGAACTGCCGTCTGCGGAGAAAGCGTTCCTTCAGCAAATTGCGACGTAATTCCAGAGCAACGACAGTGAGTAGGAGTCGCTCGTTCCCAGGTAGCTGCTATATCTGCGACCAGCAGGGGCACATTGCAAAAGACTGTCGTCTGCGGAAAAAGCGTTCTTCCAGCAAATTGTGGCGTAGTTCCAGAGAAACAACGGTGAGTAGGAGCTGCCCGTTCCCAGGTAGATGCTACATCTGCAACGAGCAGGGGCACATGGCGAGAAATTGTCATCTGAGAAGAAGGCGTTCGAGGTTTGATTCGCGAAAAGGAGAACAAGCGAGAGCACGCGAATACCGGAAGGGAAGCAGCCATAGAAATGCGGATGCATTAACGAGCCGAACTCGCGGCGTTGAATGCAAGCATTGTTCACGTGCGGAAACCAAAGAAGAGGTCACCGATATCCGTCGTTTCCATGTGCTGCCAGAAGATGCTTGGAGTGCCGAGAAGGTTGGAAGAAAGCAGCGAGAAGATGCCGATCTGGCAGTCATCATCGGATACCAAGAACGAGGTTTTCGACCAAGTTGGCAGCAAGTATCCAGTGAAAGCCCAATCGTGAAAGCTTACTGGGCTCAATGGCAGAGTTTGAAGCTGAAGAACGGTTGCCTCTACCGCAGTTGGGAAAGTGAGGACGGGAACATTGTAAACGATCTGCTGGTAATTCCGAAAGGACAAATCGAAGAGGTCATCCGAGAATACCACGAGGGACCAAGCGGGGGTCATCTTGGTGTTAACAAGACTGTAGAAAAGATCAAGAGACGTTTCTACTGGGTAGGATGCCATGAGTCGGTTTCGCGTTTCATTCGCAGGTGTGAGCAGTGTGCGAAGGCAAAGGGGCCAGTTAGGAAAACTCGAGGAAATATGCAGCAGTACAATGTTGGAGCACCGTTCGAACGTATCATATGGACATTGCAGGCCCATTCCCAACGAGCAACGCTGGAAACAAGTACGCGCTAGTGATGATCGATTGCTTCAGCAAGTGGCCTAAGGTGTTTTGCATCACGAACCAGGAAGCCAAAACCATTTCGGATGCATTCGTGAATAACTGGGTTTCGCGTTATGGAGTACCAATGGAACTGCACTCAGACCAAGGGAGAAACTTCGAGTCGACGGTGTTCAAAGAACTCTGTGACATGCTAGGTATCAGAAAGACGCGGACAACACCATTACATCCACAATCTGATGGCATGGTCGAAAGGTTCAACCGGACGATGGAGGAATACCTGAGAAAAGTCGTCGTCGGAGATCAGAAGGACTGGGATGAACATCTTCCCCTTTTCTTAATGGCATACCATTCGGCACAGCACAATTCAACGGCAACAACACCCGCCGAAGCCATTTTTGGAACTGATCTCCGACTTCCATCGGACTTGAAGTTCGGCGTGGTACTACCGACAACTAGCGGCAGGGAGGACTTCGTAACCGAAAAGAAAGAACAGCTGAACTCTATCCATCAGTTCATTCGGGAGCGACTGAACTTGGTCAGCGATAAAATGAAGGCGCGATACGACTTGAGGGCGAATACTTCTGGATTCGAGACCGGACAATTGGTATTGCTGTACAACCCACAACGGAAAAAAGGCTTGTGCCCCAAATTGCAATCAGCCTGGGACGGACCATATGAGGTCATCAAGAAACTCAATGACGTGGTATACCGGATACAGCAGATGGGAAACACACGGGCGAAGTATAAAATTGTCCACGTAGAGAGGTTAGCACCATATTACGGGGAAGGGTCCAATCGCTTGTTCGAGGACGAACAAGTTTAGGAGGAGGGCAGTGTTGCGGAGATGCAAGCGGACCGTTAAGTTCGAAAACTCTCTGGAAGCGGGGATTGGAATGATGTCAACTTCCAAGGGAATTGTCAGAGCGTTCTACAGATTTCCGAAGGGGAACTTCCAACGGCGAACGTTCGAGACGGTGGACCGAGAGCTATATAAGCGCGAACACTCGCCCTTGACAGACATTCAGTTTGTGGTATAAAACAGCGTGTGACAAGTCGGTGTGATCAACCAAGGTGAAAAGAAAAGCTTTCAATGAAGGTTTGTGTATTGTGTAATAAAGTTTAAAGTGGATAGTATTGGATAATAAAGTTTAAAGTGGATAGTATTGGATAATAAAGAAAAGTGGTGAAGCTACACAGATAATTGATCTGTGGTGAAAGAATTAAAATTGGGTATGTTTCAATTTAAATAAAAAGGACAATTGTAGTTTATCGCAATCCAGTGGTGCGAACCCTATTTGGTGTGGGTATCGAATAATTCGTAACAATATTGTGCATTATCAAATATTGCACAATAATATTGGGTGGCTAGGGGCCGCTTTAAACGAGAATAACACATATAGTATTGGTGTGCATTGCAAAAGTATCAACCAACCCTTGAGTTGATCACAGGCAGACGTACGAGAGTTTTCCATCTCATTATTGATCTCTGGTGGGCACCAGGGATAAAGAATGAGATACCAATCTATTGGCTTTGACAGGCACTTTGACAGTTTGAACCACAAACCAGGGATAAAGAATGAGATACCAATCTATTGGCTTTGGCAGGCACTTTGACATTTTGCACCAACAAACGCGTTGCGGGTTGACGGCGTCTGGACTACTTCGTTCTGCCTTGGGCGAGCATTTTGCAACGGCTTGACTCTTACATCGACGTCTAGAGACTATTTTTGGTTTGTCCAAAGCGTCGTTTTTAAACGGAGAACAACACGTATAGTATCGGTGTGTTTTACAAAAGCAACAACCATCCCCCACGGATCAACGGGCAGACGTATGAAAGATTGGTATCTCATTGTAAATCCCTGGTGGGCACTGGGCAAACGTTCGAAGGTTTTCCATTTCTATACTTATGTCTGATTACCATTTCTTTATTTATCTTTGATCTGCATTGAAAATGTCGCCCGCTTAAACTAATTCAATTTACACCTACGTATATTTAAATACAACTTTTCCTTATATATCCGTAGCAAACAAATGTCCTTATTTCGAAAACCAAAACGCATACATCGCAGATCCGCTATAAAAAGCGGAAACAATGACATTGACGATCAAAACGCTGTTAGTTTCGCAAAACAGTTTGAAAAATATGGTCTCCAAGAAACAATGGACGATGGTAGAGAATGTGCGTCAGATGACAAACCAAGTTATACAAAAATTAAAATGTTTGCTAATCAATCTAAGCCTATATTAAGTTTTGTCGACGATGGTAAGTACATATGTATGAACATAATATAAATCTTTACTTCTTATTAATAACTTACATATATGGTACTTTAGTAGTCTCTCAATCGTGTAACGTATATTGCCATATTATTCACAGTTTTGATTAAAAAAAAAAAAAGGTTTGTACTTCAAAAACACAAGTGTCAAAAGTCTGCGCTCATAAACCAAAAGTTATAAAAACACCAAAAATAAATAAATATTAAATAAAAAGAATAATATATTAATAAGATGTTGAATATCCACGTAATTTAAGCACTTCTCTGAGCCGTTTTGGCACAGAACTAACAAGCTTAGTAGTCTCTTCGGTAGTAATTTAACCCCACTCTTCTCTAATTACTTATGTATTTCAAGATTACTTTGTTCGTAATGGTATGTTTGCATATATTACGCTCCAGTAATGTCCAAAGGTGCTCTATAGGATTCAAATCTGGGTATTGTGGTGGCGTTGGCAACAGTTTACATCAGCCATACTCAACCTTTTTTTCCCTCGGGCCACATTCATATGTTTGCTAGTTCACGCGGGCCGCAACATTATACATTTTGGGTGATGACCTTTTCGAGGAGTCTAGGGATAAGCATAAAACACGAGCCTTTTACAAGAAAGCCAAGGCCTTGCAGGAGGCTTCAAAAAGGGCACCCAGGCTCTCCGAAACTGCGAGGGTAATCTTGTCACCGACCCGCAGGGAATAGTGGATGTATTTAAGCAGCATTTCCAGCAGCTAATTAACGAGCATGAACAAGAGAGAGCGGCAGGGACGGAGGAAATCTCATCGAAGAAGTCGGCACAGCTATTCAGAAGCTAAAGAATAACAAGGCCGCAGGCTTAAATGGCTTGCCATCAGAGCTCTTCAAGGCTGGCGGCGATGTTCTGCTAAGGAGCATGCACCTGCAGAATTTGGGAAGACGAAAGCATGCCCGACGACTGGAATACCAGCTCTATTTGCCCCATCCACAAAAAAGGCGATCCTACCTCCTGCAAGAACTATAGAGGTATATCCTTGGTCAGTGTCGCATACAAGATCCTGGCCAGCGTATTGTGTGAACGTCATAAGCCGTTTTGCACCGGACTAATCGGCAGCTACCAGTACGGCTTCCGGCCCGGCAAATCGACTATAGGCCAAATTTTCACACTTCGAAAAATCCTGGAAAAGACCAACAAATTTCGAAGCGATACACACCATCTTTTCATCGATCTCAAAGCCGCATACGACAGCATTCATCGTGAAGGACTGTTTGGTGCGATGGCCGAATCCGGGACTCGGGGAAAACTGATCCAGTTGTGTCGCGCCACCAAAAAAAATATGCGATGCACCATGCAACTCGGTTCTAGAACTTCGGAACCGTTTGAGACGTGCACCGGAATTCGGCAAGGAGATGCGCTGTCATGTGACTTCTTCAACCTGGTGCTGGAGCAGATAGTGCGACGGGCAGGCGTCAACAGGGAAGACACTATCTTTTACAAGTCCGTCCAGTTGCTAGGATACGCGGATGATATCGACATCATCGCGTGTTCTCGCTTTGGCATTGTGGAAGCATTCACGGCGATTACAAAACTGGCGAAACGAGTTGATCTTAAGGTCAATGACGACAAAAAGAAGTACATGCTGTCAAGCAAAAACCAATCCGTCGCTCACCACCTTGGACAAAATGTAACAATTGACAGCTACAATTTCGAGGTAGTTAAGGAGTTTGGCTACCTGGGGGCAAACGTAAATTCCACAAATGACACCACAGTGGAGATCCGGCATAGAACCGCCCTTGGCAACCGCTGCTACTTCGGCTTGTCCAAACAACTGGGGTCAAAACTCCTCACTCGAAAGACCAAAGTCATGCTTTACAAAACGCTCATACTGCCAGTCTTGCTGTACGGAGTCGACAGCTGGACGATAAGCAGGACAGCGGAGCTCATTTTGAGTTCTTTTGAGAGAAAAACTCTGCGCCGGATATTTGGTCCTGTCTGTGAGGAAGGTGAATAGAGAAGAAGACACAACCGCGAACTCTACGAGCTGTGCCAGGATGTGGATGTAGTCCGGAAGGCAAAGATCCGTCGACTACACTGGCTCGGCCACATCGAGCGCATGGACATCAACGCTCCAGCTAAGAGGGTCTTCGACTCCGAGCCTCCTGGTTCGAGAAGAAGAGGAAGACCGAACCTCCGGTATAAAGACCAAGTAATCGCGGATGTAAGACATCTTGGTCTTGATAACTGGAAGCAGCGTGCCCGGGACCGTCAAGAGTGGAAGGCAGCTATAGCTCAGGCTCAGATCCTCCATGGATCGCTGGCCTGATAAGTAAGTAAACAATGAAAAACATTACGATGCTAGTGCGAGACACATATAAAGCTAGACATTTAATGCAAGGCATCGCGTTATTAGGCGTCGCGTTCGTTTGTCACAAAAAACAAGGCATCACGTTAACTGTCATTTTGCGAAATCAAATGTTACATGCTGAAAGTAATCGCGTCATGAGGCATCGATAGCAATAGCGTCATACCCGCTGGCATTTTAACCAGGAATAAAGAATGAGATACAAATCTTTTGGCTTTAGACAGGCACATTTACACTTTGCACCTACAAACGCGTTGCGGTTTGACAGCGTCTTGACTATGTCATTCTGCCTTGTTGCGACCATTTTGCCACGTCTTGACTCCACACATCAACGTCTTGAGACTATCACTGTGTTAGTCAAAAGCGTCGTTTTTAAACGGAGAATAGAACGTATAGTATCGGTGTGTATTACAACGGGCAGACGTACGAAAGATCGGTATCTCATTGTTTATTCCTGATTTTAACAGCCCCCATTGAAATGCATCGGTCGAAATTCACGACGCGATGTCTTGCATTATATTTCCACCTTAACACGTCAGAGAATTTAGGCGGAATATTTTGCATAAAGTTAAAAAAATGATTGTGAGAGTATTGATGTCAGAACTGAAAAATGTGCGTACCATAATGTGTCATTTAACGTATGTTTTCAATAAACAAAATACTTTAAAAAAAATTGTGTTCCCCATTAGTGTGTTTCGGACCGCTCATAAAAGATGGGCGGGCCGCAGGTTGAGTATGGCTGGTTTACATGCATTATATAGGGTCATTGTCTTGTTGAAAGTAATACTCATCCTGTATTTCTAACTTTTCATGTAGGTAAAAGATTAGCTTTGTCTAGCGCTGTTCCGGATTTTCTGCATACAATTGTACGCCCTTTAATGCCAAAAATACAAAATTTGGTTTCGTCAGTAAATAAAACATTCTGCCAAAACTCTGGAGGCTTATCCAGGTATTCATTCGCAAACGCTATGCGTTTTTGTCGATTTATAAGAGAAATATAGGGTTTTCTTTCTACGTGCAACTCGATCATGGTTTCCTGCTTTTTTCAAAATTCTGGCAGTCGAAGCACTCATTTTCTTTTGGAGAATCTCTTGAACGTTCAGTGTTCAGTGTTATTTGGAGTGCAGTCATTTTGGCATTTTTCTTCACTTGTGATACAATACTTCTTGTCTCCCTCTCAGTTAGTTTTTTTGGTCGGCCAGATCTTGGCTTGGATGTTATTATTCCCGTTCTTTCAAAGTTTTGAAAAACTGTCCATATTGAAGCCCTTCCAACGATTTTTGATATTTGGCGGTAATTTTTGCCTACTTTATTAAGTTTAATAATCACTTTTTTTCTCACCCACATCTATTTGTTGTTAATAACAACAAACTACGGTAGCATATGAGCTACTAAAACAGGACAAAACGCGAAACTTTATATTTTCACACAAATCTCAAAATTTTTACTTGATAATATAACGTATATAAGAGGAAAACTCGAAATTGAATTATGAGCGTACACTTTTGACCTCTACATTTTGCGATCGCAACAGTTAAAAGTGCCGTTATCTCTGGCTTGCGTTTTGTTTTGTTCCAGGATATGTGGCGCCGCATCTGTTATTGGTGCAATTCTTCTTCTTCTTTGATGGTGTCACAGCCCACAAAGGACCAGAGCCAAGCCTCTCCCATGTTGTGTGTGATTTATTTTTTACATAAGTGAAAGGGGCCTACATTTTTAAATGCCGATTCCGAACGGCGAGAGTCGAGAAGCTTTTTCACGGCAAGTATACTACGGAGGGTTTTGCCAGTACCCCGCCGAGGAGAAACGCCGCGTTTAAAGGATGATCTTTTTGGATGGAGCGTAGACTTATGGCACTTAGTGTATGTAGATGTACATACAATTTGTCAAGAAAATCTTTGCAAAACGTAGAAATTAAAAGAAAATAATGTTAAAAGCATATACTAAGTGTATACAGTGCCTTTACTGTATATGTATATGGAGTTGATAGACAACGGTTCGGTACCGTGACTATCGGCGGTATTTCCTGTACAACACTAGAACACCAAATTTGTGACAAATTCGCAGCAGAAACTAATGACACGTCTTCGTTTAGCTGTTGAATAATATCACGCCAGTTCAATGTTTTTTAGCTAGTATTTATACATGGAAATCTTAATCAAATTAGCTTACTCTACTAAATATTACATACATACAAAGAAAATGTAAATTGTCTATTCTGCAATATGTACAATTTTATTATTACTTGTGGTGCAAACTGATTACTGTGCAAATATGGTGAAACAAAGAATAAAGGAAAAAGAACGGTGTGTCCGCTTGCGGGTTGAACTCAGTTCAATGTCAGGCAAATGAGTTAGGTGTCTAATTCAATGTCGTACGGCTGGCAACTGGATGCTGGTGCACTGTGAATACTGACCGTACTCAACATCCTGCCCCCCATTGAACTGCGTTCAATCGTTCTGTTGATAGTTGGTTTTTGATTCGGCTGCCGAACTCCTCTTGATGACGGAATCGCATATTCTGCACGTCTATGGATGAATCGACTGGATGTCCAAATTAAAAACCCAATGACTCCGACTGCGTAAAGTAACCCGGAGACACTGAGGGCGATATGTATGGTATTATGCTGCTGAATTTGATGTGGTAACTCCAACTGCTAGGACCTGTTCCCGTAGTCCTTGCAATTCTGCTTGATAAGTGGTGATATTTGGAGCCTTGTAGTGAGTCGCAATCGTATGCTCCACATTTGTGAGGTTCATGTCTCTACTTAGTCTGGTATATGCCACCCGTATACTGTTTGAATATATACGATGAGCTTGAATCGTTATGTGATCATGTTTGACAACACAATCTGAGTTCAACTTCAGAAACCCACTTCCTTCAACCGTTATAAGGGACGGATGGTGATTGCCCACTATATTCAGCAGTGTTTCCTTTATTACCGCGTAAATCCATTGATTTGTCTGAGGAATTTGTGTCCACACGGAAGTATTTTTGATGGTTTTTAATTTACATGTTGATAATGTTGATGTGTTATTTAACAAGTTCATTTCGCACGTGCTGATGTTAGCTCCAGGTCGGTAAATTGGATGAGTTTGGCTACATAAGTGATATGTATCTTCTATGTGATTGCATATAGATAGTTCGTCTTCTGAAATCGGGTAGTATTGATCGTGATGAGCACTCACCGCCAATAGTGTTGATGAAGGGTCTATGGCTATTAGTACATTGTTGCCAACTGCCGGAATAGGGATGAGCTTAAATAGCACAAATTCATCTAGGCCAACCAATGGTAATTCGACCTTGAATATTACATAATTTGCCGTGATTTGTCCTTTTGTTGACATCAGTTGTAAAGTTGCAGCATGTTTTCTGGTTCTACGGGAAGACGGAGCTGTAGTGGTAGGTAGTTTTTAAATTTGATGAGTTCTTGTTTCAACTGCTGAGGCGAAATCAGTAAACGATGAATTCTTCCATGATGAGTGTCTGATAACACGTCAAATACCTATGCTTGAAAACGTTGTATATTGATGACTATTAATGTATTTTTTATTTTATTTATTTATTTATAATTTATTAACACGTAATTAAAATTAACAATGCTAATGTATAAGGAAAAAAAGGGGGGGGGGGGGGGGGGGTAGAGCACTAGCTTTTTTTTTTTTTTTTTTTTAGAGACTCGCGCAGGTTCAAGAGGTCTTCATATTCTCTTATGATGTGTTGACACACACAACCTGAACGGAGTGCAGTGGTTGGGGTCGTTGATGTTCGTTCACTACTCTCAGGGGTGGTTGGCCTAGGCCTAGATAGGACGAGAGCCGACCAAATTCCCGGTTGGTTATAGTCCGTAGTAATTCGTTCAAGCCAGGGCTTTCGGCTCTGATAATTGAATATTAGTATTAGTAAAAATATTATATCTTGAAGCCTGCTTTTTCGATGAAACTGTTGATTTTGTTTATGTTTTCTGGTGTAGGAAAGCGCAATATTTCATATATTGGTAAGTGTGGAAGATTTATGAGAAGATTTATATGTGTACGTGAGGGGCAATCCCCTGTGCCTAGGATATGTTTTATGTCAATGCGAGAATTGCAGGTGTGGCAAATAGGAGGGTTTTCTTTTTTGAGGATGTGTTTTGGTGTGTTGTAATTGTGTGACCTAGTCTCAGCCTAATGAAGGTTGAGTTCATCAAGTTAGTGGTGGAGGTGGGATAAGATGGATGTGTTCTCTCGGTATTGATGGCTGAGTAATGGTGGTGATAACTCTTCCAGTCCAACAGTTGATTTGCTTTGAGCTTGGTATTGATGACGCGTAGTAGGTCAGGTTTGGTGTAGAAGATCGAATTGTACACAGGAGAGCGATGTGCGAAGTTAGCGGCAGTATCTGCAAATTCGTTACCTTTTATCCCTATATGACTAGGGACCCACATGAGCTTCAATTTGTTGGGTGTTTTGATAAGCCAATCCCTGATTTTGCTAATGCTATGGGCGTTATGATGAGGATTTTTTATTGCCATTAAAACTGATAGGCTGTCTGAGCATATAACAAATTTACCAGGGGACTTTAATAAAGTTTCGATGGTTTTTGAAATGGCGAATGCCTCAACGGTGAAGGTAGATGTCCTATTGTAAACAGTTCACCATTTTCGTATGTGGAAGCATTTGATGTACTGTCCTTTGTTTTGGATCCATCCGTAAAGACGAGTTTCCGGCCTTTAGATTTTAATTCGGTTGTGGTAGAAAAGAAGTAGGAATGATAGACACTTGAAGGAGTATTTGTTTTCTGGAACATCTTTAACTCGGTGATGACAGATGCCGGTTTAAGTTGCCATGGTTGATAAGATGGAACATTTTTGCTGAAGTGGCATGTTGGGAGTTGTAATTGTTTTGCGGTCGTGACAGAACATGAAATAGCGGATTGAAAACGCTTTATGCTTTTGGCTTTCAAACAAGATGTTACATCTTTATCCATTATAGAACCGTCAGAAAAGGCCAGTTTTATAAAAAGTTTAGCTCTGAGTGTTATAACACATTCTTCTATGGATGGAAGTCCGGCTTCCACTAGGATGTTTTTAATCGGGCTGGTGGGGAAGGCATTGATGCTCCTGCGGGCAGCTTGATGATAGGGTGCTTTTATAATGTTGATGGTTGATTTTGGGCTGTTGCTATATAGAGGTAGTCCGTAGTAAATTTTGCTTAATATTAAAAGGTTAGTAATATTACAGAGGGTGTTGATATGCACATTACATTTTTTACTAGCTAGATATTTAATAATAGAAGCCCTAGCAGCTAGATTTTTTCTTAATACTAGACAGTGGTATTTCCAGTTATATTTTTTGTTGAATAGTATGCCTAGTATGTTTAAGTTAGTAACATTTTCTATATTAAAGTTGTTAAAGCTAAGATTGAGGTTATTGCAAGAGGTTTTGCGACAGATATGCAAGGTTTTACATTTTTCAATAGAGAGTTTAGCACCGGAATAGTCTGACCAATGAAGTATATCACCAAGAACCTCAGAAAATAAATTCTTAGTTTTGTTTAGATCATTGTGTTTGCAAAGTATGTACATGTCGTCTGCGTAAATGCAATGGTCTAGTAGGGTATGTTTGTAAATAATTTTGCTAACGTCATCGAAGGCGATTATGAAAAGCACCACTGAAAGCGGAGAGCCTTGGGGGATACCATTGAAAAGAGGGAAAGACGGAGAAAAGGTGTTGTTGGTCTTGACACAGATTTTTCTATTGGTGAGAAAGGATCGTACAACTTAAACAAGACGTCCCGAATCGGCTTAAAAAAACAACTTTATTTTCAAAACACGAAACTCTTTACACTTCAGCTTAATAACTAACTTGGGTGGAATTCATCCACTCCCTTATATCTATTGACCACTTTGCACTCTCAGCTTACTAGGTCACCGTGGGACCGCGGGAGCTGTTTGTTCAGCTTTTTCGGTTGCGCGTGTAGCTTGTAACTTAAGACGTCCGGTGTGTGATATGCACTGCACCGGAATATGGGAAAGAAATGAAGAATAAAAAGAATGTGAAAATAATACAGGTGATTGAACTCATGTATTATATGGAAAAGATAGACTGGCGCGTTGAGGAATGTGTAGGGTATGTAACCTCTCCCCCCTTAAGATCAAAATTCTCCTGAATCTTATGAGAGGGATGCTCATTTTCGCTAAGTGTTTTGATTGATATCTTTAAATTTTTATTATTTTTTTTCACTAATTTTAGGATGAAAATTATGATTATGATTAAGACACAGGTTACGGCTGAGTTTGCAAAGTAGCTTACATTTCTATGAATTTTTAGTAATTTTATATGTTTCAGATTTTCAACATTTTTTACAATGATATCTTCGAAACTTAAATTTTTAGTGAAATTATAACTTATTTCATCATAGTAATAGAATCTTTCTTTAAATTTTTCATTTGAGTTAGCGAATGTTTTATTCATTATTTCTATTGTACAATTGTTAATAACTATTAGATAGTTCCCGTTTAGTTTTATTTTTCTATCATCACAATTATTGATTATCTCTAATTTTTACAAATTATAGTGCTGTCATCGATTTCTTTTATTTCTATTAATTTATTCTGCTTTGTTTTACAATTTTTGTTTACAATACAGCTTTTAAGAGGTATAAGATCTTTTGCATATTGAACATTAACTGAGAATTCATACTTTGTGTTATTTACTTCGAAAAAATAATGATCATTTTCTTCTATTTCTGCGTTATTGACTGTAGGTATTGCTGTTAATAATTTTAGATCAACTATCTGATATCTATCTGGAATTTTTATCGCTAATACTAAGGTGTCTACACTGTATTTAAGTAGTCCTACTTTTACGTTTTTTAGTTTGTAGAAGTCCAGTCCCGTCTCGTTTATCTCTTCTGTCGTCAAAAGACTAGGGTGTATTAACCCGTGTTTAACTAAGGCTATATTGTCAATTACTTGATTTAAACGTTCTTCTAACATTCTCAATTTTACTAGCTGGTCTAGTTTGAGCTGTTGTAGGATAAATCTTCTTTCATTCTCTGTTAGTTCTACGTAAGATTTGCTTAATTCTTTTCTATCTAATTCTATTGCCGATTTAAGATGGGATATGCTTTCATTCAGATGTACATTGATTTCTATCTGTTGATTAAGACGACTTGCTACATTTTCTTGATTTTTCTCTAATACGTCGAGATGATCTGCTATTTCCTGTCTGTCATTATCGTCCATAGTCCCAAACAACCATTTTTGACCTGCCCCAATAACGTTGACTAGTCCTCTTTTTTGTCTTTTTCCTGGTTCTATGGCTGTTATTTTGGCATAAAGTGTTTCTACTTGTCGTTTTATAACTGGATCATTGTCTATTTTAAGTTTTTTAGTATTTTCTACGAACATGTTAATAGTCTGCTTTATTTCTTTGGTGTTAATAATGTGTAGTATAGTTTTGGTGTCTTGAATTATTTCAGTCTGTCCCATGTTAATTATGGTATATCCGTTTCTTGTTGTCAATTGGTCAATTGTCAATGTCGCTGTGGTCTGTGCTGTCATTGTCGTGAGTATTAGATACACTGATACTGTCATCTGCAAATAAGCGTGGTCGTTTAATATTTATCGGATGTTCTTTGTCCCTTTTCTTAATTCTGTATCTGGGTTCGTTCTTGTAATAGTTCCTTTTGTAGTTCCTGACTGGTATAACCTCTCTTACTTCTTTATATGCTTCCCTATTCTGATTTAGTTTCTCGGTTCTTTTTTCTTTTTCTAGCTGTACCTGCCGTACTAAAGTAGCTATGTCTGCATACATTGCTTCTTCTGGGGACATTTTTAAAGTGGAATGATACCTATTATTGTAATTATTAATTGCCCTGTGAACTTTCTGAACAAGGGATAAGTCTGAGTTTCTCATGGTAACTAGTTTTTCCTGTAATGTGGAGTGAAATCGTTCTATATCACTATTACCTGTATGTGTGTTGGGTTTGGTAAAATGTAATTTAACTTCCTGCTCGTTTAGAAATTCCTTAAAATTTTCGGATTTAAACTCGTTGTCGGTTATTATTTTTGTTGGTTTGCCAAACTTTGAAAAATGTTCTTCCAGTACCTCTATCTTTTTAGTCCAGTTTTTATTAGGTAAGTAGTAAGCGTATGCTTTCTTAGTAAGTTTGTCTATTAACGTAAGAAATGGGTGTTTCATGAAATAATATATATCCATATGAAGAGTCTCATTGGGCCTACGAGGTGTTTCACTTAATTCGTACTTGAGTTTGATTGGTCTTCGTTCGTATTTCGTTTCTAGGCATAATTTGCAGTTGTTAATAATTTTTGTGATTTCTTTAACTAATTTTGGGTAGTAAATTTTGTTCTTGAGACTATGGTATGTTTCTATTATTCCGCTGTGCATGCTTTCCTTTGTGTGATATAGTGAGATTTGTTTTTGCGCTTCCTCTAAAGTTCTAATTTCTCTCGCTCTTTGAGTTGTTTTTATAAACCTTATTTTACTGTCGTGGTGAAACAATTCTATTAGCAGCTGTTGAATTTTATTGAACTCGTGATATGATAATTCGGTGTATATTCCAATTACGCCTAGTTTTATGTATCTTAGCAAATCTGTCCAATATTCTTTATTTCTAGTCATATCAACAAATATTATTCTTCTATTGTGGAGAATTTCTATTTCCTTGTCTGCATCATTGACTAGTATTAGTTGGGTTTTATATTTGTTTACTATTGTTTCCTTTATTGGTATGTGGTCTAATAATTGTTGTTCCTGTGAGTGGATCGTAGCGTTATCGGATAGATTATTTACGGTTTGATTGTTGGCGTTTTCGATGTCTTCCGGGATTCTACTAAGAAAGTCCGCTATTTTATTCTCTTTTCCTTTAACATACTCATCGAACTGAAATTCTTGTAGTTTAAGTAGCCATCTTTGATTTCTTTGGCTAAATTCTTTACCCGTGTATCTCTTGTTTAAATATTTTATTGGTAGATGGTCTGTGACTACCTTAAACCTTTTTCCCCACAAATATGGCCTAAAGTATGTGACGGCCCACACAACTGCTAAGAACTCTTTATCGGTGGTCGCATAATTTTTTTCATGGTCATTTAAAGATCTCGAAGCGTAACACACTGGTTGTCCATCTTGTGTTAGCACCGCTCCTATCGCGTAGTTGCTGGCGTCAGTGAATACTGTAAACTGTTTATCAAAATCAGGAAATTTTAATAATGGGTGTTTGGTAATATTTCGTTTCAGAGTCTCAAAGGCTTCGATGTATTCTGGGTCTTTTACGTTAATCTTTTTGCCTTTCTTTAGGTATTTTACCATGGGATTAGCGATTTTTGCGTAGTCCTTCACGAATTTTCTATAAAAACCCGTTACTCCTAGAAAGCTCTTAAGTTGTTTATCTGTTTTAGGTAGTGGAAAATCCTGGATACATTTGATTTTATTAGGATTGGGCTTCATGCCCTCACTTGTTAAGACATGCCCTAGAAATTCAGTATTTTTCTTAAGAAAGGAGCATTTGCTAAATTGAATTTTTAAGTTATGTTCTGCAAGTTTTGTAAATATAACCTTTAAGGATTGTATGTGCTCTTTGAGACTGGTCGAGAAAACCAATATGTCGTCTAAATAGACAACGCATATTTTATTGATTTGGTCTCGAAGAATGTCGTTCATTAACCTTTGAAAGGTTGCTGGCGCATTCTTGAGATCGAACGGCATTCTTACGTATTCGTACAACCCGTTTGGTGTAACGAATGTCGTTTTTGGGATATCTCTTTTATTCATTAGAATTTGGTGATACCCTTTCGCTAGGTCCAGCGACGAAAAATATTGGGCTCGTCCCAGTTTATCAAGTATAGAATCAATATTCGGTAGTGGGTATTTGTCATCTACCGTAATATCATTCAATTTTCTGTAATCTACGCACAATCGAAATGTTTGTTTTCCCGTACCGTCTGATTTCTTCGCTACTAATACGATGGGGGAGGCGTATCTGCTGTTTGATTTTCTAATAATGCCTTGCTCCTCCATTTCTTGTACCTGTCTCCGTACCTCATCCTCGTGTTTCGGGGGCAGTCGGTACAGTTTCGAGTTAATTGGTTGACTTGTCGTTGTCCTAATTTCATGTGTAATAGAGTCTGTATTCGTCAGTTGATCTCCTTCTCTGTATATTAACGTTTTAAATTGTTCTAATAATCCTTGAATTTCCTGTCTTTCTTCTCCGTTAAGGTGGTTTAAGTCTATTTCTTTCTTATCAGAAATAAGCTCGAAGCAATCAAAGTCTGTTTTAGGGTTGGCGGAATATAGGGGTATTTTGGCACCGTTATTTAGTATGAGACACTTATTAACAAAATCCAAAGTTTTGACAATTTTATTTAATATGTCCATACCGATAAGGACATCATAGGGTTTGTCTCCTAAATTTCTCTTGTACCATTTTATAGCGCCCTTTGGACTGTAATTAAATTCTTTAGGTATACTTGTCACTACTCTTTCTACCATTTCCGTTGTTACGTTATTTATTGTTTGTAAACGCATTCTTACTTTATCAAGTAACTTATATTTACTGCAATCTACCCTATCGGAATTTATAATACTCATAGTCGAGCCTGTGTCAATTAGTGTTTTTAGCTTAATTTCGTCAATAGTTAAGTCCGCAAATATTTTGTCTCCGAGGCCTAGTTTATAAAAAAATCTGGTTCGATATTATGAACTTCTTCATGACTAGTCTGGTCAACCGTCTGGTTCGAGATGTGCCCGATGGACATTGGTGTCGGGTATTGCACTGCATTTCTGATCTGCCCTGAAGGGTTGAAAGCCTGGGGCCCTACATTTCGATTATTCCTATTGTTGCTAAAATAATTTTCGTTGTTGCTTTGTCTGTGTTGCCCTGACTGTCTTGTTCTTAAATTATTTTGTCTTTCTATTTGAACTGACCCTGGTCCATTTGGTTGGTTGCTCTGTAAATTTTGTCGTCTGTGGTTATAGTTTGTCTGTGTAGATTGATAAGTATTTGAGCTATTGTATTGGTTGTTCGTCCTAATGTCCCTATCTATGTTTCCTTCGTCATATCCTATGTAGGTATACAGAACTTCTTTAATTTTATGCAGGTCGTAAATATCTTTAATATCCCTGGATAAGTTACCTATCGCTAACTGTTTGATTCTGTTTACGATTAGAACATAAAATGTGTTCTTAGCTTCTGTTTGTTTACTTTCATACGTTGCAAAAGAGTTTACCTTCTGAATTCTCTAAGTCTTGTTATTGTTGTTTTTTTTTTTTTTTTTTTTTTTTCCCGTGAAAGTTTTGTGAACAGGTACACTTATGGAATGGGTCCGACGTTGAATTTTGACTGATTTGTAGTTAAATTACTCGGTACTCGTTGATTTTCCTTGTTAAACTCCTGTCACTTTTTTTTTCACACACGATTTATTGGTCCGTTCTCATATGGATCCTTCAAATATAGTAAGGATCCTACCGACTGCGCCACTTAAACAAGACGTCCCGAATCGGCTTAAAAAAAACAACTTTATTTTCAAAACACGAAACTCTTTACACTTCAGCTTAATAACTAACTTGGGTGGAATTCATCCACTCCCTTATATCTATTGACCACTTTGCACTCTCAGCTTACTAGGTCACCGTGGGACCGCGGGAGCTGTTTGTTCAGCTTTTTCGGTTGCGCGTGTAGCTTGTAACTTAAGACGTCCGGTGTGTGATATGCACTGCACCGGAATATGGGAAAGAAATGAAGAATAAAAAGAATGTGAAAATAATACAGGTGATTGAACTCATGTATTATATGGAAAAGATAGACTGGCGCGTTGAGGAATGTGTAGGGTATGTAACCTACATACTGTTGTATTTTTGGACCGATATTCCATAGTTTTAGTTTCTTTAAAATGAGGTTAATTCCGATTCTATCAAAAGCTTTTTCGAAGTCTAATGCCAGAATGGTAACATGATTCCGAGAGGTCAAAGCGTTGGTGATATAAAAAACCTAGATGAAGAAGTGCGTCTGCGCAACCTTTACCTGGCTTGAAAGCAACTTGATTAGTGCTTATACGTTTTTTTGAGGTGATGAACCATAGTAGTCGCTTAGCGACTAACTTTTCTAGTACCTTGGATATGCAAGGTATTAGTGATATGGGACGGTAGTCATCGACTGTTACTATTTTTTTTTTTGGTTTGGGAATCGGGATTATGGTAGCCAGCTTCCAGGCTTGGGGAAAGACGCCAGAATTTAGGATGTTGTTATAGAGGGTCAAAAGTCTGGAGACGCTGAATGGTGACAGATTTTTGAGCATGGGATATGAAACCCTGTCCCTGCTAGGGGTTTTGCCTCTAAGACTGTGAAGGCAATTTTCGAGTTCCGGGCCACTGATATTTTGTTCAATAAGCTTGGCAGAAGGGGAAATAGGTGCGCTGACTTCGTAGATGGCTAGGGAAAGGTTTTTCTCGGCAACGAAATTTGGGTTGAAGTTTTTGTCCTTTGAAGCGTTGGACCAGGAGCAAGCAAAGTGGGTACTGATTTCAGTTGGAATAGATGTGGGACCAGTAGGTGTTTCTATTACTTGTATGGGCTGCTGATAGTAGTTACCAATTAGACAACGAAAATTATGCCAAATTTTGTTAGTTGGTGAATTTGGGTTAATTGACGCTGTGAACTTTAGTAACGCTTTTGCTTTACTTTCCTTTAACAGTCGGCGAAATTTGGCATTGTTTTTTTTAAAGCATATAAGGTTAACCAGAGTTGGGTGTTTTTTAAAGTTTTTCCATTCATTTTCACATTTCTGAGAATATTTAGTTCATTATTCCACCATGGAATGCAACGTTTTGAGGTGGTGGTTTTGGTTTGGGGAATTGCTATATTTGCGGCTGTTCGAATTGCTTTTAGGATCTGCGCTGCTTCTTTGTTTATATTGTTGGACGGGTTAATTTCTGATAGATAATCTATAGTGAGCTTACGGAAGCAAGCCCAGTTAGCAAAATCAGTTTTAAACTTCCGGTTTATAGGTACAGGGGTTGTACCAATAAAAATAGTGGAAATTATGGGAAAATGATCACTGTAGAGATCGTCTAAAATTTGCCAAGATGTCTTAGGGTACAATTCAGAAGAACAGCATGTTAGGTCTATATGCGTGAGTGTGCTATGAGTGGAGAAATGGGTAGGGGAGCCATCGTTAAGAATTACGAGGTTCGATCGGATAAGAAAATTTTCCCAAATTGCGCCTCTAGCGTTCGTTTTAGGTGATCCCCAGAGAATACTCCAGGAGTTAGTATCCCCTGTTAGAAAGATTGGAGTACTAACTTGGTTTAGTATATTTTCAAGATCGCTGGAGGAGAAAGATTGGTTGGGGTTATGTACAAGGATATTAGAGTGAACTTGGTTGGGAGTTGTATTTCGATTGTTAATATTAGCAACGGTGAGTCTATAAGTATTTGCTTGTGCGGTATGTTACTCCTTATAAGTATTGCAATGCCTTGTTTGGCAGTGTTGATGTTATCTAAGTTATGGAAATACCCGGCGTAAACATTGGGGGCATATGGGTTCGAGAAGTACGGGCAGTGTGTTTCCTGAAGGGAGATTACACTGGGAGAGAATTCTTTTATTAGTAGGCTTAATTCGTTGTAGTTGTTTATGAAGCCTTTCATATTCCATTGAAGGATATTGAAGGGTTCCTTTGATGTGTTTTTGGATTTTATTGAAGGAGTATAAGTGAAACGAGCGTTCCGTTTTGAAGAGATGGGATTGAGCAAGGGGTTTTTATTGTAGGAAAGTGTTTTAGGTATGGACAGGTTAGAATTGACGTGATTGTTGGGGGGGGTCATTTCGATGACTCCGCGGTGCAGATGTTGAAGCAGGCAGGCTCTGCGAGGGGCCTGCCTGATTCAATTCCTGGAACGCGGAGTCATTTTTTTTGGTTAAATATTGGGCTTTTAAGTTGATTCATCGTCGTTGTTGTCCGTTATGTAGTAGTTGTTGTTTGCGAGTAGAGTTTTGGATATGCTTGTGAGTGGAGATGGATGGTTTGTTTGTTGTTCTGAAAGAGGGTATGCGAGGATGCGAAACGGTTGAGGTACTTTGTTTTTGTGATATAGTGGGGAGAGGAGAGATAGAGGAATAAGAGTTGGTGCCGCTGGTGTTAAGTGTAGTGGAGTTAGGATTGTTTTGGATAGAAGGGTTTAATTTGTTTGCAGGGGGGGTTTGTGAGCAAGATTGTTTGTTTGAACTTACTTACTTACTTACTTATCAGGCCTGCGATCCATGGAGGATCTGAGCCTGAGCTATAGCTGCCTTCCATCCTTGACGGTCCCGGGCACGCTGCTTCCAGTTGTCAAGACCAAGATGTCTTACATCCGCGATTACTTGGTCTTTATACCGTAGGTTCGGTCTTCCTCTTCTTCTCGAACCAGGAGGCTCGGAGTCGAAGACCCTCTTAGCTGGAGCGTTGATGTCCATGCGCTCGATGTGGCCGAGCCAGTGTAGTCGACGGGTCCTTGCTTTCCGGACTACATCCACATCTTGGTACAGCTCGTAGAGTTCGCGGTTGTGTCTTCTTCTCCATTCACCTTCCTCACAGACAGGACCAAATATCCGGCGCAGAATTTTTCTTTCGAAAGAACCCAAAATCAGCTCCGCTGTCCTGCTTATCGTCCAGCTTTCGGCTCCGTACAGCAAGACTGGCAGAATGAGCGTTTTGTAAAGCATGACTTTGGTCTTTCGAGTGAGGAGTTTTGACCCCAGTTGTTTGGACAAGCCGAAGTAGCAGCGGTTGCCAAGGGCGATTCTACGCCGGATCTCCACTGTGGTGTCATTTGTGGAATTTACGTTTGCCCCGAGGTAGACAAACTCCTTAACTACCTCGAAATTGTAGCTGTCAATTGTTATGTTTTGTCCCAGGTGGTGAGCGACGGATTGGTTTTTGCTTGACAGCATGTATTTCGTTTTGTCCTCATTGATCTTAAGGCCAATTCGTTTCGCCTGTTCTTCAATCGCCGTGAATGCTTCCACAATGCCACGGCGAGAACACGCGATGATGTCGATATCATCCGCGTATCCTAGCAGCTGGATGGACTTGTAAAAGATAGTGCCTTCCCTGTTGACGCCTGCCCGTCGCACTATCTGCTCCAGCACCAGGTTGAAGAAGTCACATGACAGCGCATCTCCTTGCCGAAATCCGGTGCATGTTTCGAATGGTTCCGAGGTCCTAGAACCGAGTTGCACGGTGCATCGCGTGTTTTTTAGCGTGGCGCGACACAACTGGATCAGTTTTACCGGGATCCCGAATTCGGCCATCGCCCCAAACAGTGCTTCACGATGAATGCTGTCGTATGCGGCTTTGAAATCGATGAAAAGATGGTGTGTATCGATTTGAAACTCGCTGGTCTTTTCCAGGATTTGTCGAAGTGTGAAAATTTGGTCTATAGTTGATTTGCCGGGCCGGAAGCCGCACTGGTAGCTGCCGATTAGTGCGGTGCAAAATGGTTTTAGACGTTCACACAATACGCTGGACAGGATCTTGTATGCGACATTGAGCAGGGATATACCTCTATAGTTCTTACAAGAGGTAGGATCGCCTTTTTTGTGGATGGGGCATATAGAGCTGGTATTCCAGTCGTCGGGCATGCTCTCATCTTCCCAAATTCTGCAGATGATCTGGTGCATGCTCCCTACCAGAACATCGCCGCCAGCCTTGAAGAGCTCTGATGGCAAGCCATCTGAGCCTGCGGCCTTGTTGTTCTTCAGCTTCTGAATAGCTGTGCCGACTTCTTCTATGCTGGGTGGGAGGACTACTTCAGCGGCTGGAGTTGGGATTTCCTCAGTCCCTACCACTCTCTCTTGGTCATGCTCGTTAAGCAGCTGCTGGAAGTGCTGCTTAAATACATCCACTATTCCCTGCGGGTCGGTGACAAGATTACCCTCGCAGTTTCGAAGAGCCAGGGTGCCCTTTTTGAAGCCTCCTGCAAGGCCTTTGGCTTTCTTGTAAAAGGCGCGTATTTTATGTCTATCCCTAGACTCCTCGATATCCTTGAGCTGGGAGGCTGCGAAGATTCTTTTCTTTTGTCGCAGTAGTTTCTTCTCCTCCCTTTTCTGGCTCGGTACTCTTCTCGCGCTGCCCTGGTTTTCCTCTGCAGCGCCTTTTGGTACGCCTCGTCGGTTGCTGCCTTTTTCTGCTCACACTCGCCATCATACCACGGGTTTCTTGTCGGGGGGGGGGAGGGCATGGGCTCGGACATACAGGGTAAAGTTGTTGATTGCTCTCAACCTGTTTGTTTGAACGCTGTTCATTAATAGATGATGTGATAGATTGATGAATTTTTGTGGTAGTTTGTTTAAATAAGATTGCTTTGTTTAGGGGGTTATGGGCTGGATATTCGGTGGAATGAGTGTGGCTTGTCGTCGGTGTCTGGGGGGGGAGAGGGGTTAGTGTGGATGTAGAAGTTGTGTTTGCGTTTGGCAAAGAGGATCCTTGTGCGACTGTAGAATATGTAGTTAGTGATGAGGGCATCGGGTCCCGTTCGTTGAATATTTTTTTTGCCATCGCCATGGAACATTTGTTGGTTGTTTTGATTTTAAGGATTTCTTTGGCAGCGAGATAGCGCTTGCAAGTTTTCGATGAAGATGGATGTGCTTCGTGGCAGTTTGCACAGGAGATTCGGATTTGCACTCATTGGGAAGATGAGGGGGAAGTTACAGTTTTCACAAGAGGCTGAACCGGAGCATCGTTTGGTAGTGTGGCCGAGAAGTTGACAATTACGGCAGCGCATTGGAGTAGGGAAGTGTTCTTCTACTTTCACGTTGTGCCAGCCAACGTTAACGGTGGTTGGTGGGCGGAAACGATCAAAGGTTAGAAGGGTGAGACCGGTGGCACGAGGTTCTTTTTCGGGTGTTGTTTTTGTGAACTTGTAAACATCGGTTACGCCTTGAGCACTCATTTAACTAATTATTTCATCTTTTTCAACATTAATTAGACACGGGGCGTAAATTATACCTTCACAGGAATTGAGGTTAGAGTGCAATTTGACTGAGATGGGGCATAGGTTGGCGAGAGATTTTTTCGCGAGGAATAAATTGGCAATTTTTAGAGATTTCACCAGTATGAGGAGACTACCGTCGCGAAGTTCCGTGATGTTTTCGTACGCGGTGCTTATGCCATCGATGGCTTTTTTGAGCAGGAAGATGCTAATGGAGGAGAGAGGTTTTTTCTCATCGGTGGAAGAGATCACTATGTACTTGGGGATAGCTGAGGTTGTATTTGCTTCGAACGGTTTATTACTGTCAATGTGGGAGTATGTATTTTTTTTTTCTTTTTTTTTTTTGGGAGGGTGTAGATTCTAGCTCTATATCGAGCATACTGAATCTATTCCCTGAAAGTACGGGTGGCCCAGAGGCCATGATTCGATAGATTAACGCACTTCAGAAGTTCAGCGTAATAGCACTACCGGGAAAGAAAAAATAAAAAAATAAGATAAAGATAAGGAATTGCTTAAAGGGAACCGGTTGTGTATGTATGTATGTTGGCGTTACAGTCCATGAAGAACCTGAGCCGAGCTTCTCTCAATCACCCATGTTGTGTGTGATTTCATTTTCACATAGGTGAAAGGGACCTTACAGTTTATTGCCGGTTCCGAACGGCGAATTTCGAGAAGCTTTTCATGACAATTTTACTACAGGGGGTTTTGTCAGAACCCCGCTGAGGAGAAACACCGTGAAAAACACGTTCGATGACATGGCTGTGTCGGGATGAACCGGTTGGATAACTGTTAATAAGAAAACAAATGCAGAGAGCGAATTGCCAATCGAAGTTGTCGGATCGAAGGTCAGACGATGACTGGACTATTAATGTAGTGTAGATCGACCAGGATGAAAACAATTGCTGAGTCTAAGTCTGATATATTTCATCGGTGATGTTGTTTATCCGATTAGTTTTTTGTTCTAATTGGAATACAAGTGAATTATGCCTTCTGAGTGAATCTGCTTCAGTATGTTTCATTATGTTTACAGTAGAATCTGTAGAATCTATGACGTGTGGTTCTTTAATAACGTTGTTAGGTAATTTTCATTTGAATATATCTTTTCAATGTTTTTATCCATTTCTTCAGCGTATCGATAATCAAGAACCCCAAACAGTGAAATAGCATCATTGCCGATGATATCAAGTGCTCCTCTTTTGATCTTCGTCGAAAAACGCGTAGTCCTGATTAGTGAATTTTCCTCCATAAGTTTTTGATTGATACATTGAAATTGCTGAACAACTTGGGTACAAAAACTTTTCGATGAAATTTGCTGGCAAAGATGGTCTAATATCATGGTACTATTTTTGAGAGCTTCAAATTCTCTTCTGTATGGTTTTAGGTTGTAGTAAACCACTAGGTTCCATGTGTTGTGTATCAACTTGATGGTTCCTTGTTCTTCAAAATGTATTACTGGATGTGGTTAGAATTTGCTGATTTCTTCTTCATTTGCTGTACTCAACGACACACATACATACACAGGTCAAAAATAATGTTACTAAGGCGGAGCCAAGTGACAACTGTTTCTTCCGTTTGCTTGGAGAGGGGCTATCCCGCAATCCCTTACCATTCGATTTGTCGTTTGCTGATGGATTTGATGTGTGATCTTCGTCATTGATGTGCCGTTTGCTACTATTTGATATGTCAAGATCGGCTGGAGATGACTTGTATTGGCAGCGGCGCAAGTCGGTGTAAAGCACGACGAAACACACCAGAAGCCGTGTGTACGTCGGCTACCCTGACTAAGCCATCAGATCACTTAACAGTGTTAAGTGACTGCACCACGGTGTCGACCGCCGAGCGGAAGGTCTATAGTTCAAATTCGCTTCATAGCCAAGAAAATGTAATTCCTATACTGACAAAAGTATGCAACGCAGTTGTGAATGGAAAGTGACAAGACGTTACTGCTGCAGGCATAACACTCACAGTATATGGTCAACTGAAATTCATCCTCTGCGTATGCAATAATAAAAGTGCTTGAGTGAATTATTACGGACTATAACCAACGAGGAATTTGGCCGGCTCTCGTCCTATCTAGGACAACCATCCCTGAGAGTAGGGAACGAATATCAACGACCCGAACCACTGCACTCCGTACAGGTTGTGTGTATAACAACACATCATAAGAGAATATAAAAAGAAACTCTTGAACCTGCGCGAGTCTCTTAAAAAAAAAAAAATTATTCGTCCTAATGGCCATTTAAGACTAGGTTGATGTCTTCCTTGATTATCACCATCAAGCCTGGCTCTACGTTCTGGCATTTCTCATTCCACTTGTACCTGTGTTGTAGCTGGTTTAGGTATTCGTTAGACCAACGGCGCCAGAATTCACTTTTAACAGAAGACACAAGTTTCTATCTTGTTAGAAGTGCAGACGTTTGGTTTCGCTGATTGGTCAATGTTGCTGGTTATTAGTTCGCCAATAAGGAAGTGCCCTGGAGTGAGTGCAGTGAGATCATTTGGAGAAGTTGACATGGGAGTTATTGGTCTTGAATTCAATATAGCTTCTACTTCTACAACTGCTGTTTCTAACTCTTTTTATATTAATGAAGCAGAGGCCAAAATGTGTTGTAACAGATGCTTGGTTGACTTGACTGCAGCTTCCCACAGGCCCCCAAAACGAGGTGATCGGGGTGGAATGAAGTTAAAGTCGTATCCCTTCGCCGTGCATACAGCTGTTATTTGTTCCCTTTCTTTTGTTGAGTCAATGAAATGTTTTAGCTCCATTAATTGATTCTTAGCTCCCACAAAATTTGTGGCATTGTCACAGTAAATATTTTTACAGTGACCTCGTCTTGCCAAAAATCTTTTTAATGCACCGATGAATCTCTGAGAGGTTAGCTCACTTACGAGTTCTAAATGACATGCCTTAGTTGCAAAGCAGCAGAACATTGCTATATATGATTTTTGCGGTCACTTTCCCCTAAGGTTATAGTGTGTCCATATGGGTCCGCAAAAATCAATTCTTGTGTTTATGAATGGTCGTGCTGGTTGAACTCTGTCAGAAGGCAAATTTCCCATTAGCTGCCCTAAAAGCCTTGGCCTCGCCCTTGAACATTTCAGACATCCTTGCACAATGGATCAAGCAATGGTTTTACCCCTTATTGGCCAGTACCTTTGTCTTGCGAAAGCTAAAATAGCTTGTGGTCCGGCATGATTATTTTCCTGATGGAAGCAGCAATAGCCTTGTGAACGGGTGAGAGTAGGGCATCAACTTTGGATGCTTGGCATCGTAAGACAGTATTTAGTGTTAGAACACCAAGCTATGACGTCGGAAAGCTACTATCGCCGAAGATCGCCAGTGCCTTTGCCAACCGCGTCTCCCTTAAGCTCTCCGATACACCTAAATCCTCCACTCAGTCAGTAGAGCAACAATGGAGCGTGTGCAAACAAGCCCTGAAGAGCACAGCAACGGAAGTGCTGGGCCTTAAAGCTCCACTACGACGAAACACCTGGTTCGCTGACGAGTGTAAAGGATTCATGCAGAAAAGCAGGAGGCATACAAAGCCTACACAAAAAAATAAGAGCGGCGCGTAAAGCTCTACGAGCTTAAAAGAAGGGAGGAGCATACGCTTCTCAAGAGAAAAAAGAGCACGAGAAGCGGGCGATTGAAAACTTGGAGAGGTGCTATTGCAGGCACGACGTTCGAAGATTTTATCAACGTATAAAACAAATGTCTCAAGGCTATAAAGCCCGAACGGAGGCCTGTAAGGATGAGAACGGACACCTAGTAGTAGAATCGCAGTCGATGCTGAGAATTTGGAAAAATCACTTCTGCAGACTGTATAACGGCGATGACAGCCAACATAACGCCGTCAGGCGGAATGATCCATTTCTTAACGACGAAGATCGCAGAGAATTCCGTCTTCCTGATCTCGACGAATTTGAGATTGCCATGTCGAAACTCAAGTCGAATAAAGCTACTGGCGCAGATGGACTGTCTGCTGAGCTCTTGAAAGCGGCTGGGGGTGAGCTGGCTCATCTGTAAGATATGGTCAGAGGAAAGCATGCCCGAGGAATGGAGTCTCAGCATCGTATGCCCGATCTACAAGAAAGGAGACCCCTCTGATTGCGCCAACTGTAGAGGAATAAGCCTCCTTAACATCGCCTACAAAATCTTCTCTGCCGTTTTGTGTGAACGCCTGAAGCCTTTTGTAAATAAGCTGATAGGTCCTTATCAGTGCGGATTCAGACCAGGTCCGCCATCGACCAAATCTTCACACTACGCCAGATCCTGGAAAAAACCAATGAATTTCAAGTCGACACTCACCACCTATTTGTCAACTTCAAAGACGCATACGACAGCGTAATTAGAGACGAGCTATACATACCTGCTAAACTCGTCAGACTATGCAGGATGACTTTGGAGAATGCTCGCTGCTCCATCCGAATCGGTGAACACCTTACCGATAGTTCTGATGTCAAAAAAGGATTTAGGCAGGGCGTGTGATTTCTTCAACATCATATTGGAAATGATTATGCAAAAATCACTGGCCAATACAAGAGGCACAATTTATTTCAAATCCTCGCAAGTCCTTGCATACGCCGACGACATTGACATAATAGGTAGATCGCAGCGATGTCAATGAGGCGTTTCGAATATTGAGATGGAGGCTGCGAAAATTGGTTTGGAAGTAAACGAGGGCAAAACTAAATATATGCTCTCATCAAAAAAGGACGTCTTGGCCAGAACGTTTGTACAGGCAGATATAAGCTCGAGGTAGTTAAGGACTTCGTCTACCTTGGCTCCGCAGTGACCTGGAACAACGACATCAGTTCCGAAATCAAACGCAGAATCACTCTTGCCAATCGCTGTTTCTTTGGGCTCAGGAGGCAACTGAGTAATAGAACCCTCTCCCGAACAACAAAGTTGACTCTATATAAAACCCTTATCATCCCGGTCCTGGTGTACGGCGCAGAAGCATGGACACTATCAAAAGCGGATGAGGAGGCCCTTGGTCGGTTCGAGAGAAAGATTTTGCGATGGAGGAGAAGATTCGACCACGACCTTTACGGGCTGTACAGCGACATGAGCCTAGTCAGGCGTCTACGGATTCAACGCCTAAGATGGCTGGGCCATGTAGAGCGAATGGACACCACAGCTTCAGCCCGGAGAGTCTTTGAATCCAACCCCGAGGGACGAAGAAGCAGAGAACGGCCGCACTTAAGATGGCGCACACAGGTGGAAGGGGACCTCAGCCAACTGGGTGTGCGACAATGGAAAAGGCTAGCGAAAGATCGTGCTAGATGGAGGGGCATGTTGGTTGAGGGCCAGGTTCACCCCGAACTGTAGGGCCCACTAAGAAGAAGAAGAGAAGCTCACTTAGATTGTCGAAGAAGGGCGCGCCGAGGTGAATCCTCCTGCGATTCGCAAAAGAGGGACATGAGCAGAGGAGGTGTCGTATTGATTCCTCCTCCTTCTCGTCCATGCAGCCGCGACAAAAGTCATTGTAGGGTAGCCCCAGTCTGGCGGTGTGGTTTCCAATGGTGCAGTGACCTGTAATGACACCCACTAGAGTACTTAAGATTGCCAACAGGTCCCTGGCTCGTCCTAGGTTTAACTTAGGCCACAATTGTTTGGTGATAAAGCCGACATTGCTCTCATTCCATTGGAGGTTGGTCTCCTCTATGGTTGGAAGCTTTATCATGTGCTTTACCGTACTTATTGGTGTTTCTAGGTACCCGAGGGTCGGTAGGCTGAGTGTGCTTGACCCTAACTTTGCGAGTTCGTCGGCCGCGCAGTTTCCTGGAATATCCCTATGCCCGGGAACCCACAGTATTTTAATGTTGAACTGTTCAGACACAGTATTTTAATGTTGAACTGTTCAGACATTTCATCTAGAGATAGGCGACAGTTAAGAGATGCCCTTGATTTGTGGGTTACCGCTGCCAGGGATTTTATCACAGATTGGCTATCCGTGGAAATGATAATATCCTTTGTGGATATTACATTGATCCTGAGCCATGCCAGGGCCTCCGTTATCGCTGTTATTTCTGCCTGATACACACTACAGTAATTTGGGAGTCTAAATGATAGGTTGAGGTTAAATTCCTTGGAGAAGACCCCACTGCCTACACCCGACTCCATCTTAGAGCCATCGCTATAGAGGGAGATGGAGTCCTTTGGCATAACTTTCCCTTCAGCCCCTTCCTCCCTGGATGGAAAGACAACTTCGAGGTTCCTGGTGAACACATTCTGCGGGTTGATGTAGTCAGTGCCTTTTTGAGATGTGGGCCATTTTCTTATGCTCCTTTTCCTTAGGGCCGCGCATGCACCAACTTACTTGCTGAAAAGGTTTAATGGTGGAAGATGTAGTAGAACATTTAAGGCCTCCGTGGGGGTTGATCTGATTGCTCCGCTTATATATAAGCTGGCCGATCTTTGTACCTTCCCCAGAAGGTTTCGATTGACTGCTTTGTCCGGAGCAGTCCACCAGACTACGACGCCATACAGGAGGATAGGCCTTATGACTGCTTAGTGATGGGCTCGTCTGCTCTTTTACGATAGCAGCGATCGCAGTGAGCAATTAAGACAAAGAGCAGTTAAGCGAAGCTGTGATTTAATCGCATTTATGGTCACAGTTAAGGGAACAATTATTTGGTTATGAGACTTGCTCAATTTAAATAGCGATTACATGCATTGCAATAAATTTAAATGAACAAGTAAAACAATGGATGATTTCAGCAGTGGATATATCTTCCACCGGTGGTACGGTGCTTTCAACATCCATAGGAGTGCTTGTTCTCATGACAATTGTGCTATGGCGCACACTCATGTGTCGTTTCAAATTTGTTATAGACGTTTTGAATGAATACGTCTGTTTGCAAATTTTACATGTAGCCATCCTTCCAGCTTTTGGCGTAAAATTTACCCAAACATCGCTTGTTTTTTTTTTTTTCGATCCATTGTTAACTAGGTGGTTCGCAGGGCATCCAAGTTGGAGCAAAGCGATCCATTTTAAAACTCTGTTTATTATTCAATCAGTGCGAGTGAGCAATCATAATCCAAGCAAAGTAGTATCTTCTGATACGAATACGGTGACAGTAATGCATTACAAATACTTAGATGTTTAGCGGACCATTAAAAGATGGTAACTGAGTTTCTTTATCGATTGTAAAAAGAATTGTGGTTCTATGTTAATTCGTCCATTGGGCCTACGCTAGCTGGTGGTCATCGAAAACAGACCATCGGCATATGTTTAAAATTTTTCCTTGTATGCTCTCATTCAGGTAAGGTGCGGAAGGATGATCGTATCAGTAAGTATTCATATGAATTTATGTTTGTGATACTTTAGTCTATATCCTTACGGTCCGCGGCTATTCCAATTAAATGGATAGCAGAGTTGATAGTGTTCAAAAAATGGCGCCAGCAAAAATAGACTTCTACTACTTTGACCCCTAAACGGGCAAAAAAGTCGTCGTATTTCCGAGGCATGATTACTGAAGTCTGAAGGAAAAAATATGTATTTTTGTTTTCACGAACTTTTCTCTGAATATTTACTATCACCATGTCAAATTTGGTTAAAATCGCTTAAAGCCTTCTGCGTTGGCTTATTATCAAAATGCGGATGCGCGTGATTTCTAATGTTAAGTCTATGGGACACGTTTTCGGCGAATATTCCTCATTGGTATGTCTTCTCGATGCCTTCTATTGACATGTCTAATTTGGTCAAAATCCGTCAATGCGTTTATGGTGAGTAGTCTGTTGGTGATTATTCCTCGATGGCATGTCCGATTTTTGATTTCATTTTCTTAAGACCTTCCCCTCGATGCCTTGTATTGACATGTCTAATTTGGTCAAAATCCGTCAAAGCGTTTAGGAGGAGTAGTCTGTCAACGAAATACATTTTTGGGGTGTTAAGGAGTTTCGCTCCAATAGAAAGTAAATGCGAAACTTACACAAAACACGAGACAGAAATAATTTTTTCAATTATACGCAAAAAAACAAAGGCAGACCAATGGTTCTATTAGTTCCTTTGTATTTCATCTGATCCTTTGTATCCCATTCATACCACATTGCGACGTTCACAAGCGAACGTTATTTCACAAAAATACATTCGTCATTGAATAGAGGTGTTAAATCTTAAGAAAGCAAAATCAATAACAATAATATTATAATGTAGGAGGGACACGTTTCGCCAATTTATACATATTGAAATACATGTACTTCATGAATTATTCCAGAAAAAAAAAAACACAATCATCATCGTATCTTGATGTACATACATATGTATGTATTTTCTCATTTTAAACTTGCAATAATTAGCAATAGCAATGATTCTGTTGAACGTATCCCGCCGATGAATTGGAACACGTCTCAGTGTTCTCTTTTCACTCTATAGTTTTCGTTAACTATACATGTTTGCACTCTTCTTTAGTTAGATATCAAACACACAGCGAAAATGAAACAAATGACCCTGTGCACATGTATGCTCCAAAGCGGAAAGAGGATGGGAATATCTACGCAGCGTATACTACAACAAATATAACTCTCATGTTCTCTAACCTGCTTCTGCACTGTGCATAAGCAGAAAACCAGATAAGGAAGCAGTGAAGAGCACAGTAGATTGCTCAGAGCAATCACAGTTGCTCTCTGCTCCGAGCGAAGAACACAGTTCTGAGTAGCAGTGATTGCGATAGCAGTCTCACCACTATGACTGCTGTGTAGAGCCAGTACGTAATGCTTGGTTGGAGACCCTACCTCCTGCCCACTACTTACTTACAGCTGTAGAGGGCAACAGTTGCTTTCTTCACCCGATCAAGAATGTTGGGTTTCCAATTCAGCCTCCTGTCAAGGACTAGGCCTAGATATTTAGCCTGTTCTTATATTGTTGGTTGGGTTCCACCCAGCCTCGGTGGGTTGAGGGGCGGAATTTTATATTTGTTAGTGAACAGTGCTAGATCGGTCTTCTTTGGATTCACCCCAAGTCCACAGTACCGTGTCCAGGTTTCTATTGTATGTAGTGCACTCTGCATAAGGTCGCATAGAGTGGTGGAAAATTTTCCTGTGACGGCAATAGCAATGTCATCCGCATAGGAGATCACAGCGTACCCTTCCTGTTCAAGCAACAGCAGTAGTTCGTTGACCACCACGTTCGAGAAGAGAGGGGAGAGTACTCCACCCTGTGGTGTACCTTTGCTGACCATTCTGGTTGAGACGGCACCCGCGAAGTTGGCTTTGACAACTCTTTGTATCAGCAGCTGTCGTACCAGTACTATCACTGATCCCGTAACACCCAGATCAGACAGCGCCTTGATGACGGACCATGGTTCAACATTGTTAAAGGCGCCCTCAATGTCGAGAAAGGCGACTAGAGTGTATTGCTTACTTTCCAGTGACCTTTCTATTTTACTGACCAATGAGTGGAGTGCTGTTTCCACCGATTTGTCTTTGTTGTAGGCATGTTGGTTATCCGACAGTCTTCCTGAGATGCAGCTGTACCGGATATGTGCGTCTAAAATCTTCTCTAGAGTTTTTATTAGAAAAGAAGTGAGATTAATAGGCCTTAGGTCATTTGCATACGTGTGGGAGCTTTTGCCTGCCTTGGGTATGAAAATGACTTTGGCTACCTTCCACTTGCTAGGGATGTAGGAAAGGGTGAGGCAACTATTATATATAACCACAAGCCAGGGGAGGATGATATCTGCTACCTGCTGGAGCTCAGCTGGTATGATCCCATCCGGTCCCGGAGACTTGTAGGGTTCAAAGCTCTTTGACCAGGTCAGGAGCACGCGCGAAGGAGGGTGTCGTCGGCTGATTGAACCGAGAAGCTGTCATATCCGAGTCATTACTGCCTGGGAAGTGTGCGCTTAGGAGAAGTTCCAGGGCTTCCTCTCTGGAGGTTGTCCAGAAGCCGTCATTACGGACCGAGCTCGGATTATACGGAACCGAGGCCAGAATCTTCCTTATTCTTGAGGCTTCGGAAACCGCCCTTATATTATCGCAGTAGTCCCTCCAGTATTGTCTCTTTGCCTTCCTGGTCGCTGTTTTAAAAGATTTGAGTGCTTCCTTGTAGAGGTCCCAATCCTCTTGCAAGCGGGTATATTTAGCTTTGGTGAAGAGCTCTCTGCTCTCTTTCCTCAGGGAGACTATCTCTTTATTCCACCAGGGGGGTTTGGGTTTGCCTCTGGGGGTGCTAACTGCACCAGATTGAGACAGTGCTCTATTGAGGGCCTCTGTCTGCTCATTTA
The DNA here is from genome assembly GCA_951905685.1 of Eumerus sabulonum. Classification (NCBI taxonomy): domain Eukaryota; kingdom Metazoa; phylum Arthropoda; class Insecta; order Diptera; family Syrphidae; genus Eumerus; species Eumerus sabulonum. Next base: position 93,665,290 of record OX645060.1, read on the forward strand.
CTAAGCTGTCTAATTCCGCTGAGTTCAGCGGATAGGTAGGATGTCTTGTCCCTAGGTGGGGCTCAACATAGGTTCTATATTTTTGCCAGTCAGTTTTCCTGTAGTTCCTGAAAGGAGCTGGGCACTGACGTGGCTGACTACGCTGAATTGAATATAACGATGGTCAGAGAGGGAGTGTTCTTTTCCAATCCCTGACTTTGTCGATAATGTCCTGCGATGCAAAAGTTACATCAAGGACCTCCTGTCTGTTTTTGGTAATAAAAGTTGGTTCACAGCCATTGTTGCAAACGGTGAGGTTAGTATGTAATAAATAATTAAACAAAGACTCATCTCGCTCGTTTATATTGCTGCTTCCCCAAATCGTATGGTGTGCATTCGCATCACATCCTATGTTCAGTCCGGCATTTGTTTGCTCCGCATCCTTGATCAGGTTTACCAAGTTGGCCGGAGGGGGAGGACTTGGGTGGTCATGGGCTAAAGAGGCCTTGATGTCCTGGGCGCTGTAGGATGAGAGTTTTTATGTGTGAGCTTCTGGCTTACCTGCATCGCGCACGTAGGTGAGCTTATATTCGGATGTTCCGAGTCCACGTACCATGTTATTTACTATCCATGGTTCCTGGATCAGAATGATGTCTTCTCCGCTTTTGGTGAGGCGGAGCATTAGGGCGGCCGAGTCCGCGATAGAATGATGGACATTAATTTGGAGAATGATGGCCTGATGGCCGCAGTCTTTAACCTCCACCGCTGTTACGTTGGCAGACTCTTCGTCGGATTCCAGCTCGAAATCTGACATAGTCAGATCTAGATCTATCTCGGGAAGGTCCAGGTCGGATAGTAGATTACTGTCTTCCCCGGTAATCTCGTTCACTACATTGGAGGGGGTTCCTGTCAAGAGAGTCTCCTCAGTGATCATTGGCTCCATGGTAGGGAGTTGTTCTGATTTCGTCGATACCATGGAGTCGGCTGATGCAGCACAGGAGGCTCTCTCTTGTCCTCCCCGTCTTTTTTGTATATTCTGAGCTTCGCAGAGTCAAAGCCCAGAGAGATCATGTTGTTGACCAGAGCTAGAGGTGCCAGGGAATCCTGATTGATTACGATGGTAATCAATCTTGAGGGTCCCTTAACATCCTCTAGCTTGACTACTTTCCAATCCTTGGTGGGGATTAGGGGATTGCGATTCTGCAGGATTGCCAAAATCTCTTTAGGGTCCTCGGGATAGGCCGGTATAATGGCTCTAGCCCTAGGTCTATTCGGGATTTGGTTCAAGGGTACAGCCTCAAGTAGAGCTCCCTCCCAGACCGCCCTCGCCGACTCTGCTAAGTGCGAGCTTAAGGAGGTCCATAGGTCTTCGAAGAAGATCAGGGTGTTCCTTGAGTATCGGGAAGGTAGCTCTTGAGCAGCACATTGCTAATCAAAGTCCACTTAGCCGGAGGGACATTCCCATCCACATCATCCCTATCGCCGACCTCTGGCGCTTGTCATCCTGCTCTTTAACGGATGAGTTACCAAAGCTCTTTATTGTGCCTTCCGCCCAGTCAAAAGCCTTTTTTCTCCTTTCCGAGAGCTGATCTCTTGGTATGTCACGCAATTTTTCCTCTAGCTTACTAGCCGCGCGACGTTGCTTGTAGCTTGTTTTGGGGGCCCTCAGGGTTGGGTCGCTAAGTAATCCTGAGTGCGCCTGGTGCTCAGGATACTCCGTTAGCGACTGGGCTATTTTTGGGATGATCCCCCAGCCAGGCTGATCTTCGGCACGGGTCGTATAACACCTTGATCCGGCCCATTTGACCAAATCTTAGCTTCGTGTCTCCTCTGGGGTTGCACCGAGAGTCATTGACCTTTACTGGGCCCTTGCACCGCGTCGAGGTGTGTAGGCACGCAAGAGTTACAGGTCATTGCATCATTGGAAAACACGCCGCCAGACTAGGGCTGTCCTCCAATGACTTTTGCCGCGGCTGCATGGACGAGGAGGAAGAGGAATCAATTCATCACCTTCTCTGCTCATGCCCCTCTTTTGCGAACCGCAGGAGGATCTACCTCGGCGCGCCCTTCTATGAAAATCTAATTGAGCTAGCAAACCTTAAAATAGCTCAACTCCATCGCTTCATCAGAAGCACCGGTTGGTTCTCAGGTAGCGGATCAGGGTAATATGATCCATGGGGTATCACAATGGGCCGGCTTCGGCCTACGTTTGGCTTATGCCAACCACTTGTTCCTAACCTAACCTAACCTAGCTCTTCCTCCAAATCGAAAAAAAAAATGTAATTGTGTCAATGACAGAACACAGCTTATATTAAAGAAAATCGGTAATGAGATTCTACCGACAGATCATGTTGTGCATCGCCGGACTCATAGGGAGAAACTTTGTCTCCTTCCAAACTAAGAGGAGGAACATTCTGATGTTCTCATGAAACTACGTATAATGGAACTTATTTGCGAAGAACTGAACACTTTTTTTATAGTTCGCGCAGGTTCAAGAGTTATACTCTTATGATGTTTGGCACACAACCTGAACGGAGTGCAGTGGTTTGGTTCGTTGATGTTCATTCACTACTCTCAGGGGTGGTTGTCCTAGATAGGACGAGAGCCGACCAAATTCCGCGTTGGTAATAGTCCGTAATAATTCGTCCGAGCACTTTAATATTGCAGACGCAGAGGATGAATTTCAGTTGACCATATACTGTGAGTGTTATGCCTACAGCAGTACGTCTGGTCACTTTCCATTCACAACTGCGTTGCATACTTTTTGTCCGTATAGGAATTACTTTTTCTTGGCTATCAAGCGAATTTGAACCATAGACCTTCCGCTCGGCGGTCGATGATGTTAACCACTGCACCACGGCCACCCCTATCTACCGTCTGCGGGATTATTAGAAGCTGTGGACTTAGCGTTGGGTATAGTAACCATCATGATCCTGAAGTTTTTCTGCAAATGATACTGGGAATATGCGGATTTGTTGAATGTTGTTGCCTGTTGACTTGGGTTCTTATCTTTTACTCTGGGGCAGTGTTATCAAAATACATACATATTCTATTTTCTTTTATTACAATTTATGGTTCTGTTATTGAGGTTTTCGCTGAAAATTATTTTGGAGCCATTATAAAAAGCTTGTAGATCTAAAAGCTCATGCAGATGTTCATCAGAATTTTTATGAAGGAAGGTTTAGTTGACTTAATTACTGAAAATGCAGGAGTATGTAAAGTGGATGTGTACCAGCAAAAGAAATGGAGTGAATGTTTAATGGCAATAGCGTGTTATGTTTGTAGTTCGTATTTTCTCTTTCTCTTAATTCTTGACTTGTGTAATTTCTTGTTATCTACGGTCAAAACTGTTACTCTGTTCTTTTTAATTCATTGTTTACTGTACCTTGGTGTAAGTTTGTTCCTTCTACATTCCTTTCTAAATATTGCTTCATTTGGTACCAGTTCCCTAGGTTCGATACGATTTTTGTTAAGTTTGTCAATTCTTCTACTAGTTGATTGCTCTAACCTATCTTTGATTATTTGAAATAAGTCTGTTTGGAATTTTGTTAATTTTTCAATGTATTCATGCTCATTTTTGTGATTGGTTTTTTTTTTTTTTTAATTTGTATGTTCTGCCATAAAAGAGTTAAAATGGGATGAAGTTAGTTGCGGAATGGATAGCATTATTATAGGTGAAGAGTGTTTCGGATAGTATTTCGCTATGGTCAATTTCTAGTTTCTTTTCTTTGAAGGTAGAGATAATTATTCTATATGTTTCAGTAAGTGTAGAATTTAACCGTTCCACGGGAGAGTTGCTAGATGACTGTTGAAAGGATGTTATGTGTAGGTTAATTTGGTATTGACTGCAAAAGTCTTTGAAAATGTTCGCTGTGAATTCTGTGCCTTGATCGCATACTATTTTTGCAGGAATGCCGTGCAGGCTGATAAAATGTTTTATAGCTTTAAGGGTTGATAGGCTATTTCTAGTCGGAAGTGTGTAAGCAGCAGCGAATTTGGAAAATTTATTAATTATAGTTAAAATGTGCTGCTTATTTATGGTATTGTAATGATGGGACATCAACTATGCAGCAGGGATGTCAATGTAGTAGGAACTGTTGGATACTGATGTGGAATTAAGATACAATGTGATTTATCTTAGAAAATGCTCTCCAATAGCGAACGGGTCGACCTAATAGGGTGTCCGGCGTGGAACGCCACTGGACAGTCAGGTTGCCTGTTTCCTGGCACTCCTCGAGAATTAAATTAGACAATGCCGAGTGATTTGGCTTCTAAAATAATTCTGATTTATTCATGAAAATTTCGTTCCTTGGGAATCAGTATATCCCAATAGTGTTTCCAATGCACTATGAATTCTAATATTAGGTCACGAGTCATTCAATTGTAGTGCACTTGACTCGGCAAAGGGTCGCTTCACCAGATGACACTTTGCGAGTTATTCTTTATGGTATTGAATATCACTGTGCAGTGGACGTAGCAATGTTTACGTTCCTTTTTGCCTGTCTTCATACAGTGTCGGCATTTGGCGAGTGCCGTCCCGTGTGTAAGTCTTGGTGTCATGTGACGCTATTGTGTGGTGTGCCTTATGAAATAACGTTAATTGTTTTGTTCGGGTATGTAGGAAGTGATTAGTGTTTTGTTTTGGTATGTTGTTTTGGTACGTGGGAAATGTCTTGTTCGTGGGTACACTACACCCTTACCCTTAAGCGGAAAATTATTATTTTAAAAATAATTTTGCAAGATTTTGTGAAATGCTTTGGAAATGCTTTACATCAGGGATTCTTAGTTTACTAATTACATGATTGTGTAAGTCTTATGTTAACATTATTGAATAATCTTTACATGGTTGCGTGTGTTTTATCTTACCTTACATATTATGTTTACATTATTTAAATAACAATTTTTACATGATTAATTTATGTACATATGTACCAGAATGGCGGTTGTGCGGCGGGCTAACAATCCGTCCACGTAAAAAAAAAGAAAAGTTATGAATGAGCAAGATGCCTCGGATACACGGACGGATACTCGACGACGACAACGCACGAAAAAGGAACACGATTTGCGAGTATGCTCCTGGAATCTCAGAATCCTGTACATTCCCGGAGCTGCTCATAAAATAGAAGGAATCCTCACGCAGTACAAGGCGGATATTAATGCGGTCCAGGAAATAGGCTGGATAGGAAACGGTATGAGTAGGGAGAAAAATTGCGGCATTTATTACAGCTGTCACAAAAGGTTGCACTTACTGGGATGCGGATTTGTCGTGGGAAACCGGTTAAGGTCGAAGGTCATCGACTTTAAACCTACAAGTGATCGCATGGCTGTGATCCGCATCAGAGGCAGATTTTATAACATCAGCCTTATATGTGCACACGCCCCTACCGACGAGGCTGAAGACCCTATCAAGGAGAACTTCTATGACCTCCTGCACAATGCCTACGGAGCTTGTCCGGAGTACGATGTAAAAATCGTGCTCGGGGACTTCAACGCCAAAATCGGTAAGGAGAACACCCTTGGCGGAGTGATCGGAAAGCACAGCCTCCACGGTACAACAACGGATAACGGCTTCCGACTCGCTGACTTTGCGACAGCTCGTAATGCGGTGATAAGTAGCACAAGGTTCCCTCGCAAGCGAATCCACACAGCAACCTGGCGAACTCCGGACGGTCGAACCGCCAACCAAATCGACCATGCGCTCATTGACGCAAGGCACTCGTCAAACATCCTGAATGTGCGAACATTCAGAGGGGCAAATGTCGACTCTGACCACTTCCTCGTAGCAGCAGATTCAGAGCTCGACTGTCCAATGTCAGAATGCTGCACCAGCCCATCAGGAGGAGGTTCGACATTGGGCGCCTGACCACACCGGAGGTTGCCAGAGTCTACAGGGAGCAGCTGAGCGAAAGACTCTACGGTATGCCTACGTCGAACACAAATGCCAATAATATGCTGCATCGCCGCTCAGCCATTCAGGAAGTAGCCGAAACCCCCTTAGGATACCTACCACCCCCGACAAGAAACCCGTGATATGATGGCGAGTGTGAGCAGAAAAAGGCAGCAACCGACGAGGCGTACCAAAAGGCGCTGCAGAGGAAAACCAGGGCAGCGCAAGAAGAGTACCGAGCCAGAAGCAGGGAGGAGAAAAAACTACTGCGACAAAAGAAAAGAATCTTCGCAGCCTCCCAGCTCAAGGATATCGAGGAGTCTAGGGATAAACATAAAACACGAGCCTTTTACAAGAAAGCCAAAGGCCTTGCAGGAGGCTTCAAAAAGGGCACCCAGGCCCTTCGAAACTGCGAGGGTAATCTTGTCACCGACCCGCAGGGAATAGTGGATGTATTTAAGCAGCATTTCCAGCAGCTGCTTAACAGCATGACCAAGAGAGAGTGGTGGGGACCGAGGAAATCCCAACTCCAGCCGCTGAAGTAGTCCTCCCACCCAGCATCGAAGAAGTCGGCACAGCTATTCAGAAGCTGAAGAACAACAAGGCCGCAGGCTCAGATTTTTTTTTTTTTTTTTTTTAACTCGCGCAGGTTCAAGAGTTTTTATATTCTCTTATGATGTGTTGTTACACACACAACCTGAACGGAGTGCAGTGGTTTGGGTCGTTGATGTTCGTTCACTACTCTCAGAGGTGGTTTGTCCTAGATAGGACGAGAGCCGACCAAATTCCGCGTTGGTTATAGTCCGCAGTAATTCGTTCGAGCACTTTAGTATTGCATACGCAGAGGATGAATTTCAGTTGACCATATACTGTGAGTGTTATGCCTGCAGCAGTACGTCTGGCCACTTTCCATTCACAACTGCGTTGCATACTTTTTGTCCGTATAGGAATTACTTTTTCTTGGCTATGAAGCGAATTTGAACTAAAGACCTTCCGCTCGGCGGTCGATGATGTTAACCACTGCACCACGGCCACCCTCTGATGGCTTGCCATCAGAGCTCTTCAAGGCTGGCGGCGATGTTCTGGTAGGGAGCATGCACCAGATCATCTGCAGAATTTGGGAAGATGAAAGCATGCCCGACGACTGGAATACCAGCTCTATATGCCCCATTCACAAAAAAGGCGATCCTACCTCTTGCAAGAACTATAGAGGTATATCCCTGCTCAATGTCGCATACAAGATCCTGTCCAGCGTATTGTGTGAACGTCTAAAACCATTTTGCACCGCACTAATCGGCAGCTACCACTGCGGCTTCCGGGCCGGCAAGTTAACTATAGACCAAATTTTCACACTTCGACAAATCCTGGAAAAGACCAACGAGCTTCGAATCGATACACACCATCTTTTCATCGATTTCAAAGCCACATACGACAACATTCATCGTGAAGAACTGTTTGGTGCGATGGCCGAATACGGGATCCTGGTAAAACTGATCCAGTTGTGTCGCGCCACGCTAAAAAACACGCGATGCACCGTGCAATTAGGTTCTAGGACCTCGGAACCATTCGAAACATACACCGAATTTCGGCAAGGAGATGCGTTGTCATGTGACTTCTTCAACCTGGTGCTGGAGCAGATAGTGCGACATGCAGGCGTCAACAGGGAAGGCACTATCTTTTACAAGTCCATCCAGCTGCTAGGATACGCGGGTGATATCGACATCATCGCGTGTTCTCGCCGTGGCATTGTGGAAGCATTCACGGCGATTGAAGAACAGGCGAAACGGGTTGGTCTTAAGATCAATGAGGACAAAACGAAATACATGCTGTCAAGCAAAAACCAATCCGTCGCTCACCACCTGGGACAAAATATTACAATTGACAGCTACAATTTCGAGGTAGTTAAGGAGTTTGTCTACCTCGAGGCAAACGTAAATTCCACAAATGACACCACAGTGGAGATCCGGCTTAGAATCGCCCTTGGCAACCGCTGCTACTTCGGCTTGTCCAAACAACTGGGGTCAAAACTCCTCACTCGAAAGACCAAAGTCATGCTTTACAAAACGCTCATTCTGCCAGTCTTGCTGTACGGAGCCGAAAGCTGGACGATAAGCAGGACAGCGGAGCTGATTTTGGGTTCTTTCGAAAGAAAAATTCTGCGCCGGATATGTGGTCCCCTCTGCGAGGAAGGTGAATGGAAAAGTAGACACAACCGCGAACTCTACGAGCTGTACCAAGATGTGGATGTAGTCCGGAAGGCAAGGATCCGTCGACTACACTGGCTCGGCCACATCGAGCGCATGGACATCAACGCTCCAGCTAAGAGGGTCTTCGACTCCGAGCCTCCTGGTTCGAGAAGGAGAGGAAGACCGAACCTCCGGTATAAAGACCAAGTAATCGCGGATGTAGGACATCTTGGTCTTGACAACTGGAAGCAGCATGCCCGGGACCGTCAAGGATAAAAGGCAGCTATAGCTCAGGCTCAGATCCTTCATGGATCGCTGGCCTGATAAGTAAGTAAAGTAATTTATGTAATGTATGTATTGTGTATACATATGAACGTTTTATTCGTTATCGCCGTCTAACAAAAGAAGTGCAAGAGCATTGCTAACACCAGAAATATCATGTTCATTGTCTTCTTAGGCTATTTGTTCAATCTCGGCGCTAGAATTAGCAGTCGCAACGTAAGCTTCAGTGGTTTTATGAACAAAATCGGTTATCAATCGCTGTGTTCCTGTTTTAACTAATCCCTTTAATAATTCTCTGTAAGGCGCCAATAATAAACATTAGATGCAAATTAGGGGAAACCCCGAATTTAGAATTGTTTGCCGTTACATTCGTATTATTTAAAAAAAGAGATCCTGTAAAAAGAGAATTAAATTCTTTTTCTGATTCGTGTAAAAGCAAATTCGTGTAAACAAAACTCGTGTAAAAACAGAACTGGCTGTATATTGTTTCTTCTTAAGGCTGTATGTATATAAGGTTATGTTTTTGTATATTCTTAGTCTAGTAACATTTGTGTTTCTCTTAATGTATATGGTTTGAGTAAATTGTTATGCAACTGTTTAATTGTGCCATCTATATCTAGAATTGAATTTATGCCCTTTCTTTCTACAATTTTATATGGGCCTTTGTATGGACTAATGTATTTTTTTCTATTTTTTACCTTGATTAATACTAAATCTCCTACTGCTAAATTCAATGGGTTTACATTTTTATTGCTTTATTTGCTTTTCGTCTTTTATGTATTTCTTTGCTGTTTCGATCGAGTTTCGTAACTTGATCTTCAGTTCGTTCGCGTAGTCGTCAATATTCATTGTAGTATTTGTAAATGTGTTAGTTGGTAATTGGGGTAATTTACCGAATATTAGTTCGTGCGGGGAGTAGTGTGTTGTGACGTGAGGCGTTGTGTTATAGGCAAACATGTAATATGGTAACCATATGTCCCATTCGTAATTTTCTGCTAGATTTAGTAGAAGTTCGTTTAGTTCTCGGTGGTTTCTTTCTACTGAACCCATTGTTTGATGATCGTAAGGTGTTGAAAAAAATTGTCTTATTTTCAGTATGTTGCATATGTTTTTTAGTAAGTCGTTGGTGAACTCCGTACCTCTGTCAGATTTTAAGGTCTTGAAATGTCCAAATTTTAAGATTAACTGTACTACTATTGTTTTTGCTAGTGTTAAAGCGTCTTTAGTGGGTATTGGATGTGCAATGATGTATTTTGTTAATTCGCATTACATTGTCAGAATGTATCTGTATCCGTTGGATATTCGTAGAGGTCCGACTGTGTCAATTGATATTGTCTCGAAACTAGTGCTTGGAGTATCTGTAATTATTTGTTGTTCTTTTATGGGTTTAGTTTGTTTGTTTCTGGCGCATGAATCACAATTGTTTATGAATTTCTTTATCATTCTGTTCATATTCTTCCAAATGTATCGTTGTTTGAGTTTTAAGAGTGTTTTTCTGACTCCTAGATGTCCTCCCTGTGGGGCATTGTGGTATTCATCTATCAATTTATACTTCTCTAATTCATCTGTAATTCTTCTAGGGGCTTTGTAAATTATTATCTTCCATATAGAAGTCTTTTTATTCATTTTCTTCCGTTGCAACTCATTAAATATTAATCTAAATTCTTTTTCTTTGATTCTCTTAAATATTTCATCTTCTTTTTGTAGGCCTACTTGTAATATATTTCTCTTTTCCAACACAGATGCCAGTTTCTCCATAATCGAATCGTAATTCGGAGGATTATCGCTGCATCTAACAATCACTTTATCATTTACTTCTACTTTTACCATGGATTCATTGTTTGCCTCAAATTTAAATTCTAACTTCTTCATTTTATTTACGTCAGTTAAGGACGTGCATTCCCATATGTGAAGGTGCGCAGTCTTCGAATACATTTCTCCTTTGGTATTGCCCTATTCTTATTTTCTTCAATTTTTTCTTTTCTTTTCATACCTACTTACTTACTTAGGTGGCGCTACAGCCCGTGGTGAACCTGGGCCTCAACCAACAAGCGTCTCCAGCCGGCACGGTCTTTGGCCAGCAGTTTCCAGCGCCGTACGCCCAGTTGGTTAAGGTCCCCTTCCACCAACGTGCGTCACCGATGATGCGGCCGTCCTCTGCCCCGCCTTCCTTCCGGAGTGGATTCGAAGACTTCGGGTCGGAGCTGTATTTTCCATGCGCTCTACATGGCCTAGCCACCTTAGACGCTGTATCCGTAGACGTCGTACCAGGCCGATGTCGCTGTACAACCCTTACAGTTCTTCGTTATATCTTCTCCTCCATACACCGTTTGAACAAACGGGACCGTTTGTACGCAGAATTTTCCTCTCGAAACGACCAAGGGCATCTTCATCCGCTTTTGTTAAGGTCAAAGCCTCTGCGCCGTCTCTGATGGCGCTCTGGCAATGCGCCCATTCCTGCTCTATTGGTTGTGCTGCTGTGGGCGGATTTTGAGAGAGCTTGGAGGAGATACGATCGGCAAAGATTCTGGCAGTCTCTTGCGATTGTAGCTTTCCGACGTCAAACTTACATTGTGCTACTCGACTCCTAAGCATTCTTGATATCCTCATTCGTACCTTGGCTACAACAAGGTAGTCGTCCGAGTCGACGTTGGCCCCCCGGAAGGTTCGTACGTCGAGAATACAGGAGGAGTGTCTGGCGTTGATCGCAATGTGATCAATCTGGTTGGTGGTCGATTGATCAAAAGACCGCCAGGTACCCTCGTGGATGTTGAGATGGGGGAATCGCGTGCTTGCTACAAGGAGGTTACACCCCGCTAGGAAATCAATTAGCCTTAGTCCGTTGTCGGATGTGGTGTTATGGAGGCTATGCTTTCCTATGATCGACTCAAATATGTCCTCTTTGCCCAGTTTTGCATTAAAATCTCCTAGGACTATTTTTGTGTCGTAGCTGGGGCATTGGGCCTGTGTTCTGTCTAGGAGATCGTAGAATTCTTCTTTGGGTCGATCGTCCTTTTCTTGCATTGGGGCGTGAGCGCATATTAAGCTAATGATTCCACATTTAGCTTTGATGCGGATTGTTCGAATAGGCGCTGTTTGTTCTCCTTGTAGCAGTTCCCGTAGTAGATGTCTGTGATCTGTTACTACTATACATTTTCTACCAATGAGATATGGTTTGAAAAAGTTGATACCCCAATGAATTGCTAGTAATTCTTTTTCTATTACTGCTTTGTTTATGTCGTGTTTCGAAAGGGATTTACTTGCATACGAGATTGGTAAGTCATGGCCTATTTCTCCTTGTGAAAGGACTGCTCCTAGAGCGAAGTCTGAGGCAACCGTTGTAAGTATCAATGGTTTGTCAAACCTTGGATATTGTAGTATAGTTGGATTTATTAGTTTGTTTTTCAAAATTTCGAAAGATTTTTGGCATTCATTAGACCAAATGATAGGTTGTTTCTTTTTAAGTAGGGTATTGAGGCATTTAGCGGTTATTGCAAAATTTTCTATGAATCTACGGTAATAGTTACAAAAAGCTACGAATCTTCTTACTTCGTCTGTACTTTTCGGTACGGGGTATTCTTGAATTACCTGTTCTAATACCTTCTGCGGTAATCAAATGTCCCGATTATTCTACCTCCGATCGAAGGAAACAGCACTTTGAGGCATTTAAATTTAGATTATACTTTCGCAGTCGTTTAAAAATATATTAAATTTTCATTGTGGTGTCGCAGAGTGCAACCGAATACTATGATATCGTCCACATATAGAAATGCGTCCGATTCCAATCCAGTTAAAGCTATGGTGAGCATTCTTTGAAAGCTATTGGATGAAATTTTAAGGCCAAATGGTAGTCTTTTGAAATGGTAGTGTCCATCGGTAGTGGAAAATGCAGTTAAAGAAGTTGTATGGACTGACTGAGGGTTCTATTATGTCGTCATCTGATCATTTTTGTACTTGGTCCTGTATTTCTTTGGTATGAGCGTGGGGTAATCTAAAGTTTTCTATACAGACTGGGGTGTTATCTATAGTTGAAACGGATTGGGTGTAGAAATGATTGGCTGTTAGGGTTTCTCCTTCTAAGTGAAAAATGTCTTGGAATTCTTTCAGAATATCTAATAATTCTGCTTTTGCTTTGTCATCAGAGATGTCTAAATTCAGGATTTTGGGTAGTTGACTGAATCGTTGTTCTGTTCTTTGTCATTGTATAGAGTGTATGTTATAGTTTCTCAGTGGCTCAATATCTACTTCAAAATTGTCTAACGTAATTTCTTGATCACGTGTGTTAATTTTTTTTTTATGTGACGAAGTCCTTTTGCTGGTATGATTGAGTTTGCTATATATATGCCTTGTTTTATCTCTTTATTGAGGATCACGCTGTCTTCGTTTATATCTATGTTAATTGCGTGTATAGATTCTGACCTTGGAGCCAATTTTATTCTCTGGGTCCTAGTCTGTATTGGTATTGTTATTTCTGATTCTTTTATGTATACGCTTAGTGTACTCGTCTACTATATGAAAATTTTGCACAATTTCATGATTTGATATTCTGAAAGGTATATCTGATGTGCCGAGTGATAAAGTTTCTTCATTTGTGATTCCTGTTAGTCTGCAACGTTCGTGTGTTGCTAGATATTTTATGTCAGTTGTTTTTTCTTTGATAATTGATATATCAGCGCCTGTGTCGATTAGTAGTTTTAAGTATGTGTTGTTTGTATTTATAATTATATAGTTTGTTAGGTTTTTCGAGATGTTATAAATGTTCAATTTCTTTGCCCATCGGTGGTCTAATTTTCGGGCACCTGGGTAACTTCGTTTCCCTGATCACTAATTACATTGATGTTTCTAGTGTTTTGGTTGCGTTTGTTGGGGTTCGATCGGTTCTGGAAGTTTTGGTTGGTCGAATTCCATCTGTTTTGATAATTATTGTTGGACCTATTCGGGTTATTGTAGTTTCTGTGGTTTTCGTTGTTATTTTATCTTGGGTTGGTGTTGTTGTATCTGTTGTTGTCGTTATTGTATCTTGGGTTGTTGTTGTACCTTTGGTTATTGTTTCGTCTCATGTCGTATGTATGGTTGGTTTGGTTAAGTTGATTACGTCTTCGTGAGTTGTGGTTTGGAATTCTGTTCCGAATGTATGATATTTGAGCTGTGTTTTGGTTTCTTGTTTGTTCAAGCTCAAGTGCAAGTGTTATTGCGTCAGAAAATGACTTTGGTTGTGCCGCAAAAACCGTTTGCTTGTAGTCTTCGTTAACACCGTTCTTGAAGACTGTAAGTGCGTAAGTGTAGTTTATTTTTGTTATGGTCGTTTTCTGGTCTGTAGTATATTCTGTACCCAGTTCTTTTATTTGTATACTATTTAGTTCTGCTATCATATTCAGTAGTTTGTCTTTATAATTCGTTATGTTCCCTCTCTGTGTGAGATGAGACAGTTCTGTTTGTAACTGCGGTATAGTTATGTTTATTTTGAACCTTTCTTCGAGTAGTGTTCGTAAGTTTTGTAAACTTCGACAGAGTTTAGGGTTGTCTTAACTTTTGAGCTCAGCTTTATGTGGTAAGTGAACTATATTAAGTCTGGCTTTGAACTGGGTTGCAGGGTCTTGTCTATTATTTCCACTATTTTTAAGAATGAGTCTAAATGTCTATAATTCCCGGTGAAGGTTGGGATGGTTTTGGTCGCGGTTTCGATATTAAAAGTTCCCATTTTGTCTGTGTCTGTGTCCGTCTTGGTCTGGTTAAGTAGTAGAGTCTTCGCTGTGTTGTAGTCTTTAGAAAATTTTGCTATTATTTCTGTCAAGTCAAGTTTTTTAATTTTTGTTGTGTTGACTTCTATATTAAATTCGTTTTTTAGGATTGACAATTCTTTTAATTTTGAGTCTACTGTCTCTTTAGTGTATGGTCTTTTGCCAGTTTTTTTAACATTAGTTATAATATGATTCATTTATTTTTTCCATTTATTCAAACATTGTTTACCTGTCTTATATTTATATGTTTGTTTACATAATCTTTAAAATGTTTGTGTATCTTATGAGACACAGTTATAAGTATAATTAAGCTTACTACTCTTATGATAATAACTTCTACAGGTGTGAATTTTGTTGTCATCTCTGTGGGGGTGTTGGTCTTGCAGCTTTCATTATTTATATTTACCACTTCTTCTTTACATTGTTGTTTTCCCATCTTTGCCGTGTTTTAGTTTTTGTTCTTGAATTTCTATTTTGTTCCAGATCTCGCAGGACGTACTCCACGGGATTGGATTTTTGTCATCAGCGATTATTCTCTTGAGGTGGGCTAACTGTTTGCGATCACGCACTAGTTTGCCTCCTCGTCGTTTTGGTGGTGTTTGAGTATGGGGAATTCGAGTAGCAAAGTTTTCTACCTTTTTTATTTGTCGTGCTATATAATACTCTTCTATTTTTATAGTTTTCTTCTCTGTCTGGTGTTTTTTGCTTTCATCCATTCCTGTCGTCTTCGTGGATGAATCTCGTATCTGCAGTATTAGGATCAGTATGATTGTCAGTTCAGTTGTGTAGGTTTCTGGTCATCGCAGATCGTTGTCAGGTTCGTAGTCGTGGTTGTGCAGGATCGATTGCAGGTTCGGTCTGCAGAGTCGTTCGCAGGTTCGGTGTGCAGGATCGCCATGTAATGATGGGACATCAACTAAGCAGCAGGGATGTCAATGTAACGTTCAATTGACATGGGATAGGAACTTTTGGATACTGCTGTGGAATTAAGATACAATGTGATTTATCTTAGAAAATGCTTTTCAATAGCGAACGGGTCGACCTAATAGGGTGTCCGGCGTGGAACGCCATTGGACAGTCCGGGTGCCTGTTTCCTGGCACTCCTGGAGAATTAAATTAGACAATGCCGAGTGATTTGGCTTCTAAAATAATTCTGATTTATTCATGAAAATTTCGTTACTCATATACTTATTCCCAATAGCGTTTCCAATGCATTATGAATTCTAATATTAGGTCACGAGTCATAATTCAATTGTAGTGCACTTGACTCCACAAAGGGTCGCTTCACCAGATGACACATTGCGAGCTATTCTCTATCGTATTGAATATCACTGTGCAGAGGACGTAGCAATGTTTACGTTCCTTTTTGCCTGTCTTCATACAGTGTCGGCATTTGGCGAGTGCCGTCCCGTGTGTAACTCTTGGTGTCATGTGACGCTATTGTGTGGTGTGCCTTATGAAATGACGTTAAGTGTTTTGTTCGGGTATGTAGGAAGTGATTAGTGTTTTGTTTTGGTATGTTGGTTTGGTACGTGGGAAATGTCTTGTTCGTGGGTACACTACAGTATGAATTATGTCTAGAGGCTTTAGTGGGGTTTCCGGTTTGGTAAATACGATTTTTGGAGGATTCCTATCGTACTTCAAGGTCTGACACTTAACGCAGTTGTTTATGGTTTGTATTATCTTGCTCTTCATACATATATGGGAAATAGATTTTTCTTTTCAGGTGAGTCAAGGTTTCCTTTATTCCGCGATGGATACTTTGAAGGTGATAGTCGTTTATTATTTTTTCTTGCTCATCAACTGTTCTAATATGCATCGAAGAATTTCCATGCATCGTATTATTCTGAAGGTTTTTCTCTGTGACAAATATTTTGAATATGTATATAAATTGAATAATGTTGAAGGTCTCGTCGTCAGTGTAAACAGCGTTTAGTTTGTTTGGAGACAGGAATTTTTTAAATATGTCTACTACATTGTCTTCCGTGTAGGATGGTCTTCTTATGCGTCGTTGTTTATTTTTGAAGGTTGTTTCCACTGTCATGGGTCCCCTTTTGTTCCCTTCTTGAAAAATGTATTGAAGATTGAATTCCTTCAAGGGTCTTTCATATCTTCATTTATGTTAGCCTCGATGTTCTTAGAGGTCGTTAACTTAATTCTGCTAAGTGCGTCGGCGTTGGTGTTATGTTATATATATATATATATGTTATATATATATATGTATATGTTATATGTATATATATGTGTTATATATTTAGACGCTGAGAAAAAAACCAAAAAAATATAACGCTTAACTTTATTTCAACTTAATTAAAATGAGAGGTCGAAAACGTAACCTCTCGTTGTGAGCTCGTGCACCGAAAAAAAGAACGTGAAGTCGTCGCTCGTTTTTCCACGTGAAGTTGTCGCTGGTTTTTCCACGTGAAGTTGTCGCTAGTTTTTTCCAAGTGAAGTTGTCGCTCCTTCACCACATGAAGTTGAAGTTGTCGCTCGTTCCTTCTCCTCCCGACGTTGTGTGGTGTTGCCAGTGTTGGCTGAGCGCACCCTTAAGTCTCCGCCACAGTGCCCCCCCAGAAGGCTTGAGCACTCCGCGAATACGAGGTCTACGCGGGTGCGAGAAGGCTGAGTTGAAACGACTTGTGGCGGTTGTGGATCACCTGAGGTAGGTGTATGCGGGTGTGGGTTTTCGTGCTGTGAGCTTTCAAGGTAAGCTGCTTATGATCCGTTTGGATGTGAAATTTGCGACCTTCCAGCAGATCTCGAAAATGACGGATGGCCAAGTACATTGCGGTGAGTTCTCTGTCGTACGTGGAATAACGTTGCTGCGTTACGGAGAATTTTTTTGAAAAATAACCAAGGGGTTCCGCTACGTTATTTACCAGTTGGTGTAATGCGGCACCTGCTGCTACGGTTGATGCATCGGTGACCAGACTCAATTCTGCTTCTGCTACCGGGTGTGATAGGCGCACCGCTTGAGCGAGTAGTTGGCGGCAATTGTCGAATGCTTTGTTCGTGGCCTGAGACCAGGTCAGAGTCGATTTGTCGTTTTTTCGGTTACCTGGGACCATCGTTAGTAGAGGAATTTGTACGGCGGCGGCATGGGGCATGAACTTGCGGTAGAAATTTATCGTCGCGAGGAAGCCTTTTAGCTGTTTCACTGTCTCTGGTCGCTTAATTCGTTGGATGGCCTCTATCCGTGAAGGAAGGGGAGCTATTCCGTCGCTGGTTATTAGGTGGCCGAGAAACTCCAGCGTTGGCTGTCCGAATACGCACTTAGCCACATTAATCGCCAGGTTGTGACTGCTGAGCCTTCCTAATACTTCTTTTAAGTGATGGCGATGCTCTTCGATGCTTGTCGATGCGATGCAGATGTCGTCCATGTACGGAAATACGAATGAGAGTCCGCGCAGCACGTCGTGTATTAGCCGCTGAAGTGTCTGAGCGGCGTTGCGGAGCCCGAAGGTCATATGGGTGAATTCATATAAGCCAAAGGGCGTTATAATAGCGGTCTTCGGGATGTCGGCTGGGTTGATGGGAACCTGGTGGAAGGCTTTTTGTAGGTCTATTTTAGAGAAAACGGACTTACCCCTGAGGATATTTGCGAAGTCATGCAAATATGGAAGCGGGTAACGATCGGGTACGGTTATTGCGTTCAGGTTCCTGTAGTCCCCGCAGGGCCTCCACGATCCGTCCGGTTTACGCACCATGTGCAGAGGGCTGGACCAGTTTGATTTCGATGGTCGGCAGATCCCAGCGCGCATTAGTAGCTCGAACTCTTTTTTGCGGCATATAGTTTGTCCGGCGGTAGACGTCGTGCCCGTGCTGAACAGGGCGGTCCGTTCGTTTCGATGAAATGTACTGCTTCGGAGTTTGTCGGCGCTCCCGGCGGTGCAAGGCGAGTGATGTTCGGAAATTCCCTGACGATGTCGGCGAATGGGGCGTTATGGTCGATGAGTTGCGGAGATGGCTGGTTGCTGGTTATGGCGAAGAGCGATGTTGAAGACGAGTTGGTGCGCGAGTCGATAAGGCGGGCTCTTTTGACGTCCACCATTAGATCGTGGTGTTGAAGGAAATCGGCGCCTATGATTGGAGAGGTAACGTCGGCAACGATGAAGGTCCACGCAAAAGGACGAGCGAGGCCGAGGTTGAGCTCATGTGTTACTTCCCCGTACACTTTGATGGGAGAGCGGTTTACGGCGAACAACTTCATAGTGGTTGGGCGCGGTTTTTTTGACGACGATGATGGTGGAATGCAGGATACTTCGGCACCTGTGTCGACAAGAAAATGGAGGTTAGTGTTATGCTCACGTAAACAGAGGCGGTTAACCGAGGCTGAAGTTCTTTGAAGTTCTAGTGATGTATCCGAGGGCGGCGGTCGTAGTCACGACTGTTGCGATGGGTTGGGTAGCGGCGTCCGCCGGAAACGACAAGGTGGGCGGCAGTTATTTGCCCTATTGCCGAAGCTGCGATGGAACCAACACTCGTCGAATTGCTCGATGGATTGTTCACGTCTACGCTGGCTGGAAATGCGTGTTTGAATAGTGGGCGGTGAGTGACGGCCTGGCCGTGATCGTGGTAGTTGTTGTCCACGTTGTCGAGTAAGTAGCTTGGAGAGCTCCAACACCAATTGAACACCTTCAGGCGAGTCGATGTCATCTTGGCGCGCGCTATTGTTGGGATTCGATGCGGTTGGTTCTACTGCGTTTAGCTGGCGGAGTTCCACGTTTTCCATAACCGCATCAGCAATTCGGGTCTTGTCGGCTGCAGAACCCTTTGCCACGACAATCGCTGCGTGAACGGATTGGGGAAGACGGGCGGCCCATAGGTCGAGTAGCACCTGTTCGCTGAGTGATCCTTTTGCTGCCTGTACCATTTCGTAGTAGAGCTGGCTAGGTTTCCTATCGCCTAACGGCATGTCGTGGAGTACGCGGCGGAGTCTTTTCTGCTGGCTGTCAGCGAAATAACTGATTAGCTGGGTGCGGATGTAATCGTATTTTTCGCGTTCCGGGGCTGCATCGATTATAGGTCGCAATTCTGTGATGCGTGCGATCGGCAATTGCGAGCAAACGGTGTCGAACTTACGGGGGTCGTGTGCAATTCCGGAAGCTCGGAAATAGAAGTCCAGTAAAAAAAACCAATTGTCGACATCCGACTCAGCGAACGGTGGCATGTGGAGGCGGGCGTAATAATTTGCGGCGACGTCCACGTGGGAGTTTGCTTCGGGTTGTGACGTTCTCCCGCCGCCACACTGATTCTCCTGTTCATCGGAGGACATCACGTCGGGGTCACCACTTTAGACGCTGAGAAAAAAACCAAAAAAATATAACGCTTAACTTTATTTCAACTTAATTAAAATGAGAGGTCGAAAACGTAACCTCTCGTTGTGAGCTCGTGCACCGAAAAAAAGAACGTGAAGTCGTCGCTCGTTTTTCCACGTGAAGTTGTCGCTAGTTTTTCCACGTGAAGTTGTCGCTAGTTTTTTCCAAGTGAAGTTGTCGCTCCTTCACCACATGAAGTTGAAGTTGTCGCTCGTTCCTTCTCCTCCCGACGTTGTGTGGTGTTGCCAGTGTTGGCTGAGCGCACCCTTAAGTCTCCGCCACATATATATATATATATATATATATATATATATATATGTGTGTTTTATATATATATATATATATATATATATAAATTGTTACGAACTTATTCAATCCCCACACCAAATAGGGTTCCCACCACTGGATTGCGATAAACTACAATTGTCTACGTTTTCCCAATCAAAAACACACACACACTTTTATTTCTTTCACCACAGATCAATTATCTGTGTAGCTTCACCACTTTTATTTATTATCCAATACAATCCACTTTAAACTTTATTACACAATACAATCCACTTTAAGCTTTATTACACAATACACAAACCTTTATTGAAAGCTTTTAGTTCCACACTGTTTGATCACACTAACTTGTCACACGCTGTTTTATACCACAAACTGAATGTCTGTCGAGGGCGAGTGTTCGCGCTTATATGGCTCTCGGTCCACCGTCTCGAACGTTCGCCGTTGGAAGTTCCCCTTCGGAAATCTCTAGAACGCTCTGACAATTCCATTGGAAGTTGACATCATTCCAATCCCCGCTTCCAGAGAGTTTTCGAACTTCAACAGCGAAATTCGAACTTAACGGTCCGCTTGCATCTCCGCAACACTGCCCTCCTCCTAAACTTGTTCGTCCTCGAACAAGCGATTGGACCCTTCTCCGTAATATGGTGCTAACCTCTCTACGTGGACAATTTTATACTTCGCCCGTCTGTTTCCCATCTGCTGTATCCGGTATACCACGTCATTGAGTTTCTTGATGACCTCATATGGTCCGTCCCAGGCTGATTGCAATTTGGGGCACAAGCCTTTTTTCCGTTGTGGGTTGTACAGCAATACCAATTGTCCGGTCTCGAATCCAGAAGTATTCGCCCTCAAGTCGTATCGCGCCTTCATTTTATCGCTGACCAAGTTCAGTCGCTCCCGGATGAACTGATGGATAGAGTTCAGCTGTTCTTTCTTTTCGGTTACGAAGTCTTCCCTGCCGCTAGTTGTCGGTAGTACCACGCCGAACTTCAAGTCCGATGGAAGTCGAAGATCAGTTCGAAAAATGGCTTCGGCGGGTGTTGTTGCCGTTGAATTGTGCTGTGCCGAACTGTATGCCATTAAGAAAAGGGGAAGATGTTCATCCCAGTCCTTCTGATCTCCGACGACGACTTTTCTCAGGTATTCCTCCATCGTCCGGTTGAACCTTTCGACCATGCCATCAGATTGTGGATGTAATGGTTCCTACCCAGTAGAAACATTTCTTGATCTTTTCTACAGTCTTGTTAACACCAAGATGACCCCCGCTTGGTCCCTCGTGGTATTCTCGGATGACCTCCTCGATTTGTCCTTTCGGAATTACCAGCAGATCGCTTACAATGTTCCCGTCCTCACTTTCCCAACTGCGGTAGAGGCAACCGTTCTTCAGCTTCAAACTCTGCCATTGAGCCCAGTAAGCTTTCACGATTGGGCTTTCACTGGATATTTGCTGCCAACTTGGTCGAAAACCTCGTTCCTGGTAGTTGATGCTGACTGCCAGATCGACATCTTCTCGCTGCTTCCTTCCGACCTTCTCGGCACTCCAAGCATCTTCTGGCAGCACATGGAAACGACGGATATCGGTGACCTCTTCTTTGGTTTACGCACGTGAACAATGCTTGCATTCAACGCCGCGAGTTCGGCTCGTTAATGCATCCGCATTTCTATGGCTGCTTCCGTTCCGGTATTCGCGTGCTGTCGCTTGTTCTCCTTTTCGCGACTCAAACCTCGAACGCGTTCTTCTCAGATGACAATCTCTCGCCATGTGCCCCTGCTCGTTGCAGATGTAGCATCTACCTGGGAACGGGCAGCTCCTACTCACCGTTGTTTCTCTGGAACTACGCCACAACTTGCTGGATGAACGCTTTCTCCGCAGACGACAGTCTTTTGCAATATGCCCCTGCTGGTCGCAGATGTAACATCTACTCGGGAATGAACCACTCCTACTCGCCGTTGTTGTTCTGGAACTATCCTGGTCTTGAGATATGCGCCGTAATTTGATGGAAGGTCGGCATATCAAGAGCGATGTTTCACATGCGAGAGCGCTGGCAACTGTCTCCTTGAAAGATGTCTCTTCGGCAGGAGAATCAGGCTTCGTTGTGTATCGGGGTTCTTGGATGAAGGAATCCGTTTTTAGTTTCTCCACCACATCAACTGGAACATCCGCGTAGGCTAGATGAGACAGCCTCTCGATGTCGGCAGCGTACTGTTGGATGGTCTCGTTTCCACGCTGCTTGCGTCCTTTGAGTTCCAGCTTGTGCAACTCCTGCATGTGCTCACTGCCGTATCTTCGATGAAGAGCATCCCATATGGCTGTGTAGTCCTTCTCTGGGTCTCCGGGATGGTCTGTAGAACGTCAGCTGCTTCACCTTTAAGGGAAATTACTAGAGCGGCCACACGATCTTCTTCTCCCCATTGATTCCGTTCCGCTGTTGTCTCGAACTGGAGCTTAAAGATGTTAAAAGCGCTCGTGCCGTCGTAGTTGGGAGCTGTGAATTTCGATGCCGCAGTCGGTACAACAATTCCGTGGTGTTGAACGTTCTGGACAGTTTTCTCGAGTTCCAGAACCTTCTTGTCGAACTTCGATTCTAACGTCTCGGCTATCTTTTCCTGATTATTTTCGAGATCTAGAACCTTCCTGTCTAGTGTCTCGATTTTCTCTTCGACATTCTGGAATCGATCGTTAACGGCTTGCTGGATGTCTCTCAAGCTTTCTCGATTGTTCTGTAGCATCTCTTCTAACGTCTCCAGCTTCTCCAGTTTCTGGCTTATGGAAGTTGAATTTTCCTCCAACTTTTGATCGAGTTTCTGGCTCATAGCATTCAGAGCCGCGAGAATGTGCTGCATATCGAACGCTGGCTCGGTGGATGTCGACGGCTTCTCCATCCCGAATTCGTCACTCTCCCAGTCGACACCTTCTTCCTGCAACGCCGATCGCAGTCTCTCCACCAGGTTGGCTTTACTTCCCACTGTGGATAATTCCCGAGCATCCAGCTCTTTTTTCAGTTGTTCAATGGTCAACTTTTCCAATTTCACCATTTTCTCTATCTCTTAACAATTCACTTTGTGCAATTCACAATTTAAACAAACGTTCCACTCGTTTACTCGCAATCCCACTTCTGACACCAAATGTTACGAACTTATTCAATCCCCACACCAAATAGGGTTCGCACCTCTGGATTGCGATAAACTACAATTGTCTACGTTTTCCCAATCAAAAACACACACACACTTTTATTTCTTTCACCACAGATCAATTATCTGTGTAGCTTCACCACTTTTATTTATTATCCAATACAATCCACTTTAAACTTTATTACACAATACAATCCACTTTAAGCTTTATTACACAATACACACACCTTTATTGAAAGCTTTTAGTTCCACACTGTTTGATCACACTAACTTGTCACACGCTGTTTTATACCACAAACTGAATGTCTGTCGAGGGCGAGTGTTCGCGCTTATATGGCTCTCGGTCCACCGTCTCGAATGTTCGCCGTTGGAAGTTCCCCTTCGGAAATCTCTAGAACGCTCTGACAATTCCATTGGAAGTTGACATCATTCCAATCCCCGCTTCCAGAGAGTTTTCGAACTTCGACAGCGAAATTCGAACTTAACGGTCCGCTTGCATCTCCGCAACAATATGTTATGTTAAATAATGTCGTAATCAAATTCTTCAAGTTTTAGTGTCCAACGGATAAGTTTGGAGTTGGGCTCTTTGAGGTTCATAGGGGGGTTCTTTTGTCTTTCTTGAGGCATACGGTTAGAGGTTAAACAAGTCTAGCAAAGTCCTTGATAAACTTACGATAATACCCAAGTAATCCTAAGAATCCTCTGATCTCTTTCTGGGTACGGGGAACTGGAAATTGTTTGAAAGCGGAAATCTTTTCCGCGTTGGGTTTGATGACTTCGGTGGTAACAATGTGCCCTAAGAAAGCAATTTCCTTGTTTAAGAAATCTGATTTATCTATTTGCACTTTAAGATTGTGCTCGCGAAGTCTATTGAATAATTTTTTTATGCTTTCCATGCGCTCTTGTAACGAAGTAGAATATATTATTATGTCATCGATATACACAAGACATACAGTTGCGTTTAGGTCTTTTAGGACCTTGTCCATTACGCGCTGGAAGGTTGACGGAGCGTTTTTGAGGCCAAAGGGCATCCGAACATACTCTTAATGTCTACCTTCGACGGTAAAGGCTGTTTTTCAACATCTGTGGGATCCATCTCGATTTGATGAAAACAGCTTGCCAAATCTAGTGTTGAAAAGTACATACATTTCCCTAGTTTGTCAAGGATTTCAATAATGTTCGGGATTGGATAGCGATCTGAAATTGTTTTTTCATTCAGTTTGCTGAAGTCGATCACTAGTCTCCACTTTTGTTTTCCGCTAGCATCCTGTTTTTTGGGACTACCCAGACAGGTGAGCTCCAAGGGGAATAGCTGTGGCGAATAATGCCTTGTTTTAACATGTAATTTTTTTTTTGTCTTTTTTTAGGGACACGCGCAGGTTCAAGAGTTTTTTTTTTTATATTCTCGTATGATGTGTTGTTACACACACAACCTGAACGGAGTGCAGTGGTTTGGGTCGTTGATGTTCGTTCACTACTCTCAAGGGTGGTTGTCCTAGATAGGACGAGGCCCGACCAAATTCCGCTTATGGTTATAGTCCGTAATAATTCGTTCGAGCACTTTTAATATTGCATACGCAGAGGATTAATTTCAGTTGACCATACATATACTGTGAGTGTTATGCCTGCAGGCAGTACGTCTGGTCACTATCCATTCACAACTGCGTTGCATACTTTTTGTCCGTATAGGAATTACTTTTACTTGGCTATGAAGCGAATTTGAACTATAGACCTTCCGATCGGCGGTCGATGATGTTAACCACTGCACCACGGCCATCCCCCGTGTTTTCTTACCTCTTCCTTATGGGAGTAAGGATATCTATACGTTTTTGTGTATATTGGAAGATTATCGGTAGTATGTATCACCTTATTGGAAAAGGTTCAATTCTCTCCTTCTTTAAAGAAGATGCCATCGTAGGCCTCACATAATTTTATAAGATGTTTTCTTTCCTCTTGATTTAAATGGGATGTTTGCAATAAATCGATTATATTGTGATCTGTGTGATTAGCTTCGTAATTTATATTAAAGTTATTAATTTCAATGCAGATGAAATTCTAATTCTTGTATGGTTCAGTTTTTACGGGTTGATCAATGAAGAATATTTGATCGAAGTTAAGATTGTTACAAACTTCAACAAAACAAAACCATACGTTGGCCTTATAAATACCTTCGGAGATATTTAAGCCTTGTTTAGCTATGGTATTTTTTAATGAATACGTCATCGTTTTCTAATCTACAGGGATTTGTAAGATTCCTTTGGAGTTAGATGGAATAACGCGTTTGCCTGAACAACGATTTGGTTTGAATTTTAGGGGAATGATAGCATTTTTAGTTACGAGGATTTTATTTAGGTGGTCGACATTCGCACCTACTTTAGATAGAATGTCCAGTCCTATCAGAAATATCAGAAATATCAATGAATTTTAAAAATGAGAAAGTTGAATACACCGGGTTCGTTGAATTCTGTGAATGAAGGCAATGTAACTTTTTCTTTAAGGGTATATTTACTTAAAATTGTTGAGATTGTAATTGGTTCACAGCTTTCGCGTTTAAGGGATGCAGTGAATTCGGGGTTAATAAAGGAGGATGATGCTCCTGTATCTATGAGAAATTCAAGGGGTCTTCCGAATAGTGACGATATTTTTTTTTTTTTAGAAACTCGCGCAGGTTCAAGAGCTTTTATATTCTCTTATGATGTGTTTTAGACACACAACCTGAACGGAGTGCAGTGGTTTGGGATGTTGGATGTTCGTCCACTACTCTCAGGGGTGGTTGTCTTAGATAGGACGAGAGCCGACCAATTCCGGGTTGGTTATAGTCCGTAGTAATTCGTTCGAGCACTTTGATATTGCATACGCAGAGGATGAATTTCAGTTGACCATATACTGTGAGTGTTATGCCTGCAGTAGTACGTCTGGTCACTTTGCATTCACAACTGCGTTGCATACTTTTTGTCCATATAGGAATTATTTTTTCATGGCTACGAAGCGAATTTGAACTATAGACCTTCCGCTCGGCGGTCGATGATGTTAACCACTGCACCACAGCCAAGCCTGAACAAAGAGGAGATCAATAGAAACATCGGTGAAATCGAGACGTTATCGTACGTGAACGAGATACAAGCCGTGGAGTATGGATCCCCCTCCATCTACACAAATGGTACGCTCCTACTCTACACTCTTTTCATACCAAAGGTGAGGAATGAGGAGTTTAACTTGATTTTAATAAGAGCGCCAATAATCAATGGTGTTCAGGTCGACTTGGAATTCGATAGAATGATGATAAATTCAAACGAAACCTAAAAGGTGGTCATACAAAATGTTCTTTCCACACAAGCAACGAAGAAGTAGTCGAACTCATTAAAATGGACACGCTATTTGTAACAAATTTCGAAGGACATATAGTCTCCGGAAATGCATCGGAACATCTAAATGGCACCTACATCATTCGCCTGAACAACGAAGAATTACAGCTGGGAAACAAGAAGTTTTCGAGTTTCACGGCTACAACCCTTCAGGTTCTTCCACCCGTCATGACGAACGTCACGAACCGAACACAAAGGATCAACCTACAACATGTACATGGGATAAGCATCAGTAACATTAAACGGCTTGGGGACCTCACACAAAGAGTTATGATCTCCTCTGTAACGGACGGCACCATAGTTGTACTGATCGTAGTCATCGTCTGGATCATATGGCGAAAGATCAACCTAGATCCAAGCCTCCCATCTGTTAGCATCACCAGCGTCAACGCAGAACCGGCAGTTCCAGTAGAACAACCTCGGGTTCCTTGCCGCCGCTCGACACGAATTTGGTCCTCTAGTTCTGACGTCACTGGGGATCTACGGGACGTAGATTTTTAGGCGGGGAGGAGTTAACACCCCGCACACCGATCACGCAGTATAGGGGTGATAGCGAATCTCCATGGATTCGCTTAGTCAACATATTTGATTTGTTAAGGTGCGAACGCGTTCCCACGATACCAGTGCATGGGAATCGAGTTGCATCGCACCGGATACATGCGCCGACAGACAACTGATGACACTGCGGATAGGACGACGGGACAGAGACTTCAAGTCGGAAATAATGTTAGTTGTAGAGTTAGTTCTTAGTAAGCAGCGGATCCGAACAATTCCGATTAATAAATCTTTATTCAAGTAAGTCGAACAGTTGGGGAGAAACCCTGCTTCTCCGTTCGTGATTTTTTTTAGGATCCCCTTCAGGGAATCCTTTATGTTTGTATGTTGGCGTTACAGTCCATGAAGAACCTGAGCCGAGCTTCTCTCAATCACCCATGTTGTGTGTGATTTCATTTTCCCATAGGTGAAAGGGACCTACAGTTTATTGCCGGTTCCGAACGGTGAATTTCGAGTAGCTTTTCATGACAATTTTACTACAGGGGGTTTTGTCAGAACCCCGCTGAGGAGAAACACCGTGAAAAACACGTTCGATGACATGGCTGTGTCGGGATTCGAGCTGTGTCGGGACTCGATCCCGTGTCATTGGCGTCAGAGGCCAACACACTACCCACTGCGCCACGGTGCTCTCAGGGAATCCTTTAACTGACTGTAAAACAAGGTAGTTACGGAGTTGGAGGAGTCATGCTTTGTGGTATAGTCCCTTTCTGTTTGCGTTGTGATGATGCTAAAAGCCAAGCTGTGTCTCCTCTCCCCTTATTTATTGCCCTTTGTCCGATTCTCTTCATGTATTTTTCTGTTATTGTAAGTTTTCGGTTAACATTTGTAATTTGTTTGAAAAGGGGGCTTTTCCCATTGGCAGTGAATATTATTTCCCGACTTTAGTGACAAATTAGTAATTTATACTTTTCGCAATTAGTTGACGTAGGGCAGTGTTGTTCCGTGTTTGTTAGCGCCTATATAACCCTTTGGTTCTGAGAGGCTGATGCATGAAAAATCCATTGTATCTAGTTTGTTTTATTCATTATTTACGTTACAAAATTATTTGCTCTCTAAACGTATATAACAATTTAGGTTTTAAACGAATAGTTAGTGACATCTTGTATTGTGATTTAATAGAGATAAATGCCACATTATAAACAATTTATTTAAATACTTATTCATTAAGTGTGGGGTGAATTAGGATTAGTAAAGCTAAGTATAATAAACTTACTTTGAATATAAAATAAGATACAATGTAGAATACATAATTTCCGAAGTGCTGCACGAATTCCAAATGTGTGTATGTATGTCGTTGTAATGTTCAAGTGGTGAAGCGCAGGAACATTTCAATATCTTTTATGTCAAAGGAAAAAGCCAGGACTTTATCTTTTTTAAGAATTGCAATAGTATCCGAGTGGTTCGTATTTCTTCAGGAATTATGTTAAACAATTTTGAACATATGGCATAGGAGTTACTATACAGAGTAATACGAAAAGCAGGTATGGTAACAGTAGATCCGTAATTACTTCTGGACCCATACATATGTAGCAAGGAAAGGGCTTTGTAAATAGCCACTTCTCATGAAAAATATTTTGAATGCTTTTAAGCAATACAAAAGTCTCACCGGCAAAATATTTGTTAGCTTGAATAGCTTTATGGTATGAGCTAACCGCGTAGAGTTATAAGCACCTCCCCAACAGCAAATGCCGTACTCTAACGTGGAGTGAAATAAGCCGTAGTACACCGTTTTCAGACTATTGTTTGAGAGGTACTTTCAAAGGCGGTAAAAACAACGATTTACAAATAGTAAGTACTGTTTTAAATTTGAAATATGTTCTGTCCCACTTAAATGATTATCTATTGTGACCCCTAGGTACCTATATTGATTTACAGTCTCAATTTTAAAGCAAGCATTGCAAGAAGCTTCCGTATTAAAGAAATCGTATGAGCCAATTTGTGGACACTTAGGATTAAACAAGCTAATTTTACAACAATCAATTCCATGGAAAACAAAATCCAGATCAGGCGATTGTTTGACTTTTAAGTTGAAAAATAGTAATTTAATTTTGTTACTAACAGTTAATTTATGTTCTGCAAGCCAGGTTCTGAGCAAATAAATGTCGTGGTTTATGTTAGCAATTAGTTCCAGGGAATTGGATGAACTATAAGCAAATGCGAGCAAATGTTTGTGTAAACAGAGAGTTTATGTAAATTAAAAATAAAATTGGGCCAAGGACGGATCCTTGAGGTACACCTAGGCACATGGATTTAGGATCGCTTAGGGCATGACCTATTTTTACCACTTGTGTGCGATTTTTAACTTAGTTAGAAGTACGTTATGATCAATCATGTCAAACGCTTTTGTTATATCAACAAAAAGTGCAGCGCAACACTTCTTGCTGTCAAGACCTTGTTGGATGGTAGAACAAAAATATAAGAGTGCGTCTTCAGTTGAAAGACCAGCTCCAAACCCAAACTGCAGTCGACTAAAAAAGTTTAATCGTGTAAGAAATTGCGAAATTCTTCTTTTCATGGCTTTTTCAAAAACTTTTGAAATTGACGATAACAAGGGAATAGGTCTGTAGTTCCTTTTATCTTTTTTTTTTCACCTTTTTTGTATAGGGGTATTACAATGGCACATTTTAAATCAACAGGAAAAATTCCAGAAAGAATGCTCAAATTGAAGATATGTTCAGAGATTTGATTATTTTAAATATGTACTTCAAAACCCGACATGGGTTCAAAGTAGAAACTATTTGAACAGAAATCGTCGTTATTAAGACCATAGCTAGAACAGCAGTAACAGGGCATTGATGGTTTGTTAGAAAAGGAATTACTACCGATCGTTGCAAAATAGTTGTTAAATTCATTTGCTATTTCAGCTGGACTTGAAATGCTTGTACTGTCAGTTTGTAGTGTAGAAGGTGTTGTGCTATTTTTATCTTTTCTATTTATGATGTCGGTGATCACATTTCAACTTTTTTTCATGTTGAATAGCATTGTTAACATGCAAAGACAATCGTTTGAAACGG
Organism: Eumerus sabulonum; assembly: GCA_951905685.1. NCBI lineage: Eukaryota > Metazoa > Arthropoda > Insecta > Diptera > Syrphidae > Eumerus > Eumerus sabulonum. Next base: position 93,695,037 of record OX645060.1, read on the forward strand.
TTTATTAAGTTTAAATTGTAGCATTTTTTACGAAGTTTTTGTCTTAGTTTATTTTTTTTTTTTGAGCAAAGTAAAAGTGATCCAAGGTTTCAATCTTACTACAGAACTTTTCCTTACTACGAAGTAAGTGGATGAGCTTATATGGTTTTGAAACCCTTTTAAGAAGATCTCATAAGCCTTGGAAGGATTTTATTCAGCATAAACATTTGCCCAATTTTGTTACTAACAGTTAATTTATGTTCTGCAAGCCAGGTTCTGAGCAAATAAATGTCGTGGTTTATGTTAGCAATTAGTTCCAGGGAATTGGATGAACTATAAGCAAATGCGAGCAAATGTTTGTGTAAACAGAGAGTTTATGTAAATTAAAAATAAAATTGGGCCAAGGACGGATCCTTGAGGTACACCTAGGCACATGGATTTAGGATCGCTTAGGGCATGACCTATTTTTACCACTTGTGTGCGATTTTTAACTTAGTTAGAAGTACGTTATGATCAATCATGTCAAACGCTTTTGTTATATCAACAAAAAGTGCAGCGCAACACTTCTTGCTGTCAAGACCTTGTTGGATGGTAGAACAAAAATATAAGAGTGCGTCTTCAGTTGAAAGACCAGCTCCAAACCCAAACTGCAGTCGACTAAAAAAGTTTAATCGTGTAAGAAATTGCGAAATTCTTCTTTTCATGGCTTTTTCAAAAACTTTTGAAATTGACGATAACAAGGGAATAGGTCTGTAGTTCCTTTTATCTTTTTTTTTTTTTCACCTTTTTTGTATAGGGGTATTACAATGGCACATTTTAAATCAACAGGAAAAATTCCAGAAAGAATGCTCAAATTGAAGATATGTTCAGAGATTTGATTATTTTAAATATGTACTTCAAAACCCGACATGGGTTCAAAGTAGAAACTATTTGAACAGAAATCGTCGTTATTAAGACCATAGCTAGAACAGCAGTAACAGGGCATTGATGGTTTGTTAGAAAAGGAATTACTACCGATCGTTGCAAAATAGTTGTTAAATTCATTTGCTATTTCAGCTGGACTTGAAATGCTTGTACTGTCAGTTTGTAGTGTAGAAGGTGTTGTGCTATTTTTATCTTTTCTATTTATGATGTCGGTGATCACATTTCAACTTTTTTTCATGTTGAATAGCATTGTTAACATGCAAAGACAATCGTTTGAAACGGTTTATTAAGTTTAAATTGTAGCATTTTTTACGAAGTTTTTGTCTTAGTTTATTTTTTTTTTTGAGCAAAGTAAAAGTGATCCAAGGTTTCAATCTTACTACAGAACTTTTCCTTACTACGAAGTAAGTGGATGAGCTTATATGGTTTTGAAACCCTTTTAAGAAGATCTCATAAGCCTTGGAAGGATTTTATTCAGCATAAACATTTGCCCAGCTACAATAAGTTAGAATGTGATTGAGTTTTCTGAAGTCGAGTTTGGTAGATCTCTGACGGGGGATGCACCTACCCTGTTTTGTGTTTTTTAAGGTCCTAAATAAAATTCCGGTCAAACAATGATCTGTACTTAACGGGACATTTGAAAAACGTGGTCGAGACAAGTTTTTGAAATAGGTCTTGTGGGCTCGTTAATAAAAGAAGTTAATCCGTGCTCAGATATAAGGGCGCAATATGCATCCGCAACAGAATTTTGATCTAAGTCCAGGTGTTAAGATTTGTATTATATTCCTTACACATTCTAGTGAGTTGACACTAAGTGTGCAAACAGACAGGTCATGTTAAGATTTGTATTGTATTTCTCACGCATTCCACTGAGTTGGCACTAAGTGTGCGAACGGACATTGCTGGGTCACTCACGAATATCGGGTTTCCTTGCTACAGTAGTGTCTGTTCCCACACTCGAGCTCGATCCAGTGAAATGTAAAATAAATATTGTACTGTACAAAAGTAGTCTTGGGTGAACTATCGGCCAGGTTGGACCGCTATTAAGAAATAAAGTTTTATATTGTTATATTTGAGTTGACTATTATTCAACATATACTGGCGACCGTGACAGGACGCTTTGCTAACGTTTAGCAACACCTGTGTGAAAAGTACAGTGCATCAAATAACGAACAAAGTGCAGTGAAATTAAGGAGTGAAAAATAAAAAATAAAAATGTTCAAGTCTCCAATGCAAATTGAGGATTACGCAAGCCAACAAGAAAGGATTGGCGAGGAACTCTGTCGACTGACGCGCAACTATTGGAAGGACGGTGATATAAGAAAGTCTCCATCATACTTGGCCGAGCGCTTAGCAACATTGGAAAGTCTATGGAAAGAATTTGATGACACTGATAGTCAGATTCGAGAGACATTTCCCTCTGAATTGGAACATCCCTACTTCAAAAAGGATTACTATGAAGCAGTGCGCAAGGTAGCAGATCGCATGCGAGATGATATCGAGCGTCGACTCACATCACAATCAAAAGACCAACCAACATTCGAGGAAGAACAGGATTTAGAGCAGGAATTAACTGGTGAAGCCAAGCAGCAAGGGGCGGTTTCCAAGCAGAAACCAGCATTACCAACCGCTAATTCGCCTCCAACACAGCAATCTACAAAGGGTACAATGAGTCAAAAGGATAGGTTCCAATTGTTGATGAACATCCTAAGAAGATCATTGGACAAGTGTGTAGTGGAGGCGGCGGAGGTGCATACAGAGCACTTCTGTCAAATAAAGACAAGAACAATCCAACAGAACTGGGATGAGATAACGCTTCTCTACAGAAAGGTCGAAGAGCAACTAACCAGTGAAGAACTCGAGTGCTATTTCGGGATGCAAGAGCGAGTGGAAGAAGTTTTATTAAGCTTGATTGAAGGAGCGACACCAGCACATCGTCCACAGCAGACGGAAGCTTCGGTTAATCCCACGATAAGACTACCTAAAATAGAACTTCCAAAGTTTGACGGCAGCTATCTCAACTGGCTCCAGTTTTACGACCTGTTCAAGCAATTGATTCATCACCAACCAATACCAGCCGCCCAAAAGTTATATTTTCTGAGAGCCAACGTTACTGGAGAGGCCCATAATCTCATCCAGCACTTCCAAGCTACCGACAGCAATTACGATATTGCTTGGAACACCCTGGTGGAGCGATATGACAACAAGAGGCTGTTGCTAAGTGCGCAATTTAGCCGATTGCTCTCGCAACCCATGACAACTGGCACCGCAACTAGCCTCAGAAGGTTTCACGATACAACAAAGGAAGTTATGCAGGCAATCACTAACTTGGGATTCAATGTCGATAGCTGGGACCCAATGGTGGTTCACTTGATGCTGCAGAAAATGGATAAAGAGAGCAGATCACTCTTCGAACAGTCTTTAAGCGACCCGAGGAGCAGCCCCTCCCTAGGAGAGTTCTTGAAATTTCTGGAGCTCAGATTCCAAACCCTGGAGGCCATCAGCAGACCAGGCGAGGGAAGGAAGACGGCCACTGTTGCAACACGTCCGGATGGTATCAATTGCTATATGTGCAATTCAGGTAAGCACAAGATTTTCAATTGCTCAAGCTTTCTTAATCTCTCAGGTGAAGAACGCGAAAGAGCCGTACGACGATTGGAGCTATGCAGGAACTGCCTGAAGCCAGGCCACTTCTCCCAATCATGCCAGTCCAGAGGTTGCCAAAAATGTAACTTCCAGCACAACACACTGCTTCATCAACATAAGCCTCAGCAGCAACATCAGCAGCTGAAAAAACCGCTTCAACACCAAGATCAGCAGCAACATCAGCAGCTGAAAAAACCGTTCCAGCATCAAGATCCACAAGGAGAGCGCAGTCAACAGCAACCAACCAGCAATCAATTCGGTAAGCTCTATAATGATAAGGCTATAATAAGGGTTTCAAACAACCATAAACCGTCTGGTACATCTGCAAATGCTGCCATAGGCTGTGACATAAAGAAACGCCATGTATATTTGGCCACTGCGATCATCAATGTCATTTCTGCGTGTGGGTCCCCTACTCCTTGTCGTGTCCTCTTAGATTCAGGCTCACAACTGAATTTCATAACGACAAGGTTTGTTCACGAGTTAGGCCATAGAAAGCGTCGGATGGATATACCAATTAGTGGTATTGGAGGAAGGGAATGCAAAGCCGAATTCGTCACCAATGTGACAATCGAATCAAGGACCTCACCATATAGGTCAATAATTGAGGCAAGCATCATGCCTCGTATCAGTGAATACCAACCTAGTCAAGAAATAGACGCAATGCATTGGAATTTACCATCGCATGTGCAACTTGCGGATCCCACGTATTTCAAGGCCCAGCGCATTGATATGCTCCTGGGAGCAGAAGTATTTTTCGATTTGCTCATACCAGGAGATATCAAAATATCAAATAATCTTCCAGTATTGCGCAATTCTAAATTGGGGTGGATTGTAGCTGGAAGTGCATCAGCGGGCGATACGACGGCGCACTGTCATGTGGCCACAAAAACTTCGTTATCTTCTTTAGATAAGCTCGTACGAAAGTTCTGGGAAACAGAGGATCATGTTTCCCCGGTAAATACAATGAGCAATGAAGAACACGACTGTGAGGCGCACTTTCAAAATAATACAAGGTTCAACGCGAGCAACCAGTTTGTAGTACGACTGCCATTCAAGAAGGACCCAGGGGCATTTTTAGGCGAGTCCTACGAAATGGCTAAAAGACGTTTTTTGTCATTGGAAAGAAGACTGGACAAAACCAGTGAGTTGAAATCTGCATACATCCAATTCATGCAAGAATATGAGTCCCTTGGTCATATGAGTCCAATTGATGACGAGAAGAGAGGCGAAGCACATTATATTCTACCACATCATTGCGTAATGAAACCTGACAGTTCATCAACAAGGCTAAGAGTAGTATTCGATGCCTCCGCAAAAAGCACATCCGGATATTCACTTAACGATATTTTAATGGTTGGTCCAACAGTTCAACCAGATCTATTTTCCATTATAACTAACTTTCGAATACATAGATATGTTTTCACTGGGGACATAAGCAAGATGTACCGGCAGATATTAGTAGATTCTAGGGATAGAATGATGCAATTAATCTTATGGAGATCCCAACATGACCACCCGTTGCAAACATATCAGCTTAATACTGTAACATATGGCACGGCATCCGCATCATATCTAGCTACGAAATGCTTAATGAAGTTAGCAGACGATAACAAGGGTGAATACCCCCGTGCTGCTGGGGTCTTAAAATCATGTTTTTACGTTGACGATTGCCTCACAGGTGCAGAGAGTGTAGAAGATGCCAAAAAATTGTTAACTGAAATCTGTCATCTGTTGAAACTGGGTGGCTTTGAGTTAAGAAAGTTTTGCGCCAACCACCCGAGAATACTTGAAAAAATTCCGGAAGAACATAAAGAACAACTTGTTACCTTTCATCAATCAGAAGTGATTAAAACATTGGGATTAATTTGGGATCCTTCCTCTGATGCATTTAAGTTTAAGTTTGATTTTGACAGATTATATGAACGTGTGTGCAAGCGAACTGTACTAGCAGATCTTGCCCGGCTATTTGATCCGTTGGGACTACTTGGACCTGCAATAGTGCTCGGGAAGCTTTTTTTGCAAGAACTATGGAAAACAAAGTTATCCTGGGATGATCAACTTCCTGAAGAGCAAGCCAATAAATGGCATCACTACCTGAAGGAATTCTCCATGTTGAAAGAATTAAGCATCCCACGATATGTTTCCCTTCCTTGCAGCGATGTTGAACTGCACGCATTTTCGGATAGTAGCCTGAGTGCCTTCGGGGCATGCGTATATCTTAGATCTGTTGATAACAGAGGATGTATCTATTCACAATTGCTATGCTCGAAGTCGAGAATTGGGCCCCTCCGAGCAACTTCCATAGCACGATTGGAATTGCAGGGTGCTGTGCTCATGGTGGAGTTGGTAGCAAGACTGCTGGAACTGCTAACTGTTAAAATAAATAAAGTACGTTATTACACTGACTCCACTACAGTACTAGCATGGATTAGATCACCTTCTTACACATGGGAGACTTACGTCGCAAATAGAGTGGCGAAGATCCAAGCAAATACGGATATACAACAGTGGAACTATATAAAGGGTAGCCTTAATCCAGCTGACATGGTCTCTAGAGGGATGGGATTACAAACGCTTCTTAAGACATCTGCCTGGTTCAATGGTCCTGATTTTCTTTCCGAAGATGAGAGTTCATGGGAAAAAATGCAATATGTTATTCCAGAAGACGTTCCAGAACGTCGTAAGAAGAAATCTGTGTTAGCAGCGACAACAGCTAGCAACGAAATCTTAATTGAAGAAGTCAATCATAGAAATTCCTTTTTTACATTACAAAAGATATTTGCGTATTGTTTTCGATTTTATAGTAATTGCAGAAAGAACAAGTCACTGAGAAATAGAGGGCAGATAACAGTGAATGAACTTCAACGTGGAACTGATTTTATTTGGGTATGTGTGCAAAGAAGAGAATTTCCGGATGATTACCGTTGTCTGCAGAGGGGTGCAAATGTTCATAAAGGATCCAATATAGCGTCGTTGTCGCCATTTTTCGATGAAAAAACTAAACTAATTAGAGTGGGTGGAAGATTGAAAAATGCATCTATTATGGTTGATGCCAAACATCAGGTCTTGCTGCCGAAAGATAATTGTATAACGAAATTACTTCTAACATATTTGCATCAAACACACATGCACGCAGCGCCTCGAGCGTTGATTGCAATCTCCAGGCAGAAATATTGGATTCTAAGTGTAGGAAGAATGGCGCGGCAAATAACTTCCAGTTGCTTAAAATGCTTTCGTTCAAATCCCAAGTCTATCGCACAGATGATGGGCAACCTGCCGAAGGAGAGAGTTACTCCCTCTCGTCCATTTTATTACTGTGGAGTGGACTTCTGTGGTCCTGTAAAAACACACTACAAGATCAGAGGCAAGAGTCCGACAAAGTCATACCTAGCGATATTTGTATGCTTTTCCACAAAGGCAGTTCACATAGAGGTAGTTGGCGATCTGTCTGCGGAGGCATTTATCTACGCCTTAAAAAGATTTGTCGGTAGAAGGGGCATATGTCATACCATATTTTGTGACAATGCCACCAATTTTGTTGGCGCAAAGGCCGAACTTATAGATTTGAAAAACGCGTTTGAATCCGAAGGCCACCAAACGGTTATCAATCGTATGTGCTTGGAAAATGGTATAAATTGGAAATATATTCCACCGCGTGCACCGCATTTTGGAGGGCTTTGGGAGGCTGCAGTTAAGTCCGCCAAGAGTCTGTTAATGCGCTTTCTTCGTGAAGCATCTTTAACATACGAGGAATTGCTAACAGTGGTTATACAAATAGAAGCGATTTTAAATTCACGCCCCCTCACTCCAATCACATCCGATCCAAATGACTTAGAGGCCCTAACGCCTGGGCATTTCCTAATTGGAGAACCACTTACAACATTGCCCGAACCAGACGTTTTAGACAACAAAATTACCAGTCTTAAAAAATTCCGTCAAATACAACACGTCCAACAGCACTTCTGGAAAAGATGGTCAAGTGAATACTTACATCTCCTACAACAAAGATCTAAATGGACCCAGCCAGCACCCAATTTGGTCCCTGGAACGATGGTGGTACTCAAGGAAGCAAATGTTCCGCCTATGAAATGGAAACTAGGACGTGTAGAGGAAGTTATAAAGGGTAATGATGATTTAATTCGGGTGGCCACCGTTAAAACCCAAAACGGCATCTTCAAACGAGCAATACACAAACTGTGCCCGTTGCCTATACCAGCAGGGATGAACGCGGTTAGTGAGCCAGAATACTTAGAAGTTAACAGCCGAATTCCTCAAGGCCCCCTGCAACCAATGCCTAAACGCAAAAGGATTGTAACATCACTGCTCTCGGTTGTTCTCATGGTGTGTTTAAGCTTCCATTCGTCAATGGCCCAAACAGCAGAACGAGTGAAGATAAATCGACTAGATGAAGCAGTTGGTATATATTTCGAGGACCTTGGAAAAATACAAACCGTTAATAGCCACTGGAATATATACGTATATTACAATCTTACAGCTTATTTCTTGGAATTGCGTGAAATTGAGTCCTATCTCCAGAAAATGGAAGAATTTTGTGCGCAGGAAAACATTCACAAAGTATATTGCAAACCAACGATCGATGCAGTAACCCACAGGCTCGCAGCTATAAATCACAAGAACGAGATTCTTTACAACTACAATATGGGAAGGCCGGAAAGGACTCGGATACTAAGGTCGCCGCTGGATATTGTGGGAAAAGTGGCTAATAGTCTTTTTGGGGTTCTTGATCAGGATGACGCCAGGCATATTGAAACTCAAATACACAAGGCCAAGCAAAATCAGCAGCACCTGATGGAACTCATCCAAAAACAAAGTTCTATAGCCGATTCCACGTCAAATCTTCTAAAGCGTAATGTACTTCAAATTAATCAGCAATTTCAGGCTCTAAATAGCTACTTAGCCAGTATCGCAAACGTAATTCAAGAAAAACAGGAGGCAAATGATCTTAAACAAAATATCGCCTCCCTAACTTCATTTCTGATTCTGGTGATCTCAAATTTTGAAAAGATTCAAGAACTTCTCTTAGATGTACTTTTAGATTTAAATCATGCAAGGATTAATCCTCAAATAATAACACCTCACCAACTTACCGAACAAATTATGCTAATAAAGGCACATTTACCGACTACACTAACAATAGCGAAGGGATCAACAATGGACCTGTACAAAATGGCATCAGTGAAGGGACGAGTTTTGAAAGAGGCAGTTGTTTTTGAAATGCGGCTCCCACTTGCCGATAGCGCGGAATTTCAATTGTTTAATTTAATTCCTATTCCCATTCTACAACAGCCTTACGAGTTTAGCTATCTAGTGGAAACATCTTCACCATTTTTGGCTATTTCACCAACAAGAGATGAATTTTTTTTGCTGTCCGAATTCGAATTAAGTTCATGCAAGGAATTGTTGTCGCAACATTTTCTCTGTAAAAACGTGCATCCCACTTACACCAAACAAGCTACCGCTAGCAGCTGCGAAATAGCACTGTTGAATCATAAAAACAATGCTCTTCACGAGTGCAAGCTAAAAAAACTACCCGCTGGAGATTACTGGAAATCATTGAAGGGTTCTAATCGGTGGATATTCTCTACAGGATCTCGGATAACAGGCCATTTAATATGCAACGAAGTCACGGAAGGTCTAACGGTGGTCGGAAATGGCTTGCTTGAGTTTAAGGAACCTTGTATGCTGAAAATGCCAACCATGTCTATCAAGGGAATATTGGAGTACAACAATACTGTCACCATCAAGAACTCATTTATTCCAAACACCAACATAAGCACTTGGATCCTAAAACCTTCAAAACCGATTATCAGTGACCTGCCGCAGGTACATGACATTGATGAAATGGACTTTGTGAAATTAAAGGGTCAAATCAACACAGTAATACAGCAGTCCAAGGAGCTACCGGAAAAAATCAACTGGCATGATTATCATCATTACGGATTAGGCTACTTATTGCTGGCTGGTATGATTGCGGTAGTGGTTATATATTGCTGTCATCAACAACGAAAGCCTAAGCCGGCTCCCAGGCCTTCCCGTTTTCAAGTTAATGTTTAAGTCACTGTTTTTCTTTTACATATTTTGATTATTGTTATGATTATTATTATTATATCTTCTTGTTAGCATATTTGTTTAACTTTTGAGTCATGCTTAGAGAATAATTAGCCCAAAAAATAATAATAATAAAGGGGTTTGTTTTAAGTTAGAGGCTAAGAACCCTCTAAGGAGGGGAGTATGTTAAGATTTGTATTATATTCCTTACACATTCTAGTGAGTTGACACTAAGTGTGCAAACAGACAGGTCATGTTAAGATTTGTATTGTATTTCTCACGCATTCCACTGAGTTGGCACTAAGTGTGCGAACGGACATTGCTGGGTCACTCACGAATATCGGGTTTCCTTGCTACAGTAGTGTCTGTTCCCACACTCGAGCTCGATCCAGTGAAATGTAAAATAAATATTGTACTGTACAAAAGTAGTCTTGGGTGAACTATCGGCCAGGTTGGACCGCTATTAAGAAATAAAGTTTTATATTGTTATATTTGAGTTGACTATTATTCAACACCAGGTTCAAATCACCCAAGATTACAAGATTAGCTGTTCGTTCATTCGCTAAAAATGCTGAAAGATTGTCAACAAAGATCTGAGCTGGAGTCAAGTGGTTCCTGTAGATGCAAATAAAACAAAATATGCCATTGCATATCGATAGTGATATATTTATAAAATCCGCGCTTGTGATACTGAAACAATTTACCTCGCATTCGTACGAATCTTGTATAAAAACTCCAACTCCAACTAGTTCGTGAAGTGTATTAAGGGGTCTTGTTCATAAAAACTTTCATCGTCTTGATGAGTGTCGGGTAATTGTTCGTTAGAGTCATTATTGTCATAGTAGTTGTAATAGCTGTCCAATTCTGGCTTGTAAAAATGATAGCCACGATTTTGAGTGTTTATATTATGAAGTTCTTCTGCTGTGTATTTTGGTTGTGGATAGTAGTTTTGTTGGTTAGTCAAGAATGGTCCGTTCGTTCTTTGTGCCATTCTTGAATTTATTGTGTTGGGCCGGGATGTATTAGGTCTACCTAAGTTTGTACGAATGGAGCTTGTGTCCATAGGTTCTGGAGGGGGTAGTGCCTGGGTGGTATTCTAAGTGTATTGATTGTAAAGGACGTTAACAGTATTTATTTGGTTATTTTTACGACTGCGTAAGGAGTTCCTTCAAGACCTCTAATGAACAGCAGGATTTCCTCTACATTATTGATAAATTCGTAGAGCAATCTCGGATTGCCGTCAAATCTTGGCAAGTCCTTGACTGCATCTGGAATTCGAAGTGACTCGAAAATTTCTTTTATGTTCGGTTGTTGGGTAGGTGTTGCAACGGGTTGTTGCAATGGTTGACCGGATTCTTGGTTCATGGTTACGTTTGAACAAGTAGGGTAGTTTATTTTTTTAGTGGAAAAGGGTAGTTCTTCCTCGGGAAGATTCTCGGGTATAGAGCTCAAGCTTTTAATAAGGCGTCCGATTCTGGGATATGGAAATAGGGGCGATTTTTTGGAGCTTTTTCTATGATAATGCATTAATTCGTGTACAAGAGTTGTTTATTATCTCTTAGTGGGAATATTAACTTAAACTATATTTACTTATATAAACTTAAGTATATTGATGTGTTTCTTTTCTTTTTTTATAAATCACGGATTTGTTTACAATGTTTCTATGTGTATATCTTTATTACTTTATTTACTTATTGAAATTATTTATTTTACTTATTGAAAATGATATTAAAGCGACTTACATAAACCCCAGGAGTAAAAAGATTCTCTTGATGTTTTCCGATGTTCTCTCGGTGTTTTCTCGATGTTTCCGATGTTCTCTCGGTGTTTCCTCGATGTTTTTTTTTTTTTTTTTGTTCTACTGGTTTTTTAGGAATCAAAATTCCGCGGTAATCGGTACACAATTATCGACTTAACGATTTTCCTTCGTCACTGATGTTGGTTCTTTGCAAGTTGAACTTTTCAGTAAACCGCTGAATAGTTCGCGTTTTTTGAACACTAAAACATACCGCAGTACCGAAACCGGGCTACTAGACTGCGCCAATTATCGTTGTCGAACGAACGGAGGATAAAAAAGACACGTCTTTACTCTTGAATTTTTCGAATAACAATATATTTTATTCTTTTTTCACATTTCTTTTAATACTATTTTAATTTTGTGGTTCGCACAGTAGACGCAAGGAACAGATGTGATCTAGACTCTCATTAATCCTTCTTTGGGTCGGCTGCGCAATCCAATTTATTATTTTATGGTTTCCTCTCTGCGGGGTTATAACCTTATCCCTTATTATTCTATTATCTACCGTCTGCGAGATTATCCCTTATGGCGGCTATGTGGGATCGTAACTCGCGCGAAAGAAAGAAAATATATAGTGTTGAAGTTAAAGCAAAACGCGGTCTCCCCGTTTTTACACTTACATTCGATAAAAACGAGAACAAGGAAATATCCATGGTATTAATAAGATATCGCGGATTCTTCTCTAAATTGAGATTGAAATGCCAGGAATTCAACTACACGCAGACATATTGTCAAAAAAGACAGCATTGTGTTAAGTGTGTCGGGCCACAACCAACGGAGGGTCTTTCTTTTAAACAGTCCCCTGCAGTTCACGCCAACTGCAAGGGAAAGCATCCAGCAAACTACTGTGGCTGATGCTACAAAACGGCGGGATAAACGAATAAGCCGGAAAAGAAAAAAATTGGATACGGTGGACGACAAATACCAAGCAAAGCGACAAGAATTCGAGTATTAAAACTATGCCAATAAAAAAAACCAGGCACAAGTATGTTTGCCCATATTGCGGCATCAACAAATACAATCTGTAGCAAACCGCCTTCTGAAACCCATCTGACAACGCAAAGGTGTGCTAATCTAAGAGGCTATCATTCCTACCACGTTTACCATCCATCGGAAACTAGCAGACCCGCCCGGCTTCGCTCGCGTATCTATGTATTATCTATACATCGCTGAGGAGCCGTTTAATATGAAAAAATCCATCCCGAGCCGATATGTCTATTGGTGATCGAAAAAACATACGAACGTATACGTAAACACGCGCGCACAGATATCTCACTAGGAACATTGAATCGTGGAGATTTGTTAAAAGTTCTACCTTGGAAACTCGGGCCAATTACAATAACTTCCAAATGTGTAGTTAAAAATGAACCGGAAAGTAAATAAATATATTAATAGTAATAAACGAATAATTCAATATGTCTAATAAAACGTAGAAAAAATATGCTTTTCACATTAAACTAATTTTTTATTGTAAAGCTGTGGATTGACTACATTTGTTGCTTGTCCGTTTTCTACATAAACAAAAAGATCAGACAATCTCAAAGGACGGCATTAGTTCTCGGTCGCAACTACCGCTACTTGGGAGTGATCGTCAATGATGGTTGATAAATGGCTGCTACACATTTGCAACTCCATTGGTGGCCTTGTTTTTGGTGGTGGTTTTTGTTGATACGTGATGCTATATTTACGTACATATTACATTACATGTTTACTGAAATTATATTATTCTGTTATAAGAAAATACTAAGCAAAATAATTTCGAATAGGTTAAGTGAAATGGTATTGGAAATTGGAAAACAACCTTGTAATGTATTTCAGTGTATTGCCAACCGCGCTGTCCGTTGGAGGCGGCCGAGTTCATCAATCTTGTAATGACCTTGGGCCGAATTTTTTTTATTGGTGGTGACTACCGCCAAAAACACAATTTGCGGCTGATATTCATCGCGGCTGCTACTTTTAATCAACCTGCAAACCAACGTACTGGGCTACAGACGCTGTGAAAACACCTGACTCCTGACTTTATCGATTTTTTTCGTTGCGAAAGGCATATTTGATCACTACATTAAAGTCGAAGAGAACTTTGATCTCTCCTCAGGCCATTTTCCAGTTATATTAACGATGAGTGAAACTCTTAATAAAAAAATAAAAGGATAAACTGAGAAGGTCTTAGAGATGAAATTCAGAAAGGTATCAGGTTCGACGTCGACCGATTCGTTGAAATTTTTTTAGAATGCGGCGTGGAATAATACTCCTTTCCGAAAAAAAAGTGCCGAAGAATATTTTCATAAATTACCCACCAGAAACGAAAAGCTCGTAAACGAAGTCGAACGCCGCAGCATAAAACATTTAAACCGACTATGTAACCTGCTGCGGGAATCTCCCAAAGAATTAAAAAATCATGGGGTTCGTTCGTACTTAGAAAAAATAATCGCTGACATGGAATCAAATTATTCCCTTTGGGAAGCTACTAAGAACACTAAAAAGCCTACACTGCAAGCACTAGCAATAAGAAAATATTCAAATGAACGGGCGAAAGGCGATGAAGAAAAGGCTGAAGTTTTTGCCGAATATCTTGCTGAAACGTTAAAGCCATTCGGAGGACAACCACTACCTGACAATAGCATTACTCTGGAAATGACTGTGGAGTACGCAGTCATGTGACCCGAAGATGTTCTTAAAAATTTGCCGAGAAATGCTCTGCTTAAACTTTTATATCTTGTTAATGGTTAGAACATGAACATGTACAGAACATGCAAGGTCCACCAACTTAAATGGTTCTAAAGCCCGAAAAGCCACGGTCGGATAAAAAATCGTACCGACCACTATCGTTGTTGAAGATAGTTTCGGTAGTCTTCGAAAAGGGTTATAACCAATCGCTTAAAGCAGATTGTCGAAGAAAAGCGTATTTTGCCGGATCATCAGTTTGGTTTCAGAAGCACTCGAACATAAGCTAATACGTTCGAGTGTAGTTCTTTACGTTTCCCAAGCCTTTAACAATGTGTGGACGAAGGTTTGGTATATAAACTGAGACAAGTTTTCCACGAACAACTATCGAACATTCTGGAAAACTACTTATCTAATAGACTCTTCCGTGTTAAACACGGGAGCGAATACTCCAATTTTAGAGCAATTACGGCTGGCGTTCTGCAGGGAAGCGTACTGGGGCTGCTGTTTTACCTGCTGTATACAAGAGACATACCACAAACGGATGGCACTATGCTGGCCACATTCGCCGATGATATTGCAATTTTGGGCACAGGGAAATCAGTCGAAGAATCAACTACGAATTGCAATATGCCCTGAACCGTATACGTGGCTGGACAAAGATATGGCGGATCGCGCTTAACGAAACCAAATCTGTCCACGTGAGTTTTACTTATAGAAAAGTTAGTCCACTTTATAAATGAAGTTCGGATCCCATTCGCAAACGAGACAAAATACCTAGACATGACTCGACGCGAAACATAAGTGGAAAGCGCATGTGAAAAAAAACGTGAAGAGGTTGAATTCAAATATAGGGAAATGTACTGGCTACTAGGAAAACACTCCCAGCTCAGAACTGAAAAGCTGCTTCTCTACAGGCGAGTGCTTAGACTTATTTGGGCTTATGGTATACAACTCTGGGAGAAGAGTAATCTGTAGGAGTGTAGGAGGGCACACGCCATCTGTTTGTCGACTTTAAGGCCGCATACATAGAGGCAAGCTATACAACGCCATGTCTATTTTGGACATCAATATCAAGCTCGTCAAATGGTGCAGGATGACATTGGAGAACTCTCGCTGCTCCATAAGTGCCGGAAGCTTGACCGATACCTTTCATGTCAAAAAGAGTTCAAGAGAGGGAGACTCTTTTTCAACATCATCCTTCAAAAGATCGTGCAAAACTCTAAAATGGGTAAAATGGGAGGAGGGCAAGATGAAATATATGCTGTCGTCGAAAAAGGACACGAACCACCGGCCTTTTGGCCAGGGCGCACGTATTGACAGATATAATTTCGAGGTAATCAAGGACTTCATCTACCTACGCTCCGCAGTGACATCAGTGCCGAAATCAAACGCAGAATAATTTGCCAACCGCTGTTTCTTCATACTCGCGAGGTAATTGAGAAGCAGAGCCCTCTCGAAAAATCAAGGTGACCATACACAAGACACATCATCCCGGTCCTGCTTTATGGCGCAGAGACGTGGACCTTATCGAAAGCAGATGAGGAGGCCTTGAGAGAAGAATTCTGCGTACGATTTTTGACCCGACCTGCATAAATGGGGAGGAGAATTGAATGTGGCGCACGCAGGTGGAAGAGGACCTGAACCAACTAGGCGTACAGCACTGGAGACTGCTCGCGAAAGACCGTGCCAGTTGGAGTAGTTTTTTAAAGGTTCGCCATGAACTGTAGCACCGAGAAAGAAGAAGACGAAGATGTGCGTGATAAAGGGTATAGATTCCCTAGAACAAATGTATATAGGTTTGGGTATGTATGTATGTAAAAGGGAAAGATTGGAAAGAAGAAGAAGCAGCAGTAAACCAGGATTATACTAACCTACAGTAATAATATATCTGAAACTAAGCGTCGTTTTTATTCAGAAGAACGATGTAGAAAAAGATATAAAAAACCTAATATCAAAATATTTAGTGGAACTTTAAGACAGTACTACCAAAAACCAACATGGAAAAATATTTCTTCTGAATAAACGCTTAATTGTTTGCATTTTCTAATTATTTCCAAATAGTTTATTTAGCAGTACTATTGTATCAATAGCTAGCGTGAAATGAATTATTGAAATACATAATTATATTTTATATCTATATGTTGTGTTGCAGAGCACCGTGGCGCAGTGGGTAGTGTGTTGGCCTCTGACGCCGATGACGCGGGATTGAATCCCGACACAGCCATGTCATCAAACGTGTTTTTCACGGTGTTTCTCCTCAGCGGAGTTCTGACAAAACCCCCTGTAGTAAAATTGTCATGAAAAGCTTCTCGAAATTCGCCGTTCGGAACCGGCAATAAACTGTAGGTCCCTTTCACCTATGGGAAAATGAAATCACACACAACATGGGTGATTGAGAGAAGCTCGGCTCAGGTCCTTCATTGACTGTAACGCCAACATACATACATACATGTTGTGTAGCAAGAAAATTATGTTTTCAAATAGTGTATTAAGTTGTACACGCACGTTTTTATCAACGTACTGATGTGTGCTCTTTATATGAATCTCACTGTATTCACTTCATAAAAAGAGAATCGACTATATTCTCAAAGTTCTGCTATTAATAAGCATTTTAGTTTAGCGAAAGCTGGAAACTCTGCAAGAATTTCAGCAGCCACAAAAGCTATACTCCTTTTCAACTAACTTAACATATACATATGTACATACATATACCTAAACAATTATAAAAGCCATCGCCCCAGCAACTAGAAATCTAACTCTGTTTGCTTCCATTTGAAATACTGTCTAATACATTTTAATAACAACGTAATAAAGTTCGATGTCTAGTTTTTAAAAATACTAAATGCAAGTTCACAGTGCAAACTTATTTAGTTTAACTTTTAAATTTACATGTACAGCTATCCACCCGCGCCTTGCCTTTCTCTTTTTCAAATGCTAACGCTTTTTTCTTCATTTCGCACAACCGCCTTTTCTTTTTCTAAGTAATCAGTGTATATGATTCCGTATGTATCCCAAAAACGGGTCATAACTTTTCACTTCTTTTCCTTTTTCTAAATAAACAAGAAGTAGCTTCAATCGACAACGACTCTAGCAATATTTCAGATGTAAAACCAAAACAATTTTTTCGACATTTGCGTATATAGTTGATCTACCCGCATTCACACAGAAATCTGTTAAAATACTAACTGTTTATGACGTGTACCACCACCGTGTTATTATCTTATAATTTGTTTATTTTGTGGAAGCCTTATAGGTGTGGATGTTAAGCATTAATTAGTTAATTAGTATACGTTCATATTTCTTTATGTATTCATACTTATTACATAAATTGAAAAATGATGATATGTAAGTTTAAATATTATTATTTTTTTCAGATGAAGACGCTGATATTTTTCAGGTCCGAAAATCATCACATAGTAAAAAAGTTAAGCGTTTAGCAAATAAGGAGCGCCGCAAAAAAAAGTGTAGAGAGGAGAGAATTGGAAACGGTAGTTCTTGTGAAGATCACACTGTAACTATTGACAGTTCACTCGTCAACAAAATACATAATAATCTAGATAGTGGCATAAGTTATCAATTACCTGCTTTGAACACGCTAGAAAATAATCATGGGAAATTGATTGATAATGTTCAAACCGAAATTCGAACTGATGACCTTGTGGTAAGATTTTTTTATATGACAGTTTTTTATCGTAATGTTATATTATCCTATTGTTACGAAAATTAATAGTCCAGAATAGAGCCCGACCACTGGATTGCGATAAACTACAACTGCTTATTTGTTTATCCAATACATACTTTACTATTTCACCTCAGATCAATTATTTGGATGCTTCATCTTTATTACAACCTTTTATAACATGACACTTTATTGCTTACACACACCTTTTTTACACACTTTGGAAGATGTTCATCCCAGTCCATCTGATCTCCGACAACGACTTTTTTAAATGTTCCTCCATCGTCAGATTGTGAATGTAATGGTGTTGTCCGTGTTTTTCTGATATCTAGCATGTCGCAGAGTTTTTTGAACACTGACAACTCGAAGCTCCTTCCTTGGTCTGAGTGCAGTTCCAGCGGTTCTCTATAACGCGCAACCCAGCTATTCACGAATGTATCGCTAGAGGCAATCGTTCTTCAGCTGCAAACTCTGCCATTGAGCCCAGTTAACTTTTACGATTGGGCTTTCACTGGATATTTGCTGCTACATTGGTTGAAAACCTCGTTCTTTGTGATCGATGATCACTGCCGGCACTGATCGGCATCTTCTCGCTGATTTCTTCTGACCTTCTCGATAGTCCATTAATTTTCTGGTAGCACATGTAAACGACAGATCTCGGCGACCTTGTTCCTTGGTTTCCTCACGTTAACAATGTTTGCATTTAACGTCGCAAGGTCGCCTCGACAAGGCATCCGCACTTCCATGACTGCTTCACTTCCGGTGTTCGATAATGAAATTCTATCTCTGGGTTCTCTCTACCCATCAGGCAAGTTGGTGTTCCGGGTTTTGAACTGCAACAGCCACCTCAACGATGCGCGGTGCGCCCTAAGATGAAAAGCTTGACCATGGAGATATTTGCGGAAATGCTTGACACAGTCAATCACGGCTATAAGCTCTCTCCTAGTTTGACAGTAGTTCCTCTCCGGCTTCGGTAGGATCCTACTGTAGTAAGCGATTACCCGTTCTCTCCCGTCAATCATTTGAGAGAGTACTCCTCCGATTCCATGTCCGCTTACATCGGAATCCAGAATAACCTTTTCTCCCGAGACAGGATAGGGGTGGCCGTGGTGCAGTGGTTAACATCATCGGCCGTCGAGCGGAAGGTCTATAGCTCAAATTCGTTTAATAGCCAAGAAAAAGCAATTCCTATACGGAAAAAAGTATGCAACACAATTGTGAATGGAAAGTGACCAAACGTACTGCTGCAGGCATAACACTCACAGTATGTGGTCAATTGAAATTCATCCTCTGCGTATGCAATACTAGCACTAAAAGTGCATGAACGAATTACTGAGAATTATAACCAACGCGAAATTTGGTCGGCTCTCGTCCTATGTAGGACAAACCAACCCTGAGAGTAGTCAACGAACATCTACGACCCAAAAACCACTGCACTCCGTTCAGGTTGTGTGTCAAAACATCAACCTGCGCGAAACTTTCTCTCCCTCTCCCTGTTATCTTCGCTCGCACTACGTTCAATATGTTATAAGGCCTTAGCCTTGAGTGCGCGTGTGACTCTAAAAAAAAAAAAAAATAATTCTAACAACTAAAGAAATGCAAAAAAAGCTGAAGAGCAATTACTTTAGGTGAATGAACGCTCCCTCCTGTGGCTTCTCCCACTTGAATGGGCGATTTTTTTTTTTTGGTAAACTCGTGCAGACTGCTGGCCACGTTTAGCAAATCCTGGGGCGAATCGCCTGTAAGATGTGCAAAGTCATGAAGATTCTTCGGCCGCGGCCATTCCTTAACCGCCGAGATTTTGTCTTCATCTGTGTGGACTCCTTTCGCAGTAACCACATGTCCCAAGTACTTCAGTTCGTTTTGGAAGGGCGAACATTTCTTCGGGTTCAATTTCAGTCCGGCTGTCATGACAATTATATCATCCAGATAGACAAGGCAAGTCCTCCAGTGAAGTATCACAGAGAATTGCCACAACTCTCACTGAAGATTTCTATAAGCAACTGGACCAATGCATCAAACTAACAAAGAAGAAGGATATGACGTTGATAATAGGAGACCCAAATGCAAAAGTGGGAAAAGGAATAATTGTAGACGTAGCGGAAACAGTAATAAGAAACCAAATTGATTATATTGTAATGTGATAAGTCGGCAAAAGCTTACCCAGGCGCAGACATAGGATGAGATCACAGCCCTGTTATTGCTAAAGTTAAAATACGACTGAAGAAATGAAAAAAAAGCTAAAGAGGAAAAATTGCAACTAAATATGCTCAAAAATCAAGAGATACAGGATCGAGCTAAAGGGAGACAAAAGAAAAACTTTTGGTCATGGGCACAGACGAAATTGGTGAAGAAAATATCGAATCCAAATGGAGAGAGCTTAAACAAAGTCTACTGGAGACGGGGAAAAGACATCTGAAAAGCAGAGAACAACGGTCGAGGCAGGCATAGATGTTAAATGAATTTTTAGAGCATATGGAAGAAAGCAGGATAAATAAAGCAAATGAAAGCAGATACAAAGAAATACAAAGAGTTTTAAGAAATAAGATTAAAGAGGCAAAGAATATGCACTTACAAGAGCAATGTGAATAATTAAAAACATTTGAGAGAAATCACGACAGCTTCAACGTTCGTAAAAGGATAAAGGCAAGATCTTAGTGGGAGCAAAAGACAAGTTAAAAAAAATGGAGAGAATACATCGAAGAACTTTTTATAGAGTAAAGGCACCAAACAGAACTTTTGCATGGATCTGAGGGACCGGAAATAAGGAAAGAGGAGGTGCTGAAAGTGCTAAAGGAGTCAAAAAATAAAAAAGCAAAAGGTATGGCAAGATTCCAAAAGATTGGTTGCAAACTACCTTCATAACACTTCCGAAGAAAAGTAAAGCGGTATAATGCAGTGACTACAGAACCATTCGCCTAATCAGCCGTGATGTAAGCTCCTCTCGATTTGGTTTCAGAAATGGCTTTGGCACTTTCAACGTACTAGTTCAACGATGCCTGGGAGTCAACAGACATTTATGTATGCTTCGTAGACTACTAAAAGGCCTTCGATAGAGTAAAGCACAAGAAAATGATGGAGATCCTCGAAAGTAAGGGTATTGACATGAACGACATGGGAGTGATGAAAAATCTATACTGGGGTCAGAAAGCGAAAATAGTAAGAAGAAGAGGAATCAGAAGAAGTTGAGGTTCAAAGTAAGACAAGGCTGTATTCTCTCACCAAAATAAACGGGGTCCACATTAACAACCCAAGATACGCGGATGATGCCATCATAATAGCAATCGACATAAGCAATCTAAGCAGCATGATAAACAACACCACCGCCAAAACGATATCATGGTACTAGCTAGAAGACAATAAAAACCGAAGACAATAAAATCATCGAAAGAATCAGCAGGTTTAAGTACTTGGCAACAACAATTGAAAGCAACGCCAACCCTAATAAAGAAATAGAATACAGGATAGAGCAAGTGAGGGCGGTCTTCTGCAAAAGAAAAAAAAGTATTTTGTAGCAGAGAGATATAATTAGATATAAAAGCAAGAATGGTGAAATGCTCTAGTTGGTTGGTATTGTTATTGGTTCCCTTTTTTTTTTTTTTTTGAAAGCTTCTGTTATCTGTTGGAGCACTAAGACGCAAATACTGCTCCATGGTACTCCAGACAAACACCCTACCGTGCGCCAGCAAAGGCGGGACAGTCACAGACCAAGATGGCTTGGTTACTTTCACACTCTATTACCGACTGCTCACTGATACCGAATACTGAATGAATGAATGCCCCCGAGGGCGCGTGTTCCCTCGGTCAAATCTCTCGAATGTTCGCCGTCAGATGTTCCCTTTCTTTACGTCAGAAGTCTCTAGGATGCGCCGTGCTCTCGCATTGACATACAGCAATGTGCCGCGGAAAGTTACCATCGTTTCCCTTTTAGCTGCCTCAGAGCATTCCAAACTTTGACAGCAAAAATCGAACAGAACCGTCCGTTCGTATCCGCAACACTATTATGTTTCACGATTGCAAGCAATCTTAGAAATATTTTTAAATCTACTTGGGCCACAAACAACACGCCTTCGCCTAGTTGGATCTTGTACCAGCCATATGACTTTTTCATTCAAGTCCCCTTCCATCTTTGTGTGCTAACACACTTGGGGGTTTTTGTCGTCTGCTTTTTAGTAGTACGTAGACGTTTATACGCATTTATTTTATCTTAGGAAATTATTATGTAGTACATGATGGGAAAGGACTAACAAAATCCTCGTAGATTGGTAGAATCTATTCGTCGGATATATGGTGAGAAGAGCCACCGCAGAAGAACGCCTTGCGGCACTGTTAGTAAGTCCTATCCCCACCTCCTTGTGGTGCCATCTGAAGATTTCTGGAAATTATAGACGGAGAAGGGCGAATGGCGAGTTTCCTGTTAAAAAAAAAACAGGGTTAGCGGTTGGGCTACGGCCTAGTAAGTCGTAACCGTACAAAATTTTAAACTCAGAGACAACCATAAGCCTCGGATTTAACGGACGGACTACATGTTGACGACCCCCACAAACGTATAAAAGAACAGAAGTAGCGGTCCTGCTCCTGGAATGTGCGGTCCCTTAAGAGACCAGGTGCGGCCGAACAGTTAGAAAACGCCGTTAACTGCTATAAAGAAGACGTTACCACAGAAGAAAAAGACGACAGAGTCAAAGATGACTTCTATGACATCCTAGATAGAACATACGCTCAATGTTCTAGGAGATTTCAACGCGACGCTGGGTAAGGTGGATATCTTTGAACGAGTCGTAGGAAAGTACCACATCACGTCCGAAAACGGATTCAGGTTGATAGACGATTCCCACATCTCAATACCCATAAGGGAACCTGGCGGTCTCCTGATCAATTATATGCTAATCAAATCGGTCATATTGCTATCGACGCCAAGCACTCCTCCAGCGTCTTGGATGTCCGATTTTTCTGAGGAGCCAATGTGTACTCGGATCATTAATTGGCTGCAGCCAAGGTAGATACATACGTGGACAACGCGAACATTACGGCGTCGAGTAGGACCATCAAAATTTGAAACCGCCAGGAGCTTCGCCGATTGTGTCTCCCTCCAGATCTCTCAAGAGCAAACCGCAAACAGCACAAGCCATAGAATAGCGATGGTGACGTTGTCAAGGTCTGTAGGTGTGTAGGTGAACGAGGGTAAAACAAGACGCACAACACCGACGTCTTGGCCAGAGCTTCATTATTGGCAACTATAACTTTGATGCAGTCAAGGATTTAGTTTTTTTTTTTAAGGCTTATGCTATGCTCAGACGCAATCACTGGTCCATTGTACTCCAGACAGACACCTTATATTACTGTGTTTTCCCCGTTTTCCGGAGAAAAATTTGAAGGAGCTTCAGTGATGTAGAGCCAAGGGATTCGGCACACATCACGTCGGCTCCAAGGATGCCACCGTGCGCGAGCAAAGGCGGGACAATCACAGAGGAAATGCTCTGCAGTGTCATCCTCCTCCTCGCAACATGCAGCACAGGTAGGCGTCTCACTGATGCCCAGCACTTAGAGATGCTTGGCAAAAGTGTAATAACCGTGATAACTCCCACAAGCCTTCTGCAGTCGATTCTCCTTAAAGACAGGAGGAATGCTGCAGATTTTTTGCAGACATCAGGGCATACGCGCTTAGTCATCCTGCAACCCGGACAATCCCTCCATCTACGGTTGTGTGTATTAAATACACAATCGTTAATGTAGAAATTTACCGTGGACGCAGGTAGACCTAGAGCGGGTTCATGTTCTGAGAAGCTCTCCTCTGAACCCATTCTAGCGAGTTCATCAGAGATCTCAATTCCTGGGATCCCAGAGTGGCCTGGAACCCATACAAGCCTTAATGAATTTAGTCTGCCGACTGTGTTCAAGAAGGATTTGAGTTCAAGCACTAACTTGGGGCTAGTTAAGGGGTTACACACAGCTTTTAGTGCAGCTTGGCTGTGACTACAGACCATATGCTTTCCCCCTTCCACCTGTGCTTCACAACATAGTGCATGGCCATTAGGATTGCGTATATCTCTGATTGGAAGACAGACGAATACTTTCTTAACGAGACCCCCGCCCAGACCTGGAGCCATCCGTGAAAATGCGAAGACTATCCTTTCCAGGTTCAGTATCTAGCCATAGCCAATCCTGACGCCATGGAAACTCGACTGTGAAATTACGACGCAATAGGATAACGGGCGTCAGTGCGTCAGAAGGCATGTCCATGAGACAGGGGTCGCAGGACAATTCTTGCGCAAGCACACCGTTATTCCTATGCGAGTTGTACCAAAAGCCATTTCTCTTCAGACGAGACATAGCTTTCAGAGCACACCCTCTGATAAATATATCAAGAGGTGGAAGGTTCATCATAACATCTAGAGTAGCGCCTGTCGTGCTGGGGAAAGCCCCCGTGCGGCTGAGACAAACCGTTCTTTGGAGTTTGGTGAAAGAGGCTACGACGTGTTTGCGTTTTAGTCTGTTCCACCAGACAACCGATGCATATGAGATTATAGGTCTTATCATTGTCGTGTAGATCCAGAGGACCTTTGCCGGCTATAAACCCCATGTTTTGCCAAAAGCTCCTTTGCATTGCCAGAAAGCTGACAGCGCTTTGGTGGTTTTTGACTCAACATGCTTTGACCAGAGAAGCTTACTATCTAAGATGACTCCTAGATACTTAGCCTCCTTGGATATCGGGATGGAAGTGCCTTTTAGTACCAGCTGAGTCATGTCAGTACTTTTCCTCCTTCTCGTAAAGAGAACGACATCGGTCTTAAGAGGATTGACTGATAGCCCATTTCTGGTACACCAATCATCGATCACATTTAGCGCCGCCTGTGCTTTGAGACGGACAGTCGCTAAACATGAGCTGACAGACAGAATGGCGACGTCATCCGCATAGGCCTGGGCATAGATTCCAGAGGCATTGAGAGCATCAAGCAGAGAATCGACCACCTCTCTCCATGTTTTTCAGCAGGAAGGATGTTAGACTAATTGGTCTGAAGCTCTTAGCAAGTGAGTAGTCCTCTTTTCCTATTTTGGGAATGAAGATCACTTTCACTGTGCGCCAAGGAGTGGGTATGTGAGCAAGTGCTAGACTAGCAGTGAAAATTCTTTTCATAGTAGGAAGCAGCTACATACCTTATACCTTTTTGCAGCATAACAGGATATATTCCGTCGGTACCCGGCGAGTTGAAACCATCGAAGGATTCCACAGCAAATTCAATGGCTTCAGACGTAATCACGCGCGACGCAATATACCAGCTACGCCGAGTTGTTTTCATCGTTTCAGTTACAGTTTCACTTGAAGGAGTGTGCAACGAGCCGATGTCGATCTGATTTCCCGGGAAATGAGTCTTAAACAGTAATCTAAGAGTTTCCGCTTTAGACTCAGTAAAGGTACCATCAGATTTCCTGAGTGCATCCAGCTTTGTCCGTTTTCCCCGTTTGAGGACTTTAACCAACTTGCTAGTCGCACTCAGAGACTTGATCTCTTCGCAGAAGGTCCTATAAGAATCATTTTTCGATTTACGAATAAGTTTCTTATATTCTTTCTGCTTCGACCGATATTTGTTCCAGTCATCTTCCGAATTCGATTTGAGCGATCTATTCAGAAGACTTCTGGCTTTCCTGCAAAGACTTTGGAGCTCGGCATTCCATCAGGGGGGGTTTGCTGACAGGACATGCGAGTTCAAAACAACTGATGACGACGCTATTCAGGTTTCTCTACCAATTCTTACGTTCTGAGTTTAGGCAGCACCTGAGTGGATTTCTCAAGCTCCTCTCTAAACCATACCCAGTCCGTCCTTCTCGGATTCCGTCTAGGTTGCAAGGAAGAGATCCCACAACTTAATCGGAATTCGATATATTATGGACTCGCCAGTTAGTGATGTCCTTCACATATCTGTTGGATAGGTACAGATCAATCACCTCCTGTCGTCTTGTCGTAACAAACGTTGGTTGAGAGCCAACACTGTTGATGGTAAGATCAGACGAGAGAATGGTATAAAAGACGGTCCCCCCTTGTATTACACTTGCTGCTGCCCCAAGCAGTGTTTTGGGCATTAGCATCGCAACACAAGATGAGTACTGGCTTCACAGTACTCTACGAGTTCAGAAACGACTTTCGGTGGTCGAGGCAATATCGAGTCGTAGGGAAGTAGGCAGACGCAACGACGAAGTGTTCTACAACTCCGTGCGCTTTGTACCTTACTCTAGCAGCCACCAGATCTTGTCCACAAAAGTGCCCAAGTTTGGTTGCCGATAGTGAGTTCGATATGATGAGGCCGACCCTGGGCCTTTCGGATCGCTCATCATAAAGAATCGTAACATCACGTATACCACCAAGGCCACATAGGCGTCTATTCCACACCCATGGTTCTTGAAGGGATAGGATGAGGGGGTTTGTACTACTGCACGCAATTCTGCTACTTAAAAGAGCGGTAGCAGCCTCGCAATGCTGTAGATTGATCTGAGTAAAAATCATAGATTCATACTGCGGGGTATCATACTTATTGCCAGCCATTTTTTTACGCAAATTTAATGAAAACTTAATGAAAAAACAGCCTATGAACATGATCTATTTGATAAAAAACACTATTTTACTAAGTTAACACAGAAATGAGGAAAAAAAAAAAAAACTTGAATATGTTTTCCACAGCTGCATAGTTGGCAGGCTAACATTTTTCGCTAGAACAACTAACCTAACTGTACTTTTTTTCCGTTTTTATTGCCTAGACCTAAGAATGTACTGTCAGTAGCAGACTTATCTTTAAATTTTTAAAATATTATTCTTCTTTGTAGAGTTAATGAAACAAAACGTCAAGAGAAACAAAAATTTTAAATTTTAAGGTGACCAACAAGCCTTTCGTTCAGCCCGTACAGTTCGCGGTTGAATCTTTTCCTGCACTATCCGTCAACAAAAACGGGACCGAAGATTGTACGCAGAATTTTCCTCTCGGCACGACTAAGGGAACTTTTTGGTAAGGTCCAAGCCTCTGCGCCGTAAAGGAGGACGGGATGATTAAGGTCTTATATAGTGTCACCTTGGTTTTCCGAGAGAGGGCTCTACTTCTCAATTGCCTCTTGAGCCCAAAGAAACAGCGGTTGGCAGGAGTCATTCTGCGTCTAATCTCCGCGCTGTTGGCGTTGCCGCTTGCTACTAGTGTGCCAAGGTAGACGAATTCCTTGATCACGTCAAAGTTATATCCGCCCATGGTGACGTTCAATACGTCGGTGTTGCCCGTCTCTTTTAGATGAAAGCAGATATTTTTTTTACCCTCATTAACCTTGACACCCATCTTAGCCGCTTCTACCTCAATTGCTTACAAAGGCCTCATTGACGTCTCGCTGTGTCCGCCCAATCTCGTCAATGTCGTCGGCGTACGCAAGCAATTGCGTAGACTTGAAATAAATCGTACCTCTTGGGTTGGCCAGTGACTCTTGCACGATCTTTTCAAGCACGATGTTGAAAAAATTGCATGACAGCGCGTCACGTTGCTTAAATTCTTTTTTAACATCAAAGGTCTTGGTTTTTCTCATTACCGACCTTAATGGAGCAGCGGGAGTTCTCCATTGCCATTCTGCACATTCGGACGAGTTTGGCAGGGATGTTAAAACTAGACATGGCTTTCTATAGCTCATCTCCATACACTCTGTCATATACAGGCTTGAAATCGACGAAGAGGTGGTGAGTGTCGATTTGGTATTCCTGGGTCTTCTCCAAGATCTGCCGTAGCGTAAATATTTAGTCTATTGTGGATTTACCTGGCCTGAAACCACACTGACAAGAGCCGATCAGTTTATCCACAAACGTCTTCAGGCGTTCACACAATACGGCAGAGAAGATCTTATATGCGATGTTAAGGAGACTTATTCCCCTATAGTTGGCGCAGTTATAGGGGCTTCCTTTCTTATGCACCAGGCAATCGATGCTGGGATTCCATTCGTCGGGCATGCTTTCCTCCGACCATACCTTGCAAATGAGATGGTGCATGCACCTTACTAGCTCATGTCCAGCCGCCTTAAGAAGCTCAGCAGACATGCCGTCTGCGCCAGCGGCTTTATTAGACTTTAGTCTTGATATTGCTATTTTGACTTCCTTTAGGTTGGGGGAACGGAATTCTGCTACATCGTCGTTCGTTACGAATGGCTCGTTCTGCCTGACAGCGGCATCTTGTCTATCATCGCCGTTATACAGTCTGCAGAAGTGGTCTTTCCAAATCCTCAGCATCGACTGCGACTCTACTACCAGTTCTGCATTTTTATCCCTGCAGGTCGCCGCTCTGGCTTTGTAGTCATGGCATGTTCGTTTTACCTTATTGTAAAACTTACGGGCGTCATTCCTGCGAAAGCATCTCTCCCTCTCCTCGATCTCACGCTTTTCGTGCTTTCTCTTCTTTCTTCTGAAAAGCGTTTGTCCCTGTGTTTTCTTCTGCTCATAGGTTTCGTGAGCAGCTCTCGTCCGTCGTTGCAGCATGGCCTTATATGCCTCTTGTTTTGCTGCATAGGCTTGTTCGTATTGTTCATCGAACTAGGGGTTCCTAGGTGGTGGCGGTTTGAAACCCAGCACCTCTGAGGCAGCGTCTCTGACGGCGCTTTGGCAATGCGCCAGGAGTGTCTGGCGTCTATCGCAATGTGATCAATCCGGTTGGTGCTCGATTGCTCAAAAGACCGCCAGGTACCCTTGCGGATGTTGAGATGGAGGAATCGCGTGCCTGCTACAAGGAGGTTACGCCCCGCTAGGAAATCGATTAGCCTCAAGTCCGTTGTCGGATGTGGTGTTATGGAGGCTATGTTTTCCTATGATCGACTCAAATATGTCCTCTTTGCCCAGTTTTGCATTAAAATCTCCTAGAACTATTTTTGTGTCGTAGCTGGGGCATTGGGCAAAGGTTCTGTCTAGGAGATCGTAGAATTCTTCTTTGAGTCGATCGTCCTTTTCTTCCGTTGGGCGTGAGCGCACATTAAGCTAATGATTCCACATTTAGCTTTGATGCGGATTGTTCGCTTATATCTCGGAAGCTTAAGACTTTTTGTCGGAGTCTTCCTCGAATAACGAATCCGCACAGGAATAGGCGCTCTTTGTTCTTCTTGTAGCAGTTCCCGTAGTAGATGTCGCAGTTTTTCATCCGTCTTTTGCCTGGTCCATCCCATCGCACTTCTTGGAGTGCGGTTATATCTGCTTTTAGGATGAGTGGGGAAAAATTCCCTGTGACTTGACGAACTCCCTTATTTCTTCCATGCCGAAAAGGTGTGCGGAAGTTATTAGTATAAGTATTTAGTTGGACCAAATATAAGGCAAAGGACTAACAAAGGCCTCGTAGGGGTAGCATCTATCCGACGGATGCTGGCCTGCTAAAAAGCGAGAAGAGCCACCGCAGTCAAACATCTTGCGGCACTGTTAGTAAGTCCCATCCCCACCTCCTCGTGGTGCCGTCTGCAGATTTCCTACGGAAATTTCCGACGGGGAAGGGCGAATGGCGAGCCTCAAGCGCCCAAAAACAGTTTAGTCGGTTGGGCTACGGCCTAGTAAGCCGTAACCATAAAAAAGCCACAAACTCCGAAACAACCACAAGCCTCGGATATAACGGACCGGATTTATGTTGACGACCCTTGCAAAAAACGAAAAAAGGACAATGATCTTCGGCTTTGTACGTGGAATGTTAGGTCCCTAAACAGGCATCGAGCAGTCGAACAACTTGCGGACGCTCTAGACCACTATAAAGCGGACATAACCGCCATCCAGGAAATGCGATGGAATGGACCGTGTATAAAGCGGATGAAAAACTGCGATATTTATTACGGCGACTGCTATAGGGAGAGAGGGCAACGATTGTTCGGATGCAGATTTGTTGTTCGAGGTGAACTAAGGCAAAAAGTCCTAAGCTTTCGGCGTGTGAGTGAAGGCCTCATAACAATCCGTATCAAGGCTAAATTTTTTAACATCAGCCTGATCTGCGTCCACCGCCCCACGGAAGACAAGGATGACTCCGCCAGAGATGAGTTCTACGATCTCCTAAACAGAACGTATGTCCAATGTCCCAGCTATGACATCAAAAATGTACTAGGAGACTTCAATGCTAAGCTGAGTGATCTTGCTACGGGGCGAAATCTCCTTCTAGCCAGTACGCACTTCCCGCACCTCGATATACACAAGGCACCTGGCGGTCTTTTGATCAATCGACTACCAACCAGATTGATCACATTGCGATCGACGTCAGACACTCCTCCACTATTCTTGATGTCCGAACTTTCTGAGGAGCTAACATCGACTCGGACCACTATCTTGTAGTAGCCAAGATGCGCTTACGAATATCACGAACGCAGCGGAGTAGAGTAAGAATAAAAAGTTATGACGTCGGAAAGCTACTATCGCCTGAAACCGCTCGTGCTTTTACCGATCGCGTCTCCCTTAAGCTGTCCAATACACCTCAATCCTATTACTATTTATTTATTTATTCATCAATGGATATTCATCTTTTGACAATCATTTACAATTATAAATCATTAAAAAAAATTCAATACAATACTCTGAAATGTGAATCTGTTCATTTGAAAGTCGACTTCATTGCAAATTGAATTAAAGAGTGTTAAAGAGCGGGTAACGGATTCATTTTGCCCATAGTTCGTCCTATGACTAGGAATCAAAAAGAGAACGTCCCTGTTTCTTAGATTTCTCTCAGGGACTTAAAAGGGTATAAGAGCGAGCAATTCTGAAGAGTTAATTCTACCATCAATAGTATCCTTTACGAAAAGTACTCCAAGGATTGCTCTACGACTTTTCAAAGATTTTAAATCTATTAATGAACACCTAGACTTATATGAAGGGAAATCTCCAGACCACCCCAAATTTCTCAAAGCAAAACGTGTAAATCTTTTCTGAATATTTTCAATCCTTTCAGAAGAGTTCACATAAAAAGGAGACCAGATAACGCAACAGTATTCCAGTATAGGTATAATCAATTGATAGACTTTCATTACCAAGACTGTAAGTAAACAGCATCCTAGGTGTTGACCGAAAAGCTCTAAAAATCTTACACTTAGAGATATTTAACTCAAGATGATTGTATTTACACCAATGAAAAAGCTTGTCTATGTCTTTTTGGAAGTTAAGGCAATCTTCTAACGAGAATATTTGAACATATAATTTCAGATAGTCTGCAAACATTAGACAGTTTGCAAATAGTAATAAGTCCGGAATGTCATTAACGAAAAGATTGAAAAGAAGAGGTCCCAGATGGCTGCCCTGGGGGAGGCCTGATAAGACATCTATAGGGAATGATTGATCATTTTCAATCTTAACAATTTGTTTCCGATTCGATAAATACGATTCTAATCATTTAAGAAAACCAAACTTAAATCCCATCCTGTTAAGTTTCTTAATAAGAAGTTTATGGTGGGCTCTATCGAAAGCTTTCACGAAATCAGTATATAAAACATCAACCTGCATTTTATTTTCCAAGGAACAGAGACTAAAATTTGCGAAAAGACACAGATTAGTTGTAGTAGACCGTCCACTGCAAAAGCCATGTTGTTTCGATGTTATAATACCTTTTACTGCAAAATTAGGCCTATTGAATACCAATTTTTTAAAGAGTTTTGGAATAACTGAAAGTTTCGATACTGGTCTATAATTCTTTATTAAGTGTTTGAAACCACCTTTATAAATAGGGCTTATGGAGGATAATTTCCATTTATCAAGGAAAACACCAGTGTTAAGCGATTTATTAAAAATTATTTGTAATCCTTTGAATAGTGCACATTTTGATAGCAAGACGGGAGGATTTAAATCCACTCCAGGATTTTTATTTAATTCAAGATGAGTTAAGCCATCAAATACTTCTTGATCTGTTAACGAAAAACAGTCAAAATCCACTTGGCAATTGATATTATTATAGAGATTCTCACAATTTAGTACGATGTCTGAATTATAGTTAGATTTAAAAAAGTTAGCAAAAAGATTACACGTGGTTTTGTTATCATAAGAGCTCTAACCGTCTAGTTCCATTGAATTAGGAAAGGCAGAAACTTTGCGTTTTGAATTCAGGAAAACCCAAAAAGATTTAGAATTGTATTTTATATTCCTTTCAACTGTACTTATATATTGTGAATAAAGAAATCTGCTTAAAAAGTCAAATTCCCTTCTCAGTTGCATAAACGAGTTCTGTCTTCAGAATTCGCCGATGCCTTACATTTCTTGAAAGCCTTGTTTTTAACATTTTCTAAGTTCTTAAGCCTTTCATTGTACTTAAAGGACGCTCTCTTTCGAACCATTAGACTTTTACAGTAAAAATAAATTAGTATTGTTGGGTGGGGCGACCGTAGATAACAAATCTTACAAGCTCAAAATTTATGAAACTTTATATTATAAAAACATGATGGAACAAACAACAAATAGATCATAAAATTTAAAGTTAAATAAACGGAAAAGGCAAAAACTTAGTGTAGCTGTCCCCTTCTAACACTCTACAATTCGTCAACTGTTCACGAAATTAATTCATTCGCGCAGAAGTTCCCAGACGACTCGGACGTTCATTACATTATTTTAACTTTTCGCTGTTGCATTGTTTAACGATCAATAAAGGATTCATACATGTACATACATAGTTTCATATCATATCTTTTCTTATTAACTTTTCTTTTAACATTGCGCGAACATTGGTCCTTCAAACCGAAATAATAAAAACCAGTAGCAAATCAGCATTCGTAACCGTTAGACCTTTTTTTTTCGTTCCTTTACATACACACGTAAACGTGCAGTGGCGTGATATAAGTAACGCGATTACGGAGTGGCGCGACATAAAGTACCGTTAGCGTTTTTCCTATAAGAACAAAAAAGAAAAACAGAAAACTCGTATTAAATAAAAGCAAAATATCCCAGTGCAGTGTCAACATGACTAAAAATTGTTTGGTGAAAAGGGATAGTGCAAGAAAAGCCATAAAGAGATGCCTCAACGCGAGCAAAGGTGCCGAATCATTGGACGAAGCCGAAATCGAAGCGCATCTTCAGCTTTTAGCAGACATGTGGACTCAGTTCTGTCAAGCTCAGGATGAAGTGGAACGTGTTTGTGGAAGTGACACAGTGGACGAGCAAGAAGCGGAACGAGAACAGGGTGAGGAGTGGTACCGCCAAGCACTAGCGAACTACAAACGCACGCTCTAATTGAACTTTGCTAACCACAACACACCTCAATCTCTATCAACACCTGTCAACAAACCGCGCGCCGATGTAAAATTACCAGTAATTCCACTACCGCATTTCTCTGGTGACCCAAAGGAATGGCGACCATTTAACGATGCGTTTGAATCAATGATTCATAATGAATCCTCGCTGAATGGATCGCAAAAGCTGCACTATTTGCGCTCCAGTTTGCAGGGGGAACCTCTCCAAGTTGTCAAAGGTTTCTCTTTAACGGACGAAAACTACGAGGAAGCATGGAAGCTTTTGAAGAAGCGTTACGATAACCAACGGATCATCATCGATTCACATTTTCGAGCGCTGTTCGCTTTGAAAAAGGTTAGTAGCGAATCATCTGCTGCTCTGAAAACACTATTGGATACAACTCAAGAGCATTTCCAAAGCCTTAAAGCTCTTGGTAGACCTGTTGCTAATTGGGACGATTGGTTAGTACATTTGACGGTCAGCAAGCTCGACGCCGAGACACATCGACAATGGGAACTTTCTCAAACGAACGACCATGTTGCAAGTTTTGACTCACTTGTATCATTTATCGAAATACGGTGTCGTTCTTTGGACGCGATAGCTTCACATCATCAAACACAGACTTCCAACCACAAACCAAGTCAACAACTTCGCAGCAAGCCCAAGCCCGTTACAAACTCACTGCATACCATTCCTCCTAAGCAGCCGGAAGTATGTATATACTGTTCATCTAAACACAAACTATACAGCTGTGACAAATTTCGAGCTTTTGAAATTCCAAAAAGGGTGTCGATCGTTCAAGATCTAAACCTATGTATCAACTGTCTTGCTGCTGGTCATAACCTCGATAGATGCCGCAGTAACAATTCGTGCCGTGTGTGCCAACAACGCCATCACACGCTCTTACATCGAGACACACCAACAACTTCAGTGGAACCAAGCACAACCAGTCAGTTCATTCGGTCGCATTTCGTGCACACTGAACACCAAGTGCTACTCGGTACCGCAGTTGTTAAAGTCGCCGACCAATCCGGAAGATATCAACCAGCCAGACTCCTGTTCTATAACGGATCACATCTATCCTTCATTCACGAAAAGTTTTTGCAGAGATTGAAGTTGAGAAGATCACCCTCTTCAACATTCATTGAAGGAATAGGCGGTGCTGCAGCTGGGAATTCAAAAGGCGAAGTTGAACTTACATTATCTGCGTACGACCACAGCTTTGTCACAACGATCCATGCACAAGTCCTACAAAAAATTACTAATAACTTACCGCCCATAAAACTTGCTAAAGTCGAGTGGCCGCATCTTAAACGCTTAAAACTAGCTGATCCATATTTCCATACTCCGGGTGCAATCGATATATTGGTAGGATCCGACGAACTGGGACAATTTCTTCGCTCGGGGCTAGTCCGAGGACCCATTGGTACGCCTATTGCGCAGCAGACTACTCTTGGATGGGTCTTATTCGGGAAAATAGCTGACACAGAGCTCACATCGACCGCTGCAACAGCCATCTGCATGTACACGGATAGTTCATTGACAAAAGCAGTTTCCAAGTTCTGGGAAATTGAGTCGCTACCTGAGCTGAAACATCTTACTGTAGAAGAAAAGTTGTGTGAGAAGCACTTCGAGGAGACTCATTATCGTAGAGAGGACGGCCGCTATGTCGTCAAGCTACCATTCAAGCCTGATTGTCCACTGGGTGAGTCTCGTCGTTTCGCTGTCCGAGCTCTTTCTCGAATGGAAACACTCTTTGCCAAGGACGATGGACTTAGGACTCAGTACAAGGAGTTCATCCATGAATTCATTCAGCTGGGCCACATGGAAAAGATCTCTCACGCTCCGACCCATGGCAA
Source organism: Eumerus sabulonum (assembly GCA_951905685.1). Lineage (NCBI taxonomy): Eukaryota > Metazoa > Arthropoda > Insecta > Diptera > Syrphidae > Eumerus > Eumerus sabulonum. The sequence goes on from OX645060.1 coordinate 93,729,842, forward strand.
ACACTACTACATGCCACACAGAGCAGTCATTAAGGAAACTAGCACGACAACTAAACTCAGAGTTGTTTTCAATGCTTCATGTCGTACTACATCTGGGCTCTCGCTTAACGACGCTCTAATGGTTGGTCCTCAGCTTCAAACAGACCTCTTCGTAACTCTCCTTCGTTTCCGTTCCTATCGTTACGCAATGACCGCTGACGTTGCTAAGATGTATCGCCAGATTCGAATCGACGACGAACATTTGGACTACCAACGAATAGTCTGGCGTGACCGTCCTCAAGATGACATCGAAGATTATAGGATCTTGACAGTTACATACGTCGTTGCCTCGTCTTCTCATCTCGCAGTGAAGTGTGTTCAACAGACTGCACTTGATGAAGCTCACAACTCTCCTGCTGCGAAACATGTCATACTGCATCACTTCTACATGGATGACTTGCTAACCGGTTGCTTTGAGGAACTAGATCTGTGTCACCTTCAAGCTCAAGTATCCACTGTATTGACGCGTGGTGGTTTCTGTCTTCGCAAGTGGGCAACGAACTCTTCGCTGGCGCTCAGCACCGTTCCAGAAGATCAACGCGAAGTTCTGCGGTCCTTGGATTTCTCTGAACCTGATCGCGTGCGAACTTTAGGACTACAGTGGGAACCTTCGACCGACAGTCTGTCATTTACTGTTCAGGTTTATGAATTACATATCACAAATCTTACTAAGCGTTTATTTCTTTCAGACGCATCAAAATTGTTTGATCCTTTAGGCCTACTCTCTCCAAGCACAATTATCCCCAAGATGATATTCCAACGATTGTGGAAGCCAAAAGTGGACTGGGATGAAATTGTTCCAGATGACATTAAACGTGAATGGTTGCACTTTAGGGAAAACTTAAAAAAACTAGCCTCAATTAAAGTGCCGAGGTGGGTTGGCACCGGTATCCCTAATGCCATATCAGATCTGCATGGTTTCGCAGATGCTTCACAAACCGCTTATGCAGCTGCTGTATATATCCGCACAGTCACCCCCGAAGGCCGTTCTCACATTCACCTTCTAGCAGCCAAAACAAGAGTCGCACCCACAAAGTTGACTACCTTATCCCTTCCCCGTTTGGAATTATGCGGCGCCGCTTTACTGGCCCAGTTGATCAAACATGCGCAACTCTGCTTTGAAACTCCCATACGAAACGTATTTGGTTGGACTGATTCAACTGTAGCTCTCGCATGGATACGGCAACATCCTGGCAAATGGTGCACATTTGTGGCTAACCGAGTATCGCAAATTCAACAAGTTATACCCGCACAAAATTGGTTTCACATTCAATCAACTGATAACCCAGCTGACTGTGCTACTCGGGGTGTACAGCCACAGCATTTGGCTGATCATCCGCTATGGTGGAATGGTCCACATTGGCTAAAACAGGACGAATCTGCATGGCCTCAACAGCAGGTGTTCACCACAAACTTGGATCGGCGCTCAGATACTTCACATCTGTCAAGTGGGTCCCGAACACCGCAAATATGGGAACTTGCTAATAATTATTCATCTTTGAGAAAGCTGAAACGTGTCACCGCCTACATCTTACGATTTCTTCACAACATTCGCGTTGCTGTTGATAAGCGAAAAAACAAAAATCACAGATCTTTTCGCACAGGCAGACGTCTACAACTTATTGAATTAAACGAAGCTCTTATACTCTGGGTAAAACTAACTCAAGCATCTTTCTTCGCAGATGACATCAAGCGGCTGAAGAATAGACAACCGGTGAGCCAAAGAAGCAAACTTTTAAGAATGTGCACTTTTTTAGACGAAAGAGAACTCCTTAGAGTGGGTGGAAGACTGAGTAACGCGCCTATACACACGGACAAGAAATTCCCTCTGCTGCTACCTGCTTCCGCAAGAATTACTACACTCATCTGCGAAGACATTCATCGCGTAACTCTTCATGCTGGTCCACAAACTATGCAAGCAATACTTCAGAGCCGTTTTTTCGTCATCGGTGCTCGTAACATTCTACGAAAAATATCCAGATCGTGCGTAAAATGCTGCCGACATTCCAGCATGGTCCAGCAGCAACTGATGGGGGACTTGCCGACAGCTCGTGTGGAAGCATGCAGACCATTCCAACGCAGCGGGGTGGATTTTGCGGGTCCAATACAACTTCGTTTTTCCAAGGGCCGCGGCTCGAGAGCTGTAAAAGGATATATTGCGATATTCATTTGCATGGCAACTGGTGCTATGCATTTAGAACTCGCGAGTGACCTATCGTCGTCAACGTTTATTGCCGTTTTTAAGCGGTTTGTGTCCCGTCGCGGTCACTGCAAGGAGCTGTATAGTGATAACGGAACCAATTTTGTTGGAGCTGAAAAGGAACTCCAAAATCTCCTATCGGATGCCATTAAGGACGAAACTTTAGCCAAATATCTTCAGGATGACGGCTCCACATGGCATTTTATTCCTCCAGCTTCTAGTCACATGGGCGGTTATTGGGAATCTGCTGTGAAACGTGTCAAATACCATCTGCGTCGTACATTAGGAGATAATTTACTGATGTTCGAAGAATACTCGACTCTTTTGGCAGAGATTGAAGCCTGTGTTAATTCGCGACCTCTCTGTTCGATATCTTCTGACGTCAATGATCTTCACGTTTTAACTCCAGGCCATTTCTTAATCGGCGAGCAATTGAAAATGATCCCGGAGCCCGATATGACTGATCATGGGGGAACCATAATGCACAGATGGCATTTCATTTCCAATCTGCGGCAACACTTTTGGAGAAGATGGAGTTCAGAGTACATCGTCCAACTTCAACAACGTACGAAGTGGAATCGTGCCAACGTTAACTTAAAAATAGGGGACCTGGCTATTATCAGGGATGAGAAACTTCCTCCAACTAAGTGGAAACTAGGAAGAGTGACGAATGTTCATCCCGGAACGGATGGGAAAGTGTGCGTAGTCACGCTTAAAACAGCGGATGGAATGCTGACTCGTCCCATCGTCAAGCTATCTCCGTTACCAGAAGTTCATGGTACTCTTAACAATGGCTCTTCCTAGGTGGCTCTAAATGTTGAACTCATCCATTCGTTCAAGGCGGGCGGAATGTAGCTGTCATTCGCGCAGAAGTTCCCAGACGACTCGGACGTTCATTACATTATTTTAACTTTTCGCTGTTGCATTGTTTAACGATCAATAAAGGATTCATACATGTACATACATAGTTTCATATCATATCTTTTCTTATTAACTTTTCTTTCAACATTGCGCGAACACTTAGTATCAGAATATCAATTGCTTGAGAATTAGGCAAGGAATCAGCACAGAAGTGATTCCTAACTCATAAACTCTAAGTTAAAAAGCCATAGTTTCTAACGTTTTAAAAACAAACCGCATATAGAAATAGCTCTGATTGACTGGGGGAGTTTATTAAATATGCGGAGCGATGAGCAGTGGTACGAAAGACGGGTATAGGTAACAAATTAGAATTATTTCCACGTAAGTTATGACTCGAAATTATACGAAAATTACGGTAACCAGATCTCATGAAAAAGGTCTTTAACACTTTAAAACAATATAAATGACGAACAGGTAGAATACCCAATTCACCGAACAATGGAAAACTGGGATATCTGGCGGGTTTACGGCAAATATTCCTTAACACATATTTCTGCAGGGTTAACAGAGGATGTATTTTATTGAAATACGCACCTCCTCAACAGGCGATTCCATATTGCAGATCGGAATGGAAAATTCCATAGTAAATTGTTTTAAGGAGGTTTCTTGAGCAGATATTCCGCAAATAAAAAAAATGCCTAAGAGTCAATCGAAAATAGTTTCTCAACGTTTCAACGTGGTTCAAGAAACTCATTTTTGAATCAATAATAAGACCCAGGTACTTAAACTCCTCAACCTTTTCAATTAAAAAACATTTATTACTGCAGATGAGGCTACTACAGAAGGTGGAAGATAATTATTGAAACAAATGTGTTTCAATTTTTGACATTCCGGTGCGTGATAATACATATCGGGTTGAGGGGTTAAAAGTAAAAGTATAATAGTGATCTGTACTTATAGGTTGAAAGTCATAAAATTCAAATATAATAAATATAGCTTTATGATGAATTTGATTTTTTACTAGAGGAAAATCCGACTCGGAGACTATAGATTTAACATCTCTAAAAATGGATGCAAGATCTAGGAATCTATTCAAACTATTTTTTACTATTTTTTTTTTTTTATTTTGATTAATTTTAATTAACCCTAACGAAAAAAAATTGTCTATCAATTCAGTTTCCACATCCCTAGAAACATCAAATGGGACAAGCATTTAGTCGTCCTCTTGATAACGCCAATCAATGTCACCGAGATTTAAATCGCCAAGGATGCATGGATATTGATTGGCAGACAAATTATTTACATTAGAAATAAGATCAATATACAAATCTAAGACACTCTTCGGCCTAATATAGTTAACAACAAAGCAATATTCTAACTTATTTAGATTACCTGAAGAAACAAGAACGCATAATTGTTCGAAGTGGATTGAAGACGTTTGAACATTTAATTGTTTACTGCTGAGTGAACTACGAACTGCAATTAATACCCCTCCACCTCGAGCCAATCCAACCTCTGGAGAACGATCCACTCGGTATACGACGTAAGACGAATCGAACAACTCAGATGAATAAATTTCAGGTTGCAGCCAGGTTTCTGTCAATATTATTACGTCATAGCCATGTGCAGTTGAACTGATGAAAACATCATTTGTTTTTGTCCGAAGACCACCAGCACCACCCTTAATTGAAACGTATGCGGAGAAGATGGTAAAGCACTTGTCGAATTGTTGGAAATTCGTTTGCAGCATTCTCGTTTTTTTTTTTTGTTTTGGGCGTTGAATAAAGCTTTTAATATGTACACCCAAAGGCCAAAAAGAAGCACTAAATGTTTTTTCAAATGCATACTCCGGAACTCCAAGTTTAAAATTAATGAAATGAAGGGTTGAAACTTCGGCATCCCTTTTCACTAGCTTTTTACAAATGAACACATTTCCTGGAAGTTCGAGTCGGTTTGCTACGAAAGAAATAATATTCTCCTCAGTAACGTTTTTGTCCAAACGGGAAAGGTGAAGAAATTTCATTCTAGGTACTGATGAGAGTGCTACACCTGCGCCATCAGTCGTAGTCCAGTTGCCAATTAGTTTAGCAGTTCGTTGGCTTGATCGTTTTTTTATATTGCTGCCATTGATTTGTATTCAAAACCGCCGAGACTTCAAGAGCGGACGATGATGGTGTCGTGAAAGATAATGAGGGCATAGTTTTAGGTGCAAGTACTGCGTGAGAAGAACTCATAGCTGTAACGCTAGGCTGAATAATTGTTGAAGTTGTTGTTTTTGCTTTTTGTGGTGCTTACGTTGAGGATGATGAATGTATGGCCTCTGTTGTTGTTGTTGTTGTGGATTCATAGCGATTGGGAACAAAACTAGGTGTCAAAACAGTTTCGGTGCTAGACTGACTACTTGTTGTTGGAGTAGTTGTGAGTTGGTTGGTGAGTTGCCGTGAAAGATAATGAGGGCATAGTTTTAGGTGCAAGTACTGCGTGAGAAGAACTCATAGCTGTAACACTAGGCTGAATAATTGTTGAAGTTGTTGTTTTTGCTTTTTGTGGTGCTGACGTTGAGGATGATGAATGTATGGCCTCTGTTGTTGTTGTTGTGGATTCATAGCGATTGAAAACAAAACTAGGTGTCAAAACAGTTTCGGTGCTAGACTGAGTACTTGTTGTTGGAGTAGTTGTGAGTTGGTTTGTTGTTGTCGCTTCTTTGTTGTTTTTTGTAACAACTTTATTTATGCTTGGTTTTGTTTTGGATTCAGAGTCCATTTCAATTTTATGTAATTTAGTTTTTATTGCCGCAACATCGTTTTTAAGTTGGACAATGAGCGATAGGAGAGAACCACTAACCCAAGTGCAACTATCACAACGCCAAGTGAGATTGCTGTCTAGTTGGAGCGCTATTTCAGTTTCATAACTTATTTTTGCACATTTTTTGTGAAAAATTAAGCCACAAAAACCTTCGCATTTAATAGATTTATCGGGAAGAATTCTTAACGCACAAACGGCACAATTACTTGACATTTTAAAAATTCAAAAATAAAATTAAAAAAAAAAAACATCAGATCGAAAGTAAGAACCTGAACTAAGGTTAGTCGACTACGCTATCAATAGAACAGCAGTGGAGCCTTGCAAACAAGCCCTGAAAAGCTCTGCATCCGAAGTTTTGGTCTTCAAGGCTGCACTACGAAGAAACACCTGCTTCGATGACGAGTGCAGGTGGATTCACACAGCGAAGTAGGATGCATATAAGGCCTCGCTGCATAAAAGAACAAGAGCAGCTCGTGAGCTCTTCGAGTTAAAAAGAAGGGAGGAGCATAAGCTTCTTAGAAGAAAGGAAAAAGAGCACGAGAAGCGCGCGATTGAGGATTTGGAGGTGTTACTGCCGGCGTGACGTTCGAAAGTTTTACCAACAGATAAAGCGAACATGCCAAGGTTATAAAGCCAGAACGGAAGCCTGCTGGGATGAGAACGGACACCTACTAGTAGAACCGCAGTCGATGCTGAGAATATGGAAAAACCACTTCTGCAGACTGTATAACGGCGATGCTAGTCAATATACCGCTGTCAGGCAGAATGATCCATTTCTAATCGACGGAGACCGCAGAGAATTCCGTCCCCCTGACCTCGACGATGTTAAGATTGCCATATCGAAGCTCAAGTCGAATAAAGCTGATGGCGCAAACGGACTGTCTGCTGAGCACTTCAAGGCAGCTGGGGATGACCTGGTTGGGAGCATGCACCAGCTCATCCGTAAGATATGGTTAGAGGAAATCATGCCCGAGGAATGGAGTCTCAGCATCGTATGCCCGATCCACAAGATGGGAGACCCCTCTGATTGCGCCAACTATAGAGGAATAAGTCTCCTTAACATCGCCTACAAAATGGTCTCTGTTGTGAACGCCTGAAGCCTTTTGTAAATAAGCTGATAGGTCCTTATCAGTGCGGATGCAGGCCAGGGAAGTCCGCCATCGACCAAATCTTCACACTACGGCAGATCCTGGAAAAAACCAATAAATTCCAAGTCGACACTCACCCCCTAGTTGTCGACTACAAAGCCGCATACGACATCGTAATTAGAGACGAGCTATACAACGCTATGTCTACCTTTGACATACCTGCTAAACTGGTCAAACTATGCAGAATGACTTCACCGAATCGGTGAACACCTTACCGATAGTTTTGATGTCAAAAAAGGATTTAGGCAAGGCGATGCACTCTCGTGTGATTTTTTCAACATCATAATAGAAATTATTTTGCAAAAATCACTGGCCAATACAAGAGGCACAATCTATTTCAAATCCTCGCAACTCCTTGCATACGCCGATGATATTGACATAATAGGTAGATCACATCGAAATGTCAATGAGGCGTTTGCGAGTATTGAGATGGAGGCGGCGAAAATTGGTTTTGCGGTAAACGAGGACAAAACTAAATATATGCTGTCATCAAAAAAGGACGCTCACCACCGACGTCTTGGCCAGAACGTTTGTATTGGCGGATATAAGTTCGAGGTAGTTAAGGACTTCGTCTACCTTGGCTTCGCAGTGACCTGGAACAACGACATCAGTTCCGAAATCAAACGCAGAATCACTCTTGCCAATCGCTGTTTCTTTGGGCCCAGGAGTCAATTGAGTAATAAAGCCCTCTCCTGAACGACAAAGTTGACTCTATATAAGACCCTTATCATCCCGGTCCTGTTGTACGGCGCAAAAGCATGGACACTATCAAAAGCGCGGAGGAGGCCCTTGGTCGATTCGGGAGAAAGATATTGCGCGTGATTTTCGGGCCTATAAACGCAGACGGGGGATGGAGGAAAAGATTCAAGCACGCTGTACAGCGACATGAGTCTAGTCAGGCGTCTACGGATTCGACGCCTATGATGGCTAGGCTATGTAGAGCGAATGGACACCAAAGCGCCAGCCTGGAGAATTCAACCCCGAGGGACGAAGAAGCAGAGGACGGTCGCACTTAAGATGGCGCACACAGGTGGAAGGGGACCTCAGCCAACGGGTGTGCGGCAATGGAAAAGGCTAGCAAAAGATCGTGCTAGTTGGAGGGGCATGTTGGTTGAGTCGCAGGTTCACCCCGAACTGTAGCGCCCATTAAGAAGAAGTACTAGGTCGTTCTTCTTGAAAACACCATGGCAAGTGTACTACGGAGGGCTTTGCCAGTACCCCGCTTAAATGCCATGTGCCCTAGGTTTTATAGTTACAATATTTTCGTTAAGTAATGTGAATGTATAATCAATTCAATATAACTGCATAAGTTATTGATTTAGTTCTGTTCATTTAGATTTATATTAAGACATTCTTAAGTAAATTTCATTGAACATCCTTCCCCTCTTGAGGTGAAGCAGGTGCCTCAACAATTGGCAATCTTCTCAGATATATTGTTGCACGTTGAATTACGCCTGTCGATGTTCTTACAGACACTGTGCGTACGATGTCGTCCTTACCCGGCTGCGTCTGTACTATTCTCCCAAGTCTCCAGTGGAGAGGTGGCGTATGGTGATTGCTATGCGTTGTTTTCCGTTTTGTTCTCTGCTGCAAACTTTGAAAAGTACCACTGAAGAAGCTGATATCTCGTGAGTGAGTTTATGGAGCATGACAGTGTGATATGGTATAGACAAGCATGTGAAAGGGCAGCCTACATATGTATAAGAAAATGAGCAGGGGTTAATGCTTGTAAATCAGAGGGATTATTAGAAAGTGGCGTAATAGGCCGCGAATTTAATACGGATGCTATTTGAATAATCGTATTTAATTCTTGAAATGTTAAAGATGTTCTTTGTAATAAGCGTTTCATGTGGAATTTTGCTGAGTTTACCGCGGCTTCCCACAAGCCACCAAAGTGTGGAGATCTAGGAGGAATTGTTTTCCGGGAAGTATTATTGGCGGTGCAGGAATGGAGTAGCTCATTTTGTGTATCCGGATCATGTAACATTTTGTATACAGATGAGAGCTCATTTCTTCTTCTTTGGTGGCGTTGCAGCCCATGAAGGACCAGAACCAAGCTTCTCTCAATCACCCATATTGTGTGTGATTTATTTTTCGCACAGGTGAAAGGGACCTACAGTTTAATGCCGCTTCCGAACGGCGTGAGTCGAGAAGCTTTTTCATGGCAAGTTTACTACGGGAGGTTTTGCCAGTACCCCGCCGAGGAGGAACTTCGCGAAATAAACATTCGATGGCGTTGGTGTTATCGGGATCCAAACTCGCTCATCGTGCGCCAGAGTCCAACACACTAACCACTGCGCTACGGAGCTCATTTAGGGCTCCAATAAAATTAGTTGCGTTGTCGCTATACATATGTATATCGTGGAAGCATACATAGTCACGACGTCCAATAAATAAACCTTTTCAAAACTGTAAGAAATGCAACAGTTGATAAGTTTTCAACAACTTCCAGATGCATGGGGCGTGTACTGAAGCAAATAAAGATGGCTACATATCCTTTTACAAGAGCTGTTCCTTGCCATCGAAAATGTATACTAAATGGTCCACAAAGATCAACTCCAACCGTCATGAACGGGCGACATTGCTGAACCTTGTACTTCGGCAAATCTCTCATTATGGGATCTTCAGCAACGGTGTAAGCGCGAAAGCATGTTATACACTGACGGCAAATCCTTTTGCAGATAACATTTCCATGAATTGGCCAGAACTTTTCACGCGTTCTGGCCAATTCCGCGTTGCTTATTCTTACCACCTACACGCATGATGTCGTCATTATCAATGTATGGACGAAAATATGTTGTATGTGATTTTCCAGCAAATAATCTTTTGTTTCGTAATAGGTCGAGTTCTGATGAGAAGTGTTCTTGCTGAATGCTCCACACTACGCTTTTTAGCGATTTATGTAATTCTTCTGGCGTAAGTTCATGAAGTTTTATTTTACAATTGTGAATGAATCGAAGCATGAAAGCAACAACCATCAAGATTCTAAATGGTCACCATGAAATTTTAGATGTTCTATTAATGGTTCATATCTATTTCCTAGGAGAATTACGTGTTGAGTTGTTCTTTCCAAAACAGATTCATCAACTGATGCTCTCTTGGTTTTATTAAGTGAAGGCAACTTATTTTCCTCTAGTTTGATATAATTTGGACTAAAAAACCATAAAGATGAATTTAGTGAGTCAAGTGGATAAGCTTCTCGAAATAAAATATCTGCATAATTGAATGTAGAGCCAACGTTACGCCATTGATCCAACCATGACAGATTTTGAATAGCTGCAACTCGATTTGCAACAAACGTGTCAAAATTGGACGATTCTTCCGACAACCAGCTTATCAAAATAGAGGAATCCGTCCAATAAAATACTTTAGCAAAAGTTTTTATAACAACGTGCACCATTTTTCCCTCAGATGAACCATAAGTACAGCTGCGCACAACTCTAAACTCGGGATTGAGACCTTTTTCACTGGTGCTACACTGGTGAACATAGGAGGTTGGCTGCAACGCCTCCGTCATCTTTAACGCATCGAACGTATAAGCAGGCCCCATATGCGTACTTCGAGCTGTCTGCGAATGCATGTAGTTTAATGTTCTCGGTACCATGAACAGCTCTTCGGTAAAATTTAAACCTTTCCATATTAATTAGCCCTTGGCGCAGTGGGTAGTGTGTTGGTCTCTGACGCCGATTACACGGGATCGAATCACGACACAGCCATGTCATCGAATGTGTTTTCACGGTGTTTCTCCTCAGCGGGGTTCTGACAAAATCGCCTGTAGTAAAATTGTCATGAAAAGCTTCTCGAAATTCGCCGGTCGGAGCCGGCAAAAAATTATAGGTCCCTTTCACCTATGGGAAAATTAAATCACACACAATAAGGGTGATTGAGAGAAGCTCGGCTCTGGTCCTTCATGGACTGTAACGCCAACATACATACATACATTCTCTAAAACGCAACCAACGACTATGTAATTCCATTGGCAAACTCTCGTCCCAATCGAATCCCTGCTTCCTTGATGCCTTCCAGAATTTGATTGTCATTAGAACACCATTTATGCAAGATAAATCCTCCTCTACTCAATAATTCTCGTGCTTCAATTTCAAAGCTTCTTCTTAGTGGGCGCTACAGTTCGGGGTGAACCTGGGCCTCAACCAACATGCCCCTCCATCTAGCACGATCTTTCGCTAGCCTTTTCCATTACCGCACACCCAGTTGGCTGAGGTCCCCTTCCACCTGTGTGCGCCATCTTAAGTGCGGCCGTCCTCTGCTTCTTCGTCCCTCGGGGTTGGATTCAAAGACTCTCCGGGCTGGAGCTGTCGTGTCCATTCGCTCTACATGGCTCAGCCATCTTAGGCGTTGAATCCGTAGACGCCTGACTAGGCTCATGTCGCTGTACAGCCCGTAAGGTTCGTGGTTGAATCTTCTCCTCCATCCCCCGTCTGCGTTTATAGGCCCAAAAATCTCGCGCAAAATCTTTCTCTCGAACCGACCAAGGGCCTCCTCCGAGCTTTTGATAGTGTCCATGCTTCTGCGCCGTATAACAAGACCGGGATGATAAGGGTCTTATATAGAGTCAACTTTGTCGTTCGGGAGAGGGCTCTATTACTCAGTTGCCTCCTGAGCCCAAAGAAACAGCGATTGGCAAGAGTGATTCTGCGTTTGATTTCGGAACTGATGTCGTTGTTCCAGGTCACTGCAGAGCCAAGGTAGACGAAGTCCTTAACTACCTCGAACTTATATCTGCCTATACAAACGTTCTGGCCAAGACGTCGGTGGTGAGCGTCCTTTTTTGATGACAGCATATATTTAGTTTTGCCCTCGTTTACCGTCAAACCAATTTTCGCCGCCTCGAACTCAATACTCGCAAACGCCTCATTGACATGTCGCGGGGATCTACCTATTATGTCAATATCGTCGGCGTATGCAAGGAGTTGCGAGGATTTGAAATAAATTGTGCCTCTTGTATTGGCCAGTGATTTTTGCACAATAATTTCTAATATGATGTTGAAGAAATCACACGAGAGCGCATCGCCCTGCCTAAATCCTTTTCTGACATCAAAACTATCGGTAAGGTGTTCACCGATTCGGATGGAGCAGCGAGCATTCTCCAAAGTCATCTTGCATAGTCTGACGAGCTTAGCAGGTATGTCAAAGGTAGACATAGCGTTGTATAGCTCGTCTCTAATTACGCTGTCGTATGCGGCTTTGTAGTCGAGAAATAGGTGGTGAGTGTCGACTTGAAATTCATTGTTTTTTTTCCAGGATCTGCCGTAGTGTGAAGATTTGGTCGATGGTGGGCTTCCCTGGCCTGAATCCGCACTGATAAGGACCTATCAGCTTATTTACAAAAGGCTTCAGGCGTTCACACAAAACGGCAGAGAAGATTTTGTAGGCGATGTTAAGGAGACTTATTCCTCCATAGTTGGCGCAATCAGAGGGGTCTCCCTTCTTGTGGATCGGGCATACGATGCTGAGACTCCATTCCTCTCTAAGGTACTTATAAATCATCAACATAAAAATCTGAGTTGATAGCTTTAGCAGCACTAGGAAAATTATGACCTTCATCGACGAATAATTGTTGAAGAAACCTCGTGGCTGAGTACGAAGCGGAAGCGGTACCGTACGTCACGGTGGTGAGTTGATATGTTTTTACTTCATGAAATTCGTTTTCTCTCCAAATAATCATTTCATTTCATTTATTTCAAATCATTTCATTTTCATTACATTTTAGTTGTTTCTACAATACATTATAGTTATCATTCATAGTACAATAGTAATACATTTTACATTGCTTCATTAAGTGAACTAACTGAATTATTTTTATGAATTATTTAACCATGAATTATACCTATGTATATTGAAATAAAAGTTAGTTGAAGCATTTAATGCAGGTGACCCCAGTTTGGGGAAACAACGATCAACTGGATGCATGTCAACCTGGCGGTACATTTTTGATATATCAGCTGTGAAAACGTAAAAAATAATCGGAATCGAACTAATATTGAGAAGAGGTCATCCTGCACACCTGGTCCGGTGAGGAGAGTATCATTAAGAGATAACCCGGTTGTTGTTTTTGCTGATCCTTCAAACACGACTCTCAATTTTGTGGTGGAGCTGGGTGGTTTCAGCACGCAATGGTGCTAAAGAAGAAATGGGGTTTAGAGGAATCGTCATTGGTGCAACTTCCATGTGTTTTAAATTAATCTCGACGAAGTTCATTGTTGTTACGAAAACGGTTGAAAGCTTGAACAAGTGATTCACCCAACCTTGATGTATCTGACTTGAAGGGCAGTCGAACCTGATATCTACCATCGCCTAGTCTGCGGACATGTGACTTAAAGTGATCTTCACAAGCTATTTCAGATTTCTTTAATTTAAACTTCTTATCGACAAGGCCACTTCCAATCTTCCATTCTCGATCTCCAAAAATTGTTTAAGGACCTCATGTAGGGTTGTTTCTTCTTCGAAACCTGTTGTCAAATATGTAACGTTTCTGTATACGGTTTCAAGCTGGTTATGTTGATATGGTCGTGACACAACCCATCCAAGCGTAGTTTTTTGAAGGGTTGGTAGACTTGACCAATGGATACTTACTTACTTAACGGGCGCTACAGTTCGGGGTGAACCTGGGCCTCAACCAACATGCCTCTCCACCTAGCACGATCTTTCGCTAGTCTTTTCCAATGCCGCACGCCCAGTTGGTTGAGGTCCCCTTCCACCTGTGCGCGCCACCTTAGGTGCGGCCGTCCTCTATTTCTTCGTCCCTCGGGGTTGGATTCAAAGACTCTACGGGCTGGAGCTGTGGTGTCCATTCGCTCTACATGGCCTAGCCATCTTAGGCGTTGGATCCGTAGACGCCTGACCAGACTCATGTCGCTGTACAACCCGTACAGTTCGTGATTGAATCTTCTCCTCCAACCCTCCTCTGTGTTTAAGGGACCGAAAATCGAACGCAGAATCTTTCTCTCGAAACGACCAAGGATTTCCTCATCCGCTTTAGATAAAGTCCATGTTTCTGCGCCGTATAACAGGACCGGGATAATTAAGGTCTTATATAAGGTCAACATGGTCGTACGAGAGAGGGCTCTACTTCTCAGTTGCTTCTTGAGCCCAAAGAAGCAGCGGTTGGCAAGAGTAATTCTGCGCTTGATTTCGAAACTGGTGTCGTTGTTCCAAGTCACCGCGGAGCCGAGGTATATGAAATCCTTAACTACCTCGAACTTATATCTGCCAATATGCACGTTCTGTCCAAGACGTCGGTGGTAAATGTCCTTTTTCGATGACAGCAGATATTTAGTCTTGCCCTCATTAACTGCCAAACCAATTTTTGCCGCCTCCATCTCAATACTCGCAAACGCCTCACTGACATCTCGCTGCGATCTACCTATTATGTCAATGTCGTCGGCGTATGCAAGGAGTTGCGAGGATTTGAAGTAGATTGTGCCGCTTGTATTGACCTGTGATTTTTGCACAATCATTTCCAATACGATGTTGAAGAAATCACACGACAGCGCAACGCCCTGCCTAAATCCTTTTTTGACATCAAAACTATCGGTGAGGTGCTCACCGATTCGGATGGAGCAGCGAGCATTGCAAGGTCATCCTGCATAGTCTGACGAGCTTCGCAGGGATGTCAAAAGTAAACATGGCGTTATATAGCTCGTCTCTAATTACGCTGTCGTATGCGGCCTTGAAGTCGACGAATAGATGGTGCGTATCGACTTGAAACTCATTGGTTTTCTCCAGGATCTGCCGTAGTGTGAAGATTTGATCGATGGTGGACTTCCCTGGCCTGAAGCCACACTGATAAGGACCTATCAGCTTGTTTACGAATGGCTTCAGGCGTTCACACAAAACGGCAGCGAAGATCTTGTATGCGACATTAAGGAGACTTATTCCTCTATAGTTGGCGCAGTCAAAGGGATCTCCTTTTTTGTGGATCGGGCAAACAATGCTGAGACTCCATTCCTCGGGCATGCTTTCCTCTGACCATATCTTACAGATGAGCCGGTGCATGCTCCTAACCAGCTCACCCCCAGCCGCTTTAAAGAGCTCAGCAGACAGTCCATCTGCGCCAGCAGCTTTATTCGACTTGAGTTTCGACATGGCAATCTCAACTTCGTCGAGGTCAGGGAGACGGAATTCTCTGCGATCTTCGTCGTTAAAAAATGGATCATTCTGACGACGGCGGTATGTTGGTTGTCATCGCCGTTATACAGTCTGCAGAAGTGGTTTTTCCAAATTCTCAGCATCGACTGCGATTCTACTACTAGGTGTCCGTTCTCATCCTTACAGGCCTCCGTTCGGGCTTTATAGCCTTGAGACATTCGTTTTATCCGCTGATAAAATCTTCGAACGTCGTGCCTGCAATAGCACCTCTCCAAGTTTTCAATCGCCCGCTTCTCGTGCTCTTTCTTTTTTCTCTTGAGAAGCTTATGTTCCTCCCTTCTCTTAAGCTCGTAGAGCTCACGAGCCGCTCTTGTTTTTTTGTGTAGTGCGGCTTTGTATGCCTCCTGCTTTTCCGCATGAATCCTTCTACACTCGTCATCGAACCAGGTGTTTCGTCGTGGTGGAGCTTTAAGGCCCAGCACTTCCGTTGCTGTGCTCTTCAGGGCTTGTTTGCACAGGCTCCATTGTTGCTCTACTGACTGAGTGGAGGATTGAGGTGTATCGGAGAGCTTAAGGAAGACGCGGTTGGCAAAAGCACTGGCGATCTCCGGCGATAGTAGCTTTCCGACGTCATAGCTTGGTGTTCTAACTCTACTCCGCGGTGTTCGTGTTATGCGCTGACGTATCTTGGCTACTACAAGATAGTGGTCTGAATCGATGTTCGCTCCTCGGAAAGTGCGAACATCAAGAATAGTGGAGGAGTGTCTGACGTCAATCGCGATGTGGTCAATCTGGTTGGTGACTGATTGATCTGGCGACCGCCAGGTGCCTTTGTGTATATCGAGGTGGGAAAATCGTGTGCTGGCTACAAGAAGATTTCGCCCCGTTGCAAGGTCGATCAGCCTATGTCCGTTATCGGATGTGGTGTCATGTAGGCTGTGTTTGCCGATGACCCGCTCAAAGATGCTTTCTTTACCCAGCTTAGCGTTAAAATCTCCTAGTATGATTTTGGTATCATAGCTGGGGCATTTGGTATATGTTCTGTCTAGGAGATCAAAGAAATCATCTTTGATTGAGTCATCCTTGTCTTCCGTGGGGGCATGGACGCATATGAGGCTGATGTTACAGAAATTTGCCTTGATGCGGATCGTTATGAGGCGTTCACTCACATACTGGAAACTTAGGACTTTATGTCTTAGTCCACCTTTAACAACAAATCCGCATCCAAATAGTCTCTGTCCTCTCTCCCTATAGCAGTCACCGTAGTAAATGTCGCAGTTTTTCATCCGCTTTTTACCCGGTCCATTCCATCGCATTTCCTGGATGGCGGTTATGTCCGCTTTATAGCGGTCTAGGGCGTCCGCAAGTTGTTCGGCCGCACGTGGTCTGTTTAGGGACCTAACATTCCACGTACAGAACCGAAGGTCCTTGTTTGTTTTTTGTTTTCTCATAGGGTCGTCAACATAGATCCGTTCCGTTTTATTATCCGAGGCTGTTTTGTGTTTCTGAGCACTTAGTGGTTTTACGGTTATGGTTCGCTAGACCATAGCCCAACCGACACTAATCCTGTTTGGTGGCGCAGGATACTCGCCATTCGGCCTCTTCCGTCAGTAATTTCCCTTTTAAGGAAATTTCCAGATGGCACCACGAGGAGGTGGAAGTAGGACCTGACTAGCAGAGCTGCAAGATGTTCGGCTGCAGAGGCTCTTACTCGCTTTTTGTCGGGCCAGCATCCGTCGACAGATGCTACCCCTACGAGGCCTTTGCTAGTCCTTCACCTTGACCAATGGATATCAAGTCATAAAATAGTTCAGCGCCTAGTACTAAATCAATTTTCTGCGAGATATGGAACCGGGGATCAGACAGCATTATATTTTTTGGTATATTTCCGCAATTTTTTGAGAACAATGACTGATTTGTTTTCACACAATTTGAGATCCTTTATTTTTTTATGACGATCAGGAATTGACAAATTGATTAATTGAAAGCATTTACATATATACGAAATGACCAGGCTTAAGATAGAATGAGCATTTGGATTTCGATTCAGTAGTTATAATTAAAGATTTTTGCATGCAATGTTGATTACTTGCACTACTCCTTATATAATGAATGATCCAAAACATTACCTTCAATTATTTGGCACCTTTTTTTTTTTAATAAATGGATTAAATTCCATAATGGTTGGCAAGCGATCCACATGCGACTCTTCATTCCAGCGAGTTCTGGTATTGGCGTCCAATTTTGATGTTAGCAGATAAACAATTAGATCATCCCAATGATCGACGGGGCGTTTCAAATTCCTTAGGCTGGTGAGGTGATTGTTTGTCTTGTCCATTAAACTTCTTATTTCTGCAGATGTTGGTTTTCCAATTCGTGGTAGGTTAAAGATGCGATGAAGATGCTCCTGAGCGATAACACGCTTATTTTCAAAGCGTTCCTTTAGCCTCTGCAGAGCCTCTTCATAGTTTTCTTCCACTATTTTCAGCCCATCAATCGAAGATCTCGCTGCGCTTGGTGATTAAATGATGGAATTTTGATAGGATGCTAATATTTGGGTTTTGGTGTACGAGGGATAAGAAACTCAAACCATGGCATCCATGTCGTTATGCCACCTGAGAAAATAGGACGATCAATTTTTGGTAGTCTTACGGGGTCAAACCTGATCGATGCGGCGTTTAACGATGAAGACAAATCCACCGACGAAATAGTTGATAGTTATCGCCACCGAAATAGTATAATTCCTCATTAATACTATTTCGGTAAATAGTATAATTCCTCATTATCTGAGCGAACTGGATTCGTAATCTCCGAAGGATCTACTTCCTCAATTTTTACTTGTACCTTTTGAAAATTCACAAAAGCTTGTTTTACTGCATCGAGTCGGAGTTTAATTTCAGGAATTTAAGTTAAATTGATATTTTTTTTCAACTCTCGAAACAAAATCACAGCCACGCTTAACTTGATCGATTATGATGGATCGGCGTGTTCGCAAGCTTTACAGATTCGACCTGCTGATAATTATATGTATATGTATAAATGTGCGTAGATACGATCTACAGAATAGTATGTTCCAACGTTGGAGAATGATAAGACAACAGGAAAAAAAAGAGAGCTTAAATGTCATGTGCGCTAGGTTTCAAAGTTAGAATAGTTTCGTTAAGTAATGTGAAGTTATAATTAATTCAATATAAGTATACATACATTGTTAAGTAAATTTTATTGAACAGGCCACTAGGGTGTATTCCTTGTGTTCCAGTGACCTTTCTATTATACCAGTGAGTGGAGTGCTGTTTCCATCGATTTGCCTTTGTTGTAGGCATGTTGGTTATCCGACAGCCTTCCTGAGATATAGCTGTATCGAATGTGTGCGTCTAAAATCTTCTCTAGAGTTATTGGTAGAGAAGAAGTGGGACTAATAGGCATCAAGTCATTTGTATGAAAATGCTTGCTGGGGATGTAGGATAAGGAGAGGCAACTCTTAAATATTACCACAAGCCAGGGAAGGATGAGACCTGCTACCAACTGGAGCTCCACTGGTATGATCCCATCCGGTCCTGGAGACTTGTAAGGTTCAAAGCTTTTAAAGCCCAGAGGCCAATATTGCACGCTCGACGGAGGATGTTCTCGGCTGGATGACTTGAGGAAGTGTCATAGCCGAGTCAGTACTGCCCGGAAAGTGTGCATTCAGAAGAAGTCCCAGGGCTTCCGTGCCGGAGGGCGTCCAGGAACCATAATTCCGTATTAGGTGACTTGGGTTGTACGTTCACTACTTTGGGGGAGGTCCCAACCGAGAGAGTCTCCTCAGTGATCCTCGGCTTCAGGGTAGGGAGTTGCTCTGGCTCCGTCGATACATGGAATCGGCTGATGCAGCACCGGAGGCTCTCTTAGCTAAGTCCTCCCCGTCTTTTTTTGTAGATTCTGAGCCTTGCTGAATCAAAGGCCAGAGAGATCATATTGCTGGCTTCTGTTAGAGGTGCCTGGGAATCCTGATTGACTATAATAGTAATCAATCTTGAGGGTCTTTTCACACACTCTAGCTGGGTTATCTTCCAATCCTTAGTAGGGATTTGCGGAATGCAGTTTTGTATGAGTACCAACATCTCCTTAGGATTCTCGGGATAGGCCGGTATCATGGCTGCAGCTCTTGGTCTATTTGGCTCGCCGACTCTGCTTGAAAAGGTCCATTGACATTTGGTCTTCATTTCATTTCATTTTTTTCTTGTCTTGACCAGCCCTACACGCTCTAGCTTTTTGGCACACTGCTCGCGAGGCACCCTGTATATTTAAAATTGAAAATACAATTAACTGACATTTCATCCTGTAGTTCCATCATATTTTTTTGATTTCCTTATATCCCTCGAATTTCCCTGTTTGAGGAATCTCATAGTCGTAGAAGTAAAAAGGGGGCCAATGCTATCCATATGGGGGTGGCTGTGGTGCAGTGGTTAACATCATCGACCGCCGAGCGGAAGGTCTATAGTTCAAATTCGCTTCGTACCCAAGAAAAAGTAATTCCTATACGGACAAAAAGTATGCAACGCAGTTGTGAATGGAAAGTGACCAGACGTACTGCTGCAGGCATAACACACAGTATATGGTCAACTGAAATTCATCCTCTGCGTATGCAATACTAAAAGTACTCGAACGAATTACTACGGGCTATAACCAACCCGGAATTGGTCGGCTCTCGTCCCATCTATGACAACCACCCCTGATAGTAGTGAACGAACATCAACGACCCAAACCACTGCACTCCGTTCAGGTTGTGTGTCTAAAAACACATCACAAGAGAATATAAACCCAGAATAATTATAACGGAATAAGACCCTTCCACCCAACGAACCAAGTAGTATTGGATTCTGTATGAGGTCAGTAGATGGCAACCAATGAAAAGCACTTGGTAAATCTGTTGAGGAATAAGACATCAGTTGTTGATTCAATAATCAGCATTATTATATAGGGCCAAACTATTGTAAATTTTAAATTTAATCAAACCGACCGAAATAAGAGCAAGGATACGTAACAGCGGTGGCGATAACTATCAACTTAAAATATATTAGATCGTCACGTTATTTTCATTCCAACTTTGAAGAAAGAACTTACAACCATTAATGCGCACCTAACAGCATTTCTAGAGTTATTTGCAGATGAACACTTCTTTTAATTATACCAGTTGGTGACAGTGACACATTTACTTTAGTAGATCACGAATATTACGATTTATTGAGAACCACACTAATACATATAACATTTCATGAATTAACACCTTGTTAACTATTATCTACTGTGCCTTCATCTGACCTTGAACACACACACATAGCGACCAATGCTTTGCGATGTGTTTAACCACGTTAGACGAATGTATCAAGCTAGGGGAAGAACAATATTTACGTGTCAACGTACAATTTAGATATAGCGAGGAAGCAGTGATCTGTTCCTGCGAGATGAGTTTTTTCAATAATTAAGTCGGTGTTTCTGATTCATTGTATACTGATCAAATCTGGAAAAAGACTTACTTGGATTCACCTAGAATACACAAACGAATGGCAGTATTCCACAAACAAAACATCTCCATTCTGCAATTTCCAGAATCACGAACAGTTGTTTTTATAAGGAACCGCTATATTTACGTTGCAGCCATTATGCATCTTAAGATAATTCCTTTACAGAAATTACATTCTCTAGCAACTCACAAACATCTTACATCAGTTTTTGGAAGCATATCAGATATCCCACAGATCCAGTTGTATACATTACGATATCCAACTTAAAAATCGAATGAACTTATTAGAGAACAAGAAGTTATAGACCTACTATACACATTTTACTTCACAGCCATCACCACTTCACAAACAGGGGGTTACCGTGGTGCAGTTGTAAACACCACTGAATGTCGAGTGGATGGTCTGTAGTTCAAAGTTTGTTCATATCCAAG
The DNA here is from genome assembly GCA_951905685.1 of Eumerus sabulonum. Taxonomy (NCBI): domain Eukaryota; kingdom Metazoa; phylum Arthropoda; class Insecta; order Diptera; family Syrphidae; genus Eumerus; species Eumerus sabulonum. The sequence continues at coordinate 93,750,942 of OX645060.1, forward strand.
AAATACAATTCCTGTACGGAAAAATTATGCAACACAGGTGTTGTGAATGGGAAGTGATCTAAATACTGATGAATGCATAACACCAGTTTATCTTCTTCTTCTTCGCGGGCGCTACAGTTCGGGGTGAACCTGGGCCTCGACCAACGTGCCCCTCCATCTAGCACGATCTTTTGCTAGTCTTTTCCATTGCCAACCACCCAGTTGGCTGAGGTCCCCTTCCACCTCTGTGCGCCACCTTAAGTGCGGCCGTCCTCTGCTTCTTCGTCCCTCGGGGTTGGACTCGAAGACTCTCCGGGCTATAGCTGTGGTGTCCATTCGCTCTACATGGCCCAGCCATCTTAGGCGTTGAATCCGTAGACCCCTGACTAGGCTCATGTCGCTGTCCAGCCCATAAAGTTCGTGGTTGAATCTTTTCCTCCATTCCCCGTCTGCGTTTATAGGCCCGAAAATCACGCGCAAAATCTTTCTCTCGAACGGACCAAGGGCCTCCTCCGCGCTTTTGATAGTGTCCATGCTTCTGCGCCGTATAACAAGACCGGGATGATAAGGGTCTTATATAGAGTCAACTTTGTCGTTCGGGAGAGGGCTCTATTACTCAGTTGCCTCCTGAGCCCAAAGAAACAGCGATTGGCAAGAGCGATTCTGCGTTTGATTTCGGAACTGATGTCGTTGTTCCAGGTCACTGCGGAGCCAAGGTAGACGAAGTCCTACCTCGAACTTATATCTGCCAATATGTTCAAACGTTCCGGCCAAGACGTCGGTGGTGAGCGTCCTTTTTTGATGACAGCATATATTTAGTTTTGTCCTCGTTTACCGCCAGACCAATTTTCGCCGCCTCGAACTCAATACTCGCAAACGCCTCATTGACATGTCGCGGGGATCTACCTATTATGTCAATATCGTCGGCGTATGCAAGGAGTTGCGAGGATTTGAAATAAATTGTGCCTCTTGTATTGGCCAGTGATTTTTGCACAATAATTTCTAATATGATGTTGAAGAAATCACACGACAGCGCCTCCCCCTGCCTAAATCCTTTTTTGACATCAAAACTATCGGTAAGGTGTTCACCGATTCGGATGGAGCAGCGAGCATTCTCCAAAGTCATCCTGCATAGTCTGATGAGCACTCACAGTATATGGCCACTTGAAATTCATATCCTGTGTATGCAGTTCCAATATTATACCATTATGGCATGGAACATTTGCTGAGAACTACAACCAACTTGAAAATTAAGTCGAGTTTTTCTCGAATCCTATCTAAGTGTAGAGAACGAATGTATACGACCCAAACCACCTCCGCTCGACAGTCGGTTATGTTTACCACGGCCACTCCGTGGGTGGGCTTTATAATCGGTCGGCAGTTTTGGCATCAACTTATACACGATTTACTGATTTTGTGTTATTACCTCACATCTGATATTTTACTACAAGTAAATGTAAATGTTTTTTTTTTTTACAATTTTTAAATGCTTTCCCAGGTTTTTTTTTTTTTTTTTTGCTAGCGTCACTAGTTACTCGGAAAATTTACACAGTAACAAGTAATCCTCGCACTTTGCGTTTAACCAAAATATCTTTACAGTAAAAACGGAAATTACTTGCTCTTAGAATATGCACAAATTCATGTTTCTGTTTTATATGTTTTCACCATTGAGTGTTTTATGTATTCCTCAATCATTTTCAGTTAGTAGTTAAGAAATCGGAGCCTACGATGATTTTCAACGAATCAACTGTTTTAAGTCCCTTTACAATTGACATATTGGATGAAAATAATCAGTCAACCGGTGTTAGAAACCGAAAAAAAAGATGCGAAGAATCTGGAAGTTTAAAGGAAATCCTTCTAAATGGTTCAATACCGGACGCAGCCATGATTCATGCAGTTAGGAAGAGTAGGCAAAAAGCCAGAGAACGAGGTAAGAAAACATTGTTCTAAACTATTTTGAGAATTTGAAATTAGCGTTTATTGCTGTAGTTATGAGACTTGAGTTAAGTTCTAAAAGGCAAAAATACGGCTTGGAAAATAATATCAAAGCTATAAAAGAATAAGATTTACAATGTAATGCTTTTTGAGTGTTTACATTTAATTTCCTTTTTTATGTTAATCTCAACGATGATAAATGGGTGATGTAAAATATTGCTTCTAAAATTTGTGGAAGTGGCTTTATGCGATAAACCTTTTAATCCTGGAATAATTTGTAGCTAACATCTTACTATCCAAAGTACATACAACATAACCGTGATATGTTTTCATATTCTCGAAATACTGTCGGTATATTCACATGATTGTTTGTTGACTATGCGTCCATATATCCCCACTAATTAATGGTACATGCGCATTACTGTTGAAATTATTTTATAACCACGACCAGATGTCGATTGATTAGCCCAAATCTTAATTTCAAGTCTTATCAATGCCCAAACGTGTCTCTGCACAACGGCAAAACCTTCTTTTCGACTAAAAGTCACCCGAAGTTAAAACTGCCACAAGACTGGATTCTTTTTTCTTTTGGTGGCGTTACAACCAATGAAGGGCCAGAGTCAAGCTTCTCTCAATCACCCATGTTGTGAGGGATTTGTTTTTTAGACAGGTGAAAGGGACCTGCAGTTTAATGCCGATTCCGAACGGCGTTAATCGACAAGCTTTCTTATGGCAAGTAACCAGTGCGCCATCTCATACGGGTCGATGTAAACTTCGAATAACTTCAACAATTGTCAACCGATTTTCATACATACATATGTCATAGCATTTTGGAAACGTAAATTCAGTACAATTTTAACCATGAATCGCTTAACACCAAAAGAACGCGCGTTTCAATGTTCATTAAAAATGGACGCTCAATTGTGCAAACTCATCGTGCGTATCGTGCACATTATCGTGATCGGTGTGCCTCGAATTTTTTTCAATTTGGTTCTGTGTCAAGCCCTCATGAGCAACCTAGGCCACATCCGCGTCGTTCAAACCCATCTATCCAGTCTGTGAAGGCCAGTGTTTAAGAAGACCCAAGTTTGTCATATCGGCGCCGTTGGCAGCTATTAAGCATCAGTGGGACCACTTTGCCGAGAATTTTAAATGATGATCTTCACTTATTTCCATACAAAGTGCAGATAGCTCAAAAAATGTTGCCACAAGATGAGCCACGGTGTTTGGCATAGGCACAAAATGTCGTTGCAATGATTAATGCTGAACCGGAGTTCTGGCAGCAAATTTTGATAACCGATGGGACACATTTTACGCTCTCTGGCTCAGTTAATAAACAAAATTGTCGCTTCTGGGGCACCGAAAATCCTGACATTATTCACGAAGGGCCGCTATATGGTCAAAAAGTTAATGTTTGGGCCGGTGTATGCGCAAAAACCATCATTGGACCGTATTTCTTTAAAGTTGGCGATAAAGTGAATGGCGATCTACATATATCGGTAAATGTTGGCCCATTATGTGGTCCCAGAAATGCGTAAAAAAGGCTTATTTCACTTTTGGTTTCAAAAAGACGGCACGAAATGCACGTCATGGTGTCAAAAAAGGGCGATATTGACTGGCCTCCGAGATTGCCGGATTTTTCTCCTCAAGATATTTTTTTCTTGGATACTTGAAAAGCATCGAGCCCATTTTTGCATCGGCAATAAAGGCGGTCATTTAATTGATATTGTTTTTAAAATATCTAAATTGAATAAAAGTTTTCCAAAAATTGGTTGAGAATTATTGAAGTTATTCGAAATTTACATCGACCCCCAGAGATGGCGTACGGTATATTCTACGGAGTGTTTTCCCAGTACCCCGCCGAGAATGGACTCGCGAGATAAACATTCGATGGCGATGCTGTTACCGGGATCCGAATTCGCTCATCGTGCGGCAGAGACTGGATAATGCTTATTAAAATGTAAACGAGTACCTGCAAAAAGTTATGGCTTTCGGTTGATTTATAAGAGACCTACTAAGCCGATTCAAAACTTGTTCAGATTAACCAATTTTAAGTATTCTTAATATTTTTACCTCCTATAGCTCGCACTAACGTAGACGTTATATCTTATAAAAGTGTTATATTCAAGAACTCGCATAAAAATCTGCATTTATTCGTCATTTTAATTTAAAAATAAAATATTTATCGTTTTTTTCAAAATTGAATTGCAATACAAAAAAAAAAACATTACCTAACTCACAAAAACCTGAAAGCAGTTTGCGAAAATTAACAAAAAATGTTATCTAAAATTTGACAAATGAGGTTAAATACATTAAAGGGCCTCTTTTGATTCTTCTTCTTCTTCTTAATGGGCACTACAGTTCGGGGTGAACCTGGGCCTCAACCAACATGCCCCTCCAACTAGTACGATATTTTACTAGCCTATTCCATTGCCGCACACCCAGTTGGCTGATGTTCCCTTCCACCTGTGTGCGCCATCTTAAGTGCGACCGTCCTCTGCTTCTTCGTCCCTCGGGGTTGGATTCAAAGACTCTCCGGGCTGGAGCTGTGGTGTCCATTCGCTCTACATGGCCCAGCCATCTTAGGCGTTGATACGTAGACGCCCGACTAGGCTCATGTCGCTGTACAGTCCGTAAAGTTCGTGGTTGAATCTTCTCATCCATCCCCCGTCTGCGTTTATAGGCCCGGAAATCACGCGCAATATCTTTCTCCCGAATCGACCAAGGACCTCCTCCGCGCTTTTGATAGTGTCCATGCTTTTGCGCCGTACAACAGGACCGGGATGATAAGGGTCTTATATAGAGTCAACTTTGTCGTTCAGGAGAGGGCTTTATTACTCAATTGACTCCTGAGCCCAAAGAAACAGCGATTGGCAAGAGTGATTCTGAAACCCGCGGAGGCTGTGTTTCAACTTGGATTGAGCAGGGACAGAGATCGAAGCTGGCGTTTGCCATTTTAAACGCGATCAACTTTTTTGCTCTGTTTGCTCGCTCCCTCCCCCCCGGCTTGCACTGATACTAGTTTTGTTTTGTGCCACCAGACGGGCGCAGCATTTGTGAAATTTGGTCTGGTGATTGTTGTATATAGCCAACGGGACATTTGGTTTGTGCCCCAGTTTTTGCCAGTGAGACTTGCTGGTCCATAATGAGATCCTGGCTTTCTCAATGGTCTTTGTAATGTGAGAGTTCCAAGTGAGCTTTCCGTCTAGAGTTATCCCTAGATATTTGACTTCTTTTGAGAACTCTATCGCTTCACCAAAGAGGGTAGGTTTGGTAAGTTTGTGCCTATTCCTCCTTTTGGAGAAGGCGACTATAGTGCTTTTGCTATGGTTGACCTTTAGTGCAACCTTTATGCACCAGTTTGCAACAAGGCTTAGTGCCCGTTGGAGGAGTTTCGAGACTGTGTTTTCGAATTTGCCTCTAACCAGGATCACTATGTCGTCAGCATAGCCTTGGACATAGAAACCATTATTGCTGAGTATGTTTATCATTTCATTTACCACGATGGACCACAGGAGAGGCGAGAGAACCCCGCCTTGAGGGCATCCTTCCGCGGCATTTACACTGATTTTATCATTGCCTAGTGAGGTGTTTATTTTCCTATTGCTTAGCATGTGTTGGATGCACTTGCATGTGGTGTTATCCACCCCTGTGCTGAGGATGCAACGTTTTATTTGGGTGTAGTCGGTGTTGTCGAAAGCACCCTCAATATCGAGAAAGCAACCTATCGCAGTTTCTTTGTCGCTTAGGGATTTGTTGATCCGAGCTGTTAGCTCCTGATGAGCATGCGTGGTCGATTTCCCAGGCTGGTAGGAATATTGGTTTTTGTGAAATGGTGATCTTTACAGGGCACCGTCCCTGATATGCCTATCCAGAATTTTTTCCATTGAAGATAAAGGCTTATTGGTCTGTAGGACTTAGGTAGGTCTGTGGGTCTACGGCCTACTTTGGGAATGAATTTTACCTTTACCTCTGTTCAGCTCGTTGGTATGTGTCTCCATGCATGGCTGGTTCTAAAGATGTTGATAAGCATGGGGCTAATTTGCGCACTTCCTTTCTGAAGGAGGGCTGGGAAGATGCAATTCTCCCCCGGGGATTTGTACGGGTCAAAAGAATTAATGGCCCATTTTATGCTTCATTCGTGGAAAATTTTTCGTGCTCTCTTCCAGACCTCCCTGTTGGGTCTAGTTGCCCTGATCTGCGGAGGTATATTAGAGATATTAGAGGGAATGATGCTGGAGTCTGGGAAGTGCGTACTGGTTAAAATTTTTAGTACTTCTGTACCATTCACCGCGTAAGTGCCATCTGCTCTCCTCAACAGTCCAATATGGTTAGTGTGCTCTTTGGCGAGAACTCTGTGGATGCGAGCGCTGCTCTGTATGTCTGATAGACTACTGCATAACTTTTTCCATGAGTCTCTTTTGGCTCTTCTAATCTCTTGGTTGTAGTTGGTGAGTGAGGCACGCTACTGTGTCCAGTCACCAGTCCGTTTAGCTCTGTTGAACAGTTTCCTGGTCAGTGCTCTTAGGTTGGCCAGATTGCTGTTCCGCCACGGAGTGGTACGATTGCCTGACTTGACTTTCTCTGGGCAAGCGTTGTGAAAGGCAGATAGGATGGTAGCATTAAGGCTGTCACAGCTGAGTTCGAGGCTGTCTATGTCTCTGATGCTATTGGGACAGTTTCCGATCGATTGTGACCCAGTCTGTCGCTCTCGGTTGTCTGTATGTTCTGGTAATTCTACCTTCTACTTTTATGTCAAAACAGATCTGTCGATGATCTGACATCGATGTTTCTGTTGAGACATGCCAGCTTAGGATAGAGTTACTTATGAACGGAGTGGTTAGGGTGAGGTCTAGTACCACTTCTCTAATTCTATTCATAAAGGTGGGACTATTTCCCCGGTTTATGATATTGAGGTTGTTCTTGTAAATAAATTCTAGCAGGTACTCACCTCTTTTGTTAATACCCGAACTTTCCCATGCTGTGTGGTGGGCGTTGGCGTCACAGCATATGATGATTTGTGATCCTCTTCTTCAGTTGGCAGCTGCTAGGTCCTTATTCGTATATTCTGAAATGGGGTTGGCTTTAATGGTGTTATTAATCAATATGCAAGCTCTGGGTTGTCCATCATTTGTGGAGTATACCGTTTCTGGATAAAGGCTATATCGAAGTGCTCCATGTTAAATCTATGGTTCAGTACCGCAGACGCGCCTTTGCATGCTGTAGATTTATTCGGATGCACCTTAATCCCGGCATGGTGGATTGAGCGAGATACTGACAGGGCCGCCAGTGTTTGTGACTGGTAAAACCATAGGGGTGACCCCTGAAGTCTTGGTTGCCCGAGTTGTTTCTTCAGGCAGCCTTGACGTTTGGGGTACTTTCGTTGCCTCTGTGGCTGATTCACTATCACCAGTTGCAATGGTTGTTGCTCTCAGGCTTGGCTTATGCACGCCGAGTTTCTCACTTCCTTTCCTGAGCATGGCCAGTGTACTTTGTCCTTGGTTTTGTTGTCCGCAGTTATCTTTGCCTGCTTGGGAATTCCCTTGATCCTGATTAGGACCTGGGAGAACAGTTTGAACCTTTGCTTCACGATGGTGTCTTTGGATTACTTGGTCCCCACCGCTTTTTTTCTTGGCGATCCTGAGGACTCTCCATCCTTTAGTGCTGTAGTATTTAAGTTATACAAGTATAAATTATAATTCAATTTGTTGGAAACGAGTGTGACAGGAGCATAAGAGGAACAGCGAAACATGTAAAAACGAAACAATGTCAAATATCTTATATAAAACCGAAGTGAAATAAAGATCTCTCTCTGTTCTTTGTAATCTTTGGCTTTTGGACATTACAACTGGCGACGAGGATGGGATCTTTCGGAAGATCACCATCTTTTGATCTCAAAGAAAATGAGTGGTCACTGTTTAAAATCCAATTGGAGCAGTTTTGCATAGCCAACGAACTGGACAGCGCCGGAAAAGCCAAGCAGCGTAAGGCAGTGCTACTAAGTGGATTTAGTGAGAGGACACTCAAGTTCGTGAGACAAATTATGCATCCCGTAACACCCGAAGCCGCAGACACCACTTATGAAGAAGTCATAAGAGCCTTGGAAGGACATTTCAAGCCGGCGTTTTCCGCGTTTGCAGAGCGGCGTAAGTTTTATGAAGCCGTCAAAAGTAATGAAGAAACCCTCCAAGAGTGGGCCGCAAGAGTCAGAGCGTTAGCTGTAAATTGCGAATTTGATACGCATCTCAGCATGGCTTTAAGAGATCGTTTCATTATGGGCCTTGAAAAAAGCCCAGAAAAAGACAAGTTATTTTTGGAAGATGTCAAAACGTTGACTCTCGAAAAAGCGCTGCAAATAACTTTATCGGTTGAATGTGTTAAACGCCAATACGACACAACGGATAACATCAAGAAGGAACCCGGCTCGAACAATGACGTTTTCCACATTCAAAGAAGGACGGTGAAGCATCATCAGCGCGGACCTCGTGGGCAGAATGGACAACAAAGAATAACGGGATCATCAGCCCACACATATCAAGGTAAAACAGGTCGCTGCCAAGTGTGCGGTTATAACAACCATGTGAAGACCGAATGCAAGTACAGGAATTACACGTGCAAGTGTTGCAATCAAAAGGGACATCTCAAGAAAATGTGCCCAAGGAAAGATAGTTATAACAGTGATAAAAATTGTAACTTCATTTGTAACGAAGATTTATCTTTATTTTATTGTAGTAAGAACTGCTGTTTGAGTCCGATTCAGGCTGACGTTACCGTGAATGGAATTCCTTTATCAATGCAGATTGACAGTGGCTCGTCCATTTCTGCGATATCCGAAGTACACTTCGAGCAATATTTTGGGAACTGTGCGATGGTGAATACGGATGTTGTGCTTCGGAATTACAACGGAGGTACTATAATGCCAATCGGTGTCTGCAATTTCGAGGTAACTTACAAATCGAAAAGTAGATTGATAGATATTCATATCATTAAAAATGGGGGTCCACCCATTTTGGGTAGGAATTGGATGCAGGCGTTTAACATCGGTATTAAAGAAATTAATTTTTTGCACGATCGCGGAAATGATTTAGCACATGTTCTCGATGAGTATGCAGACATTTTCGACGGTAAATTAGGTACATTTAACAAAACGAAAGTTACTTTGAAGTTAAAAAAAAGATAGCTGCCCAAAGTTCTTTAAACCGCGTAGACTGCCGTTCCACATTAAGGAAAAGGTAGAAAATGAAATTGAGAATTTGGTAAGATTGGGTGTACTTGAACCAGTGAGTCATAGTGAATGGGGCACGCCCATAGTCCCGATTTTAAAAAAGAACGGTTCAGTCCGTATCTGTGGAGACTATAAAGTCACACTTAATCCTTCACTTGTTGTTGAACAGTACCCCCTCCCTCGAATCGAGGAGTTGTTTGCAAAACTTCATGGAGGTAGTTCATTTTCTAAAATTGATCTCTCGATGGCCTACCAGCAGCTAGTGCTAGAGGAAGAGTCCAGAGTTTTCACAACTATTTCCACCACCAAAGGTCTTTTCAGGTATACAAGATTAGTTTATGGAATAGCTTCGGCTGCGGCCATTTTTCAGAGGACCATCGATCAATTGTTGATGAACATACAAGGGGTGGCAGTGTTCTTGGATGACGTCCTAATTACAGCTCGAGATAAGAAAACACATTTAGAAAGACTAATCGAGGTTTTCAAACGATTAAAAAATGCAGGTCTTAAGGTGGCTAAAGAAAAGTGTAATTTCTTCGTTGATTCGGTATGTTACCTAGGTCATATTATCGACAAACACGGGTTGCATAAGGACGGCAAACGGGTAGAAGATATTTCAAAGTTACCGAGTCCTAAATCAGTCACCGAATTACAATCTTTCTTAGGAGTGATTAATTTTTATAGAAATTTCATGCCAGATTTGGCCACAAAAGCGAGTGACCTTTACGCTCTATTAAAAACTGATTGCGAGTTCGTTTGGGGTCCGAAGCAGGAACATGCATTCAATGAAGTTAAGCTTCTACTTTCTTCAAATCAGGTATTGGCACATTACGACCCTGACGTGCCAATAAAGTTAGTAGTGGATGCAAGTTCAACGGGCCTCGCTGCCGTGTTAATACACGTGTACCAAAACGGGGTGGAACGCCCGATCTGTTTTGCATCGCGGAAACTATCTAACGCAGAAACCAATTACTCGCAAGTGGAGAAAGAAGCGTTAGCGATAGTTTTCGGCGTAAAAAAGTTTCACCAATTTCTGTTTGGAAAAACATTTACCCTCTTGTCAGACAGTAAGCCTCTTGTATCCATCTTTGGTTCGAAAAGAGGAATTCCACCCTTATCAGCCAACCGTTTGCAGAGATACGCCCTTTTTCTATCGGGGTATCAGTTCGACATCCAATATGTAAACACAAAAAAGAACATAGCCGATTATTTCTCACGCACGCCGATCGATCCGCCTGAAGAAGGTGCCAGTGCAGATGACGTGTATGTTAGTTATATTCATGAAGTCGGTAACCTACCAATTAAATTCACAGACGTAATATCAGAAACGTCGGAAGACTGCATTCTGACTCAAGTGAAGGATTATATAAAGGGCGGGTGGCCCGACACAATAAAGGAGGAACGTTTACGCCCATATTTCAACAGGAGATATGAGCTAACGGTCGAATCAGGGGCCATTTTTTGGGGTTATAGATTAGTAATTCCTGAATCCTTAAGGAAGTATGTGATTTCTGAGCTGCATAGGTCTCATCTAGGGATAGTGAAAATGAAAGGATTGGCCCGAGGGTACTGTTGGTGGCCTTCTTGGGATAGCGACTTAGAGAACATTGCTAAATCATGCGAATCGTGCGCGACATTTAGAGAAAATCCCCTGAAAGCCACTTTGATTAATTGGGATTGGCCTACACAATTTTGGCAAAGAATTCACTTAGATTTTATGGGACCAATATTCGATCGAAACTTTTTGATCATAGTAGATGCGTTTAGTAAATGGATAGAGTGCATAGATATGGGAAAAGACATAACAAGCATTCATACAAGAGAGGTATTAATGCAAATCTTCAGTAGATTTGGGTTACCCGAAGTTGTAGTCACCAATAACGGCCGTACATTTATTTCTTCAATTTTTGAGACTTTTCTTAAAACGAATGGCATAAAACACTCCACCACGCCAGTGGGACATCCCGCTTCAAACGGGCAAGCGGAGAATGGAGTGAAAATCGTCAAAAAAGCATTAAAAAAGGCATTACATTCGAAGGAGCCGTCGCACAGCTTAAATCATTGTTTACAGACATTTCTCTTGGACTACAGGAAGTCGATTCACGGTACCACCGGCCGTTCTCCAGCAGAACTAGTTTTTGGCAAAAATTTAAGATGTAGATTAGATTTGTTTAATCCTGTAATGTGCAAAACAAGGAAGGGAAGTGAACCGCTTGTCCACAACATCCGTGGCAAAGTTAAAACTATGCAAGGAAGACAAAGAAAATATTACAAAGGGTCTAAAGTAAACAATTTGAAGGCCGACGACGAAGTAATGGTGAGGGATTATTCAGTACCAGGGAAAGTTTCATGGATTGAAGGGAAAATCATTCAATTGCTAGGGCGGCGAAACGTCTTAGTTGAAATACCCAGTAAGGGAAATGTAATATGGAAACGTCATGTTAACCAAATAATTTTGTTAGACAAATTCTCGTATCAAAATAAAAAGGGTTATATGCCAAGCATCTTAACTGAACCAATTGCAAGAATCGAAACGGAACGAATAATGAGGACCGAAAGGCAGCCCGTAGATGAAAGCCAACAAATATTTGCGGGGAATAAACAATATCAAAACCGCGAATTTACCTGGGAAGGTCGTCTCAGAAAAAGAAGCTAACCACGTCTTAGTAAGTCACTCACATTCCTTCGTTTCGAATTTTGCACAAACCAAAACATGAACGTTTAGGTTGCAATTAATTAGTATATACGTATTACATGTAGTAGAATAACATGTTCATAGTTTCCAGGGGGATGTTGTAGTATTTAAGTTATACAAGTATAAATTATAATTCAATTTGTTGCAAACGAGTGTGACAGGAGCATAAGAGGAACAGCGAAACATGTAAAAACGAAACAATGTCAAATATCTTATATAAAGCCGAAATGAAATAAAGATCTCTCTCTGTTCTTTGTAATCTTTGGTTTTGGACATTACAAGTGCTAATGTTCGCATTTTGCCTCATTATGCGCATATAGAAGGTGTCCTTGGTAAGATGATCGGCTTCGGGGACGAATGTTACGCAGGTGTATAACTTGGGAATGTCATTTCACTTACTTTATTTGCTGATCAGTTAGGGTCTCTTGCGGGTGTTGCGAGTGCATGATAGCGTCTTTGCACCGAGCAATGGCATCCCGGTAGGATGGCTCGGGTGCTTCCGTACGCTCTCGTGGATTCAGGGATTCAGGGCGATCATTTTGCGAGTGTTCTCCACAAGGGAGTTGTCGTTAGATCGGTTGCGTTTGGGATTTGGCAAGTCTGAGTTTTTGTTTGCTTCCCTTTCCGCAAGCACGAAAGCATACCTTGCTTTTTCTTTTCGTCTCGCCTCTTCGGAGTCTATCCCATCCCGGATTAGTGCGTCGATTCGTCTTTTTTGGGTCCCGGTGAAATAGTCATATTTCTGCCGAGGTTTTTTGGCGTCGCTGACCACTGCAACTTCAGCGCTTGGACCATTTGGTGCCTGAGCAGTTTGGTTGTCCGTCTTATTAGACAGGAGCGTGGTAACAGGATTTGGAGATGGTTCGATATCTTCTGTCTCCATTTTGTGTACTGGTGAGCGAAGGAGGTATTCTTCCTCCGACTCCGTTAGAGTTTTGTTTTCTGTTACGTTTTCGTTTTTGTTGTTTTTGTTGTTCATGTGTTGGACCCACGAGTATGGCGAGAATTGTTGGTCAAACATCTACAGAGCTCGCATGTAGATCGTACGTTCGCGATGTACATTTTTGTATTCCCTGCACCATTCAGTCCTCGGCACGTAGTCCAACCACCTTGACTTGGGAATATAAGTGCTCTTGGTCCGCGGAGCTGCGATGACCCCTACCACACTACGTGGCCTTCCCCTATCCGCCACCTGGGGACGCGCCGGGTCGCCTGAGAAGTTGAATTTTCCCGGTGAGAGACTATAATTTCATTTGATGTTATTTTTCTTCGAAATTTGATTTCCTGGTATCTCGAGTAATAATGGATTACCACGAAGATATAATCCTTGTTCGGTAGGGGTCCCAACAAATCCATTGACAACCATGACCACGGACAATTTGGGAACACATGTCTGTTCATCGGAGCTGGTTGCGATGGTCTAGATATAATTAAGCAATCTCGACAGGTTTTTACAAAGCGCCTTTGACGTCTCTATCAACTAATGGCCACCATACTTTCGAACGGATTCTCCACTTCCTGACCATTTCCCCCGAGTAACCCTCGTGTGCCAATTCTAATACCCGATGTCATGCCATAGGTAAAACAATTCTAGTTCTTCTCAGGATGATACTGCCTAGGGTACAGAGCTCTAATTGCTTAACATTACTGACAGCTTCCATCAGTTTCTGGTCAAGGTTATTATTTTCAGCAATTTCCGAAATTGTGATTGCTTTTGGGACCGATTTTTCTATGATCGGAAATACTTTATGTTCACCCTGTTGATCAAATGTGTCGGTGTTCTGGATTGTACATAGTCATGAAAGAGAATTCGCTGTATTCGTTTTTCCAGCTTGGTAGATGACTCTAAACTTGAACGCTTGCAGTCTAAGGAACCCATCTTTAAATTCGTGCCGGACGCCTTTCAATGTAGGTTTAAAAATAGTTTGCCATTAGCTCAAATTCGATTCCAGTCAAATAGTAGTGGAACCGTTCCACCGCCCACACCAGCGCAAGCTCTTCTTTTACAGTCTGGGAATATCTCCTCTCTACATCCGATACACTTTTGCTCACGAACGATATAACTTGCGGAGTCTCTTTTTCGAACTGAATGAGGACTGCCCCAAGAGCAACCGGACATACATCGGCAATAAGACGAATGCGGTATTCTGGATTGAAATACGATTTAGCTGTCAACTGCTAGTAGTTCCTTTAAGCGCTGGAATGATCGTTGTTGAGCAGCTCGCCATTCAAACTTCGTATCCTTTTTTATCATGCTCCTAAGCGGATCAGTGATATGTATCAGCTGAATCTGGTAAGAATTTACCCAACGATGCTGAGATTCCATTCGTCGGGCATGCTTTCCTTCGACCATATTTTACAGAAGAGCTGATGCATGTGCCCTACCAGATCATCTCCATTCGCTTTAAATAGCTCGACAGACAGACCGTCTGCGCCCGCGGCTTTATTCTTGAGCTTTGAAATTACTAGCTTAATTTCATCTAGATCGGGTGGACTAAATTCTCTTGCATCTTCGTCCGTTGTGAATGGATAATTCTGCCTGACAGCGTTATTAGATCTTTCATCGCCTTTAAACAGTACAGAAGTGTTCCTTCCATATTCTCAGCATCGACTGCGACTCTACTACTACTAGCTGTCCGTCGTCATCCCTACAGGCTTCTGATACGGCTTTATAGCTCTGGCATGTCGTTTTACTTGTTCGTGAAACTTGCGAGCATTATTCCTCTGATAGCGTCTCTCCATCTCCTCGATCTTACGCTTTTCATGCTGTCTTTTTTAGGGTTCCGTACCCAATGGTAAAACGGAACCCTATTACTAAGACTTCGCTGTCCGTTCGTCCGTGCGTCTGTCACCAGGCTGTATCTCATGAACCGTGATAGCTAGACAGTTGAAATTTTCACAGATGATGATGTGTGTTGCCGCTACAACGACAAATACTAAAAACAGAACAAAATGAATATTTAAGGGGGCTCCCATACAACAGACATGATTTTCATCCAAAAAATCCCCTTGGTCACATACTGAACTAAGGTTAGTCGACAATATCCCACAATCAGTAGCTTCCAGTTTTGATCTCTTTTGTGTCTTTGATGAATTAATCTTAGCTGCAAACCTTTTTCCCATATTTCCCATTATTGTTATTCACCTTTTCACATCGTTGCTGTCAAGTAAGATAATTGATTTGAATTCAATGGACACTTCGATGATCAACTATATCTCATCATGAAGCATACATAGTCTCTTTCATATTTATATAAACAGATGGTACGGAATCCTTTGTGGGCGAGTCCTACTCGCACTTGGCCGGTTTTTTTCTTCTTTAAAAGCGTGTGTTCCTTTCTCCCTTCTGCTCGTAATGTTCAGGAGTCGCTCTCGTCCGTGTATCTTAGTTTTAATTGACTTCGTAAGCGTAAGCTTCTGTTGAAAAGATGTTGAACGCGTCATTGTAGACTCACACTTTCCGGCTCTTTTTTCCATCCAAAAGTAAAAAGTGAGTCCTCAGCTGATTTAAAGACTCTGCTCGACAGCACTCAAGATCACTACCAGTCGCTTAAAGCATTAGGAAGGCCGGTGACGACCTGGAATGACTGGCTCGTCCATTTAACCGTAAGTAAACTTGACGCGGAAACCCATAGGCAATGGGAACTTTCACAAGAAGGTGATAAGGTAGCTGACTTCAACACTCTCGTATCTTTCTTGGAAATAAGATGTCGCTCCTTAGATGCTATTAGCTCGTATCAACTAACATCTTCCAATATAAAACCTCAGTTGAATCAAAACAAGAGCAAAGGCAAGCATACTTCAGGTGTTCTCCATACCACAACACCCGAAAGACAATCCGGACCAGTCACGTTTTCAAAAAATCAACGGGATGTATGCATTTACTGCTCAGCCAGACACCGAATACACATCTGCGACAGTTTCCGAAATCTCGACGCTGGAGAACGCGCTTCTTTCGTACAAAGGAAGAACTTGTGTACGAACTGCCTCACAGCTGGTCACGATCATGCTAATTGCCGTAGCAAAAATAACTGTCGCGCTTGTCAAGCACGCCATCACACGTTGCTACATCGCGGGGTGCAAATATCAGTCACCACAACTACTAACAATTTCACTAAAAACAACATTCTTCTCGGTACAGCTATAGTCAAAGTTATGGACAGAGCCTGAACATTTCAACCAGCTAGGCTGCTTTTTGACAATGGTTCACATTTAACATTCGTCGCAGAAAGCTGTGCGCAACGACAAAGACTTCGGAGAGCTCCCACGACAATCTTAATCGAGGTAATAGGTGGTACAGCAACAGGAAACTCCAAAGGTGAAGTTCAACTTAACATCTCATCGTTCGATGAAAGCTTTGCAACAAATATTCGTGCGCATATACTCCCCCAAATAACAAACAATATACCATCTGTTGCATTATGTGAAGTTCGTTGGCCTCACATTGAAAAACTTCAACTAGCTGACCCTCAATTCCACACGCCAGGAACTATTGATATCCTCCTAGGAGCGGATGAAATGGGCCAATTTCTGCGAGCAGGCTTAATTAAGGGACCTATCGGCACTCCGTGCGCTCAGCTGTCAACACTCGGTTGGGTTCTTTTCGGGAAGATTGTCGATGTAGCTCAGGTCTGTACCGCCAACACTGCCGTGTGTATGTATGCCGACGGTGCTTTGACAAAGGCTGTCGCTAAATTTTGGCAAGTAAAATCCATACCCGAGATCAGACACCTAACTGTTGAGGAAAAATTATGCGAAGAACACTTCAAGCAAACACATTATCGCCAACAGGATGGTAGGTACGTTGTCAAACTTCCATTCAAACCTGATTGTCCCCTCGGTGACTCACGTCGGGCGGCTGTTCGTGCCCTACTTCGCATGGAAGCGCATTTCGCCAAAGATGAAGAGCTTCGAACTCAGTATAGGGACTTTATCCACGAATTCCTCGAGCTGGGGCATATGGAAGAGGCATATCCAATCTCCGCCCTCACAAAACATTACTATATGCCTCACAGAGCCGTCATCAAGGACACGAGCACGACAACGAAGTTAAGAGTCGTTTTCAACGCGTCTTGCCGCACAAGTACTGGATTTTCGCTAAACGATTCTCTAATGATAGGTCCACAGTTACAACCTGATCTGTTTTCAACACTACTACGGTTACGCACTCATCGTTTCGCTATGAGCTCCGATGTGGCGAAAATGTATCGCCAGGTACGAGTGGATCCAGAACACCTTGACTATAAACGAATTGTCTGGCGCGATTCTCCATAGGACGACATCAAAGACTACCGGTTATTGATGGTCACCTACGGAGTGGCTTCAGCTTCCCATCTTGCAGTAAAGTCTCTTCAGCAAACTGCAATCGACGAAGGCCAAAACCACCCATTGGCAACACAAACTATACTGAACGACTTTTATATGGACGGTTTGCTAACGGGTTGTTTCGAAGAAGCCGACTTACATTGCCTACAATTCGAGATATCCGACATTCTAAGCCGAGGTGGCTTTCATCTAAGAAAATGGTCATCGAACTCACCACTTGTGCTCAATTCCATACCAGAGGATCAACGCGAAGCAAGCCAAGCGAAACATCTTTCCGACGCAAACAGCGTACGCACGTTGGGCCTTCAATGGGAACCTTCCTCGGACAAATTAAGCTTCACTGTTCAGGTCTATGATATAAATTATACCAATCTAACTAAACGTTTATTGCTTGCAGATGCCTCAAGACTTTTTGACCCGCTCGGATTACTATCACCAAGCACAGTCATCCCGAAAATGCTGTTCCAACGTTTGTGGAGACCGAAAGTAGACTGGGACGAGGCTGTACCGCACGATTTCAAACGACAGTGGTTTCATTACAGGAAGCACATCACTTACCTCGCAGCAATCAAAGTGCCGAGGTAGGTTGGTATCGGAACTCCCAACGCCAACACCGAATTACACGGATTTGCGGATGCCTCGCAATCCGCATACGCAGCCGTCGTATATGCACGTACAGTCGCTCCTGATGGTAACATCACCGTCTACCTACTTACAGCGAAGACGAGGATCGCTCCTTTGAAATTCGCTACACTATCACTACCTCGTTTAGAACTGTGTGCTGCTATTCGCGCAACTCGTCACACATATAAAGTCTTCCTTACTCCCTTACATCTGCAACATATACGGCTGGACAGATTCAAGTGTTGCTCTGGCGTGGATCCGTCAACCACCTGGGAAATGGTGCACCTTCGTTGCAAACCGTATGTCACAAATACAGGAAGTAATACCCTCGACAAACTGGTTCCACGTTTCATCTCCGGACAACCCAGCCGATTGCGCAACACGAGGCATATTACCCCAACACCTGGTCGGCCATTCAATTTGGTGGAATGGTCCGTCGTGGTTGAAACAACACAACACATCATGGCCACCGCAACAACTCTTCACGACAAATTTAGACCAAAGAGCTCATCCGACCCATTTAGCGACTGCCTTACTACCGTCGCCTATCTGGGAAGTAATCGGTCGATACTCGACATTGACAAAACTAAAACGTGTTACAGCGTATGTATTAAGATTCGTCCACAACGTTCGAGCTGCTGTCGCAATGCGTAAGAATCGGGCCGCATCACATCGACAAAACAGTCTGCATCCCCATGAACTTGATGAAACTCTCACTCTTTGGATAAAGCTCACTCAACTACATTCCTTCGCCGAAGACATTCAACGTATTAGGTCCGACAAGCATGTCAGCCGCCAAAGCAAAGTTCTACGACTACACCCGTTCTTGGACGAAAAAGGGCTCCTCAGGGTGGGCGGACGGTTGTCCAACGCGCCGCTGCAATTCGACAAAAAGTATCCACTTTTACTTCCGGCAAATGCGAAATTGACTAAACTTATCTGTGAAGACATCCATAAGGTAACATTGCATGCGGGGCCACAAACAATGCAGGCCATGCTTCAAAGTCGTTTTTGGGTTAATGGAGCTCGGAGCGTTTTACGAAAAATTTCAAGGTCGTGTGTGAAATGCCTTTGATATTCACATGTACGCCAACAACAACTTATGGGCAATCTACCGAAACCGCGAGTAGAAATATCCAGGGCTTTTTATCGCATCGGAGTGGATTTTGCAGGGCCAGTGCGACTCCGTTTATCAAAGTGACGTGGCTCAAAAGCTGTGAAAGGGTACGTAGCTGTATTTATTTGCATGTCGACTGGTGCAATGCATTTGGAGCTTGCAAGCGATCTCTCAACAGCATCGTTCATCGCCGCATTCAAGCGTTTCGTTTCTCGCCGTGGCCAATGCGGCGAGTTGTACAGCGACAATGGCACCAATTTCGTTGGGGCTGAGAAGGAGCCTAGAACAATGCTGGCAAACGCAATTAAAGACGAGAATTTGTTCAAACATCTAGCTAACGACGGCACTATATGGCATTTTAATCCTCCAGCCGCTCCTCATATGGGTGGCTATTGGGAGGCGACAGTTAAACGTCTCAAGTATCATCTGCACTTTGGAAGATACTCTTTTGACATATGAAGAGTTCACAACAGTATTGACGGAAATTGAGGCTTGTGTAAACTCAAGGCCTCTTTGTTCAATATCATCTGACGTTAACGATCTCGCCCCGCGAACCCCTTAAAACGATACCGGAACCCGACGCGATTGACTTTAGGGGAAGCATAACAAACCGATGGCAACTTATAACAAACCTACGGCAGCACTTCTGGACGAGGTGGAGTTCGGAGTACCTAGTTCAACTGCAGCAGCGCGCAAAGTGGTCTCGACCTTACCCAAATTTCCGGATAGGCGATCTAGTTGTCATTCGGGACGAGATGCTACCTCCGGCTAAATGGAAGCTAGGACGGATAACCAGCATTCATCCTGGAGCAGACTGCAAAGTAAGAGTAGTAACGTTGAAGACAGCCGATGGAATGCTTACTCGACCAGTTGTTAAAATATCACCACTGATGAATATCGACGAAGATGGCTTTGGCCGCTGAATACGAACGCAGTTTGGACGAAATTTTGCAGTTCGTTCCAAAGTGGGCGGAATGTGGCGGCCTAATCGCACACAGGAGATACTACTCCACTCTCCTCTCATCTCCTCTCCTTCTATCTTTTCCTCACACATCAGTCAGTCTGCGCTCTGACTTCATCCCGTCCGGTTTATTTTTCCGTCTCTTACAACGATATTTATATACATACATACAGTCAATAAAACGTTTCCAGTGCATACATATGTACGTAGTGTATGAATACATTTCTTTCTTTTTTCTTTTGGACAAAGCTAAACAGTAATATTAATTAATAAACGTAATCAGTTATATTAATAAGTGTATTTTGGTGGACTAAACTATGCTTAGAGGCTAGGAAGATTAAGATTTTTTTTTTTTTTTTTCATAATTTGCGCGCACTCAAGGTCTAGTAACCTTATTATGTCGGGGACACAGTGCGGGCAGAAGGTAGAGAGGAAGAGGAATAGAGGAGATGCCGATGGACATTGATCTTAAATGATTGCATGTTGCATTGAGGGGGGAAAACCGAATCCGGCAGGGAGTTCCACAATCGTGTGGTTCGGTTAATGAAAGATTCTCTATATTTGACAGTACGTCCGAAAGCGGGCTTCAGAGTATATTGGTGAGCATTCCTAGAAAGACGTGTATTGCGGGAGAAATGTTGAAGGGGCGGAATGCAACTGGCTATTTCATCAGAGCATTTTTGGTGGTAGTAACGGTAAAACAGGGAGAGGCAGGTAACATTCCTGCGGTGTTCCAGCGAGTCTAATGTTTTGGTAATGCTGGAGTCACCTATCAGTTTTATGGCTCGTTTTTGTATTCTGTCTAGTAGGTGCAGTGAGGTCTTGGAAGCACCGGACCAGACATGAGCGTTAAACTCTAATTTGGGGCGAATGAACGCCTTATAAATTGTAGCCAGATCTAAGGGTGAGAAATATTTCTTGCATCTGTATAAGAATCCTAGGCATTTCGCAGCATTCTTGGCGACACTGAATATATGGTCGCTCCAATTAAGATTGTGAGCAACACTCATACCCAGGATGGAAAGCTTTTCAGTTTCTGAGATGCAAGTGCCATTCATGGATAATGGCTGCGGGTTATTTATACGCTTTAACGACAAGAGACAGCATTGTGTTTTGGAAGCATTAAATTCCACTCTATTGTTTTTACCCCATTGGATGATGCTGTCGATATCGGAATTTAATGAGCTTAACATACGCTGCCGCTCATTATCTACAACCGAAGTGCAGGGTCGTAAACTGGTGAGCGAATATGAGAAGCTGAGGGTACTATCGTCAGCGAAGGAGTGAATTGGATTAGAAGTAACAGACAAGAGATCATTTATAAAAATAAGAAAGAGTGTCGGAGCCCTGGGGAACACCGGCATTTACAAAGTGAGTATCAGACTTGAATCCGTCCAAAACAATTTGAATTGAACGATTCAAAAGGTAGCTTCTAATCCATTGAAAGAGAGACTCATCGATCCCAAAAGCACGCATTTTCGACAAAAGGGCTTCATGCCAAACCCTGTCAACCCTTTCGAAATATCCAGTGCAACAATTTTGCTTTCACCTGCTTGGTGAAGGGAGTGATTCCACTTTTCAGCGAGATATGCCATCATATCACCAGTGGATCTGTTGCTGCGGAAACCGTATTGGCGGTCATTGAGGAGTTTCCGTGATTCAAGATATTTCATAAGCTGACGGTTAATCAGCGTTTCCATGACCTTGGAAAGAAGGGACGTTAGTGCAATGGGTCGGTAGTTGGAGGGAGAAGATGATTCGCCTTTTTTGGGTATAGGCTGGACAAATGCTGTTTTCCACCTACTCGGAAAGAGCCCAGAGGTGTAGGAAAGGTGAAAAAGCTTACGCAGTGGTTTTGCCAGCGTAGAAGAACACCTCTTCAGAACTATTGAGGCAATACCATCTGGACCAGCGGATTTGTGTATGTCGACGTCTTTAAGAACCCTTGCGACTGTACGAGTGCGGAAGTGGATTAGCCCCATGGTGGAATTGACGCACTCTAGTACAGGCGGAGACAAAGTACAAGCTGGCAGCTGAGAACTGGTTGCGAAATGGACAGCAAGTAGGTTAGCTTTGTCTAAGGGGGTGACAGCTGGGATGTCATTGTGGATGAGCGTCGGTATAGACGACTTAGTTGAGTTTTTTACGTTTTTTACAAACGACCAGAAACTTTTGCTACCTTTGGGACATTTAAGGATTTTACGCCTTAATTTTTGGTCGGATTGGAATTTAATCCGTCGAATGTGGGAGTTGCAGTCATTTCTGGCTCGTATGTACTTTTTTCGGTTTTCCTCAGAACTGTTTGCCTTGTAGGCCCGAAAACTTAGCTCCCTGAGCCTAATAGCCTCTTTGCAGCTCGAGTCGAACCACATATTATCCTTAGGCCTGGTGCTTTTAATCTTGGTGGGAATAAAATTTGCCATGCCGATTCGGATAACGTTTACGATAATATCAGTTGCGGCGTCGACGTCGTTGTCGAGGAAGCACAACGACCAGTTAAAGATCCGAAAGAAGTTGTTAAGGCCGCACCAGTTGGCTTTCTCGTATAGCCATAGTGTTCTCTTAGGAGCTTTTTCTTTAACTGGATGGTGGGAGTTCGAGAATTTCGCTGATATCATGCAGTGGTCAGACAAGCCTAGGGGTTCCAATACATCGATCGTGTATTTGTCAGGCTGAGAGGTAAGAAACAAGTCCAGCGTGTTGGCGGTATGACCAGCAACATCGGGGATACGTGATGGCTCATTCACAAGTTGAGTTAAGTGATTTAACTCAGCAAAAATTTCAACATACCTTCCTTCGGGTGTTGTCTGTCCAGAATGTCGAAGCCACTGAGAATTGTGTACATTGAAATCGCCCGCTAAAACGATTTCAGTGCGAGGGAACAGGGAAACAATTCTTTGGATGGAATCAGACAGTGCGTCGAATGTATCAAATGTTGCATTCCTGTCTAGATTGGGGCTTCTATAAAGAAAACAGTAGTGGATGGAGTGCTTACGGAATATGAATTTAAGCCATATGAAATTGAATTCCGGGGTGGATGTTTGGCTATACTGTGGAAGTAACTGGTAAGCAATATCACTACGGACATAGATGGCGAGACCACGGCGAGAAACGAATAATGGCACTAAGCTATATCCAGGAAGACTGAAATCCGAAGGATCAGACTTTTCATCGACCTGTGTTTCACAGAGTGCCAAAACAGCCGGTTTGTGGCGAGAGAGATGGATATACGTGGCAAAGAAATTCTCCCGTAACCCACGAATATTGCAGAACTGCACACAGAAATCCCTCATCAATGCAAACTACAAAACATGTATAGACACAAAACCGTTAAAGCAGAGACGCGTAAGTGAAGTTCTATCGCCGGATTTGCAAAAACAAACTACCGTAGGTGTTATGCCCTTACGACAGTAAGATTTGCTCCACCAACAAAGAACAACACACGCGACCCGCTACGCGTCGGTTGCGTTAGCACTCAATCAGTGTGTGTGCTGAGTGCGAACACTGTCACGAGAGGGACAGGCAGGAGTACGGCCCAGCGCTGGTCCGACCAGGTGTTCGGTTTTCGGTTCGACACTTTTTTTTTTTTTTTTTTGCCCGCACTACACTGCAACACGTTATTTGTTTTCCTTTCCCGTTTTTTTTTTTTTTTGTTCGCTCTTTTGTTTTGCCCTTTCGTGCGTGTGACTCGCGACCGCGCGCGACGACTGTCAATGGCAATCTGGCAGTGTGTCTTAAAGGTGAAGTGGTTGTCAAAAGTAATGCCCAAAATGTTTAAGGTGTTAACATTTGGGATTTGTGACGTAAGCAGTTTAATGTTGAAGTTGCTACACCTTTGTTTTTACATATATGTGTTACCGAGTGAACATGCCCGACATGTTGTCATTCCGACAACATATGACATATTAGGTCAATGAGGAAGTTTTGAAAGGTATCTCTAGTGCGATTGTTGTCATTGTTTTTAGATAGTAAGATTAGGTCGTCTGCATAAAAGGAGTGATCAACATTTTTGTATCTGGATATAAGATCGCTAATGTCATTATAGGCAATTATGAATAAGGTTACGGAAAGAGGCGAACCTTGTGGAATCCCATTTGATAAATTATATGAATTGGAATATATGTTATTTGCCTTCACTCGGAATTTTCTATTTAAGAGGAAGGATTTTATGTAAGAAAATATTTTCGGACCTATTTTCCACTGGGTGAGTTTATTCAAAATTACATGGATACCAATCCGATCGAAGGCCCTCTCAAAGTCGATTGATAGAATGGAGACGTGATTTGTACAGGAAAGCACTGAGGCAACGAATTCGTCAATATGTAGAAGCGAATCGATGGTGTCACGACCATGTTTAATTCAACTTGATTTGGACTTAGGTAGTCATTCTTTTCTATAGACCATAGTAGTAGTTTAGATATTATTTTTTCCATCAACTTGGCAAGACAGGGTAGTAAAGAAATTAGTCTATAACCTTTTGGGTCGTCAGTTTCTTTTGATGGTTTGAGGATTGGGACTATACTGGCGACCTTCCATACTTGGGGTATTAAACCTTTTTCAAAGATGTTGTTATATAGGTCCAAGAGGCGTTGTTTGAGGGATGGCGGTGAATTGCTTATCATAGGGTGTGAAATACGGTCGTACCCTGGTGTTTTACCACAAAGAGATGTTAAACAGCTGATCAGTTCAAGTTTACTGATGGGTTTTTCTATTGATTTAGCTGCATTACTGATGTAGTTTGGGGTGGCTTTTCGGATAGCGGCTTGTTTGGCGTCTAGGAAAGGTGACGGAAAGTTATCGTCGCAACAATAATCTGCCCATATCTTACCAAAGTATTCACAAATGCTAGCAGGGTTAGTAAATGTAGTACTATCTGTAGTTATTGTGTAAATAGCGTACGGGGTGTAATTACCAGTGAGGGTTTTAATGTCCGCCCAGATTTTTTTACTAGTAGAGTTGGGGTTGATTTTTGCCGAAAACTTCTGAAAGCTTACTTTTTTAGAAATCTTTGCCTTTTTGCGGAAGAGGGCATTAGCTTTACGATAATTTAGGAGGTTAAGGTCAGTGGGATGTTTCTTGAAGAGTTTCCAGAGGAGTGGTTTATTGTGTCGCAGTGTAGCCAATTCGGAGTTCCACCAGGCGACATAGGATTTGTGTGGGTGAATTTTGATTGGGGAATAGAGAGGTGGGCTGCAACGCGTAAAGCTATGGTTATGATGGCAGCTTCTTTATTAATGTTTTCAGATTGTTGTTTGCCATTGATGAAATTAGAAACTGCCGTATTGAAAATGGGCCAGTTAGCGCGGTTAATTTGGAATTTGGCTTGTGGTTTAATGGAAGGTGATTTGGTGCCGAGATTTATTGTTGTAAGGATAGGTAGATGGTCACTTCCGTGAAGGTTGTCAAGTGCATGCCATGTGGTTTTGGGCAATAATTGAGGTTATATTACCGTAACGTCGACATGTGTCCAGTATGGAACGGGTAGATGGGTTTCTTGCAATGAGATAACAGAAGGGTTATTATCAGTTATTAGCAATTGGAGTTCGTGCCCAATTGTTAAAGTAACCATTGAGGTTCCATTGAAGAATCTTAAGTAAAGACTTAGTTGCCGTGGACGACTCATGTCCAATATAAGTAGAATTATATTGTGATGAGTGAGAGTAGGCTGTGTGGTAGTTTGAGAATAGCTGTGCGCTATTTGAATGTGGTGGGTTTGAGGGGGTTGAAGGTCCTGATGGATTATGTCTGGTTATATAATGCACAGGATCGGAAGGTGATGAAATGTGGGGGTGAGATGATGAAGTGTGACTCTGTCGCTGTGATGCCGAGTCGTCCAGGTTCCTTGAGGAGCCTGAGCGATTCGCCATTAGAGCGGCAGAGTCATTTTGTTGAATGTCATTGTTGAGGTTAGTTGCTATCATCTTCCGATGTGGGGGGTTTACAGAAGTATTGGTTTGAATTTATAAGGGGTCGAGTGACCTTTGATAGAGGTGAAGGATAGGAATTAGTGGAAGGGGTAGTATTTTTGGGTGGTGAACACATTGCCATGTGGGTTTGTTTCTTTTTATTAGACGGCGGGGAGAGTGTTAGAGGGAGTTCCAAGGGGGTTGAGTTTGGGCTTTTCAGTTTATGCTGTTCGTTTGATGTGTGGTTTGGAGGTTGTTTTGTGTTTGAAGCACGGGAGGTCAGGATTGAATTTGTTTTTGTCAGTTGTTTAATAGGATGTGTGATGTTCTTATTTGAATTTGATGTTTCTGGTGTGACAGCATTAGGTTTTGGTGGGGGCGGGAGTGGAGGGGGTTTCTAAGGAGTTTTGAGAAATAGGGTTGCTTATGTGTGAAAGTGTGGTTATCTGAGAGGTAGGGGGGTGGGGTCGTTATTTGTGGTAGGTGTTTTATTCGTAGATTGTGTTGTTTGGATCAGGTTTTTTGTGACTGCAGCGTACGAGAGGTTAGGAGGTGTCAAGGGGTTTTGTTGTTTATAAATTTTCCTTGTTTCTGCCATGCTGCATTTTTTGCTGGTTTTTATTTTTAGGGTTTCTTTGGTCTGGAGGTAGCGGGGCATGTTTTCGAGGCTGACGGGTGTTCATCGAAGTAGTTTGCGCATGAGATACGTGAGCAGTTGTTTGGATGGTGAGGGGATAAGTTGCACGTCTCACACGATGCACTTCTGTTGCACCTCTTGGTGGTGTGGCCTAGGAGTTGGCAGTTGCAACAACGCATGGGATTGGGGAAATATTCCTCTACCTTGGCGTTGTACCACCCAATATCAAGAGTGCTTGGGGGGCAGAAGAGGTCAAAAGTGAAGAGCATAAGACCAGTTGGGCGTTGGATACCTTCTGAGGACTTCTTAAATTTGTAGACTTTAGCTACTCCTTGCGATCTCATTTCTTCGATGAGATCGAGATCTACATTGATGAGGAAGGGAGCGTAGACTGTACCTTTTAATGCGTTTAGGTTGGAGTGAAGAGTGACGTTGATTGGGCATAGGTTAGATTGCGTTTTTTTTTTTTTTTTTTTTTTTTTTTTTTGTAGAAAGAAGTCAGCTATCTTTTGGGATTTCACAAGGATTAGCAAATTTCCGTCGCGCAATTGGGTAATATGTTCGTATGGCGTGCTTATTCCATCAGTCGCTTTTTTGAGGATGAAAACACTAAATGAGGAAAGAGGAATGTCTTTGTTGGCTGGCGATATGACAATAAATTTGGGGTTAGGTTGTATGTATGGTCACTTGTGTAAGGAATAGGGGAGGGTTTTTTTTTTTTTTTTTTTTCGTTTTTGTGTTTGGGTTCGATTAGCGTCTCCAAATCGAGTCCGCTAAATCGATTACCCGGAGAACTACGTGGCTCATCGGCCATAATGTATGGATATTTTTTTTTTTTTTTTCACTCTATGCATTGGTTTTATTCGTCACTTGTTCAAAAGAAACAGAAAATACCGAGAGAGCTATGTGAAAATAGCGGAAAGGTACACCAAAGAAGAGAGCGACCAAAAGAAATTCGAACTAGTCAGTTAGTTTTAGTTTTAATTGACTTTTATTTCAATAAATATATTACAATAAAAATATTAACAAGTCATTATGGGTTTGACGTATGGCCGTCTACCAGGTTGACAAAGTATAAATTTAAGATCTTCTATTGGAAATCTCCCTCTATTATACGCTTTCTGTACCGAAGTGCTGCTATTGAGTAATTATATAAGACATCCCGTCCTTTTTTTCCATTTAAGATACTTATCATTTCATCACGCTGATAGTCGAATTTCTTTAAGAATTGGACAACTTACTTACTTATCAGGCCAGCGATCCATGGAGGATCTGAGCCTGAGCTATAGCTGCCTTCCATCCTTGACGGTCTTTCATCCGCGATTACTTGGTCTTTATACCGGAGGTTCGGTCTTCCTCTTCTTCTCGAACCAGGAGGCTCGGAGTCGAAGACCCTCTTAGCTGGAGCGTTGATGTCCATGCGCTCGATGTGGCCGAGCCAGTATAGTCGACGGATCCTTGCCTTCCGGACTACATCCACATCTTGGTACAGCTCGTAGAGTTTGCGGTTGTGTCTTCTTCTCCATTCACCTTGCTCACAGACAGTACCAAATATCCGGCGCAGAATTTTTCTTTCGAAAGAACCCGAAATCAGCTCCGCTGTCCTGCTTATCGTCCAGCTTTCGGCTCCGTACAGCAAGACTGGCAGAATGAGCGTTTTGAAAAGCATGACTTTGGTCTTTCGAGTGAGGAGTTTTGACCCCAGTTGTTTGGACAAGCCGAAGTAGCAGCGGTTGCCAAGGGCGATTATTTGCCGGATCTCCACTGTGGTGTCATTTGTGGAATTTATGTTTGCCCCGAGGTAGACAAACTCCTTAACTACCTCGAAATTGTAGCTGTCAATTGTTATATTTTGTCCCAGGTGGTGAGCGACGGATTGGTTTTTGCTTGACAGCATGTATTTCGTTTTGTCCTCATTGATCTTAAGACCAACTCGTTTCGCCTGTTCTTCAATCACCGTGAATGCTTCCACAATGCCACGGCGAGAACACGCGATGATGTCGATATCATCCGCGTATCCTAGCAGCTGGATGGACTGTTGACGCCTGCCCGTCGCAGTATCTGCTCCAGCACCAGGTTGAAGAAGTCACATGACAGCGCATCTCCTTGCCGAAATCCGGTGCATATTTCGAATGATTCCGAGGTCCTAGAACCGAATTGCACGGTGCATCGCGTGTTTTTTAGAAAAGATGGTGTGTATCGATTCGAAACTTACTTACTTAACGGGCGCTACAGTTCGGGGTGAACCTGGGCCTCAACCAACATGCCTCTCCACCTAGCACGATCTTTCGCTAGTCTTTTCCAATGCCGCACGCCCAGTTGGTTTAGGTCCCCTTCCACCTGTGCGCGCCACCTTAGGTGCGGCCGTCCTCTATTTCTTCGTCCCTCGGGGTTGGATTCAAAGACTCTACGGGCTGGAGCTGTGGTGTCCATTCGCTCTACATGGCCTAGCCATCTTAGGCGTTGGATCCGTAGACGCCTGACCAGACTCATGTCGCTGTACAACCCGTACAGTTCGTGATTGAATCTTCTCCTCCAACCCTCCTCTGTGTTTAAGGGACCGAAAATCGAACGCAGAATCTTTCTCTCGAAACGACCAAGGATTTCCTCATCCGCTTTAGATAAAGTCCATGTTTCTGCGCCGTATAACAGGACCGGGATAATTAAGGTCTTATATAAGGTCAACATGGTCGTACGAGAGAGGGCTCTACTTCTCAGTTGCTTCTTGAGCCCAAAGAAGCAGCGGTTGGCAAGAGTAATTCTGCGCTTGATTTCGAAACTGGTGTCGTTGTTCCAAGTCACCGCGGAGCCGAGGTATATGAAATCCTTAACTACCTCGAACTTATATCTGCCAATATGCACGTTCTGTCCAAGACGTCGGTGGTAAATGTCCTTTTTCGATGACAGCAGATATTTAGTCTTGCCCTCATTAACTGCCAAACCAATTTTTGCCGCCTCCATCTCAATACTCGCAAACGCCTCACTGACATCTCGCTGCGATCTACCTATTATGTCAATGTCGTCGGCGTATGCAAGGAGTTGCGAGGATTTGAAGTAGATTGTGCCTCTTGTATTGGCCTGTGATTTTTGCACAATCATTTCCAATACGATGTCGAAGAAATCACACGACAGCGCATCGCCCTGCCTAAATCCTTTTTTGACATCAAAACTATCGGTGAGGTGCTCACCGATTCGGATGGAGCAGCGAGCATTTTCCAAGGTCATCCTGCATAGTCTGACGAGCTTCGCAGGGATGTCAAAAGTAAACATGGCGTTATATAGCTCGTCTCTAATTACGCTGTCGTATGCGGCCTTGAAGTCGACGAATAGATGGTGCGTATCGACTTGAAACTCATTGGTTTTCTCCAGGATCTGCCGTAGTGTGAAGATTTGATCGATGGTGGACTTCCCTGGCCTGAAGCCACACTGATAAGGACCTATCAGCTTGTTTACGAATGGCTTCAGGCGTTCACACAAAACGGCAGCGAAGATCTTGTATGCGACATTAAGGAGACTTATTCCTCTATAGTTGGCGCAGTCAAAGGGATCTCCTTTTTTGTGGATCGGGCAAACAATGCTGAGACTCCATTCCTCGGGCATGCTTTCCTCTGACCATATCTTACAGATGAGCCGGTGCATGCTCCTAACCAGCTCACCCCCAGCCGCTTTAAAGAGCTCAGCAGACAGTCCATCTGCGCCAGCAGCTTTATTCGACTTGAGTTTCGACATGGCAATCTCAACTTCGTCGAGGTCAGGTAGACGGAATTCTCTGCGATCTTCGTCGTTAAAAAATGGATCATTCTGCCTGACGGCGGTATGTTGGTTATCATCGCCGTTATACAGTCTGCAGAAGTAGTTTTTCCAAATTCTCAGCATCGACTGCGATTCTACTACTAGGTGTCCGTTCTCATCCTTACAGGCCTCCGTTCGGGCTTTATAGCCTTGAGACATTCGTTTTATCCGCTGATAAAATCTTCGAACGTCGTGCCTGCAATAGCACCTCTCCAAGTTTTCAATCGCCCGCTTCTCGTGCTCTTTCTTTTTTCTCTTGAGAAGCTTATGTTCCTCCCTTCTCTTAAGCTCGTAGAGCTCACGAGCCGCTCTTGTTTTTTTGTGTAGTGAGGCTTTGTATGCCTCCTGCTTTTCCGCATGAATCCTTCTACACTCGTCATCGAACCAGGTGTTTCGTCGTGGTGGAGCTTTAAGGCCCAGCACTTCCGTTGCTGTGCTCTTCAGGGCTTGTTTGCACAGGCTCCATTGTTGCTCTACTGACTGAGTGGAGGATTGAGGTGTATCGGAGAGCTTAAGGGAGACGCGGTTGGCAAAAGCACTGGCGATCTCCGGCGATAGTAGCTTTCCGACGTCATAGCTTGGTGTTCTAACTCTACTCCGCGGTGTTCGTGTTATGCGCTGACGTATCTTGGCTACTACAAGATAGTGGCCTGAATCGATGTTCGCTCCTCGGAAAGTGCGAACATCAAGAATAGTGGAGGCGTGTCTGACGTCAATCGCGATGTGGTCAATCTGGTTGGTGACTGATTGATCTGGCGACCGCCAGGTGCCTTTGTGTATATCGAGGTGAGAAAATCGTGTGCTGGCTACAAGAAGATTTCGCCCCGTGGCAAGGTCGATCAGCCTATGTCCGTTATCGGATGTGGTGTCATGTAGGCTGTGTTTGCCGATGACTCGCTCAAAGATGCTTTCTTTACCCAGCTTAGCGTTAAAATCCCCTAGTATGATTTTGGTATCATAGCTGGGGCATTTGGTATATGTTCGGTCTAGGAGATCAAAGAAATCATCTTTGATTGGGGGTGGCCGTGGTGCAGTGGTTAACATCATCGACCGCCGAGCGGAAGGTCTATAGTTCAATTCGCTTCATAGCCAAGAAAAAAGTAATTCCTCAACGGACAAAAGTATGCAACGCAGTTGTGAATGGAAAGTTACCAGATGTACTGCTGCAGGCATAACACTCACAGTATATGGTCAACTGGAATTCATCCTGTGCGTATGCAATACTAAGAAGTGCTTGAACGAATTAGTACGGACTACAACCAAAAACGCGTAATTCGGTCGGCTCTCGTCCTATCTAGGACAACCACCCCTGAGAGTTAACGAACATCAACGAACCAAACCACTGTACTCCGTTCAGGTTGTGTGTCTATCACATCATAAGAGAATATAAAAAACTCTTGAACCTGCGCGAGTTTCTAAAAAAAAAAAAAAAAAAAATCCTTGTCTTCCGTGGGGACATGGACGCATATGAGGCTGATGTTACAGAAATTTGCCTTGATGCGGATCGTTATGAGGCGTTCACTCACATACTGGAAACTTGGGACTTTATGTCTTAATCCACCTCTAACAACAAATCCGCATCCAAATAGTCTCTGTCCTCTCTCCCTATAGCAGTCACCGTAGTAAATGTCGCAGTTTTTCATCCGCTTTTTACCCGGTCAATTCCATCGCATTTCCTGGATGGCGGTTATGTCCGCTTTATAGCGGTCTAGGGCGTCCGCAAGTTGTTCGGCCGCACGTGGTCTGTTTAGGGACCTAACATTCCACGTACAGAACCGAAGGTCCTTGTTTGTTTTTTGTTTTCTTATAGGGTCGTCAACATAGATCCG
Organism: Eumerus sabulonum; assembly: GCA_951905685.1. Lineage (NCBI taxonomy): Eukaryota > Metazoa > Arthropoda > Insecta > Diptera > Syrphidae > Eumerus > Eumerus sabulonum. The sequence goes on from OX645060.1 coordinate 93,782,967, forward strand.
TTCCGTTTTATTATCCGAGGCTGTTTTGTGTTTCTGAGCAATTAGTGGTGTTACGGTTATGGTTCGCTAGACCATAGCCCAACCGACACTAATCATGTTTGGTGGCGCAGGATACTCGCCATTCGGCCTCTTCCGTCAGTAATTTCCCTTTTAAGGAAATTTCCAGATGGCACCACGAGGAGGTGGAAGTAGGACCTGACTAGCAGAGCTGCAAGATGTTCGGCTGCAGAGGCTCTTACTCACTTTTTGTCGGGCCAGCATCCGTCGGCAGATGCTACCCCTACGAGGCCTTTGCTAGTCCTTCACCATCGATTCGAAACTCGTTGGTCTTTTCCAGGATTTGTCGAAGTGTGAAAATTTGGTCTATAGTTAATTTGCCGGACCGGAAGCCGCACTGGTAGCTGCCGATTAGTGCGGTGCAAAATGGTTTTAGACGGTCACACAATACGCTGGACAGGATCTTGTATGCGACATTGAGCAGGGATATACCTCTATAGTTCTTGCAAGAGGTAGGATCGCCCTTTTTTGTGGATGGGGCATATAGAGCTGGTATTCCAGCCGTCGGGCATGCTTTCATCTTCCCAAATTCTGCAGATGATCTGATGCATGCTCCCTACCAGAACATCGCCGCCAGCCTTAAAGAGCTCTGATGGCAAGCCATCTGAGCCTGCGGCCTTGTTGTTCTTCAGCTTCTGAATTGCTGTGCCGACTTCTTCGATGCTGGGTGGGAGGACTACTTCAGCGGCTGGAGTTGGGATTTCCTCGGTCCCTACCACTCTCTCTTGGTCATGCTCCTTAAGCAGCTGCTGGAAATGCTGCTTAAATACATCCACTATTCCCTGTGGGTCGGTGACAAGACCCTCACAGTTTCGAAGAGCCTTGGTGCCATTTTTGAAGCCTCCTGCAAGGCCTTTGGTTTTCTTGTAAAAGGCTCGTGTTTTATGTTTATCCCTAGACTCCTCGATATCCTTGAGCTGGGAGGCTGCGAAAATTCTTTTCTTTTGTCGCAGTAGTTTCTTCTCCTCCCTTCTGGCTCGGTACTCTTCTTGCGCTGCCCTGGTTTTCCTCTGCAGCGCCTTTTGGTACGCCTCGTCGGTTGCTGCCTTTTTCTGCTCACACTCGGCATCATACCACGGGTTTCTTGTCGGGGGTGGTAGGTATCCTAAGGTGGTTTCCGCTGCTTCCTGAATGGCTGAGCGGCAATGCAGCCACATATTATTGGCATTTGTGTTCGACGTAGGTATACCGTAGAGTCTTTCGCTCAGCTGCTCCTTGTAGACTCTGGCAACCTCGGTATGCTCAGGCGCCCAATGTCGAACCTCCTCCTGATGGGCTGGTGCAGCTTTCTGACATTCGACAGTCGAGCTCTGAATCTTGCTGCTACGAGGAAGTGGTCAGAGTCGACATTTGAATTGGACAAACACCAAGAAAATGCAGGATATCTTCTCTCTCTTTCATATTGCACAGGCAACAAAGTGTTGGTAAATCTAGACGATGTGGTATAAGGTTTAGTTGGACAAGTTCTCCTCTCATTTTAAATGTAGTACTTATTTTTTCAACTGAGTGACTTAAGGAAATACGATTTTTCGTTTAAAAAGTGGTTAAGTTTTCTATAGTAGTTCCTATATAGTCATGATTCAGCTTCTTCAACATATTGGTCATACGTATGTCTGCCAAACTTCTCCAAAATTGAGTCGAATTTTTGTCTTAAGAGATGAGGTTGTTCGTTCGCTTGGACAGTCAGATTTATTCTGCTTTCTGCTGCTACTCTCTGCCATCCTTCACAAATATTTCCGTTTGTTCTAATTATACATTTTAATACTATGTTTGGTAATCTGGATTCATTCATCTCTAGTACTTTTAAGGCATAGTTGAAGTGTATTTTGAGAGTGTACAATCCAAAGGCGGGGTTCCAGTTTCAATGTGTAGTATATAGTTAGGGGTATTTTTTGGTAACCGAAATATTCTCTTCAAGAAGTACCGAAGCAATTTTTCCACCGCATCATAACCTTTGTAATCCAAGACTTGAGATCCATATAACATTATCGAGGCTGCGGTCGAGTGGAAAAAGGTTTGCTTTGCACCTTGCAGCGTATTTGCTTTTGAAACAACGTTCCCAAATCGCACAGATAGCTCTTTTAGCTCTCAATTTCTTTGCCGTCTAACTTCCATTTTTCCAAATGTGAGTAGCGTCCCCCTGCTTTTCTGAATACCATCATTTTTGATTTCTCAAGATTAACAGTGAGATTCCAGCATTTACAATGTGCGCAAAGTCTGTTTATCATCAACGATGTCATCCGCATACATCAATGCAGGTATTGTTACACCACATAACCTAATTCCACCTTTTACATCATCAGTTATGTCACTGATGTATGATATAAAAAGGAGTGCGCTTAGAACACAGCCTTGCTTAACGCCCATTGAAGTTTTGAACTCCTCAGAAATCATGTCTCCATCCCACACATCTGCACTATTGTTCTCATACAAGGCTCGAAGGATTTGAATAATTTTGCTCGATACACCTATTTTCGACAGTTTGTAGAGGAGTGCTTCACGCGGTATTGTATCAAAAGCTACTCGAAAACCTACAAAGAAGGCGTACAACTTTTTTTTCTTACTCTGATAATATTCAGCGATGTTTGTTAGGCAGAATATCTGATCGATTGTAGAATAACTTTTTCTAAATCCAGCTTGATATTCTTTAACAATGTTATGTTCATGGACCCATTCGTACAGTCTTTTATATATTAGGGCGGCAAACAGTTTGGCTGAAGTATTCAGAAATGTAATCCCTCTGTAGTTCTTCGGATCTTTGTAATCGCCTTTGTAATCGATTGCTTTCTTAAATGCAGTGGAGACATTAGCAGAATCAAATATTAGATTAAATTCTATTGTTAGCGAATATATAAACTCGTTTGTGCTTTTGTAGAATTCAAACGGGATGCGATCCATACCTGGTCTCGTCTAATTGTGTCTAATTGTTCGTCTGTGAACAGGGGGGCTGCATATTGAAACAGTGGTGAGGTTATTGGGGCATTAAGAAGCTTATCGAAGTGGGTCCTGATCTGCGGGGCCTTGAGAGACAGAGAGATGTTTGTCGTGTATCCGTTTATGTACTTGGTGGCCTTCCAAAACTGAGCTGAAGACCTTGAGGTGTTAATGAGCGTGCAGTTTCGCTGTTCAAGAGTTATTTTTTTTACAGTGACAAATGCGCTTGTATTCCTTGTTAGTATCTTGGTAGAGTGTTTTAAAAAAGGTGGCATTATTACTTCTCAAAAGTTTCAAAAATGTTAAGGATTGGTTTCTTGCTTTCAAACATTCTGAATCACACCATTTTGATTTATGTGCATTACTGAATTTTGGGTTCTTCTGTTGCGGAATAGATTTCTCTATGATTTCCGTTAAAACTTCAATATTGGCCGTATAATTATGCGAATCTCGTTCCGCAAGGTGAGTATTCATGTTTTGTTGGTAAGTCTCGAGCATTCGATTGTTCCAAACAAATTTTGGCAAAAGACTTAGTGGTTTCGTGTTAGCATAGTTGCAACTAGCAGCAAGATTGACAGTTACTTCCAAGGGCATGTGGTCCGAAAAAATTTCAATTCCAACTTGAAAACTGTCTAGGAACGTATACCAATTTCCCGAAACAAAGCAGTAGTCAATAACTGAACATGATGTTCCTCTGATAAAGGACAGTTCACCTTCTGGATCACCTTTGCAACTACCATTCAACAGATGCATGTCATACCCATCAGTAGGTTCAAGGATTTTCTCTCCTTTTCTATCACAGATTGGATCCTTCGATTTCCGATAAGGTTCTAGAAAACTGGTGTTGTATCCGGACGTGAAGTTATTTTGTGATAGTCCTACTCGGCCATTAAAATCCCCAATAAGCATAATATCCGTAAAGTCTAAGGAATGTAGTGAGTCACAGAGCTTGTCGAAAGCACGCAGCCAATGATTACAGTTTAAGTAGAGAGGTATCAACATGACATCAAATTTATTCGATTTTAGATTAATGACATTTATTTCTCCAGCTTTTCTAAATTTAGCGCAGGTCCCTTCAAGGTTATCTCAAAAACCGAAAAGTGTTCCACCAGTTCCTCTTCCAAAAAGTGAAGTTTTTACAGCAGGAGATCAGATTAATTCATAGTTCGCAAATATGTTCTTAAATTGATTAAAAGTTGATGTTGATGGGGATACACGCTTTTAAATACTTCCTCCGCAAAAAACCCACGAGTTTAATTCAATTTCAATATAAGAACTAATTTCTTTATTATTCCTAAATTCAATAACTTAAGCTAAAACTAAAACTAAAAATGAAGTGCAGTTTGTGTAGCTCTAAGGTCGATAGAGCTGATTTAAAACTTCAGTGTAGTGTATGCAAAGAATTTCTTCATGCTAATTGTGCCATTTTGGAAAAAAGAGAAATTGAATTTTATGAGAAAGACAAGCAACATTTTAGGTGTGAGAAATGCGTTTCGCAGAGAAGAAAATCAATTTCTGTGGACATTCAGCTAAACCCGTTGATTACCATCTGTTCTGGGAAATCTACCACTATTAAGTCACCTAACTTGGTTACGGCAAACTCGGCTTCGACTCTGGCTCCTGCCTCCCATGACGACAACAATTTGGGTGAGCAAACAATGACTTTACGAATGCTATATAATGAGATTATTAAGCTGAATCAAATTAACTCTGAAGCGCTAAATAAAATAAGAACTCTCGAAGAGAAGAATGCATGTCTCTCAAGAAAAATTAACTCAATGGAATTGAAATTAAATAAAATAGCGCAAAGAGAAAAGGAGAGTACTGTTGACATTGTCGGCATTCCTAATGTAGACAATGGGAATGTCAAAGAGAAAGTTAGAGTACTGCTCACTTCAATTAATGAAGACATTAGTTCTGACGACATAGAGACTTGTTTTGTTAAAAACATTAAATCCAATACCAATAATAAAAAACATACTGCTCTCAGTGTTGTATGCGTAAAATTCTCGTCTCTTTCACGATTTCATGATTCTTTAACCGACTATACAAGATCTTTATTGAGGGCGGCGAATAACCTTAAAAGGACTAAAAAATGTAAATTTGTTTGGATTAGGGATTCTTCCGTTTTTATTAAAAAAAGCGAAGGTGAAAAAGCAATTGAAATAAATTCATTTGAGGACTTATCTAACTTTGAGAACTGATATTGTTATCTCTTAAATTATGAATAACGCCAATGTAAATAGCAACATTTCCTTAAATTCTCTTGTTAATTCACATACTGACAATAGTCTTTCACCTTCAATTACTAATAACATCAAATGCTATTGTATAGACCATCCAAGTTTTGAACAATACTCTGGTTTCTCGACCATTCACCAAAACATATCAAACAGATCAAATATTGACATCTTTTTTACTCATCTAGCATCTCTGAATCATTTACCAGATATGATGTTTCTCTCAGAAATCTGGATTTTTGAAAACGAGGTATCAAGTTATTATATACCCAATTACAGATTTGAGGCAAACTGTAATGAGACATATGCGGCTGGGGGTATTGCAGTCTTTTTTAGAGAAGATTTAATTGGTGTTGTAATCAAAAATATAATTTTGAAAAGCGCTGATTGTATTAGTTTATGTTGTGAAATCTCTGGTCGTCGTTATTGCATAATTTGTATATATAGGTTGCATAAATACGCCGTAAAAGAGTTTTTAGAAGAATTTCTAGGGCTACTGGAATCTCTAACATGTAAAAATGTGGTTCTGACTGGTGATTTAAATATAAATATACTTGTCGATTCATTAGGTGTTGACCGATTCTTATCTACTTTGTCTTCGTTTGGCTTCAAATCAGTGTTAAATCAACCTACTCGTATGAATGCATGTTTAGATCATCTCTTTATTAGGTTTCACCATAGCAACAATGTGCATTATAAAACCGAAGCTTTCGATTTAAATATTACAGATCATAAACTCACTAGTATCCAACTTGGCCATTATGTATCTAGAAAAGGAGCGGCTGAATTCAAAAATATTAAAAAAAGAAAAATTTTGCAGCTCTAAGACAGCATTTGAATTATGAATTTTGGGATGATGTTTACATTGCAGATAATCCGTCTGTTGCTTTTAAATTATTTCTTAATAAATTGCAGTTGTATATATCTAGTTGGAGTCAAAATACATACAAACCGGTTAAAAATTTAAATGTCTTAAACCATGGATGACTCTTCCTTTATTGAAGAAAGTCAGAAAGAAAAACAAAATATGTTTGCTACTCAAGAAGCATCCGAAGAACACCAGGATCAAAAACTTCTACAAAAAATTATGCTCGGAGCTAAGCGTCGAAATACCATCCCATAAAGATAGATACTTTAGACATAAATTAGCCAATAATATAGGAAACCCGAAAAAAGAGTGGGAGGCTATTAATGCTATTTTAAACAGAGCCAAATCGAGTGCTGATATAATCATAAATAATAAGAACAGGACTGTATCTGATGCTCTAGAAATTGCTAATATGTTCAGTGATTTTTTTACCAACATTAACTGTTTCCAATCCAATGCTGTTGAGCTCCCTAGACTATATGATTCTAATTTAATACAAGACAATTTCCAGGCAAATAGTTTTTTCTTTCATGAGTTCTCGGCTGCCGAAATTCAAAAATTGATAATGTCGCTAAAAACATCGCACTCGTGTTCTTCTGATCAGATATCTATAAAATCCCGCATCTTATCTTTTTTAGAGTTAACAAAATTTCTTCAGTAATTCACAATTTGGTTTCAGAAATGGTAAATCGACAGAAAATGCTTTATTGAAGTTCACTGGTGAATTATATCTTAGTTTGAATGCATCGGAAATACATTCTGCATTGTTCATCGATATTACCAAAGCCTTTGATACTGTAGATCACACTTTGTTGCTAAATAAACTTTTTAAAGCTGGCTTTAGGGGTTGCATCTACGATTGGTTTGCTTCATACCTTAGAGGTCGTAAACAGATAGTGAAAATCAAAAACAGTTTTAGTTCACCGAAAACTATTAATATGGGTTCTTGGTACCATTCTGTTTATAGTTTATATTAACTCTTTATTTATCCAAGCCTTCAAAGGAAAAATAACAGCTTTCGCTGATGATGCAAATCTTACCTATTCAGGCACCAGTTACCTAAACTTATCAGTTGATTTAAATCACGATTTAGATATTCTACGAAGATGGTTTAATGAACATAAATTAGTGAGCAGTAGCAAAACGCAGTTCATGATTTTTAATTTAAAAGTAGAAAATTGCGATAATATTCCTTTATATTACCATTCACCTTGTTGCTTAAAATTCCCTTTAGTAACATGCCAAAGTGGTTTTCTCGGTTTTCAAAACAATGTGAGTTGCAATGGCGCCTGCTTTCCAATTGAACGTGTGGATAAACTAAAATACCTAGGCATAGTTGTGGATAGTAAACTTACTTGGAAATATCATGTATTCTACCTTAAGCAATGTTTAAACAAAGTAGTGAGACAACTGTATTATCTTAGTCAAAATTGCGGTATGTCTGTTTTAAAATTGGTTTACGATGGTTTGATAAAATCCAAGCTTCAGTACGGACTATCCTGCTGGGGCGGTGCTTATCCCAGTACCATTAACCCATTATTAATTAAACAAAAACATGCTGTCAGAATCATATGTAAAGTAAAATCGTAGAACCCCTAGTGACCAACTGTTCAGACGTCTTGATATTCTTCCTTTAAGGCACTTATATTGTTATAAAGTTTTAAAAATTTTCTTCGATAATTCCGGTTTTTATGATATGAGATTTCATATTAATTACAACTTACGTGTAAATTCTAGTACCTTTGCGACTATACCACCGATTCACAAAACACATTTCTCCCGGTTTTATATCGTCACTGCACCTCGCTTTTTCAATTTATTACCCGAGAATCTTAGATCCGAGAGAGTGAGAACGGTTTTCTTACGCGGCAATAAAAAATGGCTGTTTTGTTTTAACCATTCTACTATTAACACCCTCTTCAACCCGATTGTTTAGATTTAAATTTGGATGGTCTGGCATTTTTATTCTATTCGCCTCCTATTTTTCCCACATATAATTTTAACTTAATTTTTTGTATATATCTTTATATGAATTTATATTTCCCCATCAACTGTTTTTTTAATTAATGTGAAAACTGGAGTTGATATATACATTCACCTCTTATCACTTGGACAACAGACTGTATCTTTTGTTTCACGCGAACATTGTATATTGATATTTAATGTAAATAGATACTGTATTATGTTTAATTATAAGATTTTTGCCATGAAATAAAAAAAATTAATAAAATAAAATTTAATTTCTTCGTTCACTAATAGATGAGTTTCGTATAATAGAAAAATATCAAAACTTTTAACATTGTTAAAAAATGTTACAAAATTCGTTTTGTTTTTTAAACCTGATACATTATAGCTTACAATTTTTATTTTCTTATACACTTAAGTTTTTTCAGCATCATTCTGGTAGACTGGGACACATCATGCGTCGTTTAAGACCGCCTTAGAGCTTGTGGACGGATCCATGGATTTTTCGCCTACTGGCATTTTATTATTTTTGCCATCACTGCAACGGCTGACATTGCCTGTCATTGCCGACATTGAAAGAAAATGGAGCCATTATTAGCCAAAGAAATTACTATAAAAAAAGATCGAACGATGACGCCAGAGAGGATTTGATTTGAAGTTTTGTGAGGTTTATTTTCTTTCGTAGCTGTTTTGTTTGTATTTTTAATTTCGTTAATCAAATGTTTTCATTTATTGAAATGTCTCCAAAAATAGATTGGATGACTTCAATCCCATTTCTTTCTCCACATCTCAACCCAAGTGCAGAAAAGAAAAGACTTTGTTGGCAATATGCAGATGATCATCCCGCAAAGAAATCTTTATTGCAGCGTCTTTTTGACGAAGTTCTTTCATGATTGAAATCATTTTTGCCCGACGTTGTCTGACGGTAAAGGGTAAATCCTTTTGTATGCTTATTCCAGTGCCCTTCGACTTGAACGCATTTTTAATAACGTTCCAGGCAGACTCATTGGATCTCATTTTAAGGGTTATCGTTGATTTGTTGACTGCACGGGTATGTGTCCTGTACGCGGAGTCAACGTCTTTGTTCGGGGTGGAGTCAACTAAGCTGGCGCAAATAGCCTTTGCTCACTCATATCAATTTAATCTTTGGCAGGCAGATGAACTACAAGATTTGCTTCACTACTCTTTTGTAGAAGTCGGTCAAGCTGGCTCTCGAGACGCTTGTTATGTTCTTCCAGGTAGATAACTTTTTGTTCGAGCTCTTCTTTTCGCACCGTCAAAGCAGAAATTTGGTTGAAGAAAATCTACAGGTCTTCCTTTGAAGCTAGTTGTTATTTGAGTTTTTTGTTATTTTCAACAAGGATTTCTTGTATTCTCTCAATACTCAAACCAGAAGAAGAATCCATAGCGAGTTTTGGTTCGATTGCGTTCTGGATTTGGTGGGCGTTGTGTATGTAGCATGGCTTTATAGGCGTTTTGCTTTGCTACATGGGCTTGCCCGCATTGTTCATAAAACCAGGGGTTTCTAGCTGAAAGTGGCTTGAAACCCAACACATCAAAGGCAGCGTCTTTGATGGCACACTGGCATTGCTCCCACTGTTGTTCTGTGGGTTGCTCCGGTGTTATTGGAGTTTGCGAGAGGTTGAGGGAAACTTGATCATATTTTATTGTTTTTGTTCTAAAAATAAGAAAGCCGTAATGGAAGTGAAACCAGTATAGAAATTCAAAATATGTTTGGAGGGGGTGTTCTCAACCCATCTTTATTAGAATCTTCCGATATCTAATAAAAATGGGAAAAGTCTTCAGCAAAAAAAAAAAAAAACTAGCTTCTGTAGCATCACAATCAAGAACCGTGTTTGAACTGAATGGCGTTACAGTCCAAAGACGAGCTTCTCTCAATCACTTATGTTGTGTGTGATTTTATTTCTCCATAGGTGAATGGGACCTACAGTATGTTGCCGATTCCGAACGGCTAATTTCGAGAAGTTTTTAATGACAATTATACTACAGGGGGTCAAGACTCCGCTGAGGAGAAGCACAGTGAAAACACATTTGATGACATAGCTGTTGTCGGGATTCGATCCCGTGTCATCGGCGTCAGAGGCCAACATAAGAGCCCACTGCGCTCTCAGAATGAATAGTTATCATGGATTAAAAATGGGTTCTTTACCATAATATTAAACGTCGCCACCATTGGCTCAGTCCAAAAAACAGAGCAGCATACGTTTTCAGAAATGAACCTTGCCCACTCAATACATACATATGTTACTGATATTGTATTGGGATTCTACAGAATATTCCAATTTGAGTTATTACCTCCTAGCTAAGTTATTACCGCAAAAATCTACTGGCAACTTGTACAGAGATTCAAGTTGGCACTAGAGTAGAAACTGTTCTATTTCATCAGCACAATGCTCGCCCTCATACAGTTACGTGTACAGACCACCAGGACACAGTAATAGGAGTACGGTTAGGAAAAAGTGTTGGATTCCTTATTCTCCAGATTATCTCCTTTAGATTTTTATTTGTTTCGAAGTCTGTAAGACTTTCTTGATGAAAAAAAATTTTAGAACCAAGAGGCTCTTGCGTGTTCTATTTGTCACACCCAAACAAGGTATTTAGTGATGGCGACAAAAAATTACATTGAAGACTTAATGTTTGAACTTTGTGCAAATTATTTAACTTTAAACAGGCATGTAAAAATCGTGCAATTATTTTTCTAATTTATTTACATTTTAATAATAAATTATAATAATGGTCAACTTTGGGGCTCTTCCTGGACTGAAATAATATCTCCTTTATCTGCTATCGGCATTTTTTCAATTGTTCACCAACACCCTATTCCTAAAGACGTTACAGGTAAAAAAGCAAAGTGAATGATTCAGTTAAGTGCCGCCGTTTATTCAATTCTAGAAACTCTTCACGACCGTACCCTTATCTTTTATACAAGTACGAGTATATGCATAGTTTCACATTTTCCCTTATATTAATTTTCTAACAACTTATTTATTGTATATATGTATGCTCGTATATAAGTTGCCTAATCCGTTTCATTCTCAGGTACTCTTATTGATGAAGATGAGCAGACTAATTTACCAAATCGGGTTCGTGTAGATCAAGGAAATTCTGAAGGGGAGGAGCGTGTTGATCTGAATGTTACTAATTTAGAAAAAGAATTTGAAGAACGACGAAGACAGTTTTACTCCGCTGAAAATGAATGTATGTATATAATTATAAACTTATTGTTATCGTCTATTATGGTTACGCCATTTTGAAATACAGTCTTTGAAATGCATTTAAACGCATATAAGTATTGATTTCACAGAATTGTTTTAACATAAATAATATTGAATAAAAAAAAAAAAAAAAACATTACAAGGAAACAAAGAAGTTTGGTGTTGAGACTTTGGCGGCCAACACGTCACACTATTTAAAACACTCATTCGAAAGTAATTACATTTTCTTTTTCATTCGAATTTTCTCTTAAACTGTTAAAAGACGTATGAAAATATAAAATAACCCTTTTGTAACACGAATATCGGCAATAGATTGTACGCAATAACGTTGTTTATTTTTTAAAATATACTATGTTTTGTACACAAGATTCACGATATATTTATATATATCTTCTTGGATGGCGTTACAGCCCATGAAGGACCAGAGCCAAGCTTCTCTCAATCACCCATGTTGTGTGTGATTTATTTTTCACATAGGTGAAAGGGACCTACGGTTTAATGCCGATTCCGAACGGCGTGAGTCGAGAAGCTTTTTCACGGCAAGTATACTACGGGGGGTTTTGCCAGTACCCCGCCGAGGAGGAACGCCGCGAAATAAACATTCGATATCGTCGGTGTTATCGGGATCCGAACTCGCTCATCGTGTATATATATATATACTGAAAGTTATAGCGGCCAAATTCCGCACGTGGACATAATAAAATGCGGTGCCACTACGGTACCTAGGGTGAAGTGTTCGTGCAGCGTGAGTATGCACGAAAACAAGGTACCTGGCCGAAAGAACATAGTTCCAAAGTTCGAGGCCTGGTTGGGAAATATGGTCAGGCAGCATGAGAAGGTCTCGGATTTGGATGATCCTACAATACCATCCGATTCTGCCAAGCCGATCGTCATAATTAAGCGAAGGAGGCGGCGAAAGAGAAAAGGAGAAAGCAACGGAAACCCAAGCCCAGGTGTAACAACCACTGCAACTGATGTTATAATTCAATATTTTGCCTCACACACCATACACAAAGGTATTTCCACCGAATTTATAAAATTAGAAAAATTATTGATTTTCCGATTTGTGAAGTTAACATGAATAGATGTAACTTAATTTAAAACTATGCGTCGAGACTTTGTCTATTCGCAAATTTTATATAAAAGTAGTTGGAGCTTTTAAGTTGCTGACTCGACTGTATTTTCGGTTACTAAAACCGCTGTATCGTCGGCAAACGTTGCTAAAGTCGTACCCTCTTGGTGAGGTATTTCTTGAGTGTAGAGAAGAAACAAAATCAGGCAAAGCACACTTCCTTGCGAGAACACCAGCAACGATTTCTTTGAATTCAGAGTATTCACTTCCATGTTTAAGAGGGAAAAGTCCATCTGCAAAATAAGACTTTAAGATCTTGCTTTGGAAGGACTTGTCCTAATTTGAAGTTCAAGCATTTGTGCCAAAATTTGTCAAAAGCTTGATAGACGTCAAGTAAGGCGCTAAAACATATTTTCTTTTCTTCTAAGGTTTTGTTTTTCATTGTTTATTCTATAGGTCTGGTCAATAGTAGAGTGTTTAATACGTAATAGAATGTAAATACTTTTGAGGCAATGGGCAAGAGTGATATCGGTCGAGATGATTTTTTGCCGTTTGGTTTTCATGTCCTAAGAATCATTATTACTTCGACCATATTTCATTGTCGCGGTATGTATGAAAGTCTAAATGAAGCGTTTATGGGGAGGAGTAGTTTCCTTAAGGCTTTTTTAGGCAATTGTTTCAAGACCTACCCCTTCGGGCAGGGGTAAGAATCTCCATTTTTTTTTTTACATTTTAAAATCATTCTTATTAATATCAATTTTATAACTATCTTACGCTGGACAAAATGACTTAAACTAGTAGTAGTAGTAGTAGAGTATATTTAGTATATATGTATGTAACTATTGGAATACATCAAAATAACTAAGTTAACAATGATTACATTAAATACTTAAACGATAATTACATTAAACAGTTTACATTAATTACATTCAACAATTCAAATTTAATGTTTTAATGTGATTAACCAGTAATTTTTTGAAAATTCTAAGGACATTCTGATTTTTTATTTCATTGGGAAGTTCGTTAAACATTTGTAATCCTTTATACATTAACATATTTTTTGTCCTTTCATCTCTATAAAGGGGTAAACGAAATTTTGAATTTGACCTTAAATTATAGAGCTGCACTTCTTGGATAAACTGTAAATTCGTTGCCAGGTAGTTAGGCAATAAGTTGTTCTTCATCTTATAAACAAATACTATTGCATTGAATTGTATTCGCTGTTTAATGCTCATCCATTGTAGGCAGGACAACATCATTTGAATCGGTGTATGTGTATTGCACTTGAGGATTATTCGCATAGCTTTATTTTGTAATACATAACTGTAGCCGTTTTATAGTCTCCATATTTCCCATAAAGAGGATTGTGGAGCAGTACTCGAAATGGGGTGTTATTATTGTGTTATAGATATTAATTGCACACATCGTAGTAATGTTTTTACGTATTCGACTTAGAAAACAGATTTTTTGGCGATTTTTTTGATAACGTAGGTGAAATGGTTTTTGAACTTGAGCTCATTATCTATTTTTTATTTTATTTATTTATAATTTATTAACATGTAATTAAAAATAACAATGCTAATGTATAAGGAAAAAGAGCACTAGCTGCCAGGGCTTTCGGCTCTGATAATTGAATATTAGTATTAGTAAAAATATTATATCTTGAAGCCTGCTTTTTCGATGAAACTGTTGATTTTGTTTATGTTTTCTGGGGTAGGGAAGCGCAATATTTCATATATTGGTAAGTGTGGAAGATTTATGAGAAGATTTATATGTGTACGTGAGGGGCAATCCCCTGTGCCTAGGATATGTTTTATGTCAATGCGAGAATTGCAGGTGTGGCAAATAGGAGGGTTTTCTTTTTTGAGGATGTGTTGGTGTGTTGTAATTGTGTGACCTAGTCTCAGTCTAATGAAGGTTGAGTTCATCAATTTAGTGGTGGAGGTGGGATAAGATGGATGTGTTCTCTCGGTATTGATGGCTGAGTAATGGTGGTGATAACTCTTCCAGTCCAACAGTTGATTTGCTTTGAGCTTGGTATTGATGACGCGTAGTAGGTCAGGTTTGGTGTAGAAGATCGAATTGTACACAGGAGAGCGATGTGCGAAGTTAGCGGCAGTATCTGCAAATTCGTTACCTTTTATCCCTATATGACTAGGGACCCACATGAGCTTCAATTTGTTGGGTGTTTTGATAAGCCAATCCCTGATTTTGCTAATGCTATGGGCGTTATGATTAGGATTTTTTATTGCCATTAAAACTGATAGGCTGTCTGAGCATATAACAAATTTACCAGGGGACTTTAATAAAGTTTCGATGGTTTTTGAAATGGCGAATGCCTCAGCGGTGAAGGTAGATGCACAGTTAGATAGCAGTCCTATTGTAAGCAGTTCACCATTTTCGTATGTGGAAGCATATGATGTACTGTCCTTTGTTTTGGATCCATCCGTAAAGACGAGTTTCCAGCCTTTAGATTTTAATTCGGTTGTGGTAGAAAAGAAGTAGGAATGATAGACACTTGAAGGAGTATTTGTTTTCTGGAACATCTTTAACTCGGTGATGACAGATGCCGGTTTAAGTTGCCATGGTGGATAAGATGGAACATATTTGCTGAAGTGGCATGTTGGGAGTTGTAATTGTTTTGCGGTCGTGATAGAACATGAAATAGCGGATTGAACACGCTTTATGCTTTTGGCTTTCAAACAAGATGTTACATCTTTATCCATTATAGAACTGTCAGAAAAGGCCAGTTTTATGAAAAGTTTAGCTCTGAGGGTTATAACACGTTCTTCTATGGATGGAAGTCCGGCTTCCACTAGGATGTTTTTAATCGGGCTGGTGGGGAAGGCATTGATGCTCCTGCGGGCAGCTTGATGATAGGGTGCTTTTATAATGTTGATGGTTGATTTTGGGCTGTTGCTATATAGAGGTAGTCCGTAGTCAATTTTGCTTAATATTAAAAGTTTAGTAATATTACAGAGGGTGTTGATATGTACATTACATTTTTTACTAGCTAGATATTTAATAATAGAAGCCCTAGCAGCTAGATTTTTTCTTAATACTAGACAGTGGTATTTCCAGTTATATTTTTTGTTGAATAGTATGCCTAGTATGTTTAAGTTAGTAACATTTTCTATATTAAAGTTGTTAAAGCTAAGATTGAGGTTATTGCAAGAGGTTTTGCGACAGATATGCAAGGTTTTACATTTTTCAATAGAGAGTTTAGCACCGGAATAGTCTGACCAATGAAGTATATCACCAAGAACCTCAGAAAATAAATTCTTAGTTTTGTTTAGATCATTGTGTTTGCAAAGTATGTAGATGTCGTCTGCGTAAATGCAATGGTCTAGTAGGGTATGTTTGTAAATAATTTTGCTAACGTCATCGAAGGCGATTATGAAAAGCACCACTGAAAGCGGAGAGCCTTGGGGGATACCATTGAAAAGAGGGAAAGACGAAGAAAAGGTGTTGTTGGTCTTGACACAGATTTTTCTATTGGTGAGAAAGGATCGTACATACTGTTGTATTTTTGGACCAATATTCCATAGTTTTAGTTTCTTTAGAATGAGGTGAATTCCGATTCTATCAAAAGCTTTTTCGAAGTCTAATGCCAGAATGGTAACATGATTCCGAGAGGTTAAAGCGTTGGTGATATAAAAATCTAGATGAAGAAGTGCGTCTGCGCAACCTTTACCTGGCTTGAAAGCAACTTGATTAGTGCTTATAAGTTTTTTTGAGGTGATGAACCATAGTAGTCGCCTAGCGACTATCTTTTCTAGTACCTTGGATATGCAAGGTATTAGTGATATGGGACGGTAGTTATCGACTGTTATACTATTTTTTTTTGGTTTGGGAATCGGGATTATGGTAGCCAGTTTCCAGGCTTGGGGAAAGACGCCAGAATTTAGGATGTTGTTATAGAGGGTCAAAAGTCTGGAGACGCTGGATGGTGACAGATTTTTGAGCATGGGATATGAAACCCTGTCCCTGCTAGGGGTTTTGCCTCTAAGACTGTGAAGGCAATTTTCGAGTTCTGGGCCACTGATATTTTGTTCAATAAGCTTGGCAGAAGGGGAAATAGGTGCGCTGCCTTCGTAGATGGCTAGGGAAAGGTTTTTCTCGGCAACGAAATTTGGGTTGAAGTTTTCGTCCTTTGATGCGTTGGACCAGGAGCAAGCAAAGTGGGTACTGATTTCGGTTGGAATAGATGTGGGACCAGTAGGTGTTTCTATTACTTGTATGGGCTGCTGATAGTGGTTACCAATTAGACAACGAAAATTATGCCAAATTTTGTTAGTTGGTGAGTTTGGGTTAATTGCCGCTGTGAACTTTAGTAACGCTTTTGCTTTACTTTCCTTTAACAGTCGGCGAAATTTCGCATTGTTTTTTTTAAAGCATATAAGGTTAACCAGAGTTGGGTGTTTTTTAAAGTTTTTCCATGCATTCACTTTTTCGTTTCTGAGAATATTTAGTTCATTATTCCACCATGGAACGCAACGTTTTGAGGTGGTGGTTTTGGTTTGGGGAATTGCTATATTTGCAGCTGTTCGAATTGCTTTTAGGATCTGCGCTGCTTCTTTGTTTATATTGTTGGACGGGTTAATTTCTGATAGATAATCTATAGTGAGCTTACGGAAGCAAGCCCAGTTAGCAAAATCAGTTTTAAACTTCCGGTTTATAGGCTTTTGAGCAGGGGTTGTACCAATAAAAATAGTGGAAATTATGGGAAAATGATCACTATTGTAGAGATCGTCTAAAATTTGCCAAGATGTCTTAGTGTACAATTCAGAAGAACAGCATGTTAGATCTATATGCGTGAGTGTGCTATGAGTGGAGAAATGGGTGGGGGAGCCATCGTTAAGAATTACGAGGTTTGATCTGATAAGGAAATTTTCCCAAATTGCGCCTCTAGCGTTCGTTTTAGGTGATCCCCAGAGAATACTCCAGGAGTTAGTATCACCTGTTAGAAAGATTGGGGTACTAACTTGGTTTAGTATATTTTCAAGATCGCTGGAGGAGAAAGATTGGTTGGGGTGTATGTACAAGGATATTAGAGTGAACTTGGTTGGGAGTTGTATCTCGATTGCTAATATTAGCAACGGTGAGTCTATAAGAATTTGCTTGTGCGGTATGTTACTCCTTATAAGTATTGCAATGCCTTGTTTGGCAGTGTTGATGCTATCTAAGTTATGGAAATACCCGGCGTAAAAATTGGGGGCAAATGGGTTGGAGAAGTACGGGCAGTGTGTTTCCTGAAGGGAGATTACACTGGGAGAGAATTCTTTTATTAGTAGGCTTAATTCGTTGTAGTTGTTTATGAAGCCTTTCATATTCCATTGAAGGATGTTGAGTGTGTTATTGAAATGGGTTGGTTGGTTTCGGTGTTGATCTTTTTTGGGCCGCAACCCACTCTGGGCGGCAACGGGACGGACTCGCTCGGTGTTAAGCAATTCCGTCCCATTTCCAACCAGTGAAGATTGCGACCCTGAGGGTGTTGAATTGGGAGATCTATTGTGCATCATCATCCACAACGGGTGGATTGATGAAGTAGGAATTTGTATTGATTAGATCGTTGGTTAAGGAAGTTATAGGTGATACAGAGAAAGAATTGTTGGTAATGGTTCGTGTAGGAGGTGAAGGAAGTGGGCGGTTATGGGGGTTCATATTATTTGATTTTGGTGTGTAAGGTTGAGGACTGGAACTGGGAGATGGGTAGAGTGTTTGAGGATTGTTTTTTGTTGTTGGTTTACTGAATGTTGACGTTGTTAAATCTGTATTCGTTGTATTGTTTAGTGTTATTGCTTGTGTTGATATGATTGTATTAGGGGAGGGGAGTGTCGTGGAGGGGGTTGGGGATGTGGATTGAGAGTGTTGGGAGGGAGGATTTTGTTTTGTTGTTAAGTACGGTTGTTTGGTTGTTTCTGCATAAGTGAGCGAAGAAGAGGTTGAGGTAGAAGGGTGTGAAAGGTTGTATAATCGCCTAGCCTCTGCCATACTGCATTTATTTTTTGTTTTGATCTTTAAAATTTCCTTCTGTTGTAAATATTTCGGGCAAGAGACAGATGAGGATGCGTGAGCTTCTGAGCAGTTTGCGCACATGGTGCGAGTGCACTCAGCAGGATCGTGGGGTGAAAGATTGCATGTGACGCACGTTTTGCTTCTGGTACACCTTTTAATAGTATGGCCGAGAAGTTGACAATTACGGCATCTCATCGGATTTGGGATATATTCTTGTACCTTGGCGTTGTGCCAGCCTATTTCTACCGTGGTGGGGATTTGGTAGAGGTCAAAAGTGAAGAGAACAAGGCCTGTGGCCCGTTGGGTACCATCGACAGTTTTAGTAAATTTGTAGACGTCGATGACTCCTTGAGATTTCATCTCAGCTATAATTTCGCTCTCGGCGACATTTATGAGGCAGGGAGCATAAACAATACCTTTGGAAGAATTGAGGGTATCATGCAATTTACAAGACACCGGGCATTGGTTGGCGAGATTGGTGGTGTGCAGAAATTTATCTGCAATTTTTTGGGATTTGGCCAAAATGAGGATACTGCCATCTCTCAATTGGGAAATGCTTTCGTATTCCGTACTCACTGCGTCTATTGCTTTTCTTAAGACGAATATGCTGACCGATGTTAGAGGCTGTTTGTCATCACTTGAGGAAATTAACACAAATCTGGGGTTTTTGAGTTTAGTGTTCGGGGGGAGACAAGGAAATTGGCTGTTAATTGTTGGTTTGTTTTTTTTTGACCGGGGTTCGAATGTTAGCGTTTCGGCGTCCGCCAGTACGCTAAATCTGTTCCCAGGCTTTATTTTATTTGGCCCTGGGGCCATGATATTAAGAGAAAACAACTATTGGTACGCGAGAAAATTAAACACGCGGTTTGGAAAAAGAAAGAAAAAAAAAACAACTGGCGGAAGTGCGAGTGAGAAAGAAGAGAAAATGGAAAAGAAACCTGAGTAAGGATACTGAGAAAGTCAACACGATGTTAACGCTACGAGAGCTAGACGGTGACTGTGAGCTCATTATCTAATATTATACTTCAATTCGCTAACTTGTTCAATTAAATCTCCGTTAACATTTAAATGTACGTTATATTCACTGTTAAACACCATACATTTAGTTTTCTTGACATTTAGTTTTAGTTTGTTCATTTCCAGCCATTTACACAGATTATTTACGTCAAAAACAAGGTTATCCTTAAGCACATTTAAGTCTACCACACACGAAGAATAAGGCATCGTCTGCAAATAATGAGATCTTGCTATATTTGGGTACTTTAGTGATTTCATTAATATACAGTAGAAAGAAGAGGGGCCCAAATATGGTACCTGGGGTACTCCAAAAGTCGTCAGTGCCCTTGTTGAAAGAGCGCTACCTACCTTTGTTCGTTGAGTTCTGTCATTTAGATACGATTTAAACCACTCGTGTTCCACCCCTTTCACACCGTACCTTGATAGTTTTTTTAACAGAATTCCGCGGTCGATAGTTTCGAATGCTCTTTGGAAGTCCAAAAAAACTGCTAATATTTCATTACCCTCGTGTCTTTGTTCTTTAAAGTTCATAATAAGCCAATTAAGTGATGTTCCACAAAAGTGACCAGGTCGGAAACCAGACTGGTTTTCTGCAATAATGTTATTGTTCACTATGAATTTAAAAGATTGGTCATACGTAGTTTTTTCAATAACTTTTTCGACGATAGGCAACATGTTTATTGGTCTAAATTTTTCACTGTTAGTTGTGTTATTTTCTTTAGGTATTGGAATTACGGTTGTTTCTTTTAAATTACAAGGAAATTCGCCGCTACTTAAAGATCCATTGATAATATTAACTACAATTGGGCCAATGACATCAAAACAGTCTAGTATGATTTTAATATTTAGGTTTGTATGGTCCCTCTTATTTTTGATTTTTTTACAGATAATATAAAGATCATTAAGGGTTATTTGACTAAACTTGGAGTCTGGGTAGATTTCTTGAAAAGCGTTATAGTCCATAGTCATTGGTGTAATGGAGTTACTTAAATTATTTATGCTTTGTACAAAGTATGAATTAAATTTATTTGCAATAACCGTTTTATCATTTCCTTACTATCAATAAACTGAATTTCATTTATTTCGTATTTATTAACTTTTAGGACTAACTTTTTTATGGTTGACCACATTTCTTTCTGACCTACACTGTTCTGTATTTTACTGCATATGTATTTGCGTTTAGCTAATTGGAGTTTGTTCTTATATAGATTTCGTAATCTACGATATTCATACCAATCCTCAGGGTTGTTGAATATTTTTGCTCGTTTATATGACTGGGTTTTTTTTTTACTCTTTATCCGGTGTAAATCCGATGTGAATCAGTTATTATTACATTCACGAATACGTTTTTTGATAGATTGCCTTTGAACACATTCGAAAAGAGCACTTTGTAGTTTTTCGGAGAGGAGATGCAAATCACTTGTTTCAATTTCGGCGCATTTTTGACTCAATATAGATTTAAATTCAGGCTTTCAGTACTTAAAAATATTAACCATTTTGCATTCACGACTACGCACACTTCTTTTTATAGGGACATTTACAACGACTGATTCATGATCACTGATTTTAAAATCAGGCTCAATTTTCACGGACACGTTTTTTTCTAATGGCATATGTATACAACAAAAAGCTAGAGCGTGTAGGTCTGGTCAAGACAAGAAAAAAATCGTATGGTTGGTTGGAGGGGGGTATATTCCCCCGTTTAGGCGGGAGGGGCAATTTAAAACAAAAAAAAATTGGAAAAAAAATCTTTAAAAATCAACGGTTACATCCACAATGCTGTGATATACTTTTTTGTAAAGTCAGAAACCTCTTCTTTCATATTGTTCTTAAACGAAGCTGTTTTAAGGAATAGTTTTTGAGAAATTAATTTTCAAAGTCAACATTTTGAAAAAAAAAAATTAAAAATGTCGAACTAATTTTTTTCAAAATTGTATGTAATTAAGTACTAATCTTTTTTCAAGAATTCAATTCTCTTATTAGTTTTTAGTCAAGAGAAATTAAGAAAAAACTCAAACCACTTTTTTCCAAGGAAACCTTTTTTTTTTTTTTTTTTTTTCGTTTTAACGCGGCTGGACTTGTAGGCAAATTAATGTATGAAACATTTGGGCACTCCCAGTATACTAGCTATCCTCCTTGTACTAAGGGAGGGCCAAAACCAAAATTCTTTCATCTGAGATTGATCTTTCGCTTCTTCGATGCTCTAGCACTCCGGATCTGGATTAAACTCTTAAGTACGATTTTGGTAAATCTTTTGTCATTCATTTGAAAAGCATTGACAATACAATTGAAGTGTATCTTCAAAGTTTCCATTATCATGGGAGACAGTCCTGTTTCCAGATACAATATGTAGTTTGGTGTACTCCTTGGAAGATGGAGGACTCTTTTAATAAAATAACGGAGGGACTTTTCCATTGTTTCGAAAGAAGAGTAACCCCAAATCTCAGCTCCATATAGCAAAATCGAGACTGCTGTAGAGTGGAAAGTTTTAGTTTTGTACTGTGCTCAATGTAGTCGCTTTTGAAGCAGCGTGGCCACACAGTTGAGATTGCTCGTTTTGACTCCGCTAATTTTCGTTCTAAATGTTTTTTCACGTTTAGATTCAATGTGAATAGGATTCCTGGATATTTATACTCTCGTACGATTTCGACTGCATCGTCGTTGAAGGCTAACTTCTTTAACTTCACGTGTTGAAAACGGTGCATTAGAAAGTCATATATGACTTGTATTAAGAAGGTTCTTAAAGTGGTTACTAAGACTTGACGCTTGAAATCCGATAGCAATGATATTCGTAGTTCCATTTAGGGTTTTCGCAGCCTTCCAGAATTCAGTAGCATTACGGGTGCGATTGATTATCGATATTGTTCTATGTTCGGAAGCAAATTTATTTGCCAAACACATTCTTTTGAAGACAGTATTTGCGTCGGAATGCGATTTTCTGAAAATAGGCAGGTTTCGTGACCCGAACAACTTTAAAAATTTTAAAGATAGCTCCCTAGATTTTAGGCATTCAGAATCAAACCACATCTGGTTATTGCTGACTTTATTATATATTTCTTTTTAAATATTAATAAAAATGGAGTCCACTTATGATATATATATATTGAAAATATCTTGCATATGAAAACCGCTTATATGAATTAAAAGGGTTTAAACAAGAATTTTATAATCGAAACAACAAAAAAGGGGGCGGGCTAGCAATATACACAAAAGACGGTGTTTTTATGAAAAAAAGGGGTTCTTTTTTTTTTGAAGTACCCGATATAAAAACCAACTCATATGAAAATATGTCACTAACCATCCAGCACAAAGAATTCAAGGCAGCATTCATTGCAATTTACAGGCCTCCACAAGAGAATGTGCATTGTTTTATCAAAGAATTAAATAATCATATATGTAGATCAGTTCACTAAGCACAATAACATGGGTGTCATTGGAGATATACATAAATATAAACACGCTTCTAAAAGAAACATACGTTTCTAGTTATGAGCCAATAATAGCATCAAAGGGTCTCCTAAACACAATCTTAACTAGTACAAGAGTAGACTTAGATAGAAACACGAGCGCACTGATCGAACATTGCCTAGTAAGAGTCACAGACGAAGATATAACGTCAGGAGTAATCGAAATGAACATCTCTGATCATTATGCAATATGCTGCGGAATAAAATCCACAGAACGTACAACAAATTCAATCTACCAACGTCAACAGTATATTCATAACACAATTGTAACAGAAAGTATTAGTGACTAAATGCAATAGTTCAGTCATCAACAGTAATACGTCCTAGAAAACCAAGAAACAACGAGCATAAATGGATAACGACCGAACTGATAAGCGCATATAGAGAAAGAGATAGACTGTATAGAAGATATAAAAATAACCGAAGGAACCAAGACTACGCAAAAGATTATAAAAAGTGAGCTCTACATTATAAAAAGTGAGCTCTACAAAAAAAAATGTATTATACAAAAGCACGATACTACGAGCTGGAATTCCGGAGACTTAACACAAATCCCAAATTAACCTGGAAGTTAGTCTACACGATAATAGGAAAGAGAGCCACCGACCTAGATGAAATCCTAGAAACGAATTTCGCAAAAGAGGGACGCAATAATTTACCAAATAACTTTGTGAATGTACTGACCTCAGAAATCAAAACATTAGTCCACGAAAGCAACTGCAGAACGTTTGAAAGAACAATGAGCAGCATACAAAAATCGATGTATCTACATAGAAGAAGTATCTGTAGTGGAAATAGAAAACATTCTCAGAATGCTAAATGAAAGAAAATCTCCGGGCATAGATGGAATAAGACCCACAGACCTGAAAATAAACGCTAAAATGTTGGCTCCTGTATTGATAAAACTAATAAACATGAGCTTAGAGCAGGCTACGGTACCAACACTTTTAAAAACATCAATAGTACGACCGATATATAAAAGTGGACAGAAAAATTAAGGCCCATTTCAATTCTCTCAGTCGTTGACAAACTGTTGGAAGAAGTTCTGACCAGAAGATTATACGCCTACACTGAAAAGTGTAGCCTCGACAATAAACACAGCTCCATAATACTCTTTATAGATTTTAAAAAGGCTTTCGACACACTAAGCCATAAAAACATTTTGAAGCAGCTTGAGAAAATCGGAGTCCGGGGGACTTTACTAAATTGGTTCGAAGACTACCTCAGAAACAGGCACTTTAAAGTAAAAATTAAAGATAATTACTTCCATGAACAAAGTGCCGAGTATGGAGTCCCACAAGGATCGAAACTGGGACCACTCATTTTTACAATATACATATATGTATAAATGGGCTGCCCTCAGTATGTCAACTCAGTACGCGATATGCATATGTAGATGACACAGGCATCATAGTGAGTCACAAATATATTAAACAAGCAGTTACAATTATGCAAAAAGAATTGAATGCACTTACTGCGTGGTGTCACAATCATGGCTTGGTAATCAACGCCAAAAAAACGAAAGCTGTGCACGTACGTCTGCCTCATATCCATCGAGCAAAAATAATATTAAAAATACATGATAGTGGACGTCTATGTATATCAAGCTGGGTGCCACTTACAGCCAAAAGACAATGATTTGTGTGGCGAAATAATTGAGAACGTGTCAGTCTACAAGTATCTGGGGATTCACGTTGACTACAATCTTAAATTGAACTACCATATTGAGACACTTAAGAAAAAGTTGCGGCAATCTTCATATGCGCTATACCATCTGGCCAATGTCTGCCCACCATCGGTATTAAGGCAAAGTTACTTTGGTCTGGTGGAATCACATCTTAGATATGGTATCCTAGCTTGGGGCGAAGCACCACAGGTGTAACAACTTGTAAACACACATAACACGATCAAGAAAATGATATACAAAACGTCAGGCAGGAATTAACTCGGAACAGCGGGAGACACCTATTGGCAGGAATATGTGTTGAAAAGCACCGACGACGATAAGAAAACCAAACCAGCGAGATCAGCTTCTGAACATGAAGTGAGTGCAAAGATTTTATTTTAAACAGTAGGATGACAAGGGAGAGAGAGTGAGTGCAAACAAGAACATAATAATCTATTACATATTAATGAATACATATGGATGTGTATTATAATTACACTCAACACTCCCACTTTCATTAATATAGAAATCAAAAAATAAAGAGTAATTCAAAGTACAAAAACTAGTTCAATTCAATTTCGAAAGTTAACTCAATTCATTATAAAATTATATCAAGGACATTGAAAATTAAAAGCTTACATGATAGCTTAAAAAAATCAATAGCGATTTGTAATCGACACAACACCAATACTCGTTCGCATTGCTTCAAAAGAGTCCTTTGATAGCGGCTTTGTAAAAATGTCCGCCAATTGATTAACGGATTCAACGTACTCTACGTCGAACATCCCCTCAAGAAACTTCTCCCGTATAAAATTGTATCGGACATCAATATGCTTCGTACGTTGGTGAAATTCGGGATTCTTAATAAGACGAATAGCACTCTGATTATCCAAGAAAAGATTTGGTTTAGGGATCCAGACATTCAGTTCTTGTAGTAACTGCTTTATCCACACTAATTCCTTTACAGCTTCAGATGCAGCTATGTATTCGGACTCAGTCGTAAAGAGTGCTACACAGCGTTGTCGCTTGGAACCCCATGAAATAGGACTTCCACCAAATAAAAAGGGGTGACCACTTGTTGATCGCCTTGTATTTTTATCGCCGGCATAATCAGCATCGCTGAAACAATCAAATGTAAATTTAGCATGTGATTTAAAAGCAATACCATATTTCGTCGTGCCCTTAACATATCGAAGGATACGCTTCAGTGCCTTTAAATGACCCTCGTTGGGATTTTCCATATGGCGGCTAACAAGACCCAATGCGAAAGAAATATCCGGCCTCGTTCCTAACGCAAGGTACATTAAACTGCCTACGGCTTCGCGGTATGGGAAGTTGACTCCAATGTCACCTCCGGCGTTAAATACTTCGTACACTGATGTTTCTGCAGGTGTAGATGTAGAATATGCTTGTTCCATTCCGAACTTGGAGATTAATTTGTCAGCGAAGAGCGATTGGCTGATGTAAATTGTCCCATCAGGTTCTTGAAGAATTTCCATCCCAAGGAAGTGCTTGGCTTCGAAAACCTTTACTTCAAATTCTTGTTTAAGGTGATCGATAAGGACAGAAATATATGATTCGTCTTTTGCTGCAATAATCCCATCGTCGATATAAATAGCAAGCATAACATTTTTCCCTATAAAAATGCATGGATCTGCTTGTGATGATTTTAAGTTGAAAGAACGCAGAAACGATGTAAACTTTTCATTCCAGCAGCGTGATGCTTGTTTAAGACCATATAGGCTTTTATTAAGTCTGCACACGCGTTCCACTTTTGTCGTTGAAGCCCTTTGGTTGCCGCATGAAAATTTCTTCGCGAAGATTGCCGTTTAAAAAGGCTGTTTTTATGTCGAATTGTTTTATCTTGTACGAATTTATGGCTGCTAATCGTAGTATTAAACGAATAGATACGAACTTTGCTACAGGACTGAAAGTTTCTTCGTAATCTATCCCTTTTTCTTGTGAAAATCCTTTAATCACGAGTCTGGCTTTATACCGGTCAGCTTCATTACTACTTGCACTCTTTATTTTAAATACCCATTTATTGTCTAATATTTTACGATCTTTTGGTTGTTTAATTAGCTCCCACGTTTTGTTGTTTCGAAGTGCTTCAATTTCTGCCTTCATAGCCTGCTCCCACTTGTTAGATTCACTGGATTGCAAAGCTTCTTCGACTGATGCAGGTTCACTATGTTCAGCAACAAATGCACAGCCTTCCAAAATTGCCATCGTCTCGTAGTTCCGAGTTTTCGCAGCACTTCGTAGGCGGTTTTTAAGAGGCTCTTCTTCATTACTGTATTCATTGTCGTTGTCTTTACCGATCCCTCGATTAAATTTGGCACTGTCAACACCCTGTGAATCGTTCTTGCTGTCAGCAACATTTGTTGATAATGGGGGCTGTTCCGGATCCCCAGTCTTAATATCTGGAACTGCAATTACTGCTTGGTTATTCAAATCCAGGTTATCGTTAACTGTCCCGACTTCTCTAAAGATTACATCACGGCTAATTTCAACTTGGTTGCTACCAGGTATCCATATCCGATAGCCTTTGACTCCTTCTGAATATCCAACAAAAGTACCCTTTTTTTAACTTTGCATCCCATTTCTGTCGCTTTTGCTTTGGCACGTGAACAAAGCATTCGGATCCAAAAACTTTCCAGTTAAACCGATCGAAGGAAAAATGTTCTCCGCTCCATAAATCAAACGCTGTTTTCTTTTCCACTTCTAACATTGTTCGATTAATTATGAATGCGGCTAAATTTATAGCCTCTGCCCATAGCTTCAGAGGCAAATTTCTGGCATGTATCATCGTCCTAGCTGCTTCAACCAACGTTCTTATCTCACGTTCAGCTTTACCATTCTGTTGCGGACAATATGGGACCGTAGTCTGGTGTCGAATATGGTACCTTTGCGTAAGCATTTTAACCTCTTTATTTAGAAATTCAGTACCGTTGTCACTTCTAATTGTTTTAAGTTTATACCCAGTTTCCGTTTTTATTTTAAAGATGAAATGTTTGAGCAACTCTGAAACTTCGGATTTATTTTTAAGAAAATATACAGTGCGATATCGTGAGAAATCATCCTTCAATAGTAAAAAATACCTTGAACCTGCTATGGATGGTTCTTGCATTGGACCACACAAATCCATATGTACCAACTCACCTGGGTTGTTTACTTTAGATTCACTAGAATGAAATGACTGCTGGTGTTGTTTACCAAAGGTACAGGCTTCGCAAAAAAAAACTTTTATTATCATTAAAAGAGACTTTGTTTACATTCAGTAGCTCACGTACACGCACTACATTTTGGTGGGCAAGTCTTTCGTGCCAAATGTCAATCGAATTTTCTTTTGCTGCTACATGAGCAGCCATCGGTTTTTGCATTTGGAACATCATTTCAAAAAAAGAGTTTTTCCTAATTCCCACTGCCACAGTAACCCCCCCATCCAATAGTTCACATTTTTCACTGTTTGATATTAGTTCTAATCCTTTATCTAATGCTGAGTTCGATGAGAACAGATTTATATGTATGTAGGACCGACATATATTTAATTTCGTTTTGTTTTTTTTTTTTGCGTTAAACGTTGGTTCACCCTGTACTGTTAACTTTTTTTTAATTGTCAGTCGAAAAGCTATGTCATCCACGTCAAGTCAGTTAAACACGTCAAGTTAGTTAAGACGGTCAAGTTAAGCACATTAAGTTAGGTCAAGTCGGATCTCTCCTTTTTTTTTTTTTCTCTCTTTTTTTTGAATCTACTGTTTTTTTTTTAATTAAACTTTGAACATAATAAAATTGAATTCGGTTTTATTCCATAATTTTGTTCGGTGTTTTGTTTTTTTTCGCGTTTTTTAACCCCTTTTCCCCTTGCCCTCCCCCTACAAATGGTGTCAGAAGTATTGCTGAAGCAGTGATCGCGTTATAAAACATAAAAAAAAAAAAGATCTAACTAATTGATAAATACAGTATGTGCTAAGAAAAAAAAACTTATTGGTGCGTGCATGCAACTAAACTAGTGTGAAAAGTGTGTGAATTTGAATAAAAAGAAATTAAAACGCGGATTAAAATTTGATAGTGGGATAAGTGTAAAAGAAGAAGAAAACGGATTAAGTACATAAGCCCAAACCGGTGAGATCGTTCGATATTCTATGTATGACTAGTATATAAAGCAATCATACGAGTACACATACATACATATTTAAATGAAAGTGTCAAGGAAGCACATGGACTACTACAAGTTTTTGATATTTTCTATGCATGCATTGAGTGGAAACTATGACATTATTATATGATATTATATTGTGGATTATTTTGAATTTAACACCTTTGTATGAATATATTTTATTTTTAATGTGCAAAGGCTTAAGAGTTAATTTGTTGAGGTGAGGTGGGTAAATGGATGAGTTAGATAAGTTAACCACAAAAGAACTGCAACGTTTATTGAAAGAAAGGGGATTACAAATCCGATATAACCATAAAATAGATTTAGTAGAAAGATTATACCAATCGATTTTGAAAAGTAAGGAAGATTCGACAGGAGAAAAAGTAACATCCGAGAAAAGAGATAGCGATTATTTCGAAGAGACAGAAGAAGAAAAGAGTGGATTAGACGTTGTTGTTGTCGAGATGCCAATAAGTACCGAAATGAACGAACAAAAAACAGATGCTGAGGAATCGATAAATCAATTTCCAAGTGATGAAACAATGATGACGGGGCCAAATAATTTTGTCTTTAAAGATGTTGAGGAGTCGTTAGATCGCTTTTCAGGCGAATCAGGGAAAAATGTTACTCCATGGCTTAAAGATTTCGAAGATATAGCCAATGTCTGTAAATGGAATTCTATTCAGAGGTATTTATATGCAAGGCGCTTACTAAGAGGAGCTGCGAAATTGGCTGTCGAATCATCAAGCGGGATTTGCAGTTGGGATAGTCTGAAGAAATTTTTGAAAGCCGAGTTTGATGATACCCCTTCGTGCTTTAGTCTTCATAAAACCCTTCAGTCCCGGAAAAAGAAACAAAGTGAAACCTTTCTTGAGTATATGTATAGTATGAAGCAAATAGCAATGAGAGGAAATTTTGATGATGAATCGATAATAGCTTATATTATACAGGGTATAGCAGATAGTCCTACTAATAAAACAGTTCTATATGAAGCTACTACTTTCGCCGAGCTGAAAAAAAAATGTTAGTCTACGAGAACATCAAAAGTCAGTCTAATTACAATTGCAATCGCAATTTTTACAATTCACAAGTTGGTAGCTCATCTCCATCGTCCTCAGTTAATAACGTAGGCAGCCAGAAACGATGTGCAAACTGTGGCTCACTTTCTCATCATCAAAGTAGTTGCCCGAATAAAAGCAAAGGTGCTAGATGTTTCGCGTGTAGTGAGTTTGGACACATAGCTGCAGATTGTCCTAAAAAAGGTAATAAAAAGCCAAGCAGTAGCCAGGCAAACATAAGACGCATAAATAAATTGGATTATTGTGTAAATGTCATTATTGATGGAGAGCACCATGATGCCTTAGTCGACACCGGAGCGGACGTTTCTTTGATGAAGGAAAGCGCTTGGAGAAAATTTGGGTCTGCGAAAATTGATGGCCCAGGAGAATATTTATTCGGTTTTGGTGGTAAAAAGGCAAACAAGACACATGGATCTTGCATCATTAAAGTCTTGATCGAAAACGATTTACACGAAATCAGATTTCATATTGTTCCGGATAAATGGATGGCAGATACCATAATACTGGGAAATAACTTTTTGAAAAACACCACCATAACTATGAAGAACGGAAATGTTCACATAAGCGCAACTCCTATGAGTGTTAATTTAGAAGAAAATGATGTTGCAAGAATTGATGTTGTACAATTGATAGAAAAGGATGTAATTGATAACGTAAATCGAATTAGTGACCCGAATATTCGAAGCGAGATTACAGCACTAATCCACAACTATAATCCGAAAAAAATTGAAAAGTCTTGCGTAGAAATGCAAATAGTCTTAACAGATGAGCATCCAGTGTATCAAAAGGCTAGGCGGTTGTCGCCGAGGGAAAGAGAAGCCGTGAACGTACAAATTGAAGATTGGTTGCGAGAAGGAATTATTCAGCACAGTAAGTCAGATTTCGCCAGTCCCATAGTCCTGGTCAAGAAGAAGGATGGATCTAACCGTCTATGCATCGATTACCGGAAGCTTAATAGTAAAATCATAAAAGACCGCTACCCACTTCCAGTCATTGAAGATATCTTAGAGGAGTTATATAAAGCACGGATATTCACAACTTTAGACTTCAAAAACGGTTTCTTTCATGTCGGAGTTCACGAAAGCAGTCGTAAATATACTTCCTTTGTAACTCCAGATGGGCAGTATGAGTTCCTAAAAGTGCCATTTGGATTATGTAACTCTCCGTCAGTATTTCAGAGGTATATCAATACCGTTTTTCAGCCGTTAGTTCGAAAAGGATTGCTTTTAGTCTATATGGATGATGTCGTTATACCTGCTACTCACAGTGAAGAAAATCTAGAAAGGCTTAAAATAGTGCTTAAGGTCGCTGCGGAAAATGGTCTTATTATCAAATGGAAAAAATGTAATTTCGTTACTCCATCTATACAGTTCTTGGGGCACGTTATCCAAAATGGCTCTATGAAGCCTTCAGCCAAGCGGTGCAGAAATTCCCTAAACCAGATACGACGAAAAAGATACAGTCATTTTTGGGCCTTACAGGTTTTTTTAGACGATTTATTCCAAACTACGCTGTTATTGCTAAACCACTGTCGGATCTCCTTCGTAATGATACATCGTATTGTTTTGGGCCTGATCAGGATGTAGCTTTCAACACCTTAAAAGAAGCACTTTGTAAGGAACCAGTATTAAAACTATTCAATCCACTGCTATATACAGAATTGCATACGGATGCAAGTAAGTTTGGCTATGGAGGAGTCCTTCTGCAAAGGCACGAAGACCACGAACTTCATCCTGTTTTCTACATTAGCTACAAAACATCACCAGCTGAGGCCAATTACACAAGCTACGAGCAGGAAGTTCTCGCTATAATCAGATGTTTAAAAAAACTGAGAATTTATCTTTTGGGTATCAAATTTAAAATTTACACTGACTGCAAAGCATTTACTGCAACCATGAAGAAACGGGATTTATGTACACGCGTTGCAAGGTGGGCATTGTATCTTCAAGACTTCGACTGCGAGGTTCTGCACAGATCTGGTTCATTGATGAAGCATGCGGATGCACTAAGCCGTTTTCCTGTAGTCATGAGGATCGAAGATGGTATACTCCACCGTATCAGGGAAGCACAAAAAAGAGATGAGTTTTGTCAACTGATAAGTACAATAATAAAACACAGGGAGTACGAGAATTTCTGTATCCGAAACGGCATTCTGTACAAGTTTGTTGACGGTGACTACTTACTTGTTGTACCTAAATGCTTACAGAAAGAGGTGTTGCGAAATATTCATGAACATGGTCATATCAACGCTAGAAAAGTTGAAGTTCTTGCAAAGAGGGAGTACTGCATTCCAAATATGTCGGAAAAGATAAAACTAATCGTCTCTAATTGCGTCGCCTGCATCCTTGCAGCGAGGAAAAATGGGAAGCAGGAATGCTTACTGAACCCAATCGAAAAATTCGACACGCCATTGAATACATATCATCTCGATCACCTTGGGCCTCTTCAATCTACTGCTAAGAGTTACAAACATCTATTCATCATTGTCGATGCCTTCACCAAATTTACGTGGATCTACCCTGTCAAGTCTACAGGTGCAGATGAAGTCATTAAAAAAATGTTGTTGCAGAGCGAGGTTTTTGGCGATCCGGGGAGGATCATCACGGATAAGGGGTCTGCGTATACATCAAATGCCTTCAAGGAATATTGCGAAAAACGAAATATCATTCACTCTTTGGTTACTACTGGTGTTGCTCGTGGTAACGGACAAGTTGAACGTATCAACAGAACCATAGTTGAAATATTGTCCAAGTTATCGGTGGAAGCTCCTGATAAATGGTTTAAGCATGTCCCAAAACTGCAAAGAATTATGAACTCCACTGTTAACAGAAGCACAAACAGAACCCCTTTCGAACTAATGTTTGGAGTACGCATGAAAAACACAGAGTACTATAACATACGTAAAATGATGGAAGATTTGCTAATTAATGAATTTGAGGAGGACCGAAAAGATATGCGAAGTCAAGCGAAGGAGCAGATAGCCAAAGTTCAAGAAGAAAATCGTAAATCGTACAACAAGCGACGAAAAGCAGCTAGAAAATACGAACTTGGGGATCTTGTTGCAATAAAAAAAACCCAGTTTGCACCTGGAACTAAACTATATCCACAGTTCCTAGGACCTTATGAGATCGTGAAGGCGAAGAGGAATGACCGCTACGATGTTCGCAAAGTTGGTAGTCACGAAGGACCAAACACAACTTCATCATCAGCCGATTTTATGAAGCCGTGGCGAGACAAAACAGATAGCGAAGACGACGACTTTGAAGAAGAAGAAAGCTATGTTAATGAAGACGAGTCAATAAGGACCCAAAGCCAGCACAATGAAGATGTTATGCTTATGAGAGGACAACCAGTCGTCTGAGGCAGACGACAAGCAGGATGGCCGGGTGTAGGACCGACATATATTTAATTTCGTTTTGTTTTTTTTTTGCGTTAAACGTTGGTTCACCCTGTACTGTTAACTTTTTTTTAATTGTCAGTCGAAAAGCTATGTCAACCACGTCAAGTCAGTTAAACACGTCAAGTTAGTTAAGACGGTCAAGTTAAGCACATTAAGTTAGGTCAAGTCGGATTTCTCCTTTTTTTTTTTTTTTCTCTCTTTTTTTTGAATCTACTGTTTTTTTTTAATTAAACTTTGAACATAATAAAATTGAATTCGGTTTTATTCCATAATTTTGTTCGGTGTTTTGTTTTTTTTCGCGTTTTTTAACCCCTTTTCCCCTTGCCCTCCCCCTACATGTATTTCAGGGACATACAGCACATCTTTTAGATATTTAGGCAACCAAACACTATTATTATAGGATAGTATGTTTATATTTCCGCGACCGACGGCTTTTATGAAATCACCGTTTCCAATTCTAATATTTTGTGGTTGTTCAAATTCTTCGAAGGTATAAAACAGATTTCGGTTATGTGTCATGTGGTCGCTAGCTCCCGAATCTAAAAACCAACCATCGGCACTTGCGGTTTTTAATTCGTATCGATTTGAATCCGTTAGGAAAAGAGTACATGTAAAGGCATCACTATGAGCGGAGCTAACGTTTGCGAAATGTGTTTTAGCCGTTTTCCTTTTCGGACAATCTCTTTTCCAATGTCCTGCTTGCTTGCAAAGAAAACATTTTCCGTTGACTTTTGTTTGGTTTCCGTTGGTATGATTTGACGTTTGCTGAAAGTGATGCTGTCCTTTTCTGGTTATTTGACGCTGATGATATTGTCCTCTTTTAGCTAGAAATGCATTTTGGACTTCAATGGGATGTAAACCCATACGGGATTCTTACATTATCAACCGACTGGTGAGCATTTCCATGGTTTTGTCAGCAATTGCTGTTGACTCCCACGCAGTATAAAAATGGCGATAACTGTCCGGGAGAGTCATGAGTATTTTGGTCATTACCATTGTGTCGGATACGGTTTCACCCAAATCCTTAAGTTGTTGAACCAATGACTCTAATTTAGATATATGAGTTGCCATATCGTCATTGGGGTCTTTGCAAAAACTATAAAATTTTTGTTGCAACATGTGTATGCTAGTTTGTGACTTTTGCTCATAAACTGATTCAAGCTTCCTCCACATGGCATGGGATGTTGTACAGTTCATTAAATGAACTAACGGCTGTTGTCCAACAGTGGTTGCAATAACCTTTTGCGCTTTCCTATCCATTTTAAGCCATGCACTTAACTTTGATTCCGACCCTTCGCCCACCGGCCTAACACTTTCGCCGTTCACCACCTCAAATAAATCACTCGCGTTTAGAATGATTTTCACCTGAAATTTCCACATCATCCACTGTTCCTGGCCTAGAAGTTTATCAATCTTCGATATTTCACTTTCCATTGTGTATCCACGCAAAACCGCACTTTTAATCGCCAACCGGAATTATTTCTTTAATATTTTTACCGCGATCCGAAATCCCTTTTTTTTACGATTTCCGCTAAAGAAACTCCGCGTAATGATTAATATTCCTGTGCACGTACTTATGCGTATTACTAAACAATAGGCAACGCGACTGGGCCCATAACCTGTTGAAAAGCACCGACGACGATAAGAAAACCAAACCAGCGAGTGCAAAGATTTTATTTTAAACAGTAGGATGACAAGGGAGAGAGAGTGAGTGCAAACAAGAACATAATAATCTATTACATATTAATGAATACATATGGATGTGTATTATTATTACACTCAACAATATGTTAAGTATATCTCATATTTTTAAGCTTGAGACAATTAACAATTTTGGGAACGAGAACACGTATAAAATTCCAACTCAACAACATTTCAATATAAGAAGAGAACAACAAGGACGCTTCGCTATTCCGAAATCTTGGAGCGAATATGGTAGAAGAAGATATGAAGTTATAGTACCAACCGTTTTAAATGCGGTAAAACAAAATGGATGAAATTTATAAATCTTGTATTTAGAATTGCAAGATTTATAAATTGATGATTGTATTTAGATATATGTACGATTCAATTCCTCACTAGTTTTTCTGAAAAAAAAACGTATATTTTGCTGCAGGCTTTAACTGTGTAATCAAGACTTTTTGATAAATAAAATTTAATTGGAATTGAAAAAAATCCCTTTTTCTACCTGTTTTTGTGGGTTACATGTTTTGATAGTTTCTGTTAAGACAGTTATGTCAACGAGTTCGTTTGCTTCCTGAAGCTTTCTAATTTTATTTCGCATATTGTCCTGAAACTTGTTCTTTTTTCTTTCATTCCAGTGCATTTTCGGTATGAGATTCAATCGTTTTGTCCCAACTGGTGCTTCTGTTCGCGCCGTTGTGAAGGTGACTTCTAGGGGCATGCGATCAGAAAAACTATGTGTTCCAACTCTGAAATCCCTCACTATTGTGTTATTCCACAATCCAGATATCAAGCAGTAGTCTATTATAGAGTTAGCTTGACCTCGTATAAATGTTAGCTAACCCTCCAAATCTCCTGTGCTACTACCATTCGAATACATGACAGTCGAATTTATCGGAATGTTCCAATGTTTGTGTTCTACCACAAAAACTGTCTTACCTACACCATCAAATAATATTAAAAACACAATCAAACAAAAAAACAATATTCATCTCACTCATCCTCCTGCCTCCGCACCAACAATACCTACTCTTTCTGCTTAAAATCAAAACGCTTTTTCTGTTATCTCTTCTCAAAAAAAAAAAAAAAAAAAAAAAAACCACTTCTCTCACAAAACAAAACAAAACAAAACTGACAATTATATGAATCATGACGATGATGAATCAACCTAAACACATACCGCTTTACCAAAACAATTCCGCGGTGGGGGTTCCGAACAGGCCGGGCTCTGTATCCTTGCCGCGGAGTCAAAATGAACACCACAATAATAACTACCTTAAATACCCACCAACAAAACTCTCAGTCTTGATAAAAATAACTCTTCACTAGAAGATCAATATTTCACTGTCCTACAATGGAACCTTATTTGAATAATTTACACGAATTGCAACTACAAATTAAAGACATACAACCAAAAGTTATTTGCTTGCAAGAAACCCATCCCACTTTATAATCAATAACCAAGAAAACCTAAGAAATTTCTGCTCAGCAAAGTAAACTGGGATTTGTTCCGATCCGCTGCTTGTAAAGAGTCACGTGCGAGAAAGGTATCTTCTAACATCAACAAAGAGTCTGCTTTCATACACAAATCAATACGCACCGCAGCAAACCTAGCCATTCCCCAAACAAGCGACAAAATCCACAAAATAAGAGTCCCTTGGCGGAATAAAGAAATAAGCTCTGCGAATGGAAAAACAAAATGCGTGGTACAAATTCAAAAAATCCCCCTCTGATTCCAACCTTGTTCTGCACCGTAAACTAAATGCAAAATTTCGCAAAGCAGTAAAGGTTGAAAAAAAAGTCTTGTTTCGAAAAATGTACAGCCAATATAAGTCCAAACTCAACACCTTCTTAACTTTGGGCAGATATAAAGACCCTAACAGGTACATACATGTACCCCACACACAATAAAAACAAACTCTACAACGTTGACATGCCCTAAAAAAATTGTTGAAAACTTTGCGCAAACGTGGCAACAATTTTCAGATGACTTAAATTTCGAAACTAATTTCATCAATGAAAAATTAAAAATTTTGAGGACTCAAATTTATCCTTCTGCCCCAGTCCTTAAGCTATCTCAATTGAATCAAAAATGAATATGTCAGCACTTATCTCTTGCTTGTACACAGCAAAAAGTAAAAACACCAGGTTTTGACCGCATTTCGTACGAAATATTAAAAACTCCCTTCCGGCTTTAAAAACACGCCTACTAGCACTTTTCAAATGCATTTCAACGTCTTTTCTGGTTTCTAGAAAAAGACCAACTAGCTGACTACCGACAAGTCGCCTTTAAAAAAGGTAAATCTACGTTAGATGCCCTTCTCCATATTGACCACTTTGTTTGCTCAACACTATCCGAGCGAAACCATGTCACCATCCTCAGCCTTGACTTTCACAAAGCCTTTGATAGAATCGGGGTACATGTTGTCCTGAATCAACTGTTAAAATGGAAAATCGGACCAAAAATGTATAAATACATAAAATCTTTTCTTTTTAACAGACATTTCCGAATCAAATATTTCAACATATATTCTAACCTGCACAAACTAAAGAACGGCATCCCCCAGGGATCACCACTCTCAGTGGTCTTATTCGTTATAGCTTTTAATTAAGTAAGCAATATAATAGATAGTTTCCATAAAGTTCAGCACTCTCTCTATGCCGATGTCTTCATTATTTTTCCTGAAAATAAAAACCACGAATTGCAACATTTTTTTTTCTTGCATTATAGATGCTCTTCTCCAATGGAGTAACTACTCGGGCTCGTCAATTTCATTATTGAAATCTGAATTTTTACATATATGTAAAAAACACAGTCAACAAATCAACATAAACACTAGCTACATAAAAAATGTTAACTGTTTGAAACTTATTCGACTTATTATTTAATTTTAAGAATCTTGTTTATATAAAGAAAAGCTTAGCTGCCAGGGTTAATATAATTAGATATCCATCTGCAACAAATAGCCGCACCAACATTAATATTCTAGTAAATGCAACCAAAGAGCCACCACAGTCGAACATCTTGCGGCACTGTTAGTAAGTCCTATCCCCACCCCTACGCGGTGCCATCTGGAGATTTCCTATGGAAATTGCAGACGGGGAAGGGCGAGTGGCGAGCCTCCTGTGCCAAAAAAACAGGATTAGTCGGTTGGGCTACAGCCTAGTCAGCCGTAACCGTAAAAAAAAAACTCAGAAACAACCACAAGCCTCGGATATAACGGACCGGATTAATGTTGACGACCCTTGCAAGAAACGAAAAAAGGACAATGATCTTCGGCTCTGTGCGTGGAATGTTATGTCCCTTAACAGGCCACGTGCAGCCGAACAACTCGCGGACACCCTAGACCGCTATAAAGCGGACATAACCGCCATCCAGGAAATGCGATGGAATGGACAGGGTATAAAGCGGATGAAAAAATGCGATATTTACTTCGGCGACTGCCATAGGGAGAGAGGACAACGATTGTTCGGATGCGGATTTGTTGCTCGAGGTGGACTAAGGCAAAAAGTCAAAAGCTTTCGGCATGTGAGCGAACGCCTCATAACAATCCGTCTAAGGCTACATTTTTTAACATCAGCCTGATCTGCTCCACGCCCCCACGGAAGACAAGGATGACAGATGTCCCAGCTATGACATCAAAATCGTACTAGGAGACTTCAGTGCTAAGCTGGGTAAGAAAAACATCTTTGAACGAGTCATCGGCAAACATAGCCTAGAAGAAAGAAGAAAGAGCACGGGAAGCGCGCGATTGAGGATTTGGAGAGGTGTTCTGCAGGCGTGACGTTCGAAAGTTTAATCAACGGATAAAGCGAACATGCCAAGATTATTAAGTCAGAACGGAAGCCTGCAGGGATGACAACGGACACCTAGTAGTAGAATTGCAGTCGATGCTGAGAATATGGAAAAACCACTTTTGCAGACTGTATAACGGCGATGTTAGTCAATATACCGCTGTCAGGCAGAATGATCCATTTTTAATCGACGAAGACCGCAGAGAATCCGCCCCCCTGACCTCGACGAAGTTAAGATTGCCATATCTAAACTCAAGTCGAATAAAGCTGCTGGCGTAGACGGACTGTCTGCTGAGCTCTTGAAGTCAGCTGGGGATGACCATGCCTCTCCGACTAGCACGATCTTTTGCTAGTCTTTTGTGGTCCCTCTCCGACTTTGTGCACCATCTTAGGCGCAGCCGTCCTCTGTTTCTCCGTCCCTCGGGGTTGGATTCAAAGACTGTCCGGGGTGGAGCTATGGTGTCCATTCGCTTTACATGGCCTAACCAGATTATACGTTAAATCCGTAGACACCTGGCTACACTGATGTCGCTGTACAGTCCTCCATCTCCCGTCTGCGTTTATGATGGGGGGGTGATAGGGGTGTTGTATAGAGTCAACTTTGTCGTTCGGGAGAAGGTCCTATTATGTACCTAATTGCCTCCTGGCTAGACTCATGTCTCTGTACAGCCCGTAAAGTTGGTGGTTGAATCTTTCCCCCATCCCCCGTCTGCGTTTATGATGGGGGGATGATAAGGGTCTTGTATAGAGTCTTTTTTGCAGTTCGGGAGAGGGCCCTATTACTTAATTACCTCTTGACCCCAAAGAATCAGCGATTGGCAAGAGTGGTTCTACTTTCGAATTCGGAACTGATGTCGTTGTTCCAGGTCACTGCGGAGCCAAGGTAGACGAAGTTCTTAACTACCTCAACTTATATCTGCCAATACAATGGTTCCTGCCAAGACATTCGTGGTGAGCGTCCATGTTTGACGACAGCAATTATTTAGGTTCGGCCTCATTAAATGCCAAAGAAATTTTCGCGGCCTCTGCCTCAATACTAATAAACGCTTCATTGACATCTCGACTATTTTAATGTCATCCGCGTATGCGATTGGTTGTGAGGACTTGAAATAAATTGTGCCTCATGGGTTAGCCATTGATTTTTGCACAATCATTTCACACGATATCAAAACTATCGGTCAGGTCTTCACTGATTCGGAAGGAACAGCGAGCATTCTCGAAAGTCAATACAAGAACAATAGGTGTTCTTTATTATACCAAATGATCTATAGTGGATCATTGGGCATAATAAAACAGTGAATCACTCAAACGTTTGAGTCGTGTGTGTTTCTGTCAAAGATTTGACATTTAGAGTTGCCATGCCAACGATAATATTTCTTCGTATAAACTTTAAACGTGTTCTTTTTTTATACTGATGTGTATTTTTTTTATCGATACACACTAAATAGCGATAATTCACACACAATTCTGCCAAGGCTTTTATTAATTTTATTAATTTACACATTACATATTGATCTGAGTAAAATATTACCCATAGTATACATTTAGTACTATTTAACTAAATTCCATCAAGTGAGCAATATTTTTTATGCTTACGTGGCAATGACGTAAGTTTACATTTTGTTTTTTTTGTACACATACCAAATTCACTCACTCAATTAAAAACTCATTTGTGAAAGAGTGAACTCACTTTTCGGATCAAGAAATTGATCCAAATAAAAAGCTGGATCACGTACTGTTGTTGTAATCAATGATCAGAAGTGGATCAAGTAGGCATAATAAAGAACACCTAATGTTCTCTTGTTTCACAAAACAAAACAAAAAAAAAAAAACACGTTTTGCTTTATCTGATGTGTTTTCAACCTTAGTAGACAAACAATCAAGAAAGTACTGAATGCGAAGTTTGAAGGAAAACATCGTTTCCAAGGCTGTGCCTAGATGGAAGAACCAATAAGGATAGACTTAAAAAACATGGAACGACCGGGATGGTTGGCAAAGTACTGTGAACGAGGTCCTGAACTTAAGAGTTCTTGGTTGCTGTTCAGAACAGTAGTAACCTATGATTCCCGTATCTAAAAATGAAAATAAATTTGTGTCAATACGACCCACCTCACATGCATATACATATGTACATATGTGTGTACATTTTATATTTTAGGGTTACATTTTGCGACTGTACGAGCTTCTAAAATTAGTCTAATCTATATATTAATACGTGAAGCAGAAACTTTGTACCCCTTTTTACGGAAATCGCGTGGACGGAGGAGTATGAAATTTCGCACACTTATAGTTTATATATAGAAGGAGTGCCGAATGCTAATATTTTTTTTAAATTATGCATAAAAAATACATTTAATCAATAAAAAAAAATATTACACACACTACCATGTACTTGACACACACCCTTTTGTTTATCTATATATTAATGTATGTATTCCTTACACGGACTCACGTGCCCGACATTCACCCTAAGCAGTCAACCACTGCCTATCGTTCTACTCTACGCACACACCCACACATCACTGCCTGCGGATTCTCCAACACCATACCCGATCAACAAAAACAAAGCGCAGGCAACAAAAAATAACAGGAAATAATTCGGGTTGTAAAATGTATGATTGGACAGAACAAATTTGTTTTCCCTCCTTTTACTTCTTGCTTGTTCAAAGATCTTTTTCTATTTTTTATTATTGTGGTGGCTACTAAGAAGAAGAAGTGAATTTGAGAGATACATTTAAATGTGCACGAAATGTCATTCCAAAAGTATTTTATAGTTATGATTGTGGATTAATGGATTCAGAATGCAGGTTTTGCAATGCGAAACATTTTGAATCCGAAGTCACTTTAGGTGACAGAACTGCATTCACTTCATGTTGTCATAGGGGTAAAGCAATATTACCGCCCCTTAGTCAAAATTAATATTTTAAATCATTGTATGATGGACTTATTTCAAATGAACTTTCAATAGAAAGTAAGTCAAAAAATTATTTTGAATATGTTCGCAAATACAATTCATCATTTGCTATGGTTAGCTCAGAAGCTAAAGTTTCGGAGGCAGTTACAAGTGGAGTGTATCATTTCAAAATACATGATCTTTTTTATCATAGATCGGGTCCAATGACTGCTACATATGGTCGCTCACCATGTTATGACCAATTATATTTTTATGATGTTGACACTGCTATCAATTATAGATTACGAGAACATTTTAAT
This sequence comes from Eumerus sabulonum, assembly GCA_951905685.1. Classification (NCBI taxonomy): domain Eukaryota; kingdom Metazoa; phylum Arthropoda; class Insecta; order Diptera; family Syrphidae; genus Eumerus; species Eumerus sabulonum. Next base: position 93,824,836 of record OX645060.1, read on the forward strand.
CAAACATGTTACAAGAACATAATGCGCGAATTATCTCTCGAATTGGAACGCAGTAATTGTCGAAATCAAAATAAAGAAATTTGTATGCTTATTAAAGTAAATCATGATTTAGATCTACGCCGTTTCAATGATGCAGTTCAAACTGATGTAGCAGTAATATTTAGTACAGTTGATGGTGAGCCACCTTTTGAACGAAATATGATTTCATTTTCAAAAGCTAATGGTATCATTAAAAATATCTCAGTTTTGGATTCATCATTAGATCCTTTGGCGTATCCACTACTTTTTCCGAACGGTGGTAGTGGTGGTAATTCAACAGCGCCCAGAAATAAATTAACCATGCTTCAGTATGCAGCCTATCGACGTGCAATTAGAGAAGATTCAGCCTGTTACACCATTCACAAAAACTATTCTTACAGTGGATAGTTGATTATGTGAGAATAGAGGGCTCACGATTACATTTCATTCGACAAAATCAAACAATTCTTAGGTCTGAAGTTTACAACAATTTAACAGACTACTTAGAATCGAACGCCAATACCAGTAATGTTGGCCGTAGAGTCATTTTATCATCTTCGTTCAATGGATCTCCAAGAAATATGTATTTCTGAGGCTTTACAACGAAGAACAATCCTTTAATAGAGCTCTTTACGAAATTGATGATATTTTGAATTTTCATAATTTGTCATGTCAGATACTTGGTTTACCAGTTCCTATATACTCGCAGAGAATAGAGGAAGCAAATGCTATTCATATAATAGAAGAAGAGGTGCTGTTTTGTGAGTATTATGAAACTACAAATATTGAACAGCGTAATCTCATTGATCAAGTGATTCGTGAAATTTTGTATCATGATACAGGATCCAATGTTTTTTGTTTAACCGCTCATGCAGTTGTGGCAAAACATTCACTCAAACAGCAATTATTCACAAATTAAATTCGCTTAATCTTCGTTGTATTGCAACTGCGTTCAGTGGCATAGCTTCAACTTTATTACCTGGAGGTAGGACTCTACACAATGTGTTTAAATTGCCCTTACCCATTTTAGAAAATTCTGTAGCAAATATTACTGCAAACAGTAGCGATGGTCGCTACATAAATTCATCATCATTGATAGTTATTGATGAAGTTTCGATGTGCCCTTTGCAAGTGCTGAAAATCATAGATAGATTATTGCGGGATCTTTGCGATGAAAATGATAAACATAAACCATTTGGAGGAAAAACGAAACTTCTGTGCGGTGATTTTCGGTAAATCTTACCAGTTATCCCACATGGATCACGTGGAACTTTAATTGTAAATTGTGTCACAAGTTGGCATGAATTTCTTTATTTTCATAAGGTTACGTTTACTCGAAATATGAAATAGAATTTGTAGAATTCTTAAAAAAAATTGGTAATGATGGAAGCCCCACATTTCCCTCAGTTTGGTGAAAACGTTATCGAAATACCTCAACAATTAATAGGAGATAAAAATAATATTATTGGTGAGGTGTACGGAAATATTTCCGAAAACGTACTCACAGAAAATATATTGAACTCTGTTATTTTAGCACCTACAAATGATGATTGTACTTTGATAAATACCGCTATACTTAATCAAATTCCTGGTGAACAGCGAACGTATTATAGCTATGTATGATAAAATAATTTGTGATAATGACAATGCCATCAATAACTATCCGGTAGAGTTTTTAAATTCTTTGACTATTAGTGGTTTACCACCACATAAGTTAGTATTGAAAGTTAATTGTATCATTTTGCTAATCAGAAACTTAAATACAAAGGAAGCATTAGTCAATGGAACAAGAATGCGCATCAAATTTATGCATCGAAATGCAATTGATTGCGAAGTTTTAGCTAGGACCGCACGCAGTAAGAGAATTTTGATTCCACGTATAAATTTAACATACTCCGGAACTATTTTACCATTTGATCTTCAAAGAACTCGATTTCCTATAATACCTGCATTCGCGATGATAAATAAGTCTCAAGGACAAACATTCGCAAAAATTGGAATTTTATTGAATCGGCCAGTTTTTACACATGGGCAATTGTATGTCGCAGCAAGTAGAGTTCGATCATTCGACGGCTTGAGATTTTATATTTCCGAATATAACGGTCAATGACATTTAGCAAACGATGAAAGAGTTTTTACAAAAAGCATCGTTTGCAGAGAAGTTCTGTATCATTAAGTAAATTATCGAAATATGTACATACATATGTCAAGTTCAATGGACAGCATTTTTTATCGGATTATTTTTATGTTTCAATAGAAAAAAATAAAAGAGGTATTCTTTATTTTAATCATTTTGGATTTTTTTATTTAAATTTCATATAATTTGTTTGAAAAAATTAGGCAAATTAACAGTGCAACCTTGGTGAAATCTGTAATTATAGAAGTATCTATGGTCTTTGACAATAGAATCTTAATAATATTTAAACTTATAAGTTAAATTAATTATGGTCGAATTTCGACCACTGGGCGACCACTAGTTTCATTAAATATGTATTGGAACATAGCATTGAAATTAAACTGAATACAAGTACATAGATTAACATTTTGGATACATTTAAAATTATCTACTTCAATAAGAAAATTTAATTTCACAGATTCTGATGACGATTCTGATCGCGCCATGAATGAATGGGAATATCAGCAGATAAGAAAGGGTGTGACAAGTCTACAAGTGGTACGTACATATTTATTTCTCACATTGATTAGTATTTTTAAAAAACAAAAGAAAAAATACATCAATAGCTGTATTTTTAATTTTTTATTTTCTTCATCTGTGTTGTGTGTGATTTTGTATTTTTCCGTAGGTTAAATGTATGTACTGTTTATTGCTGCAACAGGGTTCCATCTATACCCCGCTGGGGTTTTTTCCATGATTCGATTCCGGTGTTATAGATTTAGAAGACAACATACCACTAATTGCGCCTTGATTTTTTCTTACTTCGTGCCGGCATTAACAATAGATATACATATATATATGTATCTAATCGTTATTATTGTTGTTTATAAATTAACATGTCTCATACATACATATGTATGTGCACACAAGTTATCAGTGCATTAAAAGGACAAACAAAAAGGACAAATATATAGTCCACTACACTCTCGCGAAAGTAATTGAACGGTGTAGGCGGGTTTCTCTTCGCTCTTTAAGAAATTCCTAAATCAATCCTCACTTATTACATATTTTCATTTCCTCGCTTATTTATATTTCTTATTCAAATGTCCGATAAGTACTCCATTTGCAAAATTAGACTTCTTCGCGACAATTTTATAAGATGTGATGCCTTGTCTTGTCAATTGTTTCATAAAAAGTGCATTTTCATCTCTGACGAATCCATCAAAGCATTGCAATCGGATCAAAATCTCCAATGGCATTGTAATAACTGTGCAAGTGTCAATGTTTCTTTACTCTCCGCCTTCGCCGAACTACAAAGCGATGTCGCAGAAATTAAATCGATCCTGCATAATACTTATATTCCTCCCATTAGTGGGAGTACCAAAAAGTCTGCTGATCAAAACAGAAACCGAACATCGGAAACTACAATCATCACGGGGTGGCCGTGGTGCAGTGGTTAATATCATCGACCGCTAAGCGAAAGGTCTATGGTTAAAATTCCCTTCATAGCCAAGAAAAAGTAATTCCTATACGGACAAAAAGTATGCAACGCAGTTGTGAATGGAAAGTGACCAGACGTACTTCTGCAGGCGTAACACTCACAGTATATGGTCAACCCAAAATTCATCCTCTGCGTATGCAATACTAAAATGCTCGAACAAATTACTACGGACAACGCGGCTCTTGTCCTATCTACATAGGTCTAGGACAACCACCCCTGAGAGTAGTGAACGAACATCAACGACCCAAACCACCGCACATATAAAAACTCTTGAACCTGTGCGAGTCTCTAAAAAAAAACAAAAACAGTTTTAATACCAACAATAAACAAAGCGAATGCCATAAGGGGACGTCGGGTAAGAATACCATCTCATCAACCATCAACGTCAAAAAGCACAGGCATACAGAAATTGACTGTCACTGACTAATCGCATGAAGAGAAAAATCCGTGGATAATTGCAAAACAAAAAAAAAAAAAAGGGATCAACGTTCTACAAAACTGTTTGGGACAGCCGATGCTCAAGATGAAGGTGCAATGATATCATCTGTACTGAAACTCAAATTCTTACATCTCTCTCGGTTAAAAACAAATGTAACTGAAGAAAACATAGTTTCAATGCGGCAAATTAGCTAAAGCCTTCCGGAACAGCGTTATTGTAAAAATTTTAAGTTGGGTATTCCTGCCTATTTATTTGGAAAATCTCTTGATCCTTCCATTTGGCCACTGGGAGTACAATTCAAAACTTTCGCCAATGCTCCGAAGTCAAAAAACGAGAACATGTGATCCGCACCGGCCCCAAACTGAAATGCGTGTCTTCTACAAAACAAAACTGTTTGGGACAGCCGATGCTCAAGAGGAAGGTGCAATGATATCATCTGTACTGAAACTCAAATTCTTACATCTCTCTCGGTTAAAAACAAATGTAACTGAAGAAAACATAGTTTCAATGCGGCACATAAGCTAAAGCCTTCCGGAAGAGCGTTATTGTAAAAATTTTAAGTTGGGTCTTCCTGCCTATTAATTTGGAAAATCTCTTGATCCTTCCATTTGGCCACTGGGAGTACAATTTAAAACTTTCGCCAATGCTCCGAAGTCAAAAAACGAGAACATGTGATCCGCACCGGCCCCAAACTGAAATGCGTTTCTTCCTCCTCCCTTCCTCTTAATATCTATTACCACAATGCAAGCGGCATACGGACGAAAATAACATAAATCTACACATCACATACATTCTACGATTTCATCGTCGTTGTTGACAACTGGCTGTCATCTCATCGAACGAGATCTTCAACCCGAGACTTTACAACTCGTTTAGGATTGACCGATGCAAAACAGCGAAGGATCGTGGACATTGAACAACTTTGTATTTCATTTTTTTTTTTAATAATTTGAGCGCACTCAAGGTCTAATAACCTTATTATGTCGGCGACACAGTGCGGGCAGAAGGTAGAAAGGAAGAGGAGTAGAAGAATTACTTTAGACCCCCTGTCAAATAATCGGTTGCTTTTGGTTTCAAGTTACATACCACCTAGAAGTATGCAACAAATATACCAGAATCACGCATCGAACATACATAGATTATGTCAATATAATTTGTGTAATGATTCTGATCATTTGTATGTCCTAGGGGATTTTAAATTTGCCACTCTCAACTGGATTAGATCTGATTCCAATTTCATTCGTTCACCATTGAATGTTACGTATGCTTATTAATATACTTTTCTGGATAAATTAAGTTTAATGAACTTCAAACAAATTATTCATGTAAGAAAAAAATTTCAAAAATTCTTGATCTAATCTTTGTTTGCACTGAGGAGCTTAATACTAATATTGATATTGCTCCATTGCCAATTTTAAAGGATTCAATTAATCATTAACAAGTTCATATAGAATTATCTTTTTATAATGAGGGCGCCGTGGCGCAATGGTTAGTATTGTGGACTCTGATGCACGATGAGTTAGTTCGGATCCCGATAACACGAACGCCATGGAATGTTTATTTCGCGGCGTCCCTCCTCGGCGGCGTACTGGCAAAACCCCCCGAAGTATAGTTGCCATGAAAAAGCTTCTCAACTCACGCCGTTCGGAATCGGCATTAAACTTTAGGTCCGCCTTTCATCTATGTGAAAAATAAATCACACAACATGGGTGATTGAGAGAAGCTTGGCCCTGGTCCTTCATGGGCTGTAACGCCATCAAAAGAAAGAATTACCTTAAATCAAAAAAGAATTTATAATTTTCTGAAACTAATTTTATTGAATTAAATAGTATGCTTAAATAGTGTAAATTGGCATAATGAATTTAACAACTTAAGTTTAACAATGATGTATATTCGTTTTATTGAAATCCTGGATAAAGGTTTCGAGAAGTACGTTCCTATTTCAAGGATGCGAGCATCGAGTAACTTACTTACTTACTTATCAGGCCTGCGATCCATGGAGGATCTGAGCCTGAGCTATAGCTGCCTTCCATCCTTGACGGTCCCGGGCACGCTGCTTCCAGTTGTCAAGACCAAGATGTCTTACATCCGCGATTACTTGGTCTTATACCGGAGGTTCGGTCTTCCTCTTCTTCTCGAACCAGGAGCCTCGGAGTCGAAGACCCTCTTAGCTGGAGCGTTGATGTCCATGCGTTCGATGTGGCCGAGCCAGTGTAGTCGACGGATCCTTGCCTTCCGGACTACATCCACATCTTGGTACAGCTCGTAGAGTTCGTGGTTGTGTCTTCTTCTCCATTCACCTTCCTCACAGATAGGACCAAATATCCGGCGCAGAATTTTTCTTTCGAAAGAACCCAAAATCAGCTCCGTTGTCCTGCTTATGGTCCAGCTTTCGGCTCCGTACAGCAAGACTGGCAGAATGAGCGTTTTGTAAAGCATGACTTTGGTCTTTCGAGTGAGGAGCTTTGATCCCAGTTGTTTGGACAAGCCGAAGTAGCAGCGGTTGCCAAGGGCGATTCTATGCCGGATCCCCACTGTGGTGTCATTTGTGGAATTTACGTTTGCCCCGAGGTAGACAAACTCCTTAACTACCTCGAAATTGTAGCTATCAATTGTTATATTTTGTCCCAGGTGGTGAGCGACGGATTGGTTTTTGCTTGACAGCATGTATTTCGTTTTGTCCTCATTGATCTTAAGACCAACTCGTTTCGCCTGTTCTTCAATCGCCGTGAATGCTTCCACAATGCCACGACGAGAACACGCGATGATGTCGATATCATCCGCATATCCTAGTAGCTGGATGGACTTGTAAAAGACAGTGCCTTCCCTGTTGACGCCTGCCCGTCGCACTATCTGCTCCAGCACCAGGTTGAAGAAGTCACATGACAGCGCATCTCCTTGCCGAAATCCGATGCATGTTTCGAATGGTTCCGAGGTCCTAGAACCGAGTTGCACGGTGCATCGCGTGTTTTTTAGCGTGGCGCGACACATCTGGATCAGTTTTACCGGGATCCCGAATTCGGCCATCGCCCCAAACAGTTCTTCACGATGAATGCTGTCGTATGCGGCTTTGAAATCGATGAAAAGATGGTGTGTATCGATTCGAAACTCGTTGATCTTTTCCAGGATTTGTCGAAGTGTGAAAATTTGGTCTATAGTTGATTTGCCGGGCCGGAAGCCGCACTGGTAGCTGCCGATTAGTGCGGTGCAAAATGGTTTAAGACGTTCACACAATACGCTGGACAGGATCTTGTATGCGACATTGAGCAGGGATATACCTCTATAGTTCTTGCAAGAGGTAGGATCGCCTTTTTTGTGGATGGGGCATATAGAGCTGGTATTCCAGTCGTCGGGCATGCTTTAATCTTCCCAAATTCTGCAGATGATCTGGTGCATGCTTCCTACCAGAACATCGCCGCCAGCCTTGAAGAGCTCTGATGGCAAGCCATCTGAGCCTGCGGCCTTGTTGTTCTTCAGCTTCTGAATAGCTGTGCCGATTTCTTCGATGCTGGGTGGGAGGACTATTTCAGCGGCTGGAGTTAGGATTTCCTCGGTCCCTACCACTCTCTCTTGGTCATGCTCGTTAAGCAGCTGCTGGAAGTGCTGCTTAAATACATCCACTATTCCCTGCGGGTCGGTGACAAGACTACCCTCGCAGTTTCGAAGAGCCGGGGTGCCCTTTTTGCAGCCTCCAGCAAGGCCTTTGGCTTTCTTGTAAAAGGCTCGTATTTTATATTTATCCCTAGACTCCTCGATATCCTTGAGCTGGGAGGCTGCGAAGATTCTTTTCTTTTGTCGCAGTAGTTTTTTCTCCTCCCTTCTTCTGGCTCGGTACTCTTCTTGCGCTGCCCTGGTTTTCCTCTGCAGCGCCTTTTGGTACGCCTCGTCGGTTGCTGCCTTTTTCTGCTCACACTCGCCATCATACCACGGGTTTCTTGTCGGGGGTGGTAGGTATCCTAGGGTGGTTTCGGCTACTTCCTGAGTGGCTGAGCGGCAATGCAGCCACATATTATTGGTATTTGTGTTCGACGTAGGCATACCGTAGAGTCTTTCGCTCACCTGCTCCCTTTAGACTCTGGCAACCTCCGGTGTGGTCAGGCGCCCAATGTCGAACCTCTTCCTGATGGGCTGGTGCAGCTTTCTGACATTGGACAGTCGAGCTCTGAATCTTACTGCTACGAGGAAGTCGTCAGAGTCGACATTTGCCCCTCTGAATGTTCGCACATCCAGGATAATGACGAGTGCCTTGCGTCAATGAGCACATGGTCGATTTGGTTGGCGGTTCGACCGTCCGGAGATCGCCAGGTTGCTGTGTGGATTCGTTTGCTGTGTGGAATTTTGTGCTACTTATCACCGCATTACGAGCTGTCGCAAAGTCAGCGAGTCGGAAGCCGTTATCTGTTGTTGTATCGTGGAGGCTGTGCTTTCCGATCACTCCGCCAGGGGTGTTTTCTTTACCGATTTTGGCGGTGAAGTCCCCGAGCACGATTTTTACATCGTACTACGGACAAGCTCCGTAGGCGTTGTCCAGGAGGTCGGTAGGGGCGTGTGCACATATAAGGCTGATGTTATAAAATCTGCCTCTGATGCGGATCACAGCCAGGCGTTCACTTATAGGTTTAAAGTCGCTGACCTTCGACCTTATTCGCTCTCCCACGACAAATGCGGATTTGTCCGCATCCCAGTAAGTGCAACCTCTTGTGACAGCTGTAATGAATGTAGCAATTTTTCTTCCTAATCATACCGTTTCCTATCCAGCGTATTTCCTGGACCGCAGTAATATCCGCCTTGTACTGCGTGAGGATTCCTTCTAGTTTATGAGCAGCTCCGGGATTGTACAGGGTTCTGACATTCCAGGAGCATACTCGCAAATCGTGTTCCTTTTTCGTGCGTTGTCGTCGTCGAGTATCCGTCCGTGTATCCGAGGCATCTTGCTCATTCATAACTTAGGTTTTTTTTTACGTGGGCGGATTGTTAGCCCGCCGCACAACCGCCATTCTGGTCGGGGTTTTTTTGCTGCATACGTTTGTTCACCTCCCAACGGTTGTTGAAGAGACTATCCAGAGGGCGCCGCGAGGAGGCCGTATGTCAACTTGACCGTGGCATTTAAATCGTTGCTGGCATCTCGCCAGGTTGAGAGCAATCAACAACTTTACCCTGTATGGCCCTCCGAGCATCGAGTAAACAAGGCTTTTAAGCAATTGTTGCTTAAAAACAAGGCTTTTAAGCAATTCAAACGCTCAAATAATGCATCTGATTATCTTAGATTTAGTAATTTACGTAAAGGATTTTTCGTTCTTAACAAGTTCCTACATGAAAATTACATTCTTTCTATTGTAAACAATATAAGACATGATAGTACATCATTCTGGGAATTTATTAAATCTAAACGGAAATCGGAGATTTCAACAAAGGCCTCGTAGGAGTAGCATCTATCTGACGGATGCTGGCCTGCTAAAAAGTGAGAAGAGCCACCGCAGTCGAACATCTTGCGGCACTGTTAGTAAGTCCTATCCCCACCTCCTCGTGGTGCCATCTGGAGATTTCCTATGGGAATTGTAGGCGGGGAAGGCCGAATGTCGAGCCTCCCGCGCCAAAAAACCGGATTAGTCGGTTGGGCTACGGCCTAGTAAGCCGTAACCGTAAAAAAAAAAAAAAAAAACTCCGAAACAACCTTAAGCCCCGGATATAACGGACCGGATTAATGTTGACGAGCCTTGCAAAAACGAAAAAAGGACAATGATCTGCGGCTCTGTACGTGGAATGTTAGGTCCCTAAACAGGCCACGTGCAGCCGAACGCCAGCGGACATAACCGCCATCCAGGAAATGCGATGGATTGGACCGGGTACAAAGGGGATGAAAAACTGCGATATTTACTACGGCGACTGCTATAGGGAGAGGGGACAACGATTGTTCGGATGCGGACTTGTTGTTCGAGGTGGACTAAGGCAAAAAGTCCTAAGCTTTCGGCAGTGAGCGAACGCCTCATAACAATCCGTATCAAGGCTATGTTTTTTAACATCAGCCTGATCTGCGTCCACGCCCCCACGGAAGACAGGGATAATTCCGCCAAAGATGAGTTCTACGATCTCCTAGACAGAACGTATGCTCAATGTCCCAGCTATGACATCAAAATTGTACTAGGAGATTTCAATGCTAAGCTGAGTAAGGAAAGCATCTTTGAACGAGTCATCGGCAAAGATAGCCTACACGAAAACAGACACAGGCTGATTGATCTTGCTACGGGGCGAAATCTAGCCAGTACGCACTTCCCGCACCTCCATATACACAAAGGCACCTGGCGGTCTTTTGATCAATCGACTACCAACCAGATTGACCACATTGCGATCGACGTCAGACACTCCTCCACTATTCTTGATGTCCGAACTTTCCGAGGATCTAACATCGACATCTAACAGCCAAGATGCGCTTACGGATATCACGAACGCAGCGGAGTATAGTAAAAATACGAAGTTATGACTTCGGAAAGCTACTATCGCCACAAACCGCTCGTGCTTTTACCGATCGCGTCTCCCTTAAGCTCTCCAATACACCTCAATCCTCCACGCTATCAATAGAACAGCAGTGGAACCTGTGCAAACAAGCCCTGAAAAGCTCTGCATCCGAAGTTTTGGGATTCAAGGCCCCACCACGAAGAAACACCTGGTTCGGTGACGAGTGCAGGAGGATTCACACAGTGAAGCAGGATGCATATAAAGCCTCGCTGCATAAAAGAACAAGAGCAGCTCGTGAGCTCTACGAGTTAAAAAGAAGGGAGGAGCATAAGCTTCTTAGAAGAAAGAGGAAAGAGCACGAAAAGCGCGCAATTGAGGATTTGGAGAGGTGTTACTGCAGGCTTGACGTTCGAAAGTTTTATCAACGAATAAAGCGAACATGCCAAGGTTATAAAGCCAGAACGGAAGCCTGCAGGGATGAGAACGGACACCGAGTAGTAGAATCGCAGTCGATGCTGGGAATATAGAAAAACCACTTCTGCAGACTGTATAACGGTGATGTTAGCGGTGTATTGCGCTGTCAGGCAGAATGGTCCATTTCTAATCGACGAGGACCGCTGAGAATTCCGTCCCCCTGACCTTGACGAAGTTAAGATTGCCATATCGAAACTCAGGTCGAATAAAGCTGCTGGCGCAGACGGACTGTCTGCCGAGCTCTTCAAGGCATCTTCAAGCATCGTATGCCCGACCCACAAGAAAGGAGACCCCTCTGATTGCGCCAAATACAGAGTAATAAGTCTCCTTAACATCGCCTACAAAATCTTCTCTGCCGTTTTGTGTGAACGCCTGAGGCCTTCTGTAAATAAGCTGATAGGTCCTTATCAGTGCGGATTCAGGCCAGAGAAGTTCACCATCGACCAAATCTTCACACTATGGCAGATCCTGGAAAATTGGTCTGGCGGTAAACTAGGGCAAAACTAAATATATGCTGTCATTAAAAAAGGACGCTCACCACCGACGTCTTGGCCAGAACGTTTGTATTGGCAGATATAAGTTCGAGGTAGTTAAGGACTTCGTCTACCTTGGCTCCGCAGTGACCTGGAGCAACGACATCAGTTCCGAAATCAAAAGCAGAATCACTCTTGCCAATCGCTGTTTCTTTGGGCTCAGGAGGCAATTGAGTAATAGAACCCTCTCCCGAACGATAAAGTTGACTCTGTATAAGACCCTTATCATCCCGGTCCTGTTGTACGGAGCAGAAGCATGGACACTATCAAAAGCGGAGGAGGAGGCCCTTGGTCGGTTCGAGAGAAAGATTTTGCGCGTGATTTTCGGGCCAATAAACGCAGACGGGGAATGGAGGAAAAGATTTAACCACGAACTTTACGGGCTGTACAGCGACATGAGTCTAGTCAGGCGTCTATGGATTCAACGCCTAAGATGGCTGGGCCCTGTAGAGCGAATGGACACCACAGCTCCAGCTCGGAGAATTTTTGAATCCAACCCCGAGGGACGAAGAAGCAGAGGACGGCCGCACTTAAGATGGCGCGCACAGGCGGTAGGGGGCCTCAGCCAACTGGGTGTGCGGCAATGGAAAAGGCTAGCAAAGTATCGTGCTAGTTGGAGGGGCATGTTGGTTGAGGCCCAGGTTCACCCCGAACTTTAGCGCCCGTTAAGAAGAAGAAGAAACGGAAATCGGTCGGAATACCTAACTTAATGCATTTCAATGAAGAAGAGTCTAATAACATCGACTCTACTCTTGAACTGTTTGCAAAATTCTTTCAATCCACCTTTTCTGATCCGAATTCCAATAACGTCAGTCCCAATTATGTTACTCGAAATGGTTCACCTAGCTTAGTAGACATTGGATCCTTAATTTTAAGCTCGGCCGACGTCTCTCTTGCGCTTAGTAATCTAAAGGCAAAACTCAATTATGGTGCAGATGGCATACCATCAATTATTCTTAAAAACTGTGCTAACTCACTCTGCAACCCACTTTTACTCATACTTAACCGTGCTTTATCTGAAGGAATTTTTCTTGACGAATGGAAACAGTAATTTCTTGTTCCCATTCATAAATCGGGCTCTAAGAATAATGTTGAAAATTATAGAGGCATTTGCATGCTTTCAGCAAATCCAAAACTCTTTGAGTGTATAGTAAAAACTAAAATAGATTTTATCATCAAAGAGCAGTGTTGTATGTATGTATGTACATATGTTGGCGTCCATGAAGTCCATGAAGGACCTGAGCCGAGCTTCTCTCAATCACCCATGTTGTGTGTGATTTAATTTTCCCATAGGTGAAAGGGACCTACAGTTTATTGCCGGTTCCGAACGGCGAATTTCGAAAAGCTTTTCATGACAATTTTACTACAGGGGGTTTTGTCAGAGCCCCGCTGAGGAGAAACACCGTGAAAACACGTTCGATGACATGTCTGTGTCGGGATTCGATCCCGTGTCATCGGCGTCAGAGGCCAACACACTACCCACTGCGCCACGGTGCTCTCTAATAAATGTGTTAGAAAACAAAAATCAGGTGGATGCAATTTTATACTGATTTCGGTAAGGCATTTGACTCAGTTAATCATTCATTCAATAACCTTGAGATACTCGGATTTCACTCCCAGTTCCTTTGCTGGATATCCAATCGTACCCAAAGAGTTAAAATTGGAAGTTCGTTATCTATGCAAATGAAATGTATTTCGGGCGTTTCGCAAGGTTGTAATTTATGCCCTCTTTTGTTCATAATTTTCATTGACGATATTACTCGTTCGGTTAACCACAGTAAGTGTTTGCGTTACGCTGATGACATGAAATTATTCAATAGTATTCAAACGTTTAATCTACGCACCTTAAAAGAAGAAAAATACCAGATTGAACTAGAAAAAACACTCGAGAAAATAAACGGGGACATAATAGGTCTATCTGAGACAAGAATACAGAATACAGGAAAAAAGGAAACCTCTTTGGATACAATGGTGAAACAAAAGGTCTCTATGGAGAGAGACCTTTAATAAAGAATAAATGGAAGAATAAAATCGTGAAGATAACTTTTTATAATGAAAGAGTAGCAAGCAAAGAGTAATCCAAGTCTATGAGCCAACAGAATCAGCATCAACTGAAGTACTAAAAACATTTTATAATAATTTAGAATCAGCATACAAGGAATATAAGTCTGAGTTTATGTGCATAATTGGCGACTTCAATGCGAAAATAGAGTTGAGAAAAGAGAATGAAGAGCTAATAATGGGCAAATACGGATATGGTGAAATGGCAACATATACTATGCGTAGGAAATAGCTTATTTCCAAAAAATAAGAAAAGAAAATGGACTTGGCAGTCACCCAACGGACTTGTTAAAAACGAAATTGTTTTCATTATCACCAATAAAAAGCCAGCCCTTAAAGACGTCTCAGTCATAAATAACTTTGAATACGACAGCGACCACCGACTTATAAGAGGTACATTTAAAATCAACCACAAAAGCAAACAAGAGATATTCCAAAACTGTAGACGACGAAAGTATTCAATTGTATCTTGATGATCTAGAGCAGAAATGCCGATGGGATGGTCTCGACACATCTAGTATCCGAAAAGCGTACGATCAGTTCGAGTCTGGAATATTAAGCGCAGCTGATAAGATCAAAAATCTAAAAGAAGACAAAATTACAGAAACAACTAAACATCTAATTAAAAGAAGAGAACTATTACGACAAGAGGAACAACTCACAAATATAGAGTTGTATCATCTGAAAAGAATGTAGAAAAGCTGCGAAAAGAGATATTGAGGACTATAACAAGAGAGTTATAAAACAAACCTTCCTCTAAGGTATAAATAAATAAAAGGTGCAAACAAAAAATTAAACATAGGTAGAGAATGGATACTAAAATTAAAAAAAAAAAAACAAAAAGACAATACAAAACAGGAAATCGATAAACAACATAGCCACAGAATTCTACGAAACACTATTCACCTCTAAATTGAGCTGTACAGACATAACGGAACGATAGATATAACCAATGATGACGAAGAAACTCCAATCTTCCTACCGACCGAAATAGAAGCCTCAATTAGAGAACTATCAGACGGAAAATGCTGCGGAAATGACGGAATAAAAGCGGAAATGCTAAAAATTGGTAAATCAAAACGAATATACAGTCTAACGAATTTATTTAATATGGTCTTAGAAACTGAACACGTCCCAACACAATGGAAAGAATCAACTATCATATTGCTCCATAAAAAAGGTGACATAACCAATATGAATAACTATCGACCCATAAGCCTAATATCAGTTATATATAAGGTATTTGCAAAATGTATCTTCCAACGCATACGTAAAATGAACAACAACCAAGAGAACCAACCAAGAGCCGGCTTTCGCCAAGGTTTTAGCACAACAGACCACCTACAAACAGTCAACCAAAACATTGAAAGAAACAACGAATACCCATAAAATTTGGTATTAGCGTTTATTGACCTTGCTAAAGCTTTCGATACAGTAGAACACGTTACAATCTGGAAAGCACTGAAAAACCAAGGTATACCCAACAAAATAATAAAAATACTCAGAGTCCTATACACGAATGGTGCTGCTAGAATTCTTTGGAAAACAAAGGTAGAAAATTTAGTATAGGCCGATGAGTTAGACAAGGAGACCCACCTTCACCTGCATTCTTTTCCACCGTCCTAGAAGATATTTTTCGTTCAATGAACTGGGATTTATTAGGACTAAAAATAGATGGTGAATACCTGGGCAATCTGAGATTTGCGGATGATATTGTACTTATGGCAAAAACACTAGAAGTCATGAAATAGATGCTACAAGATCTAGAAAAAGGATGCGCCACTGTAGGTCTAACAGTGAATGCTGAAAAAACAAAACTAATGTGCAAGGGCGAACAACAAGAAATTATTGTAAACAAAAAGCAATAGAATATGTTGAAGAATATGTTTACCTAAGACAGCTAATTTCACTCGAAAACAGAGAAGAAAAAGGCCGAAGGATTTCAAATAGCTGGAAACAATTTTGCAGGCATAAACATATTTTCGATTTAAACCTTAACTCAAGTTACAGAAAATATCTATTCGATGCGATCATACTCCCAGTTTTGACTTACTTAGAATATGTTTACCTAGGACAGCTAATTCCACTCGAAAACAGAGAAGAAAAAGAAAAAGGCCGAAGGATTTCAAATAGCTGGAAACAATTTTGCAGGCATAAACATATTTTCGATTTAAACCTTAACTCAAGTTACAGAAAATGTCTATTCGATGCGACCATACTCCCAGTTATGACTTACGGCTCCCAAACGTTGAATCTATCTGCCAAATCCACTCAAAAACTGAGAACAACGCAAAGAGCAATGAAAAAATCTATTTTAAAAATGTCCAGAAGACAACGAATACAAAATGAAATCAGAAATATGACGAATTTCTCAGACGCGGTAGTAAGAGCGAGACAAAAAAAATGGAACTGGGCAAAAATGAATGATAACCGTTGAACCTATAAAGCAACAGTACGGATCCCAAGAATTGGTACAAGAAGAGGCGGAAGACAGGTCAAACGTTGGAGACATGATATATGCCAAATTTGTAATACGTGTGACAGAATGGCCAAAGATAAAAATGCTTGGAAAACATTGGGGGAGGCTTATATCCGCCCTTGAATTATCAATCAAAACTCACTATATAAAATATTGAAAGAAATTGTTATTTTCTCACATTTATAAATGTCGACATAATATTAATATTGTACACGTCTTAAATGTAAAATGTAAATATTAAAAATGGATTAATAAAGCTTATAATAATAATAATAATTAAAAATATCAGCGACTGCCTACTACTACAGTCAGATATTGATAATGTTTTCGCATGGTGTAATAGTAACCATCTAAACCTAAATTTAAAGAAATGTCATTATATTTCTTTCACGAAATCAGCCTATCCTATTAAATTCAATTACACAATTGACTCCACATTTCTTTCAAAGGCGAATAGTGTCAAAGATTTAGGAGTTATGCTTAGCTCCTCTTTCTCATTTCACTCTCATATTAACTATATTTTATCAAAAGCCAACTCAGTCGTCGGCTTCATTAAGCGTAACACTAAAGGATTCACTGATCCATCTGCATTATTATCGCTTTATATTCGCTGGTCAGACCTTCCCTTGAATATGCGGTCGTAGTCTGGAATCCAACTTTTATAACTTGCTCTGAGCGTATCGAAAAGGTTCAAAAGCATTTAACTAAATTAATCTTTTTTAAAATGCAGTGGAATTTTCACTCGAGCTACATGGCAAGATGCCAACTGCTTGGTATAAAATCCCTGGCGACTAGACCAACCATTCATGATGTAATGTTTGTTAGGGACATACTTTCTTACCATATAAAGTGCCCTTGTCTTCTTGCAAAGGTTCAATTTTATTTGCCCACTATGTCGCTCCGAATTCTTCGATTATTATTCGAAATATTTCACAATACAGATTACGGGAACAATGAACCACTATCAAGGGTATCAAGAGAGCACCGTGGCGCAGTGGGTAGTGTGTTGGCCTCTGACGCCGATGACACGGGATCGAATCCCGACACAGCCATGTCATCGAATATGTTTTTCACGGTGTTTCTCCTCAGCGGGGTTCTGACAAAACCCCCTGTAGTAAAATTGTCATGAAAGCTTCTCGAAATTCGCCGTTCGGAACCGGCAATAAACTGTAGGTCCCTTTCACCTATGGGAAAATGAAATCACACACAACATGGGTGATTGAGAGAAGCTCGGCTCAGGTTCTTCATGGACTGTAACGCCAACATACATCAAGGGTAATCAGAGTTTTTAACGTATATTCTCCTTACTTGGATTTGTCTAATAATATACTTCGTTTTAAATGCACGTTATTATGCCTTTTTAACTTTTAAGAATCTTCCACATAATATGTTATATTTAGATAACGTATATAAAATATTTATACAATATCGCTTATTCTATTAAAATCCGTTAGTACGTAAGTAGCTTGTAGGTTAAATAAATAAATAAAATATATAACCTAAACAAATAAAACAAGATAAATAGATAAAACCAACCCACCGCATATTTGGGCTGCGCTGGTCCCTTACACATATACATACAAAAACTTTTAGATAAGAATAAGATTAGTTTAAGAAATTTTGTATATAAGGACCATTAGAAGGTCGAATAAACTAGATTGAAATAGTCTCAAGTGTGTGCATTTATTTATTTTACTTACTTACTTTGATGGCGCTACAGTTCGGGGTGAACCAGGGCCACAACCAACAAGCCTCTCCAGCCGGCCCAATCTTTCGCCAGCCGATTCCAATGCCGCACGCCCAGTTGGTTGAGTTCCCTTTCCACCTGTGCGCGCCACCTTAAATGCGGTCGTCCTCTGCTGCGTCGTCCCTTGGCGTTGGAGTCGAAGATTCTTCGGGCCGGAGCGTTAATGTCCATTCGCTCTACATGGCCTAGCCCTGTTGACACGTTGGATCCGAAGACGTCTAACTAAGCCGATGTCGCTGTACAGCCCGTACAGTTCTTAGTTGAATCTCCTCCTCCTACACTCCGTTTACAGAAACGGGACCAAAGATTGCACGCAGAATCTTCCTCTCGAAACGCCCAATAGCCTCTTCATTCGCTTTTGTAGAGGGATACCTTAGTTTTTCGAAAGAGGGCTCTACTACTCAATCGCTTCTTGAGCCCGATGGAGCGGTGGTTGTCAAGAGTTATTCTGCGTTTTATCTCAGCGCTGGTGTCTTTGCGGCTTGTCACTATCGAGCCATGGTAGACGAAATCCTTGACTACTTCCAAAATATAGCTGCCGGAAGTGACGTTCTGACCAAGACGTCGGTTTTGCGCGTCTTTCTTTGATGACAGCATATATTTGGTCTTGTCCCCTTTTACCCTTAGACCCACTTCAGCCGCTTCTGTTTCAATGCTTGCGAACGCCTCATTGACGTCTCGCTTTGTCCGTCCAATAACCACAATGTCATCTGCGTAGGCAAGCAATTGTGTGGACTTGACGTAGATCGTACCTCTTGTATTGGCCGCAGAGTCCCGCACGATCTTTTCAAGAATAATGTTAAAGAAATCACATGACAGTGCGTCACCCTGTCTAAAACCTAAAGGGGTCGGTAAGGTTAGGTTACCGTGGTAGGCATAAGCGACACGTAGGCCGAAGTCGGCCAATTGTGATACCACCTGGATCAAGTTACCCTGATCCTCTACCTGAGAACCAACCGGTGCTTCTAATGAAGCGATGGAGGTGAGCTACCTTTCGGTTTGTTAGCTCACTTAGATTGTCAAAGAAGGGCGTGCCGAAGTAGATCCTCCTCCGATTCGCAAAAAAGGGACAAGAGCAGAGGAGGTGGTGTATTGATTCCTCCTCCTCCTCGTCCATGCAGCCGCGTCAGAAGTCATTGGAGTGTAGCCCTAATCTGGCGGCGTATTTTCCAATGATGCAGTTACCTGTAATGACACCCACTAGAGTACTTAAAGTTTTAAAGTTGACCTTTTGGTAGCCACTAGGTCCCTGGTTCGTCCTAGGCTTAACTTAGGCAACAATTGTTTGGTAATTAAGCCGATATTGCTCTCATTCCATTGGAGGTTGGTTTCCTCTATGGTTTGAAGTTTTATCATGTGCTTTACCGTGCTTATTGATGTATCTAAGTACCCGAGGGTAGGTAGGCTGATTGTGCTTGACCCTTACTTTGCGAGTTCGTCGGCCGCGCAGTTTCCAGGAATATCCCTATGCCCGGGAACCCACGGCAGAGAAGATCTTATATGTGATGTTAAGGAGACTTATTCCCCTATAGTAGGCACAGTTATAGGGGTCTCCTTTTTTATGAACCGGGCAAACTATGCTGAGATTCCTTTCGTCGGGCATGCTTTCCTCCGACCATACCTTGCAAATGAAATGGTGCATGCACCTCACCAGCCGCCTTAAGAAGCTCAGCAGTCAGGCCGTCTGCGCCCGCGGCTTTATTAGGCTCCATTTTTTTTTTTTTTTTTTTTTTTTTTTAAAGAAACTCGCGCAGGTTCAGGAGTTTTATATTTTCTTATAATGTGTCATATACACACATCCTGAACGGAGTGCAGTGGTTTGGATCGTTGATGTTCGTTAACTCTCAGGGGTGGTTGTCCTAGATAGGACGAGAGCCGACCGAATTCCGCGTTTTTTGTTGTAGTCCGTACTAATTCGTTCAAGCACTTTTTAATATTGCATACGCACAGGATGAATTCCAGTTGACCATATACTGTGAGTGTTATGCCTGCAGCAGTACATCTGGTAACTTTCCATTCACAACTGCGTTGCATACTTTTGTCCGTATAAGAATTACTGTTTCTTGGCTATGAAGCGAATTGAACTATAGACCTTCCGCTCGGCGGTCAATGATGTTAACCACTGCACCACGGCCACCCCCATCTCCTCGATCTCACGCTTTTCGCGCTCTCTCTTCTTTTTTCTGAAAAGCGTGTGTTCCTCTCTTCTCTTCTGCTAATCGATTTCGCGAGCAGCTCTCGTCCGTCGTTGCAGCATGGCTTTATATACCTCTTGTTTTGCTCCATGGGCTTGTTCGCATGGTTCATCGAACCAGGTGTTTCTAGGTGGTGGCGGTTTAAAACCCATCACCTCTGAGACAACGTCTCTGACGGCGCTCTGGCAATGCCCATCCTGCTCTATTGCTGTGGGCGGATTTTGAAAGAGCTTGGAGGAGACATTATCGGCAAAGATTCTGGCAGTCTCTTACGATTGTAGCTTTCCCACGTCAAACCTACGTAGTCCTACTTGACTCCTAAGCATTCTTGATATCCTCATTCGTTCCTTGGCTACAACAAGGTAGTGGTTCGAGTCGATGTTGGCCCCTCGGAAGGTTCGTACGTCGGGAATGCTGGAGGAGTATCTGGCGTCGATCGCAATGTGATCAATCTGGTTGGTGGTCGATTGATCAAAAGACCGCCAGGTACCCTTGTGGATGTTGAGATTGGGGAATCGTGTGCTTGCTACAAGGAGGTTACCCCCCGCTAAGAAATCGATTAACCTAAGTCCGTTGTCGGATGTGGTGTAATGGAGGCTGTGCTTTCCTATGATCGACTCAAATATGTCCTCTTTGCCCAGTTTTGCATTAAAATCTCCTAGAACTATTTTTATGTCGTAGCTGGGGCATTGGGCATAGGTTTTGTCTAGGAGATCGTAGAGTTCTTCTTTGAGTCTATCGTCCTTTTCTTCCGTTGGGGTGTGAGCGCATACTAAGCTAATGTTTCCAAATTTAGCTTTGATGCGGATTGTTATGAGGCGTTCGCTTATATCTCGGAAGCTTAAGACTTTTTGTCGGAGTCTTCCTCGAATAACGAATCCGCACCCGAATAAGCGCTATTTGTTCTCCTTGTAGCAGTTCCCGTAGTAGATGTCGCAGTTTTTCACCCGTCTCTTGCAGTTGAGGGTTTGCTCCAATTGATCGCCTGCACCCGGTCTGTTAATGGACCTCATATTCCAGGTGCAGACTCTCAAGTCCGTTAGTCGTTTGCAGGTGTCGTCAGCTGCTTTGTATCCGAGGCTTGTTGTCGTTTCGGAACAAGTAGGTTTTTACGTGATAGGGATGTTACCCCTAAGCAAAACCCCCAACCTGGAGGGCCAGGTTCCTCTTTCCCCAGGAACATGGGGTTGGGTTGCTGCCCGCATTGGTTCACTACCTGGCGGGTGCCAGGGTAGCTATCCAGGGGGGCCACGCGGAGGCTGTGTGTCAACTTGAATTAAACGCGATCAACTTTCTTGCTCTGTTTGCTCGCTCCCTCGCCCCTTCACCAAAAACTACACTCACTAAATTTTTTACATTATGTCAAAAGCTCGACGTTTTCGGCCGATTTGCTAAAACATTGCTATACGTATACCGATAATCCGTGCTATTTTATATGGAAGAAATCTGGTAAAAGATAGGACCCACGTAAACAAGGAATACCACATCCGCCAATCGCAGGTATATTCAAATCTAGAACATTGGGACGACTACACAGTGCATCTTTTTCTCTTTGCGTTTGTTGTTGGTGAATGTCCCTGGACCAACATTCATTTGAATTTTTGCGAACAGTTAATGGTCAAGTATTTAATACTTATCAAGATGGATGCCGCGCGTTTCAATTGCTGGAAGATAATAATCAATGGGATTTGGTACTTTCTGATGCAGCTTTAGCATCTACGCCAAAAAATATTCGTCAACTATTCGCTATTATTCTGACGACATGTTACCCAACACAGCCATTAGCATTGTGGGAGAAATATAAGAATAGATATTTTGAACCGAGCAAAACTAGCGGAAGGATGTTCGAACAAAGATTTCACACCGGAGATGTACAATGAAGCATTGGTACTACTGGAAGATTTGTGTATTTTGATTTCGAACTTTTCATTCAACCACTACGGTCTACTATCGACTGATCGCCCCGCCACTGACTTAGTGAACACTCATATGCAACGTGAAAAACAAAACTGCGACGTTGACTTAGCTTCAATTATTGCATACAATGAGCCATTATAGACAGCTGAACAAAGAATTAATTACGATCGAATCATGTTGACTGTCGATGCAAACAAGGTGTGTTTTTTTTTTTTTTTTCTTAGACGCACCTGATGGGACCGGCAAGATATTTTTTTTTTTTTTTATCTTTACTAATTGCAAAGATACGGTCACAAAAAAAAATTGTATTGGCAATAACATCGTCTGACATTGCTGCCACTTTGTTAGATGGTGGACGAACGGTGCATTCTGCATTGAAGCTGCCATTAGACATTCACAACAATCCAAGCGCTATGTGTAATACTAAAAAAAGAAGCGAAATGGCCGCGATATTGCAAAAAGGTTCAATTGTTGTCTAGGATTAGTGCACTATGAGCCATAAACATTATTTTGAGGCATTTCACAGAACTATGCAATATTTAAACGACAATAACCGACTTTTCGGTGGTGTGGTGTCATTACTAACTGGTGATTTCCGGCAGATATTACCTGTCATTCCTCGCTCTACGTTTGCTGATGAGATCAACGCATGGAAAAACGTTGAAACACTTCGATTGACCATGAACAAGCGAGTACGATTGCAAAATGATCCATTGGCACAAGTGTTTTCAAATCAACTACAGGATATTGGAAACGGAAAAATCGAATTGCATCAAAATACACAATGTATCAAATTACCAGAAAATGTCTGCTCTCTGTTCAAAAACCGAACTTATTGACAGCGTGTTCCCAGATATACTAAAAATTACTCAGTAATCGTATGATTTTAGCAGCAAAAAACGTCGATGTTGACGAAATTAACTATCAAATACAAAATTTATTGCCAAGCAATCTGATGACTTTTAAGTCAATTGATACTATTATTGAAGAAATAGTATCCGATTGAATTTTTAAATTCTTTGGATATGCCAGGAATGCCGCCACACAAGCTCTACCTGAAAATTGGTTCACCTGTCATTCTTTTGCGTAGCTTAAATCACCAAAATTATGCAACGGTGATTAGTCATCAGAAGAATTGCCGGACACTTACTTGAAGCAACGATATTGACTGGAAAGTATAAAGGAGAAGTCCCGTTACCTCTAATACCTTTGATACCATCACAATCTATAATAAAGGGTCCGCCAAATAACTTTTTTTTTTTTTTTTTGAAAATGCTAAATGAATATTTTCTCAAATTTTTTTTTTATTTGAAAGTACAATCCTTCCGGCTAATGATGGAAAATAATTTCTTTCAAATGGCTGCCTCGGCTGGCCGTGCAGTAGCCTACACGATCGGTCCAATTTTTAAGCACATTATCGATTGTGTGCAGCTGTATTTCACCAATGGCTGCACGAATATTGTCCTTTAAAGCGTCAATTGTCTCTGGCTTGTCGGCGTAACACTTATCTTTGACGGCACCCCTCAAATAATAGTCCAACGGTGTCAAATCGCAGCTCCGAGGTGGCCAAACGACATCAGCTCTGCGGCTGATAGTGCGATCTCCAAAAACAGGGCGCAAAACATCGAGTGTAGCTTCGGCTATGTGGCACGTAGCGCCGTCCTGTTGAAACCAAATGTTGCCAATATCCTCCTCTTCAATTTTTGTGAACAAAAGTTCGTTCAACATGGCCCGATAACGATCGCCATTGACTTTAACGGCCACTCCTTGCTCATTTTCGAAGAAAAATGGACCAATTATGACTCTGGACCAAAATCCGCACCAAACAGTGGCTCGTTTTGGGTGCACCGGCTTTTCAAAGTATGCGTGCGGGTTTTCTGTGCCCCAAATGCGACAATTGTGTGAACGCCTGAAACCGTTGGTGGATAACCTGATCGGCTCTTATCAGTGTGGTTTCAGACCAGGTAAATCCACAATAGACCAAATATTTACGCTCCGACAGATCTTAGAGAATACCAAATCGACACTCACCACCTCTTCGTCGATTTCAAGGCTGCATATGACAGCGTGTATAGAGATGAGCTATACAAAGCCATGTCTAGTTTTAACATCCCTGCCAAACTCGTCCGGCTGTGCGGGATGACAATGGAGAATTCTCGCTGCTCCATTAAGTCGGTAATGAGCAAACCGAGACCTTTGATGTTAAAAAAAGATTTAGGCAAGGTGATGCGCTGTCATTAAACCTTTTCAACATCGTGCTTGAAAAGATCGTGCAAGGGTCACTGGCCAACACAAGAGGTACGATTTATTTCAAGTCTACTCAATTGCTTGCGTACGCCGACGACATTGACGTGATTGAACGGACACAGCGAGACGTCAATGAGGCCTTTGTAAGCATTGAGGTAGAAGCGGCTAAGATGGGTCTCAAGGTTAATGGGGGTAAAACCAAATATCTGCTTTCATCTAAAAGAGACGGACAACACCGACGTATTGGCCAGAACGTCACCATGGGCGGATATAACTTTGAAGTGGTCAAGGAATTCGTCTATCTTGGCTCACTGATGACCAGCGACAACAACACCAGCGCTGAGATAAAACGCAGAATCACTCTTGCCAACCGCTGTTTCTTTGGGCTCAAGAGGCAATTGAGAAGTAGAGCCCTCTCTCGGAAAATCAAGGTGACACTATATAAGACTTTAATCATCGCAGTCCTCTGTGTATGGAGGAGAAGATATAACGAAGAACTGTACGGGTTGTACAGCGACATCGGCCTGGTACGACGTCTACGGATACAGCGTCTAAGGTGGCTAGGCCATGTAGAGCGCATGGAAAATACAGCTCCGACCCGAAGAGTCTTCGAATCCACTCCGGAAGGAAGGCGCGGCAGAGGACGGCCGCATCATCGGTGGCGCACGCAGGTGGAAGGGGACCTTAACCAACAGGGCGTGCGGCGCTGGAAACAGCTGGCCAAAGACCGTGCCAGCTGGAGACGCTTGTTGGTTGAGGCCCAGGCTCACCACGGACTGTAGCGCCACCTAAGTAAGTAGTAAATGCGACAATTTTGCTTGTTTACATACCCGCCAAGATCAAAATGGGCTTCATCTGAAAAGCTGATTTTTTTGGCAAAATCGGCATCTTCTGTAAGTCGATCGCAGGCCCACTTAGCGAAGCGAAAACGTATTGGATGGTCAGTTAGCTTCAACTCCTGAACCAATTGGACTTTGTATGGCGTCATACCAAGGTCTTTATGCAAAATTCGTCTCAATGATGTCTCCGAAATGTTCAATTGTTGAGAACGCCGGTGAATTGATGTTGATGGCGCTTCACGCACACTTTCTGCCGCTGCAGCAATATTCTCGGGTGTACGCACTGTTTTTGGCTTTTCACGCTTTGGTTTATCGATGAGGATGCCAGTTTCTTTCACTTTTTTCACAAGATAACGAACATACGGGGCTGACGCTGCTTCTCTTCTTCCAAAATCCGTACGCAATTTTCGCACACATTCTGCAACATTACCATGATTTTCAAAGTAATGTCGCAATATTTCCCAGCGTTGTTCAAGCGTATGCACAACCATATTCGTTCAGCGGAAGGATAGAACTAATTATCTGTCAAATCAGACATGAGCTAAGTGTTACCATTCACGAAATAAGCACTTCTTGAAAAAAAAAAAAAACGTTATATGGCGGACCCTTTATCTTTGAAAAGGCTACAATGCCCATACGTTTGGCCTTCGCGATTACGATAAATAAGTCGCAAGGGCAGACAATGACAATTTGTGGCTTGGACTTGCAGAATCCGTGTTTTTCTCATGGGCAGCTGTATGTTGCATGCTCACGTGTTGGAAAACCATCGAACCTATTTGTTTTAACGAAAGACATATCAACGAGAAATATTGTTCATAATTTAGTTCTTATTTAATGAAAGTACTGATTGCTGCAAATTTAATAAGTGGTTGTTAAAGGTCAACACTATCTACATATCTTTATCATTCTTTACCAATCATTTCCCACATCAACGATTTGGTCTTTACTGCACACAATCGTAGGTGGAGGGAACAGCCTGTGCGACCTGATGTCTGCAGGAAATCCGCAACGTTTTTCTTATCCCTAAGGAGAACTGATTGCAGAAGACTTGCGGGCGTCATCACGGGCTATTACACTTTTGCTAAGCATCTTCACGTGCTTGGCATCAGTGAGACGCCTACCTGTGCTGCATGATGCGAAGAGGATGACACAGAATAACATTTTCTTTGTGACTGTCCCGCTTTCGCTCGCACACGATGGCGCACCCTTGGGGCTGACGTGGTGTGTGCCGAATCTCTTAGCTCTACATCACTTAAGCTCCTCCTCATTTTTCTTCGGACAACGGGGAAAATATAGTGAAGTACAACTGGTACCTTCCCCTCACTTTTTTTTTTTTTGCTACACTGGTGTGCAATAAAATAGCAGTGTCTCATGCAAATATTTGTACGTCCAAAAAGAAAATACATACATATTACTAGTTAGCTGCAATTAATGCTATAAACCTAATAATATCTCGTGTTTTCTCTATTTTCATTTCATATTGATAACATAACCATAAGATGAATGAATACGATATCATTAACCAATGAATACGATGTCATCAACCATTATGTTCATTGCAGTGTAAGCAATGAAATTGAATAAAACCGAAATTTAACAAAATTCATTAAATATTTATTAATTAAAACAATTATATTACTCAGTACTTTGTAAAGCAACCTTTATTTTTTTATCACCGCTTGGCATCGTCGAGGCATTGACTCGATTAATATTTGACAACGCGCTAATGAAATAGCTTGCTGTGCAATTTTTGGCTTTGCATTAGAAGCAGCAACTCTTAGGTCCCTCCATAAGTTTTCTATAGGATTGAGATCAGGGGACTGTGCTGGTCAGTCTATGACCTCGACCCTTTTTAAGCTTAACTATTCCTTGACGCATTTGCTGGTGTGCTTTGGGTCAATGTCGTGCATATAAATACATCTAAGCAGCATATTTTCCTGGGCAAAAGGCAATATGACGTCTTCGATTATATTTAAATAAACATGGCTGTCCATTATCCCTCAATTCTATGTATAGGACCGGCACCGTAAATACGAGAAACAGCCTCAAACTATGATATTGGCTCCGCCATGTTTCACTATCCTTACAGTGAACCGAGGATCAAAATCGGAAGATTCTGGTCTTCGAACATACTGGCGGCAGCCACTAGAACCAAACAAAACTATTTTGCTTTCGTCGCTCCACAATATGTTTCGACATTTAGAGGCTGGCACTGCTATTTTTGTATTGTATTGCACACCACATACATATATACAAAAGAATAGGTTTGGTTTTCATTGTCCGCCACATATACATATGTAGTTGGTTATTCTTTGGATTAATTTATTCGATTAATATGTGTAATTTAAAGATGTAATTTATTTTTCTATACCTTACCTCTATTACCCATCCATGTTTAATTTAGTGTTTTTATATTTATTTCTAGACGGGGTCGTCGCAACAGGGGTCATTCTTTTGCGGGTTATTTGCGAGCTTTCCAAATTCTTCGTTCAACAACACAATGCCTTCAACTTCTACGCTTTTAAATGAAGCTTATATAAGAAACTATTTTGAAAGACCACGGAATTTGGTAAATTCACACGCTACTAAAGAAAGTAAACCATCAGTTCTAAGAGCACCAGAGGAAATAAAAAGGATTATTCAGACAAGGTTTTGCGATACAAGAAAAAAAACAAAAAAAAAAAAAAAAAACATTTAAAGAATTCATTTTAGGTCATCTGAATTAAAAGCACTAAGTGACAAGCATAAGTCATCTATCGGCGAAATAAAAACTAAAATAAATATAATCAAAACAGAAGAAATAGACTGCACAGATGTTGTGGCAGATATAATAGTTAAATACAATTTTTACCAAGAAATTTGCGAATATGTGGGTAACCTTGTGGAATGTTTAAACGAAAAGGTATGTCATCTTACCTGCATAAATTGCTTTCGTACGAAAAATACTAGATTTCTAAATTATGTTGTGAACTTGTTTAAACAAATTCAAAGCATTCAACAAAAGCTTTTTAGATAAAATTAAGCTTTAGGCGTAACATAGAAACTCTACATAGTTCCTCGTGAAAGTTCCATTGCTGGTGCAACTGAATATACTTGCTATAATATTATACTGTAAGTATATCTGAATAAGAGAGAGCTAGAATAATTTACAAATTATTTGGCATTGTGAAGATTTCCATTGGGCGTTTTGAAAAGGATGGGTTATTTTGAAAATAATCATTGCAGGATTGTGGATGTTAGTCAACAATTTGCCAAAGAGTTTGCCTTGTAAAAATTATTCTCTATTTTATTATTTTGTCATCAAAACACAAAAGTAGTTAAATATAATGTAATTATGAGTATTGAGTTAATTGAATTATAAATTTGAGAAAAAATCTGAGGACGCTAACTAGGAAAACAAAATGATTGGGTTACGAAGAATGAGAGCTAGATAATTCTTAATGATTATTTTTATTTCTACATAACTTGGGTATGTATGAGGCAACATATTTGAAGAGCATTTTACACTTTCCGAGCACAACAGGTTGCGATTTTTACTTTTCAACTTTGTATGTATGAGGCAAATATGTTTGAGGACTTTTTACACTTTCCGAGCACATCAGGGCGCCGTGGACTTTGACGCACGATGAGCGATTTCAGATTGCGATGACACCAACGCCATCGAATGTTTATTTCGCGGTGTCCTTCCTCGGCGGCTAAACTCCCCATAGTATACTTGCCATGAAAAAGCTTCTCAACTCGCGCGGTTCGGAATCGGCATCAAACTGTGGATCCCTTTCAACTGTGTGAAAAATAAATTACACAGAACATGGGTGACTGAGAGAAGCTTGGTCCTGGTCCTTCATGGGCCGTAACGCCACAAAAAAAATATATCAATTACATTTGATTTTTGAAATGATGGTCAATTTCCGTTGGTTTAGATTCACACCTCTACATTTCAAGAACATGGCTTAAACCAGAAATGTGGCTGTGTTTGTATGAGTAATAATTAAGGCTATGCATTCAGGCAGACAAAATAAATGGGGAGGAGTAGTAGCAATCTATTTAAAGAAAACTGATGGGCTTAAAGGAAAAAAAATCCGATTTTATGATTATATTTTTGTCGAGGTGACGAGTAGAAAATGGCTTTATTGTTTTTTAAAATATTCTTTATGAAGATCAATCACGTTTGCATGCGTGTTTGATCCAGTTTTTCCAATTTTTGAAGCACTTTTACCACTCCCATCGAGTCGCATTGTAATTTGAACGCACCGATTGCTTCTTGAGGCTTGAAGAACCCATACAGTTGATTGTTGTTTAGTTTTGGATTCATACGCAAATATCCATGAGAAATTGAGATACTATAGTAAATGACACCCAGAAATGTTTTTATCTGTAAACGTCAATGACGGTCAAGTATAATGTTTCCAAAAGTACATACCAATACCGAATTTCAGAGCAATGTACTCCAGGAATTCAGCAGCCATATCTTAGTTGTTTCGAATATTTGGAGACACCATCTTCATATTTAGCCTACAATTTCCCTAAATGAAAATTAAAGTCATTAGGAGTTGGAGTCTTGATTCCGATCACTGCCGTTGGAAGGAGGGATACCGTCGTTTTTCTAGATAAACATCTAAAATGACCACTGGCGGATTTCGCTTAAATATCCTTAACAAACGGCACGATGAAGATTTATATACAAAAAATGAGGACGACACGTGCAAAAAAATAGCGCCATGTTGAATTTGTAATGCATTTAATTTTTTTGTTGCTACCGTTAAGATAAGGTATCTAGTGTAGAATAACAGTTTGATATTCAGTGATGTAATGGAAGGATACATTTACTCAAAACGAAACTTTAAGAAACGAGTATTATTTATTTATTTTAATTTAAATAACTCAGAGGATTACATCGAGCTTCTGGAAACGCAAATAATCAATTTTCATGAAATGTTTGATGGTCAACGTTGGATTTTCCAGCAGAACAATGCAGCCATCCACACAGCAGCATGTGTAAAACAATGGTTTAGAAGAGAAAATGTGAAAGTTTTAGATTGGCCACCTCTTTCTTCCGATCTAAACAAATGGAAAATATTTGGGGAAAACAGGAAAGACAATTAAATGTAGGGAAGGTCTTATTAAGGTCTTATTAAGGCCATTAAAGACGCTTTCGAGGGGATCCCTGTAACCTATTTAAAAAAATTTATATCGATCTGTAGGGAATAGACTTTTTGAAGTTATTCGCAGTAAGGGAGGACCTACGACGTATTAGCAATAAAAAAATATAATAAAACCATTCAAAATATTCCCTTTTTCTTGTGTTTTTAGAGATGAGGGTAATCAAGTGTCGCGCTTTAAATAGGCAAAAAACCGAAAATGGAGATTTCCTTTTTTATATCCTTAATTTTTTACAGCTCAGTCATCAGGTAGCCGAGAGGAAGGGAAAATAAGAGTTTTAAAAATAGATTCGAAGTAATATTACGCATACTTTATGATTTAGGTAGAAACTCTAAGTGAGGGTAATCAAGTGCCGTGGAACAGTCTAACTTCTCATTTTTGAGAACAGTAGTGTGCAAAAAAATAGCATCTCGTCATTCTGTAGAGAGTTTTACTTGTGTAAAGTTGTGTTTATCTTTATTTTTAGATTAAAACATTTGAAGGTAAGATGTTTGAAAAATTTAAAAATAAACTTTCATAAAAGAAACTTGCTCGCCAGCTGCTAAAATGGGTCTAAACATTGTACCGATGAAAAAAAATCTACAGATTTATTCTTAAAATAGTTGGCTGCTCTAATAAAATGATATCCAACGCAAAAATGATGATGAACACGAAGAAACAAGAGGAAGAAACCCGAAGTTATGTCCTAGCGATGAACGATGCCTCATAGATTGACTAAAAAATACGCATTTATCACTTCTTCTAAAATAAATGAAAATTTAATTATCAAAGTGGACACTTCTACAATACTACGAAAACTTCTAAATAACCGCTTGCTTGCCAGAAGTCCAAGTCCAATAGAAAGAAATTTACAAAAGATATTTTGCCTTGGCCAGTTACTATACTAAGTGGCGAAATATTCTGTGGACCGATGAGTCAAAAATAGTTTTATTTGGGACTTTCGGAAGCAGAACATTCGTTCGAAGGCAAAAAAAAAAAACGTGAATTCAACCAAAAGTATACACTAAATACTACTAAGCACGGCGGCGCAAAAAAGAGCGTATGGCGATGCTTTTCGTGTAATAGTCCTGGTCCCTTATTTTGGATAAAACCGATCATGACTGCCGATGCTTATGTTGCCGACAACGACCCAAAGCATACTAGCAAATTGGCCAAAGAATTGTTCGCAAGGAATATGATTCAGGTTATGGCCAGCTCTGTCTCTACACCTGAACTCAATCGAAAACCTTTGGACTGGTATTTAAAGCGAAACCGAAAAATACACCTAGGTAGGTTATGTAAATCAGTGCAGACTGCGTGGAGGGATATTCCACTTGAGCGGTGTCAAATGTTGGTCGACTCCATGCCACGGGGTTCCGCCGCCGTACTCAAAAATATAGGTTATAGGACCAAGTATCAGAGTCCTCAATACTACCTTTTTTTTTAAATAGTTAATTTTACATATGATTTGTTATTTTTGGTGCTATTATTTTTACACACGTAAAAGCTGAACCCTTTAAATTAAATACTTTTATTTATTTTTTATTATAATGAGTGAATTCTTGTATTTTTAAGTTATTTATACTTTGCTTTCAATATTTGAATACAAACAAATCTTATTTTTACGAACTTTTAATTTTTTTATCTTATAAGATTTCATAAATTGTTGGTGCTATTTTTTTGCACAGATCTGTATCTAAATTTAAAGAATATTGCAAGAGTTATACTTTGTTTTCGATTGAATGTGTACTGGTCCGTTGTACTCCAAACAGACACCCTACATTCATGTATTTTCCCCGTTTTCCGGAGAAAACTGTATTGATTTTTGATATACTTGTTTTTATTTTTTATAGTATTTGAAATATCTAATATTTCCTGAAATATTTATGAATACTGAAAAACGCCGTGAAATATTTTTCAATTTTAAAGATAAGTTGATAATATCAACTAACGGATAAGATGAAAATTTTTGTGAATCATTTTCACCCTAGTGTTTGTTTCCGTTCATTCATCTATATTACAATTCTATTGAATTTATATCTGTAGTAAACTATAGCCCACCAATATCTGCCAGAGATATCTTTGAGGGCAAATACTGTACTCGAAAAGAAAGTCAAAGGAGAATTTATGGACGAAAACAGGTCGAAGAAACCTGGGTGATATACATATAATTTATTTTGATAAATCTTTATTCTTCCAAATCAATTTCATCGCCTTCAAAGTATACCTCTTCCTTCCCCAGTAAACAGTCAAAATGACTTTGATTTTTAAACGACTTTGGCACGATTTTTTTTTTAGCCTTGCTTCATTTTTAGTACGATATTCACTTAATTTGATCGGTTGTTTCCGGATCGTAAGTGTAAATTCAAATCTTACGGTCCGTAATATTGCGTTTCATTTTGTCATGATACTCAGAAAGAATTAATTCACACACTTCAACGGGACGATGTTTTTTCGAAAACAGTTCAGTATTATTGGAACCAATCAACATTTGACGCTTCTGAGGCCCAACACATCGCTTAAAATGATATTTACTGATCCTTTTGAAATGTTAACATCGAAGGTAATCGGCGGTTTGCAAGAACAAAATCTTTGAATTTTTTGGGACGTGAGCTTCACCGGTGGAGACTGATGGCCGTCCGGCACGATCCTCGTCTTCGACACGTTCTCTGCCTTCTACATTTTTGTTGTTTAAATATTGCAAGTATTTTTGTCGACAAAGAGTCATCACCAAAGGCTTAGTTTTACAACCGAAATTTAACTCAATTTCTTTTCTTAACAAATTTCGACATTGTAAAAATTAAAAAAAATCGCTTTTAGGAGCTCGAGACGAAGTGTACATATCTCAAATGCAAGTGAATATTTTGATGTGAAACTTGGCACGGATATCAAAGATAGTTCTACTTTATTAATAACAGTACAGGGACGATTCTCTTTTTATGAGATGGATACAGCGAGTTCATATAAATAGCGCAAATATGTAAGTACATACATATGTACATTGTTAACCCACCACTGACGTGTCATTTTGTTACACTACCACTGACGTATGAATAAGATTCGTGTATGTTTTTAAAGACCTCTGAAGAAGCCATCAATCGTAATTAATATTTTAATTGATTTTTAAATTATAGAGAAATCAAATCTAAGAAGCTAAGATAAATAAAATAATAAAAATGCACATAGAAAAAATATTTATTAACCAACATGTTTTATAGTACTGAAAAACACACTTACTTATCAGAGAAGCGATCCATGGAGGATCTGAGCCTGAGCTATAGCTGCCTTCCATCCTTCACGGTCCCGGGCACGCTGCTTCCAGTTGTCAAGACCAAGATGTCTTACATCCGCGATTACTTGGTCTTTATACCGGAGGTTCGGTCTTCCTCTTCTTCTCGAACCAGGAGGCTCGGAGTCGAAGACCCTCTTAGCTGGAGCGTTGATATCCATGGGCTCGATGTGGCCGAGCCAGTGTAGTCGACGGATCCTTACCTTCCGGACTACATCCACATCTTGGTACAGCTCGTAGAGTTCGCGGTTGTGTCTTCTTCTCCATTCACCTTCCTCACAGACAGGACCAAATATCCGGCGCAGAATTTTTCTTTCGAAAGAACCCAAAATCAGCTCCGCTGTCCTGCTTATCGTCCAGCTTTCGGCTCCGTACAGCAAGACTGACAGAATGAGCGTTTTGTAAAGCATGACTTTGGTCTTTCGAGTGAGGAGTTTTGACCCCAGTTGTTTGGACAAGCCGAAGTAGCAGCGGTTGCCAAGGGCGATTCTATGCCGGATCTCCACTGTGGTGTCATTTGTGGAATTTACGTTTGCCCCGAGGTAGACAAACTCCTTAACTACCTCGAAATTGTAGCTGGCAATTGTTATATTTTGTCCCAGGTGGTGAGCGACGGATCGGTTTCAGCTTGACAGCATGTATTTCGTTTTGTCCTCATTGATGTTAAGACCAACTCATTTCGCCTGTTCTTCAATCGCCGTGAATGCTTCCACAATGCCACGGCGAGAACACGCGATGATGTCGATATCATCCGCGTATCCCAGCAGCTGGATGGATTTGTAAAAGATAGTGCCTTCCCTGTTAACGCCTGCCCGTCGCACTATCTGCTCCAGCACCAGGTTGAAGAAGTCACATGACAGCGCATCTCCTTGCCGAAATCCGATGCATGTTTCGAATGGTTCCGAGGTCCTAGAACCGAGTTGCACGGTGCATCGCGTGTTTTTCAGCGTGGCGCGACACAACTGGATCAGTTTTACCGGGATCCCGAATTCGGCCATCGCCCCAAACAGTTCTTCACGATGAATGCTGTCGTATGCGGCTTTAAAATCGATGCAAAGATGGTGTGTATCGATTCGAAACTCGTTGGTCTTTTCCAGGATTTGTCGAAGTGTGAAAATTTGGTCTATAGTTGATTTGCCGGGCCGGAAGCCGCACTGGTAGCTGCCGATTAGTGCGGTGCAAAATGGTTTTAGACGTTCACAAAATACGCTGGACAGGATCTTGTATGCGACATTGAGCAGGGATATACCTCTATAGTTCTTGCAAGAGGTAGGATCGCCTTTTTTGTGGATGGGGCATATAGAGCTGGTATTCCAGTCGTCGGGCATTCTTTCATCTTCCCAAATTCTGCAGATGATCCGGTGCATGCTCCCTACTAGAAAATCCCCGCCAACCTTGAAGAGCTCTGATGGCAAGCCATCTGAGCCTGCGGTCTTGTTGTTCTTCAGCTTCAGAATAGCTGTGCCGACTTCTTCGATGTTGGGTGGGAGGATTACTTCAGCGGCTGGAGTTGGCATTTCCTCGGTCCCTACCACTCTCTCTTGGTCATGCTCGTTAAGCAGCTGCTGGAAGTGCTGCTTAAATACATCCACTATTCCCTGCGGGTCGGTGACAAGATTATCCTCGCAGTTTCGAAGAGCCAGGGTGCCCTTTTTGAAGCCTCCTGCAAGGCCTTTGGCTTTCTTGTAAAAGGCTCCTATTTTATGTTTATCCATAGACTCCTCGACATCCTTGAGCTGGGAGGCTGCGAAGATTCTTTTCTTTTGTCGCAGTAGTTTTTTCACCTCCCTTCTTCTGGCTCGGTACTCTTCTTGCGCTACCCTGGTTTTCCTCTGCAGCGCCTTTTGGTACGCCTCGTCGGTTGCTGCATTTTTCTGCTCACACTCGCCATCATACCACGGGTTTCTTGTCGGGGGTGGTAGGTATCCTAAGGTGGTTTCGGCTACTTCCTGAATGGCTGAGCGGCAATGCAGCCACATATTATTGGCATTTGTGTTCGACGTAGGCATACCATAGAGTCTTTTGCTCAGCTGCTCCCTGTAGACTCTGGCAACCTCCGGTGTGCTCAGGCGCCCAATGTCGGACCTCCTCCTGATGGGCTGGTGCAGCTTTCTGACATTGGACAGTCGAGCTCTGAATCTTGCTGCTACGAGGAAGTGGTCAGAGTCGACATTTGCCCCTCTGAATGTTCGCACATCCAGGATGTGTGACGAGTGCCTTGCGTCAATGAGCACATGGTCGATTTGGTTGGCGGTTCGACCGTCCGGAGATCGCCAGGTTGCTGTGTGGATTCGCTTGCGAGGGAATCTTGTGCTACTTATCACCGCATTACGAGCTGTCGCAAAGTCAGCGAGTCAGAAGCCGTTATCTGTTGTTGTATCGTGGAGGCTGTGCTTTCCGATCACTCCGCCAAGGGTGTTTTCCTTACCGATTTTGGCGTTGAAGTCCCCGAGCACGATTTTTACATCGTACTCCGGACAAGCTCCGTAGGCGTTGTCCAGGAGGTCATAGAAGTCCTCCTTGATAGGGTCTTCAGCCTAGTCGGTAGAGGCGTGTGCACATATAAGGCTGATGTTATAAAATCTGCCTCTGATGCGGAACACAGCCAGGCGATCACTTATAGGTTTAAAGTCGATGACCTTCGACCTTAACCGCTTTCCCACGACAAATCCGCATCCCAGTAAGTGCAACCTTTTGTGACAGCTGTAATGTCGCAATTTTTCTTCCTAATCATACCGTTTCCTATCCAGCGTATTTCCTGGACCGCAGTAATATCCGCCTTGTGCTGCGTGAGGATTCCTTCTAGTTTATGAGCTGCTCCGGGAGTGTACAGGGTTCTGACTTTCCAGGAGCATACTCGCAAATCGTGTTCCTTTTTCGTGCATTGTCGTCGTCGAGTATCCGTCCGTGTATCCGAGGCATCTTGCTCATTCATAACTTTAAGTTTTTTTTTACGTGGGCGGATTGTTAGCCCGCCGCAGAACCGCCATTCTGATCGGGGTTTTTTTCGCTGCATACGTTTGTTCACCTCCCAACGGTTGTTGAAGAGGCTATCCAGAGGGCGCCGCGAGGAGGCCGTATGTCAACTTGACCCGGGCATTTAAACAGGGATCGTTGCTGGCATCTCGCCAGGTTGAGAGCAATCAACAACTTTACCCTGTAGGTCCGAGCCCATGCCCTCCTGAAAAACGCAACATTTTTAAAAAAAATCAACAAAAAAAAAAGCTACAATCTATAAGAACTTTTTATCTTGTTTTTGCTTAACTAAGAAGGTTTTCATGAGATCATAATTACATTAGGAGCTAATCAATTATTTAGGCACGTTTTAACAGCAATTATTGCAGGTCGGTTTTGAACACTGCAAGCAGATCGCCTGACCGCACATCGTACACCCGTAATGGGTTCTCTACGTCGTTTCTGCTTGAAACACATATAATAATTCTTCAAAGTCTCAAACCTTACAATTACAGTGCTCTGTTGGTTTGATTCAGTAGGCTTATCTTTTCCCAAGATACGCCCCATAAAACTCTTGAGCTCGTGAGAAAGTTGTGGTATAGCATATCTGCGCTCTAGGTGTGGCATTACTAAACGTCTTCCAAGGTCTTTCATGAATTCCATGCGTTTTGATGAGTCATAATTAGATATTATAAAGGAATTGGCAGCGGTGGCATCCAAAATTTTGTAGAATATGACTAATGGCCATCGTCTAAAAAGTTACACTAGCACTGACCATACGAATGTCGTCCGCTTTCTCCCGCTGCGCGCGAGTTTCGTAATAGCTTGCCCGTACAGAGTTTTTAAAAAAAAAAACCGAGAAAAGCAATTAGACAAGTTTATTTTTTCGCGGCTCGATTGCGAATGCCTTTATTTTTCAAATAATTTTACATTTTGGAAAATTTATTTCTGTTTCTTATTTCTAGCTGATATAATGTTACATGATACTTGTGCATTTCCGTTCGCATTTCTCACGACTTAGAGAAGTGCGAAAATGCATGTTCAAATTTCGCCAAAGTCTCCCGAAAGGTGGGAAGTTCGGTCGTCGACACGTTCACACGACTTCTGGTGTCAAGTGCCGACGTAACCTCTCCCCCCCTTAGAGTAGAATTCTCCTGAATTTTATTTAAAGCAGGCATTTTCTGACTAAGTGTTTTGATTGATATTTTCAGATTCTTATTTTTTCGTATTAGGTTTAAAATGATTAATACAATTATCATTACGATACAGAATACAGTGGAGCTTGTGAAATAGTGTACATTGGTGTGGAACTTTAATAATTTAATATGCTTTAGGTTTACAAAATTCTTTTCTTCAATGTCTGCAAATTTTGGTTCTTTCGTAGAGTTATAGGTTACCTCTTCCGAATACAGAAATCGATCTATAAATTCTAGATTATTGTTATAAAATGTTTCATTTAAAATTTGAATAGAACAGTTATTAATAGTTATCAAATAGTTTCCATTTATCTTTATTTTTCTATCGTCACATTGGTTTATTAATTCTGTGTGGTGCATATTTTTACAAATTATAGTGCTATCGTCTAATCTCTTCATTTCTATTATTCTATTTTCGTTTAGTTTACAATTATTTTTAGTAATACAATTTTTTTTTTTTTTTTTTTTTTTTTTTAGAAACTCGCGCAGGTGCAAGAGTTTTATATTTTCTTATAATGTGTCATATACACACAACCTGAACGGAGTGCAGTGGTTTGGATCGTTGATGTTCGTTAACTCTCAGGGGTGGTTGTCCTAGATAGGACGAGAGCCGACCGAATTCCGCGTTTTTTGTTGTAGTCCGTACTAATTCGTTCAAGCACTTTTTAATATTGCATACGCACAGGATGAATTCCAGTTGACCATATACTGTGAGTGTTATGCCTGCAGCAGTACATCTGGTAACTTTCCATTCACAACTGCGTTGCATACTTTTGTCCGTATAGGAATTACTTTTTCTTGGTTATGAAGCGAATTGAACTATAGACCTTCCGCTCGGCGGTCGATGATGTTAACCACTGCACCACGGCCACCCCCCAAATAATACAATTGCTTATTGGTTCTTGTTCATTTTCGTATTGGGTCTCTTTATCATATTTATATTTTGTGTTGTTAATTTCTACAATATACTGATCATTCATCATTATTTCCTCATGTTTTCTGTCGGCATCGCCGTGATTAATTTATAGTCTTCAAGTTTATATGAATTTGGTATTTTTAATGCTAAAATTAATTTATATTCGTCATATTTTAAGAGTCCTACTTTTATATTTTTTAGTTTGTAAACATCTAGTCCTAACTTTTCTATATCTTCTGCCGTTAACATACTTGGGTGTACTAGTCCATGTTTAATAAGTGCTATGCTATCAATGATTTGGTCCAGCTTTTCTGTTAAGATTCTTAGTTTCAATGTTTGATCTATTTTAAATTGTTGTAGTACAATTTGTTTTTCATTATTTGTTAACTCTGCGTATGACTGACTTAATTGTTTCCTATCGGTCTCTATGATATGTCTAAGAGTATTTATGCTTTCGTTAAAGTGGGAGTTAATTTCAATTTGTTTGTTAACATTATTTACTACACCATCATTATTTTCTCCTACTACTCTCATATGGTCTGTTATTTCTAGTCGGTCATTGTCGTCCATAGTGCCGAATAGCCATTTTTGTGCTGTTCCTACAAAATTCATTAGTCCTCTTTTTTTTCTTCTACTTAGCTCAATTGCTGTTATTTTTGAGTAAATCGTTTCTAATTCTTTTCTTATAGTTGGGTCGTTACCTACATGTAATCTTTTTATGCTATCCTCAATGGAATTAATGGTTTGTCTTAGTTCAAATGTATTAATAATATGTAGTATCGTCTTTGTGTCCTTGATTATTTCTGCTCGTCCCATGTTGATTTCAGCGTATCCGTTAGTTGTTGTGATTCTGTCAATTGTCAGTGTTGCTGTTGCTGTTTGCCCTATCGTCAGTGTCATTAGTAATATCATTAATGCATAGTTGATCTGTAAATTTGTGGGGTCGTTTAATATTAGATGTATGTACATTAGAAAGAGCAAGTTTTCTATGTCTAGTTCTTTATGCCTAAGTGCTTTGTAGTTTTTGACGTAACCTGATTCCCTAGTTTCCTGATAATCTTCCCTTTTTTCGTTTCTTCGTGATATAATATGTTCTTTTTTTGTCTGAGTATTTTCTCTAATAATATTCTTGTCTATTCTGCCTTCTTGTACTTGCCATGGTTTGAATTTGGTGGTGGAGTGGACGGAGTTATTATACCATTCTACACATTTATACATTTTTTCGATGGTAGTTAGTTGCGATTTTTCCGCTGATAAAATACGCATTTTTTCTCCTATGGTATTATGAAGTCTATCTCTGTCTGAATTTCCGGTGTGGCTATTAGGTTTCGAAAAGTGTATCGGGATGTTTTCTTCTCTCAAGAAGTCTTTAATATTAGTGTTGTTAAACTCATTGTCGGATACTATTAATTTTGGTTTACCTTTGATTGAGAAATATAATCTTAATTTTTCTTTAATCGTTATACTACTCCTGTCTTCCAAATGAAATATTACGGCATGCTTAGAAAATTTGTCAATAAATGTGATAAAATAATTTTTGTTATTAATGTAAATATCTGAATGTACTGTCTGATTTATGTCTGATGGCGTATCTGTAGATTCAAATTTTCTCTTAATAGGATTTCTATCATATTTAGCTCTGGTGCAAGTGTCACAATTATTTATGTATTTTTGAATAAGTTCCTTAAGATTTTTGAAATAAATGAGTTTTTTAAGACCTTCATAATTTTCTACTATACATGTCCAGTTTCGTTTTTATGATACCTAGCTATTTGTTTGAAAGCTCCGTCCTCGCTTGTTATATCTTTTGCTTCATAGGCGCATTTAAAAAATTTTAGGTTTTTATTAGCGCTGAACAGCTCGATGAGCTTTTGCTGAACTACATTGTACTCGTGTTCTGTAAGATCTGAGTATATACCTATTCACCCTCTGTTTTTGATAGATCTTCTAAATATATCGTCAAGACTATTGGAATTAATATCGCTAGCACTGATATAGATCTTCCTTTTATTGTTAATTATTTCAATTACCCTGGACTTATTATTAGTTAAGATTACTTGCGTATAAAATCGATTCACTACGGTATCCAATATTGGAAAATGATCATTTCCATCTTCTATTTGCGAATGTGTGGTATTTGCTAAGCTTGCATTATCTCTATCTGGGATGTTTTGTTCTATATTTTCTGAGGATGTGTCTATAATATTTATTTCTCCAGTGTCTGGGTTTATTCGGCTTAAGAAGTCAGCTGCCGCATTTTCCTTACCTTTTATATAATCAATATTAATGTTGTATTCGCCCAATTTCAATAGCCATCTTTGAAGTCTAGGATTAATGTCTTTTCCTTTGTGTTTGGCTTGCAGCCACTCCGATTGCTACGTCGCTAGCGTCTGTAATCAACTTGAACTTTTTTTCGAAATCTGGATACTTCAAAACCGGTGGGTCAGTAAGAATAAACTTAAGTTTTTCAAATGCGTTGATGTAGAGAGGGTCTTTGACATTTAATTTCGCATTCTTTTTCAAGTATTTTGTTAAGGGTTGGGCTATCTTGGCATAATCCTTAATGAATTTCCTATAGTAGCCTGTTATACCCAAAAAAGATTTTATTTGTTTGGGAGTTTTAGGAAGTTGTAGTTTTTGGATAGCTGAAATTTTCGACATGTTAGGTTTTACACCTTCAGTTGTCAAGACATGGCCAAGAAATTCGGTTTCCCTGGCGAAAAATTTACATTTATCAGGTTGAATTTTTAGATTGTGTTCCCTGAGTTTGTTGAAAACTTTTTGGACACTGCTGACATGTTCCTCTAGACTAGTACTGAAAATTAGAATGTCGTCGAGGTAGACGACGCAAATGTGGTTTATATACTCCCTCAGAATAGAGTTAATCAGCCTTTGAAAAGTGGCGGGCGCGTTTTTCAGCCCGAAAGGCATTCTGACCCCTCCACCAGAGGGGTTCTGGTGGAACCCTTTTGCCAGATCTAGAGTTGTGAAATATTGAGAGCGTCCTAGCTTTTCTAATAATGTTTCAATATTAGGAATGGGAAATTTGTCATTGACTGTCACCTCATTGAGTTTTCTATAGTCAATGACTATGCGGAACTTTTTTGCACCAGAACTATCAGCTTTCTTGGGAACAATCCACAGTGGACTGTTGTACGGGGAATTGCTTTCTTTTATTAAGCCCTGGGATAGCATTACTTTAATTTGTCTATTCATCTCCTCTTCATGAATTTGAGGGTGTCTATAAATTTTGGAGAATATTGGTCGGTCTGTTGTAGTAATTATCTCGTGATTAATTTCGTTTGTATGGGTTAGTGTTTCCCCTTCTCTGTAGAACAGATCGCTGTTTTTCTCTAGTAGACTTTTTAGCTTATGCGATTCTACAGAATTCAGATCTTTTCTAAAATATATTTCTAATGAGCCTTTTGATTGTTCGAGACTATTTATGTCGTCGTATGAAAATATGGGAGAATTGCAAAAGTATAATTTTGGATTATTGATTTCTATATAACTTTCGTGTAAATTTATGATAACTTGCATTGGTTTAAGTAAATTTTGCCCAATGATAGCGTCGAAATCTTTGTTCCTAAACTCTGCTAATTTCCAACTCATGAAAGCGTTTTCATTGAATCCATTAGGGAGGCTTGTAATGATTTCTGTGTCAATTATGGTTTGTCCGGAAAGAGTGTTAAAAGAGAGTTTGTTTTCTAAGAGTATTCTTTTGTATGGTATAAGTTTTGTCTTGTTAAGTAATGTGGTCGAAGATCCTGTGTCTATAAGACAACGGATCTTTTCATTTCCAATAGTAAGTAGTATTATCGGTAAATCTTGTGTGCTAAGAGAAAATTTACTTCTTCTTGGATATGATCCACACTCATTGCATCAGGAGGATTGTTTCTAATTTGAGCTGAATTGTTAAAGGTTCTTTGATTCCTGTATTGACCTGAGTTGTTGTTCCTAAATTGTCCTGATACCTGTCTGTTATTATTTTGATACTATACTACTTGATACTTGATACTACTATAATTATTATTATTAAAACTAGGCCTTTCAAAATTTCTGGGCTGTTCCTGGTTGTTAGTATTATGTGTACCATTAGGTTCGTATCTTTTGTTGTCACCTCGATGGTCTACTGTTCTACGATAGTTGTTAGTGTTTGGTTTTTGTTGATATTTAGTTAGTACGCCTGATTCTTCTAAGATATAGTAGGCTTCCCTAAGACTTTCTGTTGTCCTACTAAAAATTATACTAGCTAAGTTCACATCTAAATCATTAAGGAATGTTTTCAAAATCAGTTTTTCGTAACTACTGTGACTAAATTCTACGGGTTTTGCAATATCGAATTCGTATTTGCAATTTAATTGGTCTAATATATCTTTTAGTTTATTGTAATATTCACTTACATTAAAATTTTTGAGTGACAGCGCCTTGTGATAGAGTGAGTGATAACTTTCCCTTATGCCATAACTTCTTATTAAGATGTCCTTTATTTGGTGCCAAGATGGGTTAGTTCCTAGTGTCCTTATTGTCTGTAGTACTGGTCCTTGGATCTCTTTTATGACGTGCCTTTGAAGAAAGCACCTCTCCAACGGTGAATTTTCATAACACGGGATGAAAATTTCCACTTCTCTGATGAATGATGAAAGTGAGTAGTCGTCGGAATTCCCTCGAAATTCCCTGATTCGCGACGATTCCTTTAGGATTTCGTCCATTGATAAATTTGCCTGTCGGTCGTCGTTTGCCATTTTTTATTTTTACTTTATCACAATATGCTAACTTTCGCAAATATTTTCTTTTTAAAATAATACCGAATTAACTCCGCAAATGTGTCTGATTTGATTTAGATTTCTTTTTCACAGAAATGTTTGATTTTACTGTCTTTAGACTCGAAAACTACACGGGAATGTATTCTCTTTAGAGAATAGTTATACTAACTTTTACACTTAACTTTTTCGTTGTAGCGTTCACTTTGTTTAATTCTAAAGTCTTTGGACTTCGGAACTACACGGGAAAGTATTCTCTTTAGAGAGTAATTATACTAAATTTCCCGTTCAAATTGTTCATTTGAACGTTTAGTTTGTTCGATTCTAAAGTCTTTGGACTTCGGAACTACACGACTGCGCCAGTTTCGTAATAGCTTGCCCGTACAGAGTTTTTAAAAAAAACCGAGAAAAGCAATTAGACAAGTTTATTTGTTCGCGGCTCGATTGCGAATGCATTTATTTTTCAAATATTTTTACATTTTGGAAAATTTATTTCTGTTTCTTATTTCTAGCTGATATAATGATACATGATACTTGTGCATTTCCGTTCGCATTTCTCACGACTTAGAGAAGTGCAAAAATGCATGTTCAAATTTCGTCGAAGTCTCCCAAAAGGTGGGAAGTTCGGTCGTCGACACGTTCACACGACTTCGGGTGTCAAGTGCCGACGTAACCCGCGCGTCACTGGCGGCTAAGAAACTACTACAAACGAGGAGTACGAATTCCCGCGCGTACAACTTTTAAAAATTTATTGAAAAGATAATTTTTTTGCAACACCTCATCAAAAAAATATTTATATTTTATAATTATTCCAATACTCATTTTCAAAAATAATTAAATTCATCATAATTTTCAGTGCTCCGCATGTTCCACTAAAAGAGTCGCGGGGGTAATGCGCGCACGCGAGATCTCCAGGATACTCGATCCTCCGCCATCGACTCTAACTCATCACGCGCTATGCCTGGATTTGGTCCAACCACCTCGTCCTAGATCTGCCAAGCGGTCGCCTGCCTGATGGTATTGCATTCAAGGTACGCTTCGGAAGTCGTGATGATG
This sequence comes from Eumerus sabulonum, assembly GCA_951905685.1. NCBI lineage: Eukaryota > Metazoa > Arthropoda > Insecta > Diptera > Syrphidae > Eumerus > Eumerus sabulonum. The sequence goes on from OX645060.1 coordinate 93,869,172, forward strand.
GCGACATTCGTCTCACGTGACGAAGCATAGCCCTTTCCGTTCGGAGGAGCAACTGCTCAACATTGAGCTCCCCGCGCACTGCCGTGTTTCTCACCCTATCCTGGCGAGTAACTCCCACAACAGCACGAAGAAATCTCATTTCGGCAGCTTGTATTCGCGATCTTATTCTTTCGGTCAATACCCAAATTTCATGACCAACCGCTAACTTGGCTTTGACACCAAGCTCGGTCTTCCTGATTACAGTTCTTCCAAGCTGTTTCGAAATTGACCCAGCTTGGCCAATCCTGCAGGAAAGCTCGGTATTACTCCTCCCATCACTCGTGAAGAAGACCCCGAGATACTTAAACTTCTCCACCTGCTCCACTCCACTAACATGTAGCGTGCATTGGACAGGTGTTCTGGAAATAACCATAACCTCGGATTTGTCCACGTTAACCCTCATTCCAGCATCAGCACATACGGCCACAAACCTGTCTTGCGCACGCTGGAGTTCCGTCTGGGAGGATGTGAGGACAACTACATCATATGCAAAAAGAAGATGGCTTACCCTCAACTCTCCCAATGTGAAACACTTCTCGCCACGACTGCGCTGCAACATCCAGTCCATATTTATAATGAAAAGGAGAGGTGACAAGACACACCCTTGGCGAACGCCCACGGTGAAAGGTGTTGATTTACTACCGTTAACCCGAACACAGCTGCTACAGTTTGTGTATAGAGACTGAATGGCCCTCAAGAGAGGACCATTAATCCCATACTCCTGCAGAACACTCCAGAGTTTACCTCGAGGAACTCGGTCATACGCCTTTTCCAAATCTACAAAGCAGCTGCAGATCGGTTTAGCGTACTCCCAAGCCTTCTCAAGTACCATTCTTAGAGTGAAACGCTGGTCGGTTGTACTTCTGCCATGACGAAATCTAATCTGTACTAATCTAGCCCAATTCATTGGCCCTTCAGGGCAAACCAGCGACCGAACGAAAGCTCAACTAGCGCTTACCAATAAAGTTGTTTCTGTGACCAACCAGCCGGAAACAGGGGTGCTTAGAGCTTGATCTAGCCCAATTCATTGGTCTTTCGGGGCGAATCAGCGAACAGTATCAGAACGTGCCCATCCAGAAGTTCAACAACATCAACGGAGTTGCAACCGAAATCACTAAGAAACAACATTTCGCATATAATTATACGTATCCAAAATACACATTCGTATCACACGTTAACAGACAACCATTATTTATTGTATTCTTTTATTTCCTTTGTGGATGTGCTTTTTGTAGTATTCTATGGGTCTTTGCGACCTACTAAATTGTATTTTAAATCACCACCAATCCTTTACACTTTTTATTTAAACACTTAAAATTCGTTTAAGTGAGCGCCGTGGCGCAATGGTTAGTGTGTTGGCCTCTGACGCCTATGACACGGAGTCGAATGCCGACAACAGCCATGACATCGAACGTTTTTCACGGTGCTTCTCCTCAGCGGGGTACTGACAAAACCCCCTGTAGTATAATTATCAAGAAAAGCTTCTCGAATTTTGCCAACCAGCAAGCGAAAAGAAAGAAAAACAAAAAAGATGTCTCACACATACAGAGACAAAATGTCAGTTCGACTCCTCGACCCAGGTTTAAATGCATTTTTTCAAAGTCGAGTCAATTTTATTTCAACTCGATCCGCGTTTTCAACTACGCATGTAAACGGGGTAATGGGTGATTAAGAGAAGCTCGGCTTTATTCCTTCATGGACTGTAACGCCTATATACATACAATGTTCGTTTCACTGGAGTCTTATTCTACTGAACAGAATCCTACCGACTGCGCCAGTTAAACTATTGAAACGGTAAAATAAAAGAAACAATTGTTAAGGAAAAAGCGAATCAAATTAATTCGGCCGCACTCTTGACAAGAATCCTCTATTCTATTTCTTGAAGCTAACTCTTATTCTGTTTTTCTCTGGTGTCGTTACAGCCCATGGAGGACCGGAGTCAACTTTTCTCAATCACGAAAGCGAAGGATCAATTACAGATAGATCAGCAATCTTAGATGAAAGAATTTTGGATTTGGTCCGACGTAATCCCTCCCTTAGTACAAGGAGGATAGCTATTATGCTTGGAGTGCCCAAATCTAGAGTATGTATGGAGGGTGCTTCATACCGGGAAGTTACACCCGTACCATTTTACACCAGTTCAATGTTTCATACATTAATTTGCCTACAAGTCCAGTCGCGTTAAAACCAAAAAAAGGTTTTTCAAAAAAGTGGTTTGGGTTTTTTTTTTTTTTTGTTTCTCGAAAACTACAAGACATTTTTGCATCCGGTTTTCTGTTTTTAACTAAAAACTAACAAGAGAAATGAATTCTTGAAAAAAAAAATTAGTACTTAATTACATAAAATTTTGCAAAAAATTGGTTCGATTTATTTTTTTTTTTTTTTTTTTTTCAAAATTCTAAGTTTTAAATACGATTTATTTCTTGTCTTGTCACTTTTTGGGGCACTCTGTATATATTCCAAAGAAAAGCACAAGCAAAGAGATGTACATATATATAACAGGCTTTACTTCTCTACCTGACCTAGTAATATAATTACCAGATGCAGAGCTCTTTATGTCACTTTTATCATTCTCGGTTGGTAAGTTCAAGGGCGGTATTGTCGCTTGAATTGCGCTATGTTGACTATCCAGTAGTGCAAAATCCGGTGATTTGATTTGGGGCTCATGCACTGATCTCCTCAAATGACTTGAGTTGCGCCTAAGCAACTTTTTATCTTCAGTTTGCACGATATATGACCTAGGGGTACTGTGAGGTTTGATTATCTGGGCTGGCTCCCAAGTTCTGTTTCGCTGTATTACTACATTTTCTCTCATAGCAAAGTTCATTTCTCTTTCATTTCTTATGTGTCTGTCATAATACTTTTTGTAGCTTTGTTGATATTCTCTTATAATATCTAAGGGGTCTTTAACAATTTTAGGTTTTAAAATACTTTTAAATAGGAATTTTAGACCTTAAAATTCTGCTCATTAACAGCTGTGATGGTGTAGCCTTAATTCTGGCTATCTGCGCGTTTCTATAAGATAATAACGCACTAAAAATGTCTATTTTTTTTTTTTTTTTTTTTTTTTTTTTTTTTTTTTTTTTTTTTTTTTTTTTTTTTTTTTTTTTTTGTATTGTATTGTATTGTATCCTCTTGAGCCTTTTTTAGTAGTTGCTTTGCAATATGCACTCCTTTTTCTGCCAATCCGTTCGAGCTGGGATACATAGGACTTGACGTTGTTACAGTAATGTTCCAGGCGTTGGCAATTTTTTTTAAATTGTAGGAATTAAAAGGCATATTGTCACAAATTATTTGGTTCGGAATACCGTGGGTTAAAAAATATCTTTCAAAACGAAGTTTACCGACAATGCTTTTTTATTTGCAAGTGATTTTATTTCCAACCCCTTCGAGAAATAATCAACAAACACAAGATAAGGCTTGTTTTGAAATTCTAATATATCACAACCTACTTTCGAGAAAGGAATGTATGGAATTTCTTGTGGAGTTAATGGGAGTTTGGCATTTGAACGCTGAAATTTTTCACAAACTTTACACTGAGAAATAAGTTTGGCCAATAAAAAGACATTCTCGCCATGGCCTTGGTTTTTTTTTTCATTCCTAAATGGCCTTCGTGAAGTGTTTGAAGTAACTCGCAACCTTTTTGGGACAATAACACGTTTTTGAAAAAATAGTAAATTTCGTATCTTAGAGGCCAGTATTTTCTAATTAATTTATCAACCTTTTTAAACTCATTTGGCCATCCCGTTTTGCACATTTGGACCAGTAATTTTAGCTCTCTATCCAATTCCATCTCTTTTTTTATGAGATTCACTTGATTGTCTGCAATTTCAATACTATGCATAATTTCATTAATAGACGAATCTGTGTCACTATCATCATTCGCCTGAATGTATTTCCTGGACAAATTATCCGCTATAAACATATTTTTTCCTGGCTTATATTCGACTGTTAAATCATAATATAAAAGTTTAAGTTTCATTCTTTGCAGTCTGCTCGAATGAACTTGCGAAATGGCTTTTTTTCATTATATCCACAAGTGGTTTGTGGTCTGTAAAAATAACTACAGGTCTGTGCAAATGACATTTCTGATTTGCTTAAAGATTTTGATGCATAACAGACCGGTCTTTCCCTCTGAAGAAGACAACTTCCAATTCCACTCCGAGATGCATCCGTTTGAATTATGATAGGCAAAGAATCGTTGAAGTTTTGTAAAACGGGAGCCTGAGATACTCTGGCTTTAAGTATATTAAATATTTGCGAATGATATGAAGTCCATACAAACTCATTATTTTTTTTTCAAAAGTTCTCGGAGGGACGAGGTTAGCTCTGATAGGTTAGGTATAAAGTTTCTTAAATAATTTATAAAGCCTAAGAATCTTTAGAGATATTTTTTTATTTGCAGGTATCTTTAACGCCTTTATTGCTTCTATTCTGCCTGGAATAGCACCGTGGCGCAGTGGGTAGTGTGTTGGCCTCTGACGCCGATGGCACGGGATCGAATCCCGACACAGCCATATCATCGAACATGTTTTTCACGGTGTTTCTCCTCAGCGGGGCTCTGACAAAACCCCCTGTAGTAAAATTATGAAGCAGGTATTTATTTTCACATCATTGTGGCTTTTCTGCAAGAATGCCCTACCTATCGAATCGATCCTAAAACCACCACAGGCTTCTAATTTAACGCTTGTCTTATGTAACTCAAAGTTGATAAAGAATTTACGAAACAAGTCAACAAGTCACTTGGTAAAATATTTACTTCAGAGCCAGTGTCAATCTTAAAATCAATACGTTTTCCGCCAACGTCAATTCGCTCATACCAACCCGCACGACTATTTCCTCTAGAACTAACTACAACTCATTCAATAGTGAGATTATTTACATCTGGATATATACATATAATCAATACTTTCTGTACTACTTGTAATTTTGTTATCTACGTTATATACTTTTCTTTTAGGGCATGCATAAAAAAAATTATTGAACTGACCACAGTTGTTGCACTGCTTTCCTTTAGCCGGGCACATCATTGGTTTATGACGATACGAACTTACTTACTTACTTATCAGGTCAGCGATCTATGGAGGATCTAAGCCTGGGCTATAGCTGCCTTCCATCCTTGACGGTCCCGGGCACGCTGCTTCCAGTATGACGATACGAACACTTGCTGCAAATCTGAAGATCATTCCCTTCATCATTTCTCGTCACTGTATAGCGTCTACGTTGTTCTCTCTGGATGAATCCCCCTCTTTGATTATATCCCCATCTCTGGCTGTATCCTCCTCTCTGGCTGTATCCTCCTCTCTGACTGTCTCCTCTTTTTTTGGTTGTATCGATGTTCCAGGGGTTTTTCTTTGTCATACACATCAGGTTCATCTTTTTTGTTTATACCCGTATGTTTTTTACATAGTGCACTGACATTTTATTGCATTCGTACGTCTCTTGCTTGTTCATGTGTAATTTCTGCTACTCTGCAAAATTGTATTGCCTCCTTTAGTGTTAGTTTCTCTGTTTTCAAAAGCTTTTCCTGTGAATCTCCATCTCTGATTCCTAGAACAATGCGGTCGCGTATCATCTGATCAGTGACGCTTTCTTCTGTACAGTCCAAAACTCATTTTTTTTGCTTGGCTTATGATATCCGTTAGAAAGCTATCGAACTGTTCACCGGGCTGCTGCACTCTTGAGTAAAATTTAAAGCTCTCATATATTACGTAATTTTTTGGCTGACAATATAAATCAAAATGTTTCACCACGTTGCTGTACACTTTAGCATCAGCTAATGATATGTCCAATGTTTCATATATTTCCACAGCTTTTTCACCCATTAAATTCAACAACATAGCAATTTTTACTTCATCTTTGAGAGTTTCTCCATTAGTAGTTGCCTGTTTTTTTAAGTTTTGCGCACTCATTGCTCACGTTTCCTTCAAAACTCAAAGGTCCTGGTGCTCTAAATTTATCCATTTTATTTTCTTTTACTAAATTTCACTTCTTCTTTTTTTTTTTTTTTTTGTGTTTTTTTCTACTTTTCCGGCTTTTCCGGTTATACCTGTATAACATACATAAAGTAGCCATAAGCTTTAAGTGTTACACTGTGTCTTTAACATATATAGCAGGACCTACAGTTTAATGCCGATTTTGAACGGCGTGGGTCGAGATGCTTTTTGATGTCAAGTATACTACGGGAGGTTTTGCCAGTATCCCGCTGAGGAACGCCGCGAAATGAACATTCGATGGCGTTGGTGTTACCGGGATCCGAACTCGCTCATCCTTCGTCAGAGTCCAACACACTGCGCCACGGCGCCCCCGGATAACATTTACTTACTTAATTAGGTGGCGCTACAGTTTGTGGTGAACCTGGGCCTCAACTAACAAGCGTCTCCAGCTGGCACGGTCTTTGACCAACTGTTTTCAGCACCGCACGCCCAGTTGACTAAGGTCCCCACCTGCGTGCGCCATCGTAGATGCAGGCATCCTCTGCCGCGCCTTCCTTCCGCGTTGGATTCGAAGACTCTTGGGGTCGGAGATGTATTTTCCACGCGTTCTACGTGGCCTAGCCACCTATTTCCGTAGACGTCGTACCAGGCCGATGTCGCTGTACAACCGGTACAGTTCTTCCATACTCCATACTCCTTTTGAACAAACAGGACCGTAGATAGAGCGCGAAAGGACCAAGGGCAACTGGGATGATCAATGTCTTATACAGGGTGCCCCACGAGCAGTGTGCCAAAAAGCTAGAGCGTGTAGGTCTGGTCAAGACAAGAAAAAAATCATATGGCCCCCTTTCTGGCCTTACCAAAAAGTAAATCACGGCATTGCGGATCTAACCGTTGATGTTTAATTTTTTTTTTTCAAATTAAGTAATTTTTTTAGAAAATTGCTCCTCCCGGCTAAACGGCGGGGAATAGACCCCCCTCCCATATGATTTTTGTTCTTGTCTTGACAAGACCTACACGCTCTGGCTTTTTGGCACACTGCTCGTGGGGCACCCTGTATATGTATAATTTTTTTTTAGAGGAAGGAGAAATCTTCAAAAGATACTGATGATCCGAGTAATCAGTATGCCGGATTTTTACCGACTTAAAACACCACCACATTATTGCGATCTAGTCACTTGGACTAATGAGCAATTTTATGTTGACTTAATCTGGATAGTATACATATGTCGTTTCAAGAGTTCCACCCATTAGCGTCTCTTGACAGTTATTAAGATCTATGTGTGCCTGAATTTATTAATGTAGATGGTATGGAAATGACCAATTCATATTGCTTTGTCTTTCTAAGCCTTCTTACTATGTTTGTGTTGTCTAAGAGTTGTACTACCTCACTGTCTGTGTGTTCTCGAAGCATTGACTCGTGCCTTCGTGCATTTTTTTTGATATCATCCCTAACGAATTCCACTCCCAAATCCCTACCGTATGTCCACAGTGGCGAATCCTTTCCTATCAGCCAATACATTTTCTGTTTTTAGGGTTCCGTACCCAAATGTAAAACGGAACCCTATTACTAAGACTTCGCTGTCCGTCCGTCCGTCCGTCTGTCACCAGGCTATATCTCATGAACCGTGATAGTGGCCGTGGGGGTGGCCGTGGTGCAGTGGTTAACATCATAAACCGCCGAGCGGAAGGTCTATAGTTCAAATTCGCTTCGTAGCCAAGAAAAAGTAATTCCTATACGGACAAAAAGTATGCAACGCAGTTGTGAATGTAAAGTGACCAGACGTACTGCTGCAGGCATAACACTCACAGTATATGGTCAACCCATATTCATCCTCTGCGTATGCAATACCAAAGTGCTCGAACGAATTACTACGGACTATAACCAACGCGGCCGCAGGCTCAGATGGCTTGCCATCAGAGCTCTTCAAGGCTGGCGGCGATGTTCTGGTAGGGAGCATGCACCAGATCATCTGCAGAATTTGGGAAGACGAAAGCATGCCCGACGACTGGAATACCAGCTCTATATGCCCCATCCACAAAAAAGGCGATCCTACCTCTTGCAAGAACTATAGAGGTATATCCCTGCTCAATGTCGCATACAAGATCCTGTCCAGCGTATTGTGTGAACGTCTAAAACCATTTTGCACCGCACTAATCGGCAGCTACCAGTGCGGCTTCCGGCCCGGCAAATCAACTATAGACCAAATTTTCACACTTCGACAAATCCTGGAAAAGACCAACGAGTTTCAAATCGATACACACCATCTTTTCATCGATTTCAAAGCCGCATACGACAGCATTCATCGTGAAGCACTGTTTGGGGCGATGGCCGAATTCGGGATCCCGGTAAAACTGATCCAGATGTGTCGCGCCACGCTAAAAAACACGCGATGCACCGTGCAACTCGGTTCTAGGACCTCGGAACCATTCGAAACATGCACCGGATTTCGGCAAGGAGATGCGCTGTCATGTGACTTCTTCAACCTGGTGCTGGAGCAGATAGTGCAACGGGCAGGCGTCAACAGGGAAGGCACTATCTTTTACAAGTCCATCCAGCTGCTAGGATACGCGGATGATATCGACATCATCGCGTGTTCTCGCCGTGGCATTGTGGAAGCATCCACGGCGATTGAAGAACAGGCGAAACGAATTGGCCTTAAGATCAATGAGGACAAAACGAAATACATGCTGTCAGGCAAAAACCAATCCGTCGCTCACCACCTGGGACAAAACATAACAATTGACAGCTACAATTTCGAGGTAGTTAAGGAGTTTGTCTACCTCGGGGCAAACGTAAATTCCACAAATGACACCACAGTGGAGATCCGGCGTAGAATCGCCCTTGGCAACCGCTGCTACTTCGGCTTGTCCAAACAACTGGGGTCAAAACTCCTCACTCGAAAGACCAAAGTCATGCTTTACAAAACGCTCATTCTGCCAGTCTTGCTGTACGGAGCCGAAAGCTGGACGATAAGCAGGACAGCGGAGCTGATTTTGGACATCAACGCTCCAGCTAAGAGGGTCTTCGACTCCGAGCCTCCTGGTTCGAGAAGAAGAGGAAGACCGAACCTCCGGTATAAAGACCAAGTAATCGCGGATGTAAGACATCTTGGTCTTGACAACTGGAAGCAGCGTGCCCGGGACCGTCAAGGATGGAAGGCAGCTATAGCTCAGGCTCAGATCCTCCATGGATCGCAGGCCTGATAAGTAAGTAAGTAAGTATAACCAACGCGGAATTTGGTCGGCTCTCGTCCTATCTAGGTCTAGGACAACCACCCCTGAGAGTAGTGAACGAACATCAACGACCCCAACCACTGCACTCGGTGAGAATATGAAAAACTCTTGAACCTGCGCGAGTTTCTGAAAAAAAAAAAAAAAAAAAAAAGTTAGACAGTTGAAATTTTCACAGATCATGTATTTCTGTTGCCGCTACCACGACAAATACTAAAAACAGAAAAAATTGAAAATTAATGGGGGGCTCCCATACAACAGACATGATTTTCATCCAAAAAATCCCCTTGGTCACATACTGAACTAAGGTTAGTCGACAATATATTTTTGTCTTTGATGAACTAATCCTAGCTGCAAACCTTTTCCCCATATTTATTGTTATTCACCTTTTCACTTCGTTGCTGTCAAGTAAGAATTGATTTGAATTCAATGGTGATTATCAAAGTAATATGCCGATAACCTGCCTGCAACCAAGATCTGTCATCATACAAAAAATGTGATTCAATGTGATGACTGATGAGGTAACATACATACATAGTCTCTTTCATATTTATATATACAGATGGTACGGAACCCTTCGTGCGCGAGTCTGAATCGCACTTGGCTGTTTTTTTTTTTTTTTTTTTTTTTCTTTTTTAGTTCTTACTTACTTACTTATCAGGCCAGCGATCCATGGAGGATCTGAGCCTGAGCTATAGCTGCCTTCCATCCTTGACGGTCCCGGGCACGCTGCTTCCAGTTTTCAAGACCAAGATGTCTTACATCCGCGATTGCTTGGTCTTTATACCGGAGGTTCGGTTTTTCTCTTCTTCTCGAACCAGGAGGCTCAGAGTCGAAGACCCTCTTAGCTGGAGCGTTGATGTCCATGCGCTCGATGTGGCCGAGCCAGTGTAGTCGACGGATCCTTGCCTTCCGGACTACATCCACATCCTGGCACAGCTCGTAGAGCTCGCGGTTGTGTCTTCTTCTCCATTCACCTTCCTCACAGACAGGACCAAATATCCGGCGCAGAATTTTTCTTTCGAAAGAACCCAAAATCAGCTCCGCTGTCCTGCATGACTTTGGTCTTTCGAGTGAGGAGTTTTGACCCCAGTTGTTTGGACAAGCCGAAGTAGCAGCGGTTGCCAAGGGCGATTCTATGCCGGATCTCCACTGTGGTGTTTGTGGAATTTACGTTTGCCCCGAAGTAGACAAACTTCTTAACTACCTCGAAATTGCAGCTGTCAATTGTTATATTTTGTCCCAGGTGGTGAGCGACGGATTGGTTTTTGCTTGACAGCATGTATTTCGTTTTGTCCGCATTGATTTTAAGGCCAACTCGTTTCGCCTGTTCTTCAATCGCCCTGAATGCTTCCACAATGCCACGGCGAGAACACGCGATGATGTCGATATCATCCGCGTATCCTAGCAGCTTGATGGACTTGTAGAAGACAGTGCCTTCCCTGTTGACGCCTGCCCGTCGCACTTGTTGCTAACTTGATTGAATTAACAGTGCTTTCACTGTGCTTTGGGGTGGCCGTGGTGCAGTGGTTAACATCATCGACCGCCGAGCGGAAGGTCTATAGTTCAATTCGTTTCATAGCCAAGAAACAGTAATTCCTATACGGACAAAAGTATGCAACGCAGTTGTGAATGGAAAGTTACCAGATGTACTGCTGCAGGCATAACACTCACAGTATATGGTCAACTGGAATTCATCCTGTGCGTATGCAATATTAAAAAGTGCTTGAACGAATTAGTACGGACTACAACTAACCGTTCAGGTTGTGTGTACATATATGACACATTATAAGAAAATATAAAAAAACTCTTGAACCTGCGCGAGTTTCTAAAAAAAAAAAAACAAAAAAAATTCTTGATGCACTCTTCAAACGGTCCTTAACTGGTGGAGTGCCATGAACAAGTATTTCCACAGATTTCAAAAGGTCATCTCTTTCATCCGTGGCCATCAGAAAGTCAAAAAGTTACATCATATTCAATTTGTTCTTCAGCTTCCAACCTAACTAACCTTATTCAATTCATCATCCATAAATGTGCAGTCGATCGTGTATCATTTTTCTACCAGCTTTTATTAGAGTCCTCATTTTCTTTCAACTGGTACTGACGTTTGGTAAAAAGCACGGTGTGTTTATAGCATATCCTTTCAGAATTCCGAACCATTGTAACTACCTTTATTTCTGTTTGTATTTTAGAAACTTAATTTTTGTATTTCAGAAAGTAAACAAAGCGATAGTTTGTAAGTTATTTCTTAAATAGCAGGAAGTATTTTGAATTTCATAACGAAGTTTATTGCATTGGACCACATCAATCTACATGAACTCGTAGCAACTCTCCATGTTATTGTGCTCTATAACTGAGAGGGTAATTTTGACTATTTTCCAAAGACACATGTTCCGCAAAAAGGGCGAGAGCAATAGTTAGAAATAAAAATAAAAAATAATTGTTTCATTTTATTGGAAATACTTTTTTTTTTATTAATTTATTTATTCTTTTGTTGGAAATGGAAAGAGGGAGCGAGCAAACAGAGCAAATAAGTTGATGGCGTTTAACGTGGCAAATGCCAGCTTCTATCTCTGTCCCTGCTCAATCCAATTTGACACACTGCCTCCGCAAGGCATCCAATGGCACGCGCCAGGTAGTGAACCAATGTGTGCAGCGACCCGACCCCTTGTTCCTCGGGAAAAAGGGAAATCGGCCTTAAAGGTTGGGGGTTGTTCTTAGGGATAACATCCCTATCAAGCAAAAAAATGAATTGCTACGAAACAACCACAAACCTTCGGATACGGACGGGTACAAAGCTGGCATTCTATAAAGCAGATATAACCGTATTCCAAGAAGTGCGATGGGAGGGACCAGGCAAAAGACCGATGAAAAACTGCGAGATCTACTACAGGAATTGCTACCGCATATTTGGATGCGGATTCGTTATTCGAGGAAAACTCCGACAAAAAGTCTTAAGCTTTCGGAATGTAAGCGAACGCCTCGTAACAATCCGGATCAAATCTAATTTCGGAAACATTAGCTTGATATGCGCTCACGGGGCAACTGAAGAAAAGGACGATCGACACAAAGAAGAATTATTCGACCTGCTAGACAGAACCTATATATAAAGCCATGCTGCAACGACGGACGAGAGCTGCTCGCGAAATCTATGAGCAGAAGAGAAGAGAGGAACACATGCTTTTCAGAAGAAAGAAGAGAGAGCACGGAAAGCATGAGATAGAGGAGATGGAGAGATGCTTCCGCAGGAATGACGCTCGTAAGTTTTAAAATAAGGTAAAACGAACATGCCATGGCTACAAAGCCAGAGCGGCGGCCTGCAGGGATGAAAATGGAGAACTGGTAGTAGAGTCGCAGTCGATGCTGAGGATTTGGAAAGACCACTTCTGCAGACTGTATAACGGCGATGATAGACAAGATACCGCTGTCAGGCAGAACGAGCCATTCGTAATGGACGACAATGAAACAGAATTCAGTCCACCCGACCTAGACGAAGTCAAAATAGCAATATTAAGACTTAAGTCTAATAAAGCCGCGGGCGAAGACGGCCTGTCTGCTGAGCTACTTAAGGCGGCTGGAGATGAGCTGGTAAGATGCATGCACCATCTCATTTGCAAGGTATGGTCGGAGGAAACATGCCCGACGAATGGAATCTCAGCATCGTTTGCCCGGTCCATAAGAAAGGAGACCCCTATAACTGCGCCAACTATAGGGGAATAAGTCTCCTTAACATCGCATATAAGATCTTCTCTGCCGTATTGAGTGAACGCCTGAAACCGTTTGTGGATAACCTGATCGGCTCTTATCAGTGCGGTTTCAGGCCAGGTAAATCCACAATAGACCAAATATTTACGCTACGGCGGATCTTGAAGAAGACCCAGGAATACCAAATCGACACTCATCACCTCTTCGTCGATTTCAAGGCTGCATATGACAGCTCTAGAGATGAGCTCTACAAAGCCATGTCTAGTTTTAACATCCCTGCCAAGCTCGTCAGACTGTGCAGAATGACAATGGGGAATTCTCGCTGCTCCATTAAGGTCGGTAATGAGCAAACCGAGACCAACACCGACGTATTGCCCAGAACGCTACCATGGGCCGATATAACTTTGATGTGGTCAAAGAATTCGTCTACCTTGGCTCACTGATGACCAGCGACGCGCTGGGATAAAACGCAGAATTACTCTTGCCAATCGCTGTTTCTTTGGGCTCAAGAGGCAATTGAGAAGTAGAGCCCTCTCTTGGAAAACCAATGTGACACTATATAAGACCTTAATCATCCCAGTCCTCCTTTACGGCGCAGAGGCCTGGACCTTAACAAAAGCGGATGAAGATGCCCTTGGTCGTTTCGAGAGGAAAACTCTGCGTACTATCTACGGTTCCGTTTGTTCAGACGGTGTATGGAGGAGAAGACATAATGAAGAACTGCACGGGTTGTACAGCGACATCGGCCTGGTACGACGTCTACGGATACAGCGTCTAAGGGGGCTAAGCCATGTAGAGCGCATGAAAAATACAGCTCCGACCCGAAGAGTCTTCGAATCCACCCCGGAAGGTAGCGCAGCAGAAGACGGCCGCATCAACGGTGGCGCACGCAGGTGGAAGGGGACCTTAACCAACTGGGCGTGCGGCGCTGGAAGCAGCTGGCCAAAGATCGTGCCAGCTGGAAACGCTTGTTGGTTGAGGCCCAGGTTCACCACGGACTGTAGCGCCACCTAAGTAAGTAAGTGTTGTGATTAATTAATGTGTTTAATTGGTGTGATTTGCGTGGACGCAGGTGTGTATATGCGTCCTATCACTTCGATGGGAGATTGTCTTGTCATGCCACTGCGATCCATGCCCTTCATGCTGATTTGCTTTCAGCAAAATATTTGTATGAACTTCTTATATGAGTCCATTTTAAGGTGAGTGCAAAATACCCTTATTTAATATGTTCTTTAAAGTGGCATTCCAACAAACTTACTTACTTAGGCGGCGCTACAGTCCGGTATGAACTTGGGCCTCAACCAACCAGGTTCTCCACAGCCGGCACGGTTTTTTGCCAGCTGTTTCCAGCGACGCAATCCCAGTTGCTTAAGGTCTCCTTCCACTAGTGTGAGCCACTTTAGATTCAACCGTCCTCTACTGCCTCGCCCTCGGGGTTGGACTCGATGACTCTTCGGACCGGAGCTGTGTTATCCCCTTCGCTTTACATGGCCTAGCCATCTTAGACGTTAGATATCCCTAGATGTCGTATTAGGCCAATGTCGCTGTACAGCCCGTAAAGTTCGTCGTTGTATTTTCTCCTTCACTCCCCGTTTATACAAACGGGACCACAGATTGAATGCAGAATTTTCCTCTCGAAACGCCTAAAGACCCCCTCATCCGCTTTCGTTACAATTGCCTCTGGAGAAGAAGCAGCGGTTGGTAAGAGTAATTCTGCTTATGATCTCAGCGCTGGTGTTGTCACCGGTCACTAGTGAGCCAAGGTAGACAAAGTCCTTGACCATTTCGAATATGTAGCTGCCAGCTGTGACGTTTTGGCCGAGAAATCGATGTTGCGCGTCTTTTTTGGTTGACGGCATACATTTCGTTTTACTCTCGTTAACGGAAAGGCCCATTTTAGCCGCTTCTGCTTCAATGCTTTCAAACGCATCACTGACATCCCACTGTGTTCGTCCATTTACGTCAATGTCATTCGCGTACGCAAGCAATTGTGAAGACTTGAAATAGATCACACCTCTTGTGTTGCCCAGTGAGCCTCGTATGAATTTTTCAAGCACGATGATGAAAAAATTACATGACAGTGCGCCATCTTAATGTAGCAGCGGGAATTTTCCATTGTCGTCCTGCTTCTGACGACTTTAGCAAGGATGTTAAAACTAGGCATGGCTCCGTCTAGCTCGTCTCTATACATTCTATCATACGCGGCTTTGATATCGACGAAAAGATGTTGGGTGTCGATTTGGTATTCTTGGGTCTTCTCCATGATCTGCCGTAGCGTATATTGTTGGTATATTGTGGATATACCCGATCTGAAACCACACTGATAAGAACCTTTCAGATTATCTACAAAGGGTTCAGGCGTTCACACAGTACGGCAGAGAAGATATTGTATGTATGCGATGTTAAGGAGACTTACATATTTTCCTGTAGTTGACGTGATTATAGGGATCTTCTTTCTTGTGGACTGGGTAAACGATACTGAGATTCCATTCGTCGGGCAGCTTTCCACCGACCATATTTTACAGATGGGCTCGTGCATCCAGGCAGACAGGCCGTCTGCGCCCGTGGCTTTATTATTCTTGAACTTTGAAATGACCAGCTTAATTTCATCTAGGTCGGGTGGACGAAATTCTCTTGCATCTTCGTCCGCTGCGAAGGAATAATTTTGCCTGACAGCGGTATTAGATCTTTCATTGCCGTTTAACAGTCGACAGAAATGTTCCTTCTGTGTGCTCAGCATAGACTGTGACTCTACTACTAGTTGTCCGTCTTCATCCCTACAGGCTTCTGCTCTGGCATTGGCCAGCATTATTTCTGTGGTAGCATCTCTCCATCTCCTCGATCTGACGTTTTTCATGCTGTATTTTTTTTCCTTAAAAGCGTGTGTTCCTCTCTCCGTTTCTTCTCGTAATGCTGACGAGCGACTCTCGTCCGTCTATGTAGCATAGCTTTGTAGGCGTTTTGCTTCGCTACATGGCCTGCTCGCATTGCTCATCAAACCAAGGGTTTCCAGTTGTCTGTTGTTGGAAACCCAACACATTAGAGGCAATGTCTCTGATGGCACGCTGGCAATGCTCTCACTGTTCTGTGGATTGTTCCGGGGTCATCGAAGCTTGCGAGAGGCTGAGGGAAACTCGATCGGCAAAGTTCCCAGCGGTCTCCTGCGATTCCAGCTTTACGATGTCAAACGAAAAAGAAAAATAAAAGAAGAGCAAGAACTGAAAACCGAGTTAAAAAAAGACGGATTCCATTACACAGGGTGCCCCACGAGCAATGTGCAAGCTAGAGCGTGTAGGTCTGGTCAAGACAAGAAAAAAAATCGTATGGGAGGGGGGTCCATTCCCCCCGCTTTAGGCGGGAGGGGGAATTTTCGAAAAAATGTACTTAATTTGGAAAAAAAAAAAGAATTAAAAATCAACGGTTACCTCCACAATGCCGTGATATACTTTTTCGTAAAGCCAGAAACCTCTTCTGTCGCCCTGTTTTGAAACGAAGCCTGTCTTAAGGAATAGTTTTCGAGAAATGAATTTTCAAACTCAACATTTTGAAAAAAAATATACAATAAATACAATAAAGTGGCACAGTATTGAAGTAGTCCTGGATTAATCCTAATTAATCCTGTCGATGGGTTCTACCCGCTAGGACCTTAAGACAATAAAACCTCAATTTTTCTTTATTGAAAAACAAAACATTTGCAACCCAAATGTAAATAAAAGGCATCGCATTTTTAATTAAAAACCATTTCTAAATTGGATGTTAACTCATCAACACATTACGATGTCAAACTCATACTCTCCGGACGGACGGACAAGCACTTTTGCTACGGTTAAGCTAATGGTCGAGATCGTGAAGCCGAAAGACTCTACGCTGAAAGATATCCCAATCGGAGGTGTCCCAGTCGTAGAATGTTTCCAAGAATTCACCAACGTCTGCGAGAGCACGGAGTGCTAGAGGATCGAAGAAGCGAAAAATCAATTACAGATGGATCAGCAACCTTAGATAAAAGAATTTTGGATTTGGTTGCTCCCTTAGTGCAAGGAGGATAGCTATTATGCTTGGAGTGCCCAAATCTTTCATACATTAATTTGCCTACAAGTCCAGCCGCGTTAAAACCAAAAACAAGATTTTTTCTTAAGAAAAATGTGTTTTGGGTTTTTTTTTATTTCTCAAAAACTACAAGACACTTTTGCATCCGGTTTTCTGTTTTTAACTAAAAACTTATAAGAGAAATGAATTCTTGAAAAAAAAGAGTATTTAATTACATACATTTTTTAAAAAATTAGTTCAAAATTTTTTTTGTAATTTTTTTTTCAAATTTTTTAGTTTGAAAATTAATTTCTCGAAAACTGTTCTCTAAACTGCTTCGTTTAAAAACAGGCGAAAGAAGAGTTCTGGCTTTACAGAAAAGTATGTCACGGCATTGTGGATGTAGCCGTTGATTTTTAATATTTTTTTTTTCAAATTAAGTAATTTTTTTTAGAAAATTGCCCCACCCGGCTAAACAGGGGGGGGGGGGGGTAGACGTCCCCTCCCATACGATTTTTTTCTTCTCTTGACTAGACCTACACGCTCTAGCTTTTTGGCACACTGCTCGTGGGGCACCCTGTATATTTCTTTTACGAATTGTAATTTTATTTCATATTCTTATTTCACATTAATGAATTTATTTCGTTTAATAAAAAAATAATTAAAACTATTCACAAACGTAGGGGCTCAACCTAACCTATAAATCCAACTTCGTACTCGTGTCATGGAGAACTTAAGTGAATTAACAAAAGTTGAACTCCAAAAATTGTGCCAGGAGCAAAATATCCCAACAAGTGGTCATAAAGCTGACCTGATAACCAGCTCCAGAACTTGAGCGCCGGTGTGACCCATAAATCGACGGATGTCGGAAGAGAACCAGAAAACAACAAGTGTCATTTAACTTTAAAGAAGTCGAAGACTCATTCGATACCTTCAGTGGAAGAGTCTCTGAATCTGTGGACGAATGGGTAAGAACGTTTGAGGACATGAGCAACACCATCGGTTGGAATGACCTACAAAATTTCGTCTACGCAAAACGACTATTGACAGGCGCGGCGAAACAATTCCTTTCTTCTCAGCACAGCATAGGTTCGTGGAAAACTTTGAAAGAGTTCCTAAAAGCAGAATTTCAGTCAAAGACTAACAGTGCACAAATTCATCGGCAGATAAAAACGAGAATGATGCAAGTCAACGAGACATACAGAGAATATGCTTATGCAATACTAGAAATAACAGCACAGGGAAATATTGAAGAAGCAGCCTGCTGCGAGTACATAGTCGACGGTATTCGCGATATAGACGATACCATTAAAATTGGATTGTAGGGAATCACAAACATTGCAGCTTTAAAGTCCCGTCTAGACACCCTCGAACGTGTAGGAAGTAATATAAAGAATAAAAAACGAATTGTTATTTTGGTCAAACCAAACCATGTGGCATGGATGGGCATTCATCTAAAAGTTGTCCAAGCAAAGCACAAGGACCTAAGTGCTTTAAGTGCAACTTGTTTGGACACACCAGTAAGCAATGTGGAGCAGCTAGTGTCAATTACGTGGAAAATGAAAGCAAATATGATCGAAGTCCTATCGCTTTTCGATTCTGGTAGTCAATATAACATCATAAGCGAGGATATGTACACCAGGATAGGAAAACCTAGCTCTACAAAATCGTCAAAAACTTTTGTTGGCTTGGGCGGCAGAGTAGTACAATCAGTCGGGCGAGTTCTTCTAAATCTGGAAATCGAAGCTGACGAGTACTACGGCGTGGAGTTCTACATACTACCAAGGTGCGGATCATTGATAAACGTCATTCTTGGAAGAAGCTTTCTCGATTTAGCAGACATCAAGTTAACATCTCTGGGCATAAAATGTATAAAGAAGGAAAACGTCAGCCAGGCAAGAAACGACGATAACACCGCCTTCATCATCTTAGATACAAATGATTATATGTCCGCAAATGCTCCACCACGGTTTCAAAAAGACATCAGGAACATGATTTTAAACTATCAACCAGTCTCACATCCAACGACGAACTTTCATACTAGAATAGTCGTTACAGACGAAGAACCCGTATATCATCCACCACGCCGATTCGTCCCAAGAGAAAAGGAATTCCTGGAAAATCATATAAATGAGTGGTTATGCGATGGCATAATTAACGAAGAAAAAAGATGATTCCCTCCGATTGTGCGTTGATTACCGGGACCTCAACAAAAAAATCCTTAAAGATCGATTCCCCATGCCCAACTTGGAGGATCAATTGGACAAGTTGTCAGATACAAGAGTATCTACTACATTAGGCCTGAAAAACTCGTTCTTTCACGTACCACACGAGGAAAAAAGTGTTAAGTACACTGGGTTTGCGACGCATAAAGGGCACTACGAGTTTTTGAGGTCACCATTCGGTCTATGCTTAAGCTCTGCCAGCTTCTCACGCTTCATTATAGAAACATTTCAGAACCAACTTCAGAAAGAAGTGTTACGCGTAGCCGCTAGTAACGGTATCAAAATTAACTGGAAGAAGTGCCTGTTCCTCCAACGAAGAATAGAATACTTGGGGCATATGATATCCGGAGGGTTCATTGCCCCATCTCCAAAGAAAATCGAGGCAGTTAGACGATTTCCCACGCCACGAGACCTTAAACAAGTACAGCGATTCCTTGGGTTATCTGGGTACTTCAGGAAATTCATTCCGAATTATTCAACCGTTGCAAAACCATTAATCCAACTCTTGTCTCAACATAATGAATACAATTTCGATGAGGAATGTCGAACAAGTTTCGAGACCTTTAAAGTCTTCTTAAAGACGCATCCAGTATTAATGATATACAGGGTGCGCCGCGAGCAGTGTGCCAAAAAGCTAGAGCGTGTAGGTATGGTCAAGACAAGAAAAAAATCGTATGGAAGGGGGGGTCTATTCCCCCATTTAGCCGGGAGGGGCAATTTTCTAAAAAGTTGGCTTAAATTGAAAAAAAAATATTCAAAATCAACGGTTACATCCACAATGCCGTGATATACTTTTTTGTAAACCTAGAAACCTCTTCTTTCATCATGTTTTTAAACCAAGCTGTTTTAAGGAATTGTTTTTGAGAAATTAATTTTCAAACTCAAAATTTTGAAAAAAAAAACTGGGAAAAAAAAAATTCGAACTAATTTTTTCCAAAATTTTATGTAATTAAGTACCCATTTTTTCAATAATTCAATTCTCTTATTAGTTTTTAGTTAAAAACAGAAAACCGGATGCAAAAATGTCTTGTAGTTTTTGAGAAATTAAAGAAAAACCCAAACCACTTTTTTCTAAGAAAAACCTTTTTTTTTTTTTTTTTTGGTTTTAACGCGGCTGGACTTGTAGACAAATTAATGTATGAAACATTGACCTCTTTTTTATTATTCTTAAATAATTCGGAGTTTTATGAGGATACAATAAAGCGACACAGTATTGGATTAGCCTTGGATTAATCCTTTTTTTTCATTGATAACGCCTGAAAACTGACCTGGCAATTTCGTCTGGGTCCGCCCGCCGCCGATGGGTTTTACCCGCTAGGACCTTAAGACAATAAAACCGCAAAACCACTACAGCTTACAGGTTAGAAACTGGTTGGATGATCATTTTAGTGACCGTTGGATCGGAAGAAGGGGCCCCACGGAATGGCCACCTAGATCACCAGATTTAACTCCTCTAGATTTTTATGTGTGGGGATTCATGAAGAATTATGCTTACGAAGTGGAAATAGTATCTTTGGAACAACTGAAAGAACGGATTGAAGTCGCTGGAGTCAAATTGCAGGAAAATTTATCAAGCATAGACTTATGTGCAGCCATTAGAAGGAGATATAATCTTTGCCTTCTAAAAAATGGGGATCATATTGAAAATTTATTATAATAAAACTCCGAATTATTTAAAAATAATAAAAAAGAGGTAAATGTTTCATACATTAATTTGCCTACAAGTCCAGCCGCGTTAAAACCAAAAAAAAAAGGTTTTTCTTAGAAAAAGTGGTTTGGGTTTTTCTTTAATTTCTCAAAAACTACAAAACATTTTTGCATCCGGTTTTCTGTTTTTAACTAAAAACTAATAAGAAAATTGAATTATTGGAAAAAATGAGTACTTAATTACATACAATTTTGAAAAAAATTAGTTCGAAATTTTTTTTTTCCAGTTTTTTTTTTCAAAATTTTGAGTTTGAAAATTAATTTCTCAAAAACTATTCCTTAAAACAGCTTGGTTTAAAAACATGATGAAAGAAGAGGTTTCTAGCTTTACAAAAAAGTATATCACGGCATTGTGGATGTAACCGTTGATTTTCAATTTAAGCCAACTTTTTAGAAAACTGCCCCTCCGGGCTAAATGGGGGGAATAGACCCCCCTCCCATACGATTTTTTTCTTGTCTTGACCAGACCTACACGCTCTAGCTTTTTGGCACACTGCTCGCGGCGCACCCTGTATAATGAAAGAGCCGAAACAGAACTCCATACAGACGCATCCAAAGACGCTTGGGCTGGCGTATTACTCCAAACAGGTGAGGACAACAATTTTCATTTAGTGTAATACGTCAGCAAGAAAATTATAGTGCGCATCACCTAGAAGCGTTAGCAGTGGTGAAGTCAGTAAAGAGACTGTGACATTGTATGTACGGAATACAATTCAAAATTGTAACAAATTGCTCGGCATTCAAACATTCGCTTCAAAAGAACGATATCACTCCACGCATGGCGAGATGGGCACTATTCCTTGAAGACTTTGATTATATTATTGAGCATTGCATCTCAAATCGAATGAAACACGCAGATGCGTTGAGCAGGGCGCCACTATTACTTTGTGCGAATCAGCTTCATGACATACATACATAGTTATGGCAAAACAAACTGAAGATGACAGGCTGGCAAACATCAAAAGAATTTTAGAAAAGGAGAAATATGGGGACTACTTTAATCGAAGCGGAATCGTCATGGTAAAAAAAATGAAGAAAGAAATTATGTGTGCCAAGTTCACTCGAACGAGAAGCAATCCGCCGTATTCATGAAGTTGGTCATAGGTCGACAGAAAATACAGAGACTATTGTTGCTCAAAGTTTTGAAATTTCAAATCTTCGAGAGAAGGTAAAACGTTGCTTAAGCTGTTGAAACGTAGAAAATCGGAGGGTCTCTTGAACCTCATTGAGAAGTCTGACGTCCCATTTGAAACCTTACACATCGACCACCTAGGACCGATGGATGAGACCGCGAAAACATACAAATATTTATTCGTTATTATAGGCGCATTCGCCAAGTTTGTGTGGATTTACCCTACTAAAACAACAAACTGTAAGGAGGTGTTGGATAAGCTATGCATTCATCAGAAAAACTTCCGAAATCCGGGGCGGATTATAAGTTACCGAGGACCTGCGTTTACAGCAACCGATTTCTGTAAATGATGCGAACAAGAGGAGATACACCATACCCTCACGACCACAGGAGTTCCACGGGGTAACGGCCAGGTCGAAAGGATACACCAGGTAAATATAGCGGTCTGTTAAAACTTAACTTGGAAAACCCTAGGTCGTGGTATAAGTACACCGACCGTGTTCAGAGATGCATTAATAGCACTAGACCAGTGTCCACTAAGTTTACACCTTCTGAACTATTATTCGGAGTAATAAATACGGACAAAAGAAGGCTTAAAAATACTAAGAATTTTGGAAGAGGAAACTATCGAAGAGTTTAACTGCGAAACAGAGGAGTTTCGGGCACGCGCAAAAGCTTCCATATTGAATGCACAGGAACAACAGAGGTCTCAGTACAATAAGCGTCGTAAGGTCGCAAGGAAAGACGAGAAAGGAGAACTGGTAGCGATTGAAAAAACACAATTCCAAACACATGCAAAGAAGGCTAAGTACATGGGGCCGTACAAAATAATACATGTGGGCAACAATGACCGATAAAAGGTCGAGAAAGTGGGATCAGGAGAGGGACCGAACGAGACTCATACCGCGGCTGACAATATGAAGCCATGGTATTGTGACGATACTGAACAATCTTCGGGGACCGAAGACTATGAAGATGGCCGATTGTAAACATAGTTTAAGAAACATCACAATCAAACATACCGAAAAGTGAACGAAGAAGTACAATGACGGAAAAGACGACGAAGACGAAAGAGAAAAAACAATATTCATACGATGAGAAGACGCACAACGTGAAAGACGATTACGAGTACACACCAATAAGAAGAAAAAGAAGCAATAACTGAAAACCGAATTGAAACAAGACGAACTCCATTATATATTTTTTTTACGAATTGTAATTTTATTTCAAATTCTTATTTCACATTTGTTAGATCAGATGGGAGGCATTCGTGAGCAGATTGAGCAGAGCAAATAAAGTATAAAAAAAAAACCGGAGTAGTATTTTCTTTTACTCAACATATCAGAAGTGGGATTATAAAATCCAACGCGCAAAGAGGATCGCTCGTTCGTTTTCTTGTTGGTTATTCGTTTTTTTTTTTTTTTTCTTTTCTTCGCGCTCAGTGGGAGTGCGGGATCGACCATTTAATTTGTGAGGATTATCGCAGTTACATAGCAACGACGATCAACATGGAAAATAAAAAAAAACACAACAAACACAACAAGTAAGCTGTGTGATCAGCGTGGTTTTTTTTTTTCGTGTACTCGGTGGGAGGGAGAATCGACTGAGTAGCTGTTGATTTTTTTTTTCTCTATTATTTTGCTTGTGCTTTGGTGCTACTGTACTATTGTACGATTGGGTTTGCCAACGATCGTGTGATTGTTGTTGGGAGCCGTTGGAAGGTACGACATTGCGGTGGTTTGGCTATCGGTTTTGCTGGGTTGATTTTTTTTTGTTGGAGAAGACTCGGGATTCGGACGGTTCTGATTAAGTCGTTAGAATGCCAGGTGACAAACAGCGTGCAGCTGAGTATGCGGAGCTGACCCGAGATGAGCTGCGGGAAGAGCTGAGTAAGCGAGGTTTGGATCAGGGTGGGCTGAAGGAGGAGTTACTCAAACGGCTGCTGGATGCGACAGCTTTTGCGACGGACGGCCAGAAAATCGTCAGAAGTACTGATAGTGAGGGGACTGAGCTCGAAGAGCTGCGTAGGGAGATTGTGCGTATGAGGCAGGAATTGGATGCAACACGCAAGTCCGCGGCGGAGCGTTCAGTTACGATACACCAGGAAACACTGGAAGCTTCGGCATCTACCTCAAAGGCACAGTTGCCGATCGAAACGAGAGAAGTTGGGAACGCCTCAAGGAGTCATTTCATGGTACGGGACATTACGGAGATGATTCAGGAATTCAACCCAAGGAGTAGGTCAGGCATTTCTTCATCGGCGTGGATCAGAAGAGTGAGGGACCTCCGCCGAATTTATCAGCTGGATGACAAACTCTTGCTAATGGCTGCTACAACTAGGCTTGCTGGAGCTGCTAAGTTATGGAGTGAGGGGTCATTACACGAGTCTCTTGAAGAGTTCCTCGACGACCTCTCCGTGAACTTTCCAACGAACGATGATTCTGTGGATATTCACAATATGCTTCGTGAACGACGACAAAAACCTCAGGAGGACATCGAAGAATATATATTTGAGATGAAGAGAATCGCGTCACGAGGCCGTCTGGAGGAGTCAGCCATTCTCAAATACATCGTACTTGGCATGGCGGAAGGAGAGTGCCTGGAAGCGTGTCGAGCAACACCCCTTAGGACAATCCATGACCTGGTTGACCGAGTCCGGTGGGTCGGTGGTCTAAAATCGAGGGCAAAGCGAGGAGCAGAAGCTGAGGCGGACGTAAGGGGGGAAACAGGAAACGAGATAAAGTGTTTTCGGTGTCAGCAAACTGGGCACTTTCGGCGAAATTGTCCATTACCACGAGAGCAGGCGCAAAACATGCAGCGGACCGGTGCATCTCCGAGGCGAATAGGGGGCCAAACACAGCTGATTGTGAATGAAGACAGCAGTGAATACCTGAAGGTGGCAAGGGTGAATGGACACACGGTCACAGCATTCATTGACCTTGGGAGTGATTGTGTAACACTACGCAGATCGGAAGCTGGAAATCTGGAGTTCACTTCGTATAAAACAAAACTTAGTGGATTTGGTGGGGGAGGCTGCATTACGCTGGGTCGCTTATATGCGGAGATCGCTGTGGATTGCTTAACTTCCTGGTGCGAAGTTCTAGTAGTTCCGGACAATAGCCAACCATACCCGATGATAATTGGGCGAAGGCTCCTGGATCAACCGCAGGTGAGGGTAGAGAAATCGTTTCGGAAGCTATCTATCAAGAACAACATGCAAGAAGCAACCCAGGAGACGCTATTGGTCAAAGAGAAAGCGAAAAAAAAGAAGCTTTTTGTTGCGGATCTGGATGTGGGAGATGTAGGCGCAGCTAATAGGCAGAAGCTCCAGGACCTGGTCGATACCTACCGAGACTGCTTCGCGATCGGAACAGAGGAGCTGGATGAATCAAAATTGGGCGAGTGCCAAATTCAGCTCACCACTTCGCAACCCGTATGTGTGCAACCGTATAGGCTTCCGTTTGCAAAACGGGCGGTGGTCAACGAGAAGGTCAACGAACTGCTGGAACTTGGAGTAATTCGTTCATCGACGTCGGATTACTGTTCGCCGATTGTCCTGACAAAGAAGAAAGACGGCTCAGATAGGTTTTGCATCGACTTTCGCGCACTCAACAAAGTCACGGTAAAGCGTAAATTTCCAATGCCAGTGATCGACGAGGTGCTGACGTCGCTGAGCGGAAATTCAATCTTCACCATTCTGGACTTGGCGTCAGGCTACCACCAGATTCGAATGGAAGAGCAGAGTAAAAAGTACACGGCTTTCACGACAGACCAGGGATCCTTTGAGTTCAACAGGATGCCATTTGGGCTGGTAAATGCCCCGGCTCATTTTCAAGCTTGCATGAACTTGGTGAAGTCACGGTTGCGGAAAGGCGATGCAGCGGTGTACCTGGACGATACTGTTATAGCCAGCAAGACGGTGGAAGAAGGGTTGGATAAGCTGCAAAGGTTCCTAAAGGCACTACAGGAGTTCGGACTTACACTCAACGTAAGAAAATGTATTTTGTTTAAGACTAATATCGAGTTTCTAGGCTACGAGGTTGATAAAGATGGTCTGAAGCCGAGCCAACGAAAGACTACAGCGATCAAGGAGTTCCCGACACCGCGAAATATACACGAAGTGCGACAATTTCTGGGACTTACTGGCTTCTTTAGAAAATTCGTCCGGAACTACTCACAGCTGGCAGCACCCCTTACGGATCTGATGAAGAAGGACGGGGAGTTCGTGTGGTCAGCTCAGCAGGAAGAGGCAGTACGGAGGCTTAAGGAGATTCTGAGCAACCCACCGGTGTTGGTGTTGTTCGATCCTGAGTGTGAACATGAGGTGCACACTGACGCTTCATCTGTGGGATTGGCCGGAATCTTATTTCAGCGAGGGAGAGAAGACTCGGTCCTACGTCCCGTGATGTTCTACAGCCGCAAACTTTCAGACGACGAGAGGAAGTACCATTCCTATGAGGTTGAGGTGTTGGCCATCGTAGACAGTCTCGATCGATTCCGGGTCTATCTATTAGGCAGAGAATTTAAGGTAGTCACCGACTGTGAGGCGATTGTAGCTACGATGAACAAGCCGAAGATCATCCCACGGGTGGGCAGGTGGTGGCTCAAGCTACAAGAGTTCTCATTCGAGACGGTGCATCAGCCTGGTAGGAAGGCGGCTTATGTAGACGCGCTAAGTCGACAACCCGTGGAAGAACCGAAGGAGGTGGATGAGGCGTCGCTGTATGTTCTTAACCTACATATCACGAATGATGACTGGCTGGCAACCATGCAATGGCAGGACGACAAGCTGCGTACAATCATCAAAGAGCTAAAGTCTACCGAATCAACGTCTATGAAGAAACAGCTGCAGAAAGACTTCAAGCTTAAGGGAATGCGACTTTTCCGACTGGTGGAAGGTGCTGAGAAGTGGGTGGTACCACATTTAATTCGGTGGAGAATCCTGAAGTTATGTCATGATGATGTGTTCCACTTAGCGGACGAGAAAACGTTGAACCGAGTGCGAGAAACATATTGGTTCCCGAGAATGCGCAGCTTCACTCGGGAGTATATAAAAGCGTGCTTGGACTGTGCGTACTCGAAAAGGAAGGGAGGGATGCCAGAAGGGGAGTTGTATAGTGCGGAGAGAGTAGCGTTGCCATTCGACACCATACATCTGGATCACCTGGGCCCATTTACTTTAGGAAAGGGAGGAACTAGGTACGTTCTGGCAATTGTCGATAACTTTACGAAGTACGTCATCCTACGAGCAGTGAAGGCAGCGAATACGAAGGGGGTGCTCAACGCATTGATGGATATATCGGGGTATTTCGGCGTACCGAGGCGGATGGTGACGGATCGAGGGACAGCGTTCACTGCAAAGGCATTCGAGCAGTACTGTGAAGACCATGGAGTGCAGCATATCAAAACCGCTGTGAGGACACCAAGAGCGAATGGCCAGGTGGAACGGACCAATAGAACGATTCTAGCGGCCTTGAAGTGTGCCCACTCGGCGGAAAGGGACTGGGCTGGCTACCTAACGACCATTCAATGGGGGCTTAATACCGCAAGAAGTTCGACGACGAAAGCAAGTGCACACGAGCTATTGTTTATGTACACGCCGAGAGACATCTTGGGAAACAAATTGCTGTTAGAGTTGGGAAAGGCTGAATCGGTCGAGCCCGGAGATATGGACAAAAGGAGAGAGAGCGCGCTACGGAACATCGAGAGGGGTCAGGCTAGCCAAAAACGACGGTATGATTTAAGACACCGCAAGCCATCTGAATACAAGGTGGATGATCTGGTCTTAATCGAACGGGAACCAGCCGCTACTGGTGAATCCCGGAAGCTGGAACCGCTTTACCGAGGACCGTACGTTATAACCAAAAGGTTGCTAAACGATCGTTATGTTGTTGAGGATATCCCAGGCATGCAGAGAAATCAACGACGGTTTAGCACTGTGATGAGCTCGGACAAGCTCAAGCCGTGGTGTAAGTTACCGGACGAGGGACTCATTGGAGCAGACGACGATGCGGCGAATGGGGAAGCTGACTCGGAAACCATTTCTCTGGACATGACTGAAGATGAAGGTGGTGCGGAGAGCGGTAGCGAGGATCAAATCGTGGGGACACGATTAGTTTAGGATGGCCGAACTGTTAGATCAGATGGGAGGCATTCGTGTGCTGACCGTCGAAGGAAACACAACGGTTGCTATTGAGCAGATTGAGCAGAGCAAATAAAGTATAAAAAAAAAAAACCGGAGTAGTATTTTCTTTTACTCAACACATTAATGAATTTATTTCGTTTAATAAAAAAATAATTAAAACTATTCACATGTATGTGAATCGAAGACGCCGTGGCGGCGAAGTAAGTGTGTTGGACTCTGACGCACGAGGAGCGAGTTCGGATCCCGATAAAACCAACGCCATCGAATGTTTATTTCGCGGCGTCCCTCCTCGGCGGGGTACTGGCAAAACTCCTGTTGTATAACTTGCCTTGAAAAAGCTTCTCGACTCACGCCGCTCGGAACCGGCATTAAACTGTAGGTCCCTTTCACCTGTGTGAAAAATAAATCACACGCAATATGGGTGATTAAACAAAAGCTTGGCTCTAGTCCTTCAAGAGCTATAACGACACTATTAAACTCGACCAAGTAATTGGACCATCTGTTTCAATAACAGATGAACTTTAAATGGTTTGATAACCATTGAGTTGAAAAAGAACGTTTAAGCTACGTTTAAACTGGCAAATATTCGAAACTTCAAAATTCAAAACAGAAAGGTATATGAATAAACGCAACTTTACCGTTTAAAACAATGCTGCACTTGTCACTGTTAAAGTAACATGTATAGTATTTGATACAATTTGTCATAATTGCTTGTCACCATTTTGTATTTACGAAATAAATACGAGTTCATAAACGTTGCTGTGGATGATCCTACAATAAAATATATCTAAATACTATTTCAGGCACCATTAATTTTTAATTTGGAAAGACGGGCTTTATCGGTCATATCTCGGCATCCAACTTTATTAATTGAAAGACGCCGGCTAGACATACGCGATCAAGTTGAGGAAATATCCGCATTACCATCTTCAAGTATGTATTTAATGATAGCAATAAATGTATTCTTAATATTTATAGACCATTTAGGCTCAAGAACTCAAAGGAGTGCAGAATACGAAAAACGAATCCAACGAATAGCTGAAAGGGAATGTAGGAGAACCAGAAGGCGTTGCGAAAGAGAAAAATATGAATTGAGCAGCAATCATTTGGATGGGATGTCTAGTGACGATGAAGTTTCCGACAAAATTATAGAGCAAACAAAATCAGATATACGTTAGTCCTTACTAATATTTATATATGTATGTGTATAAGCACATATTTTTTTTAATTTTTTGTTTTTTTTTATTGCACAGATAAACTAGAAAAAGAGGTTGAAAAACTGTTTGTAGACACCAAAAACGAATTTTGCAAAATTGATATCGTTCTCTCTAAATTCAGCAAGTGGAGAAGTACTGACTTGGCATCGTACAATAACTCTTTTGCGCATTTGTGTTTGCCTAAAGTGAGAAACGTGCAAAATTTAAATCGCATTACTTATTTAACCATTTTCAGTAGATATTAGGATTACTCATTAGAACAGAGATATTAATTTGGAACCCTTTAGACGAAAATGATGGGGAACTTGAGAGAATGAACTGGTATTCACCCTGCATGAACTTCGGTTATTCGGAAAATGAAACAGAACAATCCCTTTCATTTGATCCTAATTTAAAACTGGTACCAGTAATTATTGAAAAAATTATACTTCCAAAAGTATCGGGTACCTATTGTATATGATTAGTTTCTATTTTATGATATGATATCTGGTATTTAATATATTTCAGAAATTATTTCTTATTGTTGGGATCCTATGTCGACAAGTCAAAACCTTCGTTTAATTGGACTAATAAACCGGATTGGCCAATGCTATCCAATTCAAGGTTCCTCATTGCAAATTTGTTTTGATGCAATTTTGAACAAAATGAAAACAGCACTTAATAATGATATTTTTATACCCGCATTGCCTAAACAGTAAGTGCATACAACATAACATTTTTCGAACCGAATAAAACGTATTATTGTTCTAATATAAAGGATGCAAGAAGCGAAAACCTCATTTTTCCAGCGACAGTTTTGTAGTGGTCTGAAGTTGTTCAGGAATTTTCTCAGCTGGCAAGGAATAATTGCGGACAAACCTCTACGAGATTTGGCAATAATAATTTTGTTAAATAGATATTTATTACTGGCAATGGAGGTAAAAATATATTATGATGCATGTATAAACACCTCTCTTATTATTAGAGGTGTTGTGGTAATGGTATCCAACTATACATACGTATATATGTATGTATGTATCTGCTGATTTGCTTTTTTAGGGTTCCGTATCCAAAGGTAAAACGGGGCCCTATTACTAAAACTTCGCTGTCCGTCCGTCCGTCTGTCACCAGGCTGTATCTCATGAACCGTGATAGTCAGACAGTTGAAATTTTCACAGATGATGTATTTCTGTTGCCGCTATATACGGCAAATACTAAAAACAGAATAAAATGAATATTTATGGGGGGCTCCCATACAACAGACATGATTTTCATCAAAAAATCCCCTTGGTCACATACTGACCTGTGGGACTATATCCCACAACCAGTAGCAAACTTCCCAGCTTTGATCCCTTTTGTATCTTTGATGTATTAATCCTAGCTGCAAGCCTTTTTTCTATAATTACGAACAATCAATAATAAATAACCTTTAAGCTTTGATGATCCCTATTGTGTCACTGCCAAGTTAATCCTTGCTGCAACCCCTTTCGTACAATTGCTATTCCCCTTTTCCACCATGATAGGTTAAGATATCAACAACAAATCCAATTGTTGTGAAATTAGTTCTCGATCATATCCCACAACCAATAAAACACTTCCAAGCATTGATCCCTATTGTGTCCTTGATATATTAATCCTAGCTGCAAACCTTTTTCCGATAACACACTTCCAAGCTTTGATCCCTATTGTGTCCTTGATATATTAATCCTAGCTGCAAACCTTTTTCCCATAATTATTGTTATTCACTTTTCCACCTATTTGCTGTCAAGTAAGATAATTGATTTGAATTCAATGGACACTTTGATGATCAACTATCTCATCATGGAGATCTTTGATCATCAAAGCAATATGCCTATAAATTGCCTGCAACCAAGATCTGTCATCATGCAAAAAATCATTTCAAATGGATTAGCCGTTTTAATGTGATCACTGATGAGGTTACATACAACGTCTCTTTCGTATTTTTATATACAGATGGTACGGAAGCATTCGTGCGCGAGACCGACTCGCACTTGGCCGGTTTTTTAGTATTACAGTTGGTAAAATTATCATTCTTATGATTGTTACAATCATTATTTTTATTAATTTTAATATCAAATATTTTTTAAAATATTAACGTGTATTAAAGAAAACCAATTACACGGGGATAAGAGTAGCGTAGCAGCTCTTGAATGTTTTAGTTTGTTTCCCTAAGGAGACTTTTTTGTATTCTGCACCCTGAATGTTTGATGTTAGGAGTACGTCCAAACCTCACCCACATACTTCAACCATGCTCCACGCAGTAACGCTGTTAGTTTTAATTTCGGAGGGCCGGTTAGAAGTTTTTACTCTTCTCTAGTAATTGATTGTACCTCGCCTCTGATTTTCTTAACACTAAGTTCCGCTGATGGCAACTTAGTTAGATGTAAACTTATCCGAGCCAGAAATGAACTTGGTAAATAAATCGAAACCTGTTTTGGTCGGGCTTACACAACAATTGAAAATAGCTGAAATCATGCAAGAAAATGGAAAATTGAAAGGTACCGATCAGTACAACACAATTGATCCATCGAGAACAGAGCGTGCAAAAAAATCGAATAGGCACAAGAGCTAGAAGAAGATAAAACGTCAGTGAAGATACGAAAGAACAGATATTTGCCGACAGGGAAGAAGTTAATACTCCAAACAGCATTGGAAGTCAAATATACTAAAAATTGAATTTAATGAATTAAATTAAAGATTCACAGAAGTTAAAATAAAGAGAGGAAAGCCACAGGATATCACCTCCCGGGTTATATTGAATATTTATACATAGATAGTGTTGCGAATATTAAATCGAGTCCGAATAGGGTTCGATCACTGAATTACGATAAACTATAACTATTTCTTTGTTTATTCAATACACACACACTTTTATTATTACACCCCAGACCAATTACACTGGTCGGCATCAAAATAACCTAAATCTAAATACGTAAGCAGAATTTATCTAGCACGTCTAGTTTTTTTGCTATAAGCAATTTTTGTTTTCATTAAAATTGTTTACATTTCGATACCGACAGCGGTATTTGTGTACCTTGATGACACGAATTTCGCTTTGCTCTGTATTTATCTCGGTGTAAGAAAGAGATAGCAATCTATTACTTACCATAAAGTAACTGACATGCGAGTTACAACGGCTACCTCCCATCCGATCGTCCCCTAACCAAGTAATAAAGGGATTCTGTCCGGAGTAGTATCTAAGTTTATTTTATATTAAGTACGATCTGATTAGGATTTATTTGGGTTTTCCTAACAACCAATGTTGGACCATGTATATATTTCCCAAAAAAACACGACGAAGTAGGATCATAAAATTAAGTGTTATCCTGTGTCTGTAATAAGACTAATGACCCAAAAGGACAATAGGGGTATTGGGAACTGTCCATAATAAAACATATGTAGGCCAGGCCTTGCATTTTTAGCATATTTAAGCAATCGTTTAAGACGATCGATGTTCAGTCTCTTGTGAATTTTAAGAAGAATTTAAGCTTTTTAGAGAAAATAGAAAAAAAAACAATTCAACGTTTTTCAATTTTACACCCCGTCCATGAGTACATGAGTTGCGCGAGCGCAGTGATTGTTTCGAATAAGTAACATAAGCTACCGACGTATGTAAAAAGTGATGATTGGTTGGATATAAAATTGTACAATACCTTTCGGTTTATTTGTTTTAGGTTAAAAAGAATGGCACGTAAATGCAAAAATTCACCAAACAATTTTTGTTATAAATGTGGTGATTTTGTAGTGTAATCGTAGAAAGATTACACCTTTAATAAAAATGGCTTTCCTTCATTTTGGATTTGAAATAGACGAGAGAGAGAAAAGCTGGGTCCCAAACATATGCTGCAAAACATGTGCAATAGCTCTGACAAGTTGGTTGAAAGGAACTAACAAATCATTACGATTTAGTAAGCCTATGATCTGGAGGGAGCAACAAAACCACATAAATGACTGCTATTTTTGCATGACATGTATCAAAGGATTTTATAGAAAAAATAAACATAAAATAAAATATCCTGATGTTCCTTCGGCCCAAAGGCCGATTCCTCGCCATAAAGAATCACCAGTACCAGTTCCTCCTTCGAAAGTACCAACTGACGTGTCATTCGATGTATCCGAATCTGTAAAATCAAATGAAGTTTTGCTTAGCAGTTCATCTTATTTAACTGAAGAACCACTTCTAGTCAACCAATCTAGACTTAATGATCTCGTCCGCGATTTGCAACTTTCGAAATCTAAGGCCCAACTTTTAGGTTCCAGATTACAACAGTGGAATCTGTTAGAAAAAAGCACAAATATTTCATTTTTCAGGAAGAGACATTCTCAGTTCTCTGAGTTGTTTTCCAAACAAGAGCTAGAAGAAGATAAAACGTCAGTGAAGATACGAAAGAACAGATATTTGCCGACAGGGAAGAAGTTAATACTCCAAACAGCATTGGAAGTCAAATATACTAAAAATTGAATTTAATGAATTAAATTAAAGATTCACAGAAGTTAAAATAAAGAGAGGAAAGCCACAGGATATCACCTCCCGGGTTATATTGAATATTTATACATAGATAGTGTTGCGAATATTAAATCGAGTCCGAATAGGGTTCGATCACTGAATTACGATAAACTATAACTATTTCTTTGTTTATTCAATACACACACACTTTTATTATTACACCCCAGACCAATTACACTGGTCGGCATCAAAATAACCTAAATCTAAATACGTAAGCAGAATTTATCTAGCACGTCTAGTTTTTTTGCTATAAGCAATTTTTGTTTTCATTAAAATTGTTTACATTTCGATACCGACAGCGGTATTTGTGTACCTTGATGACACGAATTTCGCTTTGCTCTGTATTTATCTCGGTGTAAGAAAGAGATAGCAATCTATTACTTACCATAAAGTAACTGACATGCGAGTTACAACGGCTACCTCCCATCCGATCGTCCCCTAACCAAGTAATAAAGGGATTCTGTCCGGAGTAGTATCTAAGTTTATTTTATATTAAGTACGATCTGATTAGGATTTATTTGGGTTTTCCTAACAACCAATGTTGGACCATGTATATATTTCCCAAAAAAACACGACGAAGTAGGATCATAAAATTAAGTGTTATCCTGTGTCTGTAATAAGACTAATGACCCAAAAGGACAATAGGGGTATTGGGAACTGTCCATAATAAAACATATGTAGGCCAGGCCTTGCATTTTTAGCATATTTAAGCAATCGTTTAAGACGATCGATGTTCAGTCTCTTGTGAATTTTAAGAAGAATTTAAGCTTTTTAGAGAAAATAGAAAAAAAACAATTTAACGTTTTTCAATTTTACACCCCGTCCATGAGTACATGAGTTGCGCGAGCGCAGTGATTGTTTCGAATAAGTAACATAAGCTACCGACGTATGTAAAAAGTGATGATTGGTTGGATATAAAATTGTACAATACCTTTCGGTTTATTTGTTTTAGGTTAAAAAGAATGGCACGTAAATGCAAAAATTCACCAAACAATTTTTGTTATAAATGTGGTGATTTTGTAGTGTAATCGTAGAAAGATTACACCTTTAATAAAAATGGCTTTCCTTCATTTTGGATTTGAAATAGACGAGAGAGAGAAAAGCTGGGTCCCAAACATATGCTGCAAAACATGTGCAATAGCTCTGACAAGTTGGTTGAAAGGAACTAACAAATCATTACGATTTAGTAAGCCTATGATCTGGAGGGAGCAACAAAACCACATAAATGACTGCTATTTTTGCATGACATGTATCAAAGGATTTTATAGAAAAAATAAACATAAAATAAAATATCCTGATGTTCCTTCGGCCCAAAGGCCGATTCCTCGCCATAAAGAATCACCAGTACCAGTTCCTCCTTCGAAAGTACCAACTGACGTGTCATTCGATGTATCCGAATCTGTAAAATCAAATGAAGTTTTGCTTAGCAGTTCATCTTATTTAACTGAAGAACCACTTCTAGTCAACCAATCTAGACTTAATGATCTCGTCCGCGATTTGCAACTTTCGAAATCTAAGGCCCAACTTTTAGGTTCCAGATTACAACAGTGGAATCTGTTAGAAAAAAGCACAAATATTTCATTTTTCAGGAAGAGACATTCTCAGTTCTCTGAGTTGTTTTCCAAACAAGAGCTAGAAGAAGATAAAACGTCAGTGAAGATACGAAAGAACAGATATTTGCCGACAGGGAAGAAGTTAATACTCCAAACAGCATTGGAAGTCAAATATACTAAAAATTGAATTTAATGAATTAAATTAAAGATTCACAGAAGTTAAAATAAAGAGAGGAAAGCCACAGGATATCACCTCCCGGGTTATATTGAATATTTATACATAGATAGTGTTGCGAATATTAAATCGAGTCCGAATAGGGTTCGATCACTGAATTACGATAAACTATAACTATTTCTTTGTTTATTCAATACACACACACTTTTATTATTACACCCCAGACCAATTACACTGGTCGGCATCAAAATAACCTAAATCTAAATACGTAAGCAGAATTTATCTAGCACGTCTAGTTTTTTTGCTATAAGCAATTTTTGTTTTCATTAAAATTGTTTACATTTCGATACCGACAGCGGTATTTGTGTACCTTGATGACACGAATTTCGCTTTGCTCTGTATTTATCTCGGTGTAAGAAAGAGATAGCAATCTATTACTTACCATAAAGTAACTGACATGCGAGTTACAACGGCTACCTCCCATCCGATCGTCCCCTAACCAAGTAATAAAGGGATTCTGTCCGGAGTAGTATCTAAGTTTATTTTATATTAAGTACGATCTGATTAGGATTTATTTGGGTTTTCCTAACAACCAATGTTGGACCATGTATATATTTCCCAAAAAAACACGACGAAGTAGGATCATAAAATTAAGTGTTATCCTGTGTCTGTAATAAGACTAATGACCCAAAAGGACAATAGGGGTATTGGGAACTGTCCATAATAAAACATATGTAGGCCAGGCCTTGCATTTTTAGCATATTTAAGCAATCGTTTAAGACGATCGATGTTCAGTCTCTTGTGAATTTTAAGAAGAATTTAAGCTTTTTAGAGAAAATAGAAAAAAAAACAATTTAACGTTTTTCAATTTTACACCCCGTCCATGAGTACATGAGTTGCGCGAGCGCAGTGATTGTTTCGAATAAGTTACATACCGACGTATGTAAAAAGTGATGATTGGTTGGATATAAAATTGTACAATACCTTTCGGTTTATTTGTTTTAGGTTAAAAAGAATGGCACGTAAATGCAAAAATTCACCAAACAATTTTTGTTATAAATGTGGTGATTTTGTAGTGTAATCGTAGAAAGATTACACCTTTAATAAAAATGGCTTTCCTTCATTTTGGATTTGAAATAGACGAGAGAGAGAAAAGCTGGGTCCCAAACATATGCTGCAAAACATGTGCAATAGCTCTGACAAGTTGGTTGAAAGGAACTAACAAATCATTACGATTTAGTAAGCCTATGATCTGGAGGGAGCAACAAAACCACATAAATGACTGCTATTTTTGCATGACATGTATCAAAGGATTTTATAGAAAAAATAAACATAAAATAAAATATCCTGATGTTCCTTCGGCCCAAAGGCCGATTCCTCGCCATAAAGAATCACCAGTACCAGTTCCTCCTTCGAAAGTACCAACTGACGTGTCATTCGATGTATCCGAATCTGTAAAATCAAATGAAGTTTTGCTTAGCAGTTCATCTTATTTAACTGAAGAACCACTTCTAGTCAACCAATCTAGACTTAATGATCTCGTCCGCGATTTGCAACTTTCGGAATCTAAGGCCCAACTTTTAGGTTCCAGATTACAACAGTGGAATCTGTTAGAAAAAAGCACAAATATTTCATTTTTCAGGAAGAGACATTCTCAGTTCTCTGAGTTGTTTTCCAAAGATCATGATTTAGTATATTGCACCGACCCTCTAAAACTTCTTCAAGAACTACAGCTGCCTGAAGATCCAACGGATTGGAGACTCTTCATTGACTCATCCAAACTGAGTCTGAAAGCAGTATTGCTACATAATGGAAATCAATATCCGTCAGTACCATTGGCTCCTGCAGTACACATGAAAGAGACCTACGAAAACATGAAGTTATTGCTCAATAGAATTCAATACGATCGCTATTTTTGGAATATATGTGCCGACTTAAAAGTAGTGGACCGTCCCGGGCACGCTGCTTCCAGTTGTCAAGACCAAGATGTCTTACATCCGCGATTACTTGGTCTTTATACCGGAGGTTCGGTCTTCCTCTTCTTCTCGAACCAGGAGGCTCGGAGTCGAAGACCCTCTTAGCTGGAGCGTTGATGTCCATGCGCTCGATGTGGCCGAGCCAGTGTAGTCGACGGATCCTTGTCTTCCGGACTACATCCACATCTTGGTACAGCTCGTAGAGTTCGCGGTTGTGTCTTCTTCTCCATTCACCTACCTCACAGACAGGACCAAATATCCGGCGCAGAATTTTTCTTTCGAAAGAACCCAAAATCAGCTCCGCTGTCCTGCTTATCGTCCAGCTTTCGGCTCCGTACAGTAAGACTGGCAGAATGAGCGTTTTGTAAAGCATGACTTTGGTCTTTCGAGTGAGGAGCTTTGACCCCAGTTGTTTGGACAAGCCGAAGTAGCAGCGGTTGCCAAGGGCGATTCTAAGCCGGATCTCCACTGTGGTGTCATTTGTGGAATTTACGTTTGCCCCGAGGTAGACAAACTCCTTAACTACCTCGAAATTGTAGCTGTCAATTGTTATGTTTTGTCCCAGGTGGTGTGCGACGGATTGGTTTTTGCTTGACAGCATGTATTTCGTTTTGTCCTCATTGATCTTAAGACCAATTCGTTTCGCCTGTTCTTCAATCACCGTGAATGCTTCCACAATGCCACGGCGAGAACACGCGATGATGTCGATATCATCCGCGTATCCTAGCAGCTGGATGGACTTGTAAAAGATAGTGCCTTTCCTGTTGACGCCTGCCCGTCGCACTATCTGCTCCAGCACCAGGTTGAAGAAGTCACATGACAGCGCATCTCCTTGCCGAAATCCGGTGCATGTTTCGAATGGTTTCGAGGTCCTAGAACCGAGTTGCACGGTGCATAGCGTGTTTTTTAGCGTGGCGCGACACAACTGGATCAGTTTTACCGGGATCCCGAATTCGGCCATCGCCCCAAACAGTGCTTCACGATGAATGCTGTCGTATGCGGCTTTGAAATCGATGAAAAGATGGTGTGTATCGATTCGAAACTCGTTGGTCTTTTCCAGGATTTGTTTAAGTGTGAAAATTTGGTCTGTAGTTGATTTGCCGGGCCGGAAGCCGCACTGGTAGCTGCCGATTAGTGCGGTGCAAAATGGTTTTAGACGTTCACACAATACGCTGGACAGGATCTTGTATGCGACATTGAGCAGGGATATACGTCTATAGTTCTTGCAAGACGTAGGATCGCCTTTTTTGTGGATGGGGCATATAGAGCTGGTATTCCAGTCGTCGGGCATGCTCTCATCTTCCCAAATTCTGCAGATGATCTGCTGCATGCTCCCTACCAGAACATCGCCGCCAGCCTTGAAGAGCTCTGATGGCAAGCCATCTGAGCCTGCGGCCTTGTTGTTCTTCAGCTTCTGAATAGCTGTGCCGACTTCTTCTATGCTGGGTGGGAGGACTACTTCAGCGGCTGGAGTTGGGATTTCCTCGGTCCCTACTACTCTCTCTTGGTCATGCTCGTTGAGCAGCTGCTGGAAGTGCTGCTCAAATACATCCACTATCCCTGCGGGTCGGTGACAAGATTACCCTCGCAGTTTCGAAGAGCCAGGGTGCCCTTTTTGAAGCCTCCTGCAAGGCCTTTGGCTTTCTTGTAAAAGGCTCGTATTTTATGTTTATCCCTAGACTCCTCGATATCCTTGAGCTGGGAGTCTGCGAAGATTCTTTTCTTTTGTCGCAGTAGTTTCTTCTCCTCCCTTCTTCTGGCTCGGTACTCTTCTCGCGCTGCCCTGGTTTTCCTCTGCAGCGCCTTTTGGTACGCCTCGTCGGTTGCTGCCTTTTTCTGCTCACACTCGCCATCATACCACGGGTTTCTTGTCGGGGGTGGTAGGTATCCTAGGGTGGTTTCGGCTACTTCCTGAATGGCTGAGCGGCAATGCAGCCACATATTATTGGCATTTGTGTTCGACGTAGGCATACCGTAGAGTCTTTCGCTCAGACTCTGTAGACTCTGGCAACCTCCGGTGTGCTCAGGCGCCCAATGTCGAACCTCCTCCTGATGGGCTGGTGCAGCAGTCGAGCTCTGAATTTTGCTGCTACGAGGAAGTGGTCAGAGTCGACATTTGCCCCTATGAATGTTCGCACATCCAGGATGTTTGACGCGTGCCTTGCGTCAATGAGCACATGGTCGATTTGGTTGGCTGTTCGACCGTCCGGAGATCGCCAGGTTGCTGTGTGGATTCGCTAGCGAGGGAATCTTGTGCTACTTATCACCGCATTACGAGCTGTCGCAAAGTCAGCGAGTCGGAAGCCGTTATCTGTTGTTGTATCGTGGAGGCTGTGCTTTCCGATCACTCCGCCAAGGGTGTTTTCCTTTCCGATGTTGGCGTACTCCGGACAAGCTCCGTAGGCGTTGTCCAGGAGGTCATAGAAGTCCTCCTTGATAGGGTCATCAGCCTCGTCGGTAGGGGCGTGTGCACATATAAGGCTGATGTTATAAAATCTGCCCCTGATGCGGATCACAGCCAGGCGATCACTTATAGGTTTAAAGTCGATGACCTTCGACCTTAACCGCTTTCCCACGACAAATCCGCATTCCAGTAAGTGCAACATTTTGTGACAGCTGTAATAAATGTCGCAATTTTTCTTCCTAATCATACCGTTTCCTATCCAGCGTATTTCCTGGACCGCAGTAATATCCGCCTTGTACTGCATGAGGATTCCTTCTAGTTTATGAGCAGCTCCGGGAGTGTACAGGGTTCTGACATTCCAGGAGCATACTCGCAAATCGTGTTCCTTTTTCGTGCGTTGTCGTCGTCGAGTATCCGTCCGTGTATCCGAGGCATCTTGCTCATTCATAACTTTAGGTTTTTTTTTACGTGGGCGGATTGTTAGCAACCTTTTGTGACAGCTGTAATAAATGTCGCAATTTTTCTTCCTAATCATACCGTTTCCTATCCAGCGTATTTCCTGGACCGCAGTAATATCCGCCTTGTACTGCGTGAGGATTCCTTCTAGTTTATGAGCAGCTCCGGGAGTGTACAGGGTTCTGACATTCCAGGAGCATACTCGCAAATCGTGTTCCTTTTTCGTGCGTTGTCGTCGTCGAGTATCCGTCCGTGTATCCGAGGCATCTTGCTCATTCATAACTTTAGGCTTTTTTTACGTGGGCGGATTGTTAGCCCGCCGCACAACCGCCATTCTGGTCGGGGTTTTTTCGCTGCATACGTTTGTTCACCTCCCAACGGTTGTTGAAGAGGCTATCCAGAGGGCGCCGCGAGGAGGCCGAATGTCAACTTGACCCGGGCATTTAAACAGGGATCGTGGCTGGCATCTCGCCAGGTTGAGAGCAATCAACAACTTTACCCTGTATGTCCGAGCCCATGCCCTCCACATATCAAATTAGGCTTAATAAAAAACTTGGTAAAAGCTATGGACAGAGATGGAGAGGCATTTCAACACCTGAAATGTAAATTTCCACGCATAAGTGAGGCCAAATTGAAGGAAGGCATATTTGTTGGTTCCCAAATAAGAGAAATCTTTAAAGACCAATTGTTTAAATCTAAGTTGGTTGATAAAGAAAAAAAAAAAAAAAGCATGGGTAGCTTTTGAAAACATATGTCACAATTTTCTTGGAAATATAAGGGCTGCAAATTACAAACAGTTGTAGATTCAGCACACTAAAGTCAATTAAAATTACATAACAAAGTTTTTGCTCCCCACTTTTTCTTTATTTTTTTTATTGCAGACCTGTGTTATCTGAGCATTTCACCTTAAATTATTATTACAATATTTTACACACTTTACACTTTATTGCTTACACACACCTTTATAACAAACTTTTACACACTTTGTTTCTACAACTCACTAGGTGGCTTGATTTCTTTCACACTGTTTTACCGACTGATCCCTCGTTATTGAATTCCGAAAACCGAATGCCCCCGAGGGCGGGCGTTTGCACTTATATAGCTCCCGGTCCACTTTCTCGGATGTTCGGCATCAGACGTTTCACTTCAGGAGTTCCTTCAATATTTTGACATTCATCTGTATGCCGCTGAAAGTTACCATCATTTCCATTTCAGCTTCATCAGAGCATTTCAAACTTCGATAGCGAAATTTAGACAGTTTCCTTATAATAAAACGAGCTTCTTTGATGTATGACTTATTTTATTTAATTCATGCGGTTTTATGAGTATATCCACTAACGAACAAAATCTAATTCATTTTAAAAGCAATAACAAAAGTCAACAAGAAAAACAAAAAATACACAAAAATGAGTCTGTCAAGAAATTGTTTTTACATACAACTTTTTTTTATTAAAAATGAATAAAAGGTATGCATTTAAAATAACTAATATTTGTTATGGCCACCTTTAGCGCTTATGTGGGATTGTAGTCTTCTTCTCATGGAATAAATTAATTTTGGCACATCGTGACCGCCTGGAATTTTATTCCATTCCTCTTGTATTGCACTTTTCAATTGCCCTGTTTTTTGGGTGTCTCCTGGCAACTTTTTTTTTCAAATGGGCCCACAAATTCTCAATTGGGTTCAAGTCTGGGCTCTGGAAGGCGTATCCAATACCTTGCTGCAGTTGAACGGAAGCGACATCCGTACCATATGCGCCTTAAGCTTGGCACCATTGTCTTGGTAAAATTTGAATTTTAATTTGTTTTCACAGTTGCGCTATTAACCAAAGCGCCGTGGCGCAGTGTGTTGGCCTCTGACGCCGATGACACGGGATCGAATCCCGACAACAGCCATGTCATCGAACGTGTTTTTTACGGTTCTTCTCCTCAGCGGGGTACTGACAAAATCCCCTGTAGTATAATTGTCGAGAATAGCTTCTCGAATTTCGCCGTTCGAAACCGGCAATATACTGTAGGTCCCTTTCACATATAGGAAAATAAAATCACACACTGAGATTAAGAGAAGCTCGGCTTTGGTCCTTCATGGACTGTAGCCCCAACATACATACATAAATTAACCAAATTACTCTTCGAAATATTTAAATACTGTTGGGTATCCATGGTGTTCACTACGAAGGCCAAATCTCCGACTCACCCCCATACCATTACTAATAACTTCCCGAATCTGGCAGTTGGAATAATGTTTTTTTTTTTTTTTTTTTTTTTTTTAGAGACTCGCGCAGGTTCAAGAGTTTTTATATTCTCTTATGATGTGTTGACACACACCTGAACGGAGTACAGTGATTGGGGTCGTTGATGTTCGTTCACTACTCTCAGGGATGGTTGTCCTAGACCTAGATAGGACGAGAGCCGACCGAATTCCGCGTTGGTTATAGTCCGTAGTAATTCGTTCAAGCACTTTTAGTATTGCATGCGCAGAGGATGAATTTCGTTTGACCATATACTGTGAGTGTTATGCCTGCAGCAGTACGTCTGGTCACTTTCCATTCTCAACAGCGTTGCATACTTTTTGGCGGTATAGAAACTATTTTTTCTTGGCTATGAAGCGAATTTGAACCATAAACCTTCCGCTCGGCGGTCGATGATGCTAACCACTCCACCACGGCCACCATGTTGCGATTCTCTAATGCCTTTTACGGCTTTCGGACTGTTGTCGTTGTAATACAGCATAATTTTCATCTGTTCGCAGAATATGATGTCATCCCAGTAGTTATCAGCTTTGATAACGTACGTCGTAGCAAAAGATAATCGCCTTTCAATGTTTTGTGTTGAAAGCAGTGGCTTTTTGCGAGCAACTCTTGATTGGTACTTGTTTTTTTTTTTTATTATTTGCCTTATTGTTTCATGGGAAACAGTAACACAAGTAAATATAATACCAAGTAGTGTGTTGGCCTTGAGCTTCGTCCTAAATTGAAGTCATTTAAGACTAAATTAGAGGCTATGATGGGTTCAGGCTGTCGATTTTAGGATCGGCAAAATGCACGGTCAACTACAGGAGAAATCAATACCAGTTACGCTTCGTAGTAATAGAGATAGGTTGTCAACCTTTACTGGGTTTACCTTCATGCTAATTCAATGCATCTCAAACGAGTTGATTGCATAGTCAGGAATAATAAAAATTACTTTATTCAGGCGAACAAGAAAATTCTTAAATGATTTGGACAATTTAACGGATAAATGTCACTTGACACTAAAATATACGGCTACTCCTGTGGACAAGCCTCCTAGACAGTTACCAATACGTTAGGGAAAGAGTGAAAGGTACGCTGGAAAAAATGGAACTAAGGGGTACCATATCTAAAGTTGAGGAGCCAAGTGATTTGTCCCATAATAGGGTAATAGTAGAGAAAAGGAGGGCACCGTGGCGCAGTCGTGAGTGTGTTGGACTCTTTCGCGGCGTTCCTCCTCGGCGGGGTAATGGCAAAACCCCCGTAGTATACTTGCCTTGAAAAAGCTTCTCGACCTACGCCGTTCGGAGTCGGCAATAGGTCCCTTTCACCTGTGTGAAAAATAAATCACACACAACACGGGTGATTGAGAGAAGCTTGACTCTGGTCGTTCATGGGCTGTAACGCCGCCAAAAAATGAAAAAGTAGAGAAAAGAGATGGATCCATGCGGATTTGTTTAAATCCCAAAGAACTTAATATGAGCATCATGGAAGAGCATTTCATGATACCCACAGTTGAGGACTTTTGACATGAGATGCGAGGGTACAAATACTTTACGGTATTAGACCTCAAAAAAGCATTCTGGTAGGTGCGACTCGATGAGGAATGGAAGGAGCTAGTAGTTTTCAGCCCACCATATGGTAGGTATATGTTTAACGTCTTACCTTTTGGCATCAAAGTGGCAGCTTCGATGTACATTTGTATACATAGTCGATAGTCGAGACTCTTGAAGAGCACGATGCGAACTTACAAGATGTAGTTGACAGGGCAAAAAAGTTAAATACCAAGTTTAACGAACCTTTTGCGCAAACTTGCGTACAGCGGTGGGCGCTTCATTTCAGCCAAAACTTCTTTTCAAAAAACGCACTGTTTGGGCTACACAGTACACTTTGGAAATAAGTTTTCAATATTTCCCAACGAAGGTATGAT
Organism: Eumerus sabulonum; assembly: GCA_951905685.1. Taxonomy (NCBI): domain Eukaryota; kingdom Metazoa; phylum Arthropoda; class Insecta; order Diptera; family Syrphidae; genus Eumerus; species Eumerus sabulonum. The sequence continues at coordinate 93,913,767 of OX645060.1, forward strand.
ACTGGCTGTCAGTATCAAAATAACCTATGATTTATATAGAGCGCTCACTACACGTCGGTGTGGATTGCCAGTTCATTTTCTTTACGTACCATTCCTACGTTTTTGGGGACAAGATCGACGCCATTCAAAACGGGGTAAGCGTATCTTGGTATAAATCTTCTCCTTGTGAAAATAGCTGTCTCGGTTTTCGCCGCATTTACTCCCAAGCTCCGCCCCTTGACCTAGTTACATATTAACCAATAGCAGGGCATAATTTAGTCTTTCGCTGATCAACTGAGGAAAGTTCCCAGTTTCCAGACAATGCCGTTAGCAAAGGCCGTGACGTTAAAACCAGCTGCTTTTAGAAGTTTCATCATTCCATCGACTACAAGGAGCCTTAGGAGAGGCGATAGAACACCACCTTGTGGTGTACCCCGGTTGACCCTCACCCTTCCCCTTACTCCTCCTATCGCCGAATTTATTATACGAGTATCCAGCATTTGTTCAATTCACCTGCATATTCCCGAGTTTATTTAGGCTATCTGAAGGCTTGACACTACCGCCTCTGTACTGATGTTACTAAAGGCACCCTCAATGTCTAGAAAGGCACCTAGAGCATACTTTGACTGTGCTTGCCTTTTCTATCGTATAGACTACCCTGTGAAGAGCAGTTTCTACCGATTTACCCTTTATGTACGCGTTGCGTGATTATGACAGATCATATCTTATGTATATGTCGATTAATCGCTCCAGCGTTTTCAAAAGGAAGGAGGATAGGCTAATGGGTCTTTGCAGTGGTGTGGTTGACCTCTTCCTCTTGGGTATGAAAATCGCCCTAACTTCCCTCCATGCTTGTGGAACATAACCCATCCTGAGGCACCAGGAGTAAATGCGCTTCAGCTATGGGATAATAACTTCACCTGGTTCTTACAGCATTATCAGATATACATATACCTTCGATTCCTGGCGCTTTGTAGGGGTCAAACGAATTTACTGCCAATAGGCAACGATCTCGTCGATTTTTTCAGATCCATTGCATTTCCTCAGCAATGTATTTGCCGAGTTGAAAGTTCCTGCATTTTCACAGCCAGGGAAATTACATTCCGCGGTGGGTTCGATTTTTGTGCGTCCAAAATGGAGTGGAAAAAATTAAAAGACGATTTAAAAAATTGAACCGTTCCTCTCAGTAGGTTTCTTCCAACTGCACGCTTTATTGGTTCGTATTACATGTCATGTCATTACATGAGAGCACCGTGGCGCAGTAGGTAGTGTGTTGGCCTCTGACGCCGATGACACGGGATCGAATTCCGACACAGCCATGTCATCGAACGTGTTTTTCACAGTGTTTCTCCTCAGCGGGGCTCTGACAAAACCCCCTGTGGTAAAATTGTCATGAAAAGCTTCTCGAAAGTCGCCCTTCGGAACCGGCAATAAACTGTAGGTCCCTTTCACCTATGGGAAAATGAAACCACACACAACATGGATGATTGAGAGAGAAGCTCGGCTCAGGTCCTTCATGGACTGTAACGCCAACATACACACATACATACATTACATGTCAATTCATACATTAAGAGTAGTGAACAATGACAAGAGAGAAGGAAAACATAATTAATAAGAGAGGTGGAAGACAATCTAATGATGCGCTATACATTAATTGTAATAGAAGTGACGACTTAACAACATAGTCGTTCCAATATTTTTGCATTCCACCGTTTACATTTATTTATTGAAAGGAAATACATGCACAAGTAAGAAAAAACATCATATAGATTTGCACACGCTTGACGAATATTTAAACACAATATTTTCAAATGCCCATTATGTAATAGGAAAATTAGAGAAAGAAAAATAATTCTCTTCTAAGTATTTAAATAATTTTGGTTTGAATGTGATTGTGTTGTTCGCTTGCTTGATATGAACGAGTTGATATGGTGGGTGGTTTCTGTTACTGGGTCGGCTGGCAGGACAAGACCTCTCGAAGGACCGGTTGAGCTTATTGGTTAGGCTTAGTATTATCTTATCGATGTCTTCTATGGCGTTGGGATTCCCTTCCGGAAGTCGATTAAGGGTCTTACCCAGCTCTGCATAAAACTTTTGCCAATTCGCCTTCCGCGGGTTCCGAAAGACATTGATATCGGGTGTGCAGAAATTTGAATCAAAGATGATCCAGCAGTGATCAGAAAGTGATGCTTTGTCAGATACTTTCCAATTTGAGACATTTGCAGTACCGTTTCCAGTTAGGAGTATTATATCTAGGACCTCCCTTCTATTATTGGTAATGAAAGTTGGTGAATTTCTACGATTATATACATATGTATAACTTCTTCTTCTTTGGTGGCGTTACAGCCCATTAAGGACCAGAGCCAAGCTTCCCTTCAATCACCCATGTTGTGTATGGTTCTATTTTTCATACATATGTATAACTAGGTTAGCATTAAAGACATAACCAAACAAAGCCTCACCTCTACTGTTAGTATTGGAGCTATCCCAAGTAGTATGATGGGCTTTAGCATCACACCCTAAGACTAAGTTCCTCTTACCTTGTTCGGCCATTGAGACCAGTGTTTTAATTTTTCCAGATGGGACGTCTGTACCATCGTCGTATGGTACAGTACCTCCGGTACCTCGTCCAGGGGACTGCTTTTAGTGCAGCGCCCTTCCATGCTTTAGAAGTGGGAATGACAATTTTGCGAATTCGTGGGAGAACTGGTCTTGACAGTCTAGCCTGCTTATATCCCGCCTCCAGTTTGTTAGACCAAACGTTGGCGCAGTTTTCCCGGCCTTCACTCGAATTTGGTCGAAAATCGCCCTAGCTAAAGCTTTCTCGATCAACTTCCCCTGTTCGAAGTTATACTGGCCGCTTGGCTTTCCGGAATCCACTACAGCTAACACGAGGGCATTTCGGATAGCCGCGCAGAACTGAACCCCCAGTTTGGACCCTCACTCTTTTTACTGGGTTGTTGGCTTGCTCCCGAAACCCTCCTTTCTCTTAATAGCGGGCACGGTTTTTGGTTCGCCTTTACCCGTCGTATCGACCGCAGTAATGGCTGTCCTTCTTAGATCTACCTTAGCGGCTGCGATCATTGATGTATTTTCAGGCTTCATTCTTCCACCAGTGCCTCGAGCCTGAGTGCTACTGGAACCCACCTTATCGCTCTCTCTCTCTCTTCGTTGCGGGCTTTGTGGTTTTCTTCATTTTTGCCCGCCTCTGTGCAATTGCTAGGTGCCACTTTGCCAGCCCTTGGTCTTGTTAGGGCGTCTCTGGCAATCACTTCGTCGGTGCATCTGGGCTTCTCCTTCTCCAATTCGGAGAGCAGGGTGATGTACTTCTCCTGACGTATGCGCTTCAGGTGTACAGCTTTTTCATACTCCTTAAGTCTCAGCATACCTTAAGAAGCTTGGACTCTCTTGGAATGTCTCTACAGTATCAATGAGTAATTTCTCCTCCAATTCCTTAGAGATGTCCCCATCCATCACGCTGGCTTCTGTTCTCTTTGTCTCTTCCTCCCTATTAGCGACCACGTCGTTTAGTTCGTCTGCTACTGACTCGAGAGAGAGTTCTTCTTTCTTGTCTTCCATTTCTAATGTTTTAATGTTATTTTGAAATCTTGTTCGCACTAATACGGCTGGAAATTTAGGTCCACTCCGATTTTTTATACTATTATTTTTTTTTTTTTTTTTAGAGACTCGCGCAGGTTCAAGAGTTTTTCATATTCTCTTATGATGTGTTGACACACACAACCTGAACGGAGTGCAGTGGTTGGGGTCGTTGATGTTCGTTCACTACTCTCAGGGGTGGTTGTCCTAGGCCTAGATAGGACGAGAGCCGACCAAATTCCGCGTTGGTTATAGTCCGTAGTAATTCGTTCAAGCACTTTTAGTATTGCATATGCAATACTTTATTTTAACATCTGTCTTTTTGACATCTAGTTAATGTAATAACAAAATTATAAGGTAGCTGTACAATGTAGGACCAACGTCCTTTACAACTGTTTGATGTTTAACTTTTGTTTTACTGTTTTGTATTTTGGCACAGGTGGGTTATAATCCACCCGAAGCGTTGGGGGTTATATTGACTCCGAGCGCCCCTTATCGCTCATTGTCGTCGCCTAGGACACTTTTATTCCTACAGATTCCTTTAGAGACCTACCCAGATTTTAGGAAAACCTATAAACTAAGGTTATAGTAGTTTCGAAGGAGAAGAAACTACTGCGACAAAATAAAAGAATCTTCGCAGCCTCCCAGCTCAAGGATATCGAGGAGTCTAGGGATAGACATAAAATACGAGCCTTTTACAAGAAAGCCAAAGGCCTTGCAGGAGGCTTCAAAAAGGGCACCCTGGCTCTTCGAAACTGCGAGGGTAAACTTGTCACCGACCCGCAGGGAATAGTGGATGTATTTAAGCAGCACTTCCAGCAGCTGCTTAACGAGCATGACCAACAGAGAGTGGTAGGGACTGAGGAAATCCCAACTCCAGCCGCTGAAGTAGTCCTCCCACCCAGCGTAGAAGAAGTCGGCAAAGCTATTCAGAAGCTGAAGAACAACAAGGCCGCAGGCTCAGATGGCTTGCCATCAGGGCTCTTCAAGGCTGGCGGCGATGTTCTGGTAGGGAGCATGCACCAGATCATCTGCAGAATTTGGGAAGATGAGAGCATGCCCGACGACTGGAATACCAGCTCTATATGCCCCATCCACAAAAAAGGCGATCCTACCTCTTGTAAGAACTATAGAGGTATATCCCTGCTCAATGTCGCATACAAGATCCTGTCCAGCGTATTGTGTGAACGTCTAAAACCATTTTGCACCGCACTAATCGGCAGCTACCAGTGCGGCTTCCGGCCCGGCAAATCAACTATAGACCAAATTTTCACACTTCGGCAAATCCTGGAAAAGACCAACGAGTTTCAAATCGATACACACCATCTTTTCATCGATTTCAAAGCCGCATACGACAGCATTCATCGTGAAGCACTGTTTGGGGCGATGGCCGAATTCGGGATCCCGGTAAAACTGATCCAGATGTGTCGCGCCACGCTAAAAAACACGCGATGCACCGTGCAACTCGGTTCTAGGACCTCGGAACCATTCGAAACATGCACCGGATTTCGGCAAGGAGATGCGCTGTCATGTGACTTCTTCAACCTGGTGCTGGAGCAGATAGTGCGACGGGCAGGCGTCAACAGGAAAGGCACTATCTTTTACAAGTCCATCCAGCTGCTAGGATACGCGGATGATATCGACATCATCGCGTGTTCTCGCCGTGGCATTGTGGAAGCATCCACGGCGATTGAAGAACAGGCGAAACGAATTGGCCTTAAGATCAATGAGGACAAAACGAAATACATGCTGTCAAGCAAAAACCAATCCGTCGCTCACCACCTGGGACAAAACATAACAATTGACAGCTACAATTTCGAGGTAGTTAAGGAGTTTGTCTACCTCGGGGCAAACGTAAATTCCACAAATGACACCACAGTGGAGATCCGGCGTAGAATCGCCCTTGGCAACCGCTGCTACTTCGGCTTGTCCAAACAACTGGGGTCAAAACTCCTCACTCGAAACACCAAAGTCATGCTTTACAAAACGCTCATTCTGCCAGTCTTGCTGTACGGAGCCGAAAGCTGGACGATAAGCAGGACAGCGGAGCTGATTTTGGGTTCTTTCGAAAGAAAAATTCTGCGCCGGATATTTGGTCCTGTCTGTGAGGAAGGTGAATGGAGAAGAAGACACAACCGCGAACTCTATGAGCTGTACCAAGATGTGGATGTAGTTCGGAAGGCAAGGAGCCGTCGACTACACTGGCTCGGCCACATCGAGCGCATGGACATCAACGCTCCAGCTAAGAGGGTCTTCGACTCCGAGCCTCCTGGTTCGAGAAGAAGAGGAAGACCGAACCTCCGGTATAAAGACCAAGTAATCGCGGATGTAAGACATCTTGGTCTTGACAACTGGAAGCAGCGTGCCCGGGACCGTCAAGGATGGAAGGCAGCTATAGCTCAGGCTCAGATCCTCCATGGATCGCAGGCCTGATAAGTAAGTAAGTGTATATAAGCAGTTTGTTGTCCATTGATAGTATTTAATTTCTGCCGAGCATCCAGAAACGTTTTCGGAATGTATCCTTTATTTGGTTTCTTTTTTGTATTATGTGCTGTTTCCGAGTCAATTTACTGTCAATAAACATTCCGAGATCTTGCTCATTCATAACTTTATGTTTATGCCTCGGATACACGGACGGATACTCGACGACGACAACGCACGAAAAAGGAACACGATTTGCGAGTATGCTCCTGGAATGTCAGAACCCTGTACACTCCCGGAGCTGCTCATAAACTAGAAGAAATCCTCACGCAGTACAAGGCGGATATTACTGCGGTCCAGGAAATACGCTGGATAGGAAACGGTATGATTAGGAAGAAAAATTGCGACATTTATTACAGCTGTCACAAAAGGTTGCACTTACTGGGATGCGGATTTGTCGTGGGGAAGCGGTTAAGGTCGAAGGTCATCGACTTTAAACCTATAAGTGATCGCCTGGCTGTGATCCGCATCAGAGGCAGATTTTATAACATCAGCCTTATATGTGCACACGCCCCTACCGACGAGGCTGAAGACCCTATCAAGGAGGACTTCTATGACCTCCTGGACAACGCCTACGGAGCTTGTCCGGAGTACGATGTAAAAATCGTGCTCGGGGACTTCAACGCCAAAATCGGAAAGGAAAACACCCTTGGCGGAGTGATCGGAAAGCACAGCCTCCACGATACAACAACAGATAACGGCTTCCGACTCGCTGACTTTGCGACAGCTCGTAATGCGGTGATAAGTAGCACAAGATTCCCTCGCAAGCGAATCCACACAGCAACCTGGCGATCTCCGGACGGTCGAACCGCCAACCAAATCGACCATGTGCTCATTGACGCAAGGCACGCGTCAAACATCCTGGATGTGCGAACATTCAGAGGGGCAAATGTCGACTCTGACCACTTCCTCGTAGCAGCAAGATTCAGAGCTCGACTGTCCAATGTCAGAAAGCTGCACCAGCCTGAGCACACCGGAGGTTGCCAGAGTCTACAGGGAGCAGCTGAGCGAAAGACTCTACGGTATGCCTACGTCGAACACAAATGCCAATAATATGTGGCTGCATTGCCGCTCAGCCATTCAGGAAGTAGCCGAAACCACCTTAGGATACCTACCACCCCCGACAAGAAACCCATGGTATGATGGCGAGTGTGAGCAGAAAAAGGCAGCAACCGACGAGGCGTACCAAAAGGCGCTGCAGAGGAAAACCAGGGCAGCGCGAGAAGAGTACCGAGCCAGAAGAAGGGAGGAGAAGAAACTACTGCGACAAAAGAAAAGAATCTTCGCAGCCTCCCAGCTCAAGGATATCGAGGAGTCTAGGGATAGACATAAAATACGAGCCTTTTACAAGAAAGCCAAAGGCCTTGCAGGAGGCTTCAAAAAGGGCACCCTGGCTCTTCGAAACTGCGAGGGTAATCTTGTCACCGACCCGCAGGGAATAGTGGATGTATTTAAGCAGCACTTCCAGCAGCTGCTTAACGAGCATGACCAAGAGAGAGTGGTAGGGACTGAGGAAATCCCAACTCCAGCCGCTGAAGTAGTCCTCCCACCCAGCATAGAAGAAGTCGGCACAGCTATTCAGAAGCTGAAGAACAACAAGGCCGCAGGCACAGATGGCTTGCCATCAGAGCTCTTCAAAGCTGGCGGCGATGTTCTGGTAGGGAGCATGCACCAGATCATCTGCAGAATTTGGGAGGATGAGAGCATGCCCGACGACTGGAATACCAGCTCTATATGCCCCATCCACAAAAAAGGCGATCCTACCTCTTGTAAGAACTATAGAGGTATATCCCTGCTCAATGTCGCATACAAGATCCTGTCCAGCGTATTGTGTGAACGTCTAAAACCATTTTGCACCGCACTAATCGGCAGCTACCAGTGCGGCTTCCGGCCCGGCAAATCAACTATAGACCAAATTTTCACACTTCGGCAAATCCTGGAAAAGACCAACGAGTTTCAAATCGATACACACCATCTTTTCATCGATTTCAAAGCCGCATACGACAGCATTCATCGTGAAGCACTGTTTGGGGCGATGGCCGAATTCGGGATCCCGGTAAAACTGATCCAGATGTGTCGCGCCACGCTAAAAAACACGCGATGCACCGTGCAACTCGGTTCTAGGACCTCGGAACCATTCGAAACATGCACCGGATTTCGGCAAGGAGATGCGCTGTCATGTGACTTCTTCAACCTGGTGCTGGAGCAGATAGTGCGACGGGCAGGCGTCAACAGGGAAGGCACTATCTTTTACAAGTCCATCCAGCTGCTAGGATACGCGGATGATATCGACATCATCGCGTGTTCTCGCCGTGGCATTGTGGAAGCATCCACGGCGATTGAAGAACAGGCGAAACGAATTGGCCTTAAGATCAATGAGGACAAAACGAAATACATGCTGTCAAGCAAAAACCAATCCGTCGCTCACCACCTGGGACAAAACATAACAATTGACAGCTACAATTTCGAGGTAGTTAAGGAGTTTGTCTACCTCGGGGCAAACGTAAATTCCACAAATAACACCACAGTGGAGATCCGGCGCCGGATATTTGGTCCTGTCTGTGAGGAAGGTGAATGGAGAAGAAGACACAACCGCGAACTCTACGAGTTGTACCAAGATGTGGATGTAGTCCGGAAGGCAAGGAGCCGTCGACTACACTGGCTCGGCCACATCGAGCGCATGGACATCAACGCTCCAGCTAAGAGGGTCTTCGACTCCGAGCCTCCTGGTTCGAGAAGAAGAGGAAGACCGAACCTCCGGTATAAAGACCAAGTAAACGCGGATGTAAGACATCTTGGTCTTGACAACTGGAAGCAGCGTGCCCGGGACCGTCAAGGATGGAAGGCAGCTATAGCTCAGGCTCAGATCCTCCATGGATCGCAGGCCTGATAAGTAAGTAAGTAAGTAAGTAAACATTCCGAGATATTTGTCGCAGTCGCTAGTTTGTATGGGTTTGCCATTAATTGTTAATGCGAGTGTGTTGTCGATTATTTTTGTAGTGTAGATTACCTGTACAGTTTTCTCTTCGTTTATTTGAAAGTACCATTTTGCAAACCACTCGATAGTATTGTTTAGATGTCCTTGGAGTTTGTCATTTGCATCTGTTAGGTTTTTACTGGCTTGAAGGATAATGGTATCATCAGCGAATGTAGCTAACATGGTATGTTGTAAAGTCGGGTTTGGTATATCTGATGTGTACAGTAGGTAGAGTAGTGGGCCTATGACACTTCCCTGGGGAACCCCTGCTTGGACTGTAAACAGTTTAGAGCATTCGTCCTTGTATCTAACATAGAATAGTCGTTGCTCAAGATAGCTTTAAAGTAATGAGTACGAGTCCAGTGGTAGTATTTTGTTTAGCTTATAGAGTAGTCCCGTGTGCCAAACCTTGTCGAAAGCTTTAGATACGTCAAGAAAAATGGCAGAACAATCAGGCTAACCATGAATTCCGAGGGAACTTGTTGTTTCCCCATTTTTTTTTTTTTTTTTTCCTTCCAGGGAAAAAGTTCCTCCTATTGCCAATTTCCATCCGGTACTGGGTGTGGAATAAAACGTGATTTTTACTACAGCATGCAATTCTACTACTGAAAAGAGCAGTAGCAGCCTTTCAATGGTGTAGATTGATCTGGATAGAAATCGTCCTGACCTATTCAGAGATACTTACATTTTCTTGCTTTTCCTTCCTTTGTTCTTTGTTTTCCCTACAAAAATGACAGGGAAAAAATTCGAGGCAAATTTCGTTAGAATTTCCATCGGAAAATTATTCACAATAGGAAGAACTTTTTCCTTTTCCTTTCGAACATTGTTCACAATACCGGGTTTTCCGATAAGAGAAAAAGTTCGGGGGAAATTTTGTCCATAATAAGGCTGAATATCTTTTATTTTCTAAATCATTGGAAATTTTATTTATAACCCGTGTCTGCTGTATTGTTGAGTGTTGTTGTCTAAACCCAAATTGATGGTTAGGTATAACTCTATTTTGATCAAGTATTGGTTGTAGTCTGGCATGAATAACTTTTTCTAGTAGTTTTGATATAATTGGTAGTAAACAAATAGGTCGATAATTATTAGGTTTTGTTGCGTCCTTGCCAGGCTTGAGTGTGGCTTTCACTTCAGCTACTTTCCAAGTCCTTGGAGAGTACTTGTGTCGGAAAATTGCGTTAAAAATATTTCTGATAAATGCTAGTCCATGGTCAGGTAGTTCTTTAAGAATTTGTCCAGTTATTAGATCATAACCAGCACTTTTCTTCGGTTTTGTTTTGTGTTTTATTATGTACTTGATTTCTTTTTTAGTGGTCGGTTTTATTTGTGCATTGCCGTTTGTATTTTCAAAGTTTAGATAGTGGGGTCATCTTTTTCGTTTGTAAAGCTTTTGGTAAAAAATGCTGCGAGTTTTGTGGCTTTTTCTAGATTTGTTCTAGACCATGTATGGTTGTCGTTTAGGATGGGTGGGTGATGTTAAATTGTTGTTTTTATATTTTTTTGGGGCCTTTCATAGGGAGTAATTCGTTTGTAAGGTTGGGTTTAGTCTTGCTAGGTAATTGTTAAGGCCTTTATTTTTGTAATCTTGCAGCAGTTCCTTTAATTCTTTTATAGTCTTGTTTAGTTTAGCTTTTTATTTCTGGATGTATGTTAGCTTGCCAACATTTTCTCAATTAACGTTTCATTTTAATTTTCTTATCAATGTATTGGGGGATAGAAGACGAGCTTTCTTTGAGGATTAATTGGGGTGTGGATCTATACGCTGTATTAAGGATAATGTCGTTTAGGTGCATTATTGCACTTTCTATCTTGTCAGGGGATTTGAGGGGGATGTCGAGTTGGAGATCTGAGGTAATAATATCTTTGAAGGTCAACCAATCAGTTTTTTATTGCAAAGTCTGGTAGCAAGAGAAATTTTATTTTCGTAAGTAATAATAATGGGGGAATGGTCAGATGAAAGGTCAAGGCATTTTTTGGCTGTTAAGTTTTTTCTAGGTATATTTTTAAAAATGCCGAAATCTATTAGGTCGGGTCTTTTGTTCATGTCTGTGGGCCAATATTTTGGTTCTCCAGTGCTTAAAAACTTCACATTGAGCGAGTTAAGCACCGCTAGTAGTGTGGAGCCCTTTTTGTTGGTGATTCTAGAACCCCAGTCTGTATTTTTTGCGTTAAAGTCGCCTCCTGCAAAAAATCTTGTGCTTAGTGTATTAAGATACTGTTTGTATTGTTTGTGGAGATCTGTTTTTGTTGTCTGAGAGGCAGTTTTTGCAGCTTCAGCATAAGTAGTGATTGTTTTGTTAGGAGTGGTTGCATTTGTAGTAGTCGTTCACGTGGTTGGTTCTGAAACGTTTGGAATTTGTTTGTTTCTTAGAGGTGGGAATCTTTGTAGTATTAAGGTCTTATATATATGTATCACATCCTTTGTAGTTAGCCGTGTGGTTCTTTCCACAGAGGGCACATTTTTCATCGTTGGTACATTCTTTTATTGGACAGTAAATTGTCTTATGATTATTGGCACATTTTACGCATACCGGCAAGTCTGTGCAGTAGTTTCGTGTGTGGCCATATTTTTGACAATTATTACATTGTGGTATATCCCGCTTTATATGTGGAGGCTCAAAAGTGATTTAACAACTTAACAGTGTATGTATGTCATAGATCTCTTTGTTGGTTTTTTGGTTTCTATTTCGATTGAGAACATCGAAAGAAGTTCTTTTTGTCATATTGTAGATGTTCATCACACTGTGTCCTTTTTCAGCAAGTTCTCTTCGAATTTCGTCTTTGTCGGTTGAGGGGTGCATGTTTTTTAGGATTACTTTAAACCCTCTTTGGTCTTTCGGTTTGTACGTATAGTATGTAGTGTTTTTTGTTGCAGCATTTTTAAAATGTTGAGACTCCCTTGGTCGTACCTTTATTTCCTCGTTTGGTAGTACTTGCATATAAAAGTTGTCCTGTGCGACTTCATTTAGTGCGTTCGCGAGGGGACCTATAACTTATACTCCTTGGATATGTATAGGTCGGGGCTTCGAGGCTTTTGGAGCTTTTTCGACAGCGGGCTTGGTTGGGGTAAGGGGTCTGTCTTGAATGTCTTCGTCGGCAAACATTAAAACATTACCCTATTGTTTATAATTTCAGCCATGTATATATGTATGTATGTACATATATACTTCTAGTCAATGTTCATTCCATTTTGCACAGTTATTTCTATTCCGTATGATAATACAGTCCACAGACTGCTTCCTGTCCAAATTGCATATATGGCTCGGCCTATTCTCTTGGAGACCATCGATCGGAAAACATGTTTTCTTATTTTAATTGCGATTCATATTTTTTTCTTTATATTTTAATGTTAAATAATTTTTTAATAATTTGCAAGCGCACGATGAGCGAGTTCGGATTCCGATAACACCAATACCATCGAATGCTTATTTCGCGACTTTCCTCCTCGGCGGGGTACTGGCAAAACTCCCCGTAGTAAACTTGCCATGAAAAAGCTTCTCGACTCACGCCATTCGGAATCGGCACCCAACTGTAGGTCCCTTTCACCTGTGCGAAAAATAAATCCCACACAACATGGGTGATTGAGAGATGCTTGGCTCTGGTCCTCCATGGGCTTTAACGCCACCAAAGAAGAAGAATGCAAATCGGACCATTCCTTAAGCAAATGTGCTCAATTCCTCCCGTTCGACATAAAAACGCGCCGCGATTTTATAAGAGAACACTCCCTTTGTTTTAATTGCTTACAGTCTGGGCATTCTGCAAACAAATGCCGGTCTAATTTTCGTTGCAGAACTTGCAATTCAAATGTTGCTGCAAAATCATCACCCACTCCAATTACCCGCTCGTCATCCTCAAGTCATCGACCAACAACACAATCATCACCCTCTCTTTGCTCGTCTCCACCGTCAAAGAATAACTCGTGTAACCCATCTCGTTCACCCAAATCATATTGGGCACAGCTATCGCCTATACCACGGGTGACCAACTTTTCTGTATATAAGATCCCCATTTTTTTTTTAAAGTGTGTTGCGATCGACTTGTTGTCATAGGCGTAACCTAATGGCGCATAAGGGTGTGAAATGTATACTATGTTTATACCCCTGTTTTAACTATAAGGTGCACTCTAGCGAGGTTTAAAAAAAGTGTTTTTTTTTTTTTACTTAGTATTTGAGATGTAGGCTCATAGAGAAATATATTTCTAGACCCAAGTTTTAATAACACTAAAGTTTTCCAAAAGAGATTTTGATTAATTTAAAATGCATTTTAATTTGTATATCAACAACAATATATACATAAAAGTTGTTGTACTATTTATTCGTAAATATAATAAATATGGTGGTGAAGGACTAGCAAAGGCCTCGTAGGCGTAGCATCTGCCGACGGATGCTGCCTCTGCAGCCGAACATCTTGCAGCTCTGTTAGTCAGGTCCTACTTCCACCTCCTCGTTGTGCCATCTGGAAACTTCCTTAAAAGGGGAATTACTGACGGAAGAGACCGAATGGCGAGTATCCTGCGCCACCAAACAGGATTAGTGTCGGTTGGGCTATGGTCTAGCAAACCATAACCGTAAAACTACTAAGAACAGAAACAAAAAACAGCCTCGGATAATAAAACGGAACGGATCTATGTTGACGAGCCTATAAGAAAGCAAAAAACAAACAAGGACCTTCAGTTCTGTATGTGGAGTGTTAGGTCCCTAAACAAATCACGTGCGGCCGAACAACTTGCGGATGCCCTAGACCGCTATAAAGCGGACATAACCGCCATCCAGGAAATGCGATGGAGTGGACCGGGTAAAAAGCGGATGAAAAACTGCGACATCTACTACGGTGACTGCTATAGGGAGAGAGGACAGAGACTATTTGGATGCGGATTTGTTGTTAGAGGTGCACTAAGACATAAAGTCCTAAGTTTCCAGTATATAAGTGAACGCCTAATAACGATCCGCATCAAGGCAAGTTTCTGTAACATCAGCCTCATATGCGTCCATGCCCCCACGGAAGACAAGGATGACTCCATTAAAGATGATTTCTTTGATCTCCTATACAGAACATATACCAAATGCCCCAGCTATAATACCAAAATCATACTAGGAGATTTTAACGCTAAGCTGGGTAAAGATGTCCGATAACGGACACAGGCTGATCGACCCTGCCACGGGGCGAAATTTTGTAGCCAGCACACGATTTTCCCACCTCGATATACACAAAGTTCCTTTGTGTCGCCAGATCAATCAGTCACCAACCAGATTGACCACATCGCGATTGACGTCAGACACTCCTCCACTATTCTTGATGTTCGCACTTTCCAAGGAGCGAACATCGACTCAGACCACTATCTTGTAGTAGCCAAGAAATCTTGTGCTTAGTGTATTAAGATACTGTTTGTATTGTTTTTGGAGGTCTGTTTTTGTTGTCTGAGAGGCAGTTTTTGCAGCTTCAGCATAAGTAGTGATTGTTTTGTTAGGAGTGGTTGCATTTGTAGTAGTCGTTCACGTGGTTGGTTCTGAAACGTTTGGAATTTGTTTGTTTCTTAGAGGTGGGAATCTTTGTAGTATTAAGGTCTTATATATATGTATCACATCCTTTGTAGTTAGCCGTGTGGTTCTTTCCACAGAGGGCACATTTTTCATCGTTGGTACATTCTTTTATTGGACAGTAAATTGTCTTATGATTATTGGCACATTTTACGCATACCGGCAAGTCTGTGCAGTAGTTTCGTGTGTGGCCATATTTTTGACAATTATTACATTGTGGTATATCCCGCTTTATATGTGGAGGCTCAAAAGTGATTTAACAACTTAACAGTGTATGTATGTCATAGATCTTTTGTTGGTTTTTTGGTTTCTATTTCGATTGAGAACATCGAAAGAAGTTCTTTTTGTCATATTGTAGATGTTCATCACACTGTGTCCTTTTTCAGCAAGTTCTCTTCGAATTTCGTCTTTGTCGGTTGAGGGGTGCATGTTTTTTAGGATTACTTTAAACCCTCTTTGGTCTTTCGGTTTGTACGTATAGTATGTAGTGTTTTTTGTTGCAGCATTTTTAAAATGTTGAGACTCCCTTGGTCGTACCTTTATTTCCTCGTTTGGTAGTACTTGCATATAAAAGTTGTCCTGTGCGACTTCATTTAGTGCGTTCGCGAGGGGACCTATAACTTATACTCCTTGGATATGTATAGGTCGGGGCTTCGAGGCTTTTGGAGCTTTTTCGACAGCGGGCTTGGTTGGGGTAAGGGGTCTGTCTTGAATGTCTTCGTCGGGGGAGAGGAGGGCAAATATGTTTTGTGATGTGTTAGTGGGTTCGTTGAGCCAGTATTCCGTTAGTTTTGTTTGTGTCGCTGTTCTTTGTTTTTTGCTATTGTTGTTTTTGTTCATTGGTTTTTTTGGGGATGGTCTGGTTCTTTTAAGGTCGTTAGAGGCAGTTTCATCTCTAGGCCTCTCACCTGTATCCTTTACGGGAGAAACAGTAGAGTTGGTGAAGAATGTGTCTTGTGTTGTTGACTTGTTAAACGCGAAAATGGGTCTTGAGCTTGAGGATGTTTGTGTCTTAGCAGGATCCATTAGAAGGTCATCATGGTGTGTGGAGAGTAGTATATCTGTGCACGCTGGGGTTGATGTTGTGATGTCTGTACTGGTTGTGAAGGTTTTTGTTGTTTGTGTCGTAGTTGTGGCGGTATTTGTTGTTGTTCTCGTTATGGCCATGTAGTTGTTTAACAGGTTCTGTTGGAAAGGGATATCTTTAAGTGGGTCACTTTTTTGAGACGCTACTGTATTTGATGGGAAGCTCGGGTTTATTGGAATTGGTTGTGAAACTGGCTGTGGAATCATGTAAGGTTGGTGTCTAGGGAGAGTTCTGGCTGGAAGAGAAGGGGAATTCGTCTGGAAATTCATTGGCTTGGTTGGTGTTACATGAGTGGGAGAGGGAGTCAGGGAATTTTTGAGTTTACGCTCGAGGGGAGGCGAGTGTAAAACGCTCATACTTCCTTTGTTTGTTGCTTTTCCTTTGTTGAATTTTTTCACTTTCAAAAAGGAAAAAGAGGAAAAAATCACTGGATCATATTTAGGACTGACCAAGAAGAGCTCTTTACTCAGCTATAGTGTCTCTGTCACTTACTAATTCGGTGAAATATACTTGACACGGCACTCGATGTAGGTTAGGTTAGGTTGACGTGGTAGGCATAAGCGCCACTTAGGCCGAAGCCGGCTCATTGTGATACCACCTGGATCAGGTTACCCTGATCCGCTACCTGGGAACCAACCAGTGCTTCTAGTGAAGCGGTGGAGTTGAGCTATTTTTTGGTTTGCTAGCTCACTCAGATTGTCGAAGAAGGGCGCGCCGAGGTAAATCCTCCTGCGATTCGCAAAAGAGGGACATGAGCAGATGAGGTGGTGTATTGATTCCTCCTCCTCGTCGTCCATGCAGCCGCGACAGAAGTCATTGTAGGGTAGCACCAGTCTGGCGGCGTGTTTTCCAATGGTGCAGTGACCTGTAATGACACCCACTAGAGTGCTTAATGTTGCCCTTTTGGTTGCCACCAGGTCCCTGGTTCGTCCTAAGTTTCACTTAGGTCACAATGGTTTGGTGATAAAGCCGATATTGCTCTCAATCCGTTGGAGATTGGTCTCCTCTATGGTTTGAAGCTTTATCATGTGCTTTACCGTACTTATTGGTGTTTCTAGGTATCCGAGGGTAGGTAGGCTGAGTGTGCTTGACCCCAACTTTGCGAGTTCGTCGGCCGCGCAATTTCCTGGAATATCCCTATGCCCGGGAACCCACATTCTTTTAAGGTTGAACTGTTCAGCCATCTCATCTAGAGATAGGCGCCAGTTAAGGGATGTTTTTGATTTGTGGGTTTCCGCTGCCAGGGATTTTATCGCAGATTGGCTAACCGTGCAAATGACAATATCCTTTGTGGATATTACATTGATCCTGGGCCATGTCAGGGCCATTTCTGCCTTATGACTGCTGTGTAGAGCCAGTACATAATGCTTGGTTGGAGACCCCACCTCCTGCCCACTACTTTCTTACAGCTGTAGAAGGCAACAGTTGCTTTCTTGACCCGATCAAGAATGTTGGGTTTCCAATTCCAATCCACTCGATGTAAAAGAGGTCCACTCCGATACAGCCGCCGAATATCGGAGTATTACCTAACATACCTAAGACCTAAGGTCTCGCCTGTACATCTAAGGGAAATCGTTTGCGGTTGGAAATTAACTCTCCAACCTGTAAACCTTGGGCACGGATTCACAAAGCTCCCATCACCACCACTGGAATAGGGTTGACTACCTCTTAGTTATTAGCCCTCTGGAAACACAGTCGAAGTCATGGCATTCGACATGATATCCTGGCCTAGTATAATATAAGCCCCAGCACCACGACAATGTGGATAGTCACACCGGGGACTGCTTGCCCTTTAAGTACTATAGTCGAGTCAATGAAGCCGTAAAACAGTCAAACTTCAAAAGTCCTCAGAAACAGCTCTTATTTTGACACTTTTTTTTTCAAATGTTTGTTTTTTTATATTATTTAAAATCAGAAATGTTTCAGAGGGGGGACTATTACTTGAGTTTCAGATAATGTTTGCATTCCATACAGTGGTTCGAACTTTTCTATTATCTGGCTGCATCATGTTTGTCAGTTATAAGTTAAGTCAAAATGTTTAACACGTTAGTCATTTGGGTGACAAATTGTTTCATCATCTCCTTAAGTTCTTATATGTCAGAAGAACAATCCATTGTACTGCAAGACAGACACATACTTTTACTGTATTTTCCCCATCTTCCGGACAAAAATGAGAAGAAGCTTCAGTGATGTAGAGCTAAGAGATTCGTCACATTACGTCGGTCCCAAGTTTTACGCTCTGGCACCGTGCCTCCTCAATTTGGTGAGAAAAGTGCCAAGCAGAGAGTAAAAAAAAATTTAAAAGCAAATTTAATTTATTTAATTTCTGCTCTAACACTTACAAAAAATCGTATTTCGGGAAATCAAAAGACGTTTATTAACCAAGAATTAATCTCTTAGTTTGTAACGTTGGATGTGAGTTTCTTTCACTCTGCCTGGTGACCAAAATTACCATTCCTTTCATAGGAGAATTTGGGATCATTCACAATCCCCTACAATACACAAAGTGCGGAAAGGCGTCTTTTATCCTGCATACGCATTCTGGACATCCATCATTTGCCTCGCACTATTTGTAGGTCATGGATATCATTCACACTTCATTTAGTGATTCGTCTTCCTCCAACTGTGTGTAATGCTAAACGCGGGGAATAGAACGACAAACATTAAAACATTACCCTATTGTTTATAATTTCAGCCATGTATATATGTATGTATGTACATATATACTTCTAGTCAATGTTCATTCCATTTTGCACAGTTATTTCTATTCCGTATGATAATACAGTCCACAGACTGCTTCCTGTCCAAATTGCATATATGGCTCGGCCTATTCTCTTGGAGACCATCGATCGGAAAACATGTTTTCTTATTTTAATTGCGATTCATATTTTTTTCTTTATATTTTAATGTTAAATAATTTTTTAATAATTTGCAAGCGCACGATGAGCGAGTTCGGATTCCGATAACACCAATACCATCGAATGCTTATTTCGCGACTTTCCTCCTCGGCGGGGTACTGGCAAAACTCCCCGTAGTAAAC
Source organism: Eumerus sabulonum (assembly GCA_951905685.1). Lineage (NCBI taxonomy): Eukaryota > Metazoa > Arthropoda > Insecta > Diptera > Syrphidae > Eumerus > Eumerus sabulonum. The sequence continues at coordinate 93,932,471 of OX645060.1, forward strand.
TTGCCATGAAAAAGCTTCTCGACTCACGCCATTCGGAATCGGCACCCAACTGTAGGTCCCTTTCACCTGTGCGAAAAATAAATCCCACACAACATGGGTGATTGAGAGATGCTTGGCTCTGGTCCTCCATGGGCTTTAACGCCACCAAAGAAGAAGAATGCAAATCGGACCATTCCTTAAGCAAATGTGCTCAATTCCTCCCGTTCGACATAAAAACGCGCCGCGATTTTATAAGAGAACACTCCCTTTGTTTTAATTGCTTACAGTCTGGGCATTCTGCAAACAAATGCCGGTCTAATTTTCGTTGCAGAACTTGCAATTCAAATGTTGCTGCAAAATCATCACCCACTCCAATTACCCGCTCGTCATCCTCAAGTCATCGACCAACAACACAATCATCACCCTCTCTTTGCTCGTCTCCACCGTCAAAGAATAACTCGTGTAACCCATCTCGTTCACCCAAATCATATTGGGCACAGCTATCGCCTATACCACGGGTGACCAACTTTTCTGTATATAAGATCCCCATTTTTTTTTTAAAGTGTGTTGCGATCGACTTGTTGTCATAGGCGTAACCTAATGGCGCATAAGGGTGTGAAATGTATACTATGTTTATACCCCTGTTTTAACTATAAGGTGCACTCTAGCGAGGTTTAAAAAAAGTGTTTTTTTTTTTTTTACTTAGTATTTGAGATGTAGGCTCATAGAGAAATATATTTCTAGACCCAAGTTTTAATAACACTAAAGTTTTCCAAAAGAGATTTTGATTAATTTAAAATGCATTTTAATTTGTATATCAACAACAATATATACATAAAAGTTGTTGTACTATTTATTCGTAAATATAATAAATATGGTGGTGAAGGACTAGCAAAGGCCTCGTAGGGGTAGCATCTGCCGACGGATGCTGCCTCTGCAGCCGAACATCTTGCAGCTCTGTTAGTCAGGTCCTACTTCCACCTCCTCGTTGTGCCATCTGGAAACTTCCTTAAAAGGGGAATTACTGACGGAAGAGACCGAATGGCGAGTATCCTGCGCCACCAAACAGGATTAGTGTCGGTTGGGCTATGGTCTAGCAAACCATAACCGTAAAACTACTAAGAACAGAAACAAAAAACAGCCTCGGATAATAAAACGGAACGGATCTATGTTGACGAGCCTATAAGAAAGCAAAAAACAAACAAGGACCTTCAGTTCTGTATGTGGAGTGTTAGGTCCCTAAACAAATCACCTGCGGCCGAACAACTTGCGGATGCCCTAGACCGCTATAAAGCGGACATAACCGCCATCCAGGAAATGCGATGGAGTGGACCGGGTAAAAAGCGGATGAAAAACTGCGACATCTACTACGGTGACTGCTATAGGGAGAGAGGACAGAGACTATTTGGATGCGGATTTGTTGTTAGAGGTGCACTAAGACATAAAGTCCTAAGTTTCCAGTATATAAGTGAACGCCTAATAACGATCCGCATCAAGGCAAGTTTCTGTAACATCAGCCTCATATGCGTCCATGCCCCCACGGAAGACAAGGATGACTCCATTAAAGATGATTTCTTTGATCTCCTATACAGAACATATACCAAATGCCCCAGCTATAATACCAAAATCATACTAGGAGATTTTAACGCTAAGCTGGGTAAAGATGTCCGATAACGGACACAGGCTGATCGACCCTGCCACGGGGCGAAATCTTGTAGCCAGCACACGATTTTCCCACCTCGATATACACAAAGGAACCTGGCGGTCGCCAGATCAATCAGTCACCAACCAGATTGACCACATCGCGATTGACGTCAGACACTCCTCCACTATTCTTGATGTTCGCACTTTCCAAGGAGCGAACATCGACTCAGACCACTATCTTGTAGTAGCCAAGATACGTCAACGCATAACACGAACACCGCGGAGTAGAGTTAGAACACCAAGCTATGACGTCGGAAAGCTACTATCGCCGGAGATCGCCAGTGCCTTTGCCAACCGCGTCTCCCTTAAGCTCTCCGATACACCTCAATCCTCCACCAATGCGAAACACCTGGTTCGATGACGAGTGTAGAAGGATTCATGTGGGAAAGCAGGAGGCATACAAAGCCTCACTACACAAAAAAACAAGAGCGGCTCGTGAGCTCTACGAGCTTAAAAGAAGGGAGGAACGTAAGCTTCTCAAGAGAAAAAAGAAAGAGCACGAGAAGCGGGCGATTGAAAACTTGGAGAGGTGCCATTGCTGACACGACGTTCGAAGCTTTTATCAGCGGATAAAACGAATGTCTCAAGGCTATAAAACCCGAACGGAGGCCTGTAAGGATTAGAACGGACACCTAGTAGTAGAATCGCAGTCGATGCTGAGAATTTGGAAAAACCACTTCTGCAGACTGTATAACGGCGATGACAGCCAACATACCGCCGTCAGACAGAATGTATGTATGTATGTTGGCGTTACAGTCCATGAAGGACCTGAGTCGAGCTTCTCTCAATCACCCATGTTGTGTGTGATTTCATTTTCCCAAAGGTGAAAGGGACCTACAGCTTATTGCCGGTTCCGAACGGCGTATTTCGAGAAGCTTTTCATGACAATTTTACTACAGGGGGTTTTGTCAGAGCCCCGCTGAGGAGAAACACCGTGAAAAACACGTTCGATGACATGGCTGTGTTGGGATTCGATCCCGTGTCATCGGCGTCAGAGGCCAACACACTACCCACTGCGCCACGGTGCTCTCGTCAGACAGAATAATCCATTTACGACAGCGATGCGCTGTCGTGTGATTTTTAGGGTTCCGTACCCAAAGGTAAAACGGAACCCTATTACTATGACTTCGCTGTCCGTCCGTCCGTTCGTCTGTCACCAGGCTGTATCTCATAAACCGTGATGGTTAGACAGTTGAAATTTTCACAGATGATGTACTTCTGTTGCCGCCACGACAAATACTAAAAACAGAACAAAATGAATATTTAAGGGGGGCTCCCATACAACAGACATGATTTTCATCCAAAAAATCCCCTTGGTCACATACTGAACAAAGGTTAGTCGACAATATCCCACAACTAGTAGCAAACTTCCCAGTATTGATCTCTTTTTTGTCTTTGATGAATTAATCCTAGCTGCAAACCTTTTTCCCATATTTCCCATTATTGTTATTCACCTTTTCCCATCGTCATGATTTGAATTCAATGGACACTTTGATGATCAACTATATCTCATCATGAAGATTTTTGATTATCAAAGTAATATGCCGATAACCTGCCTGCAACCAAGATCTGTCATCATACAAAAAATGTGATTTAATGTGATGACTGATGAGGTAACATACATACATAGTCTCTTTCATATTTATATATACAGATGGTACGGAACCCTTCGTACGCGAGTCCGACTCGCACTTTGCCGGCTTTCTTTTTTTGAATCCTGGGATCTTATCTTTAAATCTTGAATTACTTTTTAGATTTCAGCGATATATTTGTCAATTTTATAATTAGTGTTTTCATGTTCGTGTGGGTTGAATATATTTCCTTCAAAGAAATCATACCCAACATTTCTTCTTTAGATGTAAAATCCTTAAAAACCATACGAACGAAAACAAGTAATTGTGATATATCACTTATATCAGTCGATTCATCACACTGAAGGGAAATACACGAATATATATTAATATCATTACATAACTTACTTACTTAGGTGGCGCTACAGTCCGTGGTGAACCTGGGCCTCAACCAACAAGCGTCTCCAGCCGGCACGGTCTTTGGCCAGCTGTTTCCAGTGCCGCACGCTCAGTTGGTTGAGGTCCCCTTCCACCTGCGTACGCCACCGCTGAGGCGGCCGTCCTCTGCCGCGCCTTCCTTCCGGAGTGGATTCGAAGACTTTTCGGGTCGGAGCTGTATCTTCCATGCGCTCTACATGGCCTAGCCACCTTAGACGCTGTATCCGTAGACGTCGTACCAGGCCGATGTCGCTGTACAACCCGTAGAGTTCTTCGCTATATCTTCTCCTCCATACACCGTCTGAACAAACGGGACCGTAGATAGTACGCAGAATTTTCCTCTCGAAACGACCAAGGGCATCTTCATCCGCTTTTGTTAAGGTCCAAGCCTCTGCACCGTAAAGGAGGACTGGGATGATTAAGGTCTTATATAGTGTCACCTTGGTTTTCCGAGAGAGGGCTTTACTTCTCAATTGCCTCTTGAGCCCAAAGAAACAGCGGTTGGCAAGAGTGATTCTGCGTTTTATCTCAGCGCTGGTGTTGTTGTCGCTGGTCATCATTGAGCCAAGGTAGACGAATTCCTTGACCACTTCAAAGTTATATCCGCCCATGGTGACGTTCTGGCCAATATGTCGGTGTTGTCCGTCTCTTTTTGATGAAAGCAGATATTTGGTTTTACCCTCATTAACCTTAAGACCCATCTTAGCCGCTTCTACCTCAATGCTTACAAAGGCCTCATTGACGTCTCGCTGTGTCCGTCCAATCACGTCAATGTCGTCGGCGCACGCAAACAATTGCGTAGACTTGAAATAAATCGTACCTCTTGTGTTGGCCAGTGACTCTTGCACGATCTTTTCAAGCACGATGTTGAAAAAGTTGCATGACAGCGCGTCACCGTGCCTAAATCCTTGTTTAACATCAAAAAAAAAAAAAAATGGAGCAGCGAGAATTCTCCATTGTCATCCTGCACAGTCGGACGAGTTTGACAGGGATGTTAAAACTAGAAATGGCTTTGTATAGCTCATATCTATACACGCTGTCATATGCAGCCTTGAAATCGACGAAGATTTGGTGAGTGTCGATTTGGTATTCCTGGGTCTTCTCCAAGATCTGCCGTAGCGTAAATATTTGGTCTATTGTGGATTTACCTGGCCTGAAACTACACTGATAAGAGCCGATCAGGTTATCCACACACGGTTTTAGGCGTTTACACAATACGGCAGGGAAGATCTTATATGCGATGTGAAGGAGACTTATTCCCCTATAGTTGGGCGCAGTAATAGGGGTCTTCTTTCTTATGGACCGGGCAAACGATGCTGAGATTCCATTCGTCGGGCATGCTTTCCTCCGATTCTACCTTGAAAATGAGATGGTGCATGCACCTTACCAGCTCATCTCCAGCCGCCTTAAAAAGCTCAGCAGACAGGCCGTCTGCGCCAGCGGCTTTATTAGACTTAAGTCTTGATATCGCTATTTTGACTTCGTCTAGGTCGGGACGAATGGCTCGTTCTGCCTGACAGCGGTATCTTGTCTATCATCGCCGTTATACAGTCTGCAGAAGTGGTCTTTCCAAATCCTCAGCATCGACTGCGACTCTACTACCAGTTCTCCATTTTCATCCCTGCAGGCCGCCACTCTGGCTTTGTATCCATGGCATGTTCGTTTTACCTTGTTGTAAAACTTACGGGCGTCATTCCTGCGGAAGCATCTCTCCATCTCCTCGATCTCACGCTTTCCGTGCTCTCTCTTCTTTCTTCTGAAAAGCGAGTGTTCCTCTCTTCTCTTCTGCTCATAGATTTCGCGAGCAGCTCTCGTCCGTCGTTGCAGCATGGCTTTATATGCCTCTTGTTTTGCTGCATGGGCTTGTTCGCATTGTTCATCGAACCAGGAGTTTCTACGTGGTGGCTGTTTGAAACCCAGCACCTCTGAGGCAGCATCTCTGACGGCGCTCTGGCAATGAGCCCATTCCTGCTCTATTGTTTGTGCTGCTGTGGGCGGATTCTGAGAGAGCTTTGAGGAGACACGATCGGCAGAGATTTTGGCAGTCTCTTGCGATTGTAGCTTTCCAACGTCAACTCCTAAGCATTCTTTTTTTTTTTTTTTTTTTTTTTTTTTAGAGACTCGCGCAGGTTTCAAGAGTTTTTATATTCTCTTATGATGTGTTGACACACACAACCTGAACGGAGTACAGTGGTTGGGGTCGTTGATGTTCGTTCACTACTCTCAGGGGTGGTTGTCCTAGACCTAGATAGGACGAGAGCCGACCAAATTCCGCGTTGGTTATAGTCCGTGGTAATTCGTTCAAGCACTTTTAGTATTGCATACGCAGAGGATGAATTTCGTTTGACCATATACTGTGAGTGTTATGCCTGCAGCAGTACGTCTGGTCACTTTCCATTCTCAACAGCGTTGCATACTTTTTGGCGGTATAGAAACTACTTTTTCTTGGCTATGAAGCGAATTTGAACCATAAACCTTCCGTTCGGCGGTCGATGATGTTAACCACTGCACCACGGCCACCCCCTTCTTGAAATCCTCATTCGTACCTTGGCTACAACAAGGTAGTGGTCCGAGTCGATGTTGGCCACTCGGAAGGTTCGTACGTCGAGGAGGGTCTGGCGTCGATCGCAATGTGATCAATCTGGTTGGTGGTCGATTGATCACAAGACCGCCAGGTACCCTTGTGGATGTTGAGATGGGGGAATCGCGTGCTTGCTACAAGGAGGTTACGCCCCGCTAGGAAATCGATTAGCCTTAATCCGTTGTCGGATGTGGTGTTATGCAGGCTAGGCTTTCCTATGATCCACTCAAATATGTCCTCCTTGCCCAGTTTTGCATTGAAATCGCCTAGGACTATTTTTGTGTCGTAGCTGGGACATTGGGCATATGTTCTGTCTAGGAGATCCGATCGTCCTTTTCTTCCGTTGGGGCGTGAGCGCATATTAAGCTAATGTTTCCAAATTTAGCTTTGATGCCGATTGTTATGAGGCGTTCGCTTACATCTCGGAAGCTTAAGACTTTTTGTCGGAGTTTTCTTCAAATAACGAATCCGCACCCGAATAGGCGCTGTTTGTTCTCCTTGTAGCAGTTCCCGTAGTAGATGTCGCAGTTTTTCATCCGTTTTTTGCCTGGTCCATCCCATCGCACTTCTTGGAGTGCGGTTATATCTGCTTTATAGCAGTTGAGGGTTTGCTCCAATTGATCGCCTGCACCCGGTCTGTTAAGGGACCTCACATTCCAGGTGCTCTCTCAAGTCCGTTAGTCGTTTGCAGGGGTCGTCAGTTTTGTATCCGTCCGTATCCGAGGCTTGTTGTTGTTTCGGAACAAGTAGGTTTTTACGTGATAGGGATGTTACCCCTAAGCACAACCCCCAACCTGGAGGGCCAGGTTCCTCTTTCCCCAGGAACAAGGGTTGGGTCGCTGCACACATTGGTTCACTACCTGGCGGGTGCCAGGGTAGCTATCCAGGGGGGGCACGCGGAGGCTGTGTGTCAACTTGGATTGAGCAGGGACAGAGATCGAAGCTGGCGTTTGCCATGTTAAACGCGATCAACTTCTTTGCTCTGTTTGCTCGCTCCCTCCCTCCCTCATTACATAACTGCTCTTTTAAATTCTCACTCATCTTTTCAATTCGTCGCATCACTGCGTTTCGAAACAATTGTAGATCTTGGATTGCTGCAACAATTTCACTCTTGTTTTTAAAACCATTAAAAAGTGAATCTGAGACTTTCAAAAAAAAAAATTCCTTTACAAATACACCGCCGGAAAATGGCTCACTTTTTCTTGCTAAGAGATAACTTACTTTGAATGATGCGGTAGTCACTGCTTGTGATTTTGACCTTAGCTTTTTTAAAACGCTTTGTTGATTTTTTAATTGAGTTTTAAGATCCTTAATTTTATGTTTTTTCAGTTCAGAATTGGATGGATAATCTGTTTGATACTTGTTATGTAAAGTTAAAAAATGTCTCTCCAGATTACCTTTTTAGCAATGGCTATTGAGGCTTGGTATATTAAAGAAAAAATTTATCATTCACCATTGTAAAAAAGTAATCGATTTCCCATTCCTCATTAAATATTTTCCTAGAAAATGAACTGTGGCTATTATGTCCGTTACATTGAAGGAAATAATAACAATACTGCATATTAGGACCGAACACAGCAATGCCAGTATATTAAAATCTAATAAAGTTACATACCTATGTATGTATATTAAAATTTACAAGAAGTATGTCAAAGTTATACTATATTTATTACGGTTTACAATACAGACACTTTAAATCAAATAGAACTATTGTAATGACAACAGTTTAGAGAATTGTTGCCGAGAACGCTCACTTATCAAGTAAATAGATACATATGTACATACAATTATTAATAAAAATACCCTTAATACAAAAGAAAAAAAACTACCAAATGTTCAAGCTAACACAGTCAAGGACACAGTCATTCTTCGATGAATCGTGTCCTAACAGTTGCGTTCACGCTTTACGTCCAATGACAAATTGGAGAAACCAGAACCTGAAAGCTATCAGATCGAATTAGAACAGTCATATGACAGCTGCTTTGGACACTTTTCACAAATCTGTTCTGACTCAATACTTACTTACTTACTTACTTATCAGGCCTGCGATCCATGGAGGATCTGAGCCTGAGCTATAGCTGCCTTCCATCCTTGACGGTCCCGGGCACGCTGCTTCCAGTTGTCAAGACCAAGATGTCTTACATCCGCGATTACTTGGTCTTTATACCGGAGGTTCGGTCTTCCTCTTCTTCTCGAACCAGGAGGCTCGGAGTCGAAGACCCTCTTAGCTGGAGCGTTGATGTCCATGCGCTCGATGTGGCCGAGCCAGTGTAGTCGACGGCTCCTTGCCTTCCGAACTACATCCACATCTTGGTACAGCTCATAGAGTTCGCGGTTGTGTCTTCTTCTCCATTCACCTTCCTCACAGACAGGACCAAATATCCGGCGCAGAATTTTTCTTTCGAAAGAACCCAAAATCAGCTCCGCTGTCCTGCTTATCGTCCAGCTTTCGGCTCCGTACAGCAAGACTGGCAGAATGAGCGTTTTGTAAAGCATGATTTTGGTCTTTCGAGTGAGGAGTTTTGACCCCAGTTGTTTGGACAAGCCGAAGTAGCAGCGGTTGCCAAGGGCGATTCTACGCCGGATCTCCACTGTGGTGTCATTTGTGGAATTTACGTTTGCCCCGAGGTAGACAAACTCCTTAACTACCTCGAAATTGTAGCTGTCAATTGTTATGTTTTGTCCCAGGTGGTGAGCGACGGATTGGTTTTTGCTTGACAGCATGTATTTCGTTTTGTCCTCATTGATCTTAAGGCCAATTCGTTTCGCCTGTTCTTCAATCGCCGTGGATGCTTCCACAATGCCACGGCGAGAACACGCGATGATGTCGATATCATCCGCGTATCCTAGCAGCTGGATGGACTTGTAAAAGTAGTGCCTTCCCTGTTGACGCCTGCCCGTCGCACTATCTGCTCCAGCACCAGGTTGAAGAAGTCACATGACAGCGCATCTCCTTGCCGAAATCCGGTGCATGTTTCGAATGGTTCCGAGGTCCTAGAACCGAGTTGCACGGTGCATCGCGTGTTTTTTAGCGTGGCGCGACACATCTGGATCAGTTTTACCGGGATCCCGAATTCGGCCATCGCCCCAAACAGTGCTTCACGATGAATGCTGTCGTATGCGGCTTTGAAATCGATGAAAAGATGGTGTGTATCGATTTGAAACTCGTTGGTCTTTTCCAGGATTTGTCGAAGTGTGAAAATTTGGTCTATAGTTGATTTGCCGGGCCGGAAGCCGCACTGGTAGCTGCCGATTAGTGCGGTGCAAAATGGTTTTAGACGTTCACACAATACGCTGGACAGGATCTTGTATGCGACATTGAGCAGGGATATACCTCTATAGTTCTTACAAGAGGTAGGATCGCCTTTTTTGTGGATGGGGCATATAGAGCTGGTATTCCAGTCGTCGGGCATGCTCTCATCTTCCCAAATTCTGCAGATGATCTGGTGCATGCTCCCTACCAGAACATCGCCGCCAGCCTTGAAGAGCTCTGATGGCAAGCCATCTGAGCCTGCGGCCTTGTTGTTCTTCAGCTTCTGAATAGCTGTGCCGACTTCTTCTATGCTGGGTGGGAGGACTACTTCAGCGGCTGGAGTTGGGATTTCCTCAGTCCCTACCACTCTCTCTAGGTCATGCTCGTTAAGCAGCTGTTGGAAGTGCTGCTTAAATACATCCACTATTCCCTGCGGGTCGGTGACAAGATTACCCTCGCAGTTTCGAAGAACCAGGGTGCCCTTTTTGAAGCCTCCTGCAAGGCCTTTGGCTTTCTTGTAAAAGGCTCGTATTTTATGTCTATCCCTAGACTCCTCGATATCCTTGAGCTGGGAGGCTGCGAAGATTCTTTTCTTTTGTCGCAGTAGTTTCTTCTCCTCCCTTCTTCTGGCTCGGTACTCTTCTCGCGCTGCCCTGGTTTTCCTCTGCAGCGCCTTTTGGTACGCCTCGTCGGTTGCTGCCTTTTTCTGCTCACACTCGCCATCATACCACGGGTTTCTTGTCGGGGGTGGTAGGTATCCTAAGGTGGTTTCGGCTACTTCCTGAATGGCTGAGCGGCAATGCAGCCACATATTATTGGCATTTGTGTTCGACGTAGGCATACCGTAGAGTCTTTCGCTCAGCTGCTCCCTGTAGACTCTGGCAACCTCCGGTGTGCTCAGGCTGGTGCAGCTTTCTGACATTGGACAGTCGAGCTCTGAATCTTGCTGCTACGAGGAAGTGGTCAGAGTCGACATTTGCCCCTCTGAATGTTCGCACATCCAGGATGTTTGACGCGTGCCTTGCGTCAATGAGCACATGGTCGATTTGGTTGGCGGTTCGACCGTCCGGAGATCGCCAGGTTGCTGTGTGGATTCGCTTGCGAGGGAATCTTGTGCTACTTATCACCGCATTACGAGCTGTCGCAAAGTCAGCGAGTCGGAAGCCGTTATCTGTTGTATCGTGGAGGCTGTGCTTTCCGATCACTCCGCCAAGGGTGTTTTCCTTTCCGATTTTGGCGTTGAAGTCCCCGAGCACGATTTTTACATCGTACTCCGGACAAGCTCCGTAGGCGTTGTCCAGGAGGTCATAGAAGTCCTCCTTGATAGGGTCTTCAGCCTCGTCGGTAGGGGCGTGTGCACATATAAGGCTGATGTTATAAAATCTGCCTCTGATGCGGATCACAGCCAGGCGATCACTTATAGGTTTAAAGTCGATGACCTTCGACCTTAACCGCTTCCCCACGACAAATCCGCATCCCAGTAAGTGCAACCTTTTGTGACAGCTGTAATAAATGTCGCAATTTTTCTTCCTAATCATACCGTTTCCTATCCAGCGTATTTCCTGGACCGCAGTAATATCCGCCTTGTACTGCGTGAGGATTCCTTCTAGTTTATGAGCAGCTCCGGGAGTGTACAGGGTTCTGACATTCCAGGAGCATACTCGCAAATCGTGTTCCTTTTTCGTGCGTTGTCGTCGTCGAGTATCCGTCCGTATATCCGAGGCATCTTGCTCATTCATAACTTTGGGTTTTTTTTACGTGGGCGGATTGTTAGCCCGCCGCACAACCGCCATTCTGGTCGGGGTTTTCTTCGCTGCATACGTTTGTTCACCTCCCAACGGTTGTTGAAGAGGTTGTCCAGAGGGCGCCGCGAGGAGGCCGTATGTCAACTTGACCCGGGCATTTAAACAGGGATCGTTGCTGGCATCTCGCCAGGTTGAGAGCAATCAACAACTTTACCCTGTATGTCCGAAGCCCATGCCTTCTGACTCAATAGGTGCAGAAAATCGTGTGCTATCTAAACTGTTTGCCACCCCTGGCCTATACTAATGACAAGCAAGGACATTTACAAAACGTTCGGTTGTTGCTCGATTCTGGGTCGCAGGTGTCTTTCATTATAGAAAACACTGTTCAGCGATTGGGTCTTATTCGACAGTCCGTCCGTATTCCTGTTTTAGGAATTTGGTTCGACATCTGCTGGCGTTACAAACGGATGTGTATCGCTAAAATTACAATCTCATTTTACCCAAGAGTTCGTAGAAGTGCATTGTTATACCTAAGCTAACTTCTTTAATTCCTGCATCTGCACATGCGAACTTCGACATAAGGGCTTTCTCTTCGTAAAGATTATCAGATCCCAATTTCTACGTGCCTGGACATTTCACCATCCTTATCGGTGCTGACAAAGCGTTCAGCATATTTAATAGCTCAGCAATCCGGAGTGAGCCAGAATTACCTGATATCATACCAACAATCTTCGGCTGCGTTGCTTGTGGCAATTTCGACAGTACCATCTCTTCGGACAGTGTGGATTCTTACTGCACCCGATTGGATTCTACAAACTCTTTTGACCTTGAACGTTTTTGGCGAATGGAAGAAGTAGATAAAAACCCAAGTCTATATCCGTTGACGATCAGCGTGCGGAAGACATCTTCGTCAAAATCCACTCTCGCTTACCTGATGGCAGGTATATGGTTCAATTGCATTTCAAAAGTGATAAGGAAATTGACTTTACAAACAGCCTTCACATAGCGCTAAACCGATTTTAATCTACTGAACGTAGACTAGCATAAAGTCCATATTTGCGGACTGAATACATGCGCTTAATGGATGAGTACCTTAACTTAAAACACATGGAGGAGATACCTTCCAACGAAATAATTGGACCTTCAGGTCACTACTATTTACCTCACCAAGCAGTATTAAAGGAAGATAGTAGTACTACCAAGATGAGGGTAGTCTTTGATGGCTTCGCAAGATCTTTGAACAACCAATCCCTTAACGACTCGCTTCTTGTCGGTCAAAGTTATCAACGCGACCTTTTCTCTATATGCATCAAATTTCGGCGGCATCTCTATGCAATATCTGGTGACATAGAGAAAATATTTCGCCAAATTCCAATCGCGGATAACTAACCACACTAATTTCCAACGAATTCTGTGGAGAAAATCGTAAGATCAACCTATAAAACATTATCCTCTTTTGACGGTCACTTATGGGCTATGGGACAGCTTGTGCTCAATTCTTAGTAGTTCGAACTCTGTACCAATTGGCCGTTGACATGCAGGAAATCTACCCTCGCACGACGGAGGTCATACGCAACGACTTTTACATGTACGATGTATTGACAGGCGCAGATTCCATGGAAGACGTCACTTCCCTTCGTTCGGAACTAATAGATCTACTCAAATCAGGCGGGTTCAACCTAAGAAAACGGACAATCAACTGTTTGCCACTACAAATCTCGTTGCCAGAAGATCAACTTGAGCTTTCTCCGATTGAGTTTGAAGAATTCTCAACCGACAAATTACTTGGCATGCAATGGAGCCCTTCAAAGGACCGCTCTTTCAGGACTTATTGATAGAAGGGCACAGGTGGGATGATGAAATTCCTGAGGACGTCGCTGAACGTTGGAGATCGATCCGAAACCAACTATATTTGCTTGAATCTATAACCATTCCAAGGATTGTATGGAACAACAAGCTAAACTTTGAACTACACGCGTTTTGGATACCTACTGTAATATACTACCGAAGTGTAAGCGTGGACGGTATGGTAAATTGATCATTAGTAGCAGCCAAGACTAAGGTTGCTCCTTTGAAGGTGCTTTCACTCCCTCGACTTTAGCTTCGCAGAGCTATTCTTTTAATTCGCCTTATCAGAAAACTTAAGATATCTTTACAGGAGAAAGACATTACCGTTTTTGCATGGACAGATTTGTCGATAGTCCTAGATTGGCTTTCTGCAGCTGCCAAAAGATGGTCAGTGTTCGTAGCCCATCGGATGTCTGAGATACTCACGTTAATTCCTCGACAAGGTTAAAACCACGTCAAATCAGGTGAAAACGCAACCGACATTGCAACTCGTGGAGTTCTACCCTCTCTTTTGCTGAAAAATTAGATGTGGTCCTTTATAGTCATGGGAGGAAAGGATTCAGTGGCCAGTCTCAGATGTATGCATGAAAGACGTCTCTGTTCCAGAACTAGAAGAGAGAATTAGCCCAAGGGCTCAGGTATTCATAACAAACAATCAAACAAATAATATATTCGAAGGAATTATATCAAAGGCTTCAAATTGGTGGAGAGCGGTTCGCGTCGTAGCATTCGTTTTACGTTTCATATTTAACACTCGCGTTAATAGTCATTAATTGTAAATAGTGAACTTGGAAACCAGAATTTGCTAACTAAAAAATCCAAACTAAAATCACTCGCCCCCTTTCTTGATGCTAACGGAGTGGTTCGTGTAGGCGGTCGTTTAAATGAATCGGACTTATCGTACAATACCAAAAATCCCGTAATTCTGCATAGATCACATCCAATATATCGCCTCATTGCTGAATACTTTCATAAAAAATATCTTCATGTTGGTGTATCCCAGTTATTCTCAGAATTTTATATAATAGGATGCAGAAATATATTACGCAACATAGTACATAAATGGGTAATGTATTTACGTCATCGTCAACATTCAGCAATGCAACAAATGGGAAGCTTACCAAAGGAACGTATTCAGTTTTCGAGACCGTTTAAGAGGGTCGGTTGTGATTATGCTGGCCCATTTACACTAAGGTTATCACGCGGAACAAACCCAAAATGTGTGAAATGTTACATTGCGTTATTCGTATGTTTTGGTACCAACGGTATCCATTTGGAACTTGTCGGTATTTTCTTTACTAACTCCTTTTTGTCAGCACTCGATTGTTTTATTGTTATATTCATGGTGCCAAAAGATCACTTGATGAGATGCATGCTCTTCTCCTTGATGAACAACTTCAAACTATCGTTGCCGATCATTTTTCCAGCGACAATATATCTTGGAGCTTTATACCTCCTTCCGCACTTCATTTCGGTGGTCTGTGACAGGTGTACAGTCGGTTAAAACACACCTGAACAGGACTATTGGTGACCGCGTGTTTACCTACGAGGACCTGTATACCCTACTGACAAAGATTGATTGATTCATCAGATAATGAACCCAATGCCATAACATCGTCACATTTCATGATTGATGAACCTTACACTGCGATCCCTCAACCAGCTTTTATAGAATACACGAATTCACCTAAAACTAATTCGCATCTTTTACAGATTCTTGTGCAGGGTTTTTGGAAGAGGTGGCATCTAGAATACCTCTCATCACTCCAACAGCGACCCAAATGGCAAGGTGTTCAGCCAAACATCAAGATAGATGACATCGCGCTTCTTAAGGAACCAAATCTGCCGCCCTCAAAATGGCCGTTTTACACAAATCTATCCGAATTCCGGACTGCACCTGGAACGTTATGTCCCTCAACAGACCAGGTGCAGCCGGACAACTGGTCAACTCTTTGGACTGCAATGGACGCAGACATTACCGCGCTCCAAGAAGTGCGATGGGATGGGCAGCAAAGCAAGTACACGATTCCCACAACTCAACATCCATAAGGGGGGATGGGGGGACCTGGCGGTCTTTCGATCAATCGACAACCAATCAAATTGATCATAGCCAACCTTTCGAGGAGCCAATATTGACTCGGATCAGTACCTTGTTGCGGCCAAGTTACGGATGCGAAATTTAACGTCGGAAAGCTGCAATCGCAAGAGACGGCCAAGACC
This sequence comes from Eumerus sabulonum, assembly GCA_951905685.1. NCBI lineage: Eukaryota > Metazoa > Arthropoda > Insecta > Diptera > Syrphidae > Eumerus > Eumerus sabulonum. The sequence goes on from OX645060.1 coordinate 93,947,810, forward strand.
TTCGCCGATCAAGTCTCCCTCAAGCTCTCTCAAGTCCCGATGCAATCTGCAGAAACCATAGAACAGCAATGGAGTCGTCAGAACGCCACCAGAGAGGCTGCCTCAGATGTACTCGGTTTCGAGCCACCCCCGTCGAGAAACCGCTGGTTTGATGATGAGTGCAGACAGGCCCATGTAGAGAAGGAAACAGAATGCACACAGGGCTGCATTGCATCGACGGACAAGAGCTGCCCGCGAGCTCTATGAACAGAAAATGAGGGAGGAGCATGCGCTTCTGAGAAGGAAAAAGAAGGAGCACGAGAAGCGCGAGATCGAGAAGATGGAGAGATGTTACTGCAGGGACGAACGTTCGAAAATTTTACAAAAAAGTAAAACGAACATGCCAAGGCTATAAGGCCAGAGCAGAAGACTGCAGGGATGAGCACGGACAACTAGTAGTGGAGTCACAGTCGATGCTGGGATTGTGGAAGGACCACTTCTGCAGACTGTGTAACGGCGAAGATGGTCAAAATGCCGCCGTCAGGCAGAGCGAACCATTCACAATGGACGAAGACGGAAGAGAATCCCGTCCACCCGACCTAGACGATGTTAAGATAGCGATATCGAAACTTAAGTCTTATAAAGCTGCTGGAGCAGACGGACTCCCCTCGGAACTGTTTAAAGCAGCTGGCGATGGGCTGGTCAGAAACATGCACCAACTCATCTGCAAGATATGGTCGGAAGAATGCATGCCCGATGAATGGAGTCTCAGCATCGTTTTCCCAGTTCATAAAAAAGGAGACCCCTATAACTGCGCCAACTACAAGGGAATCAGTTTCCTTAACATCAGGTAAAATCTCTTCTGCCATGCTGTGTGGACGCCTGAAACCCTTCGTGAATAATTTTTTTTATAGCCTTATAACGACAGACGTTGTGCAAGCAGGGAGAGAGAGAGGAGGTGCCTATTAACAATGGTTTTAAATATCTGCATATTGCATTGAGGGGGGGAAGACCGAACGAGGTAGCGCGTTCCACAGTCGTGTGGTTCGGTTGAAGAAAGAATCTCGTGGAAAATCCACGATAAACCAAACCATGAACTTCAGGTCGACACACACCACCTTCTCGTTGATTTAAAGGCCGCATATGACAGTACCTATAGGCACGAGCTATATAGAGCCATGACATCCCTGCCAAACTAGTCAGGTTAAGCAGAATGACAATAGAGAATTCTAAGGTCGGTAAGGAGTTAACCGTGACCTTCGATGTCAAAAAAGGATTCAGATAAGGTGAGGCACTGTCATGTGATTTTTTCAACATTATCCCTGAAAATATCGTGCGCGATTCACTGGCCAATACAAAAGGCACGATCCACTTCAAGCCTGTACGATTGCTCGCATACGCTGATGACATTGGCGTGATTGGAAGAATGCAGCGAGACGTCAGTGAAACTTTGTGAGCATTGAAGCAGAAGTGGCTAAAGTGGGTTTAAAGGTAAACGAGGCAGAACTAAATACATGCTGTCTTCAAGAAAATACGCACGACACCGACGTCTTGAACAGAGCGTCATTATTGGCAACTTTAACTTTAATGTAGTCAAGGATTTCGTCTATCTAGGCTCACTGGTAACAAGCGACAACGACACCAGCGCAGAGATTAGACGCAGAATAACCCTTGCCTACCGCTGTTTCTTTGGGCTCAAGAGGCAGTTGAGTAGTAGAGCCCTCTTTCGGAAAAACGAAGGTGACCCTCTATAAAACCTTAATCATCCTGGTCCTTCTCTACGGCGCAGAGGCTTGGACCTTGTCAAAAGTGGATAAAGAGGCCCTTGGTTGTTTCTGGAGGAAAATTCTGCGTACAGTCTTCGATCCCGTTTTTGTTGACGGAGAGTGGAGGAGGAGATTCAACCACGAACTACGGGCTGTACAGCGACATCGACCTAGTACGACGTCTACATATGTATCTCCAACGTCTAAGATGGCTAGGCCATGTAGAGCGAATGGACAGCACAGTTTCGGGCCGAAGAGTCGACTCCAACCCCGAGGGACGATGTTGCAGAGGACGGCCGCATCTAAGGTGGCACACACAGGTGGAAAGGGAAACCAAACCAACTGGGCGTGCGACACTGAAAACAGCAAGCAAACGGTAGTGCTAGCTGGAAAGGCTTGTTGTTGTAGCGACACTTAAGTATGAAAGTAAAAGAAACTACCATTGGGAAAACAAAATACGCAATTGTAAATGTGGAATTGTGTTTGTCATATATTGAATAAGTTTGGCAACGCGAGGTCTATAATCAATTGGCAACTATGATCACCCTGTCTTTTCGTGCTGTCACTTCTTCCGGTGTGCGATGCGAACGAGAAGGGACACGTGTGTGAGATATCGAGTAACCTTAAATAAAAAACGGAATAAGTACGGATTAAATGTGTTTGATTTACAATATGGTATATAACAGTGTTTTTATTGTCACTTGCTGATTATTTTAGTAAGAAAATGTCACTGAGTGCACTTTCAATGTGCGTCCGATCCGGCCTTTTTAAGAACGTGTTGTCTTTTTGTCATAACAATTAAAGTGCTTATTATTTGAATGAAATATTCGTTTTCATTTTTAATTTCTGTTTTGCTATTTTATTATTTTGTCCTTTAAACATAAAGTATTTTATAAAAAAAAAAGTATTTTAAGGGTAAACAATGTAAACACACTGTGTTTATTTTCATGGTTGATTTTTTTTAATGTACGTATAATATATTTTTAATCCTAGGTTTGTTCAAATAATGATGCGCTTAACAAGGCATATGTTGTTGTGAATACCCTTCCAGCGACTTGGCTGCAACCAGAATCAAAATCATATAGGAATTTGGATGAATTGAAAGTCTTTATAAGGAAGTTATTTGAGAACCTAAATCCCCAAAACACAATTAATATGTAAATATGTGAATATTTCAACAAATTCTTTTACATTTCTTTCTCATCTTATATTATTATTATTTTTTAACTTCAGGAGAATAAAAGAACAAACAAAACAAATTTTGCATCGCTTGCACTGTTGATAGAATGTGGACATGTATGAGCAACAAAAATAAAATTTAAATAATAACTTAATTTATGTACACTTGGAAGAAAGGACAAAATATATCACAAACTTCTTTTTTATGACAAATGTTGAGTATGTACATGTTTCACGAAACTTTAAACACATGGGAAGTTGTAGCCAAAGCTGTACACTTATTCGTAAGTGTAGATTATGACGTTATTTTCTACCATGGGAAGAATTGAATAATACAATTTCTATTTTTGGAATAAATGAACGATTGCTCATTCTACTTCAATTAGAGAAGAAAGAATGATAAGTTGCTAAATTTAAGAAGATCCACTTGAAGAACGTTCAAAGATAGATTAAACAATGTGAGCAATATTTTCTCCAACTTTCGGTTTTCAGAAAGCTGTATGCACGATGAGTACCGCATTAGCTAGCAGTGGATCAACAACACATTCGAATACGACTTTCTTAGCAACATGTGTGGCCTTTTAAAAGGGATTTTTCGTTAAGACCAATCACACTGTTAGGCTGAACCCACACCGAAGACGACGAAACGTTTTTTTGTCGCACGACATTCTAACACACACCAACCCCAACACTTACCGACAAGCAAAATGTTTTCGACCAATTGTTGCGGCTTCGTGTGGGTTGAAAAAAACAAATCCAGTCATCGTCGTTTGAAATGTCGTCTGATTCAATATAATTATTATAAATTGCGCGACTTTCCCTGCTTTGGTGGCGTAACAGCCCGTGAAGGACCAGAGCCAAGCTTCAATCACCCACGCTGTACATAAAAACATACATACATTTTCAGTGGCCCACATGTTCCACTAAAAGAGTCGCGGGGGTAATGCGCGCACGCAGGATGTCCAGGCCACTCGATCCTCCGCCTTCGACTCTAACTCGTCAAGAGCTATGTCCAAGCGCACCCAGACGAGTTTTTGGACTTGGCCCAACCACCTCGTCCTGGGTCTGCCAAACGGTCGCCTGTCTGATGGTATTGCATGCAAGGCACTGTTCGGAAGTCGTGATGATGGCGACATTCGTCTCACGTGACCAAACTATCGAAGCATAGCCCTTTCCGTTCGGAGAAGCAGCTGCTCAACATTGAGATCCCCGCGCACTGCCGTGTTTCTCACCCTATCCCGCCGAGTAACTCACACAACAGCGCGAAGAAATCTTATTTCGGCAGCTTGTATTCGCGATCTTATTCTTTCGGTCGATACCCAAATTTCATGACCATAGGTGAGAGTTGGAACAAATACTGAGTTAAAAACCGCTAACTTGGCTTTGACATCAAGCTTGGTCTTCCTGATTACAGATCTTCCATGCTGTTTCAAAATTGGCCCAGCTTGGCCAATCCTGCAGGAAAGCTCAGTATTACTCCTCCCATCACTCGTGAGGAAGACCCCGAGATACTTAAACTTCTCCATCTGCTTCAATGGGACTTCACTAACATGTAGAGTGAATTGGACAGGTGTTCTGGAAATAATCACAACCTCGGATTTGTCCACGTTAACCCTCATTCCAGCATCAGCACATACGGCCACAAACCTATCTAGCGCGCGCTGAAATTCCGTCTGGGAAGATGAGAGGACAACTAAGTCATCTGCAAAAAGAAGATGGCTTATCCTCAACTCTCCCAATGCGAAACACTCCTCGCCTCGACTGCGCTGCAACATCCCGTCCATATGTGTATATAATGAAAAGGAGAGGTGACAAGACGCACCCTTGGCGAAATCCAACGCCCACGGTGGAAGGTGTTGATTTACTACCGTTAACCCGAAAGCAGCTGCTACAGTTTGTGTATAGAGACTGAATGGCCCTCAACAGAGGACCATCAATCCCATTCTCCTGCAGAACACTCCAGAGGAACTGAGGAACTCGGTCATACGCCTTTTACAAATCTACAAAGCAGCTGTAGATCGGTTTGGCGTACTTCCAAGCCTTCTCAAGTACTATTCTTAGAGTGAAAAGCTGGTCGGTTGTACTTCTGCCGTGACGAAGCCCGCACTGTTCATCCCTTATCCTGAATTCGACCATAGCTTTAGAACGCACCTTCAGTACCTTAGCGTAGACTTTACCGGGGACACTTAAAAGAGATATGCCCCTATAGTTGGGGCACTCTTTTTTATTCCCATTTTTGAAAAGAGGGACAATCACCCCAATCTGACAATCGCTAGGTGTCTCACCGCATTCCCAGGCCACCTTAATGTCACGAGAGAACTATAATACTCCCTCTTTACCCATTGCCTTAAGCATTTCTGGCCGAATTTCATTCACACCGGCGGATTTGCCAACTTTTAGCGATTCAATCGCTAAAATGACTTCTCCTCCACCGTTGGACTATTCTCCACCCCCACTCAAGACTATAGATCTGTCCCCCTCAGCGCCCTGTTCGGGATTGAGCAGCTCCATCTGCGTATGCTGTCCATCTCATTGGAAAGCAACACACCATCTTTGGAATTAACTCCTTCGATTATGTTGAATTGCCTTCCTCTGTATCGGCGAATGGTTTGCCAGAACACCTTTTCCGCAGATCTATGGTCGCCTTCAATCTTCTCGCCGAACTCACCACGCTGTTTGTGATTTATTTTTTACATAGGTGAAAGGGACCTACAGTTTAATGCCGATTACGAACGGTTTGAGTCCAAAAGCTTTTTCATGGCATGTACACCAGGGGGGGTCTTGCGCTCCTTTGCTCAATCAAAATTAGTAGCTTCTCCGCGTCAACTTCTATCTTAGCTTCACAAATTCGCAATGCATCGACATGTTTTTTTGCTTTGTCGTGTCGTGCTCTGTTTATTTCATCCGGTGTGGGTTGACCGCTAAGGTTGTGTGTACTTTTCGGCAACGACACGTGTTCGCAACACGTTTGTTGCGTTCGGTGTGGGTTGGCTGTATGCAATGCTATATAAAATAGAAATCGAAGCAGCGAGCGCGGCCGAACAAAATGTTCTGTCGTGTTGCGTCCCATTTGGTGTGTGTTGACTCATAAGATGCAATGTATTCTTGTCGTACACGACAAGGAAAAACGTTTTGTCGGCCTTTGTGTGGGTTCAGCCTTACGCAGCTCAAAAAAATCGTCTTGAAAATCGGTGAATTAAATTATAACTTTTTTCAACATTTCGGTCGAAATCATAATAAAAAGTAATTTTGATTTCACTCGAAATAAATGTTCATGTTTTGGGTGCATCTGTACCTATATAATTTGTTTTATCGCTTTACTTAAATTATTGATTCATTCAGTTTACTATTAACGTCAAAAAAATGTATGCATCTATTCTTACATGTTTGAACTGTTTATTAACTTCCTAATGCTTAATCGAACGCGTTGAGAAGATTAACACAAAACTGAATTGTAAGTATTTAACAAAAAAAAAAAATAAATACGTAAAATACTTAAATTTCTAGATGTCAAAAGAAATTTTACACTCTGTAAATTGTAATTCGCTGACCGCAATAAATATCGTTCTTTTGATTTCCCCGGTTTGATTTGTTTAGTTCTTTGTCAATCTCATTCGTCATTGTTTGTTTGCAGAGTAGTGGCGTAAAGGATTATTTTAATTAAAATGTTGTTAGAACGGACAAGCAAACAGCTATTGAAACAAATATTAGCTATTTAAAAATATCGAAGATCGTTCAGTGGCAGACCAAAGCGCTTTTCTAAATATGAAGTATTGTTAAAATATTAGAAGAAATTGAAAAAAGCATCCTCAGCGTGTCGACATTTAATATGTTAAATATTATACAGTCAAAAGACATTAAATAAATATAAATATTGTTTATCTTAAAGTGCCGGCATGAGGTCAGTATTAAGATATATATTTTCAAAGTCTTTTGACTAGCATGAACTACTTTTAACAATACATAAAAAAAAAACGACTCTTAAAAAGTGGCGAAACTAGGTTGGGATTTAGCTAGGATATTCCAAAGATCCAAAATACACGGTCAAAATTGTGAAAGAATGGTTGTATCGGGCGCCTAAGCAGATGGACGATCGTTCACAATTTTCCAGGCCTTAACCCGGTCGAACATTTCTAGCTATATCTCAACAAGCAAGTTCGAAAAAGGCCGTAACTATTATGCTATAGTCGATTTTTTATTTTTCATATACATTTCTTTATTCTATTCTACCTTATACTTATTTACTTAGGTGGCGCTACAGTCCGTGGTGAACCTGGGCCTCAACCAACAAGCGTCTCCAGCTGGCACGGTCTTTGGCCAGCTGTTTTCAGCTGGTGGCGTGCGCCACCGATGATGCGGCCGTCCTCTGCCGCGCCTTCCTTCTGGAGTGGATTCGAAGACTCTTCGGGTCGGAGCTGTATTTTCCATGAGCTCTACATGGTACCAGGCCGATGTCGCTGTATAACCCGTACAGTTCTTCGTTATATCTTCTCCTCCATACATCGTCTGAACAAACGGGACTGTAGATAGTACGCAGAATTTTCCTCTCGAAACGACCAAGGGCATCTTCATCCGCTTTTGTTAAGGTCCAAGCCTCTGCACCGTAAAGGAGGACTGGGATGATTAAGGTCTTATATAGTGTCACCTTGGTTTTCCGAGAGAGGACTCTACTTCTCAATTGCCTCTTGAGCCCAAAGAAACAGCGGTTGGCAAGAGTGATTCTGCGTTTTATCTCAGCGCTGGTGTTGTTGTCGCTGGTCATCATTGAGCCAAGGTAGACGAATTCCTTGACCACTTCAAAGTTATATCCGCCCATGGTGACGTTCTGGCCAATACGTCGGTGTTGTCCGTCTCTTTTTGATGAAAGCAGATATTTGGTTTTACCCTCATTAACCTTAAGACCCATCTTAGCCGCTTCTACCTCAATGCTTACAAAGGCCTCATTGACGTCTCGCTGTGTCCGTCCAATCACGTCAATGTCGTCGGCGTACGCAAACAATTGCGTAGACTTGAAATAAATCGTACCTCTTGTGTTGGCCAGTGACTCTTGCACGATCTTTTCAAGCACGATGTTGAAAAAGTTGCATGACAGCGCGTCACCTTGCCTAAATCCATGTTTAACATCAAAAAAAAAAAAAAAAATGGAGCAGCGAGAATTCTCCATTGTCATCCTGCACAGTCGGACGAGTTTGGCAGGGATGTTAAAACTAGACATGGCTTTGTATAGCTCATATCTATACACGCTGTCATATGCAGCCTTGAAATCGACGAAGAGGTGGTGAGTGTCGATTTGGTATTCCTGGGTCTTCTCCAAGATCTGCCGTAGCGTAAATATTTGGTCTATTGTGGATTTACCTGGCCGGAAACCACACTGATCAGGTTATCCACAAACGGTTTCAGGCGTTCACACAATACGGCAGGGAAGATCTTATATGCGATGTTAAGGAGACTTATTCCCCTATAGTTGGGCGCAGTAATAGGGGTCTCCTTTCTTATGGACCGGGCAAACGATGCTGAGATTCCATTCGTCGGGCATGCTTTCCTCCGACTATACCTTGAAAATGAGATGGTGCATGCACCTTACCAGCTCATCTCCAGCCGCCTTAAGAAGCTCAGCAGACAGGCCGTCTGCGCCAGCGGCTTTATTAGACTTAAGTCTTGATATCGCTGTTTTGACTTCGTCTAGATCGGGTGGACTGAATTCTGTTTCCTTGTCGTCCATTACGAATGACTCGTTCTGCCTGACAGCGGTATCTTGTCTATCATCGCCGTTATACAGTCTGCAGAAGTGGTATTTCCAAATCCTCAGCATCGACTGCGACTCTACTATCAGTTTTCCATTTTCTTTCCTGCAGGCCGCTGCTCCGGCCTTGTAGCCATGGCATGTTCGTTTTACCTTATTGTAAAACTTACGGGCGTCATTCCTGCAGAAGCATCTCTCCATCTCCTCGATCTCACGCTTTCCGTGCTCTCTCTTCTTTCTTCTGAAAAGCGTGTGTTCCTCTCTTCCTCTCTTCTGCTAATAGATTTCGCGAGCAGCTCTCGTCCGTCGTTGCAGCATAGCTTTATATGCCTCTTGTTTTGCTGCATGGGCTTGTTCGCATTGTTCATCGAACCAGGGGTTTCTAGGTGGTGGCGGTTTGAAACCCAGTACCTCTGAGGCAGCGTCTCTGATGGCGCTCTGGCAATGCGCCCATTCCTGCTCTATTGTTTGTGCTGCTGTGGGCGGGTTTTGAGAGAGCTTGGATGAGACATGATCGGCAAAGACTCTGGCAGTCTCTTGCGATTGTAGCTTTCCGACGTCAAAATTACGTTGTGCTACCCGACTCATAAGCATTCTTGACATCCTCATTCGTACCTTGGCTACAACAAGATAGTGGTCCGAGTCGATGTTGGCCCCTCGGAAGGTTCGTACGTCGAGAATACAGGAGGAGTGTCTGGCGTCGATCGCAATGTGATCAATCTGGTTGGTGGTCGATTGATCAAAAGACCGCCAGGTACCCTCGTGGATGTTGAGATGGGGCAATCGCGTGCTTGCTACACGGAGGTTACACCCCGCTAGGAAATCAATTAGCCTTAGTCCGTTGTCGGATGTGGTGTTATGGAGGCTATGCTTTCCTATGATCGACTCAAATATGTCCTCTTTGCCCAGTTTTGCATTAAAATCTCCTAGGACTATTTTTGTGTCGTAGCTGGGGCATTGGGCATGTGTTCTGTCTAGGAGATCGTAGAATTCTTCTTTGGGTCGATCGTCCTTTTCTTGCATTGGGGCGTGAGCGCATATTAAGCTAATGTTTCCAAATTTAGCTTTGATGCGGATTGTTATGAGGCGTTCGCTTATGTCTCGGAAGCTTAAGACTTTTAGTCGGAGTCTTCCTCAAATAACGAATCCGCACCCGAATAGCCACTGTTTTTTTCCCCTTGGAGCAGTTCCCGTAGTAGATGTCGCAGTTTTTCATCCGTTTTTTGCCTGGTCCATCCCATCACACTTCTTGGAGTGCGGTTATAGCAGTTGAGGGTTTGCTCCAATTGATCGCCTGCACCCGGCCTGTTAAGGGACCTAACATTCCTAACGGACTCTCAAGTCCGTTAGTCGTTTGCAGGAGTCGTCAGCTTTGTATCCGTCCGTATCCGAGGCTTGCTGTTGTTTCGGAACAGGTAGGTTTTAACGTGATAGGGATGTTACCCCTAAGCACAACCCCCAACCTGGAGGGCCAGGTTCCTCTTTCCCCAGGAACAAGGGGTTGGGTCGCTGCACACATTGGTTCACTACCTGGCGGCGGGTGCCAGGGTAGCTAGCCAGGGGGGGCCACGCGGAGACTGTGTGTCAACTTGGATTGAGCAGGGGCAGAGATCGCTCCCTCCCCCCCTAGACAAACCTTATGCTAGGCAAAAATGCTTAAAACTAGCTTGACATTTCTTAATTACATAAATAAATAGATTGTTTATCTTAAAGTGCCGGCATGAGGTCAGTAAGATACATATTTTCAAAGTTTTTTAGTTAAGCTAGTTTTATACTTTTTTGTCTAGCATGAACAACTATTAACAATACATAAAAAAAACAGTTCTTAAAAGGTGGCGAAATTAGATTCGGATTCAGCATGGATATTCCAAAGATCCAAAGTCCACGTTCGAAATTGTGAACGAATGGTTGTATCGGACGCCAAAGCAGGTGGACCATCATTCACAATTTTCCAGGCCTTAAACCGATCGAACATTTCTAGCTATGTTTCGACATGCAAGTTCGAAAAAGGGCCGTAGCTCTTATGCTATAGTCGATTTTTTTATTTTTCAAATACATTCCTATTATTCTGTTCTACCTTACCCTAGACAAAAATGCTTAAAACTAGCTTAACATTTCTTAATTACTTAAAAAGTTAAATTAAAGGAATGAAGTGAAGAGTTATTCATTTTGTGTTCCATGCTTTTGCTCCATTCCGAATATTTCAATGATGATAAAGGCCGCATTTAAAGTATAAAGTTTGTCACAAACTCAATTTTTTTACACATTTTAAGTTAATTTTGTTTTGGAAAAAAAACAAAACTATCTTACGCGCTGGACAAAATGAATAAAACTAGCTTATATCATAAATAACATTACGTGTTTTACTGATCCTAGGCAGGCACTCTAAAACAAACAATATTTGTATTCTTAAACTATGTCTTTCGACTACTTAGTATTAACAGAAAATAAGAACTTTTATTATGATTTATGCTAAGAAAATATACTAAAAACTGAACGTACTATCGGGTTATAGGGAATTCTATGAATAAAACTTAAATCTAACTAAAACTAGTTAATTCTACCTTAACTAAAATGTATATACAAAGATTATATACTTTATGTATATAATATGTACATACATCTTTTTTTCTTAATTTTTAATTTTATAATTTTTTGGTTTTTATTAAAACAGCCCAACACTTAATTCCTACCTTAGCCTATCCTAGCCTACCCTATACAAGTCCGCCATTGGTGTCGGCGGGCTTCGCCTTGAAGAGGCTATGTTAAAAGATTCCACTACGCAGTCCGCTCCAGCCACCAAATGCGTTGATGCTGTCGGACGACGTCTTCTCTATCTCGGCGAGAAACCGCTCTACTGAACCTGAGGCGCTCGGGCTCACAGAGCACGACGTCGAGTTCGTAAAGGAGTCGCCGTTCCACAGAATTACGGGCCACATAGAAGATTAGCAGTACCGCCAATCTATCCTGGATCAGCCCACAATTATCAAAATGAAGAAATGCTACCGGAGGCACAAAGCCGTTCAGACGCACTTTTTCGTAATACATTGAGTTGAGGTAGTAAGCCCCAGAGATCAAGTTATTGGTCGAAGTCATTGCCCTTGCAACGTTACCTCGATGTCACGATCATAGGCCTGATTAAGGCCATGTAGCAAATTGGCCTTACCCTAGAATCAAGTTGGCTGCAGTGAAACAGCCAATCAAGTTTATATTTTTTTTCACCAATGACGTACTTACACATGTCAACGGTCTGCCTCAAGCTGGGTGTGGGCGTAAATTGGTGGCACCTTCTTCCTCTTGGAGCGGCGGCTTCGATTCCTTTTTGCTGTTGTTGCTGCTGCGGTTCCTGCTGCTGCATTTGTTGTTGTTGCTGCTGTCTCATCGGCTGCGGCTGTTGTAATTTCTGCTGCTGGGGCTGCGGTTGTTGTTGTTGCTGCTGCTTTTTCGGCTGCGGCTGCTGTTGTAGCTTCTGCTGCTGGGGCTGCTGTTGCTGCTCCCTGTGCAGTTGTTTTTGCTGCTGCTTCTTCGGCTGCGGCTGCTTTTATTGTTGTTTCTACTGCTGGGGCTGCTCCCGCTGCGATTGTTGTTGTTGCGGCTGCTTTTGTTGATGTTGCTATTGCACCCTACGCTGCTTTTCAGCCTTCTCCATCTTCCGGATTTCGGCCAATTTCTCTTTCACGGCTTGAAGTTTTTGCTGGAGAATTTCCTCCTCAACTTCAAGTCCGTAGCGTTCCTTTTCCGTCCCTGAAGTTGAGAGGAGAGCGAACGAGTTGTTCTCGCCCGTGTAGCGACCCTCCCTACCTTCGGAGAGGTGGGCAAAGTCCATCTCATAGGGGACATCTGCTTTTTGTTGTTGTTGTTGTAAGGCGCTTTAGATGTTGATGGCACCCCTTCCCTCACTTCGGCCCGCAACTTCTCTACCGAAGTGGAAAGACAGGGGCGCTTCTCCAAGTTAGGAGATAGGATTCAACCTCCTCCTGTACTTGATAACAGGCTTGATATCAGGCTTATGAATAGCGCTTGGTGTTGCGAATTCGGAGGAATTCACGGAATCATCCGACTCTGATGCCGTACGACGTACGGGTTTCTGTCCGTCGTCTGACATTTCCTCTTGTACTTCCAATTACCTTGGAAGTAACAGAAGGAAAAAAAAAGCGAAGAAATCAAATTTGCTATCCCCGACTGGGAATTGAATTGCCGATCGTTGCCACTCCGACCGCGCATATTACTTCCATGCTACTTTCGATTTTGCGAAACACTCGCCAAACCGCGTACTTGTATTTACTATTCACTGTGCATTACTCCACTAAGCCGAAACACGTCTGTCCGCTTTCGTGGTCTGTGAACGATTGTCACAAATTAGGTCTCAAGCATGTAGTGTACGAGTAGTTTAAATGCTTAGCTTGATTTGAGTAATCGACCGTCATTTAGTGTTCCTTTGTTATCTTCATGGTAAATATATGTAAGTACAGCAGAGTTACTACATCGAAAAAAATGGGAACAAACAAACAATAGAAAGGAAAAAAACGGGAAAGTGTAACTGTATTAAATCCACCAGTGAGTAAGTACATATATTTTGTCTGTGTAAAAAACAGCTTCAAATGTTCAGTTTTAGCAAAAAACTTTAAATTAAACAAAGATGCATTTGTATGTATTGTGCCCTTCCAAAAAATTAAATACGACTTTCCACTGCCTTCTATTGTTATATTTTGTTTAAAAAATAATACAATTAGTCTTGCAAAACCGTAAAATGTAACCTACATTTTCGTAATTTCTTTTACCTGCTTGCGGCTGGAATACAATGGAATGGCGGTCGCAGTTGTAATATTTGGTTAAGTCGAATTCCACCTTTTTTCGCGCAACCAGGCTAGTCAGCAGTCGATAATGTAGGATCAAGAAAAATTTGTATTGCACGAAGGTCACAAAAGTTCAATACAAAAAAACTAATACCATATACCGTTCTGAGAATTGTATTTATCCCTCTACTCTATAGTAGTAGTAGACTACAGGCAACATACTGTTTCATCCTCCCAAATTCTGGATGTGTTCATTATTTTTCATTTTCAGAATTGTATTTATCCCTCTACTCTATAGTAGTAGTAGACTACAGGCAACATACTGTTTCATCCTCCCAAATTCTGGATGTGTTCATTATTTTTCATTTTCGGGCATTGTAGAATGTAGTCTACACTCCATTCTTGCAATCAAATTCAGGAACCATGAAGTAGGCGCCGCTTTTTGTTTCAAACGGCGAAATTTCATTAGTGGAGGGAACATTTCCAATTAGTTGACGTGTGCTTTCTGATAATATATAATAAAAAATTGTTTTTGTGTTGTTTGGTGCCAGTTTTTATGAAAATGTATAAGGTAAGTGTTCAAAGTTTACTATGTTATTACATTTTTGTTATTGAATATTTTGATTGTTATTTTTGTTTGATGAGTTGTTTTATGTGCGTATCCTGTAGGCTACATTATGCAGAAAGGGTAACGATGTCATATGAATACTGCGAATATTTACACTGGGAATTATTTTGTTTTAGAATGGCTCACCGACGCGTTCTTAATGAGAACGAGATTGCAGAAGCGATCCAAAATGATTCTACGAGTGAAGATGGTCTAGGCTTTGATGACGACAGTTTGGCAGACCCCGATTTTGACCCGGATTTCGGAGAGTTTGGAGGGTTTTTGATGGGTGAATTCGATATCGACGGGTTAATAGACAGCTTGGATGATAACGACCGTAAATCTAATTCTAAGATAAAAGCGGAACGGACTCCGTCTTGTTCAGATATTACAGACACCTTAGGTCCCATTGCAAAACGATCAAAGTTTGGAAATCTAACATTGCGGTGGAAGAAGAAGAACCTAGAGCTGAATGCTCAGCAGTTGGCTTTTATTGGTAATGAGACATTGAGTACAGATATCTTCGATCTTGAAACTCCTATACAGTTCTATCTCTACCTATTTTCACCAGAACTTATAAACAAAATTTCTGAAGAGACAAATCTCTATTTAGTACAGAAAAATCCCAACAACAGTTTTTGTGTAACTGAGACAGAAATTCGAAATTTTATGGATCTGGTTTATATTTTTTTTTGTATTGTATTTATTTCATTTTCATTTCATTTTCGCACAGAAAGCATAATAGCATTACAATAATTCATTGAGCTAATAATAAAGAAATAATTAGGTGACATTTTTATTTTTTTACATTTAGTAATAAAATAGTTTTAATGCCACTTCGTGGAACTATAAAATTATAAATAATACAATTTATGGGTGGGGTGACCATATTACTTGTAATAAGCGAAAAAAAGAGAAAAAGAAAGATTTTTGCCAAAAAGTGTATAAAATAAATGCAAGGAAAATTCAATATACATATATGTAAAAAAAAACAAAAGTTAAGATACAAAAGTTCCAAAAAAAGAGAAGAAAAAAAAAACACAAAAGTAAGGAACAGAAAAAATTGAATGGATATCTTAATTTAGATAAAAACCTTATTTTACACCAGATTATTAGATAAGATGTATTCTATACAATTAAAGTCTAGATCAAACAGCCAATATTTTACGCATTTAAGAAATTTTTTTGGGTTTGTAGTTGATCTCAAAGATTGTGGAAGATTGTTGAATAAACGACAGGATGAAATCTCGTAGAAATTACGATACGCGGTTGTACGGAAATGGGGAACGGTCACAACATTTGCAAAGTTTCTGCGTAAATTATAGTCCGGAATTAATCTGCAGCTAAGGTTTCCTGAACGCATAAAAAAGATCTTTAATACCTTGTAACAATATAAATGGCGAACTGGAAGAATTCTTAAGTCACGAAACAATGGAAGGCTAGAGTGAAGACGGCTTTTATTGCATATTTTCCTTAGTACACTTTTTTGTAAAATTAGTAAGGGATGGATCTTGTTCATATATGTACCTCCCCAGCATACAATACCGTATTGAAGTTTAGAATGAACAATTCCGTAATAAATAATAGTTAGCAGTTTTTTGGAGCATAATTTTTCAGAAAGTAAAAATGACGAAGTGTGTTAAATAAATATCTTTTCAAAGACTCTGTGTGTATACTAAAAGACATCTTCGAGTCAATTATAAGTCCCAGGTATTTATACTCATGCACTGCTTCAATCTGAAAACATTTATCACTGCAATTATTGCTGTAATAAAACATTTGTCGCGGAGGGCAAAAGTCACAATTGAACCATTCCAATCCGAATCTATTACAATCCGCAGCGTGGAAATAAATATCCAGAAAAGTGCACGATGAGTTAGACGAAGTAAAAGGCATTAGTTTAGTTTTTGAGCTGATTTCTAATCTGTGTTCAGAAAACCAGATTCTTAGGAGACTGAGATCAAAATAAATATCGCAGATTAAATCTAAAGGACTGTTGGAGGCATATGAGTAACCTACATCATCCGCAAAAGCTGTCACTTTTCCTCTAAAATTCTGTTCAAACAGTGAGTTAATGTAAACAAGAAACAAATTTGGTCCCAGCACAGATCCTTGAGGAACTCCGACATTGAAAATTTTGATCTCACTTCTGGTACCATCAGACTTAACTCTTTGAGACCGGTTTGACAGGTAAGATCTAAGCCAGTTCAACATGAAACCTCTAAACCCGATTCTTTCGATTTTTTCTAATAAAATGGAATGCTTAACCATATCGAAGGCCTTGGTGATATCAACAAATAGACCTGCAGTGAACTTTATGTTATCAAGGGACGAAAAAATATTTGAACAAAATTTAAGAAGAGCGTCCTCAGTAGACTTGCCCTTCTGAAAACCCCATTGCAATGGACTGAAAAATTTCACTTTTTTCAGAAAAGACACTATCCTAACTTTGACGACCTTTTCAAAGACTTTGCTCAAAGTAGGGAGTAGAGAAATAGGTCTATAGTCCTTCATTTCATCTGCAGAACCTTTTTTAAATAAAGGTAAAACATCAGCACATTTGAGAGCATCTGGGAAGACTCCTGTGGTCACACTGCGGTTAAAGATTACGGCTAGAACATCAACCACATAGCAAGCAATACGTTTTAGCATTACATTCGAAATGCCGTCGAAACTACTAGCTGCGAGTTTTTTAATGACCCGATCGCCTTTAAAATTTCAAGTGCAGTGATAGACTCGAAGGCAAAACTATTATTCTGTCGCGGATCGGCCAGAATGAATACATCGGTACAATGAATGCAACTGTTTCCTATATATTGCGATGAAGTACTATCGGCAACAGATGTGAAATATGCATTGAAGGCATTAGCAATGTCAGATTTGCTAGAATACTCATGATTATTCCCACGAAAAGTTTTTGCGGTAGTGGAAGACTTGTTCAAAATATTATTTATCAGTTTCCATTCCGATTTTAAATTGCCTTTTACTGAAATAAATTTATTGCGGTAATAGTTATCACGGCAGGTAGGAATTTTAATTTTAAGCTCATGACAAATCTTTTGATAGCTTTTTTTCGATCTTAGATTTGAAGGGTTTTTCGAACACTTTACCCTTATTTTATGTTTCCTTTTAATTATTTTGATAAGATAAGTTGAAATCCAAGGTTTCAGCCTTATATTACCTTTTTTCAGACTCAAAGAGAAGGAACAGTTTGATATAAGCCTATTTAAAGAAGAAATAAACATATCATAAGCAACAGAAGCATTGTTTTCATTGTACACATCATCCCAAGACTCATGGAAAAGAAGGTGCTTAAGTTTTACAAAATCGATTTTTGACCTTTTTTTGAGCGACATTTACACTTGGGGTTTTGTTTAAGTTAGAGCAAGTATCTAGTAACAGCCCTGTCATAGAATGATCCGTAATTTTTAAATCCAGGATACATTTTTCAAAAATTAGATCACAATGCGAAGACCGAGCATAAATGTGGTCCAAACATGTATTCGAGGCCAATCTAGTAGGTTCGTTAATGACGCTGGTTAGACCATGCGAAGCTAATAGGGCTAAGTAATTAGAAATTGTTTCAGACTTTTCCAATAAGTTTATATTAAAATCACCTAAGATAACTAAATTATTTGATTTGAGGTTATCTAAAAGGCGAGAAAATTCTTTAATAAAAGTTACAACACTGAACGAATGTTATCTATAAACACACAGAAACAGATAATTTGTATGACTTATACTAACAGAAACTTTCAAAATGTCTGCTGTCATAAAGTCTACACAACTCACTTCATTAATCTTATAAGTTTCTTTAATAAAGCAGCCGACACCGCCTGCAGCATATTTTTCATTTGGATTTGCTAAGAACACAAAACCAGGCAAATAATAGTCATGTAACTCAAACCCATAAATCCAAATTTCGGAAACAAAAACAATATCCGGTCTACAAGAGAATGACTCAAGATGTGCCACAAGAGATGAAAAATTTTCTCTCAAGCTTCTAATATTCTGGTGTATAACAAATATCTTATTTTTGCAGTAAGCGCTGTTTGCCAATACATTTTCAAGGTTTTTGCAATTGACATTGAGGGTGTGAAAGTCATCTTTTTGGTTTTTATGTTAAAGTTCATTTATGTATATTAAGTAATTAAAATTGGTGAAATATATTTAAATGACAGCAAGATCATGGAATGATCTCACTGAAATTACTTTTCCACCCTCTTGTTTTCTAATAAGTATCTGATTGTTATTAAACCATACGTATTTATAATTTTTTCGCTTCCTTACTTCTTTCTGCACGAACAGTGCCCGAGTGTACGGAGTAAATGCATCATTGATGTAAATCCTGGTTTTCCTACAGCCGCCATTGTTTCCGTTTTGTTCTGTATCGTTGTAATTTTTCTCGCTGGAAATTTGGATGTTTTTCTTCTTTCTCTTAGCGCTCATGATGGTCCGCTTCAGCGACGGATCGGAAAACTTCACACAGAACACTGCGGTCTTACCACCGCAGTGTACAACCGTCAGCTTATGAAATATCTTGAATCACGGAAGCTTATCAATGACCGCCAATACGGTTTCCGCAGCAACAGATCCACTGGTGATATGATGGCATATCTCGCTGAAAAGTGGAATCACTCGCTTCACCAAGCAGGTGAAAGCAAAATTGTTGCACTGGATATTTCGAAAGCATTTGACAGGGTTTGGCATGAAGCCCTTTTGTCGAAAATGCGTGCTTTTGGGATCGATGAGTCTCTCTTATAATGGATTAGAAGCCACATTTCGAATCGTTCAATTCAAGTTGTTTTGGACGGATTCAAGTCTGATACTCACTTTGTAAATGCCGGTGTTCCCGAGGGCTCCGTTTTGTCTCCGACACTCTTTCTTATTTTTATAAATGATCTCTTGTCTGTTACTCCTAATCCAATTCACTCCTTCGCTGACGACAGTACCCTCAGCTTCTCATATTCGTTCACCAGTTTACGACCCTGCACTTCGGTTGTAGATAATGAGCGGCAGCGTATGTTAAGCTCATTAAATTCCGATATCGACAGCATCATCCAATGGAATAAAAACAATAGAGTGGAATTTAATACTTCCAAAACACAATGCTGTCTCTTGTCATTAAAGCGTATAAATAACCCGCAGCCATTATCCATGAATGGCACTTGCATCTCAGAAACTGAAAAGCTTTCTATCCTGGGTATGAGTGTTGCTCACAATCTTAATTGGAGCGACTATATATTCAGTGTCGCCAAGAATGCTGCGAAATGCCTAGGATTCTTATATAGATGCAAGAAATAATTCTCTCCCTTAGATCTGGCTACAATCTATAAGGCGTTCATTCGCCCCAAATTAGAGTTTAACGCTCATGTCTGGTCCGGTGCTTCCAAGACCTCATTGCACTTACTAGACAGAATACAAAAACGAGCCATAAAACTGATAGGTGACTCCAGCATTACCAAAACATTAGACTCACTGGAACACCGAAGGAATGTTACCTGCCTCTCCCTGTTTTATCGTTACTACCACTAAAAATGCTCTGATGAAATAGCCAGTTGCATTCCGCCTCTTCAACATTTCTCCCGCAATACACGTCTCTCTAGGAATGCTCACCAATATACTCTGAAGCCCGCTTTCGGACGTACTGTCAAATATAGAGAATCTTTCATTAACCGAACCACACGAATCTGGAACTCCCTGCCGGATTCGGTTTTTCCCCCTCAATGCAACATGCAAGCATTTAAGATCAATGTCCATCGGCATCTCCTCTATTCCTCTTCCTCTATACCTTCTGCCCGCACTGTGTCGCCGACATAATAAGGTTATTAGACCTTGAGTGCGCGCAAATTATTAAAAAAAAAAAAAAAAATGTGCTAAACTCGGTTTGAGGCCCCATGTTTTTCCAAAGGCTACCTTGCACAAAAATAGTGCCACGTAGGCCTTTTTTATTATTTCCTTAATATTTTCTCTCGAGTCCAAGATTATGCCAAGATATTTGGCAGATTTTCCATGGATCGGATCTTTTCCTTGTAAAGAGTACTACCTCTGTTTTCGCTGGACTTACTCCCAGGCCTCGTCCCTTGACCCAGTTATCCACCAACATCAGTGCAAAGCTTAATCTGTCGCTGAGGACCTGCGGACATTTTTCAGAGACTAAAATGGCAATGTCATCGGCGTAGGTCGTGACATTAAAACCGTCTCTAGAATCTTGACCATTCCGTCGACCACAAGGAGCCCTAGGAGGGGCGACAGAACGCCACCTTGTGGTGTACCTCTATTTACGCTCACCCTTCCCTTTGCTCTCCCCATCGCCGAATTTATTATACGAGTACCCACCATTTGCCCAATCCAACTGCATACACCCGGGTTTATTTTATTATTTTTTTTTTTTTAGAGACTCGCGCAGGTTCAAGAGTTTTTCGTATTCTCTTATGATGTGTTGACACACACAACCTGAACGGAGTGCAGTGGTTGGGGTCGTTGGTGTTCGTTGGTTTTCGTTGGTTTTCGTTCACTACTCTCAGGGGTGGTTGTCCTAGGCCTAGATAGGACGAGAGCCAACCAAATTCCGCGTTGGTTATAGTCCGTAGTAATTCGTTCAAGCACCCGGGTTTATTTGGGCCATATAAAGGCTGGACACTATTGCCTCGGTACTAACGTTATTGTATCTTTCATTGTTTATAACGCAGATGAGCCGAACGAAGATTGATGACGAAAGATGTGCATTTGTTAATGTTCCGTTGTATATGTATAATTTTAGTGTAGACTATGGATGTTTTTTTTTTTTTGGTCCCGAATTGAATTCAGTTTTTTGGTTTGATAAAATAAAATATGTTTAAAAAAAAAATGCATTCATTAAAAGGTACCTAAAGAAAAAAACACGGGATGTATGCAGATTGTTAATGTACTTATCCGTTGAAGTTTCACTTCCACTATGTGTCCCAGCACACATTTTTTCATTATAACTCATTGTTGCTTATAAGCTACATTCCCTTTTTTATAACATTGTTAATAAATAATTAATAAATTCAAAATCTTAAAAAGTGCGTGTTTGTTTTTTATTCATAGATCTATCCGATCCAACTTTTTTTTTTTTTAATTTGGAGATCTTGAGTTATAGAGGGTTATAACATATTCCATTTTCGGTTTGTATCGATTCTTAGAATTCGAATATATTGTTGCGGAGATGCAAGCGGACCGTTAAGTTCGAAAACTCTCTGGAAGCGGGGATGGGAATGATTTCAATTTCCAATTGAATTGTCAGAGCGTTCTAGAGATTTCCTATGGGGAACTTCCAACGGCGAACGTTCGAGATGGTGGACCGAGAGCTATATAAGCGCGAACACTCGCCCTCGACATTCATTCAGTTTGTGGTATAAAACAGCGTGTGACAAGTCGGTGTGATCAACCAAGGTGAAAAGAAAAGCTTTCAATAAAAGTTTGTGTATTGTGTAATAAAATTTAAAGTGGATAGTATTGGATAATAAAGTTTAAAGTGGATAGTATTGGATAATAAAGAAAAGTGGTGAAGCTACACAGATAATTGATCTGTGGTGTAAGAATTAAAAGTGTGTGTGTTTCAATTTAAATAAAAAGGACAATTGTAGTTTATCGCAATCCAGTGGTGCGAACCCTATTTGGTGTGGGGATCGAATAAATTCGTAACATTTGGTGTCAGAAGTGGGATTGCGAGTAAACGAGTGAAACTTTATTTCAGTTGTGAAGTGAATCATTGCAAAAGTGAGAAAATGGTAAAATTGGAAAAGTTGACAATTGAACAACTGAAAAGAGAGCTGGATGCTCGGGAATTATCCACAGTGGGAAGTAAAGCCAACCTGGTGGAGAGACTGCGATCAGCGTTGCAGGAAGAAGGTTTCGACTGGGAGAATCACGAGTTCGGGGTGGAGAAGCCGTCGACATCTACTGAGCCAGCGTTCGATATGCAGCACATTCTCGCGGCTCTTAATGCTATGAGTCAAAAGATGGAGGAAAATTCCGCGGCCGTAAGCAGAAAGTTGGAGGAAAATTCCGCTTCTCTGAGTCAGAAACTGGAGGAAAATTCCATTTCCCTGAGCCAGAAACTAGATCAAAGGCTGGAGGAAAATTCCGTTGCCGTAAATAGAAAGTTGGAAGAAAATTCCACTTCCCTGGGCCAGAAGCTGGAGACGTTAGAAGGGATGCTAGAGAACAATCGAGAAAGCCTAAGGAACATCCAGCAGACAGTCAACGATCGATTCCAGGACGTCGAAGAAACAATCGAGACATTAGAATCGCGGTTCGACAAGAAGGTTCTAGATCTCGAGAATAATCAAGAAAAGAGAATCGAGACACTAGAATCGAGGCTCGACAAGAAGGTTCTAGAACTCGAAAATAATCAAGAAAAGATAATCGAGGCTATGGAATCGAGGTTCGACAAGAAGGTTCTGGAACTCGAGAAAACCGTCCAGAACGTTCAGCGTCAAGGAATCGTTGTACCGACTGCAGCATCGAAATTCACAGCTCCCAACTTTGACGGCACGAGCGCATTTAACATCTTTAAGCTCCAGTTCGAGACAACAGCGGAACGGAATCAATGGGGAGAAGAAGATCGTGTGGCCGCTCTAGTAATTTCGCTTAAAGCCGAAGCAGCTGGTGTTCTACAGACCATCCCGGAGACCCAGAGAAGGAACTACACAGCCATATGGGAAGCTCTTCATCGAAGATACGGCAGTGAGCACATGCAGGAGATGCACAAGCTGGAACTTAAAGGACGCAAGCGGCGTGGAAACGAGACCATCCAACAGTATGCTGCTGACATCGAGAGGCTATCCCATCTTGCCTACGCGGACGTTCCAGTTGATGTGGTGGAGAAGCTAAAAACGGATTCTTTCATCCAAGGGCTCAGGGACCCCGACACGCAACGAAGCTTGATTCTCCTGCCGAAGACGTCTTTCAAGGAGACAGTTGCCAGCGCTCTCGCATGTGAAACATCGCTCTTGATATGCCGACCTTCCATCAAATTACGGCGCATATCTCAAGACCAGGATAGTTCCAGAACAACAACGGCGAGTAGGAGTGGTTCATTCCCGGGTAGATGCTACATCTGTGACCAGCAGGGGCACATTGCGAGGAACTGCCGCCTGGGAAGAAAGCGTTCGAGGTCTAGTTCGCCAAAAGGAGACCATGGGAGTGAACGCGACCGTGGAGTTGCAAAAGGTGCACCTAACAATCCGTTAAACTAAAACGAGTCAGTGCAGAGGGGCGTGCGCTGGCTCCCACATTGGAGTGCCCCAGCATCCTCGTATCCCGAATCTGTAGGGGTGCAACCAGCCTAGTCATCGAGGGAACGATGGACGGGCGACGATATCTGCTGACGTTGGACACGGGCGCAACTCATTCAGTCATCCGAAGCGGATTGGTTTCTGACATCGAACCATTTTCCGAGGTAAGGCTTCGTACAGTAACTGGTGAGAAGGCGGAAGTTAAGGGAAAGGTCCAGAAAAGAGTTACAATGGGGACCATCGAGTTTCAGCATGATTTCATCGTTGCGGACATCACTGATGACATCATAATCGGCGTCGACTTCATGATTAGGCATGGCTTCACATTGGACCTCAACCAAAAAGTGATGAAGTATGGCAACTTGGAGCTCCCATTAACAATAGATAGTGGACAAGGTAACAAGGTCAGGCGAATAGTCGTGCAAGCGCGCCAAACAGTTCCCCCGAATGCGGAAGCTGTGGTTTGGGCAAAGACAGAAGAGGATGCGGGGACAAGCCGAATGTAGATGGTCGAACCCGACAAAAGAAATCGACCCAGCGATATAGTTGTTGGAAGGGCTCTCGTGGAACCCCGACAAGACCAATTGGTTCCAGTACGAGTCCTGAATCCTGCAAGTACACCTAGGACAATACACAAGGGAACAACGATCGCTCAATGCCAAGAAGCTGCCGCTATTGTGAACTGCGAAGACCAGAAACATCAGGAAATCCAGAACAACAAACCGCTCTTGAAAACAATGGCCAGAGAGTGGACGCAACATCTAGTGGAGAAGCAAAAAAGTAAAGCACTCTCCCTGCTTCGTAAATATTGGACAGTTTTTGCAGATGGTAAGAACATCAATTGTGAAGCACAGAATAGACACAGGGGACTCTAGACCAACCGAGGAGGGTACCTTTGGCGAAAGAAGGCGAGGTGATCAAACTAATCGACGAGATGGAAAAGGAGGGCGTGATCGAACCATCTGCAAGCCCATGGAGTTCTCCAGTAGTGCTAGTTAAGAAGAAGGATGGAAGCACCCGATTCTGCGTTGACTATAGGAAGCTCAACGACGTCACGAAAAAGGACAGCTATCCTTTACCAAGAATCGACGACACCTTGCACACACTATCTGGTGCAAAGTGGTTCTCGACGCTGGACTTGCAAAGCGGATACTGGCAAATAAAGCTTGACCAGCAAGACAAGGAAAAGACCGCGTTCACCGCCGGGGGAGAGTTGTGGCAATTCACTGTGATGCCCTTCGGTCTTTGCAATGCGCCAGCCACATTCGAAAGACTTATGAACCGGGTGCTAAGAGGACTTCACTGGAGGACTTGCCTTGTATATCTGGAAGACATAATTGTCATGGGCAAGGATTTCGATGATCACCTTAAGAAGCTTGAAGAGGTACTGGAACGTATTCAAGCAGCCGGACTGAAATTGAGCCCGAAGAAATGTTCGCTCTTCCAAAACGAGGTGAAGTACTTGGGACATGTGGTGACTGCAGAAGGAGTCCACACAGACGAAGAGAAAATCTCGGCGGTTACGGAATGGCCGCGGCCGAAGAATCTTCATGAGTTAAGGTCATTCCTGGGACTTTGCACGTATTACAGGCGATTCATCCCAGGATTTGCAAACGTTGCCAGCAGTTTGCACGAGCTCACCAAAAAGAATCGGCCATTCAAGTGGGAGAAGCCGCAGGAGGAAGCGTTCATTCACCTGAAGGAATTGCTCTGCAGTGTGCAGATTCTTGCATATCCTGTCCCGGAGGAAAAGTTCATTTTGGACACAGATGCGAGCGGACATGGAATCGGAGGAGTACTCTCTCAAATGATTGACGGGCGGGAGCGGGTCATCGCTTACTACAGTAGGATCCTATCGAAGCCGGAGAGGAACCACAGTGTAACTAGGAGGGAGCTTTTAGCCGTGGTCGACTGTGTCAAGCATTTCCACAAATATCTCTATGGCCAAGCTTTTCATCTTAGGACGGACCACGCAGCGTTGAGGTGGTTGCTGCAGTTCAAAAACCCGGAGGGCCAGCTTGCTAGATGGATAGAGAGAATCCAGAGTTATGACTTCAGTATCGAACACCGGAAGGGAAGCAGTCATGGAAATGCGGATGCATTATCGAGGCGACCTTGCGATGTTGAATGCAAACATTGTTCACGCGCCGAGACCAAGGAACAGGTCACCGACATCCGTTGTTTCCAGGTGCTGCCAGAAGATTCCTGGACTGTCGAGAAGGTCGGAAGGAAGCAGCGAGAAGATGCCGATCTGGCAGTCATCATCGACTACCAAGAACGAGGTTTTCGACCAAGTTGGCGGCAAATATCCAGTGAAAGCCCAATCGTGAAAGCTTACTGGGCTCAATGGCAGAGTTTGAAGCTGAAGAACGGTTGACTCTACCGCAGTTGGGAAAATGAGGACGGGAACATTGTAAACGACCTGCTGGTAATTCCGAAAGGACAAATCGAAGAGGTCATCCGAGAATACCATGAGGTACCAAGCGGGGGTCATCTTGGTGTTAACAAGACTGTAGAAAAGATCAAGAGACGTTTCTACTGGGTAGGATGCCATGAGTCGGTTACGCGTTTCATTCGCAGGTGTGAACAGTGTGCGAAGGCAAAGGGTCCAGTTAGGAAAACTCGAGGAAATATGCAGCAGTACAATGTTGGAGCACCGTTCGAACTTATCGCAATGGACATTGCAGGCCCATTCCCAACGAGCAACGCTGGAAACAAGTACGCGCTAGTGGTGATCGATTACTTCAGCAAGTGGCCTGAGGTGTTTTGCATCCCGAACCAGGAAGGCAAAACCATTTCGGATGCATTCGTGAATAACTGGGTTTCGCGTTATGGAGTACCAATGGAACTGCACTCAGACCAAGGGAGAAACTTCGAGTCGTCGGTGTTCAAAGAACTCTGTGACATGCTAGCTATCAGAAAGACGCGGACAACACCATTACACCCACAATCTGATGGCATGGTCGAAAGGTTCAACCGGACGATGGAGGAATACCTGAGAAAAGTCGTCGTCGGAGATCAGAAGGACTGGGATGAACATCTTCCCCTTTTCTTAATGGCATACCGTTCGGCACAGCACAATTCAACGGCAACAACACCCGCCGAAGCCATTTTTGGAACTGATCTCCGACTTCCATCGGACTTGAAGTTCGGCGTGGTACTACCGACAACTAGCGCCAGGGAAGACTTCGTAACCGAAAAGAAGGAACAGCTGAACTCCATCCATCAGTTCATCCGGGAGCGAATGAACTTGGTCAGCGATAAAATGAAGGCGCGATACGACTTGAGGGCGAATACTTCTGGATTCGAGACCGGACAATTGGTATTGCTGTACAACCCACAACGGAAAAAAGGCTTGTGCCCCAAATTGCAATCAGCCTGGGACGGACCATATGAGGTCATCAAGAAACTCAATGACGTGGTATACCGGATACAACAGATGGGAAACAGTCGGGCGAAGTATAAAATTGTCCACGTAGAGAGGTTAGCACCATATTACGGAGAAGGATCCAATCGCTTGTTCGAGGACGAACAAGTTTAGGAGGAGGGCAGTGTTGCGGAGATGCAAGCGGACCGTTAAGTTCGAAAACTCTCTGGAAGCGGGGATGGGAATGATTTCAACTTCCAATGGAATTGTCAGAGCGTTCTAGAGATTTCCTTTGGGGAACTTCCAACGGCGAACGTTCGAGATGGTGGACCGAGAGCTATATAAGCGCGAACACTCGCCCTCGACATTCATTCAGTTTGTGGTATAAAACAGCGTGTGACAAGTCGGTGTGATCAACCAAGGTGAAAAGAAAAGCTTTCAATAAAGGTTTGTGTATTGTGTAATAAAGTTTAAAGTGGATAGTATTGGATAATAAAGTTTAAAGTGGATAGTATTGGATAATAAAGAAAAGTGGTGAAGCTACACAGATAATTGATCTGTGGTGAAAGAATTAAAAGTGTGTGTGTTTCAATTTAAATAAAAAGGACAATTGTAGTTTATCGCAATCCAGTGGTGCGAACCCTATTTGGTGTGGGGATCGAATAAATTCGTAACAATATTGTTCACAGATCAATTATCTGTGTAGCTTCACCACTTTTCTTTATTATCCAATACTATCCACTTTAGACTTTATTATCCAATACTATCCACTTTAAACTTTATTACACAATACACAAACCTTTATTGAAAGCTTTTCTTTTCACCTTGGTTGATCACACCGACTTGTCACACGCTGTTTTATACCACAAACTGAATGAATGTCGAGGGCGAGTGTTCGCGCTTATATAGCTCTCGGTCCACCATCTCGAACGTTCGCCGTTGGAAGTTCCCCATCGGAAATCTCTAGAACGCTCTGACAATTCCATTGGAAGTTGACATCATTCCAATCCCCACTTCCAGAGAGTTTTCGAACTTAACGGTCCGCTTGCATCTCCGCAACACTGCCCTCCTCCTAAACTTGTTCGTCCTCGAACAAGCGATTGGACCCTTCTCCGTAATATGGTGCTAACCTCTCTACGTGGACAATTTTATACTTCGCCCGTCTGTTTCCCATCTGCTGTATCCGGTATACCACGTCATTGAGTTTCTTGATGACCTCATATGGTCCGTCCCAGGCTGATTGCAATTTGGGGCACAAGCCTTTCTTCCGTTGTGGGTTGTACAGCAATACCAATTGTCCGGTCTCGAATCCAGAAGTATTCGCCCTCAAGTCGTATCGCGCCTTCATTTTATCGCTGACCAAGTTCAGTCGCTCCCGGATGAACTGATGGATAGAGTTCAGCTGTTCTTTCTTTTCGGTTACGAAGTCTTCCCTGCCGCTAGTTGTCGGTAGTACCACGCCGAACTTCAAGTCCGATGGAAGTCGGAGATCAGTTCCAAAAATGGCTTCGGCGGGTGTTGTTGCCGTTGAATTGTGCTGTGCCGAACGGTATGCCATTAAGAAAAGGGGAAGATGTTCATCCCAGTCCTTCTGGTCTCCGACGACGACTTTTCTCAGGTATTCCTCCATCGTCCGGTTGAACCTTTCGACCATGCCATCAGATTGTGGGTGTAATGGTGTTGTCCGCGTCTTTCTGATACCTAGCATGTCACAGAGTTCTTTGAACACCGACGACTCGAAGTTTCTCCCTTGGTCTGAGTGCAGTTCCATTGGTACTCCATAACGCGAAACCCAGTTATTCACGAATGCATCCGAAATGGTTTTGGCTTCCTGGTTCGGGATGCAAAACACCTCAGGCCACTTGCTGAAGTAATCGATCACCACTAGTGCGTACTTGTTTCCAGCGTTGCTCGTTGGGAATGGGCCTGCAATGTCCATTGCGATACGTTCGAACGGTGCTCCAACATTGTACTGCTGCATATTCCCTCGAGTTTTCCTAACTGGACCCTTTGCCCTCGCACACTGTTCACACCTGCGAATGAAACGCGTAACCGACTCATGGCATCCTACCCAGTAGAAACGTCTCTTGATCTTTTCTACAGTCTTGTTAACACCAAGATGACCCCCGCTTGGTCCCTCGTGGTATTCTCGGATGACCTCTTCGATTTGTCCTTTCGGAATTACCAGCAGATCGTTTACAATGTTCCCGTTCTCACTTTCCCAACTGCGGTAGAGGCAACCGTTCTTCAGCTTCAAACTCTGCCATTGAGCCCAGTAAGCTTTCACGATTGGGCTTTCACTGGATATTTGCTGCCAACTTGGTCGAAAACCTCGTTCTTGGTAGTCGATGATGACTGCCAGATCGGCATCTTCTCGCTGCTTCCTTCCGACCTTCTCGACAGTCCAGGAATCTTCTGGCAGCACCTGGAAACAACGGATGTCGGTGACCTGTTCCTTGGTCTCGGCGCGTGAGCAATGTTTGCATTCAACATCGCAAGGTCGCCTCGATAATGCATCCGCATTTCCATGACTGCTTCCCTTCCGGTGTTCGATACTGAAGTCATAACTCTGGATTCTCTCTATCCATCTAGCAAGCTGGCCTTCCGGGTTTTTGAACTGCAGCAGCCATCTCAACGCTGCGTGGTCCGTCCTTAGATGAAAAGCTTGGCCATAGAGATATTTGTGGAAATGCTTGACACAGTCGACCACGGCTAAGAGCTCCCTCCTAGTTACACAGTAGTTCCTCTCCGGCTTCGATAGGATCCTACTGTAGTAAGCGATGACCCGCTCTCGCCCGTCAATCATTTGAGAGAGTACTCCTCCGATTCCATGTCCGCTCGCATCGGTGTCCAAAATAAACTTTTCCCCCGGGACAGGATATGCAAGGACCTGCGCACTGCAGAGCAATTCCTTCAGGTGAATGAACGCTTCCTCCTGCGGCTTCTCCCACTTGAATGACCGATTCTTTTTGGTGAGCTCGTGCAAACTGCTGGCAACGTTTGCAAATCCTGGGATGAATCGCCTGTAATATGTGCAAAGTCCCAGGAATGACCTTAACTCATGAAGATTCTTCGGCCGCGGCCATTCCTTAACCACTGAGATTTTCTCTTCATCTGTATGGACTCCTTCTGCAGTCACCACATGTCCCAAGTACTTCACCTCGTTCTGGAAGAGCGAACATTTCTTCGGGCTCAATTTCAATCCAGCTGCTTGAATACGTTCCAGTACCTCTTCAAGCTTCTTAAGGTGATCGTCGAAATCCTTGCCCATGACAATTATGTCATCCAGATAGACAAGGCAAGTCCTCCAGTGAAGTCCTCTTAGTACCCGGTTCATAAGTCTCTCGAATGTGGCTGGCGCATTGCAAAGACCGAAGGGCATCACAGAGAACTGCCACAACTCTCCCCCGGCGGTGAACGCGGTCTTTTCCTTGTCTTGCTGGTCAAGCTCTATTTGCCAGTATCCACTTTGCAAGTCCAGCGTCGAGAACCACTTTGCACCAGATAGTGTGTCCAAGGTGTCGTCGATTCTCGGTAAAGGATAGCTGTCCTTCTTCGTGACGTCGTTCAGCTTCCTATAGTCCACGCAGAATCGGGTGCTTCCATCCTTCTTCTTAACAAGCACTACTGGCGAACTCCATGGGCTTGCAGATAGTTCGATCACGCCCTCCTTTTCCATCTCGTCGATTAGTTTGATCACCTCGCCTTCTTTCGCCAAAGGTACCCTCCTCGGTGGTTGCCGGATCGGTCTAGATTCCCCTGTGTCTATTCTGTGCTTCACAATTGATGTTCTTCCACAGTTCTTACCATTTGCAAAAACTGTCCAATACTTACGGAGCAGGGAGAGTGCTTTACTTTTCTGATTCTCCACTAGGTGTTGCGTCCACTCTCTGGCCATTGTTTTTAAGAAGGCTTTGTTGGACTGGATTTCCTGTTGTTTCTTATCTTCCCAGTTCATAACGGTGGCAGCTTCTTGGCATTGAGCGATCGTTGTTCCCTTGTGTATTGTCCTGGGTGTACTGGCAGGATTCAGGACTCGTACTGGAACCAATTGGTCTTGTCGGGGTTCCACCAGAGCCCTTCCAACAATGATATCGCTGGGTCGATTTCGTTTGTCGGGTTCGACCACCCACATTCGGCTTGTCCCCGCATCCTCTTCTATCTTTGCCCAAACCACAGCTTCTGCATTCGGGGGAACTGTTTGGCGCGCTTGCACGACTATTCGCCTGACCTTGTTACCTTGCCCATTATCCATTCTTAATGGGAGCTCCAAGTTGCCATACTTCATCACTTTTTGGTTGAGGTCCAATGTGAAGCAATGCCTAATCATGAAGTCGACGCCGATTATGATGTCATCAGTGATGTCCGCAACGATGAAATCATGCTGAAACTCGACGGTACCCATCGTAATTCTTTTCTGGACCTTTCCCCTAACTTCCGCCTTCTCACCAGTTACTGTACGAAGCCTTACCTCGGAAAATGGTTCGATGCCAGAAACCAGTCCGCTTCGGATGACTGAATGAGTTGCGCCCGTGTCCAAAGTCAGCAGATATCGTCGCCCGTCCATCGTTCCCTCGGTGACTAGGCTGGTTGCACCCCTACAGATTCGGGATACGAGGATGCTGGGGCACTCCAATGTGGGAGCCAGCGCACGCCCCTCTGCACTGACTCGTTTTAGTTTAACGGATTGTTAGGTGCACCTTTTGCACCTCCACGGTCGCGTTCACTCC
Organism: Eumerus sabulonum; assembly: GCA_951905685.1. Taxonomy (NCBI): domain Eukaryota; kingdom Metazoa; phylum Arthropoda; class Insecta; order Diptera; family Syrphidae; genus Eumerus; species Eumerus sabulonum. Next base: position 93,979,240 of record OX645060.1, read on the forward strand.
CATGGTCTCTTTTTGGCGAACTAGACCTCGAACGCTTTCTTCGCAGGCGGCAGTTCCTCGCAATGTGCCCCTGCTGGTCGCAGATGTAGCATCTACCCGGGAATGACCACTCCTACTCGCCGTTGTTGTTCTGGAACTATCCTGGTCTTGAGATATGCGCCGTAGTTTGATGGAAGGTCGGCATATCAAGAGCGATGTTTCACATGCGAGAGCGCTGGCAACTGCCTCCTTGAAAGATGTCTTCGGCAGGAGAATCAGGCTTCGTTGCGTATCGGGATCCCTTAGCCCTTGGATGAAGGAATCCGTTTTTAGTTTCTCCACCACATCAACTGGAACATCCGCGTAGGCTAGATGAGACAGCCTCTCGATATCGGCAGCGTACTGCTGGATGGTCTCGTTTCCACGCTGCTTGCGTCCTTTGAGTTCCAGCTTGTGCATCTCCTGCATGTGCTCACTGCCGTATCTTCGATGAAGAGCATCCCATATGGCTGTGTAGTTCCTTCTCTGGGTCTCCGGGATGGTCTGTAGAACGTCAGCTGCTTCACCTTTAAGGGAAATCACTAGGGCAGCCACACGATCTTCCTCTCCCCATTGATTCCGTTCCGCTGTTGTCTCGAACTGGAGCTTAAAGATGTTAAAAGCGCTCTTGCCGTCGAAATTGGGAGCTGTGAATTTTGATGCTGCAGTCGGTACGACGATTCCTTGATGCTGTACGTTCTGGATAGTTTTCTCGAGTTCCAGAACCTTTTTGTCGAACCTCGATCCCAGTGTCTCGATTATCTTTTCTTGATTGTTTTCGAGATCTAGAACCTTCTTGTCGAACCTCGATTCTAATGTCTCGATTACCTTTTCCTGGTTACTTTCCAGATCGAGAACCTTCTTGTCCAGTGTCTCGATTTTCTCTTCGACGTCCTGGAATCGATCGTTGACAGCTTGCTGGATGTCTCTCAAGCTTTCTCGATTGTTCTCTAGCATCTCTTCTAAAGTCTCCAACTTTTCTAGTTTCTGTCCTATGGAAGTGGAATTTTCCTCCAACTTTCTACTTACGGCAGCGGAATTTTCCTCCAGTTTCTGATGTATGGTTGCTTCTAGTCTCTGGCTTATGGAACTGGAATTTTCCTCCAACTTCTGATCCAGTTTCTGGGATATGGAAGCACTCATAGCATTCATAGCTGCGAGAATTTGCTGCATATCGAATGCTGGTTCACTGGATGTCGACGGCTTCTCCACCCCGAACTCGTGATTCTCCCAGTCGAATCCTTCTTCCTGCAACGCCGATCGCAGTCTCTCCACCAGGTTGGCTTTACTTCCCACTGTGGATAATTCCCGAGCATCCAGCTCTCTTTTCAGCTGTTCAATTGTCAACTTTTCCAATTTCACCATTTTCTCTATTTCTTAACAATTCACTTTGTGCAATTCACAATTTAAATAAACGTTCCACTCGTTTAATCGCAATCCCACTTCTGACACCAAATGTTACGAATTTATTCGATCCCCACACCAAATAGGGTTCGCACCACTGGATTGCGATAAACTACAATTGTCCTTTTTATTTAAATTGAAACACACACACTTTTAATTCTTTCACCACAGATCAATTATCTGTGTAGCTTCACCACTTTTCTTTATTATCCAATTCTATCCACTTTAAACTTTATTATCCAATACTATCCACTTTAAACTTTATTACACAATACACAAACCTTTATTGAAAGCTTTTCTTTTCACCTTGGTTGATCACACCGACTTGTCACACGCTGTTTTATACCACAAACTGAATGAATGTCGAGGGCGAGTGTTCGCGCTTATATAGCTCTCGGTCCACCATCTCGAACGTTCGCCGTTGGAAGTTCCCCATCGGAAATCTCTAGAACGCTCTGACAATTCCATTGGAAGTTGACATCATTCCAATCCCCACTTCCAGAGAGTTTTCGAACTTAACGGTCCGCTTGCATCTCCGCAACAATATTATTTCATATTTATACAACTTTTTTTGTAACTTCAATTGTAACTGCAAATTGAATTAAATTAAAAAGCATACCACCGAAGGTTTTATCAATGAATCTGCTTATTTTTGTCACTAGCAATCTTGCCTAATCTTCTTATACAATGCCTATGCTTCTTATACAATGCATAGGCTTCTTACACAATGCGTGGGCTTTTTTGTTAAGGGCTTTTGCTATCTGTGGCAGCAGTCAGACGCAAATACTGTTCCATTTTACTGCCAGACGGGCACCTACTTCTATTGTATTTTCCCCTTTCCTGGAGAAAAATAAAAAGGAGCTTGGGTGATGCAGAGCTAAGAAATTCGGCACACACCACGTCGGCCTGAAGGGTGCGCCATCGAGGGCGACCAAAGCTGGGACAGTCGCAGAGAAAGTGTTCTGCTGTCATCCTCTTCGCAACATTTCGCACAGGTAGGCGTCTCACTGATGCTAAGCGTCCAGAGATGCTTGGCAAAAGTGCAATGGCCCGTAATGATGCCCGCAAGTCTTCCGCAGTCAATTCCGCTTAACGATAAGAAGAATGCTGTGGGTTTCTTACAGACATCAGGACGTACGCGCCTAATCATGTTGCACCCTGAATGTCACCTCCATCTTCGATTGTATGCATTGAAGAATCGTTGATGGTGGGTATTGACCGTGGAAGCAAGTAGACCCAAGGCGCGTTCAGGTCCACAGAAACACTCCTATGATTTCATTCTGGCGAGTTCGTCAGAGATCTCATTTCCTGGGATCCCAGAATGAGCTGGGAACCAAGCAAACCTTAGTGTGTTTAGTCTTCCGACTTTGTTCAGAACCTGGAGCTGGTTACAGGGCTGGACGTAGCTTGGCTGTCACTGCAAACGCACATGTTTTTATGCTTCCACCTATAGATTGGGTTAGGTTGACGTGGCAGTCACAAGCCACACTTAGTCAGAAGCCGGCCCATTGTGATACCACCTGGATAAGGTTACCCTGATCCGCTACCTGGGACCCAACCGGTGCTTCCAATAAAGCGGTGGAGTTGAGCTATTTTTTGGCCTGCTAGCTCACTTAGAAGGGCGCGTCGAGGTAAATCTTTCTGCGATTCGCAAAAGAGGGACATGATCAGAGGAGGTGGTGTATTGATTCCTCCTCCTCCTCGTCCATGCAGCCGTGACAGAAGTCATTGTAGGGTAGCCCCAGTCTGGCGGCGTGCTTTCCAATGGTGCAGTGACCTGTAATGACACTCACTAGAGTACTTAAGGTGGTTGCCACCAGCTCCTTGGTTCGTCCTAAGTTTAACTTAGGCCACAATTGTTTGGGGATAAAGCCGATATTGCTCTCATTCCATTGGAGGTTGGTCTCCTCTATGGTTTGAAGCTTTATCATGTGTGTTTGGTGTTCCTAGGTACCCGAGGGTAGGTAGGCTGAGTGTGCTTGACCCTAACTTTGCGAGTTCGTCGGTCGCGCAGTTTCCTGGATTATCCCTATGCCCGGGAACCCACAGTATTTTAATGTTGATTTGTTCAGCCATCTCATCTAGAGATATGCGACAGTTAAGAGATGCCTTTGATTTGTGGGTTACCGCTGCCGCGGATTTTATCGCAGATTGGCTATCCGTGCAAATGATAATATCCTTTGTGGATATTACATTGATCCTGAGCCATGCCAGGGCCTCCGTTATCGCTGTTATTTTTGCCTGATACACATTACAGTAATTTGGGAGTCTAAATAATAGGTTGAGGTTAAGTTCCTTGGAGAAGACTCCACTGCCTACACCCGACTCCATCTTAGAGCCATCGGTATAGAGGGAGATCGAGTCCTTTAGTATAAGACAACTTCGAAGTTCCTGGTGAACACAATCTGCGGGGTGATGTAGTCAGTGTCCATGGGTACTTTGAAGTGTTTTAGAATAGGGGTGTGGCCTTTTTGAGATGTGGGCCATTTTCTTATGCTCCTCATCCTTAGGGCCGCGCATGCAGCAACTTGCTTGCTGAAAAGATTTAATGGTGAAAGCTGTAGTAGAACATGTAAGGCCTCCGTGGGGGTTGATCTGATCGCTCCGCTACTATATAAGGTGGCCGATCTTTGTTCCTTCCCCAGAAGGTTTCGATTGACTGCTTTGTCCAGAGCAGTCCACCAGACTACGACACCATACAGGAGGATAGACCTTATGACTGCTGTGTAGAGCCAGTACATAATGCTTGGTTGGAGACCCTACCTCCTGCCCACTACTTTCTTACACCTGTAAAGGGGAACAGTTGCTTTCGTGACCCGATCAAGAATGTTGGGTTTCCAATTCAGCCTCCTGTCAAGGGCTAGGCCTAGATATTTAGCCTGTTCTTTGATTGTTAGTTGGGTTCCATCCAGCCTCGATGGGTTGAGGGGCGGAATTTTATAATTGTTAGTGAACAGTACTAGATCGGTCTTCTTTGGGTTCACCCCAAGTCCACAGTACCGTGTCCAGGTTTCTACTGTATTTAGTGCCCTCTGCATAAGGTCGCATAGAGTGCTGGGAAATTTTTCTGTGACGGCAATAGCAATGTCATCCGCAAAGGCGATCACATCTTACCCTTCCTGTTCAAGCAGCAGCAGTAGTTCGTTGACCACCACGTTGCAGAGGAGAGGGGAGAGTACTTCACCCTGTGGTGTACCTTTGCTGACCATTCTCGTTGAGACGGCACCAGCGAAGTTGGCTTTGACAACTCTTTGTATTAGCAGCTGGCGTACCAGTTCTGTCACTGATCCCGTAACACCCAGATCAGACAGCGCCTTGATGACGGCCCATGGTTCAACATTATTAAAGGCGCCCTCAATGTCGAGAAAGGCGACTAGAGTGTATTGCTTACTTTCCAGTGATCTTTCTATTTTACTGACCAATGAGTGGAGTGCTGTTTTCACCGATTTGCCTTTGTTGTAGGCATGTTGGTTATCCGACAGCCTTCCTGAGATGCAGCTGTACCGGATGTGTACGTCTAAAATCTTCTCTAGAGTTTTTAATAGAAAAGAAGTGAGACTAATAGGCCTTAGGTCATTTGCATACGTGCGGGAGCTTTTGCCTGCCTTGGGTATGAAAATGACTGGGGGATGTAGGAGAGGGAGAGGCAACTATTGTATATAACCACAAGCCAGGGGAGGGTGATATCTGCTACCTGCTAGAGCTCAGCTGGTATAATCTCATCCGGTCCCGGAGACTTGTAGGGTTCAAAGCTCTTTATGGCCCAAAGGACGTTGTTGTAGTTGACCAGGTCAGGAGCACGCTCGAAGGAGGGTGTCGTCGGCTGATTGACCCGAGAAGGTGTCATATCCGAGACACTACTGCCTGGGAAGTGTGCGCTTAGGAGAAGTTCTAGGGCTTCCTCTCTGGAGGTTGTCCAGGAGCTGTCATTATGCATCAGGTGGCTTGGATTATACGGATCCTTATTCTTGGGGCTTCGGAAACCGCCCTTATATTATCGCAGTAGTCCCTCCACGATTGTCTTTGAGTGCCCCCTTTTTGTGGTCCCAATTCTCTCGCAAGCGGGTATACTTAGCTTTGTTGTTGCCTCTGGGGGTGCTAACTGCACAAGATTGAGCCAGTGCTCTATTGAGGGTTTCAGTCAGCTCATTTACTAAGCTTTTTAATTCCGCTGAGTTTAGCGGATAGGTAGGGTGTCTTGTCCCTAGGTGGGGTTCAACATAGGTTCTATATTTTTGCAAGTCAGTTTTCCTGTAGTTCCTGAAAGGAGCTGGGGCACTGACGTGGTTGACTATGCTTAATTGAATGTAACGATGGTCAGAGAGCGAGTGTTCTTTTAGGACTTTCCAATCCCTGGCTTTGTCGACAATGTCCTGCGATGCGAAAGTTACACCCTGGACCTCCTGTCTGTTTTTGGTAATAAAAGTTGGTTCACAGCCGTTGTTGCAAACGATGAGGTTAGTATGTCATGCCGATCATTGAATAAATAAAGTTCATTTGCAAATAAACGCCATAAGTGCCAGAGCCAAGCTTCTCTCAATCACCCATATTGTATGTGAACGGCGTGAGTCGAGAAGCTTTTTCAAGGCAATAATATTACGGAGGGTTTTGCCAGTACCACGCTGAGGAAGGACGCCGCGAAATAAAAATTCGATGATGTCGCTGTTATCAGGATTCGAACTCGCCCATCGTGCGCCAGAGTCCGACCCACTAACCACCGCCCCATGGCGCCCTCTATCCTGCCTGTATTGTACTTATTGAAGTAGGCGCTGTTGTTGTTGCGGTTGATGTTGTAATAGTTTTGGTTTTAGTTGCCGTTGTTACTGTATTGAAAGAGTTGTGTCAAGTTCGCCTAACTGGTTGTCGCCTCGTTTGTAGAGAGCCTTTCTGTCGTTGGGCTAGTGCACATGGGACTAATTCTTCTTCTTTGGTGGCGTTACAGCCCTAGAAGGACCAGAGCCAAGCTTCTCTCAATCACCCATGTTGTATGTGATTTATTTTTCACACAGGCGAAAGGGACCTACAGTTAAATGCCGATTCCGAACGTCGTGAGTCGGGAAGCTTTTTCATGGCCGAGGAGGAACGTCGCGAAATAAACACTCGATGGCGTTGGTGCTATCGGGATCCGAACTCGCTCATCGTGCGCCAGAGTCCAACACACTAACCCCTGTGCCACGGCGCCCTCACTAATTCTACCAGGAATAAAACTGTGTATTGCTCTACTTTAAGCACACACGGGATGAATAACTCTGGCAGAAACATTTGTATATGTGAACCTGGTTTCATTGTGTTAGTGTTTAAGTCACCCCCACACCATGGTACCACCCCCTCCATGCTTAATTGTTTTTATTGTGTGCTTATGGTATAGTGTAGTTCCCCTCTTTCTCCACGCTGAATTCTCTTTACATCTCTTTAATCTGTTCCTAAGTGAAATCAAAGGCTTTTTTCTTGACGAACAAGATTTAAATCCAGCATTTGCAATGCAACGCCTTGGGATTTCGTGGTGGATCGTTTTTAGGGTTCCGTACCCAATGGTAAAACGGAACCCTATTACTAAGACTTCGCTGTCCGTCCCTCCGTCTGTCACCAGGCTGTATCTCATAAACCGTGATAGTTAGACAGTTGAAATTTTCATGTGTTGTATTTCTGTTGCCACTACCACGACAAAAACTAAAAACAGAACAAAATGAATATTTAAGGGGGGCTCCCATACAACAGACATGATTTTCATCCAAAAAATCCCCTTGGTCACATACTGAACTAAGGTTAGTCGACAATATCCCACAACCAGTAGCAAACTTCCCAGTTTTGATCTCTTTTTTGTCTTTGATGAATTAATCCTAGCTGTAAACGTTTTTCCCATATTTCCCATTATTGTTATTCACCTTTTCACATCGTTGCTGTCAAGTAAGATAATTGATTTGAATTCGATGGACATTTTGATAATCAACTATATCTCATCATGAAGATTTTTGATTATCACAGTAATATGCCGATAACCTGCCTGCAACCAAGATCTGTCATCATACAAAAAAATGTGATTTACGCCCGTATTCTGGCATACCTCAGTGATGCCTCATAAGTCACAACAACCTCACAAGAGTGTGGTGAGTCACAACTTGTGAGGTTTTCGTATTCTAACCAAAACCTCACAAGTTGTGAGCATCACAATAACCGTCAAAATTGTGATGTCCGATTGAGCAGCTCACAAGTCGATCACAAGAAATAAGATGGAGGAAGAATTTTTGCTTTTGCTTCTTATATTTATGTCTTGTTGGACAATATACAATTTTATAAATATTTCTTTTGGTTTTAAGAATACAACATCAACGGGAAAGAAATAACCCATTTTCATGATAGCTGTTTCAGAAAAATTGTTTGTCTTGAAATCTCTTTTCAGATACTTGTTGTTATTACTATTGTTTATTGTTTCCCTTGTACAAAGGTAACAATTTCGTTTTCCTTTTGTTTTTTTTTTTTTTGTTCTTTACTGACTGCTCGATTGATTGAAAGTGATAGCTGTCAAAAAAAGTAAATTTCATGCATGTTAATACATTCACCACAGTGTGGGGACTATTATTCTGTGTTTTCTTGTGAGGTGTTTGCCAGAATACCAAACAGCTGATTACTCACAAGAAACCTCACAAGAGAGACATCACAATTTTAGCATCACAGAGGTTTGTGAGTTGTGACCACATCACAGCCAGAATAGGGCTGTTAATGTGATGACTGATGAGGTAACATGCATAGTCTCTTTCATATTTATATATACAGATGGTACGGAACCCTTCGTGCGCGAGTCCGACTCGCACTTGGCCGGGTTTTTTGTAGGTAGTTCTGGAAGTGATTACTGATTTTTGTTGCACTTATAAATAGATTTCTTTTGATCAGATATTGTATGAGTCTCTGATCATGTTGGCTAAGTTTCTGGGATCTACCAGTTTGAGGTTTATTTTCGCTGAATCACATTACGTATTGTTTACCGCCTACGAGACATAAAGCAGCGATACATATCATAATACTTATGTTTTGTTTTCTTTTACATACAAATTTATAATAATTCTACGCTCTTCTACAGATAGTTCTTTCCACGGCCCTTTTTTTTTGTTATCTTGCAATTTAATGAGAGCTTATATTAAAGAGACTAAAACACACTGCGTAGGCGCAGGAAATGCAACACACAATTATGAACTCGGAACTCCCGTTTTTAATGTGCCGCTCCCTGCTGTGTTCAAACTTTGTGGAATGAATCTTCTACTTTGCCATCATAAAATAAAAATATTTCCGTTATTTTTTCCAGCAAAACAGTAAAAGTCACGATTATGAATCCAAATACATACACTAATCTACAAAATAAGTTTTGTTTTGTTAGTAATTTTTTAAATACAAAGCTATTTGGAGGGCGTTTTTTTTAATAAAATAGGTGTGCCTTCACTTTTGTGGATGACGATATGTATTTCATTTGACAGATATTTTAAGTGCGATTACGAACTAAAGTTTCGCATTTGTTTTTTCCGATGTTCACTGCTTGAAGGGCGAATTGCGATTGAAGCTCAACACCAGATAAAAAATGTGCGGCCTTGAAAAATAAAGAGTTGTGTGCGTGTAAGTTATCCACCCTGTCCTGCCACTCGATACGCGGTAGAAGATTTTACTCGGTTTCATTCTGCACACTTCAGCTCTCTTTCCAATAAAATCAGTTTTCTGCCGGTAGAAATACTTCCGTGTGCGCTGGGCCATTGGAAGATGATCCATTGGGGTTGTTGGAATGGTTGACAAATTGGGTGGTGGGAAGTTTGGGTGAAACTATTTTTAGCACACACGGGAGTAATTCTACGGGGAGGAAAACTGGTGTATTGCTCTACTCTTAACGCACACACCTCATTTCATTTGTTAGTTTTCAGTCTTTCTGAAATTGTATGTCCCGCACTAAAATGTCCCCTTTGTTTCTTCCTTGTATACTGCTTGAAAGACGAATTGCTTTGCTTACAATGTGTATGTCTTAAGTAGGGTTATACCTACCAGGGCAACATGCTCAAATGAATGACGTTTGCGTACGTGAAATGTCATTCGAGGTATGGTGTTTAGTAGTTGTCAAGTGGCTAAGGTAATACCACATTGCAGTAAGTAAAAAGTTGGAGGAAAATTCCACTTCTTTGAGCTAGAAACTAGAGAAACTTGAGGAAAATTCCGCTTCCGTAAGTGAAAAGTTGGAGGAAAACTCCACTGCCCTGAATCAGAAGCTGGAAGAGATGATAGAGAACACTTGAGAAAGCTTACACGCCGTCTCCACTGGCGATGAATCCATAGCCTACGACGAAGCAGACTATCGTTATCGCTAGTGTAGACCGCCATAGCGGGATTAATCCCGCTGCGAGATATAGCCCCTGCTTTATCTCCTGCTATCTATAGCCTCCTCTGGAAGCAAGCCAAGCTGTCATTTTTCTTTGTTTTGACAGCATATCGCATTTTGTGACAGTAACCCAAGCAGCCACTTAACTCTATTTTCGCTGTTCGGTGCGTTTTTCATTGTTGCATGTAAAATTGTTCGGGTTTATCCAAACCCAACATCGACGTCTCTTCTTTTTTTTTTTGTTTTTTTTTTTTTTGTTACTTCTACCTGTTTTAGCGCCTTCAATCCAATGATGGCTTCAACGTACCCATTCGTTGCCATTCTCCACTATACTGAAAAAGTATGCGATGAAATGCCCACTAAAAGGAAATCTGACAGTTCGTCTCCTGTCTGCTATCTGCTTTTGCTTCTGCGATGAATTTATCGCCAATGGAGACGGCGTGTAACACCAAGCCAAACTGGTAGAGGGACTGCGATCAGCGTTGAAGGAAGAAGGTGTCGACTGGGAGAACCACGAGTTCGGGGTGGAGAAGCCGTGGACATCCAGTGAACCAGCATTCGATATGCAGCAAATTCTCGCCGCTATGAATGCTATGAGCCTGAAGCTGGAGGAAAATTCCGCGGCTGTATGTAGAAAGTTGGAGGAAAATTCGACTTCTCTGAGCCGGAAACTGGAGAAATTTGAGGAAAATTCCACTTCTCCGAGCCAGAAACTGGAGAAACTTGTGGAAAATTCCGCTGCCGTAAGTAGAAAGTTGGAGAATAAATCCACTTCCCTGAATCAGAAGCTGGAAGAGATGCCAGATTACACTCGAGAAAGCTTAAGAAACATCCAGCAGGCCGTCGACGATCGATTCCAGGACGTCGAAGAGACAATCGAGACACTAGAGTCGATGTTAGATAAGAAGTTCTAGATCTCGAAAATAACCCGTTCTGGAACTCGAGAAAACTTTCTAGAACATTCAACATCAAGAAAATTTCGTACCGACTGCAGCATCGAAATTCACAGCTCCCAATTTCGACAGCACGAGCGCGTTTAACATCTTTACTGCAATTCGAAACAACAGCGGAACGGAATCAATGGGGAAAAGGAGACCGTGTGGACGCCCTAGTAATTTCCCTTAAAGGTGAAGCAGCTGATGTACTACAGACCATCCCGGAGACCGAGAGAAGAAGTGGCAGTGAGCATATGCAGGAGATGCACAAGCTGGAGCTTAAAGGGCGCAGCAGCGTGGGAACGAGACCATCCAGCAGTATGCTGCCGACATCGATAGGATGTCTCATCTAGCCTCCGTGGATGTTCCAATTGATGTGGTGGAAAAACTAAGAACGGATTCTTTAATCCAAGGGCTAAGGCACCCCGATACGCAACGAAGCCTGATTTTCCTGCCGAAGACATTGTTTAATGAGACAGTCGCCAGCGCTCTCGCATGTGACACATCGATCTTGATATGTCGACACTGGTGCGTAGGTCCTACATCTGCGACCAGCAGGGGCACATTGCGAGTAAGCTTCCCTCCATTAAATTGCGGCGTATTTCTGAGGACCAGGATTGTTCTAGAACAACAACGGCGAGTAGGAGTGGCTCATTCCTGGGTAGATGCTACACCTGCGACCAGCGGGAGCATATTGCGAAGAAAGCGTTCGAGGTGTAATTCGCCGCAAGGAAACCAAGTGAGAGCACGCGAACACCGGATGGGAAGCAGTCATGGAAACGCGACTGCCTTGTCGAAGCGACCTAGCAACGTTGAATGGAAACATTCAACAAACACGTACGGAAAGCAGGGAACAGGTCACCAACATCCGTCGTTTCCATGTGCTGCTAGAAGATTCCTGAAATCTCGAGAAGGTCGGAAGAAAGCAGCGAGAAGATGCCGGTCTAGCAGTCATCATCAACTACCAAGAACAAGGGTTTCGACCAACTTGGCAGCAAATATCAAGTGAAGGCCAAATCTTTAATGCTTTCTGGGCCCAATGGCAGAGTTTGATGCTGAAGAACGGTTGCCTCTACCGCAGTTTGGAAAGTGAAAACGGGGACATTTTAAACGATCTGCTGGTAATTCCTATTTTGCACCGCAATAATCGGCAGCTACCAGTGCGGCTTCCGGCCCGGCAAATCAACTATAGACCAAATTTTCACACTTCGACAAATCCATCTTTTCATCGATTTCAAAGCCGCATACGACAGCATTCATCGTGAAGAACTGTTTGGGGCGATGGCCGAATTCGGGATCCCGGTAAAACCGATCCAGTTGTGTCGCGCTACGCTAAAAAACACGCGATGCACCGTGCAACTCGGTTCTAGGACCTCGGAACCATTCGAAACATGCACCGAATTTCGGCAAGGAGATGCGCTGTCATGTGACTTCTTCAACCTGGTGCTGGAGCAGATAGTGCAACGGGCAGGCGTCAACAGGGAAGGCACTATCTTTTACAAGTCCATCCAGCTGCTAGGATACGCGGATGATATCGACATCATCGCGTGTTCTCGCCGTGGCATTGTGGAAGCATTCACGGCGATTGAAGAACAGGCGAAACGAGTTGGTCTTAAGATCAATGAGGACAAAACGAAATACATGCTGTCAAGCAAAAACCAATCCGTCGCTCACCACCTGGCACAATATATAAGAACTGACAGCTACAATTTCGAGGTAGTTAAGGAGTTTGTCTACCTCGGGGCAAACGTAAATTCCACAAATGACACCACAGTGGAGATCCGGCATAGAATCGCCCTTGGTAACCGCTGCCACTTCGGCTTGTCCAAACAACTGGGGTCAAAACTCCTCACTCGAAAGACCAAAGTTATGCTTTACAAAACGCTCATTCTGCCAGTCTTGCTGTACGGAGCCGAAAGCTGGACGATAAGTAGGACAGCGGAACTGATTTTGGGTTCTTTCGAAAGAAAAAATCTGCGCCGGATATTTGGTCCTGTCTGTGAGGAAGGTGAATGGAGAAGAAGACACAACCGCGAACTCTACGAGCTGTACCAAGATATGGATGTAGTCCGGAGGGCAAGGATCCGTCGACTACACTGGCTCGGCCACATCGAGCGCATGGACATCAACGCTCCAGCTAAGAGGGTCTTCGACTCCGAGCCTTCTGTTTCGAGAAGAAGAGGAAGACCGAACCTCCGGTATAAAGACCAAGTAATCGCGGATGTAAGACATCTTGGTCTTGACAACTGGAAGCAACGGGCCCGGGACCGTCAAGGATGGAAAGCAGCTATAACTCAGGCTCAGATCCTCCATGGATCGCAGGCCTGATAAGTAAGTAAGTAAGCTGGTAATTCCAAAGGGACAAATCGACGAGGTCATCTGAGAATACCACGAGGGACCAAGTGGGGGTCATCTTGGTGTTAACAAGACTGTATAAAAGTTCAAGAGACGTTTCTACTGGGTCACAAATTTTATTTGCAGGTGTGAACAGTGTGCGAAGGCGAAGGGTCCACTTAAGAAAACCCGAGGAAATGTTGGAGCACCGTTCGAACGTATCGCCATGGACACTGCAGGTCCATTCCCAACGAGCAACGCTGGGAACAAATACGCGCTGGTGGTGATCGACTACTTCAGCAAATAGCCCGAAGTGTTTTGCATACCGAACAAAAAAGTCAAAACTATTTCGGATGCATTCGTGAATAACTGGGTTGCGCGGAACTGCACTCAGACCAACAACTAACGGCAGGGAGAACTTCGTAACTGAAAAGAAGGAACAGCTGAACTCTATCCAATAGTTCATCCGGGAGGGACTGAACTTGGTCAGCGATAAAATGAAGGCGAGATACGACTTAAGGGCGAATTCTTGTGGATTCGAAACAGGACCATTGGTATTGCTGTACAATCCACGACGAAAAAAAGGCTTGTGCCCCAAATTGCAATCAGCCTGGGACGGGTCATATGAGGTTATCAAGAAGCTCAATGACGTGGTATACCAAATACAGCAGACGGGAAACAGACGGGCGAAGTGTTAGATTGTCGATTTGGAGAGGTTGGCGCCATACTACGGAGAAGGATCAAAGCGCTTGTTCGAGGACGAACAAGTTTAGGTTGAGGGTAACACTGCCCGGAGACACAAAACGACGGTTATGTTCGAATTTCGTTGTCGAAGTTCTAATGCTCTGATGAAGCTGAAATGGAAATGAAGGTAACTTTCAGCGGCATACTGCTGAATGCGAGAACATTCTAGAAACTTCCGAAGGGGAAAGTCTGACGGCGAACATTCGAGAAAGTGGACCGACAGCTATATAAGCGCGAGCGCTCGCCATCGGAAGCATTCAGTTTATGGAATAGATCAACGTGTGATAAGTCGGTATACAGTGTGTTCGGTCGATAAACCAGTGTTAAAATAAAATCTTTTAGTAAAGGTTTGCGTGTGTAATAAAGTGCAACAACAAATAAAAGTGGTGAAGTACTCAGATAATTGGTCTGAGGCGAAATAATAAAAGTGTGTGTGTTAAAAGAAATACCCATTAATTTGAAGAAATATAATTTGGCAATGCTCTCTTTTCCCAGTATCCTTGTCATAGAATTTATAAATATATATTTAAAATGTCACCTCTGCTCAAGTTCCGGTTCCAAAGCAAACAAAGCTAGCTGTCAATCTGACATTTTAAATAGTTTGAAATGGAGTGTCAGATGTCCCGCCGATAAATCGACTTTACCGCCTAGAAAACTATTTTTTATATGGCTTTGGAATCGAAACTGGCGCAGAGGAGTTGCTAAAAAGAGTAAGTCTTTCCAATCCATGTTATTATTATTATTATCTCCTAATATTGTGTAATTTATTCATTCAGAGAATAAACGCAGCCGCCACGTTTGCAGTTAAATTCAGAAGAGAAATTCCATCTGATTCCTACGTCCACTGCCAGTGAACGGAGGGACAAAACATTATTCTTCTTTTTATATTGAATAATATCTTGCGCCGCCAGCGTAATCAAGTTGTCGCATGCAACAACGGAAGGAGAAATTTATTGCCGTTTGATCAAATATAATACGCATGTCAAGCACCAGCCAACCAAGGCGTAGTCCGCGCACACCAACAGAAAAGTTGGCTGTAGACTCAATTGAAGTGCAGCAACTAAGCACGATTTCAGAACAAAGTGTCTTTGATAACCCTATAATCGACACACACGATATGGAAGAATCTGCAACGACACGCACGATGCTGCTTTTGCAGCAGATAAGTGAAATGCGCACACAACTAAAGGAAATCACTTCCAATGTCGCTGCAGAAAAGGCTGAACGCGTCCGCTTGCAGGAGCTTGTGAATCAATTCCCAAACACCTCAAAATCTGTTGCAGCTGCAATAACTGCTGACATTGTCCCAGCGTTTGCTCACACGTCGATGATGCCAACATCAATGACAGTGAGTGCTCCCGCTGTATGGCACATACACAATGCCTTTCTCATTGTACCGTGCAAACGTTCCTGCCGCCGATCAGTGCATCGTAGTCATGTATCAGACCGCCGTTTATGCCACCACGTCCGAAAACGCAAGCAATGGCCATATTCGCAAGCTACATGACTTACCTCCATTCACAGGTAGGCCCTAGGAATGGCAAATGTTTTCAACTGCATTCCGGGAATGCATACTTCATTGTATAATTACTCGAAGGTAGAAAATTTGCTTCGGCTTCAAAAATCCATTTAACAAGAAGCACAAACAGTAGTAGAATTACTACTCCTCCACCCTGACAATGTTGAGCAAGTAATGGCTGCCTTAGAATTCAGATTTGGAGGTCCCGAATGCTTATTGCGAAGCCAATTGGCTAAATTGAGAGCGATTCCTCAAATTCCGGAAGGAAAACTCGAAATGCTGGTACCCTTTGCCACAACAGTGCAAAATCTTTTGACGTTTTTGGAGGCAAGTGGCTTGCACCAACATGTCGCTAACCCAACACTAATCGACGAACTAGTGGCTAAGCTGCCTATGAGCAAACGACTAGAATGGGCTCAACGGAGCGTCAGTATTCTGCCATATCCAACAGTCAATCATTTTGCTGATTGGGTGACCGAGATCGCGAGACTTGTTTGCTTGGTTACATCGTCTTCTTTATTACCGCCAGCCCATGTAGAGCAAAAGTCGGGTCCAAGGAAGATTCTCCATGTATCTGGACAAGGCGCTTCCGTCAGAAGCAAATGCCGCCACTGTGAGAAGAAACAGCACCCAGTTGCGGAGTGTGATATTTTCATTAAACTACTTGTCCCAGAAAGGTGGGAGTTTGTCAAGAAGAACAGACTGTGCTTTTATTGCCTAAGGTACGGTCATAGCCTTCGCTCATGTAAAAGCAGAAAAAAGTGTGGAATTGATGAGTGCGCTAAAATGCATCATCCCTTATTACATGAGACGCCGAAGCCAACAGTCGATGTCGGATGTTTGAGACCATTGCTTAGTTGTCAATTTCATTCCAAAGCCAAGATTCTTTTTCGTGTGCTGCCTGTTAGAATCTATGGTAATAACATAGTTATATCCACATACGCACTGTTCGATTAAGGTTCCTCAGTCTCTATAATGAGTGTATATCTGGCCAGATGTTTGAATTTGAATGGCCGACAAAATAAATTGAAGCTCCAATGGTTTGGAAAAGAGACTATTGCAACGAACTCGTCCCTTGTGGATGCAGATATAAGCGCAGATAAAGAAAGTGCCAAGAGATACAGTAAGCAGGGTATTCAGACCGTCACCGATTTGAACTTGCCTTCCCAAACAGTCAATGCGGAAGAACTACGGCTGCCGAATCCAGACATCATTCCATTCACCCAATATAAGACTGCCAAGCCAGAAATACTAATTGGATTCGACAATAGCCATTTGGGTGCACCATTACGCACTCTCCAGCTGGTTGGTACTGGTCCTATCGTAGCCGAAACCAAACTTGGCTGGTTCGTATATGGAAAAGCGCCAGGAACCGTAGAAAGACGATGTAGTTCTTCACAGCAACCAATGCAGTCAAGAGCAGGACGCTATAGTGGACAAGGCGGCACGCCAGAAAATTGGCGACAGCTGAAGCAAATCACAACATATCAAAGACTTGGTACCTCCCTCATTTCGGTGTGAGGAATCCGAATAAGCCAAACAAAGTGAGGTTAGTGTTTGATGCGGCAGCCAAGGTATGTAAAATGCGTCTCCTTGAATTCCCTTCTGCTAAAGGGTCCCGATGAACTGAAGCCCATGATGATGATCCTGTTTAATTTTCGCCTAAGAGCTATAGAAATATCTGGAGACATTCGAGAGATGTTCCATCAGATTTGTATTGAACCAGAGGACCAGAATTCGCAGCGCTTCCTATGAAGGAAGCACAGAGAAGAGCCAACCGACGTTTATCTGATGACATCGATGATATTTGGTGTTAGTTGCTCGACGTGCTCAGCCAACTATGTGAAGAATCTCAATACCTCGTGATATCTTAACACTCATCCCAGAGTGGCAAGGACAGTCATCGATCGCCATTATGTTGACGATTACGTCGATTGCTTCAACGGGGAAGCTTTAGCAATCGAGGTGACTAACGATGTAATTGCAATCCATAAGGCTTCGAGCTGCTAAAATTTTCGTCGAACTCGAAGGAGGTTTTACGAGGTATCTCGTGTCAAAATAATGAGCAAGGCAGGATGATCGACTTTAACATCGAAGCAGCGGCAGAGAAAATCCTTGGAATGTGCTGGGACCCGGCCGCAGACGTCTTTAAGTTTCAATGTAAGTTTCCGAGCCAACCGAGATGTAATGGAGAATGACAAATGCCCTACTAAGAGAGAATTTTTGGGTATTGTCATGTCGGTGTTCGATCCATTCGGAATGGTCGCCAACTTCGTCATTTATATGAAGCTGTTGTTACGCTCAGTCTGGGCACAAACCGTAGGATGGGATGAGCCAATTCCCAAAGAAGTTTTCAATCGATGGAAACAGTGGAAAGCCTAACTTTCGTCGTTAACACAATTCAAGATGCCGAGATGTGATGATCCTTACCTGACGTTCGCAAGCAACATCGTTCTTCACACTTTCGTCGATGCCAGTGAAGAGGCGTTTAGTGCAGTTTCATTTCTGTCGAATATGGTGGCAGTGTTCGAGTATCATTTATCTGTGTCAAAATTGGTTTTGTGTTCCTAAAAGGCTTATGTCAATTCCACGCTTGGAATTGTCCGCAGCGATCTTGGGCATAAGGCTTTGCAACGCCATCGGGGAGAATCATGACTTATCGTTCAGGGACCGAATCTTTTGGAGTGACTCAAAAAACGTCATCAGCTGGATTCGATCGGAACCAAGGCGATATAAACAATTTGTGGGATTCCGGATTGCTGAAATATTAGAGAACAGCCAGGTTAGTCAATGGCGTTGGGTTCTTTCAAGACTGAACCCAGCTGATGAGGCAACGCGAGCGCGATACCCGCCGAAGCTAAACATCGAAACTAAGTGGATTATGGGTCCGGAGTTTCTTCAGCTGCCCGAAAAGGATTGGCCTCTACAACCAGATGTCTATAACAGCCAGGGGTGTGATGATGATGATTTTTTGCTACATGCGAATGCAGTAAGTAGCAATATTTTTAATATGTCAACATTCCCGAAATGTTCAAGATTGCTGCGATGAGCGGCATGGGTACTGCGATTTAACGAAGCCTGTTTGCATAAGCAAATAGAAATTGGAGAGCTATGCATCAAAGAGCTTGAAGCCGCTGAGCTTGCTTGTTGCTTACAGACACAAAGAGAAGCCTTCGCCAATGATATTGCCCGCTTAAACCAAAATCAACCTGTTGAAAAGGGCAGCCAATTGTTCAAATTAATACCATACATAGACGCATCGGTCTGCTAAGAATGTATGGAAGAATCGACGCCGCCAAGACTATACCATTTACAGCCAGACGTCCTATCATCCTCCCAAAGGACCATCACCTTACCAGGTTGATAGTGGACCATTTTCATTGGCGCCTACGCCATCAAAATGATGACACAATCCCTAACCAGATTCGACTGCGCTTTTGGGTGCCAAGTATTAGAACAGCTGTCAAAAAAGCAAGAAACAACTGCTTGGTTTGTCGAATTCGATCCGCTAAGCCACAACCACCGTTAATGGGACAACTACCAAGGGAACGTCTCACACCGTACGTATGGCCTTTTACGTACACAGGTCTCGACTATTTCAGGCCAGTGTACATCACTATTGGACGATTGGACTATTGGGTTGCCCTCTTTACGTTAAGCCCACTTGAGGAAACAGATAAAATAAAGGATGTATTAATTAGATTTATGAAGAAAGGAGCAGTCGGGATATACTCCGAAATAAATGATCATGACTTTAATAAGGTTCAACAAGTTATAATACAATTATTTTCACACGATAAACACATAAAATTTATTAGGTGTTCACAAAGAGTTGCCGAAATTAAAACCGAGGAGGAGGCACACAAACAAATTTCAATTTATCATATTAGGGAATCCATGCATAGTAGAATAAACGAAACCTATTATACACTCAAAAACAAGGTATTTTTTCCTAAATTCCATGAACAGATACAATTAGTAATAAATAATTGCAAGAAATGTCAAGAAATAAAATATGACAGGAGACCAATCAAACCCAAGTTCCACACAACGGAAACTCCAACACATAAAAATCAAATTATCCATTTGTACATATTTCATATACAAAAAAAGGTTTCGTAACTATTATAGACAAACTAACTAAATTTGCAGTAGCATATGTAATAACAGACAGAAATTGGAGATGTAAAAAACAATATTAATAGAACATTTTTAAGTTTGGGAAACCAAAAAAGATTATTTCGGACAATGAATTCGAATCAGAACATATTATAGACTTTCTTAATGAAAGTAAGGTCGAAATACATTGGACAAAACCTAATAGCCACACAGGCAATTCAGATATTGAAGTTATACATTCCACAATTTTAGAAAAAATGACAGGCATCGAAGAAAAGGACTTGTCAGTAGAAATGAAAATACAAGTAGTATTAGATAACTATAATAACGGGTACCACTCAACCATTTAAACCACACCTAGGATAGCTAAGGAAGAAATAGATGCAGAAATATTAAACAAATTAGGTCAACAGACTAAAGATAGGAAAATTAGCAAGCTAAATGAAAAATGAAGATTACACAGAAAATAGACAGGTAGGACCTATCAAGAATTATAAACATGTTAGGCATAAGGACGAAACTAGATACAAAATTAAGAAACTCGAAAAGGTACATCCAAGTAACACTAAAAGACCATAAAAATTCACAGGTAAAATTTCTCATAATACTACTATTAATATCAACATTACACGGAGCACTCCATGCAACACCAATTAACGAGCAGACAGGACATTATTAAAAATTAAAATAAAAGATGTACAAATAGCTAACCAAACAAACACTATCTTACACTTAATTAATCCAGAAGAAATATTAGATACCATTACGTTTATACAAATTAATATAAAACACCTACAAATTGAAAATGTAGATTTAATCAACGAAATAGAAACATTAAGAGCAAAAATTAGGTCAATAATGCCAAATCCAATCGGAAGACAAAAACGAGGATTACTAAACATAGTAGGAAATGTAGAGAAGTGGCTCTTCGAAACCATGGATAATAATGATAGGGAAGAAATTTCGAATTATTTAGATATTGCAGGAAAAAATAGTCATAATGCAATACAAACAATTAATGAACAGATAAAAATAAACAATCACTTTAACGAATCAATAGAATCACTTAAGACAATTGTAAAAAATGATAAAATAAAGTACTATAAAAGACATATTAAAGCAACAAATGTTTCTAGACCAAATAAGAAAATTAACGTTTATAGATAACAAAATTAACCAAATACAATACAATACAGTATCAGCAAAATACAATATAATACACCCCATCAATCTTACATCAAATGAAATAAATGAATATGAGATTGATTTTTATAAGATAAGGCTACAAAAAATGGGTGTTTTTGAATACAAAAATAAATTCTTTATCATTGCTGTTAAAATTCCAAAAAACTATATTACGGTAGAAAAAACACTAATTATACCATTGCCAAATAAAAAATACCTTGAAATAGATAATGAACATGAATGTATCATAGAAATTAATAATCAAACTTATGTATACCAACCAGATGTAACAATTAAAGAACTGAAACGAAGTAAACATTGTGTAATAACTAATAGTTGTAGATTAAGGTATAATAATAAAACCCAGATACAGGTTAGAGATGATGAAACTATTATAATCAAAAACCCATATGTATGAAGAAGAACTGTTACAAAATTGTGACAGCAGAAAAATTGTAGTAACCAAAAACTATCTTATTAACTTCTTAGATATTCAAATACATTTGTTAAAAGAAACTTTTTATAATCAACAGGAAATTATCCAAGAACAATTTTTTATCCCAATAGTAATCTGAATTCTTCATTTGGAAGAACTATTTCTTTTGACGAAATCGTTACTAGTAATTTTGAGAACATAAAAGAATTAAGAGAATTAAAATTACAAAAAAAAATTTCGTATCCCATAAACTTAAGCAAAGTAATAATAATAATATATATAACAATACTAGGGGGGGAGGGAGCGAGCAAACAGAGCAAAAAAGTTTAACATGGCAAACGCCAGCTTCGATCTCTGTCCCTGCTCAATCCAAGTTGACACACAGCCTCCGCGTAGCCCCCCTGGATAGCTACCCTGGCACCCGCCAGGTAGTGAACCAATTGGGGGTGGCCGTGGTGCAGTGGTTAACATCATCGACCGCCGAGCGGAAGGTCTATAGTTCAATTCGCTTCATAGCCAAGAAAAAAGTAATTCCTCTACGGACAAAAGTATGCAACGCAGTTGTGAATGGAAAGTTACCAGATGTACTGCTGCAGGCATAACATTCACAGTATATGGTCAACTGGAATTCATCCTGTGCGTATGCAATACTAAAAAGTGCTTGAACGAATTAGTACGGACTACAACCAAAAACGCGGAATTCGGTCGGCTCTCGTCCTATCTAGGACAACCACCCCTGAGAGTTAACGAACATCAACGACCCAAACCACTGCACTCCGTTCAGGTTGTTAGTCTATCACATCATAAGAGAATATAAAAACTCTTGAACCTGCGCGAGTTTCTAAAAAAAAAAAAAAATAAAAAAATGTGTGCAGCGACTCAACCCTTTGTTCCTGGGGAAAGAGGAACCTGGCCCTCCAGGTTGGGGGTTGTGCTTAGGGGCCTACCACGTAAAAACCTGCTTGTTCCGAAACAACAACAAGCCTCGGATACGGACGGATACAAAGCTGACGACCCCTGCAAACGACTAACGAACTTGAGAGTCTGCACCTGGAATGTAAGGTCCCTTAACAGGCCGGGTGCAGGCGATCAATTTGGAGCAAACCCTCAACTGCTATAAAGCAGATATAACCGCACTCCAAGAAGTGCGATGGGATGGACCAGGCAAAAATCGGATGAAAAACTGCGACATCTACTACGGGAACTGCTACAAGGAGAACAAACAGCGCCTGTTCGGGTGCGGATTCGTTATTCGAGGAAGACTCCGACAAAAAGTCTTAAGCTTCCGAGACATAAGCGAAGGCCTCATAACAATCCGCATCAAAGCTAAATTTGGAAACAATAGCTTAATATGCTCTCATGCCCCAACGGAAGAAAAGGACGATCGACTCAAAGAAGAATTCTACGATCTCCTAGACAGAACATATGCCTAATGCCCCAGCTACGACACCAAAATTGTCCTAGGAGATTTTAATGCAAAACTGGGCAAAGAGGACATATTCGAGTTGATCATAGGAAAGCATAGCCTCCATAACACCACATCCGACAACGGACTAAGGCTAATCGATTTCCTAGCGGGGCGTAACCTCCTTGTAGTGGGTGACAGGACATAAAGGTATCAAGGGCAATGAAATTGCCGACCTACTTGCCAGAAAAGGTTCCAGCGACAAATACATAGGTCCGGAACCTTTCTGCGGCATTCCCGGGTCTAAGATAAATCACCTCTTAGACAAGTGGGAAAAATCACAACACCTGTCCTTCTGGAACAGTGTTCGGGGACTCCGTCAATCTAAACGACTTATACGACCCCTGAAAAAACACCCTATTGACATACTCCAACTCATAGAGGGGATATCAGAAGACTAGTCAGCTATCTAACGGGACACTGCGGTCTGAGATATCATCTAAACAAAATTAGTCTCTCGTCTGAAACTGAGTGTCAGCTCTGTCTAGAGGACGATGAGACGGCAGAACACATACTATGTGAGTGTGCTGCTCTCTGCCATCTTAGGAATCGCATCCTTCTCAGTGAAGTTATGACTCCTGAGGGGATCACCCTGGAGAGGCTACTCGGCTAATCGGCTAGCAGGCACAATAGATCTGCAAAGGTCGCAGTGCCATATTGCTAATAGTAGCACTAGCCCCATGTATAAAAAAAAAAAAAAAACCTCCTTGTAGCAAGCACGCGATTCCACCATCTCTTTTGATCAATCGACCACCAAGGGGCCAACATCGACTCGGACCACTACCTTGTTGTAGACAAGGTACGAATGAGGATATCAAGAATGCTTAGGAGCCGAGTAGCACAACGTAAGTTTGACGTCGGAAAGCTACAATCGCAAGAGACTGCCGGAATTTTTGCCGATCGTGTCTCCTCCTAGCTCTCTCAAAACCCGCCCACAGCAGCACAAACAATGGAGCAGGAATGGGCGCATTATGTCAAAATAGCGATATCAAGTCTTAAGTCTAATTAAGCCGCGGGCGCAGACGGCCTGTCTGCTGAGCTTCTTAAGGCGGCTGGAGATGAGCTGGTAAGGTGCATGTACCATCTCATTTGCAAGGTATGGTCGGAGGAAAGCATGCCCGACGAATGGAATCTCAGCATTGTTTGCCCGGTCCATAAGAAAGGAGACCCCTATAACAGCGCCAACTATAGGGCAATAAGTCTCCTTATCATCGCATATAATATCTTCTCTGCAGTATTGTGTGAACGCCTGAAACCGTTTATGGATAACCTGATCGGCTCTTATCAGTGTGGTTTCAGGCCAGGTAAATCTACAATAGACCAACTATTTACGCTACGGCAGGTCTTGGAGAAGACCCAGGAATACCAAATCGACACTCACCACCTCTTCGTCGATTTCAAGGCTGCATGTGACAGCGTGTATAGAGATGAGCTATACAAAGCCATGTCTAGTTTTAACATCCCTGCCAAACTCGTCCGACTGTGCAGGATGACAATGGAGAATCGTACAAGAGGTACGATTTATTTCAAGTCTACGCAATAACTTGCATACGCCGACGACATTGACGTGATTGGACGGACACAGCGAGACGCCTTTGTAAGCATTGAGGTAGAAGCGGCTAAGATGGGTCTTAAGGTTAATGAGGGTAAAACCAAATATCTGCTTTCATCAAAAAGAGACGGACAACACCGACGTATTGGCCAGAACGTCACCATGGGCGGATATAACTTTGAAGTGGTTAAGGAATTCGTCTACCTTGGCTCTATGATGACCAGCGACAACAACACCAGCGCTGAGATAAAACGCAGAATCACTCTTGCCAACCGCTGTTTCTTTGGGATCAAGAGGCAATTGAGAAGTAGAGCCCTCTCTCGGAAAACCAAGGGTACACTATATAAGACCTTAATCATCCCAGTCCTCCTTTACGGCGCAGAGGCTTTGACCTAAACAAAAGTGGATGAAGATGCCCTTGATCATTTCGAGAGGAAAATTCTGCGTACTTTGTTCAGACGGTGTATGGAGGAGAAGATATAGCGAAGAACTCTACGGGTTGTAAAGCGACATCGGCCTGGTACGACCTCTATGGATACAGCGTCTAAGGTGTACGGTGTACAGCGGCTAGGCCATGTAGAGCGCATGGAAAATACAGCTCCGACCCGAAGAGACTTCGAATCCACTTCGGACAGAAGGCGCGGCAGAGGACGGCCGCATCATCGATGGCGCACGCAGGTGGAAGGGGACCTTAACCAACTGGGCGTGCGGCGCTGGAAACAGCTGGCCAAAGACCGTGCCAGCTGGAGACGCTTGGTGGTTGAGGCCCAGGTTCACCACGGACTGTAGCACTACCTAAGTAAGTAAGTAAGTATTATAATACTAGCAACATACTTTTGTAAAATAAAATTCATAATAACCAAAAACACCAACAATAGAATTCAGGGGAATTCTTATCTAAACCGAGGAGGAGTAATATATGCAGCACCAGCATCTCTGTTCAGTCTCCCAAAGCGACCAAGAGCAACAACACTCAATGCCCCGATTACAACACCACCAAATTATGACACAACCTATGCAAGCAATCCGATCGCTGCCCCGATTACAAAACCACCGAATGACGACACAACTTAAGCAAGCAATCAACATAAAAATATGGGTCGCTCAATTCAGCAACATCATCGATAATAGCCTATAAAACGGCAAGAAAAACCATCGCAAATCGTCCAATAATTCGTCAATTACTGTAGTGATACAAACTAAAGACGAAAGTTCCAGTTGAGGCCTTGGTAAAAAATATAATTGTGTTTTATTTTTTTTTTTAACCCGGTAGCACTCGACTACTTTACTCGCGCGGGAAGCTGATTCTGTAGTGCTTTGACTAATGCACTTTCTGCCGCCATGTGTTTTATTTTAATTCTAAATTCGGATCACCGTAGTCTTCTACGGCATGAAATTGATGAAAATCACTTTGATTCTTTCCAAACTCCTTCCAAGCATCATTTAAGCGTTATAAACGTATTTCGGGGTCCACCTCAGCGGGCAGAGATGAGCAAAAATTATGTATGCGCGTAACTACACCCTTTAAATGTCCGCGAGCGTGTCGTAAGACATCCATATTAATAACACTTTAAGACCTTCTTCTAACTAACAACAGCAACAATTAAGTCCAACCAGCAACAGCAATTAAATTAAACCAGCAGCAACAGCAATCTGTTATTGTTGTTAATGTTAACGATGCGGCCATCCTATATTTCTTCGTCCCTCGGGGTTAGATTCAAAGACTCTACGGGCTGGAGCTGTGGTATCCATTCGCTCTACATGGCGTAGCCACCTTAGGCGTTGGATCCGTAGACGCCTGACTAGACTCATGTCGCTGTACAACCCGTACAGTTCGTGATTGAATCTTCTCCTCCAACTCCCCTCTGTGTTTATAGGACCCAAAAAATACACGCAGAAGCTTTCTCTCGAAACGACCAAAGGTTTTCCTCATCCGCTTTAGATAAAGTCCATGTTTCTGCGCCGTATAACAGGACCGGAATAATTAAGGTCTTATATAAGGTCAACTTGGTCGTACGAGAGAGGGCTCTACTTCTCAATTGCCTCTTGAGCCCAAAGAAGCAGCGGTTGACAAGGGTAATTCTGCGCTTTTGGATTGGAAACTGGTGTCGTTGTTCCAGGTCACTGCGAAGCCGATGTATATGAAGCCCTTAACTACCTCAACCTTATATCTGCCAATATGCACGTTCTGGCCAAGACGTCGGTGGTGAGCGCCCTTTTTTGATGACAGCATATATTTAGTTTTGCCCTCGTTTACCGCCAGACCAACTTTCGCCGCCTCGATCTCAATACTCGCAAACGCCTCATTGATATCTCGCTGTGATCTACCTATTATGTCAATGTCGTCGGCGTATGCAAGGAGTTGCGAGGATTTGAAATAGATTGTTGAAATAGATTGTGCCTCTTGTATTGGCCTGTGGTTTTTGCACAATAATTTCCAATGTGATGTTAAAAAAATCAGACGACAGCGCATCGCCCTGTCTGAAGGCTTTTTTGACTTTTAAGCTATCGGTCAGATCTGCACCGAATCGGATGGAGCAGCGAGCATTCTCCAGAGTCATCCTGCAAAGTCTGATGAGCTTAGCAGGGATGTCAAATGTAAACATGCCGTTATATAGCTCGTCTCTAATTACGCTGTACCATGCAGCCTTGAAGTCGACGAATAGATGGTGAGTGTTGGCTTGAAATTCATTGGTTTTCTCCAGAATCTGCCGCAGATTTGATCGATGGTGGACTTCCCTGGCCTGAAGCCACACTGATAAGGACCAATCAGCTTATTTACGAACGACTTCAGGCGTTTACACGGCAGCGAAGATCTTGTATGCGACATTAAGGAGACAAATTCCTCTGTAGTTGGCGCAGTCCAAGGGGTCTCCTTTTGTGTGGATCGGGCAAGCAATGCTGAGACTCCATTCCTCGGGCATGCTTTCCTCTGACCATATCTTACAGATGACTAGCTCACCCCCAGCCGCTTTGAAGAGCTCAGCAGACAATCCATCTGCGCAAGCAGCTTTATTCTACTTGAGTTTCGACATGGCAATCTCAACTTCGTCGAGGTCAGAGGAGGGAATTCTCTGCGACCTTCACCGTTAAGAAGTGGATCATTCTGCCTGACGGCGGTATGTTGGCTGTCATCGCCGTAATACAGTCTGCAGAAGTGGTTTTTCCGAATTCTCAGCATCGACTGCGATTCTACTACTAGGTGTCCGTTCTCATCCTTACTGGCCTCCGTTCGGGTTTTATAGCCTTGAGACATTCGTTTTATCCATTGATAAAATCTTCGAACGACGTGCCTGCAATAGCACGATGGAGCTTTAAGGTCCAGCACTTCCGTGGCTGTGCTTTTAAGGGCTTGTTTGCACAGGCTCCATTGTTACTCTATTGACTGAGTGGAGGATTGAGGTGTATCGGAGAGCTTAAGGGAGACGCGGTTGACAAAGGCATAGATTGGTGTTCTAACTCTACTTCGCGGTGTTCCTGTTTTCGTTGATGTATCTTGGCTACTACAAGATAGTGGTCTGAGTCGATGTTCGCACCTCGGAAAGTACGAACATCAAGAATAGTGGAAGACTGTCTGACGTCAATCCCGACGTGATCAATCTGGTTGGTGACTGATTGATCTGGCGACCGCCAGGTGCCTTTGTGTATATACTTTTATAAGTCCAATCGCTGAAATAAAACACAATTATCGTTTATTTCTTTTAAAGGTACATATATGTACGTATATTTCTTCCGCAAGTTGTTATGGTTTCACTACAAGTCTACCGCGACGTCCGATAGCGATGGAAAGAAGAATGGAAAAGAGGTCGATATGTCGAGCCCCATGAGTTTTATTCACGGAGAGAGCATCTGCCGTATAATTCCTCTATGCTTATCTTCTCTCGAAGATGAGCATAGAAGAGATGGCGTTCGGCAGTGTCTCTCCGATAGCTCATTCTCTCGACATATGACTCCTCCCCCCCCAATAAATATTTTCGCTCCGAGAAATATTTAACATAATCGTTCATAAACATCTTGACTTACAAAATTTTCATCAAATAGTATAAACAAAACTACAACATCTTAGAAGAATTAAAAGTTTGCGTCTTAATTTTCTACAAAATTGAAAAAAAAAATAACTTAATATTTCTTAATTAGTACTATAATTATTTCAAAAATGTACAATCATTTTTCTTTTCCGAAATTTACATTTGTTGTGATTATACATATTTCCATTTTTTTTATATATATAACAAATACCTTAATATTCCTGAATGAATACTGTAATTATATCAAAATTTTACAATAATATTTTTTTCTTTTCCAAAATGTACATAACAATGTATCCTATATGTATGTACATACATATCTTTTTCGTTAGCATCATCCATTGAACATTTTAGCTTAAATATTTTATAATTCCGATTTAGAATTTTAACCAAAATGTAAGCTCCCCCTTACATTCTGAACGCACCCTCTAAACTAAACTTATAGGAAGAATAGACCTGAACGCACTCATCTGATTGACATTTAAATTTCAAACTTGAATTTGTTGTTTAAAGCAGAAGAAAAAACGAAACTGAATTGAGGAGAAACAGGAAAAGTAAAGGTATTTAGTCTTGATATTTGTATTTCCTTTTTATTTGCCTCAAATAGTACCTGGTGTTCCTTTTTGTGGACCTGTCTACCAAATAATTACCATCTTTTGTGTGTTTCCCTAGTTGTTTGTATTTCGGTCGGTTCTTAATTACGGTCCTATTTTTTACTATGTCCGAACGAATATTTGGATTTGCAGTGCAATTTTTATTTAATGCCTTTATTCTACGCTCTTTTTCGTTTTTAAACCTTTCGTGTAAACTTGCTATGTCCTGCGTTGTCATGTTCTTCTTCAGAAAGTCAATTGGTCTGAGTTTTGTTGTTGAGTGAATGGTGTTGTTATAGCTAGTTACAATTTTAAATAATTTGTCGTCTAAATTTGAATCATCCTTCGCCGCGTTTGTGATCCGTATGTGTTCATTTAGGGTTCCATGAAGCCTTTCGATGTCAGCGTTACCTGTTTTTAATGATCCGGTTGTTTTATGGAATGCAATATTGTTTTCTTTAAAAAATTGCTCAACAGCCGAATGTAAAATGCAGGTTTCGTTATCAGACACCAACTTATGAGGCTTTCCGAGAAATTGGATTCTTTGCTTAATTGCAGCTAATATTGAAATCCAATTCCTATCTTCTAGCCTATGTATGGTTGCGTATTTGGAGAACTTATCGATACTGGTTAAATACATTTTGCCCCTTTCAGGGAACCAGATATCAATATGCACTATATCATTGAAACATGTCGGTGTCTCTGATACTTGTAATGGAATGGTAGACGGATTTCGATCGTACTTGGCTAAATTGCAAATATGACAGTTGTTTATAAATTTGTGGATGAAATCAAGCATTTTCGGATAAAAGTATTTTTGTCTTAGCTCAAGAAATACTTCGTTTATCCCTCTGTGATTATTCTCAATGTGCATGTCTTTAATTTTCGTGAGAAGTTCGTTTTGGTCTAATATATCTGTCAATTTCAAATTCGATTTTAATATTCTGATGCTTTTATTTGAAGAAAAATATTTCACGTAAAGGTTTTGAAAGGTCAGAAATAGGGATAAATCTTCACAATATACGCAGATCAACCCCTTGTCTATAAAAAATCGTTTCATTATATTTAGTAAGTCACTTTGTGTCCTATGTATCTGAACATGGTTTTGTACTTTTTTGTGTACAATCTTCATTGTGATCCTTTCCTGAGGACCAAAAGATAAGTACAATTGGTTTTTAAATAGATTTATGGGCTTTTCGGTAATATAAATATGTCGTGTCTCATCTTCAGCAGCGCTGTGAATGGTCGCACCTGTCGATATAACCTCGTTGTTGTATGTAGCTTTAACAGATGGAACTTCTTCACTACTATCGTTACCATTGTAAGTATCTTTCATGTCATTCAATACATTTCTAAAGTAACTTTCGTCATTATTTTTCAGATTCCGACTCTCGTCCTTCATTATACACCTGCTCAGGCCATCAGCTACGACATTGTCCCTGCCTTTGACATATTCAATGTCGAAATCGTACTCGTTAAGATGGATTTTCCATCTTTGGAGCTTCAAATTCGGTTCTTGAAGCCCATTTAACCATACTAAAGGTTTATGGTCTGTTTGAACAATGAATTTTCGTCCATACAGATACGTTCTGAAATATTTGGTGGACCATACAATTGCTAACAATTCTTTTTCAACCGTAGAATATCTTAATTCATGGTCGTTAAGAGTACGTGAGGCGTAGCAAATGGGATGATTACTCTGGCTGAGCACGGCGCCTATGGCGTAATTGGACGCATCTGTGGTAAGAGTGAATTGTTTCGTAAAATCAGGGCTTTTAAGGATTGGGTCTGTTGTAAGTAGAACTTTTAATTTATTAAAAGTGTTAATATATTGCGGATCTGATAACTTGATTTTTGCAGATTTTTTTAAACATTTTATTAAGGGGTAAGCTACCTTCGCATAATCTTTCATGAACTTACGATAATACCCTGTTATTCCTAGAAAACGTTTAATCTCTGTTGTGGTCTCAGGTAATTTTATATTTTTTATAGCTTTTATCTTATTTACGTCTGGTCTTATACCATTATTAGTAATAGTATGCCTCAAATAATTTGTTGTTAAGCTTGCAAAATTGCATTTGTTGATTTGTACCTTTAGATTTGCCTCCTTGAGTCTTTGTAATATTTTCCGAAGGGAAATTAAGTGTTCCTCAAAGCTAGTAGAAAAAACGAGAATATCGTCAAGGTAAACCACACAAATTTTGTTTATGAACTCCTTTAAGACACTATTCATAAGCCGCTGAAAAGTAGCCGGGGCGTTCTTTAAGCCAAAAGGCATTCTAAGGAACTCATAGTGACCGCTTTTGGTTGAAAATGCAGTCTTTGCGCGATCGCGGGGGTCAACTTCAATTTGGTGGAATCCTTTAACGAGATCAATCGTGGAGAAATAATTACATTTCCCTAGCTTATCGAGTAAATCGTCAACGTTGGGCATGGGAAACCGATCTTCGATTGTTTGATCATTAAGCTTCCTGTAATCTATAACAAGTCGCCATTGTTTTTCGCCATTCCTATCGGGTTTCTTGGGAACCACCCATAGAGGGGAATTGTATGGACTGCTACTGGGCCTAATGATCTTCTGAAGTAGCATTTCTTCGATTTGTCTATCTACCTCTTTTGAATGTACTTCCGGGTATCTATACAATTTTGAGTATATTGGAATGTCGTTTTTAGTATTAATTTTATGCATAACTTCATTAGTAAATGTCAGAATATCACCATCTTTATAAAAAATCGATCCATAGGAATAGAGTAAGGCTTTTAATTTTGAAAGGTCAGCTTTGTTTAAATGGAAAAGATGGTATTCATTAAGGATTCCTGAAAGCTTTCAATACAAAATATATTTAGTGGGCTATTGTTATCTAATACTTTACAGTATATTTCTTCTTGAAGATTCAAATACATAGGAATTTTAGCGTCATCTGTGAAGAGATACCGATTTTTATAGTCTATTTTAGAATGTAGGGCCACAAGGATATTGTTACCTATTATTCAATCAAATTTGTTGTGGAATTTATATTCAAAAAAACGAACGAAATAATTTGGTTTGTTGAATTCTTGGAACAATGGTATGCTATATTCCGTTTGTATTTCGATACTTCGATTAAGTACCTGGAGCGAATGCATTTTAGATGTTACCATCTATTTTGGATCGCATATATTTTTATTAATTATGCTAAACTCAGCACCGGTATCAACTATGAATCTTAGGGGCCTAATCTTAGTTTCAACCACTATATAAGGTAGTTGTTTTGGCCGTCCGCATGAAAATTTTCAGGGCCAGGTGTATTGTTGCGACCATGCTGGTTTAGCGAAATATCCATGGGTTCGTCGAATTGTTCGCGCCCAAACCCACTGGTTTGCTTCGAGTGACCACTTGTATTAGCACGTGGGATGTTGTTGCTTCGGCATGATAAGCTATTTTGAGTATAATGGCGAGGTCTAAACTCTCTTAAATTATTTTGTGGAAAAAAATTGTTTTCTTGTCTGGTGTGATTATTTTGAAAATTATTGAAATGTGCATGTCCCTGTCTGTAAGTGTGTTCCAGCTCGTTATAGTGTCTCTGATGTCTTGGTTCATTATTATATATTGGTCCGCTATTATGTCTTGGTCCGTTATGTCTTGGCCCGCTATAATGTCTTGGTTCGTTATGTCTTGGCCCGCTATAATGTCTTGGTTCGTTATAATATTTGTGTTGTGCAGTTGTATTATGACCGAAATGTTTGTGATTGATTTCGCAAATAATTTTATATGTCTCAATTAATGTACTTGGGTTGCGTGACAGAATAATTGTTTTTGTGGGTTCAGGCAAATTGTCCTTAAAACTTTGGAGAGCAATTCTATTGTTAGACTCTACAATGTTTAAATCAGCCTCGGGATTGTTCACCAAATAACATTTATTTAGCCTGGTTAATAAACTATTTATACTATTGTAATACTGTTCTATATCTGAGGAGATTCTCGCCATTCTAATTTGGTCTAACAAACAATTAGCTGATAGAACTTCTCCGAAATTAGTTTTAAGAACGGTTTTAATCTCCGTCCAGTTATTTAGCCTACCATGCCTTTGCACAGCATCTTTAACTTTGCCCACGAGCTTATCTTTTATGTAACCAGTTAAAATGGTTTGTGAGAGCTCGTCAAAACCTTCAATGGCTGGTGCTAACGTGTCTACCCTATCAATAAAATCTATGACATTATTCCCGTCAAATTCCGGGAGCTTACAAATTAAATCTAACATTATCCTAAATTGTTCAACCGGAGGGAGCACGTTCATTGTTGAATGTTAATTTGTTGTTACTCACGTTTCAGGGATTTTCTGCGCTTCTTCTTGTTGGTGCTTGAGATGCTGGAACTTGCCTGGATGATCTGGATGCACATGGTTTATTCGACAGTTTTTTTTTTTTTTTTTTTTTCTATTTTATTATTATCTTTTTTTTTTTTTTTTTGATTACAACGAGTTCTTTTTTCCTGTTTTCCTGTTTCCTGCTTTTTATTTTTATTTAATTATCAGGAGTAATATAAGTTTTTCTTTAATACAGTTATGCACTCGGATATACACAGTTATTGGGAAGAATGTTTTTCTGACGCGACTTGTGTGATTTCACTGATTTCACTTTTTTTTTTTTTTTTTTTTTAATGCGCGTACCGCGTTGGATAGCTACCGCGTGTACTGATCTTTAAAAGTTTTTATAGTCAACAAGTCTTATGGTAGGTTTTTTAGTTGCACGTGGTTTTTGTTTTTTTTTTTTTAATTTCACTATTTTTCTTTAAAATAGTCGAAATGACCTTTCTTTTCTCTTGAAAAGCTACCGCGTGTACCGACTGCGCCACTTTTATAAGTCCAATCGTTGAAATAAAACACAATTATCGCTTATTTCTTTTAAAGTTAATATATATGTACGTATATTTCTTCCGCAAGTTGTTATGGTTTCACTACAAGTCTACCGCGACGTCCGATAGCGATGGAAAGAAGAATGGAAAAGAGGTCGATATGTCGAGCCCCATGAGTTTTATTCACGGAGAGAGCATCTGCCGTATAATTCCTCTATGCTTATCTTCTCTCGAAGATGAGCATAGAAGAGATGGCGTTCGGCAGTGTCTCTCCGATAGCTCATTTTCTCGACATATGACTATATCGAAGTGGGGAAATCGTGTGCTGGCTAAAAGATCGATAACAAGGTCGATCAGGCTGTGTTTGCCGATAACCCGTTTAAAGAGCTGGGGCATTTGGTATATGTTCTGTCTAGAAGATCAAAGAAATCATCTTGGATGGAGTCATCCTTGTCTACCGTGGGGGCATGGACACATTCAGCATCATGGCTGATGTTAGAAAAGTTTGCCTTGATGCGGATCGTTATGAGGCGTTAACTCACATACTAGAAACATATAACTTTATGCCTTAGTCCACCTCTAACAGCAAATCCGCATCTGTAATCTCTACCTATAGCAGTCACCGTAGTAAATATCGCAGTTTTTCATCCGCTTTTTACCCGGTCCACTCCATCGCATTTCCTGGATGGCGGTTACGTCCGCTTTATAGCGGTCTAGGGCGTCCGTAAGTTGTTCGACCGCACTTGGTCTCTTTAGGGACCTAACATTCCACGTACAGAACCGAAGGTCCTCGTTTGTTTTTTGTTTTATTATAGTGTTCCGTTTTTCTATCCGAGGCTGTTTTTTGCTTCTGAACAATCAGTGGTTTTACGGTCATGGTTGGCTAGACCATAGCCCAACCGACACATCCTGCTTGGTGGCATACTTGCCATTCGGCCTCTTCCGTCAGTAATTTCCCTTGAAAAGAAATTTCCACGAGGAGGTGGAAGTAGGACCTGACTAGCAGAGCTGTAAGGTGTTCGGCTGCAGAGGCTCTTACTCGCTTTTTGTCGGGCCAGCATTCGTCGGCAGATGCTACCCCTACGAGTCCTTTGCTAGTCCTTTACCATCCATACTATACAGCAATCAGGAAAAAATAATCTATAAGTTTTGTTATCTGTATACGCCAATTTACGTATATTTAGTGATATCCAAGTTTCCAATATAGCCACCCACACGAGCACGATAACAAAGCGACAAATAGAAATTAAATCAAGATCCGGCTCGAAGGAAGATCTATAATCAAAACTAATAAATTAAATATCAATTTCGACTTGCACAAGTTAATAGAATGCACCGCTCGGATGGTAGTACTTCTTCTTCTCGCGCCACGATATCGTTGAGGATCATACGATCCAATACGCATATTAGTCAATACATAAAAGGGCCCACAGATACCACAGTTGTGTGTACACGTGTGTATCGGCACCGGTGTGTGATTCCGCCACACACACCACACCAAATCATACACACTTTAGTTGTGCAAGAGGTCTCAAAGAAGAAAGATTAAAATGAGTGACGAATTGACATTTTAACTATTCAAAGCTTCCGACGACCCTCACTCAACCAAGATTCCGATGCAACTGAATTAAATGTGCGCGAACACATACACATCACACCGATAGAGGAACCGACTACAAAAAATAAAAAAAATTACGATTTTTACTCACTCCGTGTCTGACACCGACAATCGGTTTACATTACATTGGTTTACATTGGTTTACATTACTTACTTACTTATCAGGCCAGCGATCCATGGAGAATCTGAGCCTGAGCTATAGCTGCGTTCCATCCTTGACAGTCCCGTGCACGCTGCTTCCAGTTATCAAGACCAAGATGTCTTACATCCGCGATTACTTGGTCTTTATACCGGAGTTTTGGTCTTCATCTTCTTCTCGAACCAGGAGGCTCGGAGTCGAAGACCCTCTTAGCTGGAGCGTTGATGTCCATGCGCTCGATGTGGTCGAGCTAGTGTAGTCGACGGATCTTTGCCCTCCGGACTTCATCCACATCTTTGTACAGCTCGTAGAGTTCGCGGTTGTGTCTTCTTCTCCATTCACCATCCTCACAGATAGGACCAAATATCCGGCGCAGAATTTTCCTCTCGAAAGAACCCAAAATCAGCTCCGCTGTCCTGCTTATCGTCCAGCTTTCGGCTCCGTACAGCAAGACTGGCAGTATGAGCAATTTGTAAAGCATGACTTTGGTCTTTCGAGTGAAGAGTTTTGACCCCAGTTGTTTGGACAAGCCGAAGTAGCAGCGATTGCCAAGTTCGATTCTATGCCAGATCTCCACTGTGGTGTCATTTGTGGAATTTACGTTTGCCCCGAGGTAGACAAACTCCTTGACTACCTCGAAATTGTAGCTGTTAATTGTTATATTTTGTCCAAGGTGGTGAGCGACGGATTGGTTTTTGCTTGGCAGCATATACTTCGTCTCGTCCTCATTGACCTTAAGACCAACTCGTTTCGCCTGTTTTTCAATCGCCGTGAATGCTTCCGCAATGCCACGGCGAGAACACGCGATGATATCGATATCATCCGCATATCCTATCAGCTGGACGGACTTGAAGAAGATAATGCCTTCCCTGTTGACGCCTGCCCGTCGCACTATCTGCTCCAGTATTTGGTTGAAGAAGTCACATGACAGCGGATCTCCTAATCGAAATCCGGTGCATGTTTCAAACGGTTCCGAAGTCCTGGAACAGAGTTGCACGATGCATCGCGTATTTTTTATCGTGGCGCGACGCAACTGGATCAGTTTTCCCGGGATCCCGAATTCGGCCATCGCACCAAATAGTCCTTCACGATGAATGCTGTCGTATGCGGCTTTGATATAGATGAAAAGATGTTGTGTATCGATTCGAAACTCGTTGGTCTTTTCCAGGATTTGTCGAAGTGTGAAAATTTGGTCTATAGTCGATTTAGTGCGGTGCAAAGTGGCTTTAGACGTTCACACAGCACGCTGGACAGGATCTTGTATGCGACATTGAGCAGGAATATACCTCTATAGTTCTTGCAAGAGGTAGGATCGCCTTTTTTGTGGATGGGGCAATTAGAGCTGGTATTCCAGTCGTCGGGCATACTTTCATCTTCCCAAATTCTGCAGATGATCTGGAGCATGTTCCCTACCAGAACAACGCCGCCAGCCTTGAAGAGCTCTGATGGCAAGCCATCTGAGCCTGCGGCCTTGTTATTCTTCAGCTTCTGAATAACTGTGCCGACTTCTTCGATGCTGGGGGGAGGACTACTTCAGCGGCTGGAGTTGGGATTTCCTCGGTCCCTACCACTCTCTCTTAGTCATGCTCGTTAAGCAGCTGCTGGAAATGCTGGTTAAATACATCCACTATTCCCTGCGGGTCGGTGACAAGGTTACCCCCGCAGTTTTGACGAGCCTGGGTGCCCTTTTCGAAGCCTTCTGCAAGGCCTTTGGCTTTCTTGTAAAAGGCTCGTGTTTTATGCTTATCCCTAGACTCCTCGATATCCTTGAGCTGGGAGGCTGCGAAGATTCTTTTCTTTTGTGGCCGTAGTTTTTTCACCCCCCTTCTTCTGGCTAGGTACTCTTCTTGCGCTGCCCTGTTTTTCCTCTGCAGCGCCTTTTGGTACGCCTCGTCGGTTGCTGCCTTTTTCTACTCACACTCGTCATCAAACCACGGGTTTCTTGTCGGGGGTGGTAGGTATCCTAAGGTGGTTTCGGCTACTTCCTGAATGGCTGAGCGGCAATGCAGCCACATATTATTGGCATTTGTGTTCGACGTAGGCATACCGTAGAGTCTTTCGCTCAGCTGCTCCCTGTAGACTCTGGCAACCTCCGGTGTGCTCAGGCGCCCAATGTCGAACCTCCTCCTGATGGGCAGGTGCAGCTTTCTGACATTGGACAGTCGAGCTCTGAATCTTGCTGCTACGAGGAAGTGGTCAGAGTCGACATTTGCCCCTCTGAATGTTCGCACATCCAGGATGTTTGACGAGTGCCTTGCGTCAATGAGCACATGGTCGATTTGGTTGGCGGTTCGACCGTCCGGAGATCGCCAGGTTGCTGTGTGGATTCGCTTGCGAGGGAACCTTGTGCTACTTATCACCGCATTACAAGCTGTCGCAAAGTCAGCGAGTCGGAAGCCGTGCTTTCCGATCACTCCGCCAAGGGTGTTTTCCTTACCGATTTTGGCGTTGAAGTCCCCGAGCACGATTTTTACATCGTACTCCGGACAAACTCCGTAGGCGTTGTCCAGGAGGTCATAGAAGTCCTCCTTGATAGGGTCTTCAGCCTCGTCGATAGAGGCGTGTGCACATACTGATTTATAAAATCTGCCTCTGATGCGGATCACAGCCAGGCGATCACTTATAGGTTTAAAGTCGATGACCTTCGACCTTAAGCGCTTTCCCGCAACAAATCCGCATCCCAGTAAGTGCAACCTTTTGTGACAGCTGTAATAAATGTCGCAATTTTTCTTGCTAATCATACCGTTTCCTATCCAGCGTATTCCCTGGACCGTAGTAATATCCGCCTTGTACTGCGTGAGAATTCCTTCTAGTTTATGCGCAGCTCCGGGAGTGTACAGGGTTCTGACATTCAAGGAGCATCCTCGTAAATTGTGTTCCTTTTTCGTGCGTTGTCGTCGTCGTCGAGTATCCGTCCATGTATCCGAGGCATCATGCGTTAGCTCACCTCCCAACGGTTGTTGAAGAGGCTATCCAGAGGGTGTCGCAAGGAGGCCGTATGTCAACTGGACCCGGGCATTTAAACAGGGATCGTTGCTGGCATCTCGCCAGGTTGACAGCGATCAACTTACAGGGTAAGTATGTCCAAAATGTTTACATTGGTTTACATTAATTCATAATAATTTGTAATAATTTTAATTCATATCACAATAAGGGGGTTGTTATTTGAGGCCCCCTCCCCTCTCGGAGCATGCTAGCACTTTCGGCATTCGCCTCCAACTTTCTTCCTCTTACTGGGAAGGTTCAATAACCCAGTAAGAGTGGGATCAGTTCTCGAAATAACGGGGCGGGAAGCTTTCAGGTTTCTGTCGTAGCCGGCGCTGCCGCCGAAAAAGGTGGCGGGGCTGACAGCAGACTCTGAATGCCGAAGGCAAAGTTGTTACGGGTCCTAGCAGTCGTCAAACCGAAAAAGGTAAAGGCTCCCGCAAACGAAAGACCGCCGCCAAGGATAGCCTTGCTGGGGAGAGAGTGTGTGATTCCTTCCTCTCCGGTGGAGCGAAGGGAAATCGGAGTCCAATGGCAGATGTGGCGACCCAGAAGGACTAAAGCTTAGGCCAGAAGGCGAAGATAGCCAAAAACCACTCCTCGGTGGTGGTCACATCATACAACGAAACCCCTTCCTACGAGAAGGAGATCCAAATCACCGTAAGGAGTCGAGAGAAGCAGCTCTCTTAGAGAGCCGGCAATCTCCTCTGAAAAGTTCAGAATAATTTTTATTCAGATCAATCTACAGCATTGCAAGGCTGCTACCGCTCTTTTAAGTATTAGAATTGCATGCAGTAGTACAAATCATCACATTGTATCCATCCAAGAACCGTGAGTGTGGAAAAAACGCCTATGTGGCCTTGGTGGCATGCGTGATGCTACAATTCTTTATGATGAGCGATCGGAAAGGCCTAGAGTCTGCCTTAACATATCGAACTCACTATCGGCAAATAGACTTGGACATTTTTGTGGACAAGATCTGGTGGCTGCTAGAGTAAGCTACAAGACGTACGGAGTAATAGAACATCGTTGCATCTGCTTACTTTCCCTACGACTCGATACTACCTCCTCCATAGAAGGAAGTTTCTGAACTCGTAGAGTACTGTTAAGCCAGAAAGATTGGTCTCATCTTGTGTTGCGATGCCAATGCCTAAAACACTGCTTGGGGCAGCAGCAAGTGTAATACAAGAGGGGACCGTCTTTTAGACTTCACTCTTTCATCTGACCTTGCCATCAACAAGGTTGGCTCTCAACCAACATTTGTTACGGCAAGACGACAGGGCAGGACTCTATCCAAATAATAGATATGTGAAGGACATCACTAAATGCAGAGCCTTGGCTGATGCTAAGCTGTCGGACCATAGACATATCGAATTCCGATAAAGTTTTGGAATCTCTTCCTTGAAACCCAAATAGAATCCGAGAAAGACGAACTGGGTATGGCTTACAGGTTTACAGAGCAGCTTGTGAAATCAATCAGCCCTACCTAAACTTAGAACGGAACAATTGGTAGAGAACGTCGTTCATAACCTGAATAGCGCCATCACCTCTTGTTTTGAACTCGCCCGTCCTGTCAGCAAACCTCCATGCAGAAAATTGTTTCCTTGAGGGAATGCCGAGCTCCAAAGTCTTCGCAGGGAAGCCAGAAGTCTTCTGAATAGATCGCTCAAATCGAACTCGGAAGATGGCTGGAACAAGTATCGGTCGAAGCAGAAAGAATATAAGAAACTTAGTCGTAAATCGAAAAACGTTTTTTATAAGATCTTTTGCGAAGAGATTAAAACTCTGTGTGTGACTAGCAAGTTGGTTAAAGTCCTCCAACGGGGAAATCCGACAAAGCTGGATACACTTTGGAAACCTGATGGTACCTTTCTTCTTCTTCTTTGGTGGCGTTACAGCTGATGAAGGACCAGAGCCAAGCTTCTCCCAATCAGCCATGTTTTGTGTGATTTATTTTTCATTCAGGAAAAAGGGACCCCTACAGTTTAATGCCGATTCCGAACGGCGTAAGTCGTGGAGCTTATTCGTGGCAAGTATACTACAGGGGTTTTGCCAGTACCCCGCCGAGGGGGGGCGCGTTGGTGTTGTCGAGATCCGAACTCGCTCATCGTGCGTCAGAGTCCAACACACAAACTGC
The DNA here is from genome assembly GCA_951905685.1 of Eumerus sabulonum. NCBI lineage: Eukaryota > Metazoa > Arthropoda > Insecta > Diptera > Syrphidae > Eumerus > Eumerus sabulonum. The sequence continues at coordinate 94,019,638 of OX645060.1, forward strand.
GCCACGGCACCCTCGTTATAGTACCTTTACTGCGTCTAAAGCGAAATCTCTTAGTTTACTACTTCAGATTCATTTCCCGGAAAATCAGATCACCATCGGCTCGTTGCACACCCCTTCAAAGGAACTGCAACTGAAACGATGAAAACAACTCGCCGTAGCTGGTATATTGCGTCGCGCGAGTTACGCAAATGCAAGCCAACAAACTTGCTTACTTACTTACTTACTTACTTAACGGGCGCTACAGTTCGGGGTGAACCTGGGCCTCAACCAACATGCCTCTCCACCTAGCACGATCTTTCGCTAGTCTTTTCCAATGCCGCACGCCCAGTTGGTTGAGGTCCCCTTCCACCTGTGCGCACCACCTTAGGTGCGGCCGTCCTCTATTTCTTCGTCCCTCGGGGTTGGATTCAATGACTCTACGGGCTGGAGCTGTGGTGTCCATTCGCTCTACATGGCCTAGCCATCTTAGGCGTTGGATCCGTAGACGCCTGACCAGACTCATGTCGCTGTACAACCCGTACAGTTCGTGATTGAATCTTCTCCTCCAACCCTCCTCTGTGTTTATGGGACCGAAAATCGAACGCAGAATCTTTCTCTCGAAACGACCAAGGATTTCCTCATCCGCTTTAGATAAAGTCCATGTTTCTGCGCCGTATAACAGGACCGGGATAATTAAGGTCTTATATAAGGTCAACTTGGTCGTACGAGAGAGGGCTCTACTTCTCAGTTGCCTCTTGAGCCCAAAGAAGCAGCGGTTGGCAAGAGTAATTCTGCGCTTGATTTCGAAACTGGTGTCGTTGTTCCAAGTCACCGCGGAGCCGAGGTATATGAAATCCTTAACTACCTCGAACTTATATCTGCCAATATGCACGTTCTGTCCAAGACGTCGGTGGTAAATGTCCTTTTTCGATGACAGCAGATATTTAGTCTTGCCCTCATTAACTGCCAAACCAATTTTTGCCGCCTCCATCTCAATACTCGCAAACGCCTCACTGACATCTCGCTGCGATCTACCTATTATGTCAATGTCGTCGGCGTATGCAAGGAATTGCGAGGATTTGAAGTAGATTGTGCCTCTTGTATTGGCCTGTGATTTTTGCACAATCATTTCCAATACGATGTTGAAGAAATCACACGACAGCGCATCGCCCTGCCTAAATCCTTTTTTGACATCAAAACTATCGGTGAGGTGCTCACCGATTCGGATGGAGCAGCGAGCATTTTCCAAGGTCATCCTGCATAGTCTGACGAGCTTCGCAGGGATGTAAAAAGTAAACATGGCGTTATATAGCTCGTCTCTAATTACGCTGTCGTATGCGGCCTTGAAGTCGACGAATAGATGGTGCGTATCGACTTGAAACTCATTGGTTTTCTCCAGGATCTGCCGTAGTGTGAAGATTTGATCGATGGTGGACTTCCTTGGCCTGAAGCCACACTGATAAGGACCTATCAGCTTGTTTACGAATGGCTTCAGGCGTTCACACAAAACGGCAGCGAAGATCTTGTATGCGACATTAAGGAGACTTATTCCTCTATAGTTGGTGCAGTCAAAGGGATCTCCTTTTTTGTGGATCGGGCAAACAATGCTGAGACTCCATTCCTCGGGCATGCTTTCCTCTGACCATATCTTACAGATGAGCCGGTGCATGCTCCTAACCAGCTCACCCCCAGCCGCTTCGAAGAGCTCAGCAGACAGTCCATCTGCGCCAGCAGCTTTATTCGACTTGAGTTTCGACATGGCAATCTCAACTTCGTCGAGGTCAGGGAGACGGAATTCTCTGCGATCTTCGTCGTTAAAAAATGGATCATTCTGCCTGACGGCGGTATGTTGGTTGTCATCGCCGTTATACAGTCTGCAGAAGTGGTTTTTCCAAATTCTCAGCATCGACTGCGATTCTACTACTAGGTGTCCGTTCTCATCCTTACAGGCCTCCGTTCGGGCTTTATAGCCTTGAGACATTCGTTTTATCCGCTGATAAAATCTTCGAACGTCGTGCCTGCAATAGCACCTCTCCAAGTTTTCATGCCTTTGTATGCCTCCTGCTTTTCCGCATGAATCCTTCTACACTCGTCATCGAACCAGGTGTTTCGTCGTGGTGGAGCTTTAAGGCCCAGCACTTCCGTTGCTGTGCTCTTCAGGGCTTTTTTGCACAGACTCCATTGTTGCTCTACTGACTGAGTGGAGGATTGAGGTGTATCGGAGAGCTTAAGGGAGACGCGGTTGGCAAAAGCACTGGCGATCTCCGGCGATAGTAGCTTTCCGACGTCATAGCTTGGTGTTCTAACTCTACTCCGCGGTGTTCGTGTTATGCGCTGACGTATCTTGGCTACTACAAGATAGTGGTCTGAATCGATGTTCGCTCCTCGGAAAGTGCGAACATCAAGAATAGTGGAGGAGTGTCTGACAAACTTGCTAACGGCACATTTGTGTTGCTTCGCAACCAATAATAATAAGGTGTCAATAAAGCATTCAGGTGTCGATGGCTTTCGGGTTACGCAAATATAGGTCAGCAAACTTGTAACTTTGCTACTGCTCGAAAGCCAGCGGAAACTGAATGCGTCGACCTTTCATAATTTTAAGAAATGTACAAATCTAATAAATAAAGAATATAGAGTCGGAATCGAGACCTAAAACGATTTGGTTAGTGGTACTTTCCTTTGCTTCCTCCTTTTGTCCGACAATATTTCCGTAACTGGCACAGTCGGCAATTTTCTTTCTAAACGGGAAAGGAAAAACGAACTAATAATAAAAAAAAAAATAAAAGTGCTCAAAGAGGAATTAAGAATAGGTACCTCAATACCTTAGTACCATAAAAAAAAAGTGTGGAAAAGTTAATCTAAGCAGCATAACTGCTTCAAAAAAAAAAAAAACCGAATATAAAAAAATAAAGTGTAAATGTGCAAAATACGAAGCAAAGGCCGTCGGTTAAAGTTGTTCAATACCAATCGGGGTATGTAGTATGGTGGACTGCTCTGGACAAAGCAGTCAATCGAAACCTTCTGGGGAAAGTACAAAGATCGGCCAGCTTATATATGAGCGGAGCGATCAGATCAACCCCCACGGAGGCCTTAAATGTTCTACTATATCTTCCACCATTAACCCTCTGATGCACGATTTTTTTTTTCAAAATAAAAAATGTTTTTAGAAAGGAAATCGCTCAAAAAACAAAGTTTGTTTTGGAAAAATTCACACAATTGAGATTTAGTATTAAAAAAAAACGAAAAAAAACGTAGTGATTCATATATGCATCACCATGCATTAAGACCATCTTGTCTTTGGATCAGGAATTATTTTTGTTTTCATAAATAAGTAAAAAGTAAGAAAAAATTGAGTATTAAGTAACTTAAAAATTGAATAAATTAAATAGATTCAAAAAATAAGGAAGTAATTCATTATCAAAAGAACAAGCTCCATGCAAAATAAATAGAAGCAAAAAAAAAAGTACAAGTTGAAATAAATAAAATAAATGTTACACTAAAAGCTCGGATCTCAAAGTATTGCAAATTAAAAATTTAAATTAACATCTTTAAGAGAAAATTACTATAACCAGGTTGAACATACATATATACGCATAAATAAGGCGTGTAAGAATGCATGTAATACACTACAAGTATAAGAACACAAATGCACAACAACAAAATAGCACAGAAAACCAACACCCCCTAATGCATGGTGATTCATATACATATGAATCACTACTAAAAATCAGTATTGCACAGATACATCATTCTCAATCTATAAACAATAAAAGTAAATCAACAGCCAAGAACCCAAAGAATATGAAAATATTTTTTAACTCACTTTTTTAAATAAATTATTACTTTTTTTTGCTCCCAAAAGAACATGTTTTTCACTTATTCACACCACATGCGCCACGCACTAATATTATCACAAAATTAAAAGGAGTATGTGTTCTCGGGATCTGTAAATAACCATACTTGGAAGAGGATAGTTCAATGAATCAAAGACAGAATACCGTTTTTCATTCTGGCTAATAGTTCAATAGAAATCGCTAAAAAGATGTAACGATTCATATATGAATCACCATGCATCAGAGAGTTAAACATTTTCAGCAAGCAAGTTGCTGCATGTGCGGCCCTAAGGATGAGGAGCATAAGAAAATGGCCCACATCTCAAAAAGGCCACACCACTATTCTAAAACACTTCAGGGTACCCATGGACAATGACTACATCACCCCGCAGAATGTGTTCACCAGGAACTTCGAAGTTATCTTTCCATCCAGGGAGAAATGGGCTGAACGGAAAGTTATACCAAAGGACTCGATCTCCCTTTATACCGATGGCTCTAAGATGGAGTCGGGTGTAAGCAGTGGGGTCTTCTCCAAGGAACTTAACCTCAACCTATCATTTACACTCCCAAATGAATGTAGTGTGTATCAGGCAGAAATAACTGCGATAACGGAGGCCCTGGCATGGCTCAGGATCAATGTAATATTCACAAAGGATATTATCATTTTCATGGATAGCCAATCTGCGATAAAATCCCTGGCAGCGGTAACCCACAAAACAAAAACATCCCTTAACTGTCGCCTATCTCTAGCTGAGATGGCTGAACAGTTCAACATTAAAATACTGTGGGTTCCCTAGCATAGGGATATTCCAGGAAACTGCGCGGCCGACGAACACGCAATGTTAGGGTCAAGCACACTCAACCTACCTACCCGCGGGTACCTAGAAACACCAATAAGTACGGTGAAGCACATGACGAAGCTTCAAACCATAGAGGAGACCAATCTCCAATGGAATGAGAGCAATATCGGCTTTATCACCAAACAATTGTGGCCTAAGCTAACGCCCGTATTCTGGCATACCTCAGTGATGCCTCATAAGTCACAACAACCTCACAAGAGTGTGGTGAGTCACAGCCTGTGAGGTTTTCGTACTCTAACCAAAACCTCACAAGCCATAAGATGGAGGAAGAATTTTTGTTTTTGCTTCTTGTAAATGAAATAAACAAAAATGAGAAAAAAGGTAAAAATATATATTTATGTCTTGTTGGACAGTATAAAAATTTATAAACATTTCTTTTGTTTTTTAGAATACAACGTAGACGAATTTAAGGGAATTTGCGGGAAAGAAATGACCCGTTTTCATGATAGCTGTTTCAGAATTTTTTTTCGTTTTGAAATCTCGCTTCAGATACTTGTTCAATCTCGATTGATTGAAAGTGAAAGTTGTCAAGAAAAGTAATTTTCATGCATGTTAATACAAATTAATGAAACAAATAATTCACTTTTTATAACACACTTATTTTATTTCTCTTTTATTTAAACTCCTCTATGAGGAGGCCTTTTTCCGTCTATACTTATTCGCTTTCCGGAAAGTTCTACCCACGCTCGGTTGGCGTGGGTGCGCTTCATGTTTGTTTGTTTATGCGCCTGCTGCGATTACTTTTCTGGACAGTAGTTTCCGCACAGTGTTCACCGAGCGTGTTGCCTTCGTACAAAAAGGTGCATTTAGCACTAGTATGACTGGCTATCATAACTTCCCCCCTTCTTAAGTGAAGACCTCCTCGTCTTCTTTTCGATATACTTACAAATCTTACATATTATACAAATTAATAGCTAGACTAAATAAATACAATTTTTCTTTTACATCCAAACAAAACCAAATTAATTTTAGATTGATTTTATGTACTTTGAAATACTTTCTTGAATACAAAATTTATGGTGGTATAGTTAAAAATTAGGGTTTTGAATAGGAACAAAGAGCGCCAATATGTTAATTAAGATTGTAACTTTGAGCAACACATTTAGTTAACTAGTATTAAAGTCAAAAAGCTATTTCAAATTATCCTTATGGACCTCTTTTCCGTCAATAAGTACCTTTGTTCCTTAATCTTTTTGAGAAGTTTTCTTTATAAACACCTTTCGAAATTTGTTTCCAATGCGTTTATTTGTTTTAACAAATACGTCTTTACCAGGTCTGTATGTCAAAGTTAGTCTACCTTTATTATGGTAGGCAAGGTCTCTTCTTTGGGTTTCAGAAATTCTTTGCCTTACTTCCTATTTGAGAAAGGTTGGAATTGAGTGGATAATGTCAATCGGGCGGTAATTTGTAGCTGAGTGAATCGTCCTGTTGTACTTGACTGTGGCAAGTAAAAGGAGCTCAGAAATGTTGCTAATATTTTTTCCAGCTTTATGCATCTAGCTATTTCAGACAGGGTGCTATGAAACCTTTCTACCTGCCCGTTTGTAACACTATGGAAAGGTGGTGTGTTATACATTCATATACCAAAATTATCCCTTAGTAATGATCTAATACTCATAGATGTAAACGATTTCTCATTATCGCAAACTATCGTTTTGGTATCCTTAAACAAATTCAGCAGTTCTAAAATCGGTTCCTTAATATCAATTTTTGCCCTAGATTTAATTGGTTTAATGACAGCAAATTTGGAAAATTTATCTATACAAGTTAAAAAATGAGCTCGAGCCGTTGAGTAGATATCGATGTGAATTATTTCACCTGGATGAGCAGGTATAGGAGTTTTTCCTATCTCCGGTTTCGGTGGATGTCGTTGATACTTTGCTTCATTGCAGATCGTGCAACTAGACACTATTTCTTTAAACCTTTTCCTAATATTTGGGAAATAATAGTCACTAAGGACTTGAATCGAGTTCTCGCGAGCAGATCTATGAGCTCGGTTGTGTTCGGTCGAAAGAATTTCTGCCTGATCGTCTGGATTGAATATATCGGTTACCATTTCCTTGGTATGAACAACCTTTACTGAAGGAAACATGGCAATCAATTTGTCTTGAATCTGTGCAAGGGTATGTAAGTCACAATGAATGGCATTGACGACATTGGGATTTATTACTTGTTTTAGTAATAAAAAAAGATTATCAACGTTATCAAACGTTATTGAATGCCTAAGTTGTGTTTTGAAAATAATTTTTGTTGTTTTGAGTTGTTCCGGGCCTTTATTTACAACGATTTGGTTTCGAAAACAGTTTAAAGGGTTTTTTACTGAGGATATTGTTTGAGTCCAAGAAACTTAACTGTGAGCTGTTGAATTGCAGGAATTATCTTGTTCTTCAAGTGTTCTCTCGAAAGCGCGTCAGCAACATAATTCTCTTTGCCTGGCTTGTAATGAAATATTGGTGTAAATTCTTCCACAAATGCCCTCCATCTCTTAATTTTCGCATTCGGATTTTTGTCCGATATGGCAAAAGTTAAGGGCTGGTGATCCGTGTAAATGTTAAGCCGATTCACTCCATACAAATAATTACGTAACTTTTGCAATGACCAGACTATGGCTAAAAGTTCTCGCTCATTGGTTGCGAAGCCTTCTTCTGTGGCCGATAGAGTTCGAGAAATCATAGTAATAGGCCTGCCCTCCTGCGAAAGGACCGCTCCAATCGCATAGGAAGAAGCATCTGTCGTTAAATCGAAAGGTTTCGTAAAGTCGGGATATAAAAGTAAAACGTCCTCTGAGGCCAAAATTCGTTTAATTCTATCAAAAGCATCAAGTGCTTCGATGTCAAGTTTCGCCTTTTTATTTTTTGATTCATTTTTATTGATTTTTGTATTCTCACCTCCCAAATACCTTGTAAGAGGTTTCGTGATTTGGGCATATCCCGAAAGACCAAGAAAAGACTTCCTTCACCTTTTCGGGACATGTTTTTATGCCTTTACTGGACACGACAAAGCCCAAAAATTCTACCTCCTCCTTGAAAAAAATAGATTTTTCCGATGCAACTCGCATATTAGCTTCATATAGTAATTGTAAAATTTTTTCTATGTCTCGAAAGTGTTGCTCTTTAGTCCCTGAAAAAATAATGACGTCATCCATATACACATGACAACATTTTCCGATCTCCTCTCTTAACACGTCGTCTATCGCTCCTTGGAAAATGCTAGGCGCATTTTTTAGCCCAAATGGAAGCCTACAGAATTCATATTTCCCGTTGTTTATAGAGAAAGCTGTTTTCTCCCTATCACGGTCACAAAGCATTATTTGATGAAATCCTGATTTTAAGTCTAGTGTCGAAAAGAAAGAAGCTCTTCCAAGATTGGCTAGAATAACTGAAGTATTGGGAATGGACAATTACTTACCGTCTTACAGTTCAGTTTTCTAAAATCGATCACTAAACGCATTTTCTTCCTACCTTCTTTATCAGTCCCTTTTTTATCGACAACCCACACGGGATTGTTGTATGGGGATCTCGATGGTCTAATGATTCCATTCTTTAACAAATCTACAACTTCGTTATTTACAAACTCAGCTGCTGATTGAGGATACGGATAAGCTTTGGAATATACGGGTTCGTTATCAGTTGTTCGAATGGTTGCAACAACTCTCGTGTTAAAAGGTAGTAAATTACTTGGGTCTGCAAAAACCTTAGAATTCCTGGTCAATAACTCTGAAAGTTGTTTATTTTCATTCAAATAAACATTTTTTTCCTGTATACAGTTAACATCTCTACAGTAAAAGTACAGTAATTTCTCCTCTCCTCCATTGCTTCAATTTCGTTAAGAAAATCGAATCCTATGATTCCATCAAATGTTCGGAGGGTGGGAAGAACATAAAAAATTGCACTTCTATTCAAAATATTTACAACACACTTTGACGTAACCTGTATCCTTCCGTGAATAGATTTGACAATAAAAGGTTCCTCAATAGGGATGATGCCTTCAAGCGTGTTGAAATTGCGTATATAATTTTTAGATGCACCAGTGTCTACTAAAAGCTTTATTTCTCTTCCTGCCAAGGTGCGCCCTACATACGGCAGGAGACACTTTCCCCTAAAAGATTGAGCATCATTGAGGTTTGTAAGTTGTGACCACATCACAGCCAGAATAGGGCTGTAAGCTTAGTACGAACCAGGGACCTGGTGGCAACCAAAAGGGCAACCCTTTTTTTTATTTTTATTTTTTTTTATTTGTACATTATTTCAAACAAGAATACGGGAAAAAAATCTTTACTATCAATTAATAAATATGACTAAAAAGTAATGAATGGAAGGTTTTGCTTGAAATAGTAAATATACACTCTATTGCAAAATTACAAGAGGCGAGTTTATCTATTATAAAATAATTGTGAAATAAAACAATTGATGGGGAAATCTTGCAAATAATAATATTACGTATGTACATAAAACAAAAATAAAAAAAAAAAAAATGGAAAAGTAAAAAAAAAAGAGAGAAAGAAGACAACTCCAGAAGATCCAAGGAATATTTAACCAAACAATTTATTATGCGTCAGGTACAAAAAACATCTCTATTTAATGATAATTAAAAGAAAACAGCCATTTTTTAATGTTAAGCAAAAACACTTTTTTCACTCTTTCGCATCTAAGGTCGTGAGGTAGTAAGTTAAATAACCGAGGAGCAGTGACTGAAAAGAACCGGCAAAAGTGTGTTTTATTAATTGTTGGCAGCGTTACAAAATGTCTGGTATTAATATGTAGATTATGATTTTGAGCTAATCGAACAGCAAAAATCCACAGTTCCCAAAATAAATTTTTAGTACTTTGTAACAGTATAGGTGTTTTATTGGTAAAATTTCAAGGGCCCTAAACAATTCAAAGCTCGGAGTGCAACGATTTACTTGACACATAATTCGAACAGCATGTTTTTGCTTTATCAACAAACGCTTAATATTGATGGATAGGAACCACCCCAACAAGATAATCCGTACTCAAGCTTAGATTTCAATAAGCCGTTGTAAACTAGTTTTAAGATAGACAAACTGCAATAGAGGCTAAGATGATATAGTTGTTTAATTAATCTGTTTAGATACAACTTAAGATTGGAAGTATGCTCTTTCCAACTGAGTTTATTATCTATTGTAATCCCTAAGTACTTGAAGCTGTTGATACGCTCAATTTCGAAGCATGTGTCACTGCAATTTAAAGGATCTTTGAATGTCACGGTATTGTGGTGGCAACCAAATAAACTTACCCGAAAAACACTAGGGGAATGATAGTACAAGGGGAAATCATCACCGACTGTGCCTTTGATGTTGAATAGCATAAATTTCGTTTTTTTGGCTGATTACAAGTCTATGCTGCTTAAACCAGTTGCGTAATATCTCTAGATCATAATTGACATCCAAAAAAAGATGAAAATTGTTTGAAGTTGAATATGAAAGGGCGGGGTCGTCAGCGAATGCAGTTAATTTTCCTTTAAAAGGTTGAGAAAAAAGAGAATTAATATAAACCAAGGACAGAGTGGGACCTAAGACAGAACCCTGTGGAACACCCATGGTAATGTCTTTACGCGAACTAAGGTAGTTTTTTTATTTAAACCATTTGCTTTCTGTTTTTTAGATATGATGCAAACCACTCATAGATAAAACCTCTAAAGCCCGCATTGTAAAGTTTATCAAGAAGTAAATAGTGATCCACCATATCAAAGGCTTTAGTAATGTCTATGAACAGCGCAGCAGATATCTTAGAAGAATTTGCACTTTTATATAATTAACCAATCAATTTGAGCAAAGCATTTACTGTTGATCTACCACTTCTAAAACCATATTGGCAACCTTAAGCACTCTAGTGGGTGTCATTACAGGTCACTGCACCATTGGAAAACACGCCAACAGACTGGGGCTACCCTACAATGACTTCGGTCGCGGCTGCATGGACGAGGAGGAGGAGGAATCAATACACCACCTCCTCTGCTCAAGTCCCTCTTTTGCGAATCGCAGGAGGATCTACCTCGGCGCGCCCTTCTTCGACAATCTAAGTGAGCTAGCAACCAAAAAATAGCTCAACTCCACCGGTTGGTTCCCAGGTAGCGGATCAGGGTAAACTGATCCAGGTGGTATTACAATGAGCCGGCTTCGGCTTATGCCTACCACGTCAACCTTACCTAACCCAACCGTGGTCTTGTCTCCACCGATACTTCTGGTTGATAATTTTCACACAAATCTAAATTTCCTAGTACGATATGAGTTTTAAGTTACAGTAAAATTAACGAATTCCTTTGGGTACATACCCCTGGTGGCACAATCAGCCGGATTCTGTTAGACGGTGGTAGCTTCTAGGATTTCAGAGATTCTATTGGCGACGAAGACTTTACAGCGATTGACGTCTCCTTTTAACTAAGCCAAGAGAATTTCGGAGTCACTATAGGCGAAAATGTGTTCTTCCGAGAAATTAAATTAAATTCAAACAGGCTTTCACGTGATTGAAAAGCTTTGCCAGAAAAAGAGCACCGCAAAACTCAAGTCGTGGAATGGATATCACTTTCACTGAGGCGATTTTAGTTTTTGCAATTAATAAATTAACATGAATCGAACCATTGTCCATTATTGTTCTGAGGTATATTGTTGTAGCATATGTGTTGGATGATGCGTCACAATATGCGTGCAGTTGATGACCGCTGTTGAATGAGATAATATGTAGCCATCGTAGAATTTTAATTAGTCGGAGATCCGAAAGACCTTCTAGAAATGATCGCCATTGCTTTAGAAACTCGTCTGGCACTAAATCATCCCAATTTATTTGAAGAAACCACAGCTGTTTACGAAGCATTTTTGCCACTATAATCACCGGTGCAGTCCCACCACTTGGATCATATAAGCGCGAGATTACAAAAAGTACTGCTCGCTTTGTGGACGGCATTGCTATGGGATCAAATTTTATGCAAAACGATAAGGAATCCTCCGATAGTAGTATGTTTTGGAGGATTCAGGCGCTTTTTGGTATGAAGCGAATCGACCAACACGGCATGGTATGAAGCGATGGTATAAAGCGATGGTATGAAGGGTTTTGGTATGAAGCGATGGTATGAAGGGATTTGGTATGAAGCGGTTGAGGCGCTTTTTAGTATGAAGGGTTTTGGTATGAAGCGGTTCAGGCGCTTTTTGGTATGAAGGGGTTCATGCGCTTTTTGGTATGAAGGGGTTCTGGCGCTATTTAATTTGTTTATTTAAGTTGTTTTGCGTTGCGGTTAGGAAATGTATGGGGATTCAGGCGCTATCTCTGTTGTGTTTTTGTCGCGTGCTGGTTTTGTCGGAGGATTTAGTCGCTATCTGTGAAGGTCGTTATCATGCGACGTATTTAGAATAGCAATAGATATGTACATATTGTTACGCGCAAAGCGTGCCGAGTAGCGTGTGTATTATGGGAGGTTCAGGCGCTTTTTGGTATGAAGGGAAAAATTTTGCGATCGACATGTTTTCGCGACACGACATACGAGCGATGGTATGAAGGGTTTTGGTATGAAGCGGCTCAGTCGCTTTTTGGTATGAAGCGATGGTATGAAGGGTTTTGGTATGAAGCGGTTCAGGCGCTTTTTGGTATGAAGGGAAAAATTTTGCGATCGACATGTTTTCGCGACACGACATACGAGCGATGGTATGAAGGGAAATTTTGCGATCGACATGTTTTCGCGACGCGACATACGAGCGATGGTATGAAGGGAAATTTTGCGATCGGCATGTTTTCGCGACACGACATACGGGCGATGGTATGAGGGGTTTTGGTATGAAGCGGTTCAGGCGCTTTTTGGTATGAAGCGATGGTATGAAGGGTTTTGGTATGAAGCGGTTCAGGCGCTTTTTGGTATGAAGGGAAACATTTTGCGATCGACATGTTTTCGCGACACGACATACGAGCGATGGTATGAAGGGTTTTGGTATGAAGCGGTTCAGGCGCTTTTTGGTATGAAGGGGTTCTGGCGCTATTTAATTTGTTTATTTAAGTTGTGAATTTGCGTTTCGGTTAGGAAAAGTATGGCGGTTCTGGCGCTATTTTAAGTTGGTTTTTGTCGCGTGCTGGTTGTGTGCGTGCAAGGTCGTTATCATGTGACGTATTTAGAATAGCAATAGCAATAGATATGTATATATCGTTACGCAAGGCTACGAAGATCTACTAACACATAGCATTCAATTTTAAGGGGAACAGATAAACTATATACATATCTATGTATTAGCAATAGATATGTACATATTGTTACGCATTAAAGAGATAGGTATAGAGGTATTTATTACAAGACAATATAAATATGTGGAATCGCGCTGTCATCTGTAGTGATTTACATATATATATATATATACATATATATATATATTGCGGAAATATATGGGGGTTCTGGCGCTATTTAATTTGCTTATTTAAGTTGATTTTGTGTTTTGGTTAGGAAATGTATGGGGATTTAGTCGCTATCTATGTTGTGTGTGAATCAACGTGGAAATACTTTCGCATATTAAAAAGTGGATGTGATTGATTCATTCTTGACGGTATATGTTACATATCTATGTATCTATAAATATTTCTTAGCGTTTCAAATACATATACATACATACATACACACACACATATATATAAATATTACTGGAATAGTATAAACAAATGACCCATTACATTAAATTGTTCTGTAAGCAACAATTAATCAGTGCGAACAGCGCTATTTAATTTGTTTATTTAAGTTGTGAATTTGCGTTGGGGTTAGGAAATGTATGGGGATTCTGGCGCTATCTGTGTTGTGGTTTTGTGTGCATGCAAGGTCTTTATCATGTAACGTATTTAGAATAGCAATAGATATGTACATATTGTTACGCGCAAAACGTGCCGAGTAGCGTGTGCCGAGTTTCACTATGCCGAGTAGCGTGTGCCGAGTTTGGATTCACTCTTCTCTCTCTCTCTATGCTTCGCTGATTTCATGGGGGGACAAGTTTAATCATATTCTGCGTTTTTTTTTTTCCTCTCCCGTACAATTTAAGATATGTTCATTTGGTAAGTTTGTTTATGCTTCTTAGCATCGATCAATTCTGTTGGCAATTAGCTTAGGAATTTTAGTTCCCGGTGTAAACATATTTTCGGGACAAAACGGAAGATCATTATGTATATCGTGAAGATCTGTGCCAGCATTTTTCGTTATCATGCGCAGTAGTTCCAATTGTGTGTGTGTGTATGTGTATATGTGTGTGTGTGTAAGGTTAGTGACCAGCTGCGTCGTCCAATTGTTTGTTATGGGTGATAGCGTGTTGTTATCATGCGCAGTGTAGTTCCAAATAATCGGATCGCGCGTAGTATTTAATTAATATTTTGCAGAGTTGTGCGGTTTTTGTGAGTTGTGAATTTGCGTTTCGGTTAGGAAATGTATGGGGGTTCTGGGTGACAGGTGACAGGTGACAGGTGAAAGTTCAGTGACCCCTTTGAAAAGTTCTGTGACCTTGTTGAAAAGTTTAAAACCAGTTAGTTAGAACCAGTTAGTTAGAACCAGTTAGTTAGAACCAGTTAGTTAAAACCAGTTATTTAGAACCAGTTAGTTAGAACGAGTTAGTTAGAACCAGTTAGTTAGAACCAGTTAGTTGGAACCAGTTAGTTAGAACCAGTTAGTTAGAACCAGTTAGTTAGAACCAGTTAGTTAGAACCAGTTACTAAGAACACTGCTAATAAGCAAGGTAATCGCCAAGTAACCAAGGTTAGTGACCTTGTTGAAAAGTTCAGAGACCCTGTTGTGTTAGATCTTCGTAAGAGAAGGAGAGAGAATAATAAATCATTTTTTCTTTTTTTGTATCAATTATCATTCATTGGTATTTTATTATGACCCCAAGCATAAGTACTTATCCGATCATTACATATATATCTTTTAGTGTCGTTATAACTTAAAGCTAACTTATTAATTGACTGTGTATAAACATTATGTAACTTACTTCTAAATATAAACATTGATCTAAACAACAATTTTTTATTCATTAAACAATTTCGATAATCTTTAATATCTAAGCTATTAGTAACCCACATTTCAATTCCTTTTGCCTTTTTCGCCACATCATTGGTCTCTAATATAAAGGAGTACATTTTCGCTCTTAATCCAATGAATTCTAACATTTTCCGAGAGTTATTCTCATCTTTAAATTTCCCGAGAACTTTACCGTTTGTTTGCGGAAAATGATGCACATTGTCTATGGGTTATATTCTGAAGTATCAAACCTTGATTTCTCGGGATCAATGACGTCTTGATATATATCAGAACAGAAATCATCTGTCATTACTGAATAAATAAATGAATCCGTATCCATATAGTTTAATCGAATCGATTTTCCAAATTTTTTCCTCATATACTCATAATGAAAGTCGTACATAAGCCATTTTGAAAGCTCTAATACAATGAAACCTAAATAAATAGGTTTATCGTACACAACTCGTCCCTTGGTCTTTTCAATAGCACACATTTCTGGTGTAAATATAGATCTAGTGTGAAAATTAGGATGTGCAATTAGTTTCCTAGCACACAATGACTTTCCTTGACCATCCCATTGAGTTACAATTTTCACATCTCGACGCTTTTCTACATTCTCCATTGTTTTGCCGTAAACACTGTTGTTCATTGATTTGAAAAAGTCTTTTTCAAACTTACTGTTCGCCTTTTTCCGGCATTCGGTATTCAGATTTATATACTTCTGTAACCATTCCGATTGAGTAAAAGACAACACTCTGTGAACTTTAGTGATATTTAATCCGTTGTTCAGACATTGTTGTAAATTTCTTAAATGAATTATATAATTGGTCTTTGCATTGAAATTGGCAATTAGCTTAGGAATTTTAGTTCCCGGCGTAAGCATATTTTCGGGGCAAAACGGAAGATCATTATGTACATCGTGAAGATCTATTGGATAGGCTAAATCTACTTCGAATACACAACCAAATTTATCGTCTTTTTCCAATTTCAAAATACATTCTCTGGTATAGATTTCGGGATCATTCCATTGAAAGTTTCCATTAGGAAGTGGTTGAGACATTGCCCAACCGTACAAGTTATTTGCATCAAAGTACGTAAGGAATTCGTTTGTTTTAGTTTCATCGAATTTATTCATGTACTTATTATTAGATATGGCATATCGATGACTACATTGACATAGACCACCTCTGATACCTTTCTTAATGAAATTAAACATATCAATGTCGGTGAAAAGCTCTAGATTAACTTCCGTTATCTTCAACATTGCATCCCATGACAAACCAGGAGATGTATAATAATGACATGGATCTAATTCATATATTTTTAAGCAGACCTTACGGAAATTCTCGAATATGTCAGCCAACAAGAGCACATCGCTCTGTAGAAACACAAGCATGTAATCTTTTAATGATTTACAATTAAAATGCTTCCATACCTTTAGCGCATATTCATAATCTGCATCTAAACAATCTTTACCCGTTAGTTTATTATAAAATTGGGAAATTGACGGAAGAGAACAATCATCTAAACGATTTCATGAATTGAGATAATCGTAAGGAAATACACCTTTCCTAGTCATTAATTTTAATGAGTCGTAATTTTTGTAATACCTTTTGCCTATAATGAAATCATCTTCACATAAATTATTTGCTAACGAATCTATACTCGACTGAAGAAATCGAAATGAATCTATAAACCTAATTTCAAAGGTGTTGTTCGATCTAGTGTTGGTTTACACCAGAAAAAGAGAGAACGAAAGAAAAAAAAAGACGAAGTGTGCCAATGTATACAATATTTATCTACTTCTTTATTGCTCGAATTCAAAGTCACGAATGAACCACAAAATGACATGGCGTTGGTTTGACATTGTAATAGTAAGTGATGCCGTTGGCGCTCTATTGTGTAATTAGTTCTGCTACTTCGAACATCCTCCCCCCGTTGGAAGGTTTAGACCTCCAACTAAATTGTCGTCAATGGGAAGAATGCATAACCTTGCGATAGCACGCCTGGTTGTGCCACGACTTGTCTGAACTACTGCCACCCGAGCAACGCCATCAGCTCCTTTTTGATTTCAGTAACCCTAGCCAGGGGCCATTTTAAAGGCGGGAGATTTTCTTCTTTTAATAACACCATGCTTCCGACGTTTATGTTGGGAGACGCTGAACGCCATTTGTTTCTTTGCTGCAGAGTAGTCAAATACTCAGTGCTCCACTTCTTCCAGAAAAGTTGTTGAATGTGACAAACTCGCTGCCACCTGGTAAGACGATTGATGTTCAGCATTGTAACGTCAAGTTCAACGATGGATGTGAAAGGAGCTCCAATTAAAAAGTGGACTGGAGTCAGAACTTCTAGGTCATCAGGATTTTCTGTAATGGGACATAAAGGTCGTGAGTTGATAATAGCTGAAATTTGACAAACTAAAGTTCGCAGCACCTCAAAGTTCAAAACTGTAAGGGCAACCGCACGCCAGAAGTGAAACTTGGCTAATTTAATTGAAGCCTCCCAGAGGCCTCCAAAATGCGGAGACCTTGGGGGAATAAAACGCCAGTCATACCATCTTCGAGACATTGCTGGTGCACGTGATGAATATGGCCGTCACTGAGGAATAATTTTCGCAGATCTGCTAGCTCATTTCTCGCACCTACAAAATTTGTGGCAATATCCGACCAAATAGTTTCTGGCCTTCCCCTGGTGCTGATAAAGCGTTTTAGTGCTGCCAAAAAGGCAGCCGTTGACAAATCCTTCACCAGCTCCAAATGAACTGCCTTAGTAGCAAAACATATGAAGAGACAAATATAGCATTTGATAGGCGGTCGTCCTCTAACTTCTGATTGGTAGTAAAATGGCCCACAAAAATCTACTCCAGTTATCAAAAATGTTCTGCTTGCCTGCACCCTCTCAGGGGGCAGATTTTCCATTACATGCTCAGCTAGCCTGGGCCTCACATAGAAACAACGAACACATTTGTTTAATACTTAAATGATTGTTTTTCTTCCTCCAATCGGCCAATACTGAAGTCTTATTGTGCCGCGCGGACACTAGCGATTATTGAAAAGAAAAATACGATGAGTCCAACTAAGGACTGTATCTTATGCCTGACGCAAAAATTAAACTATAGATTGTTGAAAGAGGAACAAAGATTTATTTATCATATATCACTGTACAAGAAGTGATCGAAAAAATGCCTATCATGGGGTATATGTACACTCGCCATAGTACACTCGCTCCTTTACGTGAGCTGGTCTCTGCATGCGATTCCCGTCGGATCAGCTGATTCATTGTTGTGTAAGGTCATTGACCTTGACTACGGCATTTGTCACAAAAATGCGAATAGCTCCCTCTACTCCCCCACACGGCGATGTCGTCTAGGCCTGGCATGGCTAGTCTGCTACACACACATGTGTGCATGCGTAAGTGGGAGGAGCCAGCAAAAAAACATCGCATTTTTTGCATAGAGAGTTGATGGGCGATTCTCGTGTTCAATCATGGTCTCCCGGATTTGAGATTCAATGCAGTTTTGCCGTCGGCTTTTGCGTTTTTGGCAAATGGTAAAATGAAGTAATGTTGCGCTGCAACATCCTGCCGGCCGCCGGAAAGTTCATTCATCATCAGACTTGCGTGTTGATCTGCTTCGGTTGCGAAAAGCAATCGTCCCATGATTGCTCGTAGTTGCGATATGAAATATTGGAAAAGATGAAGGAGATGAAATGGTGTGTGGCCATATTGGGTTATAAGTATTATTTTATTAGGTCAAAAAAAAAATTAAATGGTAAAATCATTTGTGTGAGTGAGTAAGGGAACCTGAGTCTTTAGTGGTGTATTTCTTGTTCATTTATCATTGGAAGAGGGCAAAGTTTGGCTATCGGACGTTTCATTACTGTCGTTGATGTTTTGACTGTGACAACTCGAATTTTTCCATCAGTGCCTGGATGCGTTGCTTCAATCCTCCCTAATCGCCAGAGGGTTGGAGGCGTTTGATCATCTAGTAGGAGGACAAGATCTCCTACCTTCAGTTGGACGTTGGAGTTCAGCCATTTTGGTCGCTGTTGGAGTCGAGCTAGGTATTCCGTCTTCCATCTTCGCCAGAAATCTTGCTGTATTTTCTGCATTAGTAGCCACCTGCTTAAATAATTTGGATTGATGTTGTTTAGATCGTCTTCGGGTGTGGTGTTTAAGGCTGAGCCAATTAAAAAATGTCCTGGTGTCAGAATTGAGAAGTCATTTGGATCATCAGTCACTGGACAAAGTGGTCGCGAGTTTAGACAGGCCTCTACTTGAGCTAAAATTGTTGCATATTCCTCAAACGTTAGAGTATGTTGACCGATGATTCGTTTCAGGTGGTACTTCATTGATTTTACGCCGGCTTCCCAAAGTCCGCCAAAATGAGGAGCAACAGGAGGATTGAAATGCCAAGTGGTACCATTAGCTTGAACCATTTTCACGATGTCATCAGTCCAATGTTTCGTCAACCTCTTCTTTTCCGCCTTAAGCATGCTTGCAGCTCCTTGAAAGGTGGTTCCACAGTCATTGTAAAGATTGACGCATATCCCCCGGCGGGCTGTGAAGCGCTTGAACGCCGCTATAAATGCAGCTGAAGTATAGTCGCTGACAAGCTCAAGGTGAACTGCCTTTGTGCAAAAACATACAAATATTGCGATATAGGCCTTAGTTACCTTACTGCAACGGCCCTTCCAAGCCTTAAGTTGTACAGGGCCAGCGTAGTCTACTCCTGAAGTCTGAAATGGTCATGCTGGATTCACTCGCGCAGCTGGTAGATTCCCCATTTTTTGATTCATTTGTGTAGCGGTGTGCCTGTAGCATGTTAAGCACTTATGAATACACCTTTTGACATTGGATTTCAGGTGTAAGATCCAATAATTTGTTCGAAGCGTTGCCATTAGAAGCTGTTGTCCTCCGTGCAGTGTCCTGATGTGTGCATCATGAATTATGAGGGACGTCAATGCATTTTGAGAGGGAAGTATGATTGGATGACGCTGCGAATAAGGTAAATCAGCGTTTTCTAATCGACCCCCAACACGTAAGATGCCATTCCCGTCTATTATTGGAGAAAGTCGTGATAGTCTGCTTCCTTTTGGGACCGTCGTACCCTTCGTTAGCTTCGAGATTTCTTTACCAAAGTCTTCTCGTTGCACCAATGCAATCAATCGCGTCAGAGCTCCAGTAACTTCGCCTACGGTAAGTATTCCACCAATGGGTGGTGATTTCCTTCGTATGTTATTAGCGAATCTCAGACAATATGCCACAACTCGTTGAAGTCGCTGTAGTGTGGAAAACCTGGTGAGAACGATATTGGAATCAAAGGACATGAAATGAGTGCAGAGTTGATTTTGAGATTTTTTAATTTCCGATGCTTTTAGTTCTTCTGCGGTAGTTGGGATGTTGATCTTCCAATGTTCCCCTTCCTTAAACGTTTGTAGAAACTCTGGCCCTTGCCACCGTTGACAGTTATTTGAAAGCTCGCTTGGAGACAATCCCCTAGATGCTAAATCTGCTGGATTACTCTTAGATGGGACATAGTTCCATTGCCTGGGATTTGTTAACCGCTGAATTTCTGCTACTCTATTTGCAACAAATGTTGTTCTAGTGTAAGGCGGCGAGTTGATCCACGCAAGCGTGATTTTCGAATCGCTCCATGCAAACACCTTTGCATCATTAAACTGCATGATATCCATAACGTGCTCTAATAAACGGGCTAGCAATACTGCTCCACAAAGCTCTAACCGTGCTAGCGATTGATTTTTTAGAGGAGCAACCTTTGTTTTCGCAAGAAGAAGATGTGAATGAGATGTATCTTGCTGGATTGCTCGCACATATACTACTGCAGCATATGCTTTCTCGGAGGCATCACAAAATCCATGGATTTCTACCGGTGATTTGCTGGTGATGTTAATCCAGCGTGGAATCTCAATGTTGTCGAGTTGTCTTAATACCATCTTTAGAGCTTGCCACTTACCAATGATCGCTGATGGTAACTCGCTGTCCCATGTTTGCTTCTCTTTCCAGATTTCCTGCATTAGAATCTTACCAACAATGACGCAAGGAGAAATCCATCCCTTGGGGTCGTATAAACGAGCAATGTCGGATAGGATAGATCGTTTGGTAGTTGTCGGAGAATCTTTGAGCACCACCTTGAACTTGAAAATGTCCCTTCCAGGATGCCATTGGATTCCCAATGTCTTGATTGTATTGTCTTCGTCGAATGAGAGAGGGATCTGGACTTCTCTATCCTCTTCCGGAACTGCAGCTATCAGCTTTTCGCTGTTGCTAGCCCACTTCCTTAATGGAAAACCTCCGCGTCTCAGCATGGTTGTAAGTTGGCGTTGCATTTCCATAGCTTCCTCTGTGGAATCTGCCCCATGAATTACATCGTCCACATAAAAATTGTTCGTGGCAATGTTTGATGCTTTCGGGAAATCATCACGTTCATCAGCAGCCAGCTTTTGCAGAGTACGGACTGCCAAATACGGCGCAGAGGCAGTGCCAAAAGTTACTGTATTAAGACGGTATGTTTTAATGTTGCCATCTCTGTCATCTCTCCACAGAACAAGTTGATACATCGAATCCACCGCTGAAACCCAGATTTGTCGGTACATTTTGTTGATATCTGCCACAAAGCCAATCTTATATTTTCGAAACCGGAGAATATGATCCACGATGTCATTTTGTAACCTTGGAATAACTAGTTGATGATCATTCAGGGACGTGCCGTCGGAAGTTTTGCAGGAAGCATCAAAGACGATTCGTAGTTTCGTTGAGGAGCTCTCTTCCTTTATCACAGCGTGGTGAGGCATGAAGTAGTGCTTGCATGCAAGTGATTTGGGATCCACTTCTGTCATATGTCCTAGTGCATTGTATTCCTCAAAAACCCTTTTGTATTCAGTGTAGAATGCTGAATTCGAATAAAATTTTTTCTCCAGCTGCAAAAATCGTACAAGAGCTGATTTATAGGAGGGACCTAATGTTGGAGGAGTCCCTTCTTTGAAGGGAATTTGGACCACGTATCTACCATCCCTCAATCGCTGATGAGTTCGGAAGAAATGAGTCTCACATTGTTCTTCTGCTGGCGAAAGCATTTTCCTTTTTGACACTTCTTCTAATTCCCAGAATTTGTGCAATATGCTTTCAAGCTTCTGATCCTCCGTTGTTATATGAAGGGAGGTTAGGGTTGGTGAAGTGTTGGAGTGAACGCTACCAGAGACGACCCAGCCCAGTTCCGTACGCTGAGCCATGGGAGTACCTGGGGTGCCTTTGATGATGCCATCAAGAATTACTGCCGAATATATATCGCTTCCCAGCAAGATATCGATCTTGCTTGGCTTGTAAAATGTTGGATCCGCTAATTGAATCCTTTGTAGATGATCCCACTTGGTGCAGGATATGCTACTTGTTGGAAGTGCAGCCGTGAGCTTGGGTAGAACCATGGCCTTTACCTGAACGTTGAACTTCTCATTGAGATTTAAGAAGATGGTGAGAGACACTGCATACTTAGCTACACTTGTGCTGCCTCCTCCGACGCCTATGATGTTTACGTGGCTTCGTTCCCTTCTAAGTTTTAGTGATTGTGCGGCAAACTCAGAGATGAACGAGGCCTCCGACCCCGGATCCAGTAGCGCTCGCAGCACCAACGGTTGGCCAGTGTTTGAGTAAACCTTGACTAGCGCAGTAGCAAGAAGAACCGTACGTGTTGTCGGGTTTTCTGCTATGCAAGTGTTGTGTGCTGAAGCAGTCCTGATAGAGGATATTGGATTTTGAGATTGTTCACCATGGGTGGAAGAAGAGCTGAAATGATGTGATGGCTGGCTAGCCACTGTTGAGCGTGATTCATAAACATGCACTTCGTTGGTTGGCTCACTTATGTGGAGCAACGAATGATGTTTTTGTTTGCACGTAACACACGTAAATGTACTTGTGCAATGATCTGTGATGTGCGAACCCGAAAGACAGTTGAAGCAAAGGCGATTCTTCTTGACAATTTCTTGTCTTCTCTTAGGATTCAATGCCTTAAATTTGAAGCATTTCCTGACGGAATGCGGTTCTTTACACATCGCACATTGAGACATAGTATGCGAAAGATGTGATCGAACTACGCCCGATGTGTGTTTCTTGGACCTTATTTGAGACGAAGACGAGGAAGATTCCATAATCCTCAAAGTTCTTGCCTTCGTAAACAAAAAATCCTCAAGAACACTGTATGTGGGATAGTCGACATACGATGATATGTGTGCTTCCCACTGACCTCTGGTTGTATGCGGTAGTTTCTGCACGGTATGATAAATTAAAACGTCTTCCCAAGATTTGACAGGCACTCCCAGATTTTCAAGCGAACGCCTTGCCTCGTTTGTGGTATCTATGAGCAATTGTATATCGTCGGATGATTCTTGGGAGAGAGCGGATTGGTCGAAAAGTAATCTAAAGTAATTATCCTTTAGGAATCTCAAATTGTGGTATCTCTTCGTAAGCGTAGCCCATGCAGACTCAAAATTGCCGTCGGTGATTGCTGTATTGCGAAGTATTCTTTCCGCTTCACCACTTAGATTGCATTTCAAATAATGAAGCTTCTGAGCATCAGATATCGACGAATTTTTTACAACGAGACTTTCAAACAAACTTCTAAATTCAGGCCATAATTGGTATGAGCCCGAGAAAGTTGGAATTTCAATTGCCGGTAATTTTAATTCAACTTCTGGAGGTTTGGATGGTGATATTGAATTGTTTAAACTTCCTTGAGTTTGATTTTCGACGCTGGCTAACTGTTCTTTTAGCAGGGACGAGTACGTGTAGTACAATTCCTTTAATTTATGAAACGTCGAGGCTTCCATATATTTGCGCCTTGTCTCTTCGTTCGGAGCTGCTACAATCTTCTGATGTAGTCCTCTAGCTTCTTCAAAAGATTTCTCCAAATTACTTAACCGCGCTTCATACATATATACGGATTTGCTCGACCCCTCTAACGCCAAATAAGCCCTATAGTCATCGCGCAACTCTAACTCAATGGTTTGCACCGTCTCTATTAAATTATCTAACTTCGCCTTACTCATTTTACTCACACACTCAGGATAATAAATTTATATATTGAAATGTATTTAAATATTATGAAATTTATTCTTAGAAGAGAGCCACACACCTGATGTAACGCGTTGCTCCAGAAGAACCTCGAACCAGGAACGCTTGCAACCAGGAAATGTTTGCTTTCGAAGAGAACTCGAACCAGGAGCGCTTGCTACAGATGAACACACGAACCACGAACACTTCGCCGACCAACAGCTTTAGAGCAGATCTTCACTTCGTTTCCCACGGATAGGAATTTACGATCTACCTTTAAATTGTCCCACGACCGTACACAAAACGCCTTGAAATCAAGCTTTTTTTTTTGCTTTTGTGAGATTTTACACTGTTTTAATTGTTTGTTACGCCAAATCCGGCTCGAAGGACCACAATGTGCCGCGCGGACACTAGCGATTATTGAAAAGAAAAATACGATGAGTCCAACTAAGGACTGTATCTTATGCCTGACGCAAAAATTAAACTATAGATTGTTGAAAGAGGAACAAAGATTTATTTATCATATATCACTGTACAAGAAGTGATCGAAAAAATGCCTATCACGGGGTATATGTACACTCGCCATAGTACACTCGCTCCTTTACGTGAGCTAGTCTCTGCATGCGATTCCCGTCGGATCAGCTGATTCATTGTTGTGTAAGGTCATTGACCTTGACTACGGCATTTGTCACAAAAATGCGAATAGCTCCCTCTACTCCCCCACACGGCGATGTCGTCTAGGCCTGGCATGGCTAGTCTGCTACACACACATGTGTGCATGCGTAAGTGGGAGGAGCCAGCAAAAACGTCGCATTTTTTGCATAGAGAGTTGATGGGCGATTCTCGTGTTCAATCATGGTCTCCCGGATTTGAGATTCAATGCAGTTTTGCCGTCGGCTTTTGCGTTTTTGGCAAATGGTAAAATGAAGTAATGTTGCGCTGCAACACTTATTGATGCAAGCAGAGATTGGGGGCCAGCATGTAAGAGTTTGCGATGAAAGTGATTAATGATGGAGCTTGTTAGAGGGTGGCGTATAGGTAAGATGATAGGATGCCTCGATTCAAAATCCAGCGCAGAGTTTTGTATGCGCCCTCCTACGCGAATCAAGCCATTAGAATCAAGAAATGGATATAGTGATTAGAGGCAACTAGCTGAATTAAGCTCCTTATTTACTTCGAGTTTCCTGTATTCTGCCGACGAATGTACCCTTTGTATCATGCGAATCAATATATATGTTCCCTGCTGGATGTCCCTTATAGATAGTGGCCCACCATGGTTGGGCGAATCCTCAATTCACCTTTTTACTCTTCCAAATTTGTAGACGTAAGCCTAAATTCTTTGCATTCGAGAAAATGAATTAATAAATTTGCAATCAGTGGAGAAATCTATGAATTGGGTAGTTGAGAGCAAAGCACATCTACGTCTTACGGGTAAATTATGGTCGAGTGACGGACAAGCTGGCCAGTGGGTATGACAGCGTTTGAGAAATGTTGGTCCATGTTTCCAAAGCGATGAATTTTGAAGTTCCTTGGGGGTGGCTCCTCTTGAAAGAATATCGGCGGGATTCATTGAAGAAGGCACGTAATGCCAAGGCAAGCCATCAGTTAGCGTTTGAAATTTACTCACTCTATTTGCCACGAAAACGTTGAAATTAGACGGCTCTTCCCTGAGCCACGACAAAACCACAGTGGAATCCGACCAGCAATGTATCTCACCTTCAAAGATAACCAACGTAGCTACATAATGTGGAAGTTCGGCAAGCAACATGGCGGCTGATAATTCAAGCTTAGGAACCGTTATCGTTTTGAGTGGAGCGACTCTTGATTTAGAACAGAGTAAATTCGACTGGATCGATCCATTATAAACAGCTCGTACATAAATGCAAGCACCATATGCTGCAAGACTAGCGTCGCAAAAGCAGTGTAACTCAACCTTAGAATGGGGAATTAGAACATACCTGGAGAAGCTTACATTGCGAGCCAACTCGTTTGCAGTGACTGCGTAAGACTGTCATCCCAATTAATGTTCTCTTTCCATGGAACTTGAAGAAATATTTTTGCCTTTGCAATTATTGGACCAATTAAACCAAGTAGATCGTAGAATCGGGCAATGAAGGAAAGTACGGCACGTTTGGTAATCCTTTGATGATTTGGAAACGCGATACATGAGAACAGGAAATGATCTGCCTTTTGTTGCCAAACTAGGCCAAGAGTCTTAATTACGTTACTTCCGTCATGAAATTTCAAGTATTCCTCTCTGTCCTCCTCGGCAACTTCCTTGAGATCATTTGCATCATTTGAACATCATTTCCTCAACTTAAAATGTCCCCTCGATAAAAGCTTCTTTGTCTGATTCATAATTTCAAAAACATCTTCTAATGAGTTGCCACCGGAAATCATGTCATCCACGTACAATCATGTCATCTGCGGACAATCTTTGCACCAATAGGATATGCTTTCTCCTCATCGAAGGCTAACTGATGCATTGCCCTAATAGCAAGAAACGCAGCTGGCTTGGTACCATAGGTAACGGTATATAATTTGTAGATCTGAAGCGGGTCTTGTGGATTATCTCTCCATAAAATACATTGGAGATAATTATCAGGATATGATACGCGAACGCAGCGGTACATTTTGCAAATATTCGCAGTCAACGCGATTTTGAAAGAACGAAATCTCAATAAAATATCGAATAACTTCGGCTAAATAGTGGGGCCCGCACGCAAGATGTCATTGAGCAAAAATCCGGAGGACGTTACCGATGACCCGTCAAAGACCACACGCAATTTTGTAGTTGTGCTATCGGCCTTTGTTACGCAATGCTGCGGAAGGAAATAGATGGGAATTCCAGCTGGCAACGATTTTACTCGTGACATATGGGAAAGGGAGAAATACTCGTTCATGAACTCAGAATACTGATGTTTGAGCTCAGCTCTGATCCTGAGCCTCCTTTCCAAATTTTCGAAGCGACGCAGTGCCCGTTCATATGAATCACCAAGATGAGTAGGAGGAATCATGGTAGGAAGCCTAACGGAATATTCACCCGATTCCAAACGAATGTGGTTCTCTACAAAATGGGTTTCGCACTCTTCTTCTGCCTTCTTAGTCCTTAATGTAGTTAGGCCGCAGTCTTCGACTTCTCAAAAGCGCCTTACTAAATCCTGCAAATTGTTATCAGCTACTTCAGACGTCGAATCCTCAGTTACAGTTAAGCACGACGATCTTTTGACAACTTGCCGATTACCCCCAGAGACAATCCACCCCAATCTTGTTTTTTGCAGCAATGGCAAACTACCCTTCAAACGTATTTGGCCTACCCACATGAGCTCAAAAAACAAACTAGCTCCTATAAGAATGTCAATCCTTTGAGACTTAAAAAACAATGGATCTGCAAGCTCTATGTTTGACGGAATGTTCCAGTGAATATGGTTTATTGTATAGCTGGGCTGGTTCCTTGTGATGATGGGGACGATTATGGCAATAAAGGAAGAAGAATAATCTCCAAATCGTGATTGCATGACAATTTCAACCGTTTCATTGCAAGCCAAATCCGCCTGCCCTATGCCAGATATAAGGGTTGACGATTTTGTTTTCCTAAGCTGCAATTGATTGGCCATACGACTAGAAATGCAGTGCAATTGCGAAGCTGAATCCAGAATTGCTCTGCAGGGGACTAAAGATCCAGCCTTGTTTTTAACGAAAATGACTGCAGTAGCAATAAAAATGTAGCTGCTATGTATGTCCTTTCTAGCCTCGCTGGAGTTTTCACGCTGAGAACTAATGTTTGATGTCGAAATCAGAGTAGAGTGCGAAGTGGTTGGGGTGTTGGAAGAATCAATCGAAGTAGACGGTAAATTATCTTGCGCATTTATGTGAAGTAGGGAATGATGCCTTGCTGTGCAATATCGACAGCACCTGGATTTACATTCCTTCAACAAATGGCCTTTCTTTAAGCAATTTAGACATAGCTGCAAACGTTTTGATTCCTTGTAACGACTGGCAGGAGATAAAATCATAAAGCGTGGGCAATTATGAATTGCATGATCGCACGAATTGCAGAGCGTGCATTCATTTTTACAGTTATTCGTCGTAACGAAAACCTTTCGACCATTGCTGGGATAATTAAGTGATTTTTTGCTCACCTGTTTGCTGGGTGCGTCTCTTACCACAGCATTTTCCACACCTTCCAGTATTTGGCACCTTTTTTCGAGGAATGACGACATCGATTCCCATGTAGGTACAGCATTGACCGGCGTTTGTTCTTCCCGCGACTTGGAGTCAAGCTTTTGAGTAACAAGATGTATAAGGAGGCAGTCAGCTAGCTGTTCGCTTGTGCCCATTGTCTGGAGTGCCCGAAGATGCGAACTCAACTTGTCGCTGAGTTCTCGCAGTTGTGAGGCTGAACCGGATTCCACCCTTTTGATAGTGAATACATCTCGAATATGCGTCTGAAAATTTAAACGTTTATCATCGAATCTATTTTTTAACATATCTAATGCCAGATCGTAGTTCTGGTCGCTAATTTCTAGCGATCGAACTGTGTCCAACGCTGCGCCCGATAAGTGCGATCGGAGCCGTTGCAGTTTCTCTATTTTGGTGAGATCAGCATCCTTGTCGACTATTGCTTGAAATATTGAGTAAAAATCTAGACATTCCGCGTAATGGCCACTGAACTCCGGAATTTGCAGGACCGGCAGCTTCGGCCAAGGCTGTGCAATGATGAACGACGGATGGGTCTCATCTAAGAAAAGTGCCTCACGGTGGATGTGTGTCGATTGTCAGTAGCGCGGACAATATTTAACCGGCGAGTAAGAGCAGCCTTGGCCTCTAAAAGGCATTCCGAAAAATGTTCGCGCGTATCACTATCAAGTTCGTTAAAGTCTTCCTGTTCTAGGCTATCTTGGGCGCTCTCAAACGTTTGCCGCAAGTGTTCTAGTGAGTCTAACCGTACCGCGACACTTGCTTCATCCAAGCCATTCAGGTATTCCGACGTTAACGAGTTTTAAAAATTAACGAGCTGTTTTGTAATCGACGCACTTTTACGTTTAAAGAACGATTCGTTTGACGCAGTTGGGTGTTGGTCGACCATGTTAGCGACGCGACAAGGAGCTCAATTTGTTTAACGGGAACGCTAACGGATCACTTGATTTAAACCGAACAGGAACGGCACTTGCAATCGAACGATAGTAGTAACGGTTTATCCGTATACGAGGAAACCGCAAATGACGACGACTGTACCAAAGAATCGATTCTTAAGTTCAACACTGTCAATATGTAAAAAAAATAAAGGAACAAATATGCGTCCGAACTGACGATTTTATTCCAACCGAAAAATAGCGAAAGGAAAAACGAAAGCAACGATTTCGTGCCGACCGACAAAAGCGAACGGATAAACGAAATCACGTCGGGGTCACCAAAAATGTTCGATCTAGTGTTGGTTTACACCAGAAAAAGAGAGAACGAAAGAAAAAAAAAGACGAAGTGTACCAATGTATACAATATTTATGTACTTCTTTATTGCTCGAATTCAAAGTCACGAATGAACCACAAAATGACATGGCGTTGGTTTGACATTGTAATAGTAAGTGTTGCCGTTGGCGCTCTATTGTGTAATTAGTTCTGCTACTTCGAACATGTGTTATTTGCGTCTAAATGCACTCGCTTGGAAAGCGATATATAATTTTCTTTATTTAATGGAATAATTGTTATTTCGCCATCAATATTACTTAAACTTTTCACAAAAAGATGACAGTACTAGCCCGAAAAATTTTGTAAAAGTATTGGGAAAAAATTTGGCTTTTGAAAATCTAAATTACACTGTGCACATAGACAGTGTTCCTCTATATGCACCCGTGAAGTGGCAATGATCTTTAACTCTTATATCGGTCTGACTAAAACTACAATTACATTACATTACATTACATTAGGTGGAAAACAGCATTTGTCCAGCCTATACCCAAAAAAGGCGAATCATCTTCTCCCTCCAACTACCGACCCATTGCACTAACGTCCCTTCTTTCCAAGGTCATGGAAACGCTGATTAACCGTCAGCTTATGAAATATCTTGAATCACGGAAACTCATCAATGACCGCCAATACGGTTTCCGCAGCAACAGATCCACTGGTGATATGACGGCATATCGCGCTGAAAAAGTGGAATCACTCGCTTTACCAAGCAGGTGAAAGCAAAATTCTTGCACTGGATATTTCGAAAGCATTTGACAGGGTTTGGCATGAAGCCCTTTTGTCGAAAACGCGTGCTTTTGGGATCGATGAGTCTCTCTTTCAATGGATTAGAAGCTACCTTTCGAATCGTTCAATTCAAGTTGTTTTGGACGGATTCAAGTCTGATACTCACTTTGTAAATGCCGGTGCTCCCCAGGGCTCCGTTTTGTCTCCGACACTCTTTCTTATTTTTATAAATGATCTCTTGTCTGTTACTTCTAATCCAATTCACTCCTTCGCTGACGACAGTATCCTCAGCTTCTCATATTCGTTCACCAGTTTACGACCCTGCACTTCGGTTTTAGATAATGAGCGGCAGCGTATGTTAAGCTCATTAAATTCCGATATCGACAGCATCATCCAATGGGGTAAAAACAATAGAGTGGAATTTAATGCTTCCAAAACACAATGCTGTCTCTTGTCGTTAAAGCGTATAAATAACCCGCAGCCATTATCCATGAATGGCACTTGCATCTCAGAAACTGAAAAGCTCTCCATCCTGGGTATGAGTGTTGCTCACAATCTTAATTGGAGCGACCATATATTCAGTGTCGCCAAGAATGCTGCGAAATGCCTAGGATTCTTATACAGATGCAAGAAATATTTCTCACCCTTAGATCTGGCTACAATCTATAAGGCGTTCATTCGCCCCAAATTAGAGTTTAACGCTCATGTCTGGTCCGGTGCTTCCAAGACCTCACTGCACCTACTAGACAGAATACAAAAACGAGCCATAAAACTGATAGGTGACTCCAGCATTACCAAAACATTAGACTCGCTGGAACACCGTAGGAATGTTACCTGCCTCTCCCTGTTTTATCGTTACTACCACCAAAAATGCTCTGATGAAATAGCCAGTTGCATTCCGTCCTTCAACATTTCTCCCGCAATACACGTCTCTCTAGGAATGCTCACCAATATACTCTGAAGCCCGCTTTCGGACGTACTGTCAAATATAGAGAATCTTTCATTAACCGAACCACACGAATCTGGAACTCTCTGCCGGATTCGGTTTTCCCCCCTCAATGCAACATGCAAGCATTTAAGATCACTGTCCATCGGCATCTCCTCTATTCCTCTTCCTCTCTACCTTCTGCCCGCACTGTGTCACCGACATAATAAGGTTATTAGACCTTGAGTACGCGCAAATTTAACAAAAAAAACATGTACAACATATTGAAGCATTATGATGGTTGTAGTTCTCAACATCTGTCAATTGATTCATCGCTTTTGGTTTCTCCATGTACTCCCTATATAGGTATTTTAAGTCTTCAACTAGCATCGGGATCGAATCCCGACACAGCCATGTCATCGAACGTGTTTTTCACGGTGTTTCTCCTCAGCGGGGTTCTGACAAAACCCCCTGTAGTAAAATTGTCATGAAAAGCTTCTCGAAATTCGCCGTTCGGAACCGGCAATAAACTGTAGGTCCCTTTCACCTATGGGAAAATTAAATCACACACAACATGGGTGATTGAGAGAAGCTCGGCTCAGGCTCTTCATGGAATGTAACGACAACATACATACATACAACTAGCATCTTTACAAATTCATCAGATGAATTTTCTCCTATAAAAATACAAAGGAGACATTGCTTATTTTTTTTTTTTCGTTCTTGATAGCATGTAACTAAATGTAATTTCTCACCAACAAATGTTCTGCGTCTATTTACATTATTATCAAATGAGCACTTAATGAAATACGAAAACGCACAGGGTATGTGTTGTTGTACATTAGTTGTTGACGAAGATTCTGGATTCGGCATGCAATGACTCACAGGTAATAGAATAGACTCAAAGTCGGCATACACAACAAATGGAACTCGTTGCTTTCGATTGTGTTTGACAAACTTGAGTATTTTGTTTCCTTCATCCGGCATAATCGTAATCAGCTTCCGACATTCACTTTTGTGTTGCAGCAGACGGGATTCATTAGGGAATCGTTGTAAGCACCCATTACAAAGATGCATTCGATTTTTTTTCTTAGTTGCTTGTCTTCTCATTAAACGCGACATATGTTTGATGTACACATAATGCGTTAGATCGTTATCAGAACTTTCACAATAAAGCAAGTTAATATGTTTTGTCTTTTCCTCGGCCGTATGATAGTATGGTCCAATTAAATAACATTCATTCTTATCGTTGATTTCATAACCGAACACATTTACACTGATTGTTGGATTATTCAACTCGAATATATGTATATCTTTGATCGCAAGAGGAAATTGCATATTTCTAAAACAAAGAATTTCACCATTAACTTGTATTATGTCACTAGTTATATCGCGAATTGCATATGATGATGGTCTCTTATGATTACATTTAACTTTGCTATCCAAAGCCGATATAACAGACCATTTGAAACAGTTTTCATCGGTGTTTTTCACATTTATACAAGCATGTTTGATCACTAACTGCGGTGGTAGATTAACAGCCCTATTCTGGCTGTGATGTGGTCACAACTCACAAACCTCAGTGATGCTAAAATTGTGATGTCTCTCTTGTGAGGTTTCTTGTGAGTAATCAGCTGTTTGGTATTCTGGCAAACACATCACAAGAAAACACAGAATAATAGTCACCACACTGTGGTGAATGTATTAACATGCATGAAAATTACTTTTTTTGACAGCTAGCACTTTCAATCAATCGAGCAGTCAGTAAAGAACAAAAAAAAAAAAAAAACAAAAAAAAAAAAAGGAAAACGAAAAAATAATGGCAAATAATTTTGTACAAGATAGTAATAACAACAAGTATCTGAAACGAGATTTCAAGACAAAAACATTTTCTGAAACAGCTGTCATGAAAACGTGTTATTTCTTTCCCGCTGTTGTTGTATTCTAAAAACCAAAAGAAATATTTATAAACTTGTATACTGTCCAATAAGACATAAATATAAGAAGCAAAAGCAAACATTCTTTCTCCATCTTATCTCTTGTGATCGACTTGTGAGCTGCTCAATCGGACATCACAATTTTGACAGTTACTGTGATGCTCACAACTTGTGAGGTTTTGGTTAGAATACGAAAACCTCACAATTTGTGACTCACCACACTCTTGTGAGGTTGTTGTGACTTATGAGGCATCACTGAGGTATGCCAGAATACGGGCGTAAGATAGGTAGAAGCCCGAAGCGGATCGTATTTATTAATATTTATTTCGATTCTCAGGAATGACAACAAAGCCCATCCGCTATCTCTTTCCTGGAATTCCTCTAGTTTAACATTGATGTCATTGATAGTAGCGTTTAATTTTTCAGATAAATCGCTTTTTTCTAGGATCGTATACATCTTGGTCTGCATACTTTTAATATCCTGGATCATATCGTCATTTTCCTTTGTATGCTTCACTTACTTACTTATCAGGCCTGCGATCCATGGAGGATCTGAGCCTGAGCTATAGCTGCCTTCCATCCTTGACGGTCCCGGGCACGCTGCTTCCAGTTGTCAAGACCAAGATGTCTTACATCCGCGATTACTTGGTCTTTATACCGGAGGTTCGGTCTTCCTCTTCTTCTCGAACCAGGAGGCTCGGAGTCGAAGACCCTCTTAGCTGGAGCGTTGATGTCCATGCGCTCGATGTGGCCGAGCCAGTGTAGTCGACGGGTCCTTGCCTTCCGGACTACATCCACATCTTGGTACAGCTCGTAGAGTTCGCGGTTGTGTCTTCTTCTCCATTCACCTTCCTCACAGACAGGACAAATATCCGGCGCAGAATTTTTCTTTCGAAAGAACCCAAAATCAGCTCCGCTGTCCTGCTTATCGTCCAGCTTTCGGCTCCGTACAACAAGACTGGCAGAATGAGCGTTTTGTAAAGCATGACTTTGGTCTTTCGAGTGAGGAGTTTTGACCCCAGTTGTTTGGACAAGCCGAAGTAGCAGCGGTTGCCAAGGGCGATTCTACGCCGGATCTCCTTTGTGGTGTCATTTGTGGAGTTTACGTTTGCCCCGAGGTAGACAAACTCCTTAACTACCTCGAAATTGTAGCTGTCAATTGTTATGTTTTGTCCCAGGTGGTGAGCGACGGATTGGTTTTTGCTTGACAGCATGTATTTCGTTTTGTCCTAATTGATCTTAAGACCAATTCGTTTCGCCTGTTCTTCAATCGCCGTGAATGCTTCCACAATGCCACGGCGAGAACACGCGATGATGTCGATATCATCCGCGTATCCTAGCAGCTGGATGGACTTGTAAAAGATAGTGCCTTCCCTGTTGACGCCTGCCCGTCGCACTATCTGCTCCAGCACCAGGTTGAAGAAGTCACATGACAGCGCATCTCCTTGCCGAAATCCGGTGCATGTTTCGAATGGTTCCGAGGTCCTAGAACCGAGTTGCACGGTGCATCGCGTGTTTTTTAGCGTGGCGCGACAAAACTGGATCAGTTTTACCGGGATCCCGAATTCGGCCATCGTCCCAAACAGTGCTTCACGATGAATGCTGTCGTATGCGGCTTTGAAATCGATGAAAAGATGGTGTGTATCGATTTGAAACTCGTTGGTCTTTTCCAGGATTTGGCGTAGTGTGAAAATTTGGTCTATAGTTGATTTGCCGGGCCGGAAGCCGCACTGGTAGCTGCCGATTAGTGCGGTGCAAAATGGTTTTAGACGTTCACACAATACGCTGGACAGGATCTTGTATGCGACATTGAGCAGGGATATACCTCTATAGTTCTTGCAAGAGGTAGGATCGCCTTTTTTGTGGATGGGGCATATAGAGCTGGTATTCCAGTCGTCGGGCATGCTCTCATCCTCCCAAATTCTGCAGATGATCTGGTGCATGCTCCCTACCAGAACATCGCCGCCAGCCTTGAAGAGCTCTGATGGCAAGCCATCTGAGCCTGCGGCCTTGTTGTTCTTCAGCTTCTGAATAGTTTTGCCGACTTCTTCTATGCTGGGTGGGAGGACTACTTCAGCGGCTGGAGTTGGGATTTCCTCGGTCCCTACCACTCTCTCTTGGTCATGCTCGTTAAGCAGCTGCTGGAAGTGCTGCTTAAATACATCCACTATTCCCTGCGGGTCGGTGACAAGATTACCCTCGCAGTTTCGAAGAGCCAGGGTGCCCTTTTTGAAGCCTCCTGTAAGGCCTTTGGCTTTCTTGTAAAAGGCTCGTATTTTATGTTTGTCCCTAGACTCCTCGATATCCTTGAGCTGGGAGGCTGCGAAGATTCTTTTCTTTTGTCGCAGTAGTTTCTTCTCCTCCCTTCTTCTGGATCGGTACTCTTCTCGCGCTGCCCTGGTTTTCCTCTGCAGCGCCTTTTGGTACGCCTCGTCGGTTGCTGCCTTTTTCTGCTCACACTCGCCATCATACCACGGGTTTCTTGTCGGGGGTGGTAGGTATCCTAAGGTGGTTTCGGCTACTTCCTGAATGGCTGAGCGGCAATGCAGCCACATATTATTGGCATTTGTGTTCGACGTAGGCATACCGTAGAGTCTTTCGCTCAGCTGCTCCCTGTAGACTCTGGCAACCTCCGGTGTGCTCAGGCGCCCAATGTCGAACCTCCTCCTGATGGGCTGGTGCAGCTTTCTGACATTGGACAGTCGAGCTCTGAATCTTGCTGCTACGAGGAAGTGGTCAGAGTCGACATTTGCCCCTCTGAATGTTCGCACATCCAGGATGTTTGACGCGTGCCTTGCGTCAATGAGCACATGGTCGATTTGGTTGGCGGTTCGACCGTCCGGAGATCGCCAGGTTGCTGTGTGGATTCGCTTGCGAGGGAATCTTGTGCTACTTATCACCGCATTACGAGCTGTCGCAAAGTCAGCGAGTCGGAAGCCGTTATCTTTTGTTGTATCGTGGAGGCTGTGCTTTCCGATCACTCCGCCAAGGGTGTTTTCCTTTCCGATTTTGGCGTTGAAGTCCCCGAGCACGATTTTTACATCGTACTCCGGACAAGCTCCGTAGGCATTGTCCAGGAGGTCATAGAAGTCCTCCTTGATAGGGTCTTCAGCCTCGTCGGTAGGGGCGTGTGCACATATAAGGCTGATGTTATAAAATCTGCCTCTGATGCGGATCACAGCCAGGCGATCACTTATAGGTTTAAAGTCGATGACCTTCGACCTTAACCGATTTCCCACGACAAATCCGCATCCCAGTAAGTGCAACCTTTTGTGACAGCTGTAATAAACGTCGCAATTTTTCTTCCTAATCATACCGTTTCCTATCCAGCGCATTTCCTGGACCGCAGTAATATCCGCCTTGTACTGCGTGAGGATTCCTTCTAGTTTATGAGCAGCTCCGGGAGTGTACAGGGTTCTGACATTCCAGGAGCATACTCGCAAATCGTGTTTCTTTTTCGTGCGTTGTCGTCGTCGAGTATCCGTCCGTGTATCCGAGGCGTCTTGCTCATTCATAACTTTATGTTTTTTTACGTGGGCGGATTGTTAGCCCACCGCACAACCGCCATTCTGGTCGGGTTTTCTCGCTGCATACGTTTGTTCACCTCCCAACGGTTGTTGAAGAGGCTATCCAGAGGGCGCCGCGAGGAGGCCGTATGTCAACTTGACCCGGGCATTTAAACAGGGATCGTTGCTGGCATCTCGCCAGGTTGAGAGCAATCAACAACTTTACCCTGTATGTCCGAGCCCATGCCCTCCTTGTATGCTTCACGAACACCGTAAATAATTCCATATTAAATTTAAAAGCATGCGAAACTTCCAATTCGTTTTCCAACATCTCGGTAATCAAATACATGTTTTTTTCATATAGGACTTCTACATTCAATATTTCCCCATTGTTATTAGAAATGTGAAATGTCTTAATGCGATTTTTGAAATCGCTTGTTATACTGTAGACATTCTCTCTTAGAATCAAAACAGCAACTCGGCACGCTTTGCGTAATAGTGAAATCACCCATAACAAACAATTGGGCGACGCAGCCGGTCACTAACCTTACACATACACACACACACACACACACGATTGGAACTACTACGCATGATAACGAAAAATGCTGGCACAGATCTTCACGATATACATAATGATCTTCCGTTTTGTCCCGAAAATATGTTTACACCGGGAACTAAAATTCCTAAGCTAATTGCCAATAGAATTGATCGATGTTAAGAAGTATAAACAAACTTACCAAATGAACATATCTTAAATTGTACGGGGGAGGAAAAAAAAAACGCAGAACATGATTAAACTTGTCCCCCCATGAAATCAGCGAAGCATAGAGAGAGAGAGAGAAGAGTGAATCCAAACTCGCCACACGCTACTCGGCATAGTGAAACTCGGCACACGCTACTCGGCACGCTTTGCGCGTAACAATATGTACATATCTATTGCTATTCTAATAACGCTACATGATAAAGACCTTGCACGCACACAAAACCACAACACAGATAGCGCCAGAATCCCCATACATTTCCTAACCCCAACGCAAATTCACAACTTAAATAAACAAATTAAGTAGCGCTGTTCGCACTGATTAATTGTTGCTTAAAGAACAATTTAATGTAATGGGTCATTTGTTTATACTATTCCAGTAATATTTATATATATGTGTGTGTGTATGTATGTATGTATATGTATTTGGAACGCTAAGAAATATTTATAGATAGGTACATAGATATGTAACATATACTGTCAAGAATGAATCAATCACATCCACTTTTTAATATGCGAAAGTATTTCCACGTTGATTCACACACAACACAGATAGCGACTAAATCCCCATACATTTCCTAACCAAAACACAAAATCAACTTAAGTAAACAAATTAAATAGCGCCGGACTTACTTACTTACTATATATATATATATATGTATATGTATATATATGTAAATCACTACAGATGACAGCGCGATTCCCCATATTTATATTGTCTTGTAATAAATACTTCTATACCTATCTCTTTAATGCGTAACAATATGTACATATCTATTGCTAATACATAGATATGTACATATATAGTTTATTTGATCCCCTTAAAATTGAATGCTATGTGTTAGTAGATCTTCGTAGCCTTGCGTAACAATATATACATATCTATTGCTATTGCTATTCTAAATACGTCACATGATAACGACCTTGCACGCACACAACCAGCACGCGACAGAAACCAACTTAAAATAGCGCCAGAACCGCCATACATTTCCTAACCGAAACGCAAATTCACAACTTAAATAAACAAATTAAATAGCGCCAGAACGCCTTCATACCAAAAAGCGCCTGAACCGCTTCATAACAAAACCCTTCATACCATCGTTCGTATGTCGTGTCGCGAAAACATGTCGATCGCAAAATTTCCCTTCATACCATCGCTCGTATGTCGCGTCGCGAAAACATGTCGATCGCAAAATTTCCCCTCATACCATCGCTCGTATGTCGTGTCGCGAAAACATGTCAATCGCAAAATTTTTCCCTTCATACCAAAAAGCGCCTGAACCGCTTCATACCAAAACCCTTCATACCATGGCTTCATACCATCGCTTCATACCATCGCTTCATACCATCGCTTCATACCATCGCTTCATACCATCGCTTCATACCATCGCTTCATACCATCGCTTCATACCATCGCTTCATACCAAAACCCTTCATATCATCGCTCGTATGTCGTGTCGCGAAAACATGTCGATCGCAAAATTTCCCTTCATACCATCGCTCGTATGTATGTCGCGTCGCGAAAACATGTCGATCGCAAAATTTCCCTTCATACCATCGCTCGTATGTCGTGTCGCGAAAACATGTCGATCGCAAAATTTTTCCCTTCATACCAAAAAGCGCCTGAACCGCTTCATACCAAAACCCTTCATACCATCGCTTCATACCAAAACCCTTCATACCATCGCTTCATACCATGTCGTGTTGGTCGATTCGCTTCATACCAAAAAGCGCCTGAATCCTCCAAAACATACACGCTACTCGGCACGCTTTGCGCGTAACAATATGTACATATCTATTGCTATTCTAAATACGTCGCATGATAAGGACCTTCACAGATAGCGACTAAATCCTCCGACAAAACCAGCACGCGACAAAAACACAACAGAGATAGCGCCTGAATCCCCATACATTACCTAACCGCAACGCAAAACAACTTAAATAAACAAATTAAATAGCGCCAGGACCCCTTCATACCAAAAAGCGCCTGAATCCCTTCATACCAAAAAGCGCCTGAACCGCTTCATACCAAAACCCTTCATACCAAAAAGCGCCTCAACCACTTCATACCAAATCCCTTCATACCATCGCTTCATACCAAAACCCTTCATTCCATCGCTTTATACCATCGCTTCATACCATCGCTTCATACCATGTCGTGTTGGTCGATTCGCTTCATACCAAAAAGCGCCTGAATCCTCCAAAACATACTACTTCCGATGGTTGCTAATAAATTCCGAGAGCTTTAACTGCCTCTATTTCAGTTAAAGGTAAGGCCGTTTATACTTCTCGATCTTCGGGTGGAATGCTACTTAACAGTTCGGATGAATTGCTAACCCATTTCCTCATTTTGAAACAACCTGCTTTTAAAAGATGGATTGATTCAGATTATACAAAAGAATTTAAAATCCTAATAGTAAATTGCCTAAAGCTCAAACGCTCAACCTCCTTCAAAGTGAAGCTGTTAATACCATCAAAATACGAATGGTTGGAAAAACAACCTTCACCAAGTGGGATAAAAAGATCGATATCCATCCCAAGCTACTCAATGAATCTACGTATAGAATTAATCGTAAGAGTAAAACAGAAATGTATGTAACTAGCTCCAAGAAATCTATAAATAAGCTTAACGAAAAGCACTCTAACTGGAGCTGCAAAACGAACCTCTTCCCATCTTTAAACCACCCCTCCATCTCCCATATGCAGCCCTCTTCCGCTGCTCCACTCAAACCACCACGTCAACGAGTTTCCTTCAATATGACTCCAGCTACTTGTTCTGCCACCACTAGCCTCTCGCCACCAGTACAAGCACCCCTCCCAAATTATTTTCCTCATTTCGATCTTAAATCTGGTGCCAAGTATCCAAGTCTGACATAAAGGGCGCCCTTTTTGCATTGGCCCACTTACGATACTACACTACAGCTCAAGTCTTAAAACAAGTATACTATGCTCTAATTGAATCCAAATTAAGATACGGTATACTCGCATGGGGTAGTGCATCTAAAACACACGTAATGAAACTGCAAAAGTTGCAAAACTCGGCCCTGAAACTTATCAACAGAACCGATGTACCAAACAGAAGGCGATTTAACGTGATGTCAGTACAACATATCTACAAGATGACCCTTGTACTCGACTATTATGATGACCGACGATTTAAGAAGCCCATCACTCATGAGATCAATACAAGAAGACGCAGTCAAGGCATGCTTGTACTTCCAAGAAACTCTAACATCTACGGTAAAAAGCAGCTATCTTACATTGTTCCATCAGCTCTAAATGATATGCCAGATTCCTTAAGAAATATCAGAAATTTTAAGTATAGGAAAAAATGTATTAAAAAATTCTTCTTAACATCTTGATGACATGCTGTTACGTTACGGTTGAATTCAACTTACAATATTTAACTTACTTACAATTTGCTCAATCTAAGAATTTACAAAATGTAAATGTAACCTTCTGCAGAAAAGCCTAAAAGGCTTCGCAGGAACTATGTACAAAATTATACAGCTGAATTGAATTGAATAAAATTGAATTGAATTAAATTTCCGCAGCTCTCACGCCCTTAACCCCTCTACCCATCATCCAACAGGAAGGTCTCCCTTCTGACTATGCCAGCCTCAAAAACCTCTTTATTAAGTATCATGAGTTGCTAAATATTGTTACGAAATTCAATCCCACTTGTAATAGGGTTCGTATCTCTGGATTGCGATAAACTACAATTGTCTACTTTTTATTCAAATTAAAACACAAACTTTCCTTATTTCTCCTCAGATCAACTATCTGAGTACTTCACCACTTGAATTTATTATTACACTTTATTACACACGCAAACCTTTACTAAGAGCTTTTATTTTCACTGGTTTATCGACCGAACACACTGTATATAGACTTGTCGCACGCTATTCACTTCCGTAAACTGAATGAATCCCGAGGGCGAGTGTTCGCGCTCATATAGCTATCGGTCCACCTTCTCGAATGTTCGCCGTCGGAAGTTCCCCTTCGGAAATCTCTATAATGCTCTGGCATTCGGCATTACGCCATTGAAAGTTTCGATCATTTAAATTTCCGTTTCACCAGAGCTTTCGAACTTCGACAGTGAAATTCGAACTCAACCGTCTGTTTGTGTCCCCGCAACAATATCGTTACGAAATTTAATCCCACTTCCAATAGGCTTCGTATCACTGGATTGCGATCAACTACCATTGTCTACTTTTTATTCGAATTAAAACACACACTTTTCTTATTTCGCCTCAGATCAACTATCTGAGTACTTCGCCACTTTTATTTATTTATCAGAACCTACTGAACACTTTACACGCAAGCCTTTACTGAAAGCTTTTATTTTCACACTGGTTTATCGACCGAACACATTGTAAACCGACTTGTCACACGCTATTCACTTCCGTAAACTGAATGAATGCCGAGGGCGAGCGTTCGCGCTTATATAGCTCTCGATCGACCTTCTCAAATGTTCGCGGTTAGATGTTCCCCTTCGGAAGTCTATAGAATGCTCTTTCATTCAGCATTACCTCGCTGAAAGTTACGATCACTTCAATTTCCGCTTCACCAGAGTATTCGAACTTCGACAGCGAAATTCGAACAATATTGTTGTGCAGTGGAGAAGTCGACATCCAGTGAGCCAGCATTCGATATGCAGCAAATTCTCGCGGCTATGAATGCTATGAGTGCTTCCCTGAGCCAGAAACCAGATCAGAAGTTGGATGAAAATTCCATTGCCGTAAGTAAAAAGTTGGAGTAAAATTCCACTTCCCTAGCCAGAAACTAGATCAGAAGCCGTAAATAAAAATTTGGGGGAAATTCCGTTGCCGTAAGTAGAAAGCTGGAGGAAAATTCCACCTTCCTGGGCCGGAAGCTGGAGACGTTAGAAGGGATGCTAGAGAACAATCGAGAAAGACTAAGAATCATCCAGCAGACAGTCAACCATCGATTCCACAACGTCGAAGAGAGAATCGAGACACTAGAATCGAGGTTCGACAAGAAGGTTCTAGATCTGGAGAATAATCAAGAAAAGAGAATCGAGACGCTGGAGTCGAGGTTCGACATGAAGGTTCTAGATCTCGAAATTAATCAAGAAAAGATAATCGAGACACTGGAATCGAGGTTCGACAAGAAGGTTCTGGAACTCGAGAAAACGCACCAGAACGTTCAGCATCAAGGAATCGTTGTACCGACTGCAAAATCGAAATTCACAGCTCCCAACTTTGACGGCACGAGCGCTGTTAACATCTTTAAGCTTCAGTTCGAGGCAACAGCGGAACGAA
Organism: Eumerus sabulonum; assembly: GCA_951905685.1. Lineage (NCBI taxonomy): Eukaryota > Metazoa > Arthropoda > Insecta > Diptera > Syrphidae > Eumerus > Eumerus sabulonum. The sequence goes on from OX645060.1 coordinate 94,061,971, forward strand.
ATCAATGGGGAGAGAAAGACCGTGTGGCCGCCCTAGTCATTTCGCTTAAAGGCGAAGCAGCTGGTGTTCTACAGACCATCCCGGAGACCCAGAGAAGGAACTACACAGCCATATGGGAAGCTCTTCATCGAAGATACGGCAGTGAGCACATGCAGGAGATGCACAAGCTGGAACTTAAAGGACGCAAGCAGCGTGGAATTGAGACCATCCAACAGTATGCTGCCGACATCGAGAGGCTCTCCCATCCTGCCTACGCGGATGTTCCAGTTGATGTGGTGGAGAAACTAAAAACGGATTCTTTCATTCAAGGGCTAAGGGACCCCGATACGCAACGAAGCTTCATTCTCCTTCCGAAGACATCTTTCAAGGAGACAGTTGCCAGCACTCTCGCATGTGAAACATCGACCTTGATATGCCGACCCTGAATCAAATTACGGCGCATATCTGAAGACCAGGATAATCCCAGAATAACAGCGGCGAGTGGGAGTGGTTCATTCCCGGGTAGATGCTACATCTGCAACCAGCAGGGGCAACGTGCGAGAAACTGCCGTCTGCGAAGAAAGCGTTCGAGGTCTAGTTCCCCAAAAAGAGACCAAGAAAGTGAACGCGAACGTGCGAAAGGTGCACCTAACAATCCGTTAAACTAAAACAAGTCAGTGCAGAGCGGCATGCGCTGGCTCCCACATTGGAGATTCCAGCATCCTCGTATCCCGAATCTGTAGGGGTGCAACCAGCCTAGTCATCGAGGGAACGATGGACGGGCGACGATATGTGCTGACGTTGGACACGGGCGCAACTCATTCAGTCATCCGAAGCGGATGGGTTTCTGACATCGAACCATTTTCCGAGGTAAGGCTTCGTACAGTAACTGGAGAGAAGGCGGAAGTTATGGGTAGGGTCCAGAAAAGAATTACGATGAGTACCGTCGAGTTTCACAATCGGCGTCGACTTCATGATTAGACACATTGGACCTCAACCAAAAAGTGATGAAATATGGCAACTTGGAGCTCCCATTAACCATGGATAATGGACAGGGTAACAAGGTCAGGCGAATAGTCATGCAAGCGCGCCAAACAGTTCCCCCAAATGCAGAAGCTGTGGCTTGGGCAAAGATAGAAGAGGATGCAGGGACAAGCCGATTGTGAGTGGTCGAACCCGATAACGAAATCGACCCAGCGATATCATTGGTGGAAGGGCTCTCGTGGAACCCCGACAAGACCAACTGGTCCCAGTACGAGTCCTGAATCCAGCCAGTACACCTAAGGCTGTACACAAGGGAACAACGATCGCTCAATGCCAAGAAGCTACCGCTATTATGGACTGCGAAGATCGGCAACACCGGGAAATCCAGGACAACAAAGCCTTCTTGAAAACAATGGTCAGAGAGTGGACGCAACATCTAGTGGAGAAGCGGAAAAGTAAAATCTGCATTGCGCAGATTCTTGCATATCCTGTCCCGGGAAAAAAATTTATTTTGGATACCGATGCGAGCGGACACGGAATCTTAGGAGTGCTCTCTCAAATGATTGACTGAGGAACTACTGTGAAACTAGGAGGGAGCTTTTAGCCGTGGTTGACTGTGTCAAGCATTTCCACAAATATCTCTATGGCCAACCTTTTCATCTTAGGACGGACCACGCAGCGTTGAGGTGGCTGCTGCAGTTCAAAAACCCGCCAGCTTGCTAGATGGACAGAGAATCCAGAGTTATGACTTCAGTATCGAACACCGGAAGGGAAACGCGGATGCATCGAGGCGACCTTGCGATGTTGAATGCAAACATTGTTCACGTGCAGAAACCAAGGAACCGGTCACCAACATCCGTCGCTTCCATGTGCTGCCAGAAGATGCCTGGACTGTCGAGAAGGTCGGAAGAAAACAGCGAAAAGATGCCGATGTGGCAGTCACCATCGACTACCAAGAACGAGGCTTTCGACCAACTTTGCAGCAAATATCCAGTGAAAGCCCAATCGTGAAAGCTTTCTGGACTCAATGGCAGAGTTTGAAGCTGAAGAACGGTTGCCTCTACCGCAGTTGGGAAAGTGAGTATGGGAACATTGTGAACGATCTGCTTGTAATTCCAAAGTGACAAGTCGACGAGGTCATCCGAGAATACCACGAGGGACCAAGTGGGTGTTAACAAGACTGTAGAAAAGATCAAGAGACGTTTCTACTGGGTAGGATGCCATGAGTCGGTCACAAATTTCTTTCGCAACTGTGAACAGTGTGCGAAGGCAAAGGGTTAAGTTAGGAAAACTCGAGGAAATATGCAGCAGTACAATGTTGGAGCTCCGTTCGAACGTATCGCCATGGATATCGCAGGCCCATTCCCAACGAGCAACGCTGGGAACAAATACGCGCTGGTGGTGATCGACTACTTCAGCAAATGGCCTGAGGTGTTTTGCATCCCGAATCAAGAAGCCAAAACTATTTCGGATGCATTCGTGAATAACTGGGTTGCGCGTTACGGAGTACCGCTGGAACTGCACTCAGACCAAGGAAGGAACTTCGAGTCGTCGGTGTTCAAAGAACCCTGTGACATGCTAGGTATCAGAAAGACGCGGACAACACCATTACACCCACAATCTGATGGCATGGTCGAAAGGTTCAACCGGACGATCTGAAGGTCTGGGATGAACATCTTCCCCTTTTCTTAATGGCATACCGTTCGGCACAGCACAATTCAAGGGCAATAACACCAGCTGAAGCTATTTTTGGCCATTTTGATCTTCGACTTCCATCGGGCGGTACTACCGACAACAAGCGGCAGGGAGGACTTCGTAACCGAAAAGAAGGAACAGCTGAACTCCATCCATCAGTTTATCCGGGAGCGACTGAACTTGGTCAGCAATAAAATGAAGCCGAGATACATCTTGAGGGCGAAGACTTCTGGATTCGAGACAGGACAATTGGTATTGCTGTGCAACCCACAACGAAAAAAAGGCTTGTGCCCCAAATTGCAATCAGCCTGGAACGGGCCATTTGAGGTCATCAAGAAGCTCAATGACGTTGGTGGAGACTATGACGTCACCACCAAGACAAGTGCTGAAGCCACCCACACAACCCACTGGAAATCTGCCTGGTTTGACAGTTGTGGGTGGCATTGGAATTTTCCCGGCTTTTTCACGTTTTTTCCAAAATATATGTTACATATAATCAGAACAAAGAAATAAAAAAGACTACTACTGTTTCAAGAACGAAAAGGTTCGGTTGTCTTTATTTTTCTTTCTTTTCTTGTTGAATTAATTGGCGTTTTTCGTTGCCAAAATACGGTTCAAGTCACGAACATTTTATTGGTCCTTCGAGCCGGATCCTTCGGTGCCAGACTGTAAAAAGAAAGAAAATCAAAGATACAACGAGGTGCATCAAGCGCAAACAAGTGCAAAGAAAAAATTACCTGTTGAGGAAAATTTACTTGCCGAGGAATCACTCCAACCCAAAGGTAGATCGGATCACCAAAGGAACCAAGCGTGTGTTGTGTGTGCACGTGAGTACATGAGTACGTTTATTAATATATATATATATACCTTTATACATACGTAAAAGAAATATATACGTACAGCACTCGTTAGACAGTACATTAATATACATAAACATATAGTAAATTACATCTAATTACAATGAAACCATCGAAGTTAAGCAGGGTTTTAGCGCAATTAGAGAAAGATGTAGGAAATTTCGCGAAGAGGGGTTCTAGTACTCGTACGACGAACTACTTATCGGGTCGGTTGTCCCTCCTAGAAAAGTCTGCGGAAGCAGCAGAGCAGGCTTATGAGTTGTGCATAGGGTCTGTAGATGACGGTGACGAGGATAAAACTTCCGAAATAGAGGAAGTATATGAAAAGTTCCGCGAACTGTACTTAGATTATCGTGGAGACCTCTTGGATGCGATGGACAAAGTCAAGGCGACTGAAACCAAGACCAACGTCGCTGAAACAAACTCACATCAAAACACCGAAGTCAAACTGAAAAACATTCCGGTACCTGTATTCTCCGGCACGTACGAAACGTGGCGCGGTTTTCGCGATCTTTTCACATCCCTGGTGCATCAGAACCCATCCTTATCGGAAATTCAGAAGATGCACTATCTGAAAACCAGCATTTTGGGAGAAGCGGAGAAAATTCTCTCCCATTTACCGATCGCTAACGGCAATTACGTCAAGGCTTGGGCAATTTTGCAGGACCGGTATGATCATCCACGGTTTTTAGTTAACACTCATTTGAAATGCCTCTTCAACCAGCCCACAGTCACTCAAGAGCGAGCTGATGCCATTAAGGAACTTTTGGACACGTCCACGGAGGTAGTGCACAGCCTTCAAAGTCTAAAGATGCCAGTACAACACTGGGACGCGGTTTTGGTGTACGTGCTGCTTCAAAAATTGCCGGTGAAGACACAACAGCTGTGGGAAGAGAGATTGTGTTCCAAGGATAATACCAAGGAATTAGCTGCCTTCGACGAGTTTAAGCAATTTCTCGAAACCAGGTTCAGGACATTAGAAGCAGTGGATTACCAACACGGTAAATCTCCAGCCGAAACATCGAAGAAGGTAGTGCAGCGTAAGGCATTCAACTCCCAGGTTCACCAATCCAGATACGCGTGCAAATTATGCAATAAGGGTTCACATCCCATGCGGAAATGCAGTAAGTTTTTAAAAATGAGCGTCTATGATCGCTGCAAAAATGTAGAAAGGTTAGGGATGTGTAAGAACTGTCTAGCATGTAGTCACCTGGTAGCAGTTTGTCCAAGTTCTCATCGATGCTATCACTGTCAGCAGAAACACAATTCGCTCTTGCATATTTCTCCATCTCAAGCTCCCGAAGTTGGTCAGCAGTCGTTCCACAGTTCCGCCATAAACCCCAAGGCTCCAAGTTTCCAACCCTTTAGCGCAGGACAAGCTGTAAATAATCGGTCAAATGAAACACCTTGTTGTTGCAAATCTGTCAACAGTTACCACTCCATGCCACATACGTCTACCCAAGTCATGTTGGCCACCGCTATCGTGAAGGTTAGTGGTTCCTCAGGGAAGGTCGTTTCACTTCGAGCGTTAATAGATTCAGGTTCGGAAGCGTCGTTCATCACTGAAGCAGTCTTTCAACTCTTACAGTCGAGATACAAACCAACTGATGTTGAGGTCTCTGGGTTAGGTTTGGTCAACAGCGGCAGGTGTAAGAAGGTGGTTGATATAACCATAGGATCGTACCACTCATCTTTCAAGACCACTACACAGGCTCTTGTTTATAAGTCGCTGTCTGGGCCTGTCCCGGCCCAGAGCTTTCCAGTTGTCGATTGGAAACATCTCGAGGGCTTGAGCTTAGCCGACCCCTCCTTTTTTAAGCCAGCCAGGGTTGATATGTTGTTAGGCAGCGACGTGTTGGCTGACATACACCAACCGGAATTGGTTAGACCCAACCAAGCTAACTTACCTTTGGCGCAAAACACTAAACTGGGATGGATTCTCTTTGGTCGGGTACCCTTAACCTCTAAAACGGTGAACAGCTTCCACCAAAAATGTATCCTCGGTGACAGCTTAACCAAATTCTGGGAAATAGAAGAAGCGCCGTTCCACCATGCAGACAACCAGCAAAACATAGCGTGTGAGGAACATTTCTTACGAAGTATCAAGCGAAGGTCAGATGGAAAATGCGAAGTTTCTCTTCCTTTCAAGGGTAACGTTCGTCCGAAACTGGGAAACTCGAGAGAAGGCGCTCTCAGAAGACTTAAGCAGTTGGAAGCTCGTCTCGTAAAAAACCCGGATCTGCAGAGAGAGTACGTAGCATGCCTAGAAGAGTACGTAACGTTAGGCCATATGGAAGAAGTCGAGAACGAGTCCACACTGGAATATACACCGCACTATTTCCTGCCACATCATGCTGTCACAAAAGAGAGCAGTTCTACAACCAAGGTGAGAGTGGTTTTCGACGCTTCATTTAAAACGACCGACGGAAAATCACTCAACGATACTCTGATGGTGGGACCGAGTCTACAAAACAACATCGTCGACATTATTTTGAGGTGGAGGTTGTATAGGTTCACTTTTACGGCCGACATAGAGAAGATGTACCGCCAAATCTGGATGAATGCCCAAGACTCAATATACCAACTCATTCTGTGGCGTAAGGATCCGTCATAGGTCGTCAAAACATATAAACTTAAGACCGTCACCTTTGGGACAGCCTCAGCACCCTACTTAGCAATTGGCACGCTGAAATGGTTGGCAGACGAGACCCGGTCACAATACCCGCGAGCTGCAAGAATGATTCACGACGAGATGTATGTAGACGACCTGATCTCAGGAGCAGACACAAAACTCGAAGCGGAACGAAAAATCGGTGAAATCAGGACACTACTTTGCTCAGCAGGGCTTACTCTACGCAAGTGGACATTCAACACAGATGAACTGATGCAGGACATAGCACCTCAGGACCGTGAGGTTAAATTTTTCCTTCCAGCAGGCGGTTCAGGTCAACTAAAAATGCTAGGGCTTCATTGGCTCCCCAAAGAAGACAGTCTTCTATATAACTACACCCCTGCCGACCTTCGGCAGCACACCAAACGATCCATCTTGTCTACGATAGCCAGACTTTTTGATCCAATGGGATGGATATCGCCATGTATCATAAGGGCCAAACGCTTCATGCAATTACTGTGGCTTAAGGGTTCAAACTGGGATGAGCCAGTCGACGAAGAACTTCTACGGGAATGGAGTATATTCTTCCATGATCTCCCAGCCATAAACAATATTCGCGTACCGAGATGGGTACACACCAGAGGATGTTCTGACGATGTGGAGTTGCATGGATTTTGTGACGCTTCAGAGAGAGCGTTTGGAGCTGCAATTTATATCCGTGCTTCGGATGAAGAAGGTCGCGTCCATATGAGTCTCCTGCTTTCGAAGACCAGGGTAGCACCACTTAAACCGGTGAGCATTCCACGATTGGAGTTATGTGGCACAGTTATGCTAGCAAAGCTCCTACATCACGCCGGCAGTGTGCTCAACCTCACGGAGAAGAAGTGGCACGCATGGACAGATTTCACCATCACGCTCTGTTGGATAAACTCGCCGTCAGCGCGATGGGAAGCGTTCGTTGCAAACCGAGTAGGAGAAATTCAGCGGCTAACAGATCCATCCATCTGGCGTCATATTCCGACCGAACAGAACCCAGCCGATTTAGCGTCCCGAGGAGTACTGCCCTCGGCATTAATAACCGAACCCTTATGGTGGAACGGACCGTCCTTCCTGCGTTCAGATTGGGAATTCGAGATTCCAAATCAACCACTGGATCTTTCAACCGAAGAAGGAAAAAACGAACACGGGTTTATCGCGCAGCGGTCAGTGAAAATCCAATAGGGCAGTTAATGGGGAAGATCTCCAACTTCCAGAAGATCGTCAGGATAGTGGCATATGTAAGTAGATTTTGTGAAACCCTCCGTCTTCATTATTCCGAATTTCCCCACTACATTCAAACCCTGCGGAAGAGAAAAGATCAAATTAGTCGCCCTTTTACGCCGGTTGAACTCGAAAACTCGAAACAAATACTCTTTCGAAGCGCGCAAAAGGAAATGTTTCCAGATGGTATTAGCAAGGCAAGAGGTCTGGGATGTTTGCATCCATTCGTGGACGGAAACGGCATCATCCGAGTGGGTGGAAGACTACGGCATGCCAACATACCCTATGACCAACAGCACCCTATCATACTGGATGCAAAACACCCAATCTCAAAGCTCATCATAGCGGAAGCTCACATCGTAACACTACATGGAAGTACGCAGCTCATGATGACCCATTTGGGGCTAAAATACTGGATCTTCCAACTCAAAAGAATGGTCAAGAAGCACATAAACCACTGCATCACCTGTTTTCGATTTCGAAACAAAACAGCACAACAACTGATGGGAGAATTACCAGCGCCTCGAGTAACGCCATCAAGGCCCTTCACCAACACTGGCATCGATTATGCAGGTCCGATAAGCATCCGGGCTTGGAAGGGTCGAGGAGCTAAGTCCTACAAGGGATACTTAGCAATATTTATCTGCTCGGCCACTAAGACCAAACATATCGAAGCAGTCAGTGACCTAACCACTCAGGCGTTTCTTGCAGCTTATAGGCGATTTGCAGCACGGCGTGGAGTATGTGCTCAAGTTTATAGCGACTGTGGTACTAACTTTGTGGGAGCAGATGCAGAGCTACGACGTCTTATGAAAGAGGCAAGTCAGGATTGGAACGGAATTGCAAGCGTGCTGGCCACGGAAGGAACGAAGTGGAACTTCATTCCCCCAGCGTCTCCCCACTTCGGAGGTTTGTGGGAGGCCGGAGTCAAAAGCGTTAAGTACCATCTGAAAAGGATTGTTGGTAATGGGACTCTAACGTTCGAGGAGCTCGCTACACTGCTGACACAAATTGAGGCGTGTCTTAACTCGAGACCGCTTTGTCCCCTAAGCGAAGACCCAGACGATTTCGGCGCTTTGACACCCGCGCACTTCCTGATTGGAGAAACATTATTCACCGTTCCGGAGCCAGATCTGACAAGCGGCAAACAAAACTACATCGAGCGATGGAAGGCAATCCAAGCGCATCTCCAGATGTTTTGGAAGCAGTGGCAGACCGAATACCTAAGTCGCTTGCAACAACGACCGAAATGGTTGAAGCACCAGCCACAGCTTAGGGTAGGAGACTTGGTCTTAATCAAGGATGAGCGAACCCGGCCAGCGAAATGGAACTTAGGCCGCATCATAGCCACCTATCCCGGAGACGACAACATTGTCCGAGTAGTTAAACTAAAAACACAACATGGAGAATACAGTCGACCAATCACTAAACTTTGTCCGTTGCCGTCCAATGAAGACCACACTGGAAGACCCCAGGTCTAGCAAGGGGACCGCTTAAAAAACAGTCATCGCACTTAAGCTATTAACATCAGCACACAGAACTTTCAAACCCCACTGTCATCATGCAACCCTATCATACACACTCAGAGTGAAAGACAAAATCACTCACCTCTCATTCGCACACATTCTTTGCATTACGCACTACCCACTTAAACGCTAAATACTCAATTATTAGTACTCACTCTCTTACAAAGTACATGTTTACATACTGAGGATTTCATTGATGAAATCCCCCAGCAACCCATGAATGCACACACACACACACACACACATGTGCACCCTAGCTTACCAAGCGTTCCCAACGAAAACAAAAAAAAAACCCAATCTATTGAATCAAGATTATTGTAATATAATAAATATATAAACGTATATAAACATATAACCAACATGACCTCGTTACTCACCTGAATTCGTATAAGTTGAGTTATCCAAAATTCACTATTCACAAAAAAAAATTCACGAAAACATTGGTCTTGTATACCAACAATAAATGAAGTTGCTCGCGCTGAACCACGAATCAACTAGTTCGTCCAGTACACAGTACAACATCACCAACACCAGCGCCATCGTCATTCGTGTAGCGAACTAGCCACTCATTACCCTTTGTGTACCTATTTGTTTATCCAAGTGCATGTTCACTAATTTTCGTTTCTTTCATGGAGGATACTCATAGGTATGCAGCTACAGAGTGAACCACTCAGATAAGATCCGCAGAATCAGCAGACATAGCAGAAGAAGACCATCGTTTACACATGAACCACGTCGTCGCGGGGGGAGAATGGTGGAGACTATGACGTCACCACCAAGACAAGTGCTGAAGCCACCCACACAACCCACTGGAAATCTGCCTGGTTTGACAGTTGTGGGTGGCATTGGAATTTTCCCGGCTTTTTCACGTTTTTTCCATAATATATGTTATATATAATCAGAACAAAGAAATAAAAAAGACTACTACTGTTTCAAGAACGAAAAGGTTCGGTTGTCTTTATTTTTCTTTCTTTTCTTGTTGAATTAATTGGCGTTTTTCGTTGCCAAAATACGGATCAAGTCACGAACAGAATACAATCCAGTGGTATGAACCCTATACGGTGTGGGATTCAATTTTGTAACAATGGGTTCCCCCAAAAAGTATCAAATGATCTTGACACCTTTCGTCAATATATCCACTCAAAGCGAATATCCCCCCTCCAGCGTAGCAGAGCTGACCACGATAGATATTTTCGCCCCTAATTTCCATTCTCTTCCCACCACGCTAACCTCCCTCTCACCTGTTACTACCAGAACGTCAGAGGTCTCCGCTCAAATCCCAAGCAGAATTCCAACAGTCTCACGTTTTACGATTCGAAATCTTCGCTCTGACTGAAACGAACCTGATCCTCGCCATAAATAACGAAGAATTATTCCCATCAAATTTTAACGTCTACCGCGACGACCATCTCAATCAACCTATCGATAGCCGCCCGTGTGGTGGCGTTTTAATAGCCGCCCTAAATACGATCGACTCGTCTCTTATTGCGATATCCTCTTTCCCCTATCTCGACTTTGTTTCAGTCAAGATCTTACTGTACCGTAAATCGCTTTATGTCGTCTGCTTTTATGGCTTATCATCTCAACCTATTGAATCCTATGAACTCGCCATCAATGCGATTGATCACATGAATGATTTACGGGATCCCCGCGATAAAATCCTTCTCTTCGACGATTTTAATCTTCCTTTACTTTAATGGGCTCCATCAGAAGGTCAATCATTTTATACTGCCACTAATCCATCTTCTTCTTCTTCTTAACGGGACCTACAGTTCGGGGTGAACCTGGGCCTCAACCAACATGCCCTCCAACTAGCACGATCTCTTGCTAGCCTTTTCCATTACCGCACACCTAGTTGGCTGAGGTCCCCTTCCACCTGTGTGCACCTTCTTAAATGCGGCCGTCCCCTGCTTCTTCGTCCCTCGGGGTTGGATGTAAAGACTCTCCGGGCTGAAGCTGTGGTATCCATTCGCTCTACATGGCCATCTTAGGCGTTGAATCCGTAAACGCCTGACTAGACTTATGTCGCTGTACAGCCCGTAAAGTTCGTAATTGAATCTTTTCCTCCATCCACCGTCTGCGTTTATAGGCCCGAAAATCACGCGCGAAATCTTTCTCTCGAACCGACCAAGGGCCTCCTCATCCGCTTTTGATAGTGTCCATGCTTCTGCGCCGTACAACAGGGCCGGGATGATAAGGGTCTTATATAGAGTCAACTTTGTCGTTCGAAAGAGGGTTCTATTACTCAGTTGCCTCCTGAGCCCAAAGAAATAGCGATTGACAAGAATGATTCTGCGTTTGATTTCGGACAAACGTTCTGGCCAAGATGTCGGTGGTGAGCGTCCTTTTTTTGATGACAGCATATATTTAGTTTGAGAGCACCGTGGCGCAGTGGGTAGTGTGTTGGCCTCTGACGCCGATGACTAGGGATCGAATCCCGACACAGCCATGTCATCGAACGTGTTTTTCACGGTGTTTCTCCTCAGCGGGGTTCTGACAAAACCCCCTGTAGTAAAATTGTCATGAAAAGCTTCTCGAAATTCGCCGTTCGGAACCGGCAATAAGACTGTAGGTCCCTCTCACCTATGTGAAAATGAAATCACACACAACATGGGTGATTGAGAGAAGCTCGGTTCAGGTTCTTCATGGACTGTAACGCCAACATGTATGTATGTTGGCGTTACAGTCCATGAAGAACCTGAGCTAACGCCAACATACATACACATATATTTAGTTTTGCCCTCGTTTACTGCCAGACCAACTTTCGCCGCCTCGATCTCAATACTCGCAAACGCCTCATTGACATCTCGCTGTGATCTACCTATTATGTCAATATCGTCGGCGTATGCAAGGAGTTGCGAGGATTTGAAATAGATTGTGCCTCTTGTATAGGCCAGGTATTTTTGCACAATAACTTCCAATATGATGTTGAAGAAATCACACGACAGCGATCGTCCAGCCTAAATCCTTTTTTGGCATCAAAACTATCGGTAAGGTGTTCACCGATTCGGATGGAGCAACGAGCATCCTCCAAAGTCATCCTGCATAGTCTGATGAATTTAGCAGGTATGTCAAAGGTAGACATAGCGTTGTATAGCTCGACTCTAATTACGCTGTCATATGCGGCTTTGAAGTCGACAAATAGGTGGTGAGTGTCGACTTGGAATTCATTGGTTTTTTCCCTGGCCTGAATCCGCACTGATAAGGACCTATCAGCTTATTTACAAAAGACTTCAGGCGTTTACACAAAGCGGCAGAAAGGATTTTATAGGCGATGTAAGGAGACTTATGCCTATGTAGCTGGCGCAATTAGTGGGGTCTCCTTTCTTGTGGATAGGGCATACGATGCTGAGACTCCATTCCTCGGGCTTGCTTTCCTCTGACCATATATTACAGATGAGCTGGTGCATGCTCCTAAACAGGTCATCCCCAGCTGCCTTGAAGAGCTCAGCAGACAGTCCGTCTGCGCCAGCAGCTTTATTCGACTTGGCTTCGATTTGGCAATCTTAACTTCGTCGAGGTCAGGGGGACGGAGTTCTCTGCGGTCTTCGTCGATTAGAAATGTATCATTCTGCCTGACAGCGGTATATTGACTAACGTCGCCGTTATACAGTCTGCAGAAGCGGTTTTTCCATATTCTCAGCATCGACTGCGATTCTACTACTAGGAGTCCGTTCTCATCCCTGCAGGCTTCCTTTCTGGCCTTATAACCTTGGCGTGTTCGCTTTATCTGTTGATACACCTTTCGAACGTCACGCCTGCAGTAACACCTCTCCAAATCCTCAATCGCGCGCTTCTCGTGTTCTTTCTTCTAAGAAGCTTATGCTCCTCCCTTCTTTTTAACACGTAGAGCTCACAAGCTGCTCTTGTTCTTTTATGCAGCCTTATATGCATCCTACTTCGCTGTGTGAATCCTCTTGCACTCGTCATCGAACCAGGTGTTTCTTCATGGTGGAGCCTTGAAACCCACAACTTCGGATGCATAGCTTTTCAGGGCTTGTTTGCAAGGGCGCCACTGCTGTTCTGTTCATAGCGTGTAGGATTGAGGTGTATTGAAGAGCTTAAGGGAGACGCGATCGGTAAAAGCACGAGCGGTTTCTGGCGATAGTAGCTTTCCGACGTCATAACTTTGTATTTTTACCTTACTCCGCCCGTTCGTGATATCCGTAAGCGCATCTTGGCTACTACAAGATAGTGGTCCAAGTCGATATTAGCCCCTCGGAAAGTTAGAACATCAAGGATAGTGGAGGAGTGTCTGACGTCGATCGCGATGTGATCATTCTGGTAGTCGATTGATCAAAAGACCGCCAGGTGCCTTTGTGTGTATCGAGGTGCGGGAAGCGCGTACTGGCTAGAAGGAGATTTCGCCCCATGGCAAGACCAATCAGCCTGTGTCCGTTATCGGATGTGGTGCCGTGTAGGCTATGTTTGCCGATGACTCGTTCAAAGATGCTTTCCTTACCCAGCTTAGCATTGAAGTCTCCTAGTACAATTATGATGTCATAGCTGGGACATTGGGCATACGTTCTGTCTAGGAGATCGTAGAACTCATCTTTGGCGGAGTCATTCTTGTCTTCCGTGGGGGCATGGACGCAGATCAGGCTGATGTTAAAAAATGTAGCCTTGATACGGATTGTTATGAGGCGTTCGCTCACATGCCGAAAGCTTAGGACTTTTTGCCTTAGTCCACCTCGAACAACAAATCCGCATCCGAACAATCGTTGTCGTCTCTCCCTATAGCAGTCGCCGTAGCAAATATCGCAGTTTTTCATCCGCTTTGTACCCGGTCCATTCAATCGCATTTCCTGGATGGCGGTTATGTCCGCTTTATAGCGGTCTAGGGCGTCCGCGAGTTGTTCGGCTGCACGTGACCTGCTTAGGGACCTAACATTCCACGTACAGAGCCAAAGATCATTGTCCTTTTTCCGTTTTTTGCAAGGGTCGTCAACATAAATCCGGTCCGTTATGTCCGAGGCTTGTGGTTGTTTCGGAGTTTGTGTTTTTCTTACGGTAATCCTGTTTTTTGGCGCAGGAGGCTCGCCATTCGCCCTTCCTCGTCTGCAATTTCCATAGGAAATCTCCAGATGGCACCAAGAAGAGGTGGGGATGGGACTTACTAACAGTGCCGCAAGATGTTTGACTGCGGTGGCTATTCTTTCTTTTTAGCAGGCCAGCATCCGTCGGATAGATGCTACCCCTACGAAGCCTTTGTTAGTTCTTTGCCTTCCACTCTAATCCATCTACTGCCAAAGAATATATCTTTTTAGATAGCCTAGCTGATTCGAACCTTAGCCAAGATCTCAAATTACATGGGAAGACCATGATTTTCAGAACCGGACCTATTAATTCCTCTGTTTCACTTTGTCCCCATTCCTTACTAACCATCGACAACTACCATCCTCCCCTTCTTCTTTCATTTTTTCTCGACTCTTTACCACTGGACTCTTCCCCTCCAGCGCTCAAGTCTCACGACTTCCACAAAGCAAATTTCAACCTAATAAATGAATATTTCAATAGCGCCCTTCTTCAATTTTGATGGCCTTACAATAAATTACGTCATATCCTGATTCTATAAAGAGAAATTTATTTCTATTTCTCTCTACGTTCCCATTTCTCAATCCAATCACTTATCTTCCCCTTCTTGGTATAATCGCAGGCTCCGTTCTCTGAGAAACAAAAGAAACAAACTTTTCTAATTATATTGGTACTTATCTACTATTTACCGAGCTTCATAATTCTCTCTACGAACACCACTTGATCAATACGCAAGCCAATCTTATCAACAATCCTAAGTCCTTTCAATTTGTCAACTACAAAAGGAAATCTGATAGCTACCCAACCTCACTCTCTTTCAATGGCGCAACTTCGAATGATCCCAGCCTTTTCAAACAATCTTTCCCCTGTGACTCCTTTGTGCCGGACACTACCTATTTCGACTACCTACCAAATTTCTTCCTTAGTCCATTTCTTCCACGTACTGTTGAACCCCATATCATTGAAATTAAACTGAATCAACTTAATGATGAGTTCACCCGACCCGATGGTCTCCCCGCCATATTATTAAAAAAAGGTTCCTTCATTCTCTCTGTCCCGCTCTCAAAATTATTCAACTTATCGCTGTCCCTTGGAGAATTTTCCCAGATATGGAGAGCCGCTTTCATAACTCCTATTCACACAAAAGGTCCAAAGAGTGATGTTAACAACTACCGCCCCATCGCAAAACTGTCACATATATCCAAACTTTTCGAAAGCATATTGTATGACACTCTTAGTTTCCATTGCAAATCTCTAATCTCCTCAAATCAACATGGATTCCTCAAGTCCAGGTCTACAACCACAAAAAAGCTCATTGAACCCGCAATGCAACTGCCTGCTGATCGTCGACTTGGTATTTCTTCTCCTGTGGCTCGCGTTTTTTTTTTCTAAGCCCAGTAAGGGCACTCCCACCAACTCTGTTTCTAATGCCGCTAATGTTGGTGCATTAAAAAACAATAGGAAAGAGAAATCTACGTCATTCTCATCACCCAATCTCACTTCCCTTGCACCGCCTCGGCCTATTGTTGGTACTTCTGACATAGTTAACCATCGTGATAATGCTGAGTCATCGGTTGCTGCTGTTAATGGATATGCTGTTATTGGAGAGAATAATGCCTGCTGTGTTAATGCTGATGTTGATCTGGTTGCTGCTCTCAGTTCAAATGATTTGATTGATGCTAACTCTGCTGCCGTTAGTACTGTTGGTGAATCTATCGTTGCCGGTACCTATGACAAAGAAAAAGTAAACAGAAACAAAAAAGAAGTAATTCCTATACGGACAAAAGTATGCAACGCAGTTGTGAATGGAAAGTGACCAGACGTACTGCTGCAGGCATAACAATCACAGTATATGGCCAATACTAAAATGTTCGAACGAATTAGTACGGACTATAACCAACGCGGAATTTGGTCGGCTCTCGTCCTATCTAGGACAACCATCCTTGAGAGTGGTGAACGAACATCAACGACCCAAACCACTGCACTCCGTTCAGGTTGCGTGTGTAAAACACATCATAAGAGAATTTAAATAAAAAAATAAAAAACTCTTGAACCTGCGCGAGTCTCTAAAAAAAAAAAAACAAAAACGTTCGGATGTTATTTTGGGAACAAATGTACAAAGTTGTGATTTCCACGTTGT
Source organism: Eumerus sabulonum (assembly GCA_951905685.1). NCBI lineage: Eukaryota > Metazoa > Arthropoda > Insecta > Diptera > Syrphidae > Eumerus > Eumerus sabulonum. The sequence goes on from OX645060.1 coordinate 94,078,057, forward strand.
TCGTAAGTTGAGATGGTTCCATATTTCCAGTTTTTACCCAGACACACCAACTGAAGCTATGATATCTTATATTTCAACAAAACTAGAAGTTGCACCTCAAAATTTTACATGTTTTAAGCTAAGTAAACATTGTGAGAGCACCGTGGCGCAATGGGTAGTGTGTTGGCCTCTGTCGCCGATGACACGGGATCGAATCCCGACACAGCCATGTCATCGAACGTGTTTTTCACGGTGTTTCTCCTCAGCGGGGTTCTGACAAAACCCCCTGTAGTAAAATTGTCATGAAAAGCTTCTCGAAATTCGCCGTTCAGAACCGGCAATCAACTGTAGGTCCCTTTCACCTATGTGAAACTGAAATCACACACAACATGGGTGATTGGGAGAAGCTCGGCTCAGGTTCTTCATGGACTGTAACGCCAACATACATACATACATATGTATGTACATACAATTGGAGGGATTGGTGTACGCATAAGGACGTACCTTTTAACCGTAGATGATGCATCAACAACAGCTCAATGTATATTACCATAATGCTAGTGGCTGCAGAATTATGACATCGGATTTGTTTACTGCCTCAATTCATAAATAATATGATATAATTGTAATTACGGAAACCTGGTTTTACAAAGATATATGTATTATTATCGGAATTGTTTGATGACTCAAATTATAATGTTTTTCGCCATGATCGGTGGAATACTTGCTGCTGTTCAGCAAATTTGTTCCTGTAAGTAGATTCTACTGCCAAATTTAGATGCTGACCAAATCTGCTTTTCCGTTGATGTCGGAAGATCGAACTTTATTTTTATTGTAACTTATATACCCTCAGGTAGTAGATTGAACATTTATAAAATGTGTATTGAAAATTTTGAATTTGTGTGTCATTACTTTTCTGATCCAAATATCATATGTGCTCTTGGTGATTTTAATATTGGTGATGTAAAATGGCCTTGATCTGAGGATGACAAAATAATTAGTTCCATATATGTAATGTAAAAAAAGATTATGAAGTGGCTCTCATTGATTGTATGTTTTCTATAAATTTATGTCAAATAACTCCTTTAATTACTTTCGGATTTCGAAAATCTATGTCTACAGGATATGTGAAATAATTTTATTGGTAAAATGAATGGCGGATTTACCATGTTTGTTCCAAGCGCTATGAGAATGAAGATGTTCAAGGCCCCATGGTATAACCGACAACTTTTGCACTTAAAAAACCTAAAAAATAAAGCATATAAAAGATTCAAAAGAACAGGAAATAGTACGGATAAAGGTACCTCCTGTATACTCTGTACAATAACTACATTGTTAATGTTGAAAACAAACTCAAAATTAACTCCAAAGCATTTTGGTCTTTCATTAATCAAAAAAGACGCTTAAATGGATTGCCTAAGCAAATGTTTTATAAAAATTCTGTTTGTAATGATGCCCTTAATTCTGTTGAACTGTATGCATTGGTTCTTGAGATTCAGGATATTGAGTTTGCTATAGGAGACCTCACACTGAATCCTAAACCTGGTGCTGATGGAATCCCTTCAATAATAATAAAAAACTGTTGCAGCGCCATCTGCAAACCTTTGCTATTGTTATTTAATCTTTCGCTAGCAACTGGGGTATCCAAAGCTTTTTGAATGCATTGTAAAAAACAAACTAGACTTTCACATTAAAGAATATATATCCGAATTTCAACATGGTTTTGTTTCAGGTCGGTCGACAACATCTAATTTGGTACATTTTACATCCTTTGAAATAAGTGCCATTCAATGGGGAGGTCAGGTTGACGCCATCTATACGGACTTTAGCAAGGCTTTTGACTCTGTGAACCATTCGTTACTGGTAAAGAAACTTGAAAAATTTTGTTTTCATTCAGCGATGCTGAAGTGGATTTCATCCTTTTTAACGGGCAGATCCCAAAGAGTTTTGCCTTGATAATTATTGTTCCAGATTGATCTCATGCACTTCTGGAGTTCCACAAAGTAGCCATTTAGGTCCGCTCCTCTTCATTATTTTTATTGACGATGTTGATCAACAGTTCAAATTCTGCAACTGCTTAATGTATGCTGATGATCGCAAACTATTCTTAAGAATTAATAGCCTAGTTGATTGCATAAAAATCCAGATGGACCTTAACAATTTATGGAATTGGTGTGCTAATAACTGTTTAACTTTAAAGGTTAAAAAATGCCTAGCTATGTCTTTTACCAGATCTCAAATACGACACTCGTATAATTATTCGATAGAACACATGCCCTTACTAAGAGTTAACAAAATTAAAGATCTTGGTGTGTTTTTTGAGAGAAATCTAACTTCTAATTCTCATGACTATAGCTGCGAAGGCTAATTCAATTGTGGGTTTTATTAAAAGAAACTCGAAAGATTTCTCTGACCCTTACACATTTGTATCTCTTTGTATTGCACTTGTAAGATCCTTACCTGAATACGCCGATGTGGTTAGGAACCCAAACTATTTGACCCATTCGGATCGTATTGCGCGTTTTACAAAATACATACTTTTTTAAATGCGCTGAAATCTTAGGCATTCATATAAAGCTAGATGCCAGTTATTAGGCATTTTGACGCTCAAGTCAAGAAGGTATGCTCTGATATTATGTTTGCGAGAGACGTCTCTAGTTCCCGTATTATAGGTCCCGTACTTTTCTCTAAGTTTCAAATTTATGATCCTGAGAGAGCGCTTAGGAATCGCCACATGTTCTTCCTCATTGGGCGTCGAACAAACTATGGTCAGAATGAACCAATCACTAGATCCCTAAGATCATTTAATGAAATCAATAGAAACATAGATTTTCACATTTCATATTTCGAGAGAACGCTTCAAAGGAAATTCTATTTTGTTTGCTTGCTAATTAATTTAAAGTATCCATTTGTCTTTAATTACATATATTATTTTAACTCTATTTATGTTTTTATTCGTAATCTGCAAGCTTAGCTCGTTTGATGAAATAAATAAATAAATAAACCTTGACGAATTCTCGTCCTTCACCCTCTCAGCATTAGAGAATGGGAACGAAGTCGACGTCATTACAACTGACTTCAGTAAAGCCTTTGACAAAACATCCCACAATCTAATACTCTTCAAACTCTCTTCCCTAGGCTTTGAACCCACTGCACTGAAGTGGATACCTTCATATTTAAAGAAACCGTTACTACAGTGTTCGTTTTAGATCTGCCTTTTCTAACCCTTTCTCAGCCTCGTCCGGCGTACCTCAAAGAAGCCACCTAGGTCCACTTCTTTTCATTCTTACCATAAACGACATTGAGATAATCATCAAACAATCCCATCTCACACTGTACGCCGAGGAAACCAAGTTTTTTAAGACAATTTTCTCGCTACAAGGCCCTTCCCTTATTCAATACGATCTCAATAGCTTTTCTAACTGGTGTTCCAAAAATAAAATTGCTTGGAGCTAACCATTTCCAAATGCCAATCTATCGTCTCTACTTTCTCCACAGCCAACCCATTTCTACCGTTCAGGTTATCCGCGATCTTGGCATACTTTGTGACCAAGAGCTTAATTTCCGTGCACATATCGACGATATAATTCTTAAAGCAAATTCTGCACTCGGTTTCGTAAAGCGCTGGTCTAAAGAATTCTCCAATCCCTACGTGACTCGATCCCTCTATACTACCTTCGTTTGCCCCCTTCTCGAATAAGCATCTCAAGCGTGGTCCCCTTATCAACAAACCCACATTTCTAGAATCGAGAGCATCCAGCGTCGATTCCTACTCCTCGTTCTTCGAGGTCTGCACTAGCAAAATCCTCTGTTCTTACTGCCCCATCAAGACCGACTCAAACTAATAAATCTGAGTACGTTGGAGGAGAGAAGAAAGGTAGCTGACATCCTCTTCATTCATAAACTCCTAACAGGTACCATTGACTGCGCCAACCTCTACAACTCTATATCTCTTAACACTAATCCTCTTAATACTCGCAGTCCTCGTCTCTTCTATCTATCCACCCCCCGCATCTCATACGGCTCCAATGAACCCATTTTCCGTATGCTGGGAAGTGTTAATTCGAACACTAACTTCGATTCCAACCTCAGCACTCCATGCCTAAAACTTCGCGCTCCTCGTCGAATCCCATTCATTATGATTTGTGCATAAGCAATCGGCTCCCAAAATAACATCAATTCTCGCTGGTGAGCGATAATCGGGATCGGCCAATGGAAGACCTCTGAGGTGAGACCACGCATGAAGAGGAATATCGCGAGCAGGTAAAAAACTAGTCAATTGTGGTAAGATAAGAGCCTCCACTAATAATGTGACATTCTCACTGAGCGGAGTCTTGATATGTAAAGTAACACTATTTCGTGAGATTTCTCCGGCTAAACAACCCACCCCACTGATGTTTGCTCGAATAGGATTCCAAAGCAACTGCTGCTCTTTCTGTGACAAAGGAAGTTTGCGTTAAGCAATGACCGAAAATAATGATAGACGCCGCTACTTGATTGAATTAGAATTAAGACCGTGGCTAATAGCATTCAGATTCGATTTCTGTGCACGATCTCTGCATGTTAGACCAGGCATGACAGTTGAAGAGTGTATTATTAGCGTGAGTTGTTGCTGGATTAGTGGGCATCAAATTATGATAAGTACTCTGTACAGGATTGGGTAGCAAAGTGGAATGGCGTCCATGGCATTCACTACAGGTGCGTGTGCTTGGGCACTTCTTGAGCTGATGGTTATACGCTAAACAGTTAAAACAGTTATTAAGATTTTTATTTACCTTCTCTCGATCCTTAATTGACATAGAAAGAAAATTGGTGCATTGACGAATGGGACGATGGCCTTCACAGACACTGCATTGATAAGAAGTAATTTGAGACTTTTGTGTTTTGATATGAAGTGATCGCGAATGTTTGAAGTTAATGGATTCAGTTGGGTTGGATGGGCCCCTTTTGATTTGGTTAAGCATTGTCTATGAAGCTGTTTTTTCACTTTGTGATTCATGCCGGGCTTTAATGGAGGGAGTCAATTTGGCTAAACCACTTTTGATTTCTCCGCAGGCTGCTATACACACTTCTTCAAAACTGTCACCAAATCCTCATCGTCCGATTCACAAATGAGGAGCTTGTGGTTTAAATAACATTCTTGATAATGGTTCTCCAAGATATCCAGATGTTGGTGGATCGTGATCAGGCCCCAAGTATACCTCAGCCTAGGGTTTTGGCTGCAAAGATTCTAAGTAAGGAGCTTGAATCACATGAAATCTATTTCTGCGAATAACTCGTTTGTCAGTTTCGACTAAATACGACCTATGTTGTACTTTTTTAATAATTTTCCCATGTCTCCTAAGATCGGTTACCCAAACAAACTCTCCTGGCTTTAATTCTACCAGTTCCTTTGCTCTGTGTCGTCTATCGTAGTTCGATTTATATTTGTTCCTATACATTTCTTCAGGTTTTGGAAATCTGGCTTCTCAGTTAAATTTACATCCAGAAGGTTGTCACGTAGTCTCCGTCCAAAAGGTAGTTCCACCGGGCTTAGATCAATAAAAAGTGGTATATTTCGGTATGCTAGTAATGATAGCTCGACGTTTCCCGGATTTTTCTTCATTATATTCTTGGCTACCTTCACAGCCGCTTCCGCAGCTCCATTCGCCTGAATGAGTCGAGGTTTTGAAATCGAACTGGTTTTGACTGAACGTAGCTTTATCACGTAGCTCTTATCACGTCTCTCATACGCATGCGAACCAATTCTTCAATTCCAAAGTATCTGGAATAACAATCCGTTATAACAATATACCATTTATTCTCTAATTTTCTGCCAAGGGTAGTCCGGAAAGTTTGAAGCGACTAACGGTTCTTGTTTACTTCTAGAGTTCTGAACACACGCCGGGCAACTCTTCACCTTAAGCTCAATGTCTTTTGAAATTCCTGGCCACCACATGGTTCTCCTAGCCCTAATTCTGGTCTTAGTTATGCCTAAGTGTACTGCGTGTAATCTGTTTAACATCGTAGGCCTTACATTTTTGGAATAACCATTCTGTTTCTTTTTAAAAGCAAGTCATCAATCACACTGAGCTCGTTTCTAACAGAATAATAGTCTTTAATGTCGGAGGTTAGCTTATTCTTTCTTGGCCATTCAGTCCTTATAAATTTTAGTCTACAGCAAGGATAACTTGATCAATGGCAATCCAACGTTGGTCAAAGGCGATGGAGATGGGACGGTTAATATATAAGGTCTCTTGAGGCCTGCATGCACTGGCAGGGTTATCAGTCGGAGAAGATTATCACTTAGGAAGTGCCAAAAGCTGACCATATATCAATTTTATCAGATAAAAGAATTTTAACCTACATAGCCAATGTTATGAAAAATTTAATTCTTAAATACTTCATTTCTCTCCCAGGGAATGCACAACTTGTTTTTAAGTAATGTGGAAGTAAGGTTACCTTATTTCAATAAAGCGTTGAGTTGAGATTTCTTTATTTCCTGACATTCCTTATCTAATATTTTTTGATTGAATGACTTGAACGATATTTTCGTCCCTGGTATGAATATTCTGTAAATAGGTCTCACTTGTATAAGCTTCTATTTCCTTCTCGAGTTCTTCTAAACCAGAATCATCATTAATGGGCATTCTTGAAAGACTATCAGGTGCAACTAAATGTTTACCGGGGATATAATTTATGGAGTAGTCATACCTCATCATTCGCATACGAATGCGTTGCAATCTTCGAGTGAGATCATCTAAGTTCTTAGTTTTTAAAATTTGTAAAAAGGGCTTATGATCCGTCTGTACAGTAAAATGTCTACCGATCAAATAAGTTTTAAGTTTTTCGCATGCCCATGCAATTGCCAATGCTTCCCTTTCTATATTTGCATAATTTTTCTCTGCTCCAGATAAGGTCCTTGATATATATGCAATATGGAATTGATCTTTTCCATGCGTTTGTAAAAGAACGGCCCCTAACCCTCGTAAGGAAGCGTCGTAAGGAAGCGTCGCAAGACAAAGTTGTCTCTTTCTCAGGGTCGTATATTTTCAGACAGGGTGGGGAAATACATTTTTCTTTAATTTCCTTAAAAGCTTTTTCCTGTGCACTTCCCCAAACGAAAGCATTTTTCTTGCAAAGCAGGCTTGAAATTTGTTCTGGTTCTACGATCGATGATTTATTGGGGATGTATTTTACAATGAGTTCCAAGCAATCTTTGGACATCCCTAGCAACCCCCTAGCAACCCGTACCCAAAGGTAAAACGGAACCCTATTACCAAGACTTCGCTGTCCGTCCGTCCATCCGTCCGTCTGTCACTAGGCTGTATCTCAAAACCGTGATAGTTAGACAGTTAAAATTTTCACAGATGATGTATTTCTGTTGCCGCTACCACGACAAATACTTAAAACAGAACAAAATTAATATCTAAGGGGGCTCCCATTGAATATACATGATTTTCATCCAAAAAATCCCCTTGGTCACATTCTGAACTAAGGTTAGTCGACAATATCCCACAACCAGTAGCAAACTTCCCAGTTTTGATCTCTTATTTGTCTTTGATGAATTAATCCTAGCTGCAAACCTTTTTCCCATATTTCCCATTATTGTTATTCACCTTTTCACATCGTTGCTGTCAAGTAAGATAATTGATTTGAATTCAATGGACACTTTGATGGACTATATCTCATCATGAAGATTTTTGATTATCAAAGTAATATGCCGATAACCTGCTGCAACCAAGATCTGTCATCATACAAAAAATGTGATTTAATGTGATGACTGATGAGGTAACATGCATAGTCTCTTCCATATTTATATATATATGGTACGGAACCTTTCGTGCGCGAGTCCGACTCGCACTTGGCCGGGTTTTTCTATTCCAGATGTTTCCAACAAAGGCAATGTTTTATCCTTCTTCTTTGGTGGCGTTACAGCCCATGAAGGACCAGAGCCATGCTTCCCTCAATCACCCATGTTGTGTGTGATTTATTTTTCGCACAGGTGAAAGGGACCTACAGCTTAATGCCGATTCCGAACGGCGTGAGTCGAGAAGCTTGTTCATGGCAAGTTTACTACGGGGTGTTTTGCCAGTACCCCGCCGAGGAGGAACGTCGCGAAATAAACATTCGAAGGCGTTGGTGTTATCGGGATCCGAACTCGCTCATCGTGCGCCAGAGTCCAACACACTTACTACTGCGCCACGGCGCCCTCAATGTTTTATCTGCCGTTATGTATATTGTTTCCTTAATTGTTTTCCCTTCATATTCCAAATTCACAGTGGACTTCCCTATAACATCGATTGCCTGGTTTAGATTCGCTAAATATTAGTGCTGCTGTTTTTTCTACTTTTATTCCCTCCATGTTTTTAGCTGCATGCCATGGTACTAACGTAACATCAGCCCCCGTGTCGACCTTAATTCGTATACGACATCTATTGATTCATAAATTAACTGACCAGCTTTTAGTTATAGCACCTACAAAATACTCCTTATCACTATCTACCTCATTCCCATCCGCCTCTCGTACCTCATTTACTTTTTTTGTTCGACACTGCTTCGTATAGTGCCCTATTTTCTTGCATCTTTTACAAAATATATTTTTCGCTGGACACCTATCAAAATCATGACGCTCATACCCACATCGCATGCATTTTTTAGTTTTATTTTGTCTCTTTCTATCCTGAACTGCTTTGTTGTTGTTAATTTTTGATTTATTCTCAGAACGTCTAACTCTATTCACTGCCACAGGCGAGGTTGATGAAAGATCTTTTTTTCTGCCGATTTAGTTCCTCTAACTAAATGACGCCTTCTCTAGAGGGAGACTGGGATCTAATTGTAATCTATCGCTCAGGGCTTCATCTTTTATTCCTACTATAAAAGCCAATAAAATCATATCATCGTGCAATGCTTCCCATTCACAATGTTTAGAAAGAGCATGCAGTGCCGTGATGAATTCCTCGCCTGTCTCATCGCCTTGCTTCCTTTTAAGAAACCTTGTGCGCTCATAAGTAACATTTCTTTTTGGTATTAAATGTTCCCCAAATTTCCTCTTAGTATCTGCATAAGTTATTGGGGATGGCGTGAATGAATTAAAAATCTCTTCCGCTTTTTCTCCCATGCAATAGATAAGAATATTTACCTGAGATTGATCATTTGTCTCTTGTATTCTATTTCCCATGCGGTACCTTTCGAAGCGCTTTATCCATCTTTCCCAGTCCGGTGGCATAAGCGAAAATTCTTCTGGGGGGCTTAGTGTCATCTGTCGACTGGAACTAGCCATCAAAATTGGTGTCGAATGCCCTTGTTGCTTCTCGTCGTCTACTTTCGGCGGCATGACACGTGCTTTGTGGCGATGTGGGCGTATTACTCGATAGGAGTTTTAATTTATTTAAGTAGATATTATATGGGATTCCTTCTTTTATAGATTGTATTTGAAGTAGAGAGTCTTTGAATCCAACCCCGAGGGACGAAGAAGCAGAGGACGGCCGCACTTAAGATGGCGCACACAGGTGGAAGGCGACCTCAGCCAACTGGGTGTGCGGCAATGGAAGAGGCTAGCAAAATATCGTGCTAGATGGAAGGGCATGTTGGTTGAGGCCCAGGTTCACCCCGAACTGCGCCCACTAAGAAAAAAAAGAAGATTTGAAGTATTTACCTTTTTTTTGTTAATAATAATGATTTTATTTTGTTTTTTGACGTACGAGTATATTTAGATTTTTTAGTCAGAGATTCCAATTTCCGCTGCCACCAAATTCAGAGTTTAGTCGAGAATGTTCTTTATTCCTTATCCATTTAAGTAGGTTAAGTCATAGTATAACAATTCTAATAGTTTAACCTCGGTTAAAGGTGCTGCCAATGCAACACTCTTCTGATTATATGGTCGACAATTGGAGAGTATCCAAGCTTATATCATTTGCGGCTCACAAATAGATAGCCTTTAACGTGAATCTCCGAGTAGATTCAAGCGTTCCCTTCAGAAACCCCAAGCGAATTAACTGGAAGAAATTCAACCAGATCATTGATTCTAAGCTCAACAACCTACTTCATTCAGGAAAAGATTCTGCAGAAGTACTTGACGCGGAAGTAAGGACCTTAGAAAGGGCCATATGGAAACAGCCTTACAATTCTCGTACCCAGTCAAACACAGCAAGAAAACATTCACACCGTGGTGGAATGAAGATCTTCCTGATCCAAAAAAAAAAAAAACTTGCCAGAGTCATTTCAATATCTGCTACAGAAACAACTGTAGCCGTAAGCTTTACAAAAAGGCTATCAGTAAGGCCAAGACACAGGCCTGGGCAGAGTACTGCCAGTCTAGTGATACCCTTAGGAATGTTGTTATGTTTAGCAAAATCCTGTCTAAACAACACTCGATGCGTTGTATGGACAGATTCCACAGAAAAATCTTTGGAACTCCTCATAAGCACCCATTTCCCTCGATGTAAAGACTGCAGCGCTAATTTGCAAGTCCCATATCGAACGTTTCTTACACGATGGGACGCCAGTAAGTCAATCATCACCAACGAAAATATTTTCTGGGCTATTTGCAACTTCTCTTCATATAAGTCACCAGAGTTCGACGGGATATTGCCTATAATGCTCCAAAAATAATTGGATAAGGTCATACCCTGGCTAACGGTAATCTATCGAAACCCGCTTGGACCCGATTATATTCCCCATTCCTGAAGAAGGGTTCAGATTGTATTCATGCCGAAGGTTGGCAAACGCGGGCATGAATCCACGAATGATTTCGGACCTATTAGCCTCACATCCTTTGTCCTGAAGACCCTCGAACGCCTACCGTTTATCGAAAACTTAAGATCACTACAAAAAGAAAAAATATTAGGATATCAGATTGCGAAATTGTCTACTAAGGGAAATGATTGGAAATCATATAAGATTAAAAGATATTGGAGAATGCAAAAAATGACTTTGTCAGGAGAAAAAATTATAACTCCAGCGATCAACAAATTATGTGGAGAAATATTGACAAGGTTAATACTTAAAGAAAATCCTAAAGAAATCAAAGAAACCCGGAGCTTTTACTTGCGTAAGCTATCCACTTAACTCTCGCTATAGTTATCTGGTAGTATAAAAAATAAATATAAATAAGAATCAAAATTCCCAAACGCGATAAATCGCCTGAAAACGAGGACAAGCGCTTGTCCTCGGACAAAAAATTTCGTGGAAGCATGACAACCACGGTGTTTCTCCTCAGCGGGGTTCTGACAAAACCCCCTGTAGTAAAACTGTCATGAAAAGCTTCTCGAAATTCGCCGTTCGGTACCGGCAATAAAACTGTATGTCCCTTTTACCTATGTGAAAATGAAATCACACACAACATGGGTGATTGAGAGAAGCTCGGCTCAGGTTCTTCATGGACTGTAACGCCAACATACATACATACACATGAAAACCACTAGTGCTCGCAAGGACTCCAGAACAAATTACTGGAGTCCTCTCCAATGTAATCCGGACACTGATACTGACGATGTGGATGAAGTGATCGCGCCCAAAGTGCCATTAAAAAAAAATCACGTTCCCCCATCACTCTTGCAAAAATCGAGTGATTTTGTACACACCACATTTAGATCTTTGAACATCAATGATTACTATATCAAAAAAATTTCCATCGGGATTAAAATTATCTGCGAATCCATTGATTCATATAATGCCGCCATCTGCAAATTAAAGCAGGAAAATTGTCAATTTTTTTCACATGACCTTAGAAGTGAAAGTGTGTTTAAAGCAACCCTGTACGGTTGGAAGATATGGATACGCAGTTGCTTAAAAATTAACTCATAAATCGTGGTCTAAAGTGTGTTAACATAAGAAAAATAAATAAAACTTATGAACACTATAGTGACACTATTTATATAGTTTCATTTGAAAATGTTTCGATCAAACTGACCGATTTAAAAAAGCGGTATCGATTTATATTCCATACCCAAATCAATTGGAGCTACCAAAGAAAATTAAAAGGTAAGATCACCCAATGCCACAACTGTCAAATGTTTGGGCACGGGGAAAGAAACTGTCACATAAAAACATATTGTGCCATCTGCGCTGGTCCCCACACGACTACTGAGTGCGAGAATGCAGCTTCGCCGAAATGTGCAAATTGCAGAGGCTGTCACAAGTCGACCGATCTCACATGCGTTAGTAGAAGCAAATACTTGGAATTAAAAGAAAAAACTGTAAAACTTAAAAGCTCTTCCCAATTAAAAGCACAACATGTATCACATGTTTCTGCCCAACCAGTACACACGAAAGTTTCGATTGCGTCTCTGTCTGCCTTTCCAGCACTACCGCAGCGCAACAATCAAATCTCCATTGGAAACGAAATTCGGACAAATTCTGAGCCATCAAACGCATGGGAGAATTACACGAACTCCTGCCTTAACAGCGACCCCAGCAGCATTTCCGGCAACATGCCTACCAACAACCCTGCTAACCTTCCCGACAACAATTCCAATACGCTATTTATGGCTGAAGAAATCGATTCCCTTTGTATGGAAATGATTCAAAAATTATCTGTTTGTAAAACTAAAATAGAGCAATTTAATTGCACATTTAGCTGCTAAGTTTTCATACCCCAATGTTAAATAAGAATAATAACTTGGAATGCTAGAGGTATATGCGGCAAAATTATTGAGCTCATCTACTTCTTAAACAGTAGCAATATTGATATTGCCTTGGTAACTGAAACCATGCTACATAATGATATAAAATTATCTACACCCAACTACAAATGCTATCGATGCGATAGAATGGAAAGGCAGGATATGGTGATTTCGCAATTTTAATAAAACGATTAATTCAACCTTCGCTTTTACCTGTGGTAAGAACGCGATATGTAGAAGACATAGGCATTGAATTGATATTAAGAAGTACGCAAAAGATCAACGTTTTTTGTATATACTTCCCCGGAGGGCGTGCTTCCAATGAAAAAAAAGTTGCTGTCAAAAATGACTTTCGTAGAATATTTACATTGAATGGAGAAGTGCTTGTTGGAACAGACTTCAACTGTAGGCATAGCGATTGGGGTTGCTCAAGAGCTAACTCCTGAGGTAATATCTTATCTAGTCTTTGTACAACATTGCCAATTTCTGTAATGTTTCCCCCTAGTCCCACCTAATTCCCTTATGGTTCACGTGGTCGTCCATCTGTCCTTGATTTGTTCGTTTGTTGATAATGCTCCTGGATTAATAACACAACCAACTGTTGTAAACGTACTGAGCTCTGATCATATGCCTGTTTTTTGTAAACTTCGTTGGTCAGGAGAAAAACGAGTGCAATACATCCAAGATTTAAAAAATGCAAACTGGTCTCGGTATCGATCAGAAATTAACAATGTGTTGCAACGTAGACCCGTAGCAATAGAAAGTGTTTCTAGTACAGAAAATGTAGACTATATTTTAAACCATTTTTCGTCAAACATATTGAATGCTGTTGAAAGAAGTATTCCAAAGAAATCAATGAAGGAAGTTTACACTAAACTTCCCTCTTATATGTATCTTGGAGCTCATTAAATTGAGAAACTTGAACAGGAAAAATTGGCAAAGGTATAGGGATCCCATTTACAAATACGAGGTATCAAATCTGAACAAACTTGTTTCCCTAAAAATATCGGAAGTTCGCAATGTAGCATAATGTACAGAACATGCATTTATAATCACACTTATTGTATGTACCACACACGATATATGTATGTATATTGTTACGCCTGAGGCGCTTTCACAAAATAAATAAAAACAAGTTTTACACGCGGGCTGGATTACGGCTGGGAATTTGCCTACAGTATTTCCGTTGTGTATTTTGTACCGAAAGGAAACCCTCACACACAACGTAAAACACAAAAGAAAATCGCGAAATCGAATAATTAGATAAGAACACAACTTTGGTTTTATTCTAATTAATGTAAGTTTATTGTCCGGTCAAGCTCTCTTTTTAAACTCAACAAATATTCCTGCTTATGAATACTTGTTACCTACCGTAACCTAGCTAATGCTGACAAATGCATTTTTCATTTTTGGTTTTTTTCGTCGCCTGTGCAATGCAATATGACGAAACACCACAGTGCAGTGTCATATCGCACATATCATATTTGCATGGGAGCATTTTTGTTCATGTTTGTTGCATTTCTTTTTGTTTTCTTGTTTTCTTTTTCCCGTTGCTATGTTGTAATGGAATGCTGGAAGAGCTTCTTAAAATGTGGAATAAATGCAGTTTGTGCTTGCAACGACTCGGATCAATTTGTAACATGGCGCAGCCGGTGTAAAAACCTACAATAATAATATATATACAGTATTCCCCGCTTAATTGACGCTCGGTTTATTGATTTGCCTAATTGAACGAAAAAAGTGGGCTTGAATACTACTCTTATAAAGTATACACAAATTTGTATGGTTAATTGAGTCTCGCTTAATTCATTAACTCGCTTAATTGAACTAAAAGTTTACAACAAACAACCTTCAAATACATGCAGATTTGTCGGTTAATTGATCGGCGGTAAACAAAAAAAAAAAAAAAATTCACAAACGATAGGCAAATTGTAACATTTGGAAACAATTTGCTTTCATTTAAATTTGCCTCACCAGGCCATTTGCTGAAGTAGCCGATCACCAGCGCGTATTTGTTTCCAACGTTGTTCATTGGAAATAGGCCAGTATTTCCATGGCAATACGTTCGCACTGTGCTCCAAGTCCTCCAACTCCTCGAGTTTTCCTATGTGGTCCCCTTGCCTTCGCAGACTGTTCACACTTGCGAATGAAATTTGTGACCGATTCATGGCCAAATGGTCTACTCTATCCTGTAGAAATATCTCTTAGTTTTTCCTAGTCTTGTTAACACCAAGATGAACCCCGCTTGATCCCTCGAAGTATTCTCGGATGACCTGGTTGATTTTTTCCTTTGAAATTACCAACAGATCGTTTGCAATGCCCACGTTTTCACTTTCTCAATTGCGGTAGAGGCAACCGTTCGAAACGTTCAGCTTCAAACTCTGCCATTGAGCCCCGTAAGCTTTTACGATTGGGCTTTCACTGGATATCTGCTGCCACGTTGGCCGAAAACCTCGTTCCTGGTGATCGATGATGACTGCGAGATCGGCATCTTCTGGCTGCTTCGTTCCGACTTTCTCCGCAGTCCAGGAATCTTCTAGCAACACATGAAAACGACGGATGTCGGTGACTTGTTCCTTGGTTTCCGCACGTGACCAACGCTTGCATTCAACATCGCAGGGTCGCCTCGATAAGGCAACGGCGTTTCCATGACTGTTTCCCTTCCGGTGTTCGATACTGAAGTCATAACTCTGGATCCTCTCCAACCATCTAGCAAGTTGGCCTTCCGGGTTTTTGAACTGCAGCAGCCACCGCTGCGTGGCCCGTCCTAAGGTGAAAAGCTTGGCCATAGAGATATTTGTGGAAATGCTTGACACAGTCGACCACGGCTAAAAGTTCCGTCCCAGTTACACAGTAGTTCCTCTCCGGTTTCCACAGGATCCTACTGTAGTAAGTGATGACCCGTTCTCGCCCGTCAATCATTTGAGAGAGTACTCCTTCGATTCTATGCCCGCTTGCATCGGTATCCAAAATAAACTTCTCCCGGGACAGGATATGCAAGAGTCTGCGCACTGCAGAGCAATTCCTTCAGGTGAATGAACGCTTCCTCCTGTGGCTTCTCCCACAAAGTCCCAGGAATGACTTTAACTCATGAAGATTCTTCGGCCGTGGCCATTCCTTAACCGCCGAGAATTTGTCTTCATCTGTATGGACTCCTTTTGCAGTCACAACATGTCCCAAGTTGTTCACTTCGTTTTAGAAGAGTAAACATTTCTTCGGGCTCAATGTCAGTCCGGCTGCTTGAATACGTTCCAGTACCTAATCAAGCTTCTATGTCATCCAGATAAACAAGGCAAGCCCTCCAGGGAAGTCCTGCAAAAACTGTCCAATACGTACGAAGCAGGAAGAGTGCTTTACTTTTCTGCTTCTCCACTAGATGTTGCGTCCACTCTCTGGGCATTGTTTTCAAGAACGCTTTGTTGGTCTAGATTTCCTGGTGTTTCCGATCCTCGCAGTTCATAATGGCGACAGCTTCTTAACACTGAGCGATCGTTGTTCCCTTTCGTACAGTCTCAGGTGTACTGGCTGAATTCATGACTTACTGGAACCAAATGGTTTTGTCGGAGTTCCACGAGAGCCCTACAAACAATGAAATCGCCGGGTCGATGTCGTTTGTCGGGTTCGACCACCCACATTCGGCTTGTCCCCGCATCCTCTTCTATCTTTGCCCAAACCACAGCTTCTGCATTGGGAGGAACTATTTTGCGCTCTTGCACGACTATTTGCCTGATCTTGTTACCCTGTCCATTATCTATTATTAATGGGAGCTACTTCATTACTTTTTGGCTGAGGTCCAATGTGAAGCCATGCCTAATCATGAAGTCGACGCCGATTATAATGTTATCAGTAATGTCCGCAACGATGAAATCATGCTGGAACTCGACGGTACCCATCGTAATTCTCTTCTGGACCTTACCATTAACTTCCGCCTTCTCACCAGTTACTTAATGAAGCCTTACCCCGGTAAATTGTTCGATGTCAGAAGCCAATCCGCTTCGAATGACTGAACGAGTTGCGCCGTATCCAAAGTCAGTAGAAACCGTTGCCCGTCCAGTGTTCCTTCGACGACTAGACTGGTTACACCCCTAGAGATTCGGGACACGAGGATGCTGGGGCACTCCGATGTGGGATCAGCGCAGACCCCTCTGCACTGACTCGTTCTCTTTCTTTTTGGAGAACTAGACCTCGAACGCTTTCTTCGCAGGCGGCAGTTTCTCGCAATGTGCCCCTGCTGGTCGCAGATGTAGCATCTTCCCGGGAATGAGGCACTCCTACTCGGCGCTGTTGTTCTGAAATTATCCTGGTCTTATTTTGTTTTATAGTTATAATTTTCTACACTTTGATCTTAGCCATAAGGCCGAGAAGCGATTGAGAGCACCGTGGCGCAGTGGGTAGTGTGTTGGCCTCTGACGCCGATGACACGGGATCGAATCCCGACGCAGCCATGTCATCGAACGTGTTTTTCACGGTGTTTCTCCTCAGCGGGGTTCTGACAAGACTCCCTGTAGTAAAATTGTCATGAAAAGCTTCTCGAAGTTCGCCGTTCGGAACCGGCAATAAACTGTAGGTCCCTTTCACCTATGGGAAAATGAAATCACACACAACATGGGTGATTGAGAGAAGCTCGGCTCTGGTCCTTCATGGACTGTAACGCCAGCATATATAGATATATATATATAGTTATAATTTTCAAAAATAAAATAGGTTTTAATACTGTTGTTGAAATCACCTTTATATTGACTCTATAGTATGTACATGTGGGAATTCAAGTATTGCTTTAAGTGTTGGATGAATACATTATCTTAACTGATTTGCTCAATCAAGCTAACCTCGGGTAATTTTACTAGAGATGAAATTAAACGGAGTTTCGCTTAATTGAACAGATGGGTCAATTAAGCGGTATTTCGTTAATTAAACCACCCGGATAATTGCTCAAAAAATCTGACAAAGTGGCAAGTTCAACTAAGCGGGGATCACTGTACATATAATTCGATTTTACGGAATGGTGATTGCAAACACTAAAGAAAAGACAAACTCATTTCATGCAAAGGTGTTAAGAAATAGAACTGTTTCATACTATTTACCTATAGTAAATCATAAAAGTAAAAGTGACAGACTTAAAAAGTACTTACTGAAAGCATCAGGGAACAAATGCAAAACGTGTATTGAACCTAAATCAAAACTATCTAATATCTCTACAAATATGAAATTTGGTGCTATTAAACCAGTTAGCAATCTAAATTGCTAACGATCGAATCCCGACACAGCCATGTCATCGAACGTGTTTTTCACGGTGTTTCTCCTCAGCGGGGTTCTGACAAAACCCCCTGTCATGAAAAGCTTCTCGAAATTCGCCGTTCGGAACCGGCAATAAACTGTAGGTCCCTTTCACCTATGTGAAAATGAAATCACACACAACATGGGTGATTGAGAGAAGCTCGGCTCAGGTTCTTCATGGACTGTAACGCCAACATACATACATACAATCTAAATTTAAATGGAAATATCTCTGAGAATTGGCGGAGATTCAAACAATGCTTCGAGATCTTCTTGACTGCTTCTGGTATGTATAAAAAAGAGGAAGAGGAAAAAATAGCGACATTTTTAAACGCGATAGGAGAGGAGGCTTTGGAGGTTTTCAATACGTTTAATTTATCGGAGGCTAAAAGAAAAAAGTATGACGAAGTGATAAAGGCATTTGAAGATTTTTGTTCACCAAAGAAAAATACTGTGAACGAGCGGTTCATAATCTATAGCCGTTATCAAAATGAAAATGAACCGTTTGATGTTTTTTTGATGGACTTGAAGCGGTTGGTGCGAACATGTGAGTTGGCAGCAGTGAGAACTAGATGTTGAGAGATCGTATAGTGCTTGGTGCCTACGACAAAAAGCTTCAGGAAAATTTTCTTCAGGAAGATAAGCTGGATTTTGCGAAAGCGGTGGAGAAAGGCAGAGCGGCGAAGGCAACGAAAGAACAAATTACACATATTCAGAAACCAGCATCATCCTCAATATATGAGGTTAAAAGCAGACAACATGTTAACGGAAAGTCGAAAACGAAAGCTAGTAAATATAATTCGCAAGGAACAAATTCAAACAATTTTAGAAATAATAATACGAGTAGTTCAACTGAAAATAATCATAATGAAGAGGTCTTTCACAATTGTCAATATTGTAACCTATTGCATAGGCGAAGGAATTGTCCAGCGTTTGGAAAAAAGTGTAATAATTGTTTCAGGTTAAATCATTTTGCTATTGCCTGCAAAGTTTATAATGTCAGGCATATTAATTCAAATGTAGAAGAAATAGTGTCTAATAATGAGTTTTATATTCATTCCATAGGTTCAAAAGTACCAGACTATCGTACGGATCTACAAGTTTCTTCAAGGTTGTCTGATTTCTGATGCTTTTATCAGAAATATAAAATGCGAATTGTAAATGCGATTAAGTAACGAGAAAGAAAAACTCATGCTACTCCAACGAAAAACAAAAGTATATTGAGAGCAATTCATATGGCTAAATACAATTTAAAGAGAAAAGATATCGGTACATTCCATGGCATGATATTAATTTTCAGTTAACAACATGAGATGATTCTATGAATACAGTAGTGACGTTTACATTGGAACAATACAGTGAGTTCATAACGATTTCTTAACATCCTCCCCGCGTTGAAAGCTTCCACTTTCAAGAGATCCGAGTTCGTGTTTATCGCCCTCAGTGGGAAGTAAACAAATTTTGGTGACAGCTCTCCTCAGCACACCAGTTGCAGTTCGGACAAATACTACACGCACAAGATTGTCGTCTCCTCGAACGACTCCCTCTATTCTCCCTAGCGCCCATTTTAAGAAAGGGAAATTTTCGTCCTTAATGATAACTAGATCACCAACTCGATATTCATGATCTTGATTACGCCAGACGTTTCCAGAAATGTTGATACATTTGAGACATCCTTTGCCATCTGGATAATCGGGAAGTGTTGATATTTGTTACATCTGGCTCCAGAATCGTTGTCAACGGGCCACCAACTAGAAAATGAGAAAGCGTTAGAACATCAAGGTCAGCAAAATCTTCAGAAATTGGGCACAGAGGTCGAGAGTTTATGATTGCTTCAATTTGGCACACTAGAGTATGCAATTCCTCTCGACTTGATGGTGTATAACCAGCGACGCGACGAAAATGATACTTAGCTATCTTCACTGAAGCCACCCATAGCCCTCCGAAGTGCGATGAACGAGGGGGTATATGCTTCCAAATAATTCCTTCATTTAGACACATTTCATGTACTGCATGATTGTGATTTGAGGTTCGAAATAATGTTTTTAATTCATCTAGTTCTGAGTGCGCGCCGACAAAATTAGTTGCGTTGTCTGAAAATATGGTTGCAGGCCTACCTCGCCTGGAAATTAACCTTTTTAAGGCTCCTAAAAAAGATGCTGTCGATAAATCATCCGCAAGCTCCAGATGAACGGCCTTGGTTGCGAAACAAATAAATAAGGCAATATATGTTTTGGTTGGTACCCTACCCCGAATGCGAGGGGACACATAAAATGGTCCACAGAAGTCAACACCTGTGTTTGTGAATGGGCGAGTGGGTTGAACTCTTTCCATTGACAAATTGCCCATTAACTGATTTGCGACTTGTGGTTTGGTTCTAAAACATCGTATACATTTGTTGATAGTTTGTCTCACCGTTTGACGTCCTCCCAGTGGCCAATACTCTGTCATTATGATGGCAAGTAATGTTTGTGTCCCTGCATGCAAATTTTTAAGGTGAAAATACGAAATAAGCGATGAAGTTAGAGGATGCCGCCTTGGTAGTATGATTGGATGCCTTGCGTTGTATTCCAGTGATGAATTATGAAGTCTTCCACCTACACGAATTAAACCAAAGTCATCTAAAAATGGGTTAAGTGATAAAAGTTTGCTCCTTTTATTAATATGTCCCGTATCTTTTACTTCATGATACTCAGCAAATTCATTTATTTGAATCATACGAAGTACAGCTTTAGTTCCCTGTTGACATCTTTAGTTGTTAAAGGCCCTACTGAACGATGCTCTCTTAAACCTTTGAGATTGTTAACAAAACGGTGAACGTATCCGAAAATTCTTCGGATTTTTCCAAAATTGTTAATATATTTACATGCGGTAGAAAAGTCCTCAGACCTTGCAACGAGAAGAACCGATCTTGCACTTCGCCTTTCTGGTAAATCTGTTGGGATGAAGAGTTTTAATACGGGCCAACCTTTCTCTGGTTTTCTTAAAAACTCCGGGCCATTAAACCACAGTGAACAATTAATAATTTGAGCAGGGTAAGCACCCCGAGAAAGCAAGTCAGCAGGATTTTCATCGGTTGGAATATGTCGCCAAACTGCATCTTGAGTCAAAGTTTGTATTGTACTAATTCTGTTTGCAACAAATGTACTGAAGTTGCATGCGGTTGACTTAATCCATGATAATACGACTGTTGAATCAGACCAGCAAAAAATTTGATGGCATTTCACTATATTATTAGTGATGAGTGTATCAATCAATTCAGAAAGTAGCACAGCTGCGCATAATTCGAGGCGTGGAATAGAGACGGTTTTCACAGGTGCTACTCTTGTCTTTGAGCATAATAATCTAATGGTGATGCCACCAGCAGGATCGATACTTCTTATGTATATACATGCACCATAAGCATCCATGCTGGCATCGGCGAATCCATGCATTTCATATTGAGCTCTGAAGGAAATAACGTACCCTGGAAACTTAAGTTTATTGATTAGTTTAAGCTCATGACAAAACTTAATCCACATTGTATGCATCTTAATAGGGAGAGATTCATCCCAACGTAATTTCTCTTTCCAAAGCAGCTGCAAGAATATCTTAGCCTTGATTACAACCGGGCCGATAAGACCTAAAGGGTCGTATATTCTGGCAATATCAGAGAGAACCCTTCGCTTAGTGATGCCTTTTTCCGGATTGGAAAGCTCGTATGCAAAGCAAAATTCATCCATAGTGGGCTCCCAAATTAAACCCAAAGTCTCTGTAACAGTTTCATTATTAATCTTTAAAAAGGACTCTCTATCCTCAGGTGGGACATCTGCTAACACCTCCGAGCTGTTTGAACACCATTTTCTTATCTTGAAGTGACCTCTTCCTAATAGTTCAGAGACTTGGCTCTTGATTTGGCGAACTTCGTCCAATGTGTCTCCGCCAGTCAACATATCATCCACATAAAAATGGTTTCGAACGATTGTAGATCCGATAGGAAATTTCTCACCTTCATCTAAAGCAAGTTGGTGCATGGCTCGTATAGCAAGGAAAGCAGCAGGTGCAGTGCCATATGTTACAGTGTTAAGGGTGAATATTTTTGGTTCCTCGGTCTCGTCATTGCGCCAAACAATACATTGAAACTGCCTGTCAGCAGGACTGACCAATACGCATCTATACATTTTACAAACGTCTGCAGTGATGGCGTATCTATAAGTTCGAAATCTTAATAAAATTACGAAAAGTTTGGCTTGAATTGTTGGCCCAACTAGCAATATATCTTTGAGTGAAAGTCCAGTCGAAGTTTTGGCTGAGCCGTCAAAAACTACTCGCAATTTAGTTGAAGTGCTGTCGGCCTTCATAACGCAATGGTGCGGTAAAAAGTAATTTGGACGTTGTAGAATGTCATCAGGAGCAGGAGACATATGGCCTAGTGTCAAGCGGTTATAAAATCGCTTGCATGCGTTATTAAATGAAAATCCCAATTCGGAAACCGTTGATTTAAATGGTAAGTTGACGGAATATTGTCCAGATGTGAGCCTTTTGTGTGTTTCGATGAAATGATGCTCACATATATCGTCTTTTGATGACGATGAGCTAGGGTAATGATTATGCGATTCTATTTCCCAAAAAGATCGAAGCAATTTGGTCAAATTATCGTCATCGGCTGAGTGAAACTTATGAGAAGGAATTTGACATACCGGAAGACAAACTTTATCAACGTTGGCCTTTGACAAATTTCCAACAACAATCCAACCAAATTGAGTTTTTTGAAGGGTTGGAAGATTTTCTCCTAAGCAAATTTGACCAACCGACAATAAGTCGGAAAAGATTTCAGCTCCGAGTAACATGTCTATAGGCTGTGATTTAAAAAAAAATGGATCTGCAAGCTGAAGGTTGGCGGGAATTCTCCAGTCGACATTTTTAATAGTGGCATTTGGCTGATTATCAACAATTGAGGGTAAGATGCATGCGTCTATGCTGACCGAATAGTTATTTACCCGAGAATGTATGGTGATGTTTGTACCTTGGGTGATCGGAGCTTTCGAATTTCCGATTCCATTTACACAAGAAGACGTGTTATAGCGTTTGAGATTTAATTGATGTGCTAAGCGCCCTGTTATAAAATGTAACTGAGCGCCGGAATCGAGCAATGCTCGGCAAGGTATATAGGTTCCGTTGGAGGACTTAACAAGAATTATTGCAGTGGCAAGAAAAACAAATACATCTTTGCTTTAATAAACCTTCCTCACACACTTTTGATAACGATGAAAGCGCTGCCTTGCATTGATTTGGCTCCTTTAACAACGTTTGTAGCGGAGAGGATTCAACTGGGATGCTGCCAGTGTTTGACGAAAGATGCAAAAGTGTATTATGACGACCAGAGCATTTTTGGCAGTTTTTTGCCTTGCAAAAGCGAGCAGTGTGACCCGTTCGTAAACAATTTAAGTACAGGTTTAAACGCTTGGCCTCGGTAAATCGATTCTTTGGCAATAAATCAACGAATTTAGAGCAATTATAAATATTGTGGTCATTTGAGTTGCAAAACGAGCACGAAGTAGGTACGTTTGATGCAACAAATGCCCTTTTGCTATGATTTAGCTTTCTACTGAAACTATTACTATAATTTAAAGATCTTGCCTGTTTGCTGAAATCCACGCTGGTTCCGACAGCCTCTTCCATCCTTTCCAAAGATTGACAACGCCTTTCTATAAATTTCACAAATTCAGCCCAGGTTGGTAATTTATTCGATGATGATTCTTCCTCCCACTTTGTTTGAGATTGAAAGTCCAGTTTGTTCGATATTAGATGAATCAGGAATACATCACAAATTTGTTCAACTGATCCCAAAGTTTGAAGAGCGCGATAGTGAACATTTATGGCATCGCTCAAAAACCTTAACCTTTGCACCGAGCTTGATTCCAATTTTTTTAGATTGAAGAGATCCTTCACATGAGCCTGGAAGATAAGACGCGTATTATCATACCTTTCTTTGAGTAATTGGATTGCGACAGTATAATTCGAAGCCGTAACCTCCAACGATTGTATTGTTTTATATGCTGAATCAACCAGACATGACCGAAGATGTTGGAACTTTTCAATATCTGTGAGCTCATCATCATCGTCCACAAATGTTTTAAACATCCCATAGAAATCCAACCAATCACTATATTTGCCACTGAATTTAGTTAATTCAAGTTTTGGAAGTCGTGTTATTTTAGCCTTCTGAATGACAAACGATGTTGAGGTTTCATCTAGTGTCGGTGGTTGTGTCCTAGGAATTTTATTATTAATTAGCGTTAGAATTTTAGTTTTTAGATCACTATATAATTCTTCAAAGCTTGTTCTTTTATCCTTCTCCAATTCAGAAATATCCAGTCCCTCAATGTTTGTCTGAATGTCGTCGAATTTATGGAAATAGGTTTCCAAGATTCCCAGCCTCGTATTTAATTCGGGTACGCTCATTTCATTTGCTGAGGCACCAAGTAAATTCTTAATTTTTGTCAACTGTCCCAAAATGGCTGACAGCTTTCTTTTTAGCGTAATCAAACTTTCCTTCTCGACCATTATTATAGAACTTGAATACTCGAAGAAAAATAAGAAAAAGACTATGCAAAACGATACTACTGATTTGGACAAATGTGTCCTGCCACGGTTGCCAATGTCTAATTTCTGATGCTTTTATCAGAAATATAAAATGCGATTAAGTAACGAGAAAAAAAACTCATGCTACTCCAACGAAAAACAAAAGTATATTGAGAGCAATTCATATGGCTAAATAAAATTTAAAGAGAAAAGATATCGGTACATTCCATGGCATGATATTAATTTTCAGTTAACAAGATGAGATGATTCTATGAATACAGTAGTGACGTTAACATTGGAACAATACAGTGAGTTCATAACGATTTCTTAACAAAGGTGTTGGGTCGAATCTATTAAGATTAATGATCAATTTGTGGAGTTTAAACTGGATACTGGCGCTGATGTGAACATTCTTCCGCACAGGATATTTAAGGACTTAAAAGAGACAGCTGCCTTGCGCCCAACATTCACCTGCAAGCATACGGGGGTTCAAGGATTGTGCCGCTTGGAGTTTGTACACTTAAATGTGTTCATAGAAATGAAGTGAGCTTAGAACAATTTGTTATAGTTGAAGAAAATTATGTTCAAATGCCTTCAAACGTGCGTACAATTAAAAATTTTAAATAGGATTGATTCAATTCAGAACAGAAGTAATAGTATGATTCAGGTTGGAAAGGACTCTAAGTGGTCAAAGGAGTTAATTGTTAGGGCTTATCCTGACTTATTTACTGGAAAAGGTAAATTTCCCCAGAATATAGTATTGTTACGAATTTTTCAATCCCCACACCAAATAGGGTTCGCACCACTGGATTGCGATAAGCTACAATTGTCCTTTTGGTTTAAATTGAAACACACACACACTTTTAATTCTTTCACCACAGATCAATTATCTGTATAGCTTCACCACTTTTCTTTATTATCCAATACTATCCACTTTAAACTTTATTACACAATACACAAAGCTTTATTGAAAGTTTTTCTTTTCACACTGGTTGATCACACCGACTTGTCACACGCTGTTTTATACCACAAACTGAATGAATGTCGAGGGCGAGTGTTCGCGCTTATATAGCTCTCGGTCCACCTTCTCGAACGTTCGCCGTTGGAAGTTCCCCTTCGGAAATCTCTAGAACGCTCTGACAATTCCATTGGAAGTTGACATCATTCCAATCCCCGCTTCCAGAGAGTTTTCGAACCTCGACAGCGAAATTCGAACTTAACGGTCCGCTTGCATCTCCGCAACACTGCCCTCCTCCTAAACTTGTTCGTCCTCGAACAAGCGATTGGACCCTTCTCCGTAATATGGTGCTAGCCTCTCTACGTGGACAATTTTATACTTCGCCCGTCTGTTTCCCATCTGCTGTATCCGGTATACCAGTTGCTTAAAAATGAACTCATAAATCGTGGTCTAAAGTGTGTTAACATAAGAAAAATAAATAAAACTTATGAACACTATAATGACACTATTTATATAGTTTCATTTGAAAATGTTTCGATCAAACTGACCGATTTAAAAAAGCGGTATCGATTTATATTCCATACCCAAATCAATTGGAGCTACCAAAGAAAATTAAAAGGTAAGATCACCCAATGCCACAACTGTCAAATGTCTGGGCACGGGGAAAGAAACTGTCACATAAAAACATATTGTGCCATCTGCGCTGGTCCCCACACGACTACTGAGTGCGAGAATGCAGCTTCGCCGAAATGTGCAAATTGCAGAGGCTGTCACAAGTCGACCGATCTCACATGCGTTAGTAGAAGCAAATACTTGGAGTTAAAAGAAAAAAACTGTAAAACTTAAAAGCTCTTCCCAATTAACATGTATCACATGTTTCTGCCCAACCAGTACACACGAAAGTTTCGATTGCGTCTCTGTCTGACTTTCCAGCACTACCGCAGCGCAACAATCAAATCTCCATTGGAAACGAAATTCGGACAAATTCTCAGCCATCAAACGCATGGGAGAATTACACGAACTCCTGCCTTAACAGCGACCCCAGCAGCATTTCTGGCAACATGCCTAGCAACAACCCTGCTAACCTTCCCGACAACAATTCCAATACGCTATTTATGGCTGAAGACATCGATTCCCTTTGTATGGAAATGATTCAAAAATTATCTGTTTGTAAAACTAAAATAGAGCAATTTAATGTTATTGCACATTTAGCTACTAAGTTTTTATACCCCAATGTTAAATAAGAATAATAACTTGGAATGCTAGAGGTATATGCGGCAAAATTTTTGAGCTCATCTACTTCTTAAACAGTAGCAATATTGATATTGCCTTGGTAACTGAAACCATGCTACATAATGATATAAAATTATCTACACCCAACTACAAATGCTATCGATGCGATAGAATGGAAAGGCAGGATGGTGATTTTGCAATTTTAATAAAACGATCAATTCAACATTCGCTTTTACCTGTGGTAAGAACGCGATATGTAGAAGACATAGGCATTGAATTGATATTAAGAAGTACGCAAAAGATCAACGTTTTTTGTATATACTTCCCCGGAGGGCGTGCTTCCAATGAAAAAAAAGTTGCTGTCAAAAATGACTTTCGTAGAATATTTACATTGAATGGAGAAGTGCTTGTTGGAACAGACTTCAACTGTAGGCATAGCGATTGGGGTTGCTCAAGAGCTAACTCCTGAGGTAATATCTTATCTAGTCTTTGTACAACATTGCCAATTTCTGTAATGTTTCCCCCTAGTCCCACCTATTTCCCTTATGGTTCACGTGGTCGTCCATCTGTCCTTGATTTGTTCGTTTGTTGGTAATGCTCCTGGATTAATAACACAACCAACTGTTGTAAACGTACTGAGCTCTGATCATATGCCTGTTTTTTGTAAGCTTCGTTGGTCAGGAGAAAAACGAGTGCAATACATCCAAGATTTAAAAAATGCAAACTGGTCTCGGTATCGATCAGAAATTAACAATGTGTTGCAACGTAGACCCGTAGCAATAGAAAGTGTTTCTAGTACAGAAAATGTAGACTATATTTTAAACCATTTTTCGTCAAACATATTGAATGCTGTTGAAAGAAGTATTCCAAAGAAATCAATGAAGGAAGTTTACACTAAACTTCCCTCTTATATGTATCTTGGAGCTCATTAAATTGAGAAACTTGAACAGGAAAAATTGGCAAAGGTATAGGGATCCCATTTACAAATACGAGGTATCAAATCTGAACAAACTTGTTTCCCTAAAAATATCGGAAGTTCGCAATGTAGCATAATGTACAGAACATGCATTTATAATCACACTTATTGTATGTACCACACACGGAATATGTATGTATATTGTTACGCCTGAGGCGCTTTCACAAAATAAATAAAAACAAGTTTTACACGCGGGCTGGATTACGGCTGGGAATTTGCCTACAGTATTTCCGTTATGTATTTTGTACCGAAAGGAAACCCTCACACACAACGTAAAACACAAAAGCAAATCGCGAAATCGAATAATTAGATAAGAACACAACTTTGGTTTTATTCTAATTAATGTAAATTTATTGTCCGGTCAAGCTCTCTTTTTAAACTCAACAAATATTCCTGCTTATGAATAATTGTTACCTACCGTAACCTAGCTAATGCTGACAAATGCATTTTTCATTTTTGGTTTTTTTCGTCGCCTGTGCAATGCAATATGACGAAACACCACAGTGCAGTGTCATATCGCACATATCACATTTGCATGGGAGCATTTTTGTGCTAACCTCTCTACGTGGACAATTTTATACTTCGCCCGTCTGTTTCCCATCTGCTGTATCCGGTATACCACGTCATTGAGTTTCTTGATGACCTCATATGGTCCGTCCCAGGCTGATTGCAATTTGGGGCACAAGCCTTTTTTCCGTTGTGGGTTGTACAGCAATACCAATTGTCCGGTCTCGAATCCAGAAGTATTCGCCCTCAAGTCGTATCGCGCCTTCATTTTATCGCTGACCAAGTTCAGTCGCTCCCGGATGAACTGATGGATAGAGTTCAGCTGTTCTTTCTTTTTGGTTACGAAGTCTTCCCTGCCGCTAGTTGTCGGTAGTACCACGCCGAACTTCAAGTCCGATGGAAGTCAGAGATCATTTCCAAAAAGGGCTTCGGCGGGTGTTGTTGCCGTTGAATTGTGCTGTGCCGAACGGTATGCCATTAAGAAAAGGGGAAGATGTTCATCCCAGTTCTTCTGATCTCCGACGACGACTTTTCTCAGGTATTCCTCCATCGTCCGGTTGAACATTTCGACCATGCCATCAGATTGTGGATGTAATGGTGTTGTCCGCGTCTTTCTGATACCTAGCATGTCACAGAGTTCTTTGAACACCGACGACTCGAAGTTTCTCCCTTGGTCTGAGTGCAGTTCCATTGGTACTCCATAACGCGAAACCCAGTTATTCACGAATGCATCCGAAATGGTTTTGGCTTCCTGGTTCGGGATGCAAACCACCTCAGGCCACTTGCTGAAGTAATCGATCACCACTAGCGCGTACTTGTTTCCAGCGTTGCCCGTTGGGAATGGGCCTGCGATGTCCATTGCGATACGTTCGAACGGTGCTCCAACATTGTACTGCTGCATATTTCCTCGAGTTTTCCTTACTAGACCCTTTGCCTTCGCACATTGTTCACACCTGCGAATGAAACGCGTAGCCGACTCATGGCATCCTACCCAGTAGAAACGTCTCTTGATCTTTTCTACAGTCTTGTTAACACCAAGATGACCCCCGCTTGGTCCCTCGTGGTATTCTCGGATGACCTCTTCGATTTGTCCTTTCGGAATTACCAGCAGATCGTTTACAATGTTCCCGTCCTCACTTTCCCAACTGCGGTAGAGGCAACCGTTCTTCAGCTTCAAACTCTGCCATTGAGCCCAGTAAGCTTTCAAGATTGGGCTTTCACTGGATACTTGCTGCCAACTTGGTCGAAAACCTCGTTCTTGGCAGTCGATGATGACTGCCAGATCGGCATCTTCTCGCTGCTTCCTTCCGACCTTTTCGTCAGTCCAGGAATCTTCTGGCAGCACCTGGAAACAACGGATATCGGTGACCTGTTCCTTGGTTTCGGCGCGTGAACAATGTTTGCATTCAACATCGCAAGGTCGCCTCGATAATGCATCCGCATTTCCATGACTGCTTCCCTTCCGGTGTTCGATACTGAAGTCATAACTCTGGATTCTCTCTATCCATCTAGCAAGCTGGCCTTCCGGGTTTTGGAACTGCAGCAGCCATCTCAACGCTGCGTGGTCCGTCCTAAGATGAAAAGCGTGGCCATAGAGATATTTGTGGAAATGCTTGACACAGTCAACCACGGCTAAAAGCTCCCTCCTAGTTACACAGTAGTTCCTCTCCGGCTTCGATAGGATCCTACTGTAGTAAGCGATGACCCGCTCTCGCCCGTCAACCATTTGAGAGAGTACTCCTCCGATTCCATGTCCGCTCGCATCTGTGTCCAAAATAAACTTTTCTCCCGGGACAGGATATGCAAGAATCTGCGCACTGCAGAGCAAATCCTCCAGGTGAATGAACGCTTCCTCCTGCGGCTTCTCCCACTTGAATGGCCGATTCTTTTTGGTGAGCTCGTGCAAACTGCTGGCAACGTTTGCAAATCCTGGGATGAATCGCCTGTAATATGTGCAAAGTCCCAGGAATGACCTTAACTCATGAAGATTCTTCGGCCGCGGTCATTCCTTAACCGCTGAGATTTTCTCTTCATCCGTATGGACTCCTTCTGCAGTCACCACATGTCCCAAGTACCTCACCTCGTTCTGGAAGAGCGAACATTTCTTCGGGCTCAGTTTCAATCCGGCTGCTTGAATACGTTCCAGTACCTCTTCAAGCTTCTTAAGGTGATCGTCGAAATCCTTGCCCATGACAATTATGTCATCCAGATAGACAAGGCATGTCCTCCAGTGAAGTCCTCTTAGTACCCGGTTCATAAGTCTTTCGAAGGTGGCTGGCGCATCGCAAAGACCGAAGGGCATCACAGAGAATTGCCACAACTCTCCCCCGGCAGTGAACGCGGTCTTTTCCTTGTCCTGCTGGTCAAGCTCTATTTGCCAGTATCCACTTTGCAAGTCCAGCGTCGAGAACCACTTTGCATCCGATAGTGTGTCCAAGGTGTCGTCGATTCTCGGTGAAGGATAGCTGTCCTTCTTCGTGACATCATTCAGGTTCCTGCAGTCCACGCAGAATCGGGTGCTTCCATCCTTCTTCTTAACTAGCACTACTGGCGAACTCCATGGGCTTGCAGATGGTTCGATCACGCCCTCCTTTACCATCTCGTCGATTAGTTTGATCGCCTCTCCTTCTTTCGCCAAAGGTACCCTTCTCGGTGGTTGCCGGATCGGTCTAGAGTCCCCTGTGTCTATTCTGTGCTTCACAATTGATGTTCTTCCACAGTTCTTACCATCTGCAAAAACTGTCCAATATTTACGAAGCAGGGAGAGTGCTTTACTTTTATGCTTCTCCACTAGATGTTGCGTCCATTCTCTGACCATAGTTTTCAAGAAGGCTTTTTTGGTCTGGATTTCCCGGTGTTTCTGATCTTCGCAGTTCATAATAGCGGCAGCTTCTTGGCATTGAGCGATCGTTGTTCCCTTGTGTATCGTCCTAGGTGTACTGGCAGGATTCAGGACTCGTACTGGAACCAATTGGTCTTGTCGGGGTTCCACGAGAGCCCTTCCAACAATTATATCGCTGGGTCGATTTCGTTTGTCGGGCTCGACCACCCACATTCGGCTTGTCCCCGTATCCTCCCCTATCTTTGCCCAAACCACAGCTTCTGCATTCGGGGGAACTGTTTGGCGCGCTTGCACGACTATTCGCCTGACCTTGTTACCTTGTCCATTATCCATTGTTAATGGGAGCTCCAAGTTGCCATACTTCATCACTTTTTGGTTGAGGTCCAATGTGAAGCCATGCCTAATCATGAAGTCGACGCCGATTATGATGTCATCAGTGATGTCCGCAACGATGAAATCATGCTGAAACTCGACGGTACCCATCGTAATTCTTTTCTGGACCTTTCCCTTAACTTCCGCCTTCTCACCAGTTACTGTACGAAGCCTTACCTCGGAAAATGGTTCGATGTCAGAAACCAATCCGCTTCGGATGACTGAATGAGTTGCGCCCGTGTCCAACGTCAGCAGATATCGTCGCCCGTCCATCGTTCCCTCGATGACTAGGCTGGTTGCACCCCTACAGATTCGGGATACGAGGATGCTGGGGCACTCCAATGTGGGAGCCAGCGCACGCCCCTCTGCACTGACTCGTTTTAGTTTAACGGATTGTTAGGTGCACCTTTTGCACCTCCACGGTCGCTTCACTCCCATGGTCTCTTTTTGGCGAACTAGACCTCGAACGCTTTCTTTGCAGGCGCTGTTGTCTCGAACTGGAGCTTAAAGATGTTAAATGCGCTCGTGCCGTCAAAGTTGGGAGCTGTGAATTTCGATGCTGCAGTTGGTACAAAGATTCCTAAACGCTGAACGTTCTGGACGGTTTTCTCGAGTTCCAGAACCTTCTTGTCCAGTGTCTCGATTCTCTTTTCCTGGTTATTTTCGAGATCCAGAACCTTCTTATCCAGTGTATCGATTCTCTCTTCGACGCCCTGGAACCTATCGTTGACGGCTTGCTGGATGTCTCTGAAGCTTTCTCGATTGTTCTGTAGCATCTCTTCCAACGTCGCTAGCTTCTCTAGTTTCTGACCTATGGAAGTTGAATTTTCCTCCAACTTTTGATGTACGGTCGCCTCCAGTTTCTGGCTTATGGAAGTTGAATTCTCCTCCAACTTTCTACTTAGAGCAGCGGAATTTTCCTCCAGTTTTTGATCTAATTTCTGGCTCAGGGAAGTGGAATTTTCCTCCAGCTTTTGGTCGAGTTTTTGGCTCATAGCATTCAGAGCCGCGAGAATGTGCTGCATATCGAACGCTGGCTCAGTAGATGTCGACGGCTTCTCCACCCCGAATTCGTAACTCTCCCAGTCGAGTCTTCCTGCAATGCTGATCGCAGTCTCTCCACCAGGTTGGCTTTACTTCCCACTGTGGATAATTGCCGAGCATCCAGCTCTCTTTTCAGTTGTTCGATTGTCAACTTTTCCAATTTCACCATTTTTTCTATCTCTTAACAATTCACTTTGTGCAATTCACAATTTAAATACACGTTCCACTCGTTTACTCGCAATCCCACTTCTGACACCAAATGTTACGAATTTTTCAATCCCCACACCAAATAGGGTTCGCACCACTGGATTGCGATAAACTACAATTGTCCTTTTGGTTTAAATTGAAACACACACACACTTTTAATTCTTTCACCACAGATCAATTATCTGTGTAGCTTCACCACTTTTCTTTATTATCCAATACTATCCACTTTAAACTTTATTACACAGTACACAAACCTTTATTGAAAGCTTTTCTTTTCACACTGGTTGATCACACCGACTTGTTACACACTGTTTTATACCACAAACTGAATGAATGTCAAGGGCGAGTGTTCGCGCTTATATAGCTCTCGGTCCACCGTCTCGAACGTTCGCCCTTGGAAGTTCCCCTTCGGAAATCTCTAGAACGCTCTGACAATTCCATTGGAAGTTGGCATCTTTCCAATCCCCGCTTCCAAGGAGTTTTCGAACTTCGACAGCGAAATTCGAACTTAACGGTCCGCTTGCATCTCCGCAACAGTATTAAAATAAAAGAAAATGTAATACCTATAGCGCGTTCTGCTAGGTGAGTTCCTTTTAAACTAATGAAACGTCTTAAGTGTACGTTGAATAAAATGGAAAATGGGGGTATAATTAGAAGATGTAATGAGAAAAGGGATTGGGTTAGCAATTTGATGATTGTGGAAAAGAAAAATGGGAAATTAAGGTTATGTCTTTATCCTATAGAGTTAAATAAATGTCTAATTGATGAAGTGGTTTTGATTCCAACGTTAGAAGAAATAATGGCCACCCTAACTGACGCTAAGTTTTTCAGTGTGTTAGATTTGAAAGATGGATTTTGGCACGTTGAACTAACGGAGGAATCACGAAAGCTATTTGCCTTTTCATCACCCTATGGTCTATATGAGTACAATAGACTACCGTTTGGGGTAAAGATAGCTCCTAAGGTTTTCCAAAAAATGAACGAAAGTAATTTTAGCGGTTTGAAAGGTGTATGTATATATATCGACGACATAGTTATATTTGGTAAAACGCAGGAAGAACATGACGAGAATCTTTTAGCTGTACTTAATAGTGCTAGAGAAAATATTATAAAATTCAATCTAGAGAAGATGCAAATAAATGCAAAGGAAATTAAGTACTTAGGGCATGTTTTCTCCGAAAGTGGTGTTCCTCCAGATAAAGACCGAATACGGGCCATTCAAAACATGAAGAACCCGCAAGATAAAAATTATCTGCAAAAGTTCTTGGGTGTCATTAACTACGTCAGAGCATTTATTCCCAATTTAGCAGAACTTACATATCCATTAAGGGAACTCTTTAAAAAAAAAAGTGATTTCCAATTGGTTAGATATACATACATACAACCGCAGTTGATAAAATCAAGTTTTTTATTCTGAGTTCCCCAATTTTGAAACCTTTCGATGAATCTAAAAACATATGTATTCAAACAGATGCCTCTCAAAATGGGTTGGGTTACTGTCTATTACAAGATAACCAACCAATTTCATTTGCATCCAGGAGCTTAACAAACACCGAACGTAGGTATTCTCAAATAGAGAAGGAACTACTCGCCGTTTTATTTGCATGCAAGAAATTTAATTTCTATGCTTATGGTCGTAGTGTTCTAATTTATAGTGATCACGAGCCATTAGCATCGATCATGAATAAGCAAATAGATAAAATTCCATCTTCCAAGTTGCAAAGAATGCGTTTAAAGTTGTTAAATGTTGATGATAAAATAAAGTACATGCCAGGAAAGCATTTACACATAGCAGATTATTTATCGAGATATTATGAAGATACAGGCAAACTCGAAGAGGACCCTAGTATATCAGAAGCGGTATTATCAATTAACGTTGGCGGGGAAAGAAAGGCTGATTTTAGAAAGAATTCTGAAGAGGATATAGTAATGAGCAGATTAAAAATATGTGCGAAAATGATAAGTCAAAAATAGATGAAAATTTGAGATTTTACTTTAAAATGCGTCAAAATATATTTCTCGAATGTGGAATCTTGTTCTTGTTCTTTGAAAATCGAATTATTGTTCGTAACAACATGAGATCTGAGATTCTTAGTCAACTTCATGCTTCACATCTAGGGGTGGAGAAGATGAAAAAAATGCCATGTGTTCAGTATATTGGCCGGGTATTAGCATGGATATAGAGCAAATAGTAGCATCATGTCAGATTTGTCAAAGATACCGCAACAAACATTGCAGGGAACCATTAATCTCCCATGAAATACCAAAGTTTCCTTTTCAAAAAGTAGGTTGTGACATCTTGGAGTTTGCTGGGACAAGCTATCTAGTTCTAATTGATTATTATACAAAAGGGTTGGAGCTAGAGAAACTTAAAAATAAATCATCAAAAGAAGTCATATCGAAATGGCTGGAAATATTTTCCTGTTGGGGCATCCCCAACACTGTCATAGCAGACAACGTTCCCTTTTCTTCTTTTGAGTGTACAAATTTTGCAAAGAAATTGGATTTTATAATTGAAACGAGCAGTCCCCTATATCCAAAATCAAATGGATTAGCCGAAAGGGCTGTGCAAATATCAAATAATTTGCTTAGGAAAAGTAGTAGTGAGGAAGAATATTATCTAGCCCTATTGGACTACAGAAACACCCCCGCCAAGGATATGTTTGCATCGCCTGCTTAACTAATGCAAAATAGAAGACTAAGGTCAATACTTCCAGCTCACATTAATTGGTTTAAAAGAAAAATGTATGTATGTATGTATACTGGCGTTACAGTCCATGAAGGACCTGAGCCGAGCTTCTCTCAATCACCCATGTTGTGTGTGATTTCATTTTCCCATAGGTGAAAGGGACCTACAGTTTACTGCCGGTTCCGAACGGCTTTTCATGACGATTTTACTACAGGGGGTTTTGTCAGAACCCCGCTGAGGAGAAACACCGTGAAAAACGCGTTCGATGACATGGCTGTGTCGGGATTCGATCCCGTGTCATCGGCGTCAGAGGCCAACACATTACCCACTGCGCCACGGTGCTCTAAATAGAAAAAAATAGTGCAAGATATCGACGATCAGTTCATGAAAAAAAAATTTTAATTAACATGGAAAAATATTATAATAAAATGTCGCGATCCAGACCAGAATTTGAGGTTAACGATAGGGTTATGGTAAGAAATGGAAATATTTGGACACCAGGAACGATTTCCAAAAAGTGGCACACTCCAAGATCATACGTAGTGCAAATAGATGGCGGGCGCAACAGTTCTGATATTCGACAGGAAATAAAGAGGGTTCGCGGTTCAGACGTCCTCAGGCCTCAAAGAACATTTGATGAAACTTGCAGAACCAGGAGTGGTAAAATGTTTAAATCTAACGCTTGTTAGTATGTATTTTTCTTATATTATCATAATTATGAGTATTTCTCTTTCTATATTGTGCAAAGTAGTTATAATCTGAATTGCATCTAAAAAAAAAAACGAAGGGAATTGTAGCATAATGTACAGAGCATGCATTTATAATCACACTTATTGTATGTACCACACACGAAATATGTATGTATATATGTATTGGTATGTTGTAATGGAATGCTGGAAGAGCTTCTTAAAATGTGGAATAAATGCAATTTGTGCTTGTACTTTAAACGACTCGGATCAATTTGTAACACGCAATAAAGACTGGAATGTTTAACAAGCGCTACAGTTCGGAGTGAACCTGGGCCTCAACCAACATGCCTCTCCACCTAGCACGATCTTTCGCTAGTTTTTTCCAATGCCGCACGCCCAGTTGGTTGAGGTCCCTTTCCACCTGTGCGCGCCACCTTAGGTGCGGCCGTCCTCTATTTCTTCGTCCCTCGGGGTTGGATTCAAAGACTCTACGGGCTGGAGCTGTGGTGTCCATTCGCTCTACATGGACTACCCATGTTAGACTTAGGTCGCTGTACAACCCGTACAGTTCGTGATTGAATCTTCTCCTCCAGCCCTCCTCTGTGTTTATGGGATCGAAAATCGAACGCAGAATCTTTCTCTCGAAACGACCAAGGATTTCCTCATCCGCTTTAGATAAAGTCCATGTTTCTGCTCCGTATAACAGGACCGGGATAATTGAGGTCTTATGTAAGGTCAACTTGGTCGTACGAGAGAGGGCTCTACTTCTCAGTTGCCTCTTGAGCCCAAAGAAGCAGCGGTTGGCAAGAGTAATTCTGCCCTTGATTTCGAAACTGGTGTCGTTGTTCCAAGTCACTGCGGAATATGAAGTCCTTAACTACCTCGAACTTATATCTGCCAATATGCATGTTCTGTCCAAGACGTCGGTGGTAAATGTCCTTTTTCGATGACAGCAGATATTTAGTCTTGCCCTCATTAACTGCCAAACCAATTTTTGCCGCCTCCATCTCAATACTCGCAAACGCCTCATTGACATCTCGCTGCGATCTACCTATTATATCAATGTCGTCGGCGTATGCAAGGAGTTGCGAGGATTTGAAATAGATTGTGCCTCTTGTATTGGCCTGTGATTTTTGCACAATCATTTCTAATATGATGTTAAAAAAATCACACGACAACGCATCGCCCTGTCTAAGTCCTTTCTTGACTTCGAAACTATCGGTCAGTTCTGCACCGAATCGGATGGAGCAGCGAGCATTTTCCAGGGTCATCCTGCATAGTCTGACGAGCTTAGCAGGGATGTCAAAAATAAACATGGCGTTATATAGCTCGTCTCTAATTACGCTGTCGTATGCGGCCTTGAAGTCGACGAATAGATGGTGCGTATCGACTTGAAATTCATTGGTTTTCTCCAGGATCTGCCGCAGTGTGAAGATTTGATCGATGGTGGACTTCCCTGGCCTGAAGCCACACTGATAAGGACCTATCAGCTTGTTTACGAATTGCTTCAGGCGTGTACACAAAACGGCAGCGAAGATCTTGTATGCGACATTAAGGAGACTTATTCCTCTATAGTTGGCGCAGTCCAAGGGGTCTCCTTTTTTGTGGATCGGGCAAACAATGCTGAGACTCCATTCCTCGGGCATGCTTTCCTCTGACCATATCTTACAGATGAGCCGGTGCATGCTTCTAACCAGCTCACCCCCAGCCGCTTTGAAGAGCTCAGCAGACAGTCCATCTGCGCCAGCAGCTTTATTCGACTTGAGTTTCGACATGGCAATCTCAACTTCGTCGAGGTCAGGGAGACGGAATTCTCTGCGATCTTCGTCGTTAAAAAATGGATCATTCTGTCTGACGGCGGTATGTTGGCTGTCATCGCCGATATACAGTCTGCAGAAGTGGTTTTTCCAAATTCTCAGCATCGACTGCGATTCTACTACTAGGTGTCCGTTCTCATCCTTACAGGCCTCCGTACGGGCTTTATAACCTTGAGATATTCGTTTTATCCGCTGATAAAATCTTTGAACGTCGTGCCTGCAATAGCACCTGTCCTGCTCGTAGAGCTTCCGAGCCGCTGTTGTTTTTTTGTGTAGTGAGGCTTTGTATGCCTCCTGCTTTTCCGCATAAATCCTTCTACACTCGTCATCGAACCAGGTGTTTCATCATGGTGGAGCTTTAAGGTCCAGCACTTCCGTTGCTGTGCTCTTCAGGGCTTGTTTGCACAGGCTCCATTGTTGCTCTACTGACTGAGTGGAGGATTGAGGTGTATCGGAGAGCTTAAGGGAGACGCGGTTGGCAAAGGCACTGGCGATGTCCGGCGATAGTAGCTTTCCGACGTCATAGCTTGGTGTTCTAACTCTACTCCGCCGTGTTCGTGTTATGCGTTGACGTATCTTGGCTACTACAAGATAGTGGTCTGAATCGATGTTCGCTCCTCGGAAAGTGCGAACATCAAGAATAGTGGAGGAGTTTCTGGCGTCAATCGCGATGTGGTCAATCAGGTTGGTGACTGATTGATCTGGCGACCGCCAGGTGCCCGTGGCAAGGTCGATCAGCCTGTGTCCGTTATCGGATGTGGTGTCATGTAGGCTGTGTTTGCCGATGACCCGCTTAAAAATGCTTTCTTTACCCAGCTTAGCGTTAAAAGCGTTAAAAGTATGATATTGGTATCATAGCTGGGGCATTTGGTATATGTTCTGTCTAGGAGATCAAAGAAGTCATCTTTGATTGAGTCATCCGTGGGGGCATGGACGCATATGAGGCTGATGTTACAGAAATTTGCCTTGATGCGGATCGTTATGAGGCGTTCACTCACATACTTAGGACTTTATGTCTTTATGTCCACCTCTAACAACAAATCCGCATCCAAATAGTCTCTGTCCTCTCGCCCTATAGCAGTCACCGTAGTAAATATCGTAGTTTTTCATCCGCTTTTTACCCGGTCCATTCCATCGCATTTCCTGGATGGCGGTTATGACCGCTTTATAGCGGTCTAGGGCGTCCGTAAGTTGTTCGGCCGCACGTGGTCTGTTTAGGGACCTAACATTCCACGTACAGACCCGAAGGTCCTTGTTTGTTTTTTTGTTTTCTTATAGGGTCGTCCACATAGATCCGTTCCGTTTTATTATCCGAGGCTGTTTTTTGTTTCTGAGCAATTAGTGGTTTTACGGTTATGGTTCGCTAGACCATAGCCCAACCGACACAAATCCTGTTTGGTGGCGCAGGATACTCGCCATTCGGCCTCTTCCGTCAGTAATTTCCCTTTTAAGGAGAGACTGGAATAGTAAACTAAAATCTCTGGAAAAAAATGTGGACTCAATTAACACGTTCCTTTGATGATGACAAAGCAAATGCACTTGCTTTGAATTTCGCAAAAAATCTTAATGTATCTAGAACCTTAGGCGATACAGAAACGGAAACTATTGTAAACTCTACAGTTCAAACATACTTTTCAAATAAAGTACGTCAAACAACATCAATCGAGTTTGTTAGTGATGAAGTTGTCCAATATATAGTCAATGACTTAAAAATAAGAAAAGCAGGCGGTATAGATTGTATCCGAAATATATTGTTACGAATTTATTCGATCCCCACACCAAATAGGGTTCGCACCACTGGATTGCGATAAACTACAATTGTCCTTTTTCTTTAAATTGAAACACACACACTTTTTTTAATTCTTTCACCACAGATCAATTATCTGTGTAGCTTCACCACTTTTCTTTATTATCCAATACTTTCCACTTTAAACTTTATTATCCAATACTATCCACCTTAAACTTTATTACACAATACACAAACCTTTATTGAAAGCTTTTCTTTTCACCTTGGTTGATCACACCGACTTGTCACACGCTTTTTTATACCACAAACTGAATGAATGTCAAGGGCGAGTGTTCGCGCTTATATAGCTCTCGGTCCACCGTCTCGAACGTTCGCCGTTGGAAGTCCCCCATAGGAAATCTCCAGAACGCTCTGACAATTCCATTGGAAGTTGACATCATTCCCATCCCCGCTTCCAGAGAGTTTTCGAACTTAACGGTCCGCTTGCATCTCCGCAACACTGACCTCCTCCTAAACTTGTTCGTCCTCGAACAAGCGATTGGACCCTTCTCCGTAATATGGTGCTAACCTCTCTACGTGGACAATTTTATACTTCGCCCGTCTGTTTCCCATCTGCTGTATCCGGTATACCACGTCATTGAGTTTCTTGATGACCTCATATGGTCCGTCCCAGGCTGATTGCAATTTGGGGCACAAGCCTTTTTTCCGTTGTGGGTTGTACAGCAATACCAATTGTCCGGTCTCGAATCCAGAAGTATTCGCCCTCAAGTCGTATCGCGCCTTCATTTTATCGCTGACCAAGTTCAGTCGCTCCCGGATGAACTGATGGATGGAGTACAGCTGTTCCTTCTTTTCGGTTACGAAGTCCTCCCTGCCGCTAGTTGTCGGTAGTGCCACGCCGAACTTCAAGTCCGATGGAATTCGGAGATCAGTTCCAAAAATGGCTTCGGCGGGTGTTGTTGCCGTTGAATTGTGCTTTGCCGAACGGTATGCCATTAAGAAAAGGGGAAGATGTTCATCCCAGTCCTTCTGATCTCCGACGACGACTTTTCTCAGGTATTCTTCCATCGTCCGGTTGAACCTTTCGACCATGCCATCAGATTGTGGATGCAATGGTGTTGTCCGCGTCTTTCTGATACCTAGCATGTCACAGAGTTCTTTGAACACCGACGACTCGAAGTTTCTCCCTTGGTCTGAGTGCAGTTCCATTGGTACTCCATAACGCGAAACCCAGTTATTCACGAGTGCATCCGAAATGGTTTTGGCTTCCTGGTTCGGGATGCAAAACACCTCAGGCCACTTGCTGAAGTAATCGATCACCACTAGCGCGTACTTGTTTCCAGCGTTGCTCGTTGGGAATGGGCCTGCAATGTCCATTGCGATACGTTCGAACGGTGCTCCAACATTGTAATGCTGCATATTTCCTCGAGTTTTCCTAACTGGACCCTTTGCCTTCGCACACTGTTCACACCTGCGAATAAAACGCGTAACCGACTCATGGCATCCTACCCAGTAGAAACGTCTCTTGATCTTTTCTACAGTCTTGTTAACACCAAGATGACCCCCGCTTGGTCCCTCGTGGTATTCTCGGATGACCTCTTCGATTTGTCCTTTCGGAATTACCAACAGATCGTTTACAATGTTCCCGTCCTCACTTTCCCAACTGCGGTAGAGGCAACCATTCTTCAGCTTCAAACTCTGCCATTGAGCCCAGTAAGCTTTCACGATTGGGCCTTCACTGGATATTTGCTGCCAAGTTGGTCGAAAACCTCGTTCTTGGTAGTCAATGATGACTGCCAGATCGGCATCCTCTCGCTGCTTTCTTCCAACCTTCTCGGCACTCCAAGCATCTTCTGGCAGCACATGGAAACGACGGATATCGGTGACCTCTTCCTTGGTCTCGGCGCGTGAACAATGTTTGCATTCAACATCGCAAGGTCGCCTCGATAATGCATCCGCATTTCCATGACTGCTTCCCTTCCGGTGTTCGATACTGAAGTCATAACTCTGGATTCTCTCTATCCATCTAGCAAGCTGGCCTTCCGGGTTTCTGAACTGCAGCAGCCATCTCAACGCTGCGTGGTCCGTCCTAAGATGAAAAGCTTGGCCATAGAGATATTTGTGGAAATGCTTGACGCAGTCAACCACAGCTAAAAGCTCCCTCCTAGTTACAC
Source organism: Eumerus sabulonum (assembly GCA_951905685.1). Lineage (NCBI taxonomy): Eukaryota > Metazoa > Arthropoda > Insecta > Diptera > Syrphidae > Eumerus > Eumerus sabulonum. The sequence goes on from OX645060.1 coordinate 94,119,737, forward strand.
AGTAGTTCCTCTTCGGCTTCGATAGGATCCTACTGTAGTAAGCTGTGACCCGTTCTCGCCCGTCGATTATTTGAGAGAGTACTCCTCCGATTCCATGTCCGCTCGCATCTGTGTCCAAAATAAACTTTTCTCCCGGGACAGGATATGCAAGAATCTGCGCACTGCAGAGCAATTCCTTCAGGTGAATGAACGCTTCTTCCTGCGGCTTCTCCCACTTGAATGGCCGATTCTTTTTGGTGAGCTCGTGCAAACTGCTGGCAACGTTTGCAAATCCTGGGATGAATCGCCTGTAATATGTGCAAAGTCCCAGGAATGACCTTAACTCATGAAGATTCTTCGGCCGCGGCCATTCCTTAACCGCTGAGATTTTCTCTTCATCTGTATGGACTCCTTCTGCAGTCACCACGTATCCCAAGTACTTCACCTTGTTCTGGAAGAGCGAACATTTCTTCGGGCTCAATTTCAATCCGGCTGCTTGAATACGTTCCAGTACCTCTTCAAGCTTCTTAAGGTGATCGTCGAAATCCTTGCCCATGACCATTATGTCATCCAGATAGACAAGGCAAGTCCTCCAGTGAAGTCCTCTTAGCACCCGGTTCATCAGTCTCTCGAATGTGGCTGGTGCATTGCAAAGACCGAAGGGCATCACAGAGAATTGCCACAACTCTCCCCCGGCGGTGAACGCGGTCTTTTCCTTGTCTTGCTGGTCAAGCTCTATTTGCCAGTATCCACTTTGCAAGTCCAGCGTCGAGAACTACTTTGCACCAGATAGTGTATCCAAGGTGTCGTCGATTCTCGGTAAAGGATAGCTGTCTTTCTTCGTGACGTCGTTCAGCTTCCTGTAGTCCACGCAGAATCGGGTGCTTCCATCCTTCTTCTCAACTTGCACTACTGGCGAACTCCATGGGCTTGCAGATGGTTCGATCACGCCCTCCTTTTCCATCTCGTCGATTAGTTTGATCACCTCTCCTTCTTTCGCCAAAGGTACCCTTCTCGGTGGTTGCCGGATCGGTCTAGAGTCCCCTGTGTCTATTCTGTGCTTCACAACTGATGTTCTTCCACAGTTCTTACCATCTGCAAAAACTGTCCAATATTTACGAAGCAGAGAGAGTGCTTTACTTTTATGCTTCTCCACTAGGTGTTGCGTCCACTCTCTGGCCATTGTTTTTAAGAAGGCTTTGTTGGACTGGATTTCCTGTTGTTTCTTATCGTCGCAGTTCATAATGGCGGCAGCTTCTTGGCATTGAGCGATTATTGTTCCCTGTTGCACAGTCTTAGGTGTACTGGCTGGATTCAGGACTCGTACTGGAACCAATTGGTCTTGTCGGGGTTCCACGAGAGCCCTTCCAACAATTATATCGCTGGGTCGATTTCGTTTGTCGGGTTCGACCACCCACATTCGGCTTGTCCCCGCATCCTCTTCTATTTTCGCCCAAACCACAGCTTCTGCATTCGGGGGAACTGTTTGGCGCGCTTGCACGACTATTCGGCTGACCTTGTTACCTTGTCCATTATCCATTGAAAATGGGTGCTCCAAGTTGCCATACTTCATCACTTTTTGGTTGAGGTCCAATGTGAAGCCATGCCTAATCATGAAGCCAAAACCATTTCGGATGCATTCGTGAATAACTGGGTTTCGCGGTATGGAGTACCAATGGAACTGCACTCAGACCAAGGGAGAAACTTCGAGTCGTCGGTGTTCAAAGAACTCTGTGACATGCTAGGTATCAGAAAGACGCGGACAACACCATTACATCCACAATCTGATGGCATGGTCGAAAGGTTCAACCGGACGATGGAGGAGTACCTGAGAAAATTCGTCGTCGGAGATCAGAAGGACTGGGATGAACATCTTCCCCTTTTCTTAATGGCATACCGTTCGGCACAGCACAATTCAACGGCAACAACACCCGCCGAAGCCATTTTTGGAACTGATCTCCGACTTCCATCGGACTTGAAGTTCGGCGTGGTACTACCGACAACTAGCGGCAGGGAAGACTTCGTAACCGAAAAGAAAGAACAGCTGAACTCTATCCATCAGTTCATCCGGGAGCGACTGAACCTGGTCAGCGATAAAATGAAGGCGCGATACGACTTGAGGGCGAATACTTCTGGATTCGAGACCGGACAATTGGTATTGCTGTACAACCCACAACGAAAAAAAGGCTTGTGCCCCAAATTGCAATCAGCCTGGGACGGACCATATGAGGTCATCAAGAAACTCAATGACGTGGTATACCGGATACAGCAGATGGGAAACAGACGGGCGAAGTATAAAATTGTCCACGTAGAGAGGTTAGCACCATATTACGGAGAAGGATCCAATCGCTTGTTCGAGGACGAACAAGTTTAGGAGGAGGGCAGTGTTGCGGAGGTGCAAGCGGACCGTTAAGTTCGAAAACTCTCTGGAAGCGGGGATGGGAATGATGTCAACTTCCAATGGAATTGTCAGAGCGTTCTAGAGATTTCCGATGGGGAACCTCCAACGGCGAACGTTCGAGATGGTGGACCGAGAGCTATATAAGCGCGAACACTCGCCCTCGACTTTCATTCAGTTTGTGGTAAAAAACAGCGTGGGACAAGTCGGTGTGATCAACCAAGGGGAAAAGAAAAGCTTTCAATAAAGGTTTGTGTATTGTGTAATAAAGTTCAAAGTGGATAGTATTGGATAATAAAGTTTAAAGTGGATAGTATTGGATAATAAAGAAAAGTGGTGAAGCTACACAGATAATTGATCTGTGGTGAAAGAATTAAAAGTGTGTGTGTTTCAATTTCAATAAAAAGGACAATTGTAGTTTATCGCAATCCAGTGGTGCGAACCCTATTTGGTGTGGTGATAGAATAATTCGTAACAATATAACCGACTATAGCTTTTTTTATAAATTAATATTTTAATTTGAGAGAGCAGTTAAGCGTATACCCCCATCAGCACTTAATCACTCAAGAAGCACAGTTTTTAAATTCATAACACTCGGTAAAGGATAGCTGTCCTTCTTCGTGACGTCGTTCAGCTTCCTATATTCTACGCATCGGGTGCTTCCATCCTTCTTCTTAACTAGCACTACTAGAGAACTCCATGGGCTTGCAGATGGTTCGATAACGCCCTCCTTTTCCATCTCGTCGATTAGTTTGATCGTCTCTCCTTCTTTCGCCAAAGGTACCCTCCTCGGTAGTTTGCGGATCGGTCTACAGTCCCCTGTGCCTATTCTGTGCTTCACAATTGATTTTCTTCCACAGTTCTTACCATTTGAAAAAACTGTCCAATATTTTCAAAGCAGGGAGAGTGCTTTACTTTTCTGCTTTTCCACTAGATGTTGCGTCCACTCTCTGGCCATTGTTTTCAGGAACGCTTTTTGTTCTGGATTTACCGGTGTTTTTGATCTTGATGTTCACAATAGCGGCAGCTTCTTGGCATTGAGCGATCGTTGTTCCCTTGTGTATTGTCCTAGGTGTACTGGCAGGATTCAGGACTCGTACTGGAACCAATTGGTCTTGTCGGGGTTCCACGAGAGCCCTTCCATCAATGATATCTCTGATATCGACCACCCACAATCGGCTTCTCCCCTCATCCTCTTCTATCTTTGCCCAAACCACAGCTTCTGCATTCGGGGGAACTGTTTGGCGCGCTTGCTCGACTATTCGCTTAACCTTGTTACCTGACCATTATATATTGTTAATGGGAGCTCCTATGTGAAGCCATGCCTAATCATGAAGTCGACGCCGATTATGATGTCATCAGTGATGTCCGCAACGATGAAATCATGCTGAAACTCGACGGTACCCATCGTAATTATTTTCTGGACCTTTCCCTTAACTTCCGCCTTCTCACCAGTTACTGTACGAAGCCTTACCTCGGAAAATGGTTCGATGTCAGAAACCAATCCGCTTCGGATGACTGAATGAGTTGCGCCCGTATCCAACGTCAGCAGATATCGTCGCCCATCCATCGTTCCCTCGATGACTAGGCTGGTTGCCCCTCTACAGATTCGGGATACGAGGATGCTGGGGCACTCCAATGTGGGAGCCAGCGCATGCCCCTCTGCACTGACTCGTTTTAGTTTAACGGATTGTTAGGTGCACCTTTTGCACCTCCACGGTCGCGTTCACTCCCATGGTCTCTTTTTGGCGAACTAGACCTCGAACGCTTTCTTCGCAGGCGGCAATTCCTCGCAATGTGCCCCTGCTGGTCGCAGATGTAGCATCTACCCGGGAATGAACCACTCCTACTCGCTGTTGTTGTTCTGGAACTATTCTGGTCTTGAGATATGCGCCGTAGTTTGATGGAAGGTCGGCATATCAAGAGCGATGTTTCACATGCGAGAGCGCTGGCAACCGTCTCCTTGAAAGACGTCTTCGGCAGGAGAATCAAGCTTCGTTGCGTATCGGGGTCCCTCAGCCCTTGGATGAAAGAATCCGTTTTCAGTTTCTCCACCACATCAACTGGAACATCCGCGTAGGCAAGATGGGATAGCCTCTCGATGTCAGCAGCGTACTGTTGGATGGTCTCGTTTCCACGCTGCTTGCGCCCTTTAAGCTCCAGCTTGTGCATTTCTTGCATGTGCTCACTGCCGTATCTTCGATGAAGAGCTTCCCATATGGCTATGTAGCTCCTTCTCTGGGTCTCCGGGATGGCCTGTAGAACACCAGCTGCTTCGCCTTTAAGCGAAATTACTAGAGCGGCAACACGATCTTCTTCTCCCCATTGATTCCGTTCCGCTGTTGTCTCGAACTGGAGCTTAAAGATGTTAAATGCGCTCGTGCCGTCAAAGTTGGGGGCTGTAAATTTCGATGCTGCAGCCGGTACGATGCTTCCTTGATGTTGAACGTTCTGGATAGTTTTCTCGAGTTCCAGAACCTTCTTGTCCAGTGTCTCGATTCTCTTTTCCTGGTTATTTTCGAGATCTAGAAACTTCTTGTCGAACCTCGACTCCAGTGTCTCGATTCTCTTTTCCTGATTATTCTCGAGATCTAGAACCTTCTCGTCAAACCTCGATTCTAGTGTCTCGATTCTCTCTTCGACGTCCTGGAATCGATCGTTGACTGTCTGCTGGATGTCTCTCAAGCTTTCTCGATTGTTCTCTAGCATCTCTTCTAACGTCTCCAGCTTCTCTAGTTTCTGGCTCAAGGAAATGGAATTTTCCTCCAGTTTCTGACTCAGAGAATTACTTACGGCAACGGAATTTTCCTCCAGCTTTTGATGTATGGTTGCTTCTAGTCTCTGGCTCATGGAAGCACTCATGGCGTTCATAGCCGGGAGAATTTGCTGCATATCGAACCCTGGCTCAGTAGATGTCGACGGCTTCTCCACTACGAATTCGTAACTCTCCCAGTCGACACCTTCTTCCTGCAACGCTGATCGCAATCTTTTCACCAGGTTGGCTTTACTTCCCACTGTGGATAATTGCCGAGCATCCAGCTCTTTTTTCAGTTGTTCAATTGTCAACTTTTCCAATTTTACCATTATCTCATTTTTGCAATAACTCACTTCACAACTCAAATAAAGTTTCACTCATTTACTCGCAATCCCACTTCTGACACCAAATGTTACGAATTTATTCGATCCCCACACCAAATAGGGTTCGCACCACTGGATTGCGATAAACTACAATTGTCCTTTTTCTTTAAATTGAAACACACACACTTTTTTTAATTCTTTCACCACAGATCAATTATCTGTGTAGCTTCACCACTTTTCTTTATTATCCAATACTTTCCACTTTAAACTTTATTATCCAATACTATCCACCTTAAACTTTATTACACAATACACAAACCTTTATTGAAAGCTTTTCTTTTCACCTTGGTTGATCACACCGACTTGTCACACGCTGTTTTATACCACAAACTGAATGAATGTCAAGGGCGAGTGTTCGCGCTTATATAGCTCTCGGTCCACCGTCTCGAACGTTCGCCGTTGGAAGTTCCCCATAGGAAATCTCTAGAACGCTCTGACGATTCCATTGGAAGTTGACATCATTCCCATCCCCGCTTCCAGAGAGTTTTCGAACTTAACGGTCCGCTTGCATCTCCGCAACAATATATATCAAGCATTTGCCGAAGTCGGGAATAAAATATTTATCGTTTCTAATCAATGCATATCTAAAAATAGAGTATTTTCCTGATGCTTGGAAGATAGCCAAAATCGTTCCGGTGCTAAAGGCGGGTCAGCCCCCTGAAACTTCTGTAAGTTACAGACCAATAAGCTTGCTTAGTAGTCTCAGCAAAATATTGGAAAAAGTTCTTAAGGAGAAAATGCTTAAACATCTGTGATTAAAATATATATCCTAAAGAACAATTTGGATTCAGACAATACCACAATGCCTCGCATCAAGTACTTAGAATATGCAAGCATGTCAAAACAAATCGTTCCGTAGGACATTCTACCGGAATGGTGCTATTGGACATTGAAAAAGCATTTGATACTGTCTGGTACAGCGGCTTGATTTACAAAATGATTTATTTTAATTTTCCGTCCTATATTTGCAAAATAATTCAAAGCTTTCTATCAGATCGTCGTTTTAAGGTTCACGTTAATTGTGGTGTCTCCAACTTAATAACGTTTGATGCTGGTGTCCCCCAAGGGTCTGTGCTAGGGCCAATATTATATAATCTCTATACTTCCGATTTCCCTCTACTAACAAATTGCGATGCAGCCATTTTCGCTGATGATACTGCAATATTTTCATTCCATGAATTCGCTTCAAATATTGAGAAAAACCTAGAAAATGCGATGGGGATATTGCAAAAATATTATTCAAAGTGGAAGATTAAGTTAAACGAAGAAAAAATGCAAGCTATCTTTTTCACCAGAAAAAGGAAGAGTTGCTTTCTACCCTCCCCACAATTGTAGGCAAATGGAGTAAGCATCCCATGGGAGTCTTGTGTCAGATATCTAGGGATTCATATCGACACAAAATTACTATTTAATGAACATATAAATAGGACCATAAAAAAGTTGAAGTTGCTATCAAAATGTTATATCCCTTTATCAATAGAAAATTTTTTCTTTCTTCAGAAAATTAAAATATAATCTATAAAGTAATTTTTCAGGCAATCCTCTTATATAGATGCCAAGCTTGGGGCGATTGTGCAAAAAGCCATTTAAAGAAACTGCAAATATGCCAAAATAAAGTTTTAAAAATTATGCTTAACCTACCCTGACATCACTCTACCTTAGACCTACATGAAAAAGCGAATGCGGAATTGATCTATAGAAGAATTGAAAAACTTATATCTAAATTTGTAGATCGATGTAGTTTTGCTGACAACCCACTCATAAATGAGTTATGTGCAAATTAAGTGTAATAAGTTTTTGTATGTATGTATAATATTCGTATATTTATTTATTAATTTGCTTATTTATTTAATTATCTGTTTATTTATTTATTTATTTATTAACGTACTTGCCTATTTATTTAATTATTTGTTCATCAATTAATTAATTTATTTATTTACACATATATATATTATATTTATTTTATTTTTTTTATTTATATGGAAGGTTTTTGTTGTATTTTCCTTCTGTTTTATTGTTCCTAAATATTATTGTTCTTCAAGTTAAGGATTTCTCCTTGGAGAAATTATAAAAAAAAACGCGAACGGAGAGACTTCTGTCTCTCCCCAAAGGTTCGACTTACAAGGAAAAAACTCTTATCCGTTTCATTAGTATTCTTTATTTCGCACGTCCGAATCTTTATACAGTCGATCTAAAACTAACTTAAAATCTAATCCCAATTGCACTCGAGGCCTTCGTCCCGTTCCCAAGCTGCGGTGTCATCATTTCCTGCCGATACATTCGTCGGCCGTAGTTCATGCGCGTGTCATGTGATACCCTTGCACTTGTAGATCCATTCGATGTGTATGCGCTTCTATAGTGGGAACGCGTTCGCACCTGAATTCGTGGGAACGCGTTCGTACCCGAAAAAGGTTGACTAAGCAAATCTGGATGATTTGCTTTCACGCGTTCGGCTCGTGGCCCTAGTGCAGGGTGTTAACTTTCACTTCATAATATAAATAATAATTCAGTGGAAAGATAGTATTATCAAATCCGTGTTGTAAAATGTGCGGTAGCAAACCAAATGTAAATCAAAATACGAAATAAATCTATCTATCTATCTAAGAAATTTATCATGATAATAATAAGTATAGAAATAAAGTAGATATTGCTAATATTTTGAATAGTTTTTTTGTAAAAAGTATTGTTGATATTAAAAATCAGATACCAAATATTGAATATGTTAACCAAATAGAGGACTATTATTATATTAAATTTGAATTCAAACAAATGATGAACAACAAAAAACTAACCTTAGAATGTTTAAAGATACTTCTGGAATATGTGGCACCCTATCGGTAAAAATAGGTGTTTTTTATTATGCATCCGTATCCCTATCAGGATCATGGTGCAAAATAAAACAGTCCAGATCATCGAGTAGCAGATCAACGAGTAGCATTCTTGACATTTCGTATTAGACAGTTCTGTCAAGGATCTGACATTTGAAAACAAAATAAACAAATCGAAAATCGAAGCAGCTGCTATTTAAATTTAAGTGTGGAATTGCCATGACAAAGAAAATTTTTCTTTTCATATAAAATCTGATACAATTGATTAAATGCTGATGATTATAATTTTATCGATATACACTGATTGGGGGTAATGTATCCCCAATTCACTCAAGGTTTTACAAATTTAAATTAATACACACAATTTATAGTGTTATGAGTGCAATTAGTTTATACTGAAGGCAAAACTGTTTAACCAAATCAGGGTCACAATTTTATATGATCATCAATGGTAATCAAAGGCAATGATCTTCCTAATTTGAATGCGAAGCCAGTGGGAAATAGTGTGAACTAATTTACGGATCACAAGAGTTGATCCAGATAGAAAGTTGGATCACGTGTTGTTATTGTAATGCATGTACATCGTGATCCGGATAGGGATACGGATGCATAATAAAAAACACCTAATAGTAAATATATCATTTCTTGAAGGAATCTTTCCAGACTGTTGGAAAGATTAAACTATTGTCCAATCCCTAAAAAACACCAAAAACCCAGATGAGTTTAGACCTGTCGATATGCTGCCAATAGAAAGTAAAATAATTGAAAAAGTAGTTTACATACAACTACAAAAATATTTAGAGTCTTCTAACCTTATATCCCAATATCAACCAGGATTCCGGAAAAACCATAATTGTAAATCTTTTGTCAATTTGTGCATACTAATTGGAAAATTGAAATACATGACAAAAAAATTGCTGCATTTTTTTTTTGGCTCTGAAAAGGGCTTTCGAAACTGTCGACACAGATATTCTTACTTACTTACTTACTTATCAGGCCTGCGATCCATGGTGGATCTGAGCCTGAGCTATAGCTGCCTTCCATCCTTGACGGTCCCGGGCACGCTGCTTCCAGTTGTCAAGACCAAGATGTCTTACATCCGCGATTACTTGGTCTTTATACCGGAGGTTCGGTCTTCCTCTTCTTCTCGAACCAGGAGGCTCGGAGTCGAAGACCCTCTTAGCTGGAGCGTTGATGTCCATGCGCTCGATGTGGCCGAGCCAGTGTAGTCGACGGATCCTTGCCTTCCGGACTACGTCCACATCTTGGTACAGCTCGTAGAGTTCGCGGTTGTGTCTTCTTCTCCATTCACCTTCCTCACAGACAGGACCAAATATCCGGTGCAGAATTTTTCTTTCGAAAGAACCCAAAATCCGCTCCGCTGTCCTGCTTATCGTCCAGCTTTCGGCTCCGTACAGCAAGAATGGCAGAATGAGCGTTTTGTTAAGCATGACTTTGGTCTTTCGAGTGAGGAGTTTTGACCCCAGTTGTTTGGACAAGCCGAAGTAGCAGCGGTTGCCAAGGGCGATTCCATGCCGGATCTCCACTGTGGTGTCATTTGTGGAATTTACGTTTGCCCCGAGGTAGACAAACTCCTTAACTTCCTCGAAATTGAAGTGTCATCAGTATTATGCCATTATTTGTCATTGGCATTCTTTCCAATCTATTACATTGTATCCATACACAATATCCCTGTTACAATTCAAATTCATTAAAAGTTGTGACGTTGAACAAGAAAGTCGCAAGAGAAGCAGTGTGTTTTATTTGCTACCTGACAACATCAGAAGTGGGATTACCGGGAAATACAGAATTTAAAACAGTAAGCGTTTTACAATCGAACAATGAAGCGTGATGACGATAAGGTGTGTGCGGGTGGAGACCTCACTCATCGGTCGAAGGAAGCCGACGCTGGACAACCGCATAAGATCGTGGATGATCCCGCATGCAAGGCTGAGGGCGGTTTGGAGAGGCAAGTTCAAGAAATTTATAAAATTCTCGGATCACTTGCCAGTAAAATCGACGCCTTGTCGACGCAGAGCCACAGTGTGCCGTTGGTTGCCGAGCTAACTTCGAGGAATTCAGCAGATCACGTATGCAAAGCGCCGTTAATCCAGTACCCTGTCGACGATTCGTGTTCCGTCGTCAGACAGTCGCCAACCACAGGAAGACACCCTGCTGCAATGGACGTTACGCAATCGCCAACATACTGCGCAGAAAACGTTAACTAACCGACAACGAGAATAGTGGAGCAGACCGGACATCACAACGTTCGCGATATCATGGAAATCCTCCCAGAATTCAACCCCTGTTCTGGAGACATCAATTCGATGCAGTTCATCAATAGGATCAAAAGCCTGAAATGTGTCGATGGGTGGAGCGACAACATTCTTATCTTCGCCATCCTGGGGAAATTGAAGGGTGCCGCCAGGCAATAGGCCGATGCGCAACCAGTGTTTCGGGAGTGGAACGAATTTGTGAGTGTATTTATTAATGATTTTCCGTACGTATCTACCATGGCAGAAGCACACATGCGACTCATGAAAGCGAGAATGACAAAGAGTGAATCGGTTGTAGAATATTACTATCGGGTGTTAGCGATCGGTCGTCGAGAAAACGTAGAAGATAATTCTATTATTCGTTATGTAATTAATGGGTTATATGATGACCATCTAAAAAAATCGTTAAGCATTATGAATTTCGGTAAATGCGCAGACCTGCTACAATCCCTACTGAGCATTGCTGCAACTACCACGGGAATCTCTTCCCAAACCCATGACCGCAAACTACAATTACAATGGGAAAGTGGACAACAACCGCGGATAACAAAGAATCGGGTAAGACTAGGTGCGGGACGATCTGTTTTAACTGTCGGGAGAGAGGGCATATTTCTCGAAACTGTACGGTACCACAAAAAAAGCAAAATCAGAGGACAAACGAAAATATTAACGTTCTCAATCGTAGCGCGAATGTCGATGTAGTAGAGAATGAAGTAAACCTTGAACTGCAGAAGAAAGTGACGATTGCGGGAAAGAAATCCTTTACCTGCTACGCGTTGATCGATTCGGGAAGCTGCAGGTCACTGCTTTAGCAAACAGTTGCAGACATGTGCGCAGGTACTGTAGTTCCTTGTGAAGAGAAATTGTTAGGGTTCGCGGGAGGAGAGATTGTCTGCCGCCGAAAGATGTTAGCAACAATTCGAATCGACGAAGTAGAATATGCCACGCAATCTGGCGTTCTGATCGTTAACGATTCGGTTATGGCATATGACGCTATCGTGGGTATTGATATCCTGGGAAAGGGAAAGGTTGTAATAGAGAACGGTACATGCAGGGTCATGGCGATTGAAGCTGATGCAGTTGATGTAGGTCAGGGATCGGATCAATCTACAGTTGAGCAGCTGCTCGTTTTGCTGAATTCATATTCGCATTGCTTCGGGGAAAAATTGCACGAATTAGGCAGATCGAAACATTTTAAAATGGACATTAAGTTAACAACGCCGACACCCGTAGTAAAGAAACCGTATTCTATACCGATTCCGAAACGAGAGGTAGTTGAAAACATAGTAAAGGAACTGTTAAGCTTAGACATAATCCGCCCGTCATGTTCGTTGTATGCATCGCCTGTTGTCCTGGTGCGGAAGCAGAATGGAGAAGACCGACTGTGTGTGGACTATCGTGGGCTTAATTCTGTGACGGAGAAACAACCCTGGTCCATGCCAACTGTTGATGATGTTCTATCCACACTCGCGGGAAAGAAGGTGTTCTCGACGTTCGATTTGATGTCGAGCTATTATCAACTAGAGTTAACGGAGTCATCAAAGCATGTCACAGCATTCGTGACTCATAATGGGCATTACGAGTTTAATCGCATGCCTTTTGGCTTGCGAAATGCCCCATGTGCATCCCAACGCATGATGACTCAGCTGATCCGACCATTGGGTAGCAAGATGATAAGCTACGTTGATGAGGTGATCGTCGCAACATGGTCCGCAAATGAAAACCTACGTTATTTGAAGGAATTTCTCGACATCGTGCAGCAAGAAGGCCTAACATTGCGCATGTCAAAGTGCTCATTCTTAAAAAGCGAGGTTAGCTTCCTTGGCCACGTGGTCGACGCAAACGGAATTCGACCGGGTCGTTCAAAGACTGCCGCAATCCAGGAGTATCCCCATCCGAGAAATGCGCTAGAGGTTCGACGATTCCTCGGACTTACGGGTTTTTTTTTGAAAGTTTGTCCCACGCTACGCACACATAGCGCAGCCGCTTACTCAACTAACAAGAAAAAAACGTCGAGTTTGTGTGGCACGATGAGTGTGAAAGGGCATTTAGTCAATTAATCCATCTATTGACCGCCGATCCCATCCTTCAAATCTTTGATGTGCATAAGGATCATCAATTACATGCCGACGCATCTGGTACTGGAATCGCTGCTATACTGCTGCAAAGCGATGATGATAACAACTGGAGACCGGTCGCCTACTTCAGTCGAGTATGTTATTCAAGCGAAAGGAATTATCATACATATGAACTGGAGGTATTGGCTGTGGTGGAGGGATGTCAACGTTTTCGAATGTATTTACTGGGAAAACCGTTTGTCATCGTCACCGACTGTCAAGCAATTTCCGCCGCCAAGACGACAAAACCACTCATTCCGCGAGTAGCACGCTGGTTCCTGAAGCTAATGGAGTACGACTTCGAAGTGAAACACCGTCCAGGGACATCGATGAAGCATGTTGACGCCATGAGCCGAGCACCAATCTCAACTTCAGGGCAGGTGGATGATGTGAGCTCCCATGTTATGGCGATTAGTCTGTGCGGTGAAGACTGGGTAGCGACCATGCACCGACAAGACCCAAAGCTCATGGCAATAGCATCTGTTCTAAGCGGTCAACATGGCTCAGACCAAAGGTCGCAATTTGAGACTGAGTTCTTGCTCAGAGGACACCGATTGTTCAGAAGAGACACCGATGGCAAATCTCGACTAGTTGTCCCAAAGGGTGTGCGATGGCGTGTAGTGAGAACGTGTCACGACGAGGTAGGCCATCAAGGAGTGGACGCGACCATAAAGAAAATCTGTCAACACTTTTGGTTCCCACGGATGCGAGCTTATGTGAAGGGGTATATCAAGGGATGCCCTGAATGCTGCTATTGTCGGAATGTTCCGCGCAAGGAGTGTGAGCTATACGGGATGGACATACCTGCGGTTCCATTCCAGGTTTTAAATTTAGACCACATTGGACCATTCATTCGGAGCCGTCGAGGGAACGAGTACATTCTGGTTATTGTGGATGCGCTGACTCGCTATTCAGTCATATCTCCCTCAAGTCCACGAAAACGAAACCAGTCCTCAATAATCTTAACCAGCTGACGCTCTATTTCGGGCTGCCGAAGTGTTTAATCACCGACCGTGGATCAGCCTTCACATCAGCGGGGTTCTCGGAATACTGTCATAATAACGACATCAAACACGTCAAGGTAGCTGTGCGTACACCACGTGCAAATGGACTAGCGGAACGACTCAACCAAGCAGTCCTAGCCCACCTGAGGACAGCGCCTTGTGATTCAAAGGACTGGGATGCTGCAGTGCGAATGGTGCAGTGGTCCTTCAACACCAGAACGAACTCGACGACGAAGTTCGCACCGATCGACCTTATCTTCGACTTTCCAATGCGCGACCTGAGCGGAAACAAGCTGCTGGCAGCCGTCTATGATGATGATGGCGAAGTGCACGTAAACCTACGACGTGAAGAAGCGAAAAAGAACATCGAAGCGGCGCGGAGGAAATGGAAGGAGCGTTTTGACGGCAAGTATGCTAAACATAAACCATTTCAGGAAAGTGACTTAGTCCTCCTGGAGTGTCCGCCTCCAGCCACAGGCGAGTCTCGAAAACTTGCTGCGAAATACAAGGGACCATACGAGGTGCGCAAGGTACTGCGGTTCGACCGGTATGTGGTGGCAGACTTGGATTGTTCGGGGAAGACTAAGCGGAAATTTAGCACGGTGCCAGCTAGCGACAAAATGAAGCGGTGGTGCACTCTATATCCAGACATTGACAACGAAAGCATCAACGAAGACGAGGACGAGTCTGATCAAGAAGAAGAGCATCAACCGGAACTCGGGACGAGTTAGAAGTCAGGAAGGGCCGAACTGTCATCAGTATTATTTACTCATCTATTACATTTGTCACTACATTCTATCTATTTACTACATTATTTGTCATTGGCATTCTTTCCAATCTATTACATTGTATCCATACACAATATCCCTGTTACAATTCAAATTCATTAAAAATTGTGACGTTGAACAAGAAAGTCGCAAGAGAAGCAGTGTGTTTTATTTGCTACCTGACAGAAGCTGTCAATTGGTATATTTTGTCCCAGGTGGTGAGCGACGGATTGGCTTTTGCATGCCACCATGTATTTCGTTTTGTCCTCATTGATCTTAAGACCAACACGTTTCGCCTGTGAATGCTTCCACAATGCCACGGTGAGAACACGCGATGATGTCGATATCATCCGCGAATCCTAGCAGCTGGATGGACTTGTAAAAGATAGTCCCTTCCCTGTTGACGCCTGCCCGTCGCACTATCTGCTCCAGCACCAGGTTGCAGAAGTCATATAACAGCGCATATCCTTGCCGAAATCCGGTGCATGTTTCGAATGGTTCCGAGGTCCTAGAACCGAGTTGCACGGTGCATGGCGTGTTTTTTAGCGTGGCGCGACACAACTGGATCAGTTTTACCGGGATCCCGAATTCGGCCATCGCCCCAAACAGTGCTTCACGATGAATGCTGTCATTTGCGGCTTTGAAATCGATGAAAAGATGGTGTGTATCGATTCGAAACTCGTTGGTCTTTTCCAGGATTTGTCGAAGTGTGAAAATTTGGTCTATAGTTGATTTGCCGGGCCGGAAGCCGCACTGGTAGCTGCCGATTAGTGCGGTGCAAAATGGTTTTAGACGTTCACACAATACACTGGACAGGATCTTGTATGCGACATTGAGCAGGGATATACCTCTATAGTTCTTGCAAGAGGTAGCATCGCCTTTTTTGTGGATGGGGCATATAGAGCTGGTATTCCCGTCGTCGGGCATGCTTTCATCTTCCCAAATTCTGCAGATGATCTGGTGCATGCTCCCTACCAGAACATCGCCGCCAGCCATGAAGAGCTCTGATGGCAAGCCATCTGAGCCTGCGGCCTTGTTGTTCTTCAGCTTCTGAATAACTGTGCCAACTTCTTCGATTTTGGGTGGGAGGACTACTTCAGCAGCTGGAGTTGGGATTTCATCGGTCCCTACCACTCTCTCTTGGTCATGCTCGTTAAGCAGCTGCTGGAAGTGCTGCTTAAATACATCCACTACTCCCTGCGGGTCGGTGATAAGATTACCCTCGCAGTTTCGAAGGGCCAGGGTGCCCTTTTTGAAGCCTCCTGCAAGGCCTTTGGCTTTCTTGTAAAAGGCTCGTATTTTATGTTTATCCCTAGACTCCTCGATATCTTTGAGCTGGGAGGCTGCGAAGATTCTTTTCTTTTGTCGCAGTAGTTTTTTCTCCTCCCTGCCTTCTGCTCACACTCGCCATCATACCACGGGTTTCTTGTTGGGGGTGGTAGGTATCCTAAGGTGGTTTCGGCTACTTCCTGAATGGCTGAGCGGCAATGCAGCCACATGTTATTGGCATTTGTGTTCGACGTAGGCATACCGTAGAGTCCTTCGCTCAGCTGCTCCCTGTAGACTCTGGCAACCTCCGGTGTGCTCAGGCGCCCAATGTCGAACCTCCTCCTGATGGGTTGGTGCAGCTTTCTTACATTGGACAGTCGAGCTCTGAATCTTGCTGCTATGAGGAAGTGGTCAGAGTCAACATTTGCCCCTCTGAATGTTCACACATCCAGTATGTTTTGCGAGTGCCTTGCGTCAATGTGCACATAGTTGGCGGTTCGACCGTCCGGAGATCGCCAGGTTGCTGTGTAGATTCGCTTACGAGGGAATCTTGTGCTACTTATCACCGCATTACGAGCTGTCGCAAAGTCAGCGAGTCGGAAGCCGTGCTTTCCGATCACTCCGCCAAGGGTGTTTTCCTTACCGATTTTGGCGTTGAAGTCCCCGAGCACGATTTTTACATCGTACTCCGGACAAACTCCGTAGGCGTTGTCCAGGAAGTCATAGAAGTCCTCCTTGATAGGGTCTTCAGCCTCGTCGATAGAGACGTGTGCACATATAAGACTGATTTATAAAATCTGCCTCTAATGCGGATCACAGCCAGGCGATCACTTATAGGTTGCATCCCAGTAAGTGCAATCTTTTGTGACAGCTGTAATAAATGTCGCAATTTTTCTTCCTAATCATACCGTTTCCTATCCAGCGTATTTCCTGGACCGCAGTAATATCCGCCTTGTACTGCGTGAGGATTCCTTCTAGTTTATGAGCAGCTCCGGGAGTGTACAGGGTTCTGACATTCCAGGAGCATACTCGCAAATCGTGTTCCTTTTTCGTGCGTTGTCGTCGTCGAGTATCCGTCCGTGTATCCGAAGCATCTTGCTCATTCATAACTTTTATGCTTTTTACGTGGGCGGATTGTTAGCCCGCCGCACAACCGCCATTCTGGTCGGGGTTTTTTCGCTGCATACGTTTGTTCATCACCCAGCGGTTGTTGAAGAGACTATCCAGAGGGCGCCGCGAAGAGGCCGTATGTCAACTTGACCCGGGCATTTAAGCAGGGATCGTTGCTGGCATCTCGCCAGGTTGAGAGCAATCAACAACTTTACCCTGTATGTCCGAGCCCATGCCCTCTCGACACAGATATTCTCTTATTGAAATTAGAGAAGTATAGCGTTAGAGCAAAAGCGCTAATTGGTTTCGATCATATTTAAACAAAAGACGGCAAAAAAATTAAAATCAACAGCTTCTTTTCAGACTCTGTATGTATGTATGTGTATGTATGTTGATGTTACAGTCCATGAAGGACCTAAGCCGAGCTTCTCTCAATCACCCATTTTGTGTGTGATTTCATTTTCCCATAGGTGAAAGGGACCTACAGTTTATTGCCGGTTCCGAACGGCGAATTTCGAGAAGCTTTTCATGACAATTTTACTACAGGGGGTTTTGTCAGAACCCCGCTAAGAAGAAACACCGTGAAAGTAATATTTAAAAAGTAGATGAATTTTTTAAGCTGGTACTGTTTGCCGAAGATGCCCTTCTCTTTGTTTCAGAAGGCACTGCAAACGAATAAGTTAGAAAAATAAACAGTTATTTAAATGAATTGCAACAATGGTTCGAAGTGAACAATTTGAAATTAAATATCCACAAAACAAAAGCCATGGTTTTAAATGATGAATAACATTCCGATATTTGCATAAGAGATAAAAAAATTTAAATCGCAAAAGAAATAAAATATTTGGGTGACCTGATTGACAAAAGTTAAGATTTAACCGTCATGTTGTTTTCATCTGTAAGAAAATTACAAAAAAGTGTACTTCTTTAGTAAAATTAGAAAAAGGATTTCAAGATCAACTGCTATAAATGTTTATACATAATACTATTACTTAACCACACTTTGAATATTGCTCAAGTGTCTTAGATTGACACATGTAGATGCCATTAACATGTTACCAAATTACTTAAGTGAGAATTTAACCTAAGTTAATGAAGTCTATTCATATCTACTAAGAAATGCAAATGATTTTAGATTATTAAATTATAGATATTAAAGAGCTGAAAATATGGTAATGCATAAAGGAATATCTATGTTTGATAGCTTACCAAAAAAAATAAATAATGAACGAAATATACATACATACATTTAAAACTGCCATTATATTTGTTTAAAATGGATTTTAAGATAAGACAGTATTCTTATATAGCTTTTCAGCTAAGTAAAGTGATTAATAAAAAAAAATACTTCAAAGGCAAGTCCATTGAGACTGCTCTGCATGAAGTTGAGCAGACGACCGAAAAATTCATCCATTTCCAGCACCCTAGCTATATTCTTAGAAATAGAAGGAGCTTTTAACGACGCCCATACTGAATTGATTCAAAACTCCCTCTTCACCGCAAGTGTAGAGAGTTTTGTTAACTGATAGGTCATATCCACGACCCCAACCACTGCACTCCGTTCAGGTTGTGTGTGTCAACACATCATAAGAGAATATAAAAACTCTTGAACCTGCGCGAGTCTCTAAAAAAAAACAAAACTATCCATGCTCAAAACCAGGATCATTCAGGCACAGATTGGACACACCATTATATCCAATACTGTAAACAGAGGCACACCCCAAGGAGCGATCATATCGCCTCTACTATGGCTCATGGTTATAGACAAAGCCTTGAAAGAGTTTGAGAGGATCGGAATTAAGGCAGTCGCTTATGCAGACGACGTATTTATTCTGGTATCGGGGATATTCCTTTCCGTAATTAGCGAAACCACAGATAGAGCTCTGACTAAGTTAAGCGCCTGGGCCACAGGATGTGTTCTTAGCGTAAATTCGAGTAAAACGGAACTGAAGTTGTTTAACTGTAAGTATATGATACCGACTTGCGATCTCCCTCGACTCAATAACCAGACCCTTTCTCCGCCTTTCGAGGCTAGATATCTAGGAGTTATTCCAGATGGAAGGCTCAATTGGTAGCTAAACATAGAACATCAGGTACGGAAAGCATGTGTCGCTTTCTACGCCTGTAGCAGAACTTTTGGCAAATGGTCGGGATTCCGGCCTAAAAGAGTGCTGTGGATGTACACATCCGTTTTACGCCCCATCCTCACCTACGGAGTACTTTTATGGTGGCCTGCCTTAAGCAAGGCATACAAGATTGTCAAACTAAATCGACTCCAGAGGTCGCCCGGTATTGGGGTAACAGGTGCCCTTCGGTTCAGCCCGGCCGAAGCACTCAACGTAATCCTAAACCTTCTCCCTCTTGATCTCTACATTTGATATACTGCATCTTGCAGCGCAATTAGGCTTAGAGAATCCAGGTTCTATTCATCGAAACCCTGGAGTCATAGTAAGCCGCTGTTAACTGGAGATCTGGCTACGGCTTCAACCGATTTCATGACACCCACACACAACCTAAACAAAGCTGCCCAAGTCCATTTCCCATCCAGAACGATGTGGAAAAATGGGGTGCACTTCATGAACCATAAGGTAGCGTTTTTTACCGATAACTTGAAGATGGTGTGCGAAGTCGACCCGTGTGTCCTCTCAGCGGAACTAAATATTTCCAAATCATTTCGACTTCCAGACTGGGAGGAAATGTCGAGAGAAAAAGCAACTGTTACTACCTGTTTCACTCTCGTGGTTTTAAGTATCTTTATCGATTAAGATCCATCGAAAAACCAATACAAATACTTGGGGTCTTGTTTGGTTGGAAAAAACATTTTAATATTTCCGTCTTATCAGACTTTAGCACAAGCAAAACAACTTCCTCCAGATTACAGCATTACCATAATTGATATTGGAGCTGAAGTTCAGTTACAAGACTTGTCAGACCATACTGCTTCACACATCTCAAAACTTGGAACTCTTTACCAAATGGGACTGTGGTGGCGTTTCGGAACATAGTGGATACAAACAAATATTATTAGGAGAAAATTAAGTTATATCAAGTTTCACAAATCTGAAAACTTGAAACTCTTAACCAAATGGGACTGTGGTGGCTTTTCGGAACATAGTGGATACAAACAAATATTATTAGGAGAAAATGAAGTTATATCTGACGCCAATTTATTTATATGTAGCGTCAATGAATGACTTAATGAAAGTGAAAACTAAGTTCGAAAATTAAACTGCATACAAGTACGGCTTTTCTACCGAATACGCTTGCATCAGGTGCATTGAATTAATTCTGCGTATATTCTACCCCCTAGAACAAATGAATCAAGGGAAATAAGAAAAAATATGTTCAAACCCGTTTTCGACCTGAGCTAGGTTTACATTTTTTGGTTTGAGTGAGCTAGCAAACCAAAAAATAGCTCAACTCCACCGCTTTATTAGAAGCACCGGTTGGTTCCCAGGTAGCGGAACAGGGTAACCTGATCCAGGTGGTATGACAATGGGCCGGTTTCGGCCTAAGTGTGGCTTACGCCTACCACGTCAACCTAACCTAACCTAGGTTTACATTTGGTTAAACCTTGAGAAGGCAACAGTAATGATGGCAACACTACACGCATTTTTTTCCGGAACTATCTATTTTCCGCATATATGTATGTATAACAGGAGTAGACGAAAAACTCTTAAAGATTTTGTTATTCTGCAAATGCTTTCATCCGGAATGTCTGTTAATGCCCAACAATTTGGCGAATATGGCTTTAATAAAAAAAATGTACCTATGTAAAATAATATAGCCATATGCCATATTCGGTTCATAAGATATGTATTAATGCATGGTGAATCCATAATTCAATATTTCATGGTTTTGCATATAGGTCAGCTATCAGAAGATGCCCAGGAGGCGCGTAATAAAGAAACAAAAAAACAAGATTGTCGCATTATGAACGATCCTTACGAAAACAACAAAGATCTGTATCCAAAGAGTTTTGTGAAGAAGCTATACAGTCGTCGGGAAACAATTTTTTTTATTACCCTTTATTCAACACCTGTTTTGGATTAGGGGAAGGTTGTGTACCTCGGACCGATTTTCAGAAAATGTATGTTTACTGCTCACCAGACTATTTCAACACAGAGATGAACCAGGAAAACTATAACCAATTTACTGTTCTTTTTAGAATCTTTCAAAAGGCTAGTTAGTTCTTCTCATGACCTAAATAAGTAGACACTTTGCAAGTGTACTTTGGACCACACCAAAGTGTACCATGGTCCATACATATTAAATAGCATG
The DNA here is from genome assembly GCA_951905685.1 of Eumerus sabulonum. Classification (NCBI taxonomy): domain Eukaryota; kingdom Metazoa; phylum Arthropoda; class Insecta; order Diptera; family Syrphidae; genus Eumerus; species Eumerus sabulonum. Next base: position 94,140,904 of record OX645060.1, read on the forward strand.
TTTCACCGACAACAATAGATTTAAGTTAAATTTTATTAGTTGTAAAAATAAAAGTTTTCTTTGTTAAAATATGTCTTATATGGTCCAAAACAGTTCTGTCAAGAGGCTGTGAGGCGGTAGGGTTAACAGCACAATTCCAACTTCTCTTGCAAGAAAGAGATATAAGTGAATCATGGTTGTCCATGATTAATAAAGTGCTTCAAAAATTGCACAAAACGCTGCTCATTTGAACAGCCTGACGGATTAGCGCCTCCAGTACATTCTGGTGGAGCGTCGATGAACATGTGTTGCTTGAAATGCCTCTTGGAAAAGTTAACATGGGCGGCACATGATTTCCGATAGCATTGACAGCCACAATTATGGCGATATTGATGCCACGTTCGCCTGAGGGGTCATAGTCCCAATTTGCTTCTCCCCCTTGGATGCTAAAACCTTTGGTGGAATATGCACAGTCGAATTCCCAGTTTCATCAAGATTTTAAATACTATCAGGCTCGAATTCAAAACGTATTAGGCATGCCTTTAAGTTGTCAAACAAAGCAGTGATGTTTGCCCGATTAAAGCTGGTTGATCTTGAGAGACTGGTTGCTTCAGGCCTCCTTAGCGACAAAACTGGGAGGCGTCTTAAAAAGCCGTGCATCCCGTCAACTCCAGCAGTTTGTTCTCTTACCCATGAATCTGGAACTCTTTTCTCATTAGCTGCTGCAAAACTAAATGTCAGTTTTCTTGTTGCAGATTTTGAGAGGCTATAGTGTAATTTAGCGACTGTAGTTAAATAATCAGAGGGCATGGGCTCGGACGTACAGGGTAAAGTTGTTGATCGCTCTCAACCTGGCGAGATCCCAGCAACGATCCCTGTTTAAATGCCCATGTCAAGTTGACATACGGCCTCTTCGCGGCGCCCTCTGGATAGCCTCTTCAACAACCGTTGGGGGATGAACAAACGTATGCAGCGAAAAAACCCCGACCAGAATGGCGGTTGTGCGGCGGGCTAACAATCCACCCCCGTAAAAAGCATAAAAGTTATGAATGAGCAAGATGCTTTGGATACACGGACGGATACTCGACGACGACAACGCACGAAAAAGGAACACGATTTGCGAGTATGCTCCTGGAATGTCAGAACCCTGTACACTCCCGGAGCTGCTCATAAATTAGAAAAAATTCTCACGCAGTACAAGACGGATATTACTGCGGTCGAGGAAATACGCTGGATAGGAAACGGTATGATTAGGAAGAAAAATTGCGACATTTATTACAGCTGTCACAAAAGATTGCACTTACTGGGATGCAGATTTGTCGTGGGAAAGCGGTTAAGGTCGAAGGTCATCGACTTTGAACCTATAAGTGATCGCCTGGCTGTGATCCGCATCAGAGGCAGATTTTATAAATCAGTCTTATATGTGCACACGCCTCTATCGACGAGGCTGAAGACCCTATCAAGGAGGACTTCTATGACCTCCTGCTCGGGGGCTTCAACGCCAAAATCGGTAAGGGGAACACCTTTGGCGGAGTGATCGGAAAGCACAACTTCCACGATACAACAACAGATAACGGCTTCCGACTCACGGACTTTGCGACAGCTCGTAATGCGGTGATAAGTAGCACAAGATTCCCTCGTAAGCGAATCTACACAGCAACATGGCGATCTCCGGACGGTCGAACCGCCAACTATGTGCACATTGACGCAAGGCACTCGCAAAACATCCTGGATGTGTGAACATTCAGAGGGGCAAATGTCGACTCTGATCACTTCGTCGTAGCATCAAGATTCAGAGTTCGACTGTCCAATGTCAGAAAGCTGCACCAGCCCACCGGAAGGAGGATCGACATTGGGCGCCTGAGCACACCGGAGGTTACCAGAGTATACAAGGAGCAGCTGAGCGAAGCTGAGACTCTACGGTATGCCTACGTCGAACACAAATTCCAATAATATGTGGCTGCATTGCCGCTCAGCCATTCAGGAAGTAGCCGAAACCACCTTAGGGCACCTACCACCCCCGACAAGAAACCCGTGGAATAATGGCGAGTGTGAGCAAACAAAGGCAGCAACTGACGAGGCGTACCAAAAGGCGCCGTAGAGGAAAACCAGGGCAGCGCAAGAAGAGTACCGAGCCAGAAGAAGGGAGGAATAAAAACTACTGCGACAAGAGAAAAGAATCCTCGCAAGTTCCCAGCACAAGGATATCGAGGAGTCTAGGGGTAAGCATAAAATACGAGCCTTTTACAAGAAAGCCAAAGGCCTTGCAGGAGGATTCAAAAATGGCTCCCAGGCTCTTCGAAACTGCGGGGGTGATCTTGTCACCGACCTGCAGGAAATAGTGGATGTATTTAAGCAGCATTTCCAGCAGCTGCTTAATGAGCATGACCAAGAGAGAGTGGTAGGGACCGAGGAAATTCCAACTCCTGCCGCTGAAGTAGTCCTCCCACCCAGCATCGAAAAAGTCGGCACAGCTATTCAGAAGCTGAAGAATAACAAGGCCGCAACCTCAGATGGCTTGCCATCAGAGCTCTTCAAGGCTGGCATCAGTGTTCTGGTAGGGAGCATGCACCGGATTATTTGCAGAATTTGGGAAGATGAAAGCATGCTCGACGACAGGAATACCAACTCCATTTGCCCCATCCACAAAAAGGGAGATCCTACCTCTTGCAAGAACTATAGAGGTATATCCCTGCTCAATGTCGCATACAGGATCCTGTCTAGCGTATTGTGTGAACGTCTAAAGCCATTTTGCACCGCACTAATCGGCAGCTACCAGTGCGGCTTCCGGCCTGGCAAATCGACTATAGACCAAATTTGCACACTTCGACAAATCCTGGAAGAGACCAACGAGTTTCGAATCGATACACACCATCTTTCCATCGATTTCAAAGCCGCATACGACAGCATTCATCGTGAAGGACTATTTGGTGCGATGGCCAAATTCGGGATTCCCGGAAAACTGATCCAGTTGTGTCGCGCCACGCTAAAAAATACGCGATGCACCGTGCAACTGAGTTCCAGGACTTCGGAACCGTTTGAAACATGCACCGGATTTCGGCAAGGAGATGCGCTGTCATGTGACTTCTTCAACCTGGTGTTGGAGCAGATAGTGCGACGGGCAGGCGTCAACAGGCAAGGCACTATCTTCTACAAGTCCATCCAGCTGCTAGGATACGCGGATGATATCGACATCATCGCGTGTTCTCGCCGTGGCATTGTGGAAGCATTCACGGCGATTGAAGAACAGGCGAACCGAGTTGGTCTTAAGGTCAATGAGGACAAAACGAAGTACATGCTGTCAAGCAAAAACCAATCCGTCGCTCACCACCTGGAACAAAATATAACAATTGACAGCTACAATTTCGGGGTAGTTAAGGAGTTTGTCTACTTCGGGACAAACCTAAATTCCACAAATGACACCAAAGTGGAAGTCCGGCATAGAATCGCCCTTGGCAACCGCTACTACTTCGGCTTGTCCAAACAACTTGGGTCAAAACTCCTCACTCGAAAGACCAAAGTCATGCTTTACAAAACGCTCATACTGCCAGTCTTACTGTACGGAGCCGAAAGCTGGACGATAAGCAGGACAGCGGGGCTGATTTTGGGTTCTTTCGAAAAAAAGTTATACGCCGGATATTTGGTCCTGTCTGTGAGGAAGGTGAATGGAGAAGAAGATACAACCGCGAACTCTACGAGCTGTACAAGGATGTGGATGTAGTCCGGAAGGCAAAGATCCGTCGACTACACTGGCTCGGCCACATCGAGCGCATGGACATCAACGCTCCAGCTAGGAGGTTCGTCGACTCCGAGCCTCCTGGTTCGAGACCGAACCTCCGGTATAAAGAATACAAAGACCAAGTAATCGCGGATGTAAGACATCTTGGTCTTGACAACTGGAAGCAGCGTGCCCGGGACCGTCAAGGATGGAAGGCAGCTATAGCTCAGGCTCAGATCCTCCATGGATCGCTGGCCTGATAAGTAAGTAGTAAGTAAGTAAGTTAAATAATCAGCTAATGGAGCATTCCATGGTCACGTACAGACAAATTCAACTAATTTTTTATTACAGTAAGGCGTCTAATTTTAAGTGTGTGAATGGGACACGTCATGTGCAAATTTTATTTATTACTTTACATTTGCCTTTTTTTAATGAGCAAAAATTATGTAGGTTTTTCTTGTTAATAATTGAAAAAAAAAAAGAAGGAAGTAGTCACGAACCAGATGCCTCAAGTCAACCAAGATTTTTAATTGATAACTTTGCATTCAAATTTTAGCGAATTTGTAAAGACTGGACATATCTATAGTGAGAAGGAAATGAAGAGTGACTATCAAAGTTTATGTTAAGGAGAAAAAAATCAAAAAAGCACTGTTGTTTCTTTTTAAAAAAAAAAAATGTTTTATTGTCACGTACAGACAAACGACGTCACGTGTCTGACAAACTTGAAAAGAAGTATATATATACCATTTTTTTAATAGTTGAAAACAATTTTTTCATCTGATTGACAATGAGGGCGGCACTCGACACTCTTCTTTTCCGTTGTTACGTTATTGATTTTGGAAATTCCGGGTACGGGCTTGGCGTTTTTCCATGGATGGGCATCCCTTAATTTCTTTGAAATCTCTGATGCAGAAAGATAAAGGACTCGGGTTTTGGACACCAATCGAGATGCCAATTCAGCAAAATCTTTGGCTTTTAAAAAAACTGTTGTATACATTTAATAATCGTTAACCACACACTTAAACTTGAAGATAAAATTGAAGTGTTATCTTCTACTTGATAGCTACAGTGACGGCGCAAAGAAACAACCCGTGCAAAAGAGTCCAATCATGGCTTATTGTTTTTCTGACAATGAACAGGGTTGGAATCAAAGCAAGTGGCTAAACTTTGATATTTTGACTGATTTATTATACATGGATATATAATTTTACTTTAAATGTACATTGGAATTTAAAAATCAGCTGCTTGTCAATTGGTTAAGAGTTCCACTTTTTCATGGAATGCACCTAAAGCAAGTTCCTCTTCGCTATCAAAATCTTGTCTCACTGCAATTTTTGTTCGATATTCAAAGTTACCGTTGCCAGCGGCTCTATGGTATTTGAGGTGACGGAGCAACGTTGTCTTCGAAATGTTGTGTGTTTTGGAAGCATGATACTGTGTATCATTATTTACTACATCCATTACAGCCTCCTCCAGTGAAGTTTTATTGAATGGAGCTCTTTTTACGCCTAACTTACTGCGTGGCATAGTAACAGCTGAAGTAAGAATCAAGGTGTACCTTGGATCGGTCCATAGTCCACCGAAAGACACCGAAAGTGTTGGACCAAGGTACATGATGCGCACTTTATTTGCTTTAACAATCGTAAGTATTTCTCGTTCTAATAATTCCAATTTACCTGGCCCAAATTGAAAAGTTAAGTAAGTTATTTATCTGAAAAAATTATCTGGAGACTCCTTTCGCTCGAATGTTTTTAGCAGCACGCTTCATAAAAACATATTGTTACGAAATTGAATCCCACTTGTAATAGAGTTCGTATCACTGGATTGCGATAAACTACAATTGTCCACTTTTTATTCGAATTTTCTTATTTCTCCTCAGATCAACTATCTGAGTACTTCACCAATCTTATTTACTGTTACACTTTATCTTCTTTATTTTCACACTGGTTTATCGACCGAACACACTGTAAACCGACTTGTCACGCTCTGTTCACATCAGTAAACTGAATGAATCTGAATGAATACGAGGGCGAGCGTTCGCGCTTATATAGCTCTCGGTCCACCTTCTCGAATGTTCGCCGTCGGAAGTTTCCCTACGGAAATCTCTAGAATGCTCTGACAATTAGCTTTACGCCGTTTACAGTTGACATCATTTCAACTTCCGCTTCACCAGAGCATTCGAACTTGGACAGCGAAATTCGAACTTAGACGTCGGTTCGTGTCTCCGTAACAATATTGTTGCGGAGATGCAAGCGGACCGTTAAGTTCGAAAACTCTCTGGAAGCGGGAATTGGAATGATGTCAACTTCCAATGGAATTGTCAGAGCGTTCTAGAGATTTCCTATGGGGAACTTCCAACGGCGAACGTTCGAGAGGTGGACCGAGAGCTATATAAGCGCGAACACTCGCCCTTGACATTCATTCAGTTTCATTCAGTTTGTGGTATAAAACAGCGTGTGACAAATCAGTGTGATCAACCAGGTGAAAAGAAAAGCTTTCAATAAAGGTTTGTGTATTGTGTAATAAAGTTTAAAGTGGATAGTATTGGATAATAAAGTTTAAAGTGGATAGTATTGGATAATAAAGAAAAGTGGTGAAGCTACACAGATAATTGATCTGTGGTGAAAGAATTAAAAGTGTGTGTGTTTCAATTTAAATAAAAAGGACAATTGTAGTTTATCGCAATCCAGTGGTGCGAACCCTATTTGGTGTGGGGATCAAATAAATTCGTAACATTTGGTGTCAGAAGTGGGATTGCGAGTAAACGAGTGAAACTTTATTTGAGTTGTGAAGTGAATTATTGCAAAAGTGAAAAAATGGTAAAATTGGAAAAGTTGACAATTGAACAACTGAAAAGAGAGCTGGATGCTCGAGAACTATCCACAGTGGGAAGTAAAGCCAACCTGGTGGAGAGACTGCGATCGGCGTTGCAGGAAGAAGGTTTTGACTGGGAGAGTTACGAATTCGGGGTGGAGAAGCCGTCGACATCTACTGAGCCAGCGTTCGATATGCAGCAAATTCTCGCAGCTATGAATGCTATGAGTGCTTCCATATCCCAGAAACTGGATCGGAAGTTGGAGGAAAATTCCAGTTCCATAAGCCAGAGACTAGAAGCAACCATACATCAAAAGCTAGAGGAAAATTCCGTTGCCGTAAGTAGGAAGTTGGAGGAAAATTCCACTTCCCTGAATCAGAAGCTGGAAGAGATGCTAGAGAACAATCGAGAAAGCTTGAGAGACATCCAGCAAGCAGTCAACGATCGGTTCCAGGGCGTCGAAGAGAGAATCGATACACTGGATAAGAAGGTTCTGGAACTCGAAAAAACTATCCAGAACGTTCAGCATCATGGAAGCGTCGTACCGGCTGCAGCATCGAAATTCACAGCTCCCAACTTCGACGGCACGAGCGCTTTCAACATCTTTAAGCACCAGTTCGAGACAATAGCGGAACGGAATCAATGGGGAGAGGAAGATCGTGTGGCTGCCCTAGTAATTTCCCTTAAAGGTGAAGCAGCTGACGTTCTACAGACCATCCCGGAGACCCAGAGAAGGAACTACACAGCCATATGGGATGCTCTTCATCGAAGATACGGCAGTGAGCACATGCAAGAAATGCACAAGCTGGAGCTTAAAGGGCGCAAGTAGCGTGGAAACGAGACCATCCAACAGTACGCTGCTGACATCGAGAGGCTATCCCATCTTGCCTACGCGGATGTTCCAGTTGATGTGGTGGAGAAACTGAAAACGGATTCTTTCATCCAAGGGCTGAGGGACCCCGATACGCAACGAAGCTTGATTCTCCTGCCGAAGACGTCTTTCAAGGAGACGGTTGCCAGCGCTCTCGCATGTGAAACATCGCTCTTGATATGCCGACCATCCATCAAATTACGGCGCATATCTCAAGACAAGGATAGTTCCAGAACAACAACGGCGAGTAGGAGTGGTTCATTCCCGGGTAGATGCTACATCTGCGACCAGCAGGGGCACATTGCGAGGAACTGCCGTCTGCGGAGAAAGCGTTCTTCCAGCAAATTGTGGCGTGGTTCCAGAGAAACAACGGTGAGTAGGAGCTGCCCATTCCCAGGTAGATGCTACATCTGCAACGAGCAGGGGCACATGGCGAGAAATTGTCATCTGAGAAGAAGGCGTTCGAGGTTTGATTCGCGAAAAGGAGAACAAGCGAGAGCACGCGAATACCGGAAGGGAAGCAGCCATAGGAATGCGGATGCATTAACGAGCCGAGCTCGCGGCGTTGAATGCAAGCATTGTTCACGTGCGGAAACCAAAGAAGAGGTCACCGATATCCGTCGTTTCCATGTGCTGCCAGAAGATGTTTGGAGTGCCGAGAAGGTTGGAAGAAAGCAGCGAGAGGATGCCGATCTGGCAGTCATCATTGACTACCAAGAACGAGGTTTTCGACCAAGTTGGCAGCAAGTATCCAGTGAAAGCCCAATCGTGAAAGCTTACTGGGCTCAATGGCAGAGTTTGAAGCTGAAGAACGGTTGCCTCTACCGCAGTTGGGAAAGTGAGGACGGGAACATTGTAAACGATCTGCTGGTAATTCCAAAAGGACAAATCGACGAGGTCATCCGAGAATACCACGAGGGACCAAGCGGGGGTCATCTTGGTGTTAACAAGACTGTAGGAAAGATCAAGAGACGTTTCTACTGGGTAGGATGCCATGAGTCGGTTACGCGTTTCATTCGCAGGTGTGAACAGTGTGCGAAGGCAAAGGGTCCAGTTAGGAAAACTCGAGGAAATATGCAGCAGTACAATGTTGGAGCACCGTTCGAACGTATCGCAATGGACATTGCAGGTCCATTCCCAACGAGCAACGCTGGAAACAAGTACGCGCTAGTGGTGATCGATTACTTCAGCAAGTGGCCTGAGGTGTTTTGCATCCCGAACCAGGAAGCCAAAACCATTTCGGATGCATTCGTGAATAACTGGGTTTCGCGTTATGGAGTACCAATGGAACTGCACTCAGACCAAGGGAGAAACTTCGAGTCGTCGGTGTTCAAAGAACTCTGTGACATGCTAGGTATCAGAAAGACGCGGACAACACCATTACACCCACAATCTGATGGCATGGTCGAAAGGTTCAACCGGACGATGGAGGAGTACCTGAGAAAAGTCGTCGTCGGAGATCAGAAGGACTGGGATGAACATCTTCCCCTTTTCTTAATGGCATACCGTTCGGCACAGCACAATTCAACGGCAACAACACCCGCCGAAGCCATTTTTGGAACTGATCTCCGACTTCCATCGGACTTGAAGTTCGGCGTGGTACTACCGACAACTAGCGGCAGGGAAGACTTCGTAACCGAAAAGAAAGAACAGCTGAACTCTATCCATCAGTTCATCCGGGAGCGACTGAACTTGGTCAGCGATAAAATGAAGGCGCGATACGACTTGAGGGCGAATACTTCTGGATTCGAGACCGGACAATTGGTATTGCTGTACAACCCACAACGGAAAAAAGGCTTGTGCCCCAAATTGCAATCAGCCTGGGACGGACCATATGAGGTCATCAAGAAACTCAATGACGTGGTATACCGGATACAGCAGATGGGAAACAGACGGGCGAAGTATAAAATTGTCCACGTAGAGAGGTTAGCACCATATTACGGAGAAGGGTCCAATCGCTTGTTCGAGGACGAACAAGTTTAGGAGGAGGGCAGTGTTGCGGAGATGCAAGCGGACCGTTAAGTTCGAAAACTCTCTGGAAGCGGGAATTGGAATGATGTCAACTTCCAATGGAATTGTCAGAGCGTTCTAGAGATTTCCTATGGGGAACTTCCAACGGCGAACGTTCGAGAGGTGGACCGAGAGCTATATAAGCGCGAACACTCGCCCTTGACATTCATTCAGTTTCATTCAGTTTGTGGTATAAAACAGCGTGTGACAAATCAGTGTGATCAACCAGGTGAAAAGAAAAGCTTTCAATAAAGGTTTGTGTATTGTGTAATAAAGTTTAAAGTGGATAGTATTGGATAATAAAGTTTAAAGTGGATAGTATTGGATAATAAAGAAAAGTGGTGAAGCTACACAGATAATTGATCTGTGGTGAAAGAATTAAAAGTGTGTGTGTTTCAATTTAAATAAAAAGGACAATTGTAGTTTATCGCAATCCAGTGGTGCGAACCCTATTTGGTGTGGGGATCAAATAAATTCGTAACAATATTGTTACGAATTATTCAATCCCCACACCAAATAGGGTTCGCACCACTGGATTGCGATAAACTACAATTGTCCCTTTTATCATAATAAAAACACACACACTTATATTTCTGTTACCACAGATCAATTATCTGTGCAGCTTCACCGCTTTTCTTTATTATCCATTACTATCCACTTTATTACACAAACAAACCTTGGTTGAGAGCTTTTATTTTCACACTATTTGATCACACTGACTTGTCACACGCTTTTCAATACCACAAACTGAATGTCTGTCAAGGGCGAGTGTTCGCGCTTATATAGCTCTCGGTCCACCGTCTCGAATGTTCGCCGTTTCAAGTTCCCCTTCGGAAATCTCTAGAACGCTCTGACAATTCCATTGGAAGTTGACATCATTCCAATCCCCGCTTCCAGAGAGTTTTCGAATTACGACAGCGAAATTCGAACTTAACCGTCGGTTTGCATCTCCGCAACACTGCCCTCCTCCTAAACTTGTTCGTCCTCGAACAAGCGATTGGATCCTTCTCCGTAATATGGTGCTAACCTCTCTACGTGGACAATTTTATACTTCGCCCGTCTGTTTCCCATCTGCTGTATCCGGTATACCACGTCATTGAGTTTCTTGATGACCTCATATGGTCCGTCCCAGGCTGATTGCAATTTGGGGCACAAGCCTTTTTTCCGTTGTGGGTTGTACAGCAATACCAATTGTCCGGTCTCGAATCCAGAAGTATTCGCCCCAAGTCGTATCGCGCCTTCATTTTATCGCTAACCAAGTTCAGTCGCTCCCGAATGAACTGATGGATAGAGTTCAGCTGTTCTTTCTTTTCGGTTACGAAGTCTTCCCTGCCGCTAGTTGTCGGTAGTACCACGCCGAACTTCAAGTCCGATGGAAGTCGGAGATCAGTTCCAAAAATGGCTTCGGCGGGTGTTGTTGCCGTTGAATTGTGCTGTGCCGAACGGTATGCCATTAAGAAAAGGGGAAGATGTTCATCCCATTCCTTCTGATCTCCGACGACGACTTTTCTCAGGTATTCCTCCATCGTCCGGTTGAACCTTTCGACCATGCCAACAGATTGTGGATGTAATGGTGTTGTCCGCGTCTTTCTGATACCTAGCATGTCGCAGAGTTCTTTGAACACCGTCGACTCGAAGTTCCTTCCTTGGTCTGAGTGCAGTTCCAGCGGTACTCCATATCGCGCAACCCAGTTGTTCACAAATGCATCCGAAATGGTTTTGGCTTCCTGGTTCGGGATGCAAAACACCTCAGGCCACTTGCTGAAATAATCGATCACCACCAGCGCGTACTTGTTTCCAGCGTTGCTCGTTGGGAATGGGCCTGCGATGTCCATTGCGATACGTTCGAACGGTGCTCCAACATTGTACTGCTGCATATTTCCTCGAGTTTTCCTTACTGGACCCTTTGCCTTCGCACACTGTTCACACCTGCGAATGAAACGCGTAACCGACTCATGGCATCCTACCCAGTAGAAACATCTCTTGATCTTTTCTACAGTCTTGTTAACAGCAAGATGGCCCCCGCTTGGTCCCTCGTGGTATTCTCGGATGACCTCTTCTATTTGTCCTTTTGGAATTACCAGCAGATCGTTTACAATGTTCCCGTCCTCACTTTCCCAACTGCGGTAGAGGCAACCGTTCTTCAGCTTCAAACTCTGCCACTGAGCCCAGTAAGCTTTCACGAGTGGGCTTTCGCTGGATATTTGCTGCCAAGTTGGTCGAAAACCTCGTTCTTGGTAGTCAATGATGACTGCCAGATCGGCATCTTCTTGCTGCTTTCTTCCAAACTTCTCGGCACTCCAAGCATCTTCTGGCAGCACATGGAAACGACGGATATCGGTGACCTCTTCTTTGGTTTCCGCACGTGAACAATGCTTGCATTCAACGCTGCGAGTTAGGCTCGTTAATGCATCCGCATTTCTATGGCTGCTTCCCATCCGGTATTCGCGTGCTCTCGCTTGTTCTCCTTTTCGCGAATCAAACCTCGAACGCCTTCTTCTCAGATGACAATTTCTCGCCATGTGGCCCTGCTCGTTGCAGATGTAGCATCTACCTGGGAACGGGCAGCTCCTACTCACCGTTGTTTCTCTGGAACTACGCCACAATTTGCTGGAAAAACGCTTTCTCCGCAGACGGCAGTTTCTCGCAATGTGCCCCTGCTGGTCGCAGATGTAGCATCTACCCGGGAATGAACCACTCCTACTCGCCGTTGTTGTTCTGGAACTATCCTGGTCTTGAGATATGCGCCGTAATTTGATGGAAGGTCGGCATATCAAGAGCGATGTTTCACATGCGAGAGCGCTGACAACTGTCTCCTTGAAAGGTGTCTTCGGAAGGAGAATCAAACTTCGCTGCGTATCGGGGTCCCTTAGCCCTTGGATGAAAGAGTCCGCTTTTAGTTTCTCCACCACATCAACTGGGACATCTGCGTAGGCAAGGTGGGATAGCCTGTCGATGTCGGCAGCATACTGTTGGATGGTCTCGTTTCCACGCTGCTTGCGTCCTTTAAGTTCCAGCTTGTGCATCTCCTGCATGTGCTCACTGCCGTATCTTCGGCGAAGAGCTTCCCATATGGCTGTGTAGTTCCTTCTCTGGGTCTCCGGGATGGTCTGTAGAACACCAGCTGCTTCGCCTTTAAGCGAAATTACTAGAGCGGCCACACGATCTTCTTCTCCCCATTGATTCCGTTCCGCTGTTGTCTCAAACTGGAGCTTAAAGATATTAAATGCGCTCGTGCCGTCAAAGTTGGGAGCTGTGAATTTCGATGCCGCAGTCGGAACAACGATTCCTTGATGTTGAACGTTCTGGACAGTTTTCTCCAGTTCCAGAACCTTCTCGTCGAACCGCGATTCCAGTGTCTCGATTATCTTTTCCTGATTATTTTCGAGATCTAGGACCTTCTTGTCGAACCTTGACTCCAGTGACTCGATCCTCTTTTCTTGATTATTCTCGAGATCTAGAACCTTCTTGTCAAATCTCGATTCTAGTGTCTCGATTCTCTCTTCGACGTCCTGGAATCGATCGTTGACTGTCTGCTGGATGTTTCTTAGGCTTTCTCGATTGTTCTCTAGTATCCCTTCTAACGTCTCCAGCTTCTGGCCCAAGAAAATGGAATTTTCCTTCAGTTTCTGACTCAGAGAAGTACTTACGGCAACGGAATTTTCCTCCAGCTTCTGATCTAATTTCTGGGATATGGAAGCACTCATAGCATTCATAGCTGCGAGAATTTGCTGCATATCGAATGCTGGTTCACTGGATGTCGACGGCTTCTCCACCCCGAACTCGTGATTCTCCCAGTCGAAACCTTCTTCCTGCAACGCTGATCGCAGTCTCTCCACCAGGTTGGCTTTACTTCCCACTGTGGATAATTCCCGAGATAGATCCGATAGATTCCAGACCGTCGAAGAGAGAATCGAGACACTAGAATCAAGGTTCGACAAGAAGGTTCTAGATCTCGAAAATAACCAGGAAAATGGAATCGAGACACTGGATAAGAAGGTTCTGGAACTCGAGAAAACTATCTAGAACGTTCACCATCAAGGAAACGCCGTACCGGCTGCAGCATCGAAATTCACAGCCCCCAACTTTGACGGCCCGAGTGCATTTAACATCTTTAAGCTCCAATTCGAGACAACAGCGGAGCGGAATCAATGGGGAGAAGAAGATCGTGTGGCCGCTCTAGTAATTTCACTTAAAGGCAAGGCAGCTGGTGTTTTACAGACCATCCCGGAGACCCAGAGAAGGAACTACACAGCCATATGGGATGCTCTCCATCGAAGATACGGCAGTGAGCACATGCAGGAGAAGCACAAGCTGGAACTCAAAGACGCAAGCAGCATGGAAACGAGACCATCCAGCAGGACGCTGCCGACATCGAGAGGCTGTCTCATCTAGCCTACGCGGATGTTCCAGTTGATGTGGTGGAGAAACTTAAAACGGATTCTTTCATCCAAGGGCTAAGGGACCCCGATACGCAACGAAGTTTGATTCTCCTGCCGAAGACATCTTTCAAGGAGACAGTTGCCAGCGCTCTCGCATGTGAAACATCGCTCTTGATATGCCGACCTTCCATCAAGTTACGGCGCATATCTCAAGACCAGGATTGTTCCAGAACAACATCGGCGAGTAGGAGTGGTTCATTCCCGGGTAGATGCTACATCTGCGACCAACAGGGGCACATTGCGAGGAACTGCCGTCTGCGAAGGAAGCGTTCGAGGTCTATTTCGCCGAAAAGAGACCAAGGGAGTGAACGTGACCGTGGAGGTGCAAAAGGTGCACCTAACAATCCGTTAAACTAAAACGAGTCGGTGCAGAGGGGCATGCGCTGGCTCCCACATTGGAGTGCCCCAGCATCCTCGTATCCCGAATCTGTAGGGGTGCAACCAGCCTAGTCATCGAGGGAACGATGGACGGGCGACGATATCTGCTGACGTTGGACACGGGCGCAACTCATTCAGTCATCCGAAGCGGATTGGTTTCTGACACCGAACCTTTTTCCGAGGTAAGGCTTCGTACAGTAACTGGTGAGAAGGCGGAAGTTAAGGGAAAGGTCCAGAAATGAGATACGATGGGGACCATCGAGTTTCAGCATGATTTCATCGTTGCGGACATCACTGATGATATCATAATCGGCGTCGACTTCATGATTAGGCATGGCTTCACATTGGACCTCAACCAAAAAGTGATGAAGTATGGCAACTTGGAGCTCCCATTAACAATAGATAATGGACAGAGAAACAAAGTCAGGCGAATAGTCGTGCAAGCGCGCCAAACAGTTCCCCCGAATGCAGAAGCTGTGGTTTGGGCAAAGATAGAAGAGGATGCGGGGACAAGCCGAATGTGGGTGGTCGAACCCGACAAACGAAATGGACCCAGCGATATCATTGTTGGAAGGGCTCTCGTGGAACTCCGACAAGACCAATTGGTTCCAGTACGAGTCCTGAATCCTGCCAGTACACCTAGGACAATACACAAGGGAACAACGATCGCTCAATGCCAAGAAGCTGCCGCCGTTATGAACTGCGAAGATAAGAAACACCGGGAAATCCAGAAAAACAAACCGTTCTTGAAAACATTGGCCAGAGAGTGGACGCAACATCTAGTGGAGAAGCAAAAAAGTAAAGCACTCTCCCTGCTTCGTAAATATTGGACAGTTTTTGCAGATGGTAAGAACTGTGGAAGGACATCAATTGTGAAGCACAGAATAGACACAGGGGACTCTAGACCGATCCGGCAACCACCGAGGAGGGTACCTTTGGCGAAAGAAGGAGAGGTGATCAAACTAATCGACGAGATGGAAAAGGAGGGCGTGATTGAACCATCAAGCCCATGGAGTTCGCCAGTAGTGCTTGTTAAGAAGAAGGATGGAAGCACCCGATTCTGCGTGGACTATAGGAAGCTGAACGACGTAACGGAGAAGGACAGCTATCCTTTACCGAGAATCGACGACACCTTGGACACACCATCTGGTGCAAAGCGGTTCTCGACGCTGGACTTGCAAAGTGGATACTGGCAAATAGAGCTTGACCAGCAAGACAAGGAAAAGACCGCGTTCACTGCCGGGGGAGAGTTGTGGCAATTCTCTGTGATGCCCTTCGGTCTTTGCAATGCGCCAGCCACCTTCGAAAGACTTATGAACCGGGTACTAAGAAGACTTCACTGGAGGACATGCCTTGTCTATCTGGATGACATAATTGTCATGAGCAAGGATTTCGGCGATCACCTTAAGAAGCTTGGAGAGGTACCGGAACGTATTCAAGCAGCCGGATTGAAACTGAGCCCGAAGAAATATTCGCTCTTCCAGAACGAGGTGAGGTACTTGGGACATGTGTTGACCGCAGAAGGAGTCCATACAGATGAGGAGAAAATCTCAGCGGTTAAGGAATGGCCGCGGCAGAAGAATCTTCATGAGTTAAGGTCATTCCTGGGACTTTGCATATATTACAGGCGATTCATCCCAGGATTTGCAAACGTTGCCAGCAGTTTGCAAGAGCTCACCAAAAAGAATAGGCCATTCAAGTGGGAGAAGCCGCAGGAGGAAGCGTTCATTCACCTGAAGGAACTGCTCTGCAGTGCGCAGATTCTTGCATATCCTGTCCCGGGAGAAAAGTTTATTTTGGACACCGACGCGAGCGGACATGGACGGACCACGCAGCGTTGAGGTGGTTGCTGCAGTTCAAAAACCCGGAAGGCCAGCTTGCTAGATGGATAGAGAGAATCCAGAGTTACGACTTCAGTATCGAACACCGGAAGGGAAGCAGTCATGGAAATGCGGATGCATTATCGAGGCGACCTTGCGATGTTGAATGCAAACATTGTTCGCGAGCCGAAACCAAGGAACAGGTCACCGACATCCGTCGTTTCCATGTGCTGCCAGAAGATTCCTGGACTGTCGAAAAGGTCGGAAGGAAGCAGCGAGAAGATGCCGATCTGGCAGTCATCATCGACTACCAAGAACGAGGTTTTCGACCAAGTTGGCAGCAAGTATCCAGTGAAAGCCCAATCGTGAAAGCTTACTGGGCTCAATGGCAGAGTTTGAAGCTGAAGAACGGTTGCCTCTACCGCAGTTGGGAAAGTGAGAACGGGAACATTGTAAACGATCTGCTGATAATTCCAAAAGGGCAAATCGACGAGGTCATCCGAGAATACCACGAGGGACAAAGCGGGGGTCATCTTGGTGTTAACAAGACTGTAGAAAAGATCAAGAGACGTTTCTACTGGGTAGGATGTCATGAGTCGGTTACGCGTTCCATTCGCAGGTGTGAACATTGTGCGAAGGCAAAGGGTCCAGTAAGGAAAACTCGAGGAAATATGCAGCAGTACAATGTTGGAGCACCGTTCGAACGTATCGCAATGGACATCGCAGGCCCATTCCCAACGAGCAACGCTGGAAACAAATACGCGCTGGTGGTGATCGATTACTTCAGCAAGTGGCCTGAGGTGTTTTGCATCCCGAACCAGGAAGCCAAAACCATTTCGGATGCATTCGTGAATAACTGGGTTACGCGTTATGGAGTACCAATGGAACTGCACTCAGACCAAGGAAGGAACTTCGAGTCGTCGGTGTTCAAAGAACTCTGCGACATGCTGGGTATCTGAAAGACACGGACAACACCATTACACCCACAATCTGATGGCATGGTCGAAAGGTTCAACCGGACGGTGGAGGAATACTTGAGAAAAGTCGTCGTCGGAGATCAGAAGGACTGGGATTAACATCTTCCCTTTTTCTTAATGGCATACGGTTCGGCACAGCACAATTCAACGGCAACAACACCCGCCGAAGCCATTTTTGGAACTGATCTCCGACTTCCATCGGACCTGAAGTTCGGCGCGGTACTACCGACAGCTAGCGGCAGGGAGGACTTCGTAACCGAAAAGAAGGAACAGCTGAACTCCATCCATCAGTTCATCCGGGAGCGACTGAACTTGGTCAGCGATAAAATGAAGGCGAGATACGATTTGAGGGCGAATACTTCTGGATTTGAGACAGGACAATTGGTATTGCTGTACAACCCACAACGAAAAAAAGGCTTGTGCCCCAAATTGCGATCAGCCTGGGACGGACCATATGAGGTCATCAAGAAACTCAATGACGTGGTATACCGGATACAGCAGATGGGAAACAGACGGGCGAAGTATAAGATTGTCCACGTAGAGAGGTTAGCGCCATATTACGGAGGTGGTACTTGTTCGAGGACGAACAAGTTTAGAAGGAGGACAGTGTTGCGGGGATACAAACCGACGGTTGAGTTCGAATTTCGCTGTCGAAGTTCGAAAGCTCTCTGGAAGCGGGGATTGGAATGATGTCAACTTCCAATGGCGTAATGCTAATTGTCAGAGCATTCTAGAGATTTCCGAAGGGGAACTTCCAACGGCGAACATTCGAGAAGGTGCACCGAGAGCTATATAAGCGCGAACACCCGCCCTCGACATACATTCAGTTTGTGGTATCGATTAGCGTGTGACAAGTCGGTGTGATCAAACAGTGTGAAAATAAAAGCTCTCAATAAAGGTTTGTTTGTGTGATAAACTTTAAAGTGGATAGTATTGGATAATAAATAAAAGGGGTGAAGCTACACAGATAATTGATCTGTGGTGAAAGAAAGAAAAGTGAGTGTGTTTTTTTAATTCGGATAAAAAGGACAATTGTAGTTTATCGCAATCCAGTGGTGCGAACCCTATTCGGTGTGTTGTTACGAAATTTAATCTCACACCGAATAGGGTTCGTATCACTGGATTGCGATAAACTACAGTTGTCTACGTTTTATCGACATTAAAACACACACTTTCCTTATTTCTCCTCTCATCAACTATCTGAGTACTTCACCAATTTTACTTATTGTTACACTTTATTGTCAAGATGATGACCCCCACTTGGCCCCTCGTGGTATTCTCGAAAGACCTCTTCGATTTGTCCCTTTAGAATTACCAGCAGATCGTTTACAATGTTCCCGTCCTCACTTACTCAACTGCGGTAGAGGTAACCGTTCTTCAGCTTCAAACATAGCCATTGAGCCCAGTAAGATTTAACGATTGGGCTTTCACTGGATATCTGCTGCCTAGTTGATCGAAAACCTCGTTCTTGGTAGTCGATGGTAGTCCTCTACAGTATGGTTTTAGATCAGGGTTTTCTTCAGAAGATGCTTTGTTGGACTTCCGCTTCTTTATACAAAAGGGCTTAGATAACAAAAAATGCTGTGGTGCACTCTTTGTTGATATAACCAAAGCTTTCTATATGGTAAATCATAATTTGCTGTTAAAAAAGCTGTTCAACGCAGGATTTCGTGGCTGTATTCACAACTGGTTCGCATCTTATTTAAGCAATCGAGGTCAGGAGGTAAAAGTCAATAACGTTCTTAGCGACTCGAAAATTATTTACTTGGGGGTACCACAAGGCTCTGTACTCGGTCCGATCCTATTCTTAATTTATATTAATTCACTGTTTGAGCAACCTTTCATCGGGAATGTAAAGGCTTTCGCGGATGATCTTGCCATTGGATACAACGCTGTTAGTCCGTTAAACATAGTTTCTGATATTAAATATGACGTCCATATACTAAGGTCGTGGTTTGCAGAACATAGACTTATTGCAAGCAATAAAACTAATGCTTGAAGCTATTTTTCACTCATCTGGCTGCTTGAGATTCAATTCGATTTAATTTAACCCTAATGTATCTTGTTCGGAAAATTGTTTTAAAATTGAAAATGTAAAATCTTTCAGGTACTTAGGAGTTACAATAGATCAACAATTTAAATGGACCGAGCATATTTTGAATCTCAAGAAATTCTTTGTGTCAACTATTCGTTGCATGTACAAACTACGAACATTTTGTTCCAACGGTTTTTTAAAAACCGTATACCATGGTCTATTTCATTCGAGGCTAGAATATGGTATTTGCTGTTGGGGTGGTGCTTACCGCAACAAACTTCAACAATTAGTTATCCTTCAAAAAAGTGCTTTGAGAAAAGTTTGCAATTCTACCCGGTTGGCTCATTCAATGGAGCTATTTCGCAAATTAAAGATTTTACCAGTTCGTCACTTATTTTACTACAAAGTCTTAAAAATCTTTTTTATACGTAGTGGCTACATGCAAAGCCCTATTGTCGGACCTTATAATCTAAGACAAAATACCGGTAATTACTTACCTTTTCGAACAACTCTTTATAGAAACTCGTATTCTATCGTAGCCCACAAGTTGTTTTATAAACTACCAGAAGGAATACGAAACATTAGGAATCCATCCCTATTTTTGAAAAGTATAAAGTCTTGGCTCCTTACTTACGACATAAATAACATCGAAATTCTGTTGCACTATATAGTCTGATTTATACTTGTTACCGTATAGTTGTTGTCTACTTGATTTATGCTACATTTCTTATTGAGTATGCTTATCTTGAATTTTTTATACTTTTTATGCTCCTATGGTTCACCCCACCATATATTTAATTAAATAAAATGTGGCATTATCTTTATTTCCTATGTTAATATTAATGCCACTAACTGTTCTCATAAAGGTAATTTTAGTTCTTGAAATATTGTATAGACATAAGTTGAATGAATTATGTTAATGGGAATAATGAATAAATACAATACAATACAATACTGCCAGATCGGCATCTTCTCGCTGCTTTCTTCTGACGTTCTCGCCAGTCCAGGCATCTTCTGGCAGCACATGGAAACGACGGACATCGGTGACCTGCTCCTTGGTTTCGGCTCGTGAGCAATGTTTGCATTCAACATCGCAAGGTCGCCTCATTAATGCATCCGCATTTCTATGACTGCTACCCTTCCGGAATTCGCGTGCTCTCGCTTGATCTCCTTTTGGCGAATCAGACCTCGGACGCCTTGTTCCCAGACGGCAATTTCTCGCCATGTGCCCCTGCTGGTTACAGACGTAGCATCTACCTGGGAACGGGCAGTTTCTACTCACCGTTGTTGCTCTGGAACTACGCCGCAATTTGCTGGAGGGACGTTTTTTTAGCAGATGGCAGTTACTCGCAATGTGACCTTGCTGGTCACAGATGTAGCATCTACCCGGGACCGAACCACTCTTACTCGCCGTTGTTGTTCTGGTCTTCAGATATGCGCCGTAATTTGATGGAGGGTCGGCATATCAAGAGCGATGTTTCACATGCGAGAGCGCTGGCAACTGCCTCCTTGAAAAATGTCTTCGGCAGGAGAATCAGGCTTCGTTTGGTATCGGGGTCCTTTAGCCTTTGGATGAAAGAGTCCGCTTATGCACCACATCAACTGGAATATCCGCGTATTCCCATACCGAATAGGGTTCGTATCACTGGATTGCGATAAACTACAATTGTCTACGTTTTATTCAAATTAAAACACACACTTTTCTTATTTCTCCTCAGATCAACTATCTGAGTACTTCACCACTTTTATTTATTGTTACACTTTATTACACACGCAAATCCTTACCCAAAAGCTTTTATTTTCACACTGGTGAAAATAAGAAATAAATAAAAAATAAAAATAAAAAAAAAACTTGTCATACGCTATTCACTTCCGTAATCTGAATGAATGCCGAGGGCGAGCGTTCGCGATTATACAGCTCCCGGTCCACTTCTCGAATGTTCGCCATCGGAAGTTCCGCTACGGAAATCTCTAGAATGCTCTGAGAATTAGAATTACGCCGTTGCCAGTTGACATCATTTCAACTTCCGCTTCACCAGAGCATTCAAACTTCTCCAGCGAAATTCGAGCTTAACTGTCGGTTTGTGTCTCCGCAACAATATAAAATATTACTTTTGGCTTCAAAAAATACTCGGAGCAAATTACTTACGAGATCGACGGGTCGCACGTTAAATTGTCGACTGAGCGAACTTGTTGCGACATGACACGTAAACTGTACTTTTGTCGCAAGAATATAAATGTGGGATTTAGTTCTTTCTTCTTAGAACGCGAAAAAATATGTAAAAAAAGAAACTGATTCAAATTGTTTTATTCTAATAACAAAAAATAATCAATTAAATTCATTAAGACACATGGAAATAAAAGAAATAAAAAAAAAAAAAAAACGTCGCAGCAAATCTTAACAGCAAATTCGTGTCCGTCACCTATCGTAGCAGCGTTGCGGGTGAGTTGATCTCTTTCTTACATACATACGATGTCCAGTCAGTGCCGCTGTATAAAAAAACTAAACTTGTCAACCCTACATCCGGCAAACCTGGAATTCGCCAGACTCAGGCGTATCATCATCTGTTGAAAATGCGTCATCTTTGAAGTCATCGTCTTCTCCGTCTGGCCGTGGCTTCATTGAATCTGCTGAGGCGGTGGTGAAGTTAGGTCCCTCATGCTCACCGACTTTAACCACATCGTAGCGATCATTGCGTCTGATTCTTGTTACACGATAAGGTCCAAGGTAATTGATGCGAAGCTTTAGTCCAACCCCAAACTGCATTCGCCGGATGGCTACCAACTGGTTCACAGAATATTTCCTCGCGGGCTTCCTGTCACGATTGTAAGTTTTTCTGTTTTCCTCCAAAATTTTTGCTATTTCCTCACTTGCTTCGCGGCGCATGATGCATCGATTTTCATTAAAGTCGTCTAAAATTGCCTCGTCGATTACTCTTGCCAACTCTATGTCGATCGGGTTCCTCATATTGACACCAAACATTAGCTCGAAGGGTGTTTTGCTTGTACTTCTGGAGGCAGATGAATTGATAATTTTTTGCCGTCTAGGGACATGCTGATACCATTTCAAAGGGTTGTTCATTGTCATCTTTGTAAGTACATTCACGATTGTTCTGTTAAGTCGTTCGACCTGTCCGTTGCCCCGCGGCGTTCCAGTTGTTATACAAATGTGGCTAATGCTATTGTTTTGGCAGTAGTCTCGGAATGCATTGGAGGTAAATGCAGCGCCTCTGTCAGTTATGATGCGATATGGATTGCCAAAGACTTCAGACTGCTTTTCCAATTTCTTAATAACTTCGTCACCGGTCGTTGATTTAACCGGATAGATGAAGGCAAACTTCGAAAATGCATCCGTAATAACGAGGAGATACTTATACTCTTTGCTGGTTGATAGCAGCGGGCCTAAATGGTCCATATGGTAGGTATGGAGTGGAACATCGGATTTCTGTATAGGGTTCAACAGTCCTTCCTGCTTTCCTTGTTTTTTTGCAGATAGAATACAAGTTACGCAATTGGATAAGACTCCTTCGACCTTCTGCTTCAGCTTAGGGAAAAAATAATCCTGAAGTACAATCGTTTCAACCCGTTTGGCCCCTACGTGACCCTGCTCATGAACATCTCGAATTCTTTGTCGTTGCATTCCATTCGGAACTACGAGAAGATGAGCTCCATCGCAGAACTTATAAAGAAGACCTCCTCGTATTTCATAATCCTCGTACTGCTTCTCTTTCAAAATTGCGGCGACCAACTTACAAAACTCGTCCGTCTGCTGGCATTCCTTGATATGATGTAGAATGCTATCCTCAATTGCCATGATGGTTGGATACTGACTCAAAGCATCTACATGCCGCATGGCGGAGCTTGAGCGATGCACCACCTTACAGTCGAATTCTTGCAACATGATGGCCCAGCCTGAGACTCTTGGACATAAATCCCTTTTTTTTCATGGTTGCTTGAAAGGCCTTGCAGTCTGTATGGCTAAAACTTCCTATTCATAGCTGGTATAATTCTGTTCAGGGGCAGTGGCTTTAAAGCTTAAATAAAATACTGGATGGAAGTCGTCGCAATGTTTTTGGAGCAGGACGCCTCCGTATCCGACTCTGCTAGCATCCGTGTGAAGTATTGTTCCTAAATTCGGATCGAATAATTTCAAAACTGGCTGACTGCAAAGTGCATCTTTAAGGCACCAAAATACGTCTTGTTCTCGGTCGCCAAAAGCAAAGTGTCTATCTTTTTTGAGAAGATCTGAAAGCGGCTTTGCTATTGTCGCGTAACCTGGCAAAAATTTTCGGAAGAAACCCGTTAAGCCCAAGAAACTTTGCACTTGTTTCGCATTTTTCAGTTGCGGGAACCCTCTTACGGCGGAGATCTTTTCATTTGTTGGCCGCACTGATCCATTTTCAATTATGTGTCCCAAGAACTTTATGGACTTAGTAACAAATGAGCACTTTGACCATTTTATAAGAAGACCGTGATCTGCCGCTACTTTAAGTACGGCTTTAAGTTTTGGAAATTCTCTTCTTCATCTTGACTGGGTATAACCAGATCATCCATGTAGACAAGTAAAACGTTATCTCGTACTAATTCCTTAGAAACGGTATTAACAAACCTTTGAAAAACAGCTGGCGAATAGCAAAGACCAAATGGGGCTTTACAAAATTCATATTGCCCATCAGGCGTTACAAATGATGTATACTTTCTGCATTCGACGACCAGATCCACGTGAAAGAACCCGTTTTTGAGATCCAAGGTCGTAAATACGCGAGCGTTGTACAACTTCTCTAAGACTTCCTCTATTACCGGTAATGGGTAACGATCTTTGATAATGACGTCATTGATTTTCCTATAATCAACGCAAAGTTTAAGACTACCATCTTTCTTCTTTGCTAAGACTATAGGACTTGCGTAATTAGAGGTACTCATCTGAATAATATTTTCATCCAGCCACTCTCTTATGGTAGCCTTGACAACGTCTCTTTCCATCGGAGCTAGCCTGCGAGGCTTTTGATAAATTACGGTTTCATTTCCCAGGACAATTTGCATTTCAATGCAAGACTTGACACACTTGGATGGTTTATAGCTTTTAATTAACCGCAATACCTCATCACGAATCCCCTTGTCTTCAATAGAAGACGTCACCTCATCCGCGACCATCATAAAAGGTTCGACCTCAATACGATTGATGTCGTTTTCTTCCAATTCGACTGGTTGTGCTATTTCTAAATTGTCACTGATGCTTATTCTTCCGTGGTCGAAAATCACTTTTTAATTTCGTAGGAAGTCCTTACCTAGGATGATTTGATCAGACATCCAGCTGTCGGGTACAATGTGAAATACGACGGGCTTCTTTAAACATTTAATCGATATGTTAATTGGACATGATCCCAGGGTTTTTTTGGGAGTACCAGCAAATCCACACAATAATTTCCCAGGAAACTCATATCTCAAAATTCCAACCGCTGACGCTACTGATTTTCGCATGAAGCAGACATGACTCCCACTGTCTATGAGAGCCCGGAAGCTCTGGTCTCCAATTTGAACTGATACATAATCATCTTCCAGTCGAATTCGGTAAACATGATCTGCTGGTTTCGATGCAAAGGGCTGACCATTTCTTTTGCTGGGGCAGTTACGAGATAAATGACCAAAACAGTTGCAATTAAAGCAGCGTGTGCCTTTTGCCCTATCTGGGCAACCTTCAAACGAATGTGAGAAAGACCCGCAATTTGAGCACCGCTTTCTTACCGGTATGGATTTCGTCTCTGCAGAAACTTCCGCTGATCTTGCGTTACTATTGGTGGACTTGGATGCATGTCCCCGCATATTTTCGTATATCTGGAGCTTAATCTTTAACTTCTAGAGTACTATTGGGAATACCCTGAATAATGTAGAGGATAATGGACTGCTCATCCACACGGCCCTTCTTACCAATTTGTTTCATAGTAAACAGATACTCCAAGTACGATTCGCTTCGTTGTTTTCGTCGTGACTCAAGCATTTTATGGACATCAATACTTTTGGGAAGGTGACCGAATTCCGACTTAAGCGTATTCTTTAATATGGTCCAGTTGTAGATACCATCGCCAGATTCGACCGCTAGCTTTGCAGCACCTCTCAGCAATCTCCGCGCGTACAAATATTTTTGCACCCCGCTCCACTCGCATGCTGAAGCAATCTCTTCAAAATCACATATCCAATCGGAAAAGTTCTTACCTGTTTCACCTGAGAAGGGTTCCAAGGATTCTTCAACATCGCGGAAAACAAAGTTATTAGATTGTGTCATTTTGGGAACTTCGTTGCTTACTGGATTTTTGGATTCCAAATATGATGGAATTTCGTTTGTAAACTGTGCAGTGTCATCCGAAAGTGCTGTTTCCACTTCAGTATGGTTCGGCTGTACGTGTAGCAGTTCCGGTTCTGACATGTGTTTCTCGTGGTTAAATAATATATCGTAAACTAATTTAACAAGTTCGGGTTTTGTATAAGAACGATAAGGTATTCCTTTCGATTTAAGGATTTCTTGAAGAGCGCGTACAGTAAAAAAATTCAATTTTTCCATAAAGATTAAAAATATAAAGGATAACTGAATTGTTAACAGTTAGCAAAACGGCTCAAGTAAACTGGTGACCAATCTTTATCACGTCAATGAATAAAACAGCACAATTTGTCATTCCCATAGTTAAATACCTTATTTTTTAACAAGCTTACACGTGCATTTAAAACGTATTTCGTTTTTTTTTTACACTAGTCGCACTACTTATTTCTTATCAAATTATTCGCTTCACACTGACTGTCAATTTTTTTTTTACGGATCCCACTTCTGACACCATTTATATGTGGGATTTAGTTCTTTTTTCTTAGAATGCGAAAAAATATGTAAAAAGGGAAACTGATTCAAATTGTTTTATTCTAATAACAAAAATTAATTAATTGAATTCATTAAGACACATAGAAATAAAAGAAATAAAAACAAAAACGTCGCAGCAAAACCTAACAGCAAATTCTTGTCCGTTACCTATCGTAGCAGCGTTGCGAGTGAGTTGTTCTCTTTCTTTAACATACGATGTCCAGTGCCGCTGTATAAAAAAACTAAACTTGTCAACCCTACATAAATACCATAGAAAATACGCTGGGACCGAGGTACACTGGGTCCAAGGTACACAACATTCCCTTAACATTTAGTTGAAATTTTTAATTTTTTTTAAGAACTTCGGCTTTGTACGTGGAATGTTAGGTCCCTAAACAGGCCACGCAGCCGAACAACTTGCGGACGGCCTAGACCGCTATAAAGCGGACATAACCGCCATCCGGGAAATGCGATGGAATGGACCCGGTATAAAGCGGATGAAAAATTGCGATATTTACTACGGCGACTGCTATAGGGAGAGAGGGCAACGATTGTTCGGATACGGATTTGTTGTTCGAGGTGGACTAAGGCAAAAAGTCCTAAGCTTTCGGCATGTGAGCGAACGCCTCATAACAATCCGTACCAAGGCTGAATTTTTTAACATCAGCCTGATCTGCATCCACGCTGATGACTCCGCCAAAGATGAGTTCTACGATCTCCTAGACAGGACGTATGCCCAATGTCTCAGCTATGACATCAAAATTGTTCTAGGAGACTTCAATGCTAAGCTGTGTAAAAAAAGCATTGCGAAATCTCCTTCTAGCCAGTATGCGCTTCCCGCACCTCGATATACACAAAGGCACCTGGCGGTCTTTTGATCTTTTGGACACTTTCCGAGGGGCTAAGATCGACTCGGACCACGATCTTGTAGTAGCCAAGATGCGCTTACGGATATCGCAAACGCAGCGGAGTAGAGCAAGAAAAGTTATGACGTCGGAAAACTACTATCGCCAGAAACCGGTCGTGCTTTTACCGATCGCTTCTCCCTTAAGCTCTCTAATACACCTAAATCCTCCACGCTATCAATAGAACAGCAGTGGAGCCTTTGCAAATAAGTCCTGAAAAGCTCTGCGTCCGAAGTTTTGGGTTTCAAGGCTCCACCACGAAGAAACACTTCGTTCTGTGACGAGTGCAGGAGGATTCACACAGCGAAGCAGGATGCATATAAGGCATCGCTGCATAAAAGAACAAGAGCAGCTCGTGAGCTCTACGAGTTAAAAAGAAGGGAGGAGTATCAGCTTCTTAGAAGAGAGAAGAAAGAGCACGAGAAGCGCGCGATTGAGGATTTGGAGAGGTGTTACTGCAGGCGTGATGTTCGAAAGTTTTATCAACAGTTTTGGCGAACATGCCAAGGTTATAAGGCCAGAACGGAAGCCCGCAGGGATGAGAACGGATACCTAGTCGTAGAATCGCAGTCGATGCTAAGAATATGGAAAAACCGCTTCTGCAGACTGTATAACGCGATGTTAGCCAATATACTGTCGAAAAAAGCTGCTGGCGCAGACGGACTGTCTGCTGAGCTCTTCAAGGTAGCTGGGGATGACCTGGTTAGGAGCATGCACCAGCTCATCTGTAAAATATGGTCAGAGGAATTCATGCCAGAGGAATGGATTCTCAGCATCGTATGCCCGATCCACAAGAAAGGAGACCACTCTAATAGCGCCAACTACAGAGGAATAAGTTTCCTTAACATCGCCTACAAAATCTTCTCTACCGTTTTCTGTGAACGCCTGAAGCCTTTTGTAAATAAGCTGATAGATCCTTATCAGTGCGGATTCAGGCCAGGGAAGTCCACCATCGACCAAATCTTCACACTACGGCAGATCCTGGAAAAAAACAATGAATTCCAAGTCGACACTCACCACCTATTTGTCGACTTCAAAGCCGCATATGACAGCGTAATTAGAGACGAGCTATACAACGCTTTGACTTCCTTTGACATACCTGCTAAGCTCGTCAGACTATGCAGGATGACTTTGGAGGATGCTCGCTGCTCCATCCGAATCGGTGAACACCTTACCGATAGTTTTAATGTCAAAAAAGGATTTAGGCAGAGCGATGCGCTGTCGTTTGGTTTCTTCAACATCATATTGGAAATTATTGTGCAAAAATCACTGGCCAATACAAGAGGCACAATCTATTTCAAATCCTCGCAACTCCTTGCATACGCCGACGATATTGACATGATAGGTAGATCACAGCGAGATATCAATGAGGCGTTTGCGAGTATTGAGATCGAGGCGGCGAAAGTTGGTCTGGCGGTAAACGAGGGCAAAACTAAATATATGCTGTCATCAAAAAAGGACGCTCACCACCGATGTCTTGGCCAGACCGTTTGTATTGGCAGATATAAGTTCGAGGTAGTTAAGGACTTCGTCTACCCTGGCTCCACAGTGACCTGGAACAACGACATCCGTTCCGAAATCAAACGCAGAATTACTCTTGCCAGTCGCCATTTCTTTGGGTTCAGGAGGCAACTGAGTAATAGAGCCCTCTCCCGAACGGCAAAGTTGACTATATATAAGACCCCTATCATCCCGGTCCTGTTGTACGGCGCAGAAGCATGGACCCTATCAAAAGCGGATGAGGAGGCCCTTGGTCGGTTCGAGAGAAAGATTTTGCGCAGGCGGGGAATGGAGGAAAAGATTCAATCACAAACTTTACGGGCTGTACAGCGACATGAGTCTAGTCAGGCGTCTATGGATTCAACGCCTAAGATGGATGGGCCATGTAGACCGAATGGACACCACAGTTCCAGCCCGGAGAGTATTTGAGTCCAACCCCGAGGGACGAAGAAGCAGAGGACGGCCGCACTTAAGATGGCGCACATAGGTGGAAGGGGACCTCAGCCTACTGGGTGTGCGGCAATGGAAAAGGCTAGTTGGTCTGTATCATTGAAGTCTTCGTATATGTGTTTGTTCGTCATTTGTTAATTTTATTATGTAAAGGTCTTTATGAATTTCCGTGTTTAGCACGTAGCATTCTGCATTGGTGATTGTTCCTAGGATTCTGTTTTGTGTACGTTGGATTATTTGGATGTTTAAGGTTTTGGAAGTGCCCCATAGTTGTAGCCCATATGACCAGATAGGTTTAATAATAGTTTTGTATATCAGAAGTGTATTGTCTACTGTCAGTCTAGAATTTTTTCCAAGCATACAGTAGCATTTTTTGGAATTTGTCTTTTATTTGTTGATTCTTTTCTACAATGTGTTGTTTCCAAGTTAGTTTACTGTCAATAACCAAACCTAGATATTTGGCGTGATCGCTGGTTTTAATATTCTTATTGGTAATTGTTATAGGAGGTCGATTGTTTTTCTAGTAGTGTAGATAACCTGGATAGTTTTTACTTCATTTATTTGTATACCCCATTTTGTGAACCACTGTATTGTATTATTTAAATTGCTTTGAAGTTTAAGATTTGCGTCGTTTACGTCTTTGTCAGATTGGAGTATGATAGTGTCGTCTGCAAATGTTGCTGGCATATAGTGTTGCGATGTTGGGGTGGGTATGTCTGCAGTTTATATTAAGTATACCGGCCCCACAATGCTGCCCTTTGGAACGCCAGCTTGCACTATATGCAAATTAGAGTACTAGAGTAAAAGTCTACTGGTAAGGCTTTATAAAGAAATCCGTTGTGCCAAACTTTGTCGAATGCTTTAAATACGTCAAGAAATACTACTGAGCAGTACTTTTTATTGTCTAAGTCATTTAATATTTTGTTTATCACCCTATGTGTCTGTTGTATAGTCGAGTGATGTTGTCTGAACCCGAATTGGTGATTCGGCACAAATCTGTTTTTGTCAAGTATTGGTTGTAGTCTTTCCTGTATAATTTTTTCCAGGAGTTTGGAGAAGACTGGTAAAAGGCAAATGGGTCGATAGCTACTAGCTTTTGTTACATCTTTTCCTGGTTTGGGAACGGCATGCACTTCAGCGACTTTCAATGCTTTGGATAAATATTTAGTTCGAATTAGAGGGTTAAATAAATGTACATATTTCTGATATAGATAATTGCGTGTTCGGGTAGTTCTTTTAAAATTTTCCCATTTATCATGTCCAGGACACTGAGAGCACCGTGGCGCAGTGGGTTGTGTGTTGGCCTCTGACGCCGATGACACGGGATCGAATCCCGACACAGCCATGTCATCGAACGTGTTTTTCACGGTGTTTCTCCTCAGCGGGGTTCTGACAAAACCCCCTGTAGTAAAATTGTCATGAAACGCTTCTCGAAATTCGCCGTTCGGAACCGGCAATAAACTGTAGGTCCCTTTCACCTATGGGAAAATGAAATCACACACAACATGGGTGATTGAGGAAGCTCGGCTCAGGTCCTTCATGGACTGTAACGCCAATATACATACATACAACCAGGACACTTATTGGGCTTGAGACTATTCTTAATATGAACACCAATTTCATTTTTGGCAGTCAATTTGATTGGAATTGGTTCATTCGTGTTTGGGAGGTTTAGTAATTGTGAATTGTTGTCCTTTTCATTTGTTAAGCAGTTGGCAAAGAAGTTCGCTAAAGTTGCGGCTTTTCTACATTTGTCTAAGACCAGGATTTGTTTTCGCCTAATATTGGTGGTTGGTGTGAAGTTGTCTGTTTCAAATTTCTTGTGGCTTTCCAGAGAGAGTAGTTCGTTTGGAAAGTCGGCGTCAAGTTTTCCAAGTAATCGTTTTATGCTCTTGTAATATGTCCTTAATCAGAGCACCCTGGCGCAGTGGGTAGTGTGTTGGCCTCTGACGCCGATGACACGGGATGGAATCCCGACACAGCCATGTCATCAAACGTGTTCTCACGGTGTTTCTCCTCAGCGGGGTTCTGACAAAACCCCCTGTAGTAAAATTGTCATGAAAAGCTTTTCGAAATTCGCCGTTCGGAACCGGCAATAAACTGTAGGTCCCTTTCACCTATGGGAAAATTAAATCACACACAACATGGGTGATTGAGAGAATCTCGGCTCAGGTGCTTCATGGACTGTAACTCCAACATACATACAATATGTCCTTAAGTTCTTTTATGGTCTTATTAGTTCAAGAGAGCGGTTCGTTTGCCATAGTTTTCGAATATTTCGTTTGTGTCTAATTTTGCATAGAACATATTGGGGAGTATAAGAATCACGTTCAGCTGGGACAATTTGTGACGTAGAGATGCTCAGGGCATTTATTATGGTGTCTTTAAAGTAGATTATGGCGCTATCTATGTTGTCAGGGCATTTTAGGGGGATTCTGTGTGGCAGATTTCTTGTTAAGATGTCCTTAAATGTTTGCCAGTCAGTTCTATTGTTGTAAATCCGTGTATTATGAATGAGTGCGGTAGCTTTGGTCTCGTGGTGATTATGATTGGGGAATGGTCGGAAGAGAGATCAAGGGAAGTTTTTGCCGTTAATCTTGTCCTGGGTATATACAGAAGTAAATGAGATCAGGTTTCTTATTCATATCTGAAGGCCAGTATGTTGGTTCTCCTGGGCTGAGAAAATGCACGTTAAGTGATTTTAAAACATTTAGAAGGATTCTTCCTTTTCTGTTTGTTAATCTGGAGCCCCAGTCTGTGTTTTTGCATTGAAGTCGCCTCCTGCGATGAATCTTCTGCCTAGTATGTTAACGTAATTTTTGTATTGGTCTGTCGATATGTTAAATTTAGGTGGACAGTAGAGTGCCGAGATTGTGAGTGGTCTGTATGCGTCTTCAATTTGTATGGTCGTTGCTTGGATATGCTCATATTTGTAGCTTGCAAGGTTTATTGATTTGATTGTCTGTCTTATTATGATTGCTGTGCCACCATGAACTTTGTTGTCAGTGTGATTTGTTAGATAAACTTTGTATTCGGGTATTTTGAAAAAGTTTTTGTCTGTGAAATGTGTTTTTGAGATCAGTAAGATGTCTATGGAGTTGTTTCTGATAAATTACTTTAGTTCGTTTCTGAGGAGTTTGTAATGTTACGGAAGTAGGATGGTTAGTTGGGAGCTTCAGTATGCTGTTTTTGTTTGTGTGTATTAGTATTTTGGAAAGTTTGGGGTTCAGATTTTGCAGTGGCAATTGTCTTGACGACGGTAGTATTGTTTGTAGTAATAGTAGATGTAGGGGGAGTAGGAGTTGGTTCGGCTATTGGGATCTCTTTGCTTCTAAGAGGTGGAAATCTTTGTAGCTTCAGAGACTCATATATATTTCACAACCTTTGTAGTTTGCTGTGTGGTTGCTTTCACAAAGAGCACAGCGTATGTCGTTTGTTTTTTCCTTTATCGGACAGTCAATAGTTTTGTGGTTTTTTGCGCATTTGCCGCACACTCTGGAAGTACAATAATTTCGCGTATGGCCGTATTGTTGGCAGTACTGCATTGGAGTATGTCTCTTCTTTTGTGAGGTGGTTCAAATATTATTTGGCAGTGTAGTAGTGTATTTATGTTATATATGGCTTTGTTGTTCTCTAGTTCTAGAGAAAAAATTGATAGGGGATCTTTGTGTGTTTTCTTGTTAGGTTGTTAATGTTCGTTAAGGTGTGTCCTTTTTCAGCGAGTCCATTTTTTATTGCTTCTTTGTCGGTGGAGGGATGCATGTTTTTTAGGGTGACCTTGTAGCCTCTTTGATCTTTTGGTTGTGCGTATAGTTCCTCGTGTTCTTTTGCTGTAGCAATCTTAAGATCAATGTATAGTGCACCGAAATTGTTTGTTGGATCTTAACCTCTTCGTTTTGGTTCTGTGAAACTTCGTTTAGGGCGTTTGTCAGTATACCTATTGTTTTGACTCCTTGGACTCCTATAGAGGTTTTGGATGTCTTCATCGGGTGAAAAGAGAGCAAATCCATTTTGTGTGTCACTGTTTGTGTCGTTTAGCCAGTGTTTTTGCCTTAAGCCAACACTCCATAAAATAAATAATGCACCCCTTCGATATGAATCTTTTATTTTAATGAAATATAATATGAAATATACAGTGCTTGTATAAATCAATAGCACTGAACCACGGTAAAAGTGTCCGCTTAGGTGGACGGTTATTGAATATTGATTTATGATAGTTGTTTATGTACAATACATTGTATATGGATTGGGTAGATGACCCATATACCAAATGACTCAATATAAGCCCAATGTTGCTGCAACTTGCCTGCTGGCAACGTTGCAGATTGTTTCAATTGTTGAGTGGTGTTGCGCTATGCTGGTTCGTGGCTGCGATGATTGGCGGCCATGCTGGTTTGAAAATGGTTTCCAATTTGTTGTTTTGACAGCTGGTTGGAGTTGACAGATGTGCACGTGAAGTTGTTTTGTTGACATTTAGCTCACGTGATTTGTGATATTGTTACGAAATGTATCCCACTTGTAATAGGGTTCGTATCTCTAGATTGCGATAAACTACACCTGTCTACTTTTTATTCGAATTAAATACACACACTTTTGCTATTTCACCTCAGACCAATTATCTGAGCACTTCACCTTTATTTATTGTTACAACCTTTTACATACACGTTACACTTTATTGCACACACTTTACTATTCCACCACAAATCAATTATCTGTGCGCTTCATATCTTTCTAGATGGCTTGATTACCGACCGAGCACTAGTTACTGAATCCTAGGAATTGAATGCCCCCGAGGGCGAGCGTTCGCGCTTATATAGCTCCCGGTCCACTTTCTCGAATGTTCGCCGCCGGAAGTACCCCTTCGGAAATCTCTAGAATGCTCTGGCATTCAGCACAGCATTCGAACTTCGACAACGAAATTCGAACATAGACGTGTGTTCGCGACTCCGTAACAATACTGTTGCGGAGACACAAACCGACGGTTAAGTTCGAATTTCGCTGTCGAAGTTGGAAAGCTCTCGTGGAGCGGAAATTTAAATTATGTCAACTGTCAACGGCGTAATTGTCAGAGCATTCTAGAGATTTTCGTAGGGGAACTTCCCACAGCGAACATTCGAGAAGGTGGACCGAGAGCTATATAAGCGTGAAGGCTCGCCCTCGGCAATCATTCAGTTCGTGGAATTGAACAGCGTGTGACAAGTCTGTATACAGTGTCATCAATCGATAAACCAGTGTGAAATTAAAAGCGTTTGGTAAAGGTTTGCGTGTGTAATAAAGTGTAGCAATAAATAAAAAGCGGTGAAGTACTCAGATAGTTGATCTGAAGAGAAATAAGAAAAGTGAGTGTTTTGATTTGAATAAAACGTAGACAATTGTAGTTTATCGCAATCCAGTGATACGAACCCTATTCGTAGTCGGATTCAATTTCGTAAAATTTGGTGTCAGAAGTGGGATTGCGAGTTTATTCGAATTGTAAAAGTGAATTATTGCAAGAGTGAGAAAATTATGAAATTGGAAAAATTTACCATCGAACAATTGAAAAGAGAGCTGGATGCTCGAGAACTATCCACAGTGGGAAGTAAAGCCAACCTGGTGGAGAGACTGCGATCAGCGTTGGAGTAAGGAGGTGTCGACTGGGAGAGTCACGAGTTCGGGGTGGAGAAGCCGTCGACATCCAGTGAGCCAACATTCGATATGCAGCACATTTTCGCGATGGAAAATTCCATCTCCCTTAGCCAGAAATTAGATCAAGAACTGGAGGAAAATTCCGCTGCCGCAAGTAGAAAGCTGGAAGAAAATTCCCTTTCCATAAGCCAGAAACTGGAGGCGACCGTGCATCAAAAGTTGGAGGAAAATTTTGCTGCCGTAAGTTAAAGTTGGAGGAAAATTCCACTTCCCTGAACCAGAAGCTGGAGACGGTAGAAGAGATGCTAGAGAACAATCGAGAAAGCTTGAGAGACATCCAGCAAGCCGTTAACAATCGATTCCAGAGAATCGAGACACTGATTCTAGATCTCGAAAGTAACCAGGAAAAGGTAATCGAGACACAGGAGTCGAGGTTCGACAAGAAGGTTCTAGATCTCGAAAATAATCAGGAAAAGATAATCGAGACACTGGAATCGAGGTTCGGGAAGAAGGTTCTGGAACTCGAGAAAACTGTCCAGAACGCTCAGCATCAAGGAATCGTTGTACCGACCACAGGATCGAAATTCACAGCTCCCAACTTCGACGGCACGAGCGCTTTCAACATCTTTAAGCTTCAGTTCGAGACAACAGCGAAACGGAATCAATGGGGAGAAAACGATCGTGTGGCCGCTCTAGTAATTTCGCTTACAGGCGAAGCAGCTGATGTACTACAGACCATTCCGGAAATCCAGAGGAGGAACTACACAGCCATCTGGTATGCTCTTCATCGAAGATACGGTAGTAAGCACATGCAGGAAATGCAGAAGCTGGAGCTTAAAGGGCGCAAGCAGCGTGGAAACGAGATCATCCAACAGTATGCTGCCGGCATAGAGAGACTGTCTCATCTCGCCTACGCAGATGTTCCAATTGACGTCGTGGAAAAACTGAAAACGGATTCTTTCATCCAAGGGCTAAGGGACCCCGATACGCAACGAAGCCTGATTCTCCTACCGAAGACCTCTCTTAAGCAGACAGTTGCCAACGCTGTCGCATGTGAAACATTGCTCTTGATATGCCGACCTTCCATCAAATTACGGCGCATATGTGAAAACCAGGATAGTTCCAGGACAACAACGGCGAGTAGGAGTGGTTCATTCCCGGGTAGGTGCTACATCTGTGACCAGCAGGGGCACATTGCGAGAAACTGCCGTCTGCGAAGAAAGCGTTCGAGGTCTAGTTCACCAAAAAGAGACCAAAGGGAGTGAACGCGAACGTGGAGGGGCACCTAACAATCCGTTAAACTAAAACGAGTCAGTGCAGTAGGACATGCGCTGGCTCCCACATTGGAGTGCCCCAGCATCCTCGTATCCCGATTCTGTAGGTGTGCAACCAGCCTAGTCATCGAAGGAACGATGGACGGAGGGCGATATCTGCTGACGTTGGACACGGGCGCAACTCATTCAGTCATCCGAAGCGGATTGGTTTCTGACATCGAACCTTTTTCCGAGGTAAGGCTTCGTACAGTAACTGGTGAGAAGGCGGAAGTTAAGGGAAAGGTCCAGAAAAGAGATACGATGGGGACCATCGAGTTTCAGCATGATTTCATCGTTGCGGACATCACTGATGACATCATAATCGGCGTCGACTTCATGATTAGGCATGGCTTCACATAGGAGCTCCCATTAACAATATATAATGGTCAGGTAACAAGGTTAAGCGAATAGTCGAGCAAGCGCGCCAAACAGTTCCCCCGAATGCAGAAGCTGTGGTTTGGGCAAAGATAGAAGAGGATGAGGGGAGAAGCCGATTGTGGGTGGTCGATATCAGAGATATCATTGATGGAAGGGCTCTCGTGGAACCCCGACAAGACCAATTGGTTCCAGTACGAGTCCTGAATCCTGCCAGTACACCTAGGACAATACACAAGGGAACAACGATCGCTCAATGCCAAGAAGCTGCCGCTATTGTGAACATCAAGATCAAAAACACCGGTAAATCCAGAACAAAAAGCGTTCCTGAAAACAATGGCCAGAGAGTGGACGCAACATCTAGTGGAAAAGCAGAAAAGTAAAGCACTCTCCCTGCTTTGAAAATATTGGACAGTTTTTTCAAATGGTAAGAACTGTGGAAGAAGATCAATTGTGAAGCACAGAATAGGCACAGGGGACTGTAGACCGATCCGCAAACTACCGAGGAGGGTACCTTTGGCGAAAGAAGGAGAGACGATCAAACTAATCGACGAGATGGAAAAGGAGGGCGTTATCGAACCATCTGCAAGCCCATGGAGTTCTCTAGTAGTGCTAGTTAAGAAGAAGGATGGAAGCACCCGATGCGTAGAATATAGGAAGCTGAACGACGTCACGAAGAAGGACAGCTATCCTTTACCGAGTGTTATGAATTTAAAAACTGTGCTTCTTGAGTGATTAAGTGCTGATGGGGGTATACGCTTAACTGTTTCTCAAATTAAAATATTAATTTATAAAAAAAGCTATAGTCGGTTATATTGTTACGAATTATTCTATCACCACACCAAATAGGGTTCGCACCACTGGATTGCGATAAACTACAATTGTCCTTTTTATTTAAATTGAAACACACACACTTTTAATTCTTTCACCACAGATCAATTATCTGTGTAGCTTCACCACTTTTCTTTATTATCCAATACTATCCACTTTAAACTTTATTATCCAATACTATCCACCTTGAACTTTATTACACAATACACAAACCTTTATTGAAAGCTTTTCTTTTCCCCTTGGTTGATCACACCGACTTGTCCCACGCTGTTTTTTACCACAAACTGAATGAAAGTCGAGGGCGAGTGTTCGCGCTTATATAGCTCTCGGTCCACCATCTCGAACGTTCGCCGTTGGAGGTTCCCCATCGGAAATCTCTAGAACGCTCTGACAATTCCATTGGAAGTTGACATCATTCCCATCCCCGCTTCCAGAGAGTTTTCGAACTTAACGGTCCGCTTGCACCTCCGCAACACTGCCCTCCTCCTAAACTTGTTCGTCCTCGAACAAGCGATTGGATCCTTCTCCGTAATATGGTGCTAACCTCTCTACGTGGACAATTTTATACTTCGCCCGTCTGTTTCCCATCTGCTGTATCCGGTATACCACGTCATTGAGTTTCTTGATGACCTCATATGGTCCGTCCCAGGCTGATTGCAATTTGGGGCACAAGCCTTTTTTTCGTTGTGGGTTGTACAGCAATACCAATTGTCCGGTCTCGAATCCAGAAGTATTCGCCCTCAAGTCGTATCGCGCCTTCATTTTATCGCTGACCAGGTTCAGTCGCTCCCGGATGAACTGATGGATAGAGTTCAGCTGTTCTTTCTTTTCGGTTACGAAGTCTTCCCTGCCGCTAGTTGTCGGTAGTACCACGCCGAACTTCAAGTCCGATGGAAGTCGGAGATCAGTTCCAAAAATGGCTTCGGCGGGTGTTGTTGCCGTTGAATTGTGCTGTGCCGAACGGTATGCCATTAAGAAAAGGGGAAGATGTTCATCCCAGTCCTTCTGATCTCCGACGACGAATTTTCTCAGGTACTCCTCCATCGTCCGGTTGAACCTTTCGACCATGCCATCAGATTGTGGATGTAATGGTGTTGTCCGCGTCTTTCTGATACCTAGCATGTCACAGAGTTCTTTGAACACCGACGACTCGAAGTTTCTCCCTTGGTCTGAGTGCAGTTCCATTGGTACTCCATACCGCGAAACCCAGTTATTCACGAATGCATCCGAAATGGTTTTGGCTTCATGATTAGGCATGGCTTCACATTGGACCTCAACCAAAAAGTGATGAAGTATGGCAACTTGGAGCTCCCTTTAACAATAGATAATGGACAGGGTAACAAGGTCAGGCGAATAGTCGTGCAAGCGCGCCAAACAGTTCCCCCGAATGCAGAAGCTGTGGTTTGGGCGAAGATAGAAGAGGATGCGGGGACAAGCCGAATGTGGGTGGTCGAACCCGACAAACGAAATCGACCCAGCGATATCATTGTTGGAAGGGCTCTGGTGGAACCCCGACAAGACCAATTGGTTCCAGTACGAGTCCTGAATCCTGCCAGTACACCTAGGACAATACACAAGGGAGCAACAATCGCTCAATGCCAAGAAGCTGCCGCCGTTATGAACTGCGAAGATAAGAAACAACAGGAAATCCAGTTCAACAAAGCCTTCTTAAAAACAATGGCAAGAGAGTGGACGCAACACCTAGTGGAGAAGCAGAAAAGTAAAGCACTCTCCCTGCTCCGTAAATATTGGACAGTTTTTGCAAATGGTAAGAACTGTGGAAGAACATCAATTGTGAAGCACAGAATAGACACAGGGGACTCTAGACCGATCCGGCAACCACCGAGGAGGGTACCTTTGGCGAAAGAAGGAGAGGTGATCAAACTAATCGACGAGATGGAAAAGGAGGGCGTGATCGAACCATCTGCAAGCCCATGGAGTTCGCCAGTAGTGCTAGTTAAGAAGAAGGATGGAAGCACCCGATTCTACGTGAACTACAGGAAGCTGAACGACGTCACGAAGAAGGACAGCCATCCTTCTTCGTGACGTCGTTCAGCTTCCTGTAGTCCACGCAGAATCGGGTGCTTCCATCCCACTTCTGACACCAAATGTTACGAATTATTCTATCCCCACACCAAATAGGGTTCGCACCACTGGATTGCGATAAACTACAATTGTCCTTTTTATTTAAATTGAAACACGCACACTTTTAATTCTTTCACCACAGATCAATTATCTGTGTAGCTTCACCACTTTTCTTTATTATCCAATACTATCCACTTTAAACTTTATTATCCAATACTATCCACTTTGAACTTTATTACACAATACGCAAACCTTTATTGAAAGCTTTTCTTTTCACCTTGGTTGATCACACCGACTTGTCACACGCTGTTTTTTACCACAAACTGAATGAAAGTCGAGGGCGAGTGTTCGCGCTTATATAGCTCACGGTCCACCATCTCGAACGTTCGCCGTTGGAAGTTCCCCATCGGAAATCTCTAGAACGCTCTGACAATTCCATTGGAAGTTGACATCATTCCCATCCCCGCTTCCAGAGAGTTTTCGAACTTAACGGTCCGCTTGCATCTCCGCAACAATATAATAATTCGGGTCAAATTTGTTGTATTGTGTTTGCGGTCAAGTAACATCAAAAATGAAGTGCAGTTCGTGCAATCTGAAAGTCGATAGGTCAGACTTAAAAATTCAGTGCTTTGTGTGCAAAGAATTTTATCACGCTAAGTGTGCCAACGTGGACAAAAGAGAAGTCGACTTCTATGAAAAAGACAAGCAACAATTTAAATGTGAGAAATGCATCTCTCAGGGAAGAAAGTCAATTTCTCTCGAACTCCCACGTAACCCGGTGATTAACATCTCTTCTGGGAAAGCTACAGCTATCGGATCTCCTAACTCGGTTATGCCAAATTCAGCTGTAAACTTCGTTTCTGCCCTCCCTGACGGCAAGGCCACGGGTGAGCAAATAATAACATTAAAACTACTGTATGATGAGATTATCAAACTAAATCAAATCAACACCGAAGCGCGTACCAAAATCAAAGCACTCGAAGAGAGCAATGTGTCGCTCTCAAAAAAAATTGATGATCTTGAATCCAAGCTGAATAAGGTCGAGCAAAGAGAAAAGCTAAGTTCTGTTGACATTATAGGTATTCCTAATGTCAACAATGATAATGCCGAAGAGAAAATAAAAGTGCTGCTCAGTGCGATCAACTGTGATAGTGACAATTCATCTCATATAGACAATTGCTTTGTCAAAAAAAAACTAAAGTAACCAACAACAACAAAAAGCATGCACCTCTCAGTATTGTGTGTGTTAAGTTTTCGTCTCTTTCGCGAAAGAAAGCAGTAATGTCAGCTATGCGTGGCAACAAGAAACTGATCTCTTCAGACGTGTATGATAGTCCGTGTTCCAGCAACGATCTACAAGTTACCAACAACGACAACAGTGGCCGACATAAAATTATTATGCATGATTCTTTAACTTTTTATTCAAGATCCTTATTAAAAGCTGCTAACAACCTAAAATTTAATAATAAATGTAAATTTGTTTGGGTCAAAGATTCTTCAGTTTTTATTAGGAAATGCGAGGGTGATAAAGCGATTAGAATTAACTCGTTCAACGACATAGCTAATTTTGAAATTTAATATCCTATTATATCTTCAATGAGTAACACCAATATCAATAGCAATAATAACAACACCTCCATAGATAACTCTTTTACTGATTCAGTTTACAATAGTTCATTTGAAAGTGTAACTAATGATGAACTTAAATGCCTATGTGTTGCACATCCGAATCCAAATTCTGATTCCAGCTTTTCTGTCGTTCACCAAAATATACGAAGTATGAGAAAAAATGTTGATGTATTCTTGGCTCATTTAGCCTCCTTAAACCATCTACCTGATTTAATTTTCCTGTCAGAAATCTGGATTTTTGATTGTGAAGTCTCTGACTTTGTTATTCCCAACTATACCTTTAATGCATGCTGTAATAATACTTATGCTTCAGGTGGAGTTGCAGTGTTTTGTAGAAGTGATATTTCTTGCGATATTGTTCTTCCTAATCTCAATACGGCTGATCTGATTGTCGTTAATTGTGAGCTATCTGGTATTTCATTCTGTTTTGTTTGTGTATACAGATTTAATTTCTTTAATATAACTGCTTTCGTGGACGAATTTTCTGCGTTTTTGGATACTCAAAGCTGCAAGAACCAAATTCTACTTCGTTATTTTAATATTGACATTTTGTTTGAATTATCTGTTGTAGACCATTTTCTTGCAGTTTTGTCGTCTTTTGGTTTTATGTCATTAATTAATAAACCAACCAGAGGTTTATCGTGCCTAGACCATATATTTATCAAATTTTAAAGGAACAATGATAGAAATTATAAGGCAGATGTGTTTGACTTACAAATTACTGATTATAAATTAGTAAGCCTTCAGTTTGAAAGGGTTATCTCCCGGAAATGTCAATCTTTTTCAAAGAAAAAACAAAAAATAAATTTTGTGACTCTCCAATCTGATTTAACTTATGAGTCTTGGGACGACGTTTTTGTCGCTCTGGATCCGTCCTTGGCATTTGACCGTTTTCTATCTAAACTCCAGTTCCACATTTCGAATAACTGTCTCCGCGAAAGTAAAGATTCAAATCTAACTTTTCGTAAGTCTTGGATGAATATCGATCTGTTGAAGAAAATAAATAAAAAGAAAAAACTGCACAACTGCTTTAAAAAACATCCAAATAACACGAGACTGAGAACTCTTTACGAAAAACTGTGTTTTGAACTAAAAACTGAGATTCCTCTGTGTAAAGACTCATATTACAAAAGTAAACTGAGCGAAAATGTAGGTAATTCGAAAAAGGAGTGGGACATTGTGAACGATATTTTAAATAGAAGGAAGACTCAAGTGGGTATTACTATTGAATACAACAATACACTTGTGTCCGACTCTGAAAAGGTTACGGATTTATTTAATGATTTTTTCTCAAACATATGCCTGCAGAATATTGATGACTGTCGATCCAATTCGAACCTACTGTGTTGTAATAAGACTTTAATGGACGATCGTTTTAATTCGGCAAGTTTTTTCTTTAATAACTTTAGCTCACAAGAAATACATGAAATCATAATGTCGCTAAAAAATTCAAACTCTTCTTCTGAAGACAATATCTCTAGCACTCTCTTGAAACAAATATCTTTCTTCATATCAGATGTTTTGTGTTACATATTCAATTTCAGCGTACAAAAAGGTATTTTTCCAAATGCGTTAAAAAAAGCCATTGTAATACCATTGCATAAAAAAGGAGCGACTTCCAGCTTAAATAACTATCGTCCCATTTCACTTCTTTCAGTCTTTTCAATAATCTTTGAAAAAGGAATGAAGTCGAGAATGATTTCCTTCCTTAATAGAAACAGCTTTTTCAGCAGGTATAAATACGGTTTTATGAGTGGTCGGTCCACGGAAGATGCTCTTCTAAAATTATGTGGTGAGATTTATTGTAGTCTAAACAGCTCTGAGTTACCTTCGTCCCTGTTCATTGATATAGCTAAGGCCTTTGATACTGTAGATCAAACTCTATTACTCAGTAAATTATACAAAGTCGGCTTTAGAGGTAATGTCTATGATTGGCTAGCTTCTTATCTAATGAACAGAATACAAAAGGTAAGAATTCAAGATAAAGTAAGTTCGGAAAAGCCTATATTTATGGGTGTGCCACAAGGATCAGTCTTGGGCCCGATTCTGTTCTTAGTCTTTGGCAACTCACTTTTTATACAACCTTTCAAAGGTGAGATCACAGCTTTTGCAGATGATACTGCTTTGTCCTACTCATCGAAAAATTATTTCCAGCTAGTTACTGATATAAATAACGATTTAGAGATTCTTCGAAAATGGTTTTATCCTCATCGCCTTGTGATTAGTGATAAAACGAAATTTATGATCTTTAATATATCAGGAAATTTCTGTGAAGATAACTCTTTCTCATACCATTCGTCGTTTTGCCTTAAGTTTTCTTTAAATAACGATTGTAAGCATGTTTCTTCCACATTTAATGAAAACTTGTTATGTACAAAAAGCTGTTTTGAAATCAAGCGCGTTGAAAGCTTTAAGTACCTAGGTTTGCTATTGGATTTCCGGATGAGTTGGAAAACCCACACCCTCAACTTAAAAGAGCATTTTAATAAGGTAGTAAGACAAATATACCATCTGAGTCTCTATTGTCGTCAACCAATTCTTAGTCTAGTGTACAATGGGTTATTTAAGTCATTACAACAACAACATTACAATTTTCTGTTCGATTCTCACGTTCGACTAAAAGCTCGTTCGGTCAAACATACGTCTCCGCCTTGGCTGAATACCGACATCCTTGCTGTGATGTCACAACGAGATGCCGCTTACAGTCAATGGAAACGATACAGGTTGGAAGTCTTACATCAAGGCTATCGCAAACTACGAAACGAAGTGGTGAAAATGATTAGATTGGCTAAAAAGAACTACTTTGAGCAAAAATTAGGGTATCCTAACTCCAGCAAAGACGTTTGGAAACATTTGCGAAAAATCGGTATCGGGAAACAGTCAGTAACACTCCCTGATGACATTGATTGTGATGCCTTAAACCATACATTTACTTCACTGCCACATTCAAGCTACAATGACATTGACAGTGGTCTGTTGCTTTTGCTGTCCTATCTTCTGCGCTTCATAACATATATCTTCAATAACATCTTAATGTCATCTGTATTTCCTACGCAATGGAAGAAGGCCAAAATTATTCCCATTCCCAAAAAAACGACAGGTACTGTTAAAGAGTATCGACCAATTGCCATCCTCCCGTTCTTATCGGAAGCATTCGAAAAGGCCATATTTAAGCAGATACAACATTTTCTATCTTCCAACAGCCTTCTCAGCACTTGCCAATCTGGTTATCGGCCGCAACGTGGCTGTAAGTCTGCATTACTTCTCGTTACCGACGAGATAAGGGCTGCCTTAGATAATGGTAACTTTGCATTACTTACTCTTCTGGATTTCTCGAAGGCTTTTGACACCGTTAACCACTCAATACTTTGTAGGAGACTGCAACATAGCTTTGGATTCACAACAGAGTCTTGTAAGTTGATTCATTCATATCTTACTGGCAGACAGCAATGTGTTGTCGCGAACGGAAAGGTGTCCAACCTGGCTTATATCCCACATGGCGTCCCTCAAGGATCCATACTCGGACCTCTATTCTTTTCAATCTACATAAACGGACTTCCAGACGATGTGCAGCTTCTGATTAGTCGACCTCTATTGGCGAAGGACGAAGCGGTTTCCATGATGAATGAGGACTTGGTGCGCATCTCTCGTTGGACCAAGTTGAATAACCTTCACCTTAATCCCATCAAGTCAAAGGCGTTGCCCATCTATCGTAGGGCAATAGATGAGTTATCATTGCACCCCTTGCAGATAGGGAATCAAACCATTGCTTACGTTGATTCTGTTAAAAATCTAGGTATGGTTTTCAATCGCACACTTACCTGGAATGACCATCTCAACATTTCAATAGGTAAAGTTTATTGTAGTCTTCGAGCTCTTCGGATGACTCAAAACTTTATTCCAATAAAAACTAAGCTTTTACTTGCAAAAACACTTCTGCTTCCAGTATTACTTTACTGTTGTGAAGTATATAGTGATTTGGACCACGCAACCTTTCATAAACTTAATGTTGTTTACAATAACATTGCTCGGTTCGTGTATAATCGTCGCTCGTTTGATCATATTTCCGAGTATTCAAAACAAATCTATGGTTGTAGTCTAAACGCATTACTACAGTTTCGCTCAC
Organism: Eumerus sabulonum; assembly: GCA_951905685.1. Classification (NCBI taxonomy): domain Eukaryota; kingdom Metazoa; phylum Arthropoda; class Insecta; order Diptera; family Syrphidae; genus Eumerus; species Eumerus sabulonum. Next base: position 94,185,635 of record OX645060.1, read on the forward strand.
TTAGCTACCTGCATAAAATAATTCAAACTAAACACCCCGACTATCTTCACAGTAGGCTGAATTTTCCTCTTTCGGCAAGATCATTCGTCCTTATACCGCCGCGACACAAGTACTTGAATACTAAGCGTCAATTTTTTATCTATATCATAGGCCTTTGGAACTCTCTGCCCATCTCCATAAGAGGAATTAGAAGCACCAAAAGATTCACAACACTACTCTTCACGTTCTTGGCAAATCGTTGAACTTTGAACTTTCTTTTGTTTTACTTTTATTATTAATCGTTATTAATTTTCTTTATTTATTTTACTTAGATTTTGTAATACTAAAGGCTTGCAATAATTTATAAGACATACGTCTTACATTGTATGTATGTATGTATGTATGTTGGCGTTACAGTCCATGAAGAACCTGAGCCGAGCTTCTCTCAATCACCCATGTTGTGTGTGATTTCATTTTCACATAGGTGAAAGGGACCTACAGTTTTATTGCCGGTTCCGAACGGCGAATTTCGAGAAGCTTTCCATGACAATTTTACTACAGGGGGTTTTGTCAGAACCCCGCTGAGGAGAAACACCGTGAAAAACACGTTCGATGACATGGCTGTGTCGGGATTCAATCCCGAGTCATCGGCGTCAGAGGCCAACACACTACCCACTGCGCCACGGTGCTCTCACATTGTAAGTGTTTTTAAATGAATAAATACAAATACAAACCGCCGAACTCCAAGCTTTGAGTTATTTAAAAATCTTAAAATTCTGCCACTACAGCATCTATATTTCCACAAATATCTCTATGGCCAAGGTTTTCTTCTTAGGACGGACCACGCAGCGTTGAGGTGGCTGCTGCAGTTCAAAAACCCGCCAGCTTGCTAGATGGATGGAGAGAATCCAGAGTTATGACTTCAGTATCGAACACCGGAAGGGAAACGCGGATGCATTATCGAGGCGACCCTGCGATGTTGAATGCAAACATTGTTCACGCGCCGAAACCAAGGAACAGGTTACCGACATCCGTCGTGTCCATGTACTGCCAGAAGATGCCTGGACTGTGGAGAAGGTCAGAAGAAAGCAGCGAGAAGATGCCGTTCTGGCAGTCATCATCGACTACCAAAAACGAGGTTTTCGACCAACTTGACAGCAAATATCCAGTGAAAGCCCAATCGTAAAAGCTTATTGGGCTCAATGGCAAAGTTTGAAGCAGAAGAACGGTTGCCTGTACCGCAGTTGGGAAAGCAAGAACGGGACATTGTAAACGATCTGCTGCCAATTCCAAAAGGAAAAATCGACGAGGTCATCCGAGAATACCACGAGGGGCCAAGTGGGGGTCATCTTGGTGTTAACAAGACTGTAGAAAAGATCAAGAGACGTTTCTACTCGGTAGGATGCCATGAGTCGGTCACAAATTTTATTCGCAGGTGTGAACAGTGTGCGAAGGCAAAGGGTCCAGTTAGGAAAACTCGAGGAAATATGAAGGAGTACAATGTTGGAGCACCGTTCGAACGTATCGCCATGGACATCGCTGGCCCATTCCCAACGAGCAACGCTGGAAACAAAAAAGCGCTGGTGGTGATCGATTACTTCAGCAAGTCGCTTGAGGTGTTTTGCATCCCGAACCAAGGAATCAAAACAATTTCGAATGCGTTCGTGAACAACTGGGTTGCGCGTTATGGAGTACCAATGGAACTGCACTCAGACCAAGGAAGGAACTTCGAGTCGTCGGTGTTCAAAGAACTCTGCGACATGCTAGGTATCAGAAAGATACGGACAACGCCATTACACCCACAATCTGATGGCATGGTTGAAAGGTTCAACCGGACGATGAAGGAATACTTGAGAAAAGTCGTCGTTGGAGATCAGAAGGAGTGGGATGAACATCTTCCCCTTTTCTTTATGGCGTACCGTTCGGCACAGCACAATTCAACGGCAATAACACCAGCTAAAGCCATTTTTGGGAATGATCTTCGACTTCCATGTTCGGCGTGGTACTACCGACAACTAGCGGCAGGGAGGACTTCATAACCGCAAAGAAGGAACAGCTGAACTCTATCCATCAGTTCATCCGGGAGCGACTGAACTAGGTCAGCGATAAAATGAAGGCGAGGTACGATTTGAGGGCGAATACTACGGGACATTTGGTATTGCTGTACAACTTACTTACTTAGGTGGCGCTACAGTCCGTGGGGAACCTGGGCCTCAACCAACAAGCGTCTCCAGCCGGCACGGTCTTTGGCCAGCTGTTTCCAGTGCCGCACGCCCAGTTGGTTGAGGTCCCTTTCCACCTGCGTGCGCCACCGCTGAGGCGGCCGTCCTCTGCCGCTTCTTCCTTCCGGAGTGGATTCGAAGACTTTTCGGGTCGGAGCTGTATCTTCCATGCGCTCTACATGGCCTAGCCACCTTAGACGCTGTATCCGTAGACGTCGTACCAGGCCGATGTCGCTGTACAACCCGTGCAGTTCTTCGTTATATCTTCTCCTCCATACACCGTTTGAACAAACGGGACCGTAAATAGTGCGCAGAATTTTCCTCTCGAAACGACCAAGGGCATCTTCATCCGCTTTTGTTAAGGTCCAAGCCTCTGCGCCGTAAAGGAGGACTGGGATGATCAAGGTCTTATAAAGTGTCACCTTGGTTTTCCGAGAGAGGGCTCTACTTCTCAATTGCCTCTTGAGCCCAAAGAAACAGCGGTTGGCAAGAGTGATTCTGCGTTTTATCTCAGCGCTGATGTTGTTGTCGCTGGTAATCAGTGAGCCAAGGTAGACGAATTCCTTGACCACTTCAAAGTTATATCCGCCCATGGTGACGTTTTGGCCAATACGTCGGTGTTGTCCGTCTCTTTTTGATGAAAGCAGATATTTGGTTTTACCCTCATTAACCTTAAAACCCATCTTAGCCGCTTCTACCTCAATGCTTACAAAGGCCTCATTGACGTCTCGCTGTGTCCGTCCAATCACGTCAATGTCGTCGGCGTACGCAAACAATTGCGTAGACTTGAAATAAATCGTACCTCTTGTGTTGGCCAGTGACTCTTGCACGATCTTTTCAAGCACGATGTTGAAAAAGTTGCATGACAGCGCGTCACCTTGCCTAAATCCATGTTTAACATCAAAAAAAAAAAATGGAGCAGCGAGAATTCTCCATTGTCATCCTGCACAGTCGGACGAGTTTGGCAGGGATGTTAAAACTAGACATGGCTTTGTATAGCTCATATCTATACACGCTGTCATATGCAGCCTTGAAATCGACGAAGAGGTGGTGAGTGTCGATTTGGTATTCCTGGGTCTTCTCCAAGATCTGCCGTAGCGTAAATATTTGGTCTATTGTGGATTTACCTGGCCTGAAACCACACTGATAAGAGCCGATCAGGTTATCCACAAACGGTTTCAGGCGTTCACACAATACGGCAGAGAAGATCTTATATGCGATGTTAAGGAGACTTATTCCCCTATAATTGGGCAGTTATAGGGGTCTCCTTTCTTATGGACCGGGCAAACGATGCTGAGATTCCATTCGTCGGGCATGCTTTCCTCCGACCATACCTTGCAGATGAGATGGTGCATGCACCTTACCAGCTCATCTCCAGCCGCCTTAAAAAGCTCAGCAGACAGGCCGTCTGCGCCAGCGGCTTTATTAGACTTAAGTCTTGATATAGCTATTTTGACTTCGTCTAGGTTGGGTGGACTGAATTCTGTTACTTCGTGGTCCATTGCGAATGGCTCGTTCTGCCTGACAGCGGTATCTTGTCTATCATCGCCGTTATGCAGTCTGCAGAAGTGGTCTTTCCAAATCCTCAGCATCGACTGCGACTCTACTACCAGTTCTCCATTTTCATCCCTGCAGGCCGCCACTCTGGCTTTGTAGCCATGGCATGTTCGTTTTACCTTGTTGTAAAATTTACGGGCGTCATTCCTGCGGAAGCATCTCTCCATCTCCTCGATCTCACGCTTTCCGTGCTCTCTCTTCTTTCTTCTGAAAAGCGTGTGTTCCTCTCTTCTCTTCTGCTCATAGATTTCGCGAGCAGCTCTCGTCCGTCGTTGCAGCACGGCCTTATATGCCTCTTGTTTTGCTGCATGGGCGTGTTCGCATTGTTCATCGAACCAGGGGTTTCTAGGTGGTGGCTGTTTGAAACCCAGCACCTCTGAGGCAGCATCTCTGACGGCGCTCTGGCAATGAGCCCATTCCTGTTCTATTGTTTGTGCTGCTCTGGGCGGATTTTGAGAGAGCTTAGAGGAGACACGATCGGCAAAGATTCTGGCAGTCTCTTGCGATTGTAGCTTTCCAACGTCAAACTTACGTTGTCCTACTCGACTCCTAAGCATTCTTGATATCCTCATTCGTACCTTGGCTACAACAAGGTAGTGGTCCGAGTCGATGTTGGCCCCTCGGAAGGTTCGTACGTCGAGAATACAGGAGGAGTGTCTGGCGTCGATCGCAATATGATCAATCTGGTTGGTGGTCGATTGATCACAAGACCGCCAGGTACCCTTGTGGATGTTGAGATGGGGGAATCGCGTGCTTGCTACAAGGAGGTTACGCCCCGCTAGGAAATCGATTAGCCTTAATCCGTTGTCGGATGTGGTGTTATGGAGGCTATGCTTTCCTATGATCGACTCAAATATGTCCTCCTTGCCCAGTCCTCCTAGGACTATTTTTGTGTCGTAGCTGGGACATTGGGCATATGTTCTGTCTAGGAGATCGTAGAATTCTTCTTTGAGTCGATCGTCCTTTTCTTCCGTTGGGGCGTGAGTGCATATTAAGCTAATGTTTCCAAATTTAGCTGTGATGCTGATTGTTATGAGGCGTTCGCTTACATCTCGGAAGCTTAAGACTTTTTGTTGGAGTCTTCCTCTAATGACGAATCCGCACCCGAACAGGCGCTGTTTGTTCTCCTTGTAGCAGTTCCCGTAGTAGATGTCGCAGTTTTTCATCCGTTTTTTGCCTGGTCCATCCCATCGCACTTCTTGGAGTGCGGTTATATCTGCTTTATAGCAGTTGAGGGTTTGCTCCAATTGATCGCCTGCACCCGGTCTGTTAAGGGACCTCACATTCCAGGTGCAGACTCTCAAGTCCGTTAGTCGTTTGCAGGGGTCGTCAGCTTTGTATCCGTCCGTATCCGAAGCTTGTTGTCGTTTCGGAACAAGTGGGTTTTTACGTGATAGGGATGTTACCCCTAAGCACAACCGCCAACCTGGAGGGCCAGGTTCCTCTTTCCCCAGGAACAAGGGTTGGGTCGCTGCACACATTGGTTCACTACCTGGCGGGTGCCAGGGTAGCTATCCAGGGGGGCCACGCGGAGGCTGTGTGTCAACTTGGATTGAACAGGGACAGAGATCGAAGCTGGCGTTTGCCATGTTAAACGCGATCAGCTTCTTTGCTCTGTTTGCTGGGTTGCTGTACAACCCACAACGGAAAAAAGGCTTGTGCCCCAAATTGCAATCAGCCTGGGACGGGCCATATGAGGTCATCAAGAAGCTCAATGACGGCGAAGTATAAGATTGTCCACGTAGAGAGGTTAGCGCCATATTACGGAGAAGGACAAAATCGCTTGTTCGAGGACGAACAAGTTTAGGAGGAGGGCAGTGTTGCGGAGACACAAACTGACAGTTAAGTTAGAATTTCGCTGTCGAAGTTCGAATGCTCTGGTGAAGCGGAAGCTGAAATGATGTCAACTGTCAACGGCGTAATGCTAATTGTTAGAGCATTCTAGAGATTTCTGTAGGGGAACTTCCGACGGCGAACATTCGAGGTGGACCGAGAGCTATATAAGCGCGAACACTCGCCCTCGGCAATCATTCAGTTTACGATAGTGAATTAAGCGTGACAAGTCGGTTGAAAATAAAAGCTTCTGGGTAAAGGTTTGCGTGTGTAATAAAGTGTAACAATAAATAAAAGTGGTGAAGTACTCAGATAGTTGATCTGAGGAGAAATAAGAAAAGTTTGTGTTTTAAATTGAATAAAACGTAGACAATTGTGGTTTATCGCAATCCAGTGATACGAACCCTATTCGGTGTGTGATTAAATTTCGTACCATTAAATTAAATTGTTATGTGCATTCGTATGATGTAGATTTAATTTAAGTAGTTATGTTGAATTAAGTTAAGTTGTTCTGTGCATAGTGTAATGTGCTGTGTTAAATCTAATAAGCGTGGACTCCATGGATGTTGGTGTGCATGTGCGTCCCGTCGAATTGATGGGGGTTGACTTGCCATGCCACTGCTATCCATGCTTTCCCTGCTACTTAGTCTTCAGAGGGTGGTTTTGTTGTGCAGCAACATGCTCCGGGCCAAGGCGGTGAATGGACGGATGTGCAGATGCTTGACCGTCCGACGGAGTAGTGTGTTGATGTTTTGTTGCCCCTTGCGCAGGTAGCTGTTGTCTTCATCATGTGTTCGGGATTGCTCGTGTTGTGTTATTTTCCGGGGATTGGCCTTCTATCGCTTGCTCCGTGGGATTAGTGTTTTGGTGTGTTGAATTTGATAGTGAAGTGAAATGAGATGAATTAAAAAAAAAATGGAATTATATTATTAGATGTTCGATGATGACACGGAACACGGAGACGGAGACACTAGACACAACATTGATTTTCAGGTGAGTTGTTTTTTCTTCCCTCTATCAGAACATTTATTTTGATCTGAAGTTTCAGAATTGACCATCATGGCGAGGGGGTTCGATGAAGATGAAGCGAGTGAGAAGACGATTCGAGGGGATGGCAGACCGATTTTTATTCCTATTGCGAACACGGAAAAAAAGGGGCGCGTAAGATTTTATGTTTCCGATGTGATAGGCAAGGGAGAGATTTTGGTTATCGGACGTTCTAGAATTGTATTAGCTGTCTTTATGGTCCATGATGCTGGTGGTAGGTTGTCTTCCGTAACGAAGACTAGATCTCCGATGTTGATGTTTTGATATTCTGTTTTCCATTTAGGTCGTTGCTGCTGCTGATGGATGTACGTCAAGCCCCGTTGCTCCCAGAAGTCCTGGGTAAGATGTTGTATATATTTCCATTTGATTAGTGTGTTTATGTTTTTATGTTGTTCATTCCTGGTGGTGCGCGTATGTTGGTTTGTTTGACAAGTCCTTTACTATTGGTTATCCAAAATGTGTTTGTGTAGTGTTTTGAGATGTGTCACGGGTGATCATATTGAACACAATTATGTGAGTCGATGAGGATTATCGGATGCCGTTGGTTGCAGGTAAGTGATGCGTTTGTTCTTCGTTCTCCAACTCGTACTGGGAATATACCGGTCTCGACCATACTGGTGAGCTAATTTCTCGCCTCGTGGAATTCCTCGACGGTAAGGGGATAAGCGTCGAGAGATTGCTTAGGGTTGATTCATAGGATTTGAAAATATCGTCGTCATATTGCTGTGATGCGAAAGAGTCCGGTGGAGAATTGCGTGATGCCATACGACTTGAGTGATGCTTGCAGGTATGTTGTTGAAGTATGTTGTGTATATTTATATAACTTTTTTTCCTTTGTTTGTGTCTTCAGTTCTAGATTTGTTGCCCTTTGTACCCCCGTTTGTTGATATTGCCTGAACCATTTGAGAAATTCGGGAACAAGCCGCCACATGTCCTTGTTGATGTGTTCCCTCAGCCAATTGTAGTATTGTGTCTGGGCCGTTGGTAGTCTACTCGTTATATTGCGAAAGATGTGTGCTTTGACTTGCATGTGGAAAGTCGGGTTTGTGGTTGAAAATAGCGTCAGCTGAGTTTAATGCTGCGTCGTTCCCGTTGATGTTTGTCCGAGTCCAGTCACGTTTGCTAATGTAGATGTTTTCTGAGCCCCAGTTGTTGAGTGACGCGTTCTGTAATGAATGATGCTTCCGAACCTGGGCCGATTAGGGCTCGGAAGGTGTGGAGTGATCCGTCCGATGCGACTATTCTTACAAGTGCGATTGCTTATATAACGGTTGTCTTCATCCTATTGAAGTGCGTAGCGTAAGTGTTCGTGATTGTCGAAGTACCTCTGAACGGGTCTGCTTCGGGATTCAGATTTGATGTGTTTTGAATGAGATGATTTGTTGTGTTGATTTTGGATGTGTTTGGTCTCTGTTGTTGACGTTGATAGCTTATGTGTTGGCTGTTTTGGGTTTGTGGTTCTACATGTAATAAAGTGTGATGCCTGAGACCGCATTTAAGACAAGTTCCTTTGCTGTTGCAGGTTGATAACCGGTGACCATGCCCGAGGCAGTTTGTGCAGACTGAGTTCTCCCTCGCCACCTTATTGCGTGTTTTGACATCCATGTTGAGGAATTTTTTGCCAGAGGGGAGGCTGTGTGCATCTCCGCAAAGTCGACATCAAGTAGTAGTGTATGGTTCCGGTTTGGTGTGGTAAATGCTAGTTTTTCTAAATGTTGATTGTTGTTGAGATTGTACCTTTGACTTGTTATTTAACTCAAGTATATTTTCTAGAAAAGTAAAGCGACCTTCGATGAAAGAGAGGAATGATTTCAAATCTGGGAGAGACTTCGACGTTCCTAGCTTGTCTTCCCAATCCATTTGAGTTTGGTGTGGCAGTTTGTGTAATATAATATAAATTGTCCCAGGTGTCTATTGCTCACCCGAGATTGGACAGCGCGTAAATGCACTCGGTGTTGGTATCATGCAACGGTTTCAGGGAGGAGGCTGATCCATGGGTAAGATTGTTTTGGTCTAACAGCATGCAAGGCTGAGTGTTAACTAGCTTTTCTTTTGTTTTGGAACCTATCTGTTCTCATGGGCAAGACTGTTTTGTTCTACCAGCACGCAAAGCTGAGTGTTAACTAGCTTTTCTTTCGTTTTGGATCCTACCTGTGAGTATTTGCCAGGCTGATGCGTAGATTTTTTTCCGTCGATTGAGAGATGTTGGATCAACCAAGCGGCATCGTTGCAGACAAAGCTTTATAAAAATTGCAGCTTTGGACGTCTGACAGATCTGAATTCTGATCAATCAGGGTCGAAAAAAGGTTTTGGAATTCCGACCATTCCTCATACCTTCCCGTAAAGGGATGTATTTGAATGCGCGGAAGTCTAATGTCGGAACCTGATGAACGAGTTCGGTAGAGCCGCGATGATTCCAGTGAGTGGCTATCGTTCTCGTCGATTTTGTCCAGCGCATCCCGTAATAGGACGACGAAGGTGAAGTATGTTTTTTTTTTGAATACGTCTCTTCGGACAAATATTTTTTCCTTGCAGGGTCTGTTGTGCCGCCGACGATCGAGCCGGTGTAGGCAACAAAAAAAATAAAGGAGAAACTAAGAGGGGAAAGGGCTGGCCGGGGATCAGATCATTGGCGAGATCAGTCGAATAAAACGTTGAAGTTAAAGTTGAAAGTACATTGAAGTGGTGTTTTAATTTACATATATGTGTCCGACTATATATCCTCACAAAATCAGTAGTGGGATAAAGTAACAGTCTCTCGCGGAAAAGTAAAAATAACAAGAATTTCGGTTAAGTGCATCCTTTTCTTGCAAATACATATTGTTACGAAATATTCAATCCCACACCAAATAGGGTTCGCACCACTGGATTGCGATAAACTACAATTGTCTTTTTATCCAAATTAAAACACACACACTTTTCTTGTTTCACCACAGATCGATTATCTGTGCAGCCTGACCACTTTTCTTTATTATCCAAAACTACTGAACACTTTGAACTTTATTACACACACAAGCCCTTATTGAAAGCTTTTATTTTCCCACTGTTTTATCGATTGATCACACCGACTTGTCACACGTTGTTCAATTCCACAAACTGAAGGAATGCCGAGGGGGAGTGTTCGTGCTTATAAAGCTATCTGTCCTTCTCGAATGTTCGTCGTCGGAAGCTCCCCTTCGGAAATCTCTAGAATGCTCTGACAAATAGCATTACGCCCTTGACAGCTTACATCATTGCAATCTCCGCTTCAAAAGAGCTTTCGAACTTCGACAGCGAAATTCGAACTTAACCGTCGGTTTGTGTCTCCGCAACACTGCCCTCCTCCTTAATTTGTTCGTCCTCGAACAAGCGATTGGATCCTTCTCCGTAATATGGCGCTAGCCTCTCTACGTGGGCAACCTTATACTACGCCCGTCTGTTTCCCGTCTGCTGTATTCGGTACACCACGTCGTTAAGTTTCTTGATGACCTCATATGGTCCGTCCCAGGCTGATTGCAATTTGGGGCACATGCCCTTTTTTCCATGTGGGTTGTACAGCATTACCAATTACCAATTGGCCGGTCTCGAATACAGAAGTGTTCGCCATCAAGTCGTATCGCGCCTTCATTTTATCGCTGACCAAGTTCAGTCGCTCCCGGATGAACTAACGGATGGAGTCCAGCTGTTCCATCTTTTCGGTTACGAAGTCCTCCCTGCCGCTAGTTATCGGTAGTACCACGCCGAATTTCAAGTCCGATGGAAGTCGGAGATCAGTTCCAAAAATGGCTTCAGCTGGTGCTGTTGCCGTTGAATTGTGCTGTGCCGAACGGTATGCCATTAAGAAGAGGGGAAGATGTTCATCCCAGTCCTTCTGATCTCCAACGACGACTTTTCTCAAGTATTCCTCCATCGTCCGGTTGAACCTTTCGACCATGCCATCAGATTGTGGGTGTAATGGTGTTGTCCGTGTCTTTCTGATACCTAGCATGTCGCAGAGTTCTTAGAACACCGACGACTCGAAGTTCCTTCCTTGGTCTGAGTGCAGTTCTAGCGGTACTCCGTAAGGCGCAACCCAGTTATTCACGAATGCATCCGAAATAGTTTTGGCTTCTTGATTCGGGATGCAAAACACCTCAGGCCATTTGCTGAAGTAGTCGATCACCACCAGCGCGTATTTGTTTCCGGCGTTGCTCGTTGGAAACGGACCTGCGATGTCCATGGCGATACGTCCGAACGGTGCTCCAACATTGTACTGCTGCATATTTCACCGAGTTTTCCTAATTGGACCCTTTTCCTTCGCACACTGTTCACATCTGCGAATGAAACGCGTAACCGACTCATGGCATCCTACCCAGTAGAAACGTCTCTTGATCTTTTCTACAGTCTTGTTAACACCAAGATGACCCCCGCTTGGTCCCACGTGGTATTCTCGGATGACCTCGTCGATTTGTCATTTTGGAATTACCAGTAGATCGTTCACAATGTTCCCGTCCTCACTTTCCCAACTGCGGTAGAGGCATCCGTTCTTCAGCTTCAAACTCTGCCATTGAGCCCAGTAAGCTTTCACGATTGGGCTTTCACTGGATATTTGCTGTCAAGTTGGTCGAAAACCTCGTTCTTGGTACCGGATGATGACCGCCAGATCGGCATCTTCTCGCTGCCTTCTTCCGACCCTTTCGACAGTCCAGGAATCTTCTGGTAGCACATGGAAACGACGGATGTCGGTGACCTGTTCCTTGGTTTCAACTCGTGAACAAGGTTTGCATTCAACATCGCGAGGTCGCCTCGTTAATGCATCCGCATTTCTATGGCTGCTTCCCTTCCGGTATTCACGTGCCCTCGCTTGATCTCCTTTTGGCGAATCCGACCTCGGACGCCTTCTTCCCAGACGGCAATTTCTCGCCATATGCCCCTACTGGTTGCAGATGTAGCATCTACCTGGGAACGGGCGGCTCCTACTCACCGTTGTTGCACTGGAACTACGCCGCAATTTGCTGGAAGGACGCTTTCTCCGCAAACGACAGTTTCTCGCATTGTGCCCCTGCTGGTCGTAGATGTAGCATCTACCCGGGAATGAACCACTCCTACTCGCCGTTGTTGTTCTGGAACTATCCTGGTCTTGAGATATGCGCCGTAGTTTGATGGAAGATCGGCATATCAAAAGCGATGTTTCACATGCGAGAGCGCTGGCAACTGTCTCCTTGAAAGATGCCTTCGGCAGGAGAATCAAACTTCGTTGTATATCGGGGACCCTTAGCCCTTGGATGAAAGAATCCGTTATCAGTTTCTCCACCACATCAACTGGAACATCCGCGTAGGCTAGATGAGACAGCCTCTCGATGTCGGCAGCGTACTGCTGGATGGTCTCCTTTCCACGCTGCTTGCGTCCTTTAAGTTCCAGCTTGTGCATCTCCTGCATGTGCCCACTGCCGTATCTTCGATGAAGAGCATCCCATATGGCTGTGAAGTTCCTTCTCTGGGTCTCCGGGATGGTCTGTAGAACACCAGCTGCTTTGCCTTTAAGCGAAATTACTAGAGCGGCCGCACGATCTTCTTCTCCCCATTGATTCTGTTCCGCTGTTGTTTCGAACTGAAGCTTAAAGATGTTAAAAGCACTCGTGCCGTCCAAGTTGAGGGCTGTAAATTTCGATGCTGCAGCCGGTACGACGCTTCCTTGATGCTGAACGTTCTGGATAGTTTTCTCGAGTTCCAGAACCTTCTTGTCCAGTGTCTCGATTCTTCTTTCCTGGTTATTTTCAAGATCCAGAACCTTCTTATCCAGCGTATCGATTCTTTCTTCGAAGCCCTGGAACCGATCGTTGACGGCTTGCTGGATGTCTCTCAAGCTTTCTCGATTGTTCTCTAGCATCTCTTCAAACGTCTCCAGCTTCTCTAGTTTCTGCCCTATGGAAGTGGAATTTTCCTCCAACTGTCTACTTACGGCAGCGGAATTTTTGTCCAGTCTCTGGCTCAGGGAAGTGGAATTTTCCTCCAGTTTTTGATCTAGTTTCTGGCTCAGGGAAGTGGAATTTTCCTCCAGCTTTTGATGTATGGCCGCCTATAGTTGTTGGCTTATGGAAGCACTCTTAGCATTCATAGCTGCGAGTATTTGCTGCATATCGAATGCTGGCTCACTGGATGTCGACGGCTTCACCACCCCGAACTCGTAATTCTCCCAGTCGACACCTTGGAGGAAAAGGCTGATCGCAGTCTCTCCACCAGGTTTGCTTTACTTCCCACTGTGGATAGTTCTCGAGCATCCAGTACTCTTTTCAATTGTTCGATGGTCAATTTTTCCAATTTCGTCATTTTCTCACCCTTGCAATAATTTACTTTACAATTCGAATAAACGTTTCCTCGTTTACTCGCAATCCCACTTCTGACACCAAATGTTACGAAATTTTCAATCCCACACCAAATAGGGTTCGCACCACTGGATTGCGATAAGCTACAACTGTCTTTTTATCCGAATTAAAACACACACACTTTTCTTGTCTCACCACAGATCAATTATCTGTGCAGCTTCACCACTTTTCTTTATTATCCAAAACTGTTGAACACTTTGAACTTTATGACACACACAAGCCTTTATTGAAAACTTTTATTTTCCCACTGTTTTATCGATTGATCACACCGACTTGTCACACGTTGTTCAATTCCACAAACTGAATGCAACAATATTGTTACGAAATATTCGAACCCACACCGAATAGGGTTCGCACCACTGGATTGCGATAAGCTACAATTGTCCATTTTATCCGAATGAAAACACACACACACTTTTATTTCTTTCACCACAGATCAATTATCTGTGCAGCTTCACCACTTTTCTTTATTATCCAATACTTCTTTATTATCCACTTTAAGCTTCATTACCCAAAGTTATGAATGAGCAAGATGCCTCGGATACACGGACGGATACTCGACGACGACAACGCACGAAAAAGGAACACGATTTGCGAGTATGCTCCTGGAATGTCAGAGCCCTGTACACTCCCGGAGCTGCTCATAAACTAGAAGGAATCCTCACGCAGTACAAGGCGGATATTACTGCGGACCAGTAAATACGCTGGATAGGAAACGGTATGAATAGGAAGAAAAATTGCGACATTTATTACAGCTGTCACAAAAGGTTGCACTTACTGGGATGCGGATTTGTCGTGGGAAAGCGGTTAAGGTCGAAGGTCATCGACTTTAAACCTATAAGTGATCGCCTGGCTGTGATCCGCATCAGAGGCAGATTTTACAACATCAGCCTTATATGGGCACATGCCCTTACCGACGAGGCTGAAGACCCTATCAAGGAGGACTTCTATGACCTCCTGGACAACGCCTACGGAGCTTGTCCGGAGTACGATGTAAAAATCGGGGACTTCAACGCCAAAATCGCTAAGGAAAACACCCTTGGCGGAGCGATCGGAAAGCACAGCCTCCACGATACAACAACAGATAACGGCTTCCGACTCGCTGACTTTGCGACAGCTCGTGATGCGGTGATAATAGCACAAGATTCCCTCGCAAGCGAATCCACACAGCAACCTGGCGATCTCCGGACGGTCGAACCGCCAACCAAATCGACCATGTGCTCATTGACGCAAGGCACTCGTCAAACATCCTGGATGTGCGAACATTCAGAGGGGCAAATGTCAACTCTGACCCCTTCCTCGTAGCAGCAAGATTCAGAGCTCGACTGTCCAATGTCAGAAAGCTGCACCTGCCCACAAGGAGGGGGTTCGACATTGGGCGCCTGAGCACACCGGAGGTTGCCAGAATCTACAGGGAGCAGCTGAGCGAAAGGCTCTAGGGTGCGCCTACGTCGAACACAAATGCCAATAATATGTGGCTGCATTGCCGCTCAGCCATTCAGGAAGTAGCCGAAACCACCTTAGGATACCTACCACCCCCGACATGAAACCCGTGGTATGATGGCGAGTGTGAGCAGAAAGCAGGGAGGAGAAAAAACTACTGCGACAAAAGAAAAGAATCTTCGCAGCCTCCCAGCTCAAGGATATCAAGGAGTCTAGGGATAAACATAAAATACGAGCCTTTTACAAGAAAGCCAAAGAAATTGCAGGAGGCTTCAAAAAGGGCACCCTGGCTCTTCGAAACTGCGCGGGTAATCTTGTCACCGACCCGCAGGGTATAGTGGATGTATTTAAGCAGCACTTCCAGCAGCTGCTTAACGAGCATGACCAAGAGAGAGTGGTAGGGGCCGAGGAAATCCCAACTCCAGCTGCTGAAGTAGTCCTCCCACCCAGCATCGAAGAAGTCGGCACAGCTATTCAGAAGCTGAAGAACAACAAGGCCGCAGGCTCAGATGGCTTGCCATCAGAGCTCTTCAAGGCTGGCGGCGATGTTCTGGTAGGGAGCATACACCAGATCATCTGCAGAATTTGGGAAGATGAAAGCATGCCCGACGACTGGAATACCAGCTCTATATGCCCCATCCACAAAAAAGGCGATCCTACCTCTTGCAAGAACTATAGAGGTATATCCCTGCTCAATGTCGCATACAAGATCCTGTCCAGCGTATTGTGTGAACGTCTAAAACCATTTTGCACCGCACTAAACGGCAGCTACCAGTGCGGCTTCCGGCCCGGCAAATCAACTATAGACCAAATTTTCACACTTCGACAAATCCTGGAAAAGACCAACGAGTTTCGAATCGATACACACCATCTTTTCATCGATTTCAAAGCCGTATACGACAGCATTCATCGTGAAGAACTGTTTGGGGCGATGGCCGAATTCGGGATCCCAGTAACCTGATCCAGTTGTGTCGCGCCACGCTAAAAAACACGCCATGCACCGTGCAACTCGGTTTTAGGACCTCGGAACCATTCGAAACGTGCACCGGATATCGGCAAGGATATGCGCTGTCATGTGACTTCTTCAACCTGGTGCTGGAGCAAATAGTGCGACGGGCAGGCGTCAACAGGAAAGGGACTATCTTTTGCAAGTCCATCCAGCTGCTAGGATACGCGGATGATATCGACATCATCGCGTGTTCTCGCAGTGGCATTGTGGAAGCATTCACGGCGATTGAAGAACAGGCGAAACGAGTTGGTCTTAAGATCAATGAGGACAAAACGAAATACATGGTGGCATGCAAAAACCAATCCGTCGCTCACCACCTGGGACAAAATATACCAATTGACAGCTACAATTTCGAGGTAGTTAAGAAGTTTGTCTGCCTCGGAGCAAACGTAAATTCCACAAATGACACCACAGTGGAGATCCGGCATAGAATCGCCCTTGGCAGCCGCTGCTACTTCGGCTTGTCCAAACAACTGGGGTCAAAACTCCTCACTCGAAAGACCAAAGTCATGCTTTACAAAACGCTCATTCTGCCAGTCTTGCTGTACGGAGCCGAAAGCTGGACGATAAGCAGGACAGCGGAGCTGATTTTAGGTTCTTTCGAAAGAAAAATTCTGCGCCGGATATTTGGTCCTGTCTGTGAGGAAGGTGAATGGAGAAGAAGACACAACCGCGAACTCTACGAGCTGTACCAAGATGTGGATGTAGTCCGGAAGGCAAAGATCCGTCGACTACACTGGCTCGGCCACATCGAGCGCATGGACATCAACGCTCCAGCTAGGAGGTTCGTCGACTCCGAGCCTCCTGGTTCGAGACCGAACCTCCGGTATAAAGACCAAGTAATTGCGGATGTAAGACATCTTGGTCTTGACAACTGGAAGCAGCGTGCCCGGGACCGTCAAGGATGGAAGGCAGCTATAGCTCAGGCTCAGATCCTCCATGGATCGCTGGCCTGATAAGTAAGTATGTATGTATATGAATGTTATTAGGAAATATGTTAATTTTTCTATATATTGTAAATTGTATGTATGTATATTTTGCAAGAAATATGTTATATATATGTGTATGTATATGACTATTATGAAATACGTATTGTGATCGAAAATGTAGTGTATATATGCGTGTGTAAGTATATGGATATTGTGAAATATGTACGTTATTATCGAAAAAAATGGGTATTGCACTTTTTTTTTTACTACGTGTTAATGTGAATTAATGTGAAATTTAAAATTAAAAACAAAATTGAATGAAACAAGAAGAAACACTCCCTTGATCCAAATGTTTTGTTCTTTGTAGGTACTTAGTTGTTTGTTCTTTTATAACTGTTCTGGTCTCTTTGTCTTGCTGATTTGTTCTTTGTGTCGAAATGTAAATTTGTTGAAGGTATGTGGATTTTATATCCATAGGTTGTTGATTCAATCTTGAGGCTCAAAGGCTGGTCCTGTCGTTAGTTTGGTTTGTTTCTGTTCTCGTTTTTTTTTTTTTGTTGGTATTGTTGTTTGTTTGTCCTGGGGAGTTCCCGTTTCTTTTTAGTTCATTGGGAATAGCCTCATACCTGATCAAGGGTTTCTTGAGACGCTACTTTTTGATGGGAAGCTCGTGTTCATTGGAATTGCTTTTTTGCGCAATTTTCGGGCATGCCGGTTTCCCTATCGTTTTCGGCACCTAATAGTGCATTCAGCGGTACGTCCCAATTCTGGGGCACGTTCCCGTGCCACGCCATCGTTGGTGTCACCTCCGTTGGGTGCACCGCTCATGCTCAGTCCGACCAGGTAGTCATTCAGTGAGCCGCTGGAGTCGGTGTCGTTTCGGGCTACCGTAAGGTTAAAAATTAATGTCGGGGCCTCCAAAATCATTGCCCCAGCCGCAATCAAGGAGATCGCGGGTGGATTTCCGCTGTTGCGGGTACCACCTGGAGTACCCAATTCCATTTGCTTGTCCATTCATTTTTGGGGTTTTCAAGTCTTAGTACGAGGTCTATGACCTCTTAAGCATCCCGCCACGACAAGGCGAGCACCGTCACAAAAACAAAAAAAAAAAAAGCACAAAACAAAACAAACATAGTAATAAAAATATTTTATTTTTTTTTATTGAAACTTAGAAAAAGAAAGGAACCCAATAAATGCAAAATAAAACAAACAAATGTTTGCAATGTAATTAAAACTCAACGACAGCGTTTGATTCATTGACATTTGGAGGTTTAAGCAAGTAGAGAGCTTCTTTGGGAAAAGACAGGAATTTTATTTTCCATTTATGCTTGGAAGTTATAATGGGATCCGAGCGCAGTAAAAAAAATTGAATGTCTTCGTTCGTTTTTTCACGGCTAGATATTTTTTGAGAATTTGCGCGCTTCTTGCGCTTCCTCCGAAAGTTGGCCGATCGGCAAAAGTGCAGACGATATGATTTCAAGACCATGAATGAAATATTTATGTAAAGTTGGAGGCATGTGATACCAGAGATATTTATGACGAAGCATCTCGCTGTGTCATGTGCAAATTTCTTGAACTCGTTAACGTCAGTCTCATATCCACTGGCAACAACGATCATAATTGTGTGCATTTTTTTAATAAGTTCAATGCCTATTTTTGTTATTTCGGCTGAGAGTTCAGGGTTTTGCAAAAATCGCCTAGCTGTGTTACCGTCATTGGTGTTACCAAATCCCGGTTTTGGTTTATCCACAACATTCTCCGAATTCCCTTTTGAATTCTAGCCTTATTTGCTGCCACGACTTCTTTGTCACTTTCACGAACTTGCCATTTTTTAATAGGTAATTTGTATTGCTAGATATAGAAGGCATTCAAACATTCGTATCTAACCATGTAGAATAGTTATCTCCATTTTTGTTGAATTCCTTCGAAGTTGCACCACATAAATAAGATTTATGTGTTGATGTGATCTCAGTAAAGCCATTGCAAACTTTTCCATCTATCATGGGAAAAATTATTGAATACTTACTTACTTATCAGGCCTGCGATCCATGGAGGATCTGAGCCTGAGCTAAAGCTGCCTTCCATCCTTGACGGTCCCGGGCACGCTGCTTCCAGTTGTCAAGACCAAGATGTCTTACATCCGCGATTACTTGGTCTTTATACCGGAGGTTCGGTCTCGAACCAGGAGGCTCGGAGTCGAAGACCCTCTTAGCTGGAGCGTTGATGTCCATGCGCTCGATGTGGCCGAGCCAGTGTAGTCGACGGGTCCTTGCCTTCCGGACTACATCCACATCTTCGTACAGCTCGTAGAGTTCGCGGTTGTGTCTTCTTCTCCATTCACCTTCCTCACAGACAGGACCAAATATCCGGCGCAGAATTTTTCTTTCGAAAGAACCCAAAATCAGCTCCGCTGTCCTGCTTATCGTCCAGCTTTCGGCTCCGTACAGCAAGACTGGCAGAATGAGCGTTTTGTAAAGCATGACTTTGGTCTTTCGAGTGAGGAGTTTTGACCCCAGTTGTTTGGACAAGCCGAAGTAGCAGCGGTTGCCAAGGGCGATTCTACGCCGGATCTCCACTGTGGTGTCATTTGTGGAATTTACGTTTGCCCCGAGGCAGACAAACTCCTTAACTACCTCGAAATTGTAGCTGTCAATTGATATATTCTGTCCCAGGTGGTGAGCACATCATCCGCGTATCCTAGCAGCTGGATGGACTTGTAGAAGATAGTGCCTTTCCTGTTGACGCCTGCCCGTGGCACTATCTGCTCCAGCGCCAGGTTGAAGAAGTCACATGACAGCGATCTCCTTGCCGAAATCCGGTGCATGTTTCGAATGGTTCCGAGGTCCTAGAACCGAGTTGCACGGTGCATCGCGTGTTTTTTTAGCGTGGCGCGACACAACTGGATCAGTTTTACCGAGATCCCGAATTCGGCCATCGCCCCAAACAGTTCTTCACGATGAATGCTGTCGTATGCGGCTTTGAAATCGATGAAAAGATGGTGTGTATCGATTCGAAACTCGTTGGTCTTTTCCAGGATTTGTCGAAGTGTGAAAATTTGGTCTACAGTTGATTTGCCGGGCAGGAAAGCCGCACTGGTAGCTGCCGATTAGTGCGGTGCAAAATTGTTTTAGACGTTCACACAATACGCTGGACAGGATCTTGTATGCGACATTGAGCAGGGATATACCTCTATAGTTCTTGCAAGAGGTAGGATCCCCTTTTTTGTGGATGGGGCATATAGACCTGGTATTCCAGTCGTCGGGCATGCTTTCATCTTCCCAAATTCTGCAGATGATCTGGTGCATGCTCCCTACCAGAACATCGCCGCCAGCCTTGAAGAGCTCTGATGGTAAGCCATCTGAGCCTGCGGCCTTGTTGTTCCTCAGCTTCTGAATAGCTGTGCCGACTTCTTCGATGCTGGGTGGGAGGACTACTTCAGCGGCTGGAGTTGGGATTTCCTCGGTCCCTACCACTCTCTCTTGGTCATGCTCGTTAAGCAGCTGCTGAAAGTGCTGCTTAAATACATCCACTATTCCCTGCGGGTCGGTGACAAGATTACCCTTAGATATTTTAGATTTCGCAAATCATCCATACCTAGTATTAGTGGATTATTATTCTAAATGGTTAGAGATAATTGAACTTAAAAATAAGTCTAGTTTAGAAATAATCAAAAATCTAAAACAAATATTTTCAACCCATGGAATACCGCAAGAGATAGTTGCAGATAATTCTCCTTTTAATTGCGCAGCTTGCCTATCATTTGCTAAAGAAAATGGTATAACATTTAATTTTAGCAGTCCCTATTATCCATAATCGAACGGACTTGCTGAAAAATATGTTGGAATCGCCAAACATTTATTAAGGGAAAGTCAGGCTTCTAAAATAAACTTAAATATAGCTCTGCTTGAATATAGAAATACCGGGGATGCAATATTCACCAGCCCAACTTTTGTTTAAAATGCGCGTACGCACTAGGGTTCGCATACACGATAACTTGCTTATTCCAAAAATTCCTACCAACGTTGAAGATTTAATCCATAAATCCAAAAATATAATAGAAAATCATTACAACAAAACTTCATATGTCAAAAAAGACTTTGCATTAAATGAATCCGTGTGGATGCAAAAATCTGATAAAAAATGGTACCCAGGAAAAATTATTTATAAATGCAAAGAACCAAGGTCATACATCGTAGAATTAAATGAAGGGGGAAGATATAGACGGAACACATTTCATATAAGAAAAAGATCTCATAACACAATTTCACCACAACAAAATGTGATTCCTTCTTATGATGGCAAAGTTCATAGCACTCGTAGCACAGTAGAATATAATAATGAAACCCGTACAAATATACTGAGCCATTGAAGATAAAACTGTATATGTATCTATATAATTATACTACATAAGTCATAAGTGGTTTATTTGAAATTCGAATATAAAATTATCTTAACTTTGAATCTATTTATTTGCAAAGGGAGATGTTGTATAAAGTTAGCATCATAAGTATAGATCCACATCCTATACATGCTAAACATTAACATATGATAACTATACGTATAACAGTTATAAAACTTAATATTAGAGAAAAGGACTTATAAAAATGGGCACTTGCAGATTAAACCTCAAAGAGTTAACATCTTTTATTTCATGCTTATTCAAATATAAAACACGGACCACTCACAATTTCGGCACTCTACTGTCCACTTAAGTTTATTATATCGACAGACCAATACAAAAATTACATTAACACACTAGGTAAAAGATTCATCGCAGGAGGCGACTTCAATGCAAACAACACAGACTGGGGCTCCAGATTAACAAACAGAAAAGGAAGCATCCTTTTAAATGTTCTTAAATCACTTAACGTGCTTTTTCTCAGCCCAGGGGAACCAGCATACTGGCCCTCAGATATGAATAAAAAACCAGATCTCATTGACTTCTGTATATACAAAAGTATAAACAGGACAAGATTAACCGCAAAAACTTCCCTTGACCTCTCTTCCGACCATTCCCCAATCATAATCTCCTACGAGACCAAAACTACCGCGCTCATTCACAATACAAGGATTTACAACAAAAGAACTGACTGGCAAACATTTAAGGACATAATAACAAGAGATCTGCCACACAGAATCCCCCTAAAATGCCCTGACAACATAGATAGCGCAATAATCTACTTTAACGACACCATAATAAATGCCTTGAGCATCTGTACGCCGCAGATTGTCCCAGCTGAACGTGACTCATATAATCCCCAATATATCCTAAAAAAATTAGACACAAACGCAATATTCGAAAACTATGGCAAACGAACCGCTCTCCTGAACTAAAGACCAAACTAAATAAGACCATAAAAGAACTTAAGGACATATTACAAGAGCATAAAAACAAACAACTCAACAATTACTTGAAAAACTTGACGCCGACTTTTCAAACGAACTTCTCTCTCTGGAAAGCCACAAGAAATTTGAAACAGACAACTTCACACCAACCACCAATATTAAACGAAAACAAATCCTGGTCTAAGACAAATGTAGAAAAAGCCGCAACTTTAGCGAACTTCTTTGCCAACTGCTTCACAAATGAAAAGGACAACAATTCACAATATTTAAACCTCCAAAAAACACGAATGAACCAATTCCAATCAAATTGACTACCAAAAATGAAATTGGCTTTCATATTAAGAATAGTCTCAAGCCCAATAAATGCCCTGGTTACGACATGATAAATGGGAAAATCTTAAAAGAACTACCCGAACACGCAATTATCTACATATATCAGAAATATATTTAACGCTGTAATTCGAACTAAATACTTTCCAAAAGCATGGTAAGTCGCTGAAGTGCACGCCCTCCCCAAACCAGGAAAAGACATAACAAAAGCTAGTAGCTATCGACCTATTTGCTTTTTACCAGTCTTATCCAAATTCCTGGAAAAAATTATACAGAAAAGACTACAACCAATACTTGACAAAAACAGCGTTGTACCGAATCACCAATTCGGGTTCAGACAACATCACTCGACTAAACAACAGACACATAGGGTAATAAACAAAATATCAAATGACTTAGACAATAAAAGGTACTGCTCAGCAGTATTTCTTGACGTATCTAAAGCTTTCGACAAAGTCTGGCACAAGGGACTACTTTACAAGCTTAATAAAGCCTTACCATTAGACTTTTACTTGCTACTTAAAAGCTATCTTGACCAACGACACTTCTACGTAAAACACAAGGAAGAATATTCTAATTTGCACATAGTTCAAGCTGGCGTTCCCCAGGGCAGCGTTCTGGGGCCACTACTCTACTTAATATACATTGCAGACATACCCACCCCAACATCGCAACACTCCATGCTAGCAACATTTGCAGACGACACTATCATACTCCAATCTGACAAAGACGTAAACGATGCAAACCTCAAACTACAAAGCCATTCAAATAATACAATAGAGTGGTTCACAAAGTGGGGTATACAAATATATAAATAAACACCACTAGAAAAATTGACAATCCACCTCCTATAACAATTAACAATAAGAATATTAAAACCAGCGACCACGCCAAATATCTAGGTATGGTTATTGACAGTAAACTAACATGGAAACAGCACATTCTAGAAAAGAAAAAACAAATAAAAGACAAACTCCGAAAATGCTACTGGATGCTTGGTAAAAATTCTAGACTGACAATAGACAATAAACGTCTGATATACAAAGCTATGATTAAACCTATCTGTGGTCATATGGGCTACAACTATGGAGCACTTCCAAAACCTCAAACATCAAGATAATCCAACGTACACAAAACAGAATCTTAAGAACAATTACCAACGCAGAATGGTACGTGCCAAACACGGAAATTCACAAAGACCTTCACATAACAACTGTTGCAGACGAAATAAAAAAGCACTGCGTCAAACACCAAAGTAAGATTTTACAACATACAATTGACGAAATACGCAATATCCCAAATGACGAACAAACACATATACGAAGACTTAAACGACACAGACCAACAGACCTAATCGAACGGTTTGGGTAAATGCTGGGTACATTACGGAAGTAAAAAAACCATCTAGCGACAACAACTAGCGATAAGGGGCGCTCGGTGTGAATAAAACATCCAACGTTTCGAGTGGACTAAATCCCACTTGTGCCATCTTCTCCTACACACGAGTAAAAAACACTATTGTAAAGGACATTGCTCCTACATTGTACACATACCCCAATAAATAAATTGTAAAAACTTCAACTACATGTTAATCCAAAACAAATGTTGAATAAAGGGAATAAAAAAAAAAAAAAAAAAAAACTTTGTTGGGATATTTTTTTTTTTTGGGGCACTCATTCTTATTATATTATATTGATGCCGTAATAGTCTAGATGTCTAGAAGGCAATGATTTACATTTTTTAATAACGTGGATATTACTTTATCGAAAAATAAAAACAATTAAAGAATATTTTCAATTTTAATTTTTGAATTAACGCCAGCTTTTGGGTCGTTTTGCGCCATTGTGCGTCGGGCTTACTGCAACAGTGCCAGGACCGCCGAGGCGCAGTAGGTAGTGTGTTGGCTTCTGACACAGGATCGTATCCCGACAACAGCTATGTTACCCATTTCAGTACCGACGAAAGTAAAAATCATTCGATTTAGTTGAAATTTGTTAGGCTGAACACTTTTAAGTAGAAAAATAGGAGTATCTATTTTTTTTTTTCTGGTTAAACACACAGGATCCTTGGAAAAGGACCCGCACAAATGTGCGGGTTGGTATTTAAACAACTCAAACAAAGTGAAAAGCAGTTTGGTTTCAAATTATCTTTATTTCATTGTAAATTAATTTAAAACATTAACTCTTATAAAAAAAAAACAACAATAATAAAATACAATAAAAAAAAAATAATCAACAATATTTCAGCTCAAAAACGTTTTCCCATTGCTCATGAAAACTTTTAAAACATTGTTTTCCTTGAGCAAGGCATAAATAAATGTTGCACTTTTCGCATCTTGTTCGCGTTCGGCTTTAACAATTTTTCATCCGACACATGCGTGCACTTCTAAGGTTGTCTATTATTGGCCAGTGATTAAGCCCATCAAATCTTTTGCTTGCTCCTGGCAATGATGCACACCGTTGAGTGGAACTCGGAGGTGGTTCGTCTTTATCATCCTCGTCATCGTCAATATCTCTTCGCTTTCTTTTGTTATTACAAAGAAGAGCTTCAGCTATTTCCAAGCGAAAGTGAAGCAGATCTAATCTTTTGTTTTTTGGAATCTGGTTCAATTCGCAATCCCTCTTGTACTCCAACCAGCTATTGACAACACCCAAGTCAACGAAGTGAAAAGCCGTCTTTAAAGTCCATTTGATGGTTTTTATCCATGTACGGTAGAATTCCATTAGCTGGTCGCAAATATCCACTCCGCCCATGTGACTATTGTACTCTTTTACGACCAAGGGACATGGTATATTTTTGCGATCCCTTTCTTCTTTGCTCCATCTAGAGACTGTATTCATTGGATTCATTCCGAAGCAAGTGGACGCCATCGTAACGGTTTTATTGTCTCTCCACTTTACTACGACAATCCTTCCATCCGCCCGAACTCTCTGGTCAGTTTCTCCACGAGACATTGACCTATCAACCTTGAGCTCAATATTTTTTATTCTGTTGGTTTGAATGGTTCCAGTTCCGTGGATGTTTAAATCTTTCAACCGGTCTAGGAATGGTATCGTAGTAAAATAACGATCGAAAAATACAAACCAGGATTCGGGTAAGGTTCTTATCAGTCTCAAAACAATGCTTGGCCCGAGACCCAACGATCGGTCTCCAAGGGGGGTAAGGGCACCTTGGTAAACTTCAAAGTCCAACACTAAACCTATAAAAAACCATTAAACTGTGGAACAAGATTATTTAAACAATTACCTGTTGATGTACAAAGAACGAAGTTTTTGAGCCCAACAGGTCGAGGCTTGTTCCGGACATACTGCCTAAGTCCATTTGGACATCTTCCTAGGAAAGAATATAGAATAATTTTGTGAGCTCCTCGAAATCTGTAGACATCGATCGCGAACAGCGTTAATAACTGGCTGAACTTTCCACAGAGCATTGGTTTCAGCATGTGCTGGTGGAGCTGACGTATCTACGAAATGCAGGCACTTCCTTAGCAGAAAAAAACGTGTCCTTGACATTTGGGATGTAACCACGTTGTGTTGGAAGCTACGCTGCCAATACATGTGTAAGCGTGGCAATGGAATGCAGCCAAAGTAGAGATGAACTCCATACAACTTCTCTATTTCCACAGCATCAGTATTCAACTCTTTTCCAGTAGCAGACAGACCGTATATAAGATCTTCTCTGCCGTATTGTGTGAATGCCTGAAACCGTTTGTGGATAACCTGATCGGCTCTTATCAGTGTGGTTTCAGGCCAGGTAAATCCACAATAGACCAAATATTTACGCTACGGCAGATATTGGAGAAGACCCAGGAATACCAAATCGACACTCACCACCTCTTCGTCGATTTCAAGGCCGCGTATGACAGCGTATATAGAGACGAGCTGTACAAAGCCATGTCTAGTTTTAACATCCCTGTCAAACTCGTCCGACTGTGCAGGATGACAATGGAGAATTCTCGTTGCTCCATTAAGGTCGGTAATGAGCATACCGAGACCTTTGATGTTAAAAAAGGATTTAGGCAGGGCGACGCGCTGTCGTGGAACTTTTTCAACATCGTGCTTGAAAAGATTGTGCAAGAGTCACTGGTCAACACAAGAGGTACGATCTATTTCAAGTCTACGCAATTGCTTGCGTACGCCGACCATATTGACGTAATTGGACGAAAACAGCAAGCAGCTTGAATATAGAAATACCGGGGATGCAATATTCACCAGCCCAACTTTTGTTTAAAATGCGCGTACGCACTAGGGTTCGCATACACGATAACTTGCTTATTCCAAAAATTCCTACCAACGTTGAAGATTTAATCCATAAATCCAAAAATATAATAGAAAATCATTACAACAAAACTTCATATGTCAAAAAAGACTTTGCATTAAATGAATCCGTGTGGATGCAAAAATCTGATAAAAAATGGTACCCAGGAAAAATTATTTATAAATGCAAAGAACCAAGGTCATACATCGTAGAATTAAATGAAGGGGGAAGATATAGACGGAACACATTTCATATAAGAAAAAGATCTCATAACACAATTTCACCACAACAAAATGTGATTCCTTCTTATGATGGCAAAGTTCATAGCACTCGTAGCACAGTAGAATATAATAATGAAACCCGTACAAATATACTGAGCCATTGAAGATAAAACTGTATATGTATCTATATAATTATACTACATAAGTCATAAGTGGTTTATTTGAAATTCGAATATAAAATTATCTTAACTTTGAATCTATTTATTTGCAAAGGGAGATGTTGTATAAAGTTAGCATCATAAGTATAGATCCACATCCTATACATGCTAAACATTAACATATGATAACTATACGTATAACAGTTATAAAACTTAATATTAGAGAAAAGGACTTATAAAAATGGGCACTTGCAGATTAAACCTCAAAGAGTTAACATCTTTTATTTCATGCTTATTCAAATATAAAACACGGACCACTCACAATTTCGGCACTCTACTGTCCACTTAAGTTTATTATATCGACAGACCAATACAAAAATTACATTAACACACTAGGTAAAAGATTCATAGCAGGAGGCGACTTCAATGCAAACAACACAGACTGGGGCTCCAGATTAACAAACAGAAAAGGAAGCATCCTTTTAAATGTTCTTAAATCACTTAACGTGCTTTTTCTCAGCCCAGGGGAACCAGCATACTGGCCCTCAGATATGAATAAAAAACCAGATCTCATTGACTTCTGTATATACAAAAGTATAAACAGGACAAGATTAACCGCAAAAACTTCCCTTGACCTCTCTTCCGACCATTCCCCAATCATAATCTCCTACGAGACCAAAACTACCGCGCTCATTCACAATACAAGGATTTACAACAAAAGAACTGACTGGCAAACATTTAAGGACATAATAACAAGAGATCTGCCACACAGAATCCCCCTAAAATGCCCTGACAACATAGATAGCGCAATAATCTACTTTAACGACACCATAATAAATGCCTTGAGCATCTGTACGCCGCAGATTGTCCCAGCTGAACGTGACTCATATAATCCCCAATATATCCTAAAAAAATTAGACACAAACGCAATATTCGAAAACTATGGCAAACGAACCGCTCTCCTGAACTAAAGACCAAACTAAATAAGACCATAAAAGAACTTAAGGACATATTACAAGAGCATAAAAACAAACAACTCAACAATTACTTGAAAAACTTGACGCCGACTTTTCAAACGAACTTCTCTCTCTGGAAAGCCACAAGAAATTTGAAACAGACAACTTCACACCAACCACCAATATTAAACGAAAACAAATCCTGGTCTAAGACAAATGTAGAAAAAGCCGCAACTTTAGCGAACTTCTTTGCCAACTGCTTCACAAATGAAAAGGACAACAATTCACAATATTTAAACCTCCAAAAAACACGAATGAACCAATTCCAATCAAATTGACTACCAAAAATGAAATTGGCTTTCATATTAAGAATAGTCTCAAGCCCAATAAATGCCCTGGTTACGACATGATAAATGGGAAAATCTTAAAAGAACTACCCGAACACGCAATTATCTACATATATCAGAAATATATTTAACGCTGTAATTCGAACTAAATACTTTCCAAAAGCATGGTAAGTCGCTGAAGTGCACGCCCTCCCCAAACCAGGAAAAGACATAACAAAAGCTAGTAGCTATCGACCTATTTGCTTTTTACCAGTCTTATCCAAATTCCTGGAAAAAATTATACAGAAAAGACTACAACCAATACTTGACAAAAACAGCGTTGTACCGAATCACCAATTCGGGTTCAGACAACATCACTCGACTAAACAACAGACACATAGGGTAATAAACAAAATATCAAATGACTTAGACAATAAAAGGTACTGCTCAGCAGTATTTCTTGACGTATCTAAAGCTTTCGACAAAGTCTGGCACAAGGGACTACTTTACAAGCTTAATAAAGCCTTACCATTAGACTTTTACTTGCTACTTAAAAGCTATCTTGACCAACGACACTTCTACGTAAAACACAAGGAAGAATATTCTAATTTGCACATAGTTCAAGCTGGCGTTCCCCAGGGCAGCGTTCTGGGGCCACTACTCTACTTAATATACATTGCAGACATACCCACCCCAACATCGCAACACTCCATGCTAGCAACATTTGCAGACGACACTATCATACTCCAATCTGACAAAGACGTAAACGATGCAAACCTCAAACTACAAAGCCATTCAAATAATACAATAGAGTGGTTCACAAAGTGGGGTATACAAATATATAAATAAACACCACTAGAAAAATTGACAATCCACCTCCTATAACAATTAACAATAAGAATATTAAAACCAGCGACCACGCCAAATATCTAGGTATGGTTATTGACAGTAAACTAACATGGAAACAGCACATTCTAGAAAAGAAAAAACAAATAAAAGACAAACTCCGAAAATGCTACTGGATGCTTGGTAAAAATTCTAGACTGACAATAGACAATAAACGTCTGATATACAAAGCTATGATTAAACCTATCTGTGGTCATATGGGCTACAACTATGGAGCACTTCCAAAACCTCAAACATCAAGATAATCCAACGTACACAAAACAGAATCTTAAGAACAATTACCAACGCAGAATGGTACGTGCCAAACACGGAAATTCACAAAGACCTTCACATAACAACTGTTGCAGACGAAATAAAAAAGCACTGCGTCAAACACCAAAGTAAGATTTTACAACATACAATTGACGAAATACGCAATATCCCAAATGACGAACAAACACATATACGAAGACTTAAACGACACAGACCAACAGACCTAATCGAACGGTTTGGGTAAATGCTGGGTACATTACGGAAGTAAAAAAACCATCTAGCGATAAGGGGCGCTCGGTGTGAATAAAACATCCAACGATTCGAGTGGACTAAATCCCACTTGTGCCATCTTCTCCTACACACGAGTAAAAAACACTATTGTAAAGGACATTGCTCCTACATTGTACACATACCCCAATAAATAAATTGTAAAAACTTCAACTACATGTTAATCCAAAACAAATGTTGAATAAAGGGAATAAAAAAAAAAAAAAAAAAAACTTTGTTGGGATATTTTTTTTTTTTTGGGGCACTCATTCTTATTATATTATATTGATGCCGTAATAGTCTAGATGTCTAGAAGTCAATGATTTACATTTTTTAATAACGTGGATATTACTTTATCGAAAAATAAAAACAATTAAAGAATATTTTCAATTTTAATTTTTGAATTAACGCCAGCTTTTGGGTCGTTTTGCGCCATTGTGCGTCGGGCTTACTGCAACAGTGCCAGGACCGCCGAGGCGCAGTAGGTAGTGTGTTGGCTTCTGACACAGGATCGTATCCCGACAACAGCTATGTTACCCATTTCAGTACCGACGAAAGTAAAAATCATTCGATTTAGTTGAAATTTGTTAGGCTGAACACTTTTAAGTAGAAAAATAGAAGTATCTATTTTTTTTTTTTTTCTGGTTAAACACACAGGATCCTTGGAAAGGGACCCGCACAAATGTGCGGGTTGGTATTTAAACAACTCAAACAAAGTGAAAAGCAGTTTGGTTTCAAATTATCTTTATTTCATTGTAAATTAATTTAAAACATTAACTCTTATAAAAAAAAAAACAACAATAATAAAATACAATAAAAAAAATAATCAACAATATTTCAGCTCAAAAACGTTTTCCCATTGCTCATGAAAACTTTTAAAACATTGTTTTCCTTGAGCAAGGCATAAATAAATGTTGCACTTTTCGCATCTTGTTCGCGTTCGGCTTTAACAATTTTTCATCCGACACATGCGTGCACTTCTAAGGTTGTCTATTATTGGCCAGTGATTAAGCCCATCAAATCTTTTGCTTGCTCCTGGCAATGATGCACACCGTTGAGTGGAACTCGGAGGTGGTTCGTCTTTATCATCCTCGTCATCGTCAATATCTCTTCGCTTTCTTTTGTTATTACAAAGAAGAGCTTCAGCTATTTCCAAGCGAAAGTGAAGCAGATCTAATCTTTTGTTTTTTGGAATCTGGTTCAATTCGCAATCCCTCTTGTACTCCAACCAGCTATTGACAACACCCAAGTCAACGAAGTGAAAAGCCGTCTTTAAAGTCCATTTGATGGTTTTTATCCATGTACGGTAGAATTCCATTAGCTGGTCGCAAATATCCACTCCGCCCATGTGACTATTGTACTCTTTTACGACCAAGGGACATGGTATATTTTTGCGATCCCTTTCTTCTTTGCTCCATCTAGAGACTGTATTCATTGGATTCATTCCGAAGCAAGTGGACGCCATCGTAACGGTTTTATTGTCTCTCCACTTTACTACGACAATCCTTCCATCCGCCCGAACTCTCTGGTCAGTTTCTCCACGAGACATTGACCTATCAACCTTGAGCTCAATATTTTTTATTCTGTTGGTTTGAATGGTTCCAGTTCCGTGGATGTTTAAATCTTTCAACCGGTCTAGGAATGGTATCGTAGTAAAATAACGATCGAAAAATACAAACCAGGATTCGGGTAAGGTTCTTATCAGTCTCAAAACAATGCTTGGCCCGAGACCCAACGATCGGTCTCCAAGGGGGGTAAGGGCACCTTGGTAAACTTCAAAGTCCAACACTAAACCTATAAAAAACCATTAAACTGTGGAACAAGATTATTTAAACAATTACCTGTTGATGTACAAAGAACGAAGTTTTTGAGCCCAACAGGTCGAGGCTTGTTCCGGACATACTGCCTAAGTCCATTTGGACATCTTCCTAGGAAAGAATATAGAATAATTTTGTGAGCTCCTCGAAATCTGTAGACATCGATCGCGAACAGCGTTAATAACTGGCTGAACTTTCCACAGAGCATTGGTTTCAGCATGTGCTGGTGGAGCTGACGTATCTACGAAATGCAGGCACTTCCTTAGCAGAAAAAAACGTGTCCTTGACATTTGGGATGTAACCACGTTGTGTTGGAAGCTACGCTGCCAATACATGTGTAAGCGTGGCAATGGAATGCAGCCAAAGTAGAGATGAACTCCATACAACTTCTCTATTTCCACAGCATCAGTATTCAACTCTTTTCCAGTAGCAGACAGACCGTATATAAGATCTTCTCTGCCGTATTGTGTGAATGCCTGAAACCGTTTGTGGATAACCTGATCGGCTCTTATCAGTGTGGTTTCAGGCCAGGTAAATCCACAATAGACCAAATATTTACGCTACGGCAGATATTGGAGAAGACCCAGGAATACCAAATCGACACTCACCACCTCTTCGTCGATTTCAAGGCCGCGTATGACAGCGTATATAGAGACGAGCTGTACAAAGCCATGTCTAGTTTTAACATCCCTGTCAAACTCGTCCGACTGTGCAGGATGACAATGGAGAATTCTCGTTGCTCCATTAAGGTCGGTAATGAGCATACCGAGACCTTTGATGTTAAAAAAGGATTTAGGCAGGGCGACGCGCTGTCGTGGAACTTTTTCAACATCGTGCTTGAAAAGATTGTGCAAGAGTCACTGGTCAACACAAGAGGTACGATCTATTTCAAGTCTACGCAATTGCTTGCGTACGCCGACCATATTGACGTAATTGGACGAAAACAGCAAGACGTCAATGAGGCTTTTGTGAGCATTGAGGTAGAAGCGGCTAAGATGGGTCTCAAGGTTAATGAGGGTTAAACCAAATATCTGCTCTCATCTAAAAGAGACGGACAACACCGACGTATTGGCCAGAACGTCACCATGGGCGGATATAACTTTGAAATGGTCAAGGAATTCGTCTACCTTGGCTCACTGATTACCAGCGACAACAACACCAGCGCTGAGATAAAACGCAGAATCACTCTTGCCAACCGCTGTTTCTTTGGGCTCAAGAGGCAATTGAGAAGTAGAGCCCTCTCTCGGAAAACCAAGGTGACACTATACAAGACCTTGATCATCCCAGTCCTCCTTTACGGTGCAGAGGCTTGGACCTTAACAAAAGCGGATGAAGATGCCCTTGGTCGTTTCGAGAGGAAAATTCTGCGCACTATCTACGGTCCCGTTTGTTCAAACGGTGTATGGAGGAGAAGATATAACGAAGAACTGTACGGGTTGTACAGCGACATCGGCCTGGTACGACGTCTACGGATACAGCGTCTAAGGTGGCTAGGCCATGTAGAGCGCATGGAAGATACAGCTCCGACCCGAAAAGTCTTCGAATCCACTCCGGAAGGAAGGCGCGGCAGAGGACGGCCGCCTCAGCGGTGGTGCACGCAGGTGGAAAGGGACCTCAACCAACTGGGCGTGCGGCACTGGAAACAGCTGGCCAAAGACCGTGCCGGCTGGAGACGCTTGTTGGTTGAGGCCCAGGTTCACCACGGACTGTAGCGCCACCTAAGTAAGTAAGTAGACAGACCGTACATGTTGGTAAATTTAGCTGCGTCTTCAAAATGTTTGCAGTCAAAGTAGCGTCTGAAATATTCAATTGGAAGAAAATTGGATTCGAATTCGCAATTTTTCCAAATCATCCGGCGTGAGCTATTGGTTTCTTCTTGCTCTTCAACTTCAACTTCCTCAACTACCTCATCTACATTCTCTTTTTCGACAATTTGAGCAGCTTCAGACTGTCCTCGATCGTTCTGAACACTAACTAATTCTTCCTCATCTGCAGAATCCTCACTCGCCGATGAAAAATCCTCCAGATCTGAATTCTCAGCTAAAAGATATAAAAGTTCTTCCAAACCAGATTCTGTTTCCAAACGCAATAATTTTCCTACGAATGAACAAACAACGCCGCCGATTAATTCCAACCCACACAATTGTGCGCGTTACACTTTACACTCAAATTTTAAAATATTTCTTTCCTAAAATATAGTAAATTTTCGGAAATTATTTATTTTAAACATTTATTTTACAAAATATAACATTTCATCACTTAAATACACTATAAATTAAGAAATATTAACACTTACGTTGACTTCTTCTTGGAGCTCCAGACATGTCGTTGTTTGCACACGCGCTTTTCACCCAAAATGCCAAGAACCGTTTTAAATACATTTTTTAGTGTGTGTAACCAACACAATTGATGCAAATGGAACTTTAAAATTAAGAAATTGCAGAGAGAACAAAAAAAAAAAAAAAACAAAGAGACTAATTTACCCGCACAAATGTGTAAGCGGGTACTGAAAGGGTTACCGAACATGTTTTTCACGGTGCTTCTCCTCAAACCTCCTGCAGCATAATTGTCATGAAAAAGTTTCTTGAAATTGGCCGTTCGAAATCTTCAATAAAATCAAACAATCAACAATCAAACAATCAACAAAATCACACACAACATCGGAGACTGAGAGAAGCTAGGCTCAGGTTCTCCGTGAGCTGTAATACCACACACATAATCTCCATAGCGGAGTGGTAGTGAAAATCTTTGTAGCGCAACTATCAGTATAACGAAATCTTGAAGGAATTCGCAAAAATTGTGTTAACTTCACCATAGAATAGAAGCAATGTATTTGGAATTTAAGTTTTAATTATATTTACTGGATGACTTTATTAAAAATAGTACATAAAAAAATACTTCATGGGTTTAGTAAAAAAAAAAAAAAAGATAAAACATTCTACTCCGCCATTGTGTCCTCGCCAGAGTTTTCGATTTCCTCCATGTCCTCTTCTTCACCATCCCGCTTGTCTACTGATTTTTCATATACTAATTGTAACGGTGAAACCACGACACTATTCCATACTGATATTCCTTTAGAAATACTTGCAGTGCCTTCCACACCTAAAACATGTTTATAACCTCCATGTAAAAGAATGCGAAGAAGCGTTTGTGCAGTTAGACAACACATGTCTTGCTGTTCCAAGGTCATTGAAGTATGTACACGAATATGACCCGGCTCACAAGGATCTGTAATTCCTGCTGAGCCTGGAAGAAACAAACCCGCTGCTAGAAGTTGGAACACTCGACGAAAAGCTAGGTTTATTGGTAATGCTTGACGGCTCGGGTTGTTCATAATGGACAGATGTGCAAGAAGATCTAACGTCCAGGGTGAAAGTGGTGCAAAGGCATCAAATCTCTTTCTAAAGTCCTTTAGAATTCGAATCAATACCTTTATTGAAGAGTGATGTGCATTTTCTTCAAACCATCTTGTATGTCTTATTGCAGCCAAATGAGCTTGCATAGCATTTGAATCTAAATGTGTTCCCGATTCCAATTTCCGTATGTTTTGTGGTAAGGTGGTTATAAGAACTCTAACTTTTGCTTGCCAGTTAGCTATATCGAAACCACGATCATGTATTGTAGACGTTAATTGATCAGCTTTTGTTAAAACCTCAGTTTTCATTGAGTTCCTTAAATCAATTTCTACTTTCTTTGATAAAGATTCGCAAGCTTCTTTCGTAGGTAGGGTTTTGAGAATAACAACTATGTCAGCAACATTATTTCCCGTTAACAAAGTACCTTTTTTAAACGACCCTACTTGACGAACTTCATCCACTTGCTGAAAAAGAGAATATATGTATTACATATGTATGTGCAAATATAATAATTGAGATATATTTGTCGAACGTTTTAGTAACTACTAGGTCTTTATTCGAATGTCGACATACAAAAGTATGAGTGAAAAAAATATTAGTGTTGAAAAATAAACGTTTTTCTTTAGGGTCAGAAAACAAAAAAAAAGTTGTAATTTACACTCGTTCACTATAGGAAAAAGTGGAGTAGCAGAAAAATGGCAACAGAAATACAATAAGGAAATACATAATTGTTAATACATATGTATGTATATTAAAGAATTAATAATTCTAATTTAGTAAATTTAGCTCTAAAAGTAGAGCTGTAAAAAACTAATTTCAAAAACATTTACATAAGTAATGCTTCATTATTTTTGAAACGTCCCTGAAATGTATCTTTTGGTTTGGAAGTACATCGCCACAATATTGATTGTCTTAACATAAATCATCCGAATAAGCCTTTTTCAAAATAGGAACATAGACTTATTAATTAAAGAAAGTTTTTTCGTTCTACTCCGATATTCGGCGGCACTGTCGGAGTGGACCCATATTTCCGGCCGTACTCGTGGGTACACAATTTCACACACAAATATAAAAACACAAGTAGGAAATAAAGAGAAAGAGCTCTTTCTCGAGTCGGTGGCAGACGCACTACTTGCCGTGGCCAGTAGTAGAGAGGAAGAGGCCAAACCAAGGGGATCCGGCATGTTAGATGGGGACATCTCCAAAGAATTAGAGGAGGAATTACTCGCTGATTCTGAAGAGACAGCCCAGGAAGGTATAACACGGAAAAAGGATGCCAAGAAGGCCAAGAAATTAACTCGAGGAAAGCTGAGGCTTAAGGAGTATAAAAAAGCCGTACACCTTAAGCGCATGCTTGAGGAAAAGGGCATACCCCTGCTCTCCGATATGAGGAAGGAAAAGCTCGCTTGGGCCCAGGAGGTGATTGCCAAGAATGTCCTAACAAGACCAAAGGCTGACAAGGGCACATCCAATAAAAAAGCCAGAGAAGGCAAGGGGGATAAAAACACCAAAAAATCCCCCCAAGAAAAGGGAGCGGAAGGCTGGGCCAGGTGGAACCGAAGCCGATAAGCCGGGTTCTAGCTGCACCCAGGCCCTAGGCGAATGTGATAACCTGAAAACCAAGGGCACGAGAAGGACTGTAGCCGCTAAGGCAGGTTCTACTAAGGTAACCCCTAACGCGGTCGATAAGACTGGTAAAGCAATACCAGAAACCGTGCCAACTCCCAAGAGAAGAGAGGATTTCAAGGCTAAGAGGGTAAGATCCCAGGAGGAAGCTGGCAATCCAGCAAAAAGAGTGAGGGTCAACACGGCGGTGCAGTTCGGAGGGGCTGCTCGCAATGGCTTACAGCTAGCTGTGATAGATTCCGGCAGGCCGAGTGGCCAGTATACCTTCGAACAGGGGAAGATGACCGAGAAGGCTTTGGCTAGAGCGATCTTCGACCACATTCGAGGGAATGCTGGGAAAACTGCGCCAACGTTTGGTCTCACTAACTGAAGGCGAGGTGTGAGTAGGCTGGACTGCAAGGATCAGCTATCGCATGACTTTGCGAGGAAGGTGGTTCCCACCTTTAGGCTGTGGAAGGGGGCGGCACTAAAGGCAGTCCCCTTGGACGAGGTACCAGAGAGACCTAAAGACAAGATGAGCGTACCGGATATGGAATTGGAGAAAAGCGAGATCCTCGGATTTCTAAAGGCACAAAACCCAGCGGTCCCTATGGATGACTGGGAAGTAGTCGCAATCGAAAGTAACGAAGATGGCACAAAGAGCATATTCTTCGTTATCGAGGATCCGCCGGAAACAATGAAAAAAGAGAGGCATATGCGCCTATTCTTTGGGGCTGGTGAGTTTCCTCTGATACTCATGAAGAAGGCGCAGCCTGGCGGTACGGCAGCTGTGGTGAAGGAGAGTGCTACTGCAAATGAAAGGAGTGCAAATAAACCTCCATCACAGTAAGGCCGCATCAGCCAAGCTCATGCTGCTTATGAACAGTGACCAGCTTGATGTGGCCCTGATCCAAGAACCATGGATCCTCCATAATCGGGTTAAGGGATGAGGGTCATCGAAATACAGCCTCTTCTATAACAGTAGCGAAGGCAAGGTTAGATCTCCAAGGCAAGGCAAAGATCTCCACGTACTAATGTTAACTAATTTCAGCTCGGGTGACCAGACGGTGGTGGAGGTTACGGGAAAGGAGAGTGCACTAACGATGGCTTCGGTTTACCTACCGTACGACGAAGGCACGGACGTCCCCTCTAGGGAAACAAGGTCATTGATCGCAATGCTAAGAAGAGCGTAGTCATAGGGTGTGATGCCAACGCCCATCACACTACTTGGGGTAGCTCTAATACCAATAGAAGGGATGAGGCTTTGTTCAGTTTTGTCCTTAGTACTAACCTAGTTGTATGTAACCGGGGTAACTCACCAAAATTTATTACTAGTAACAGAAGGGAAGTCTTGGACAAAACGCATATAAATGGTAACGGTACTGCGGAAATCTCAAATTGGAAAGTATCTGACAAAGCATCACTTTCTGATCACTGTTGGATCCTCTTCGACTTGAATTTCCGTAGGCCGGACAGGAAAGTCTTTCGGAATCCGCGGAAGGCAAATTGGCAGAGGTTTAACGCGGAGCTGGGTGGGACCCTTAACCACCCTCCGGAAGGGAACCCCGGCTCCACGGAAGACATCGGTGAGATGGTATTAAGCCCTACCAGCAAGCTAAATCGGTCATTTGAGAAGGCATGTCCTACCAGACGACCTAGTAAAAGAAACCAACCCACCATGGTGGAATGCTAAAATAGCGGAGCGGCTTCGTATCTCTAGGCTAAGTTGGAATCCGGCAAAAGAGGGGTCAACCCTGGTCAACCTATAGAGATAGTGAAGCGGCTCAAAAAAAAATTAGATTCGCCAAGAAGGACTCTTGGAGAAGCTTCTGCGGCTCTATTGAATCATGTACGGGTGCAGCTCGTCTGAGGAAGGTCCTTGCAAAAGCTCCCACACAGATGTCCTCTATAAAGAGATCTGATGGTAGCTGGACAGACTCAAACGTGAGCGTGCTTGATTCTCTACTGAAATGTCATTTCCCTGGCTGCGAGGATGCAGGAATCTTCAATTCGGCAGGCACGCTGCCAAGGGAATGTATTGAACATGAGACAGTCGATAAGATTGTGACGGAGAAAAAGATCCTGTGGGCAATCAAGTCTTTTGACCCCTACAAGGCGCCGGGAATGGATGGGATCTTTCCGATCATGTTGCAGGAGCCATGTGAAGTCATTCTTCCATGGCTGAAGCGCATCTACTCCTGGTGCCTCAGGATGGGTTATGTTCCTCAAGCGTGGAGGGAAGTTAGGGTGGTTTTCATACCCAAGTCGGGTAAAGTCAACTATACTACTGCAAAGGACTTTAGGCCTATCAGTCTACCGTCCTTCCTGATAAAAAGCTGGAACGAATAATAGACTTGTACGTAAGGGAAGAACTTGGGGACGGTTATCTGTCACAATCACACAATGTGTACATAAGAGAAAAATCGGTAGATACCGCTCTGCATAGGGTAGTCTATACGATAGAAAAATCGCTCAGTATCAAGGAATTCACTCTAGGTGCCTTCCTAGACATTGAGGGTGCCTTTAATAACGTTAGTACCGAGGCAATAGTGTCCAGCCTTCATATGGCCCAAATAAACCCGGGTGTATGCAGTTGGATTGGGCAAATGCTGGGTACTCGTATAGTAAATTCGGCGATAGGGAGAGCATGCGGAAGGGTGAGAGTAAATAAAGGTACACCACAAGGTGGGGTTCTGTCACCCCTCCTATGGCTCCTTGTGGTGGACGGAATGGCCAAGATTCTGGAGACGGAGGGTTTAAATGTCACGGCCTACGCCGATGACATTGCCATTTTAGTTTCTGGAAAATGTCCGCAGGTCCTCAGCGATAGACTAAGCTATGCACTGATGTTAGTGGATTACTGGGTCAAGGGGCGAATAATGCCGGGAGTAAATCCGGCGAAAACAGAGTTAGTACTCTTTACAAGAAAAAGATCTGTAGCAAGATACACCTAACCCCGAATGAATGGTATAGATCTGATCCCTGGAAAATCTGCCATGTATCTTGGCATAATCCTGGACTCCAAACTTAGTTGGAGAGAAAATATTGAGGAAAGAATCAAAAAGGCCTACTTGGCACTATATTCGTGCAAGGTACACGAAAGACATGGGGCCTCAAACCGAGGTTAGTACATTGGTTGTACACTGCGGTGGTAAGACCTATCCTAGTCTATGGCTCGGTTGTTTGGTGGAAGGCGCTTGAGAAAAAGTGTCATATTCAGAGTGTGTCAAAGGTTTAAAGGGCAGGCTGGCTGGCGGTGACGGGATCTATGAAGTCCACACCAACGGCGGCTCTTGAAGTCATGCTGAACCTCCCACCCCTGGACATATACTGCGAGAGCGGCGCAATCAAGACTACGCTAAGACTAAAGGAATCCGGTCTCTGGAAAAGGAGTCCTCACGGACATGCATCAGTGTTGGATCGATGGGCCGCACAGTGGTAGGAATAACCAATTTAGCGAAACTTTGGGCACAAAAAAATATGTCGATATTAAAATGTAATGTGCACTAAACACAGCCTTCATGTGTACTCGTTATACTGTATATTACAAACATTTTTGTTTTTGTCAAAACAGCTTGCAAAACATCCGCTAAAACTCTTCTTATTGCTTCGAACGAAAGAACAATATAGCGGCCACTTGATGTGTACATTTTGAAGTGATCAGTCATGCTAGTTATTAAATATTTTGTGATTTTCGCAATGAATTCAAGTGAAGCAGGTAAGGCCCTTAATATTAATTTATATTAAACATGATTTAAAGTATCAGTTATTGTGACATATGCAGTTAAGTAAATTGTTATTTAATTTCGAAAGTATAACATTCAAAGGAATGTTATGGATTGCCAAATATTTGAATGGTATTTATTGGTTAAATTTGCTATGTACACATATTGAGTACTATATCTGGTATAATTTACAAATCACTTCAAGTGCGTCTATCTGCAACTTTATATATATTTCTTTGTTTTAGTGCTAGAATTTCGAGAAATCGATTATTTTATGTTTGGAAAGAAGGAACTGATGTATGTTCGAAAAATGAACGAGTAATAAAATTTGTTCAAAATAACATCGATGTGAATAAATTCGATCTGTGTCAAGATGCCACTCGAAAAACATTGACAAATTTTTGTAGCCAACTACGTCAAAAATGGCTGGTGTCATAGAAATGAAATAAAAAATTAAGAAAGCAATATGATGCATGGTTACGTGGAAATATTACCTTTGGTAGCTTGCCGGGGACCACAATTTGAAGACTGTATAGACGCAGTCAAACGAGAAAAAATTCGGCATCTAGTTGAATCGAAAAGTTCAGAACAACTATGTTTGGCTTCTAGAATGAGTGTTCAGTCAAAAGGTCAACGAGATGGTGCGAAATTATGAAACAGGCACCTTGATTTTCGCCAACAAGAGCTACTAAATTGAAAAAGAGCTGTTTGCAAGTGCGACGCCCGGTCCCAATGACTGCTGATGAAGTTTTGGCGTTATTTGTCGATTACAAAATGACCAAGAGGCAATACACTGTTATAAGAAGAAATGCGAAAATTCGTAACACTAATATTTACCCATCTTATGATAACATTCTCGCTGCAAAAAAACGGTGTTATCCTAATAATATCAATGTGACAGAGACATCAGCAGAACTTAATGTTCAGGATATTGTGAATC
Organism: Eumerus sabulonum; assembly: GCA_951905685.1. Classification (NCBI taxonomy): domain Eukaryota; kingdom Metazoa; phylum Arthropoda; class Insecta; order Diptera; family Syrphidae; genus Eumerus; species Eumerus sabulonum. The sequence goes on from OX645060.1 coordinate 94,226,460, forward strand.
ACATAATAAAGAGGCTCATTGTGGTACATCATGAAATGTTGGCTCAGATTGATGTTAATAATCTTAAAATCATTTTCAAATGGGGAGCTGATGGGGCAGCTGGCCAAAGCAGACATAAGCAACGATTTGAAAATGAAGATGACGATGATGATTATTTTTAAGAAAGAATCAAAAAATGTTGTTATAAATGAAATCAATCGATTGTAAAGTCAACTCAATGATGGGAAACTGATGACGTGTAAGTCTGTTTTTCAATTAACATTGAGCGATGGAAAAATATGTAGTTGGTTAGCAGATACTCCGGGTCAATGTTGTCATATTTGCGGTGCTAAACCAAAACAAATGAATAACATAAAAGTTAACACCCTGCACTCGGGTCACGAGCCGAACGCGTGAAAGCAAATCATCCAGATTTTTTTTTTTTTTAAATAATTTGCGCGCACTCAAGGTCTAACAATTTTTTTTAATTTTAATTTATTTACTATTAGTCGATAAAGTACATAGACTTTCTAAGACCTTCAGATAATAACATAATTACAAAAAAAGAAAAAAAATATTAACAAGAAACTATTTTATAATGGACCCTTGAGCTAAACAATTATGATTGAAAAAAGTTTATTAAAATAGCTTTAATGGAGGGTATTGACATATTAAAGTCTATTAGCGGCGCACATTCATTGTATAATAGCAGCAAACCATTTAAAGAAGAGGAACGGCCGTAGTTAGTTTTAAAGTGCTTTAAAATGAAAAATCGAGAAGTACGTAAGTTGACGGGAGGAACGTTAATATTCAGGAGACTTAACATTTCTGGGCAGTCAATCTCCCCAATAAGTACTCTATGTAAGAAAATTATTCTTGTCACCTTTCTCCTCGTTTCGAGTAAGTCAAGTCTAATCAGTCTCAATCGATCTTGATAAGGAGGCAATTCGTTAACATCAGACCAAGGAAGTCGTCTGAGAGAAAACCTTAAAAAGCGCTTTTGTATCGATTCAATTCTCGCAATATGTGTGCGGTAGTAGGGGCACCAAACGACGGATGCATTTTCTACCAGAGATCGAACAAACGATACAAATAAGGTTTTGAAAACGTATGGATCGGTAAAACTTGTAGCGTAACGTTTGAACATTCCTAATGATCTGTTAGCCTTATTAGTGATGAACTCAATATGAGAATTAAAGGATAGTTTACTATCCAACATAATGCCCAAGTCTTTAACGACGGAAGTACGCAGAATTGTACTACCATCAAGGGAGTAAGAATAAAAATGCGGAGAAGAACTGTGAGAAAAACTAATGATAGAGCATTTACTAACATTAAGAGACAAGTGATTTTTAGAACACCACAAAGCAAATTTTTGAAGGTGAGCATTTAAGCGATGAAAGCTGATGGGATCTAAAAGATATTTATTTAGTTGTGCAAAATAACTTAGTTAAGTTGTTATGGTAATTTTAATGATTCACGTAGTTACAGAATAAATATAATGAAATAAGTCAGAGGAAAATTATAATTGACCGATGATGGCGGTGGCAGAACAGCAGAGGGAGATTGGCCCCAAAATGGTGAAGTTGGTCCCCCTTTTGAATTGTTAGCCACGATGGTTGTATTCAGACACAACACCCCTCCCAACTTAGCTTGAGAACGCGTTCCGGTTCCGAAGTCTTTCTGAACGCCTGAGTTCAATATTTGGTTGCCCTTGTGGTTCCAGTGGTCGTGTGGTCTCATCTGGCTCCTTCTGACGAGCTTGGGAAAATCCGATCTCTGCTTGTTGTTCCTCAGATACGTCTGTGGGGTTGTCTTGACTCCTATGACGGAGTTGATCCAAGTGCCTTCTTATAGTGTTTCCTTCTTCCGTTGTGACAGTGTATGAGACGGGCCCACTTTGTTTCGCGACTGTGGCTGGAATCCATAATGGCCCCCTGGAGTAGTTTCTCGCCCATACTGGTTCGTCACTGGTAAGCTGTGGCACAGGAGTTTCGTTAGCCGACTTCTTGGTAGATCGTACTGGGTTGTTATCAGGTTGCAGCTTGTCGAAATATGTTGTCGGAATCCTTTTAAGCAGCAATTCAGCAGGGGACTTACCCGTCGTTGATGATGGTAGTGTGTGTTGCCGAAGTAAGAACCTTGCTAGTCTTAGTTGTAAACTACCAGCTGTATTGCGCTTTAAGTACTCCTTCGTCGTTCGCACCATCCGCTCAGCTTGACCATTGCTCGATGGATGGAAAGGTGCTGTTATTATGTGCGAAAGTAGGTTTCTTCTACAAAACCTGGCAAATTCGTCTGAGGTGAACGCTGTCCCGTTATCGGACACGATATAGTCTGGTAACCCATGAGTTGCGAAGATGGATCGCATACTACTGATTGCTGCAGCTGCACTGCTTGTAGGTACAGGTTTCACCTCGACCCACTTGGAGTGTGAGTCTACGAGTATGAAAAAGGTTTGGCCCTGAAAAGGGCCGAGGAAATCCACATGAAGACGAGACCAAGGCTTACAAGTCTCTTCCCAAGGATGAGTAACAGCTTTCTGCTTTTCTGGGCGTGACTGTTGACACGTTACGCACCTCTTCACTGTTTCTTCTATATCCGTGTCTATCTTCGGCCACCAGATGTAGCTTCTGGCAAGGGCTTTCATCTTTACCACACCTGGGTGACCCGCATGTAGAGTTTTAAGAATATGTCTTTGGGCAGCGTCTGGAATTATAAGGCGAGAACCAAAAAGTAAACAGTTCTTATTTACCGTGATCTCATTCTGGTGCCGCAGATAAGGCTTAAACTTCTCGTTAAGCGAATGATCAGGCCATCCCCTCAACGCCCAGTGGAGAACTTGTTTAAGTATTTTATCCGTAGATGTCATCTTGGCGATATCGCCGGACTCCAGAGTTTGTGTATCAGTTTCTTCAATCATATTCACATGGGATCTGCTCTCTGTCTCTGTTGCGATGTTTGGTAAACGACTAAGTGCGTCAGCATTTCCGTTCTTTTCTCCCGGCCGATGCTGAATTTGGAAACTATATCCGTTCAAGAAAACACTCCATCTGAGCATCCTTGGCGACAGTATTACCGGCGTAGGCTTTTCAGGATTGAATAGGCCAATCAGCGGTTTATGATCCGCAATTATCAGAAAATTTCGTCCATAGAGGAAATTGTGGAACTTCTTGATACCATCGATAATTGCCAGTGCCTCTTTGTCTATCTGTGCGTAGTTCCTCTCTGCTGTCGACAACGTGCGCGAATAGAAAGAGACCGGACGTTCTTGACCGTTGGGCATAATATCTGCTAATACTACCCCAATCCCATATGGAGAAGCGTCGCAGACTATTGCTATTGGCAGTCTCATACTGTAATTGATCAGAATTTTCTTACCTGACAGTAGGCCCTTGAGTTCCCTCAAGGCCTTTTCATGGATTAAGTTCCACTTCCAACCCGTACTTTTGTCTAGGAGTCTATGCAGTGGTTCAGCGATAGTCGCCTTATCTTTCAGAAATGCGTGGTAATAATTAATAAGTCCCAGAAATGCTTGGAGTTGCTTCTTATCCACAGGAGGCGGTGTTTCCTGAATTGCCCGAACCTTGTCATCTGACGGCCGAATCCCCCGATGATCGATGTCGTAGCCCAAGAAGGTGGTAGAGGGCACATCAAACTTGCACTTGTCCTTCCGTAGACGCAGCCCCGCATAGCTCAAGCGTCGGAAAACTTCATCTAATCTCATCAGCAGTTGCGATGAGTCTTGACCAATGACTAGTATGTCATCGAAATAGACTGTTACCCCATGTGCGTCTTGCAGCAACTCATCCATGCGTTTCTGGAAAATCCCTGGGGCGGTGGAGATCCCAAATGGCATCCTCTTTACCTTGTACGCACCCTTGTGTGTGATGAGTGTGAGGACTTTTGAGGATTCTTCATCCATGACCATTTGCTGGTACGCCTGGGCTAAATCAATTTTAGCGAACGTGTTGCCTGTTGGCATGGATGCCAAAATATCCGTGACAGACGGTGTTTGATAACAGTGGGGCGTTAGTGCCTTGTTAACTGTGCACCTGTAATCCCCACAGATGCGAACGGAACCATCAGCCTTAGCAACCGGCACTATGGGTGTCAGCCAGTCACTGTAATCGGTCGGTTCAAGAATTCCCTGTTTGACTTGCTTGTTGATCTCGTCTTCAATCACTTGCCGTTGTGCGTAGGGAACCTTTCTGGCTGGGAGTTTGATCGGCCGAACTGTTGGGTTGAGCGTAAGTCTAACCTCCTCCCCCACGTACGTACCTAGTTCCGCCGAGAACAGTGATGAGTATTTCTCCAGTAGTGCAGCTAGCGGTGAGCGGATGTTGTGCACGCCATGAACAGAAATGTCCAGCCGCTGAAACCAGTTGCAGCCAAGAACGTTTGTTCGGCTACCCGCGGTAATGTACAATGGAAGATTGACTACCTGCTTGTTGTTGTACACAACGTCGACGTTTGTGAGACCTAGAATTGGAATTCGATTATTGCCGTAGTCAAACAACATCAAACCTGTTTCAACGATTTTCGGAGGATTTTGTCTCCAAACTCTGTTTGCATCTGTCTCAGCCATAATGGTGAAACTCGACCCGCTGTCCACTTCGAACTGACAATCAACACCGTTGATGTTTATTGTGGCTACCTTCTTCGCGATCCTATTTGGCTGAATGGAATTCACATGTTGATTTTTGTTAAATTTCGCTTTGACGTTTGCACTGCTTGAACTCTGCTTCGCTTGACATACTCTCATTATATGGCCTACTTTTCCGCACTTGTTACATTTTGCGGCTTTGAATGGACAATCAACTCTGGCATGGCTGTTGCCACACCCCTTACATTTTGGTGAACTGCCTCCATTGTTGCTCGAAAATTTCCCGTCTCCTGCGTCCCTCCTTTTCTTCATGTGAATTGCATGTATCTGTTGTGTGGATGACATGATCTGACAATTCCCTTGGATCTCTTGCTGATTCTTAGCTGCTGCCTCTGCTGCCACGGCCTTCTCTTGCACTTGCTGTAGTGTGATTTTGTTTTCTGCCAATAAACTCTGTTGTAGATGTGTATTCTTCAGTCCACAGACTAATCTATCTCGAACCATGCGGTCGATATAGTCACCGTCAAAGTTACAGTCTATGATTAATCGACGAAGTTCTGCAATATATTCGGCGACCGTCTCATTGGGCTGCTGATCTCTCTTGAAAAACTTAAAAAAAGCAGCAATTTCAGAAGGTGTGGGCGTGAAATGTTTGGAAAGTTCCACGACGATATTCACGTACGTCACGTCTTCCACCTTCCTTGGAGATATAAGTGTCTCGATCAAGTCGAAGCACACTGGACGGCAAACTGTCAAGAATGTAGCCTTTTGTAGCACTTTGTCAGTGATAGAATTTGCGACCAGGAACATCTCAAACCGACGTTTATACGAACTCCAAGCTGCAGGGTTGGTTATGTCGAAATGTTCAATAGAACCTATGGCAGCCATTTTGGTCTCTGTATTTGTACGATTCCTCGTCCACTACTTCTCATTAACTTGGTCTGTGATCCTAGTTTAAGTATCCCATCCTCGTCGCCAGTAAAAGATATTTATTTAGTTGTGCAAAATAACTTAGTTAAGTTGTTATGGTAATTTTAATGATTCACGTAGTTACAGAATAAATATAATGAAATAAGTCAGAGGAAAATTATAATTGACCGATGATGGCGGTGGCAGAACAGCAGAGGGAGATTGGCCCCAAAATGGTGAAGTTGGTCCCCCTTTTGAATTGTTAGCCACGATGGTTGTATTCAGACACAACAGGATCATTACATGCCGAGTAAATTTTAAAGTCGTCGGCAAACATTAAGACATTGCAGGGGGGTAAAAATTTCACAACATCGTTAACAAATAGAATGAACAAGAGTGGACCGATGTGGCTACCTTGTGGGACACCTGAAGTTACCTGAATTTGTACGGAAATATGATTTCTAAACTTCACAAATTGTCATCTATTTACTAAGAAGGATGATAGCCATCTGAGAAAAGTGCTCGAAAAACCAATTCGTTCAAGCTTATAAAGCAAAAGCTTATGGTCAACTCGATCAAAAGCTTTACTGAAGTCAGTGTAAATTGCATCAACCTGGTTACCTTTACTAATTTCAGAGATGACATCGTTGGTGAAGAGAAGAAGATTCGTAACTATCGATCTGTTTTTAACAAAACCGTGTTGGTTATTACAAATTAAATTCTTACAACAAAAATTTAATTTATCTGTAACAAGGGAATCAAACAGTTTAGATAGGGACGATTGCTTGCAGATGCCTCTGTAGTTTTCAATTTTGCTTTTGCTACCTGATTTAAATATTGGGATGATAAAAGAATTCTTCCAAATGGAAGGAAAAATGCCACTATTCAACGATAAGTTAAAAATATGGCATAGTATATTGTGTAGTGGGACCGCACACATTTTTAAGAATCCCGAGGGGATGCCATCAGGACCAGGATTAAAGTTAGATTTTACACCATTTAGCTTACTAAGAACTTTTTCTGCTGACAGATAAATGTTATTAGAAACAAGGGGAGGAAAACCACTTAGATAATCAAAAAAGTTCGCATCTATGGATGAATCAGCTTTTGAGTAGACAGATTGAAAAAAGGAGGCAAAGGTGTTGCAAATATCGCGAGGATTATCAATCGATTGACCATCAAAGAAAAATGATAAGGGAAACCCGTCGCTTTTTTTATGAGAGTTAACAAATTTCCAAAAGTTTCTTGGAGACGACTTAATCTTGGTTTCAACATCGCTTATGTAAATGGAGTGGGCATGATATAAAGAAGTTTTAAATTCGGATCTGATTAAGCGATACGCAGTATAGTCCTCAAACAACAAACTAGATCGCCACTTCTTATAGGCTTTGTTTTTGAGGATCTTGAGTCTACGCGTAATTTCGTTGTCCCAGGGGGAAATGCCATAAAAAGTGCTATTCATTTATATAATGGGAACAAAATCAAAAATTAAATTATTAATAACGTGATAAGATACCGAACAAAGATCATTAATTTCTAATGATAGAAATGGATTCCAATCAAAATTGTTAAGCTCATTACAGATATTAACGTAGTTTGCATTTTTGAAATCGAACTTGTAAGAGATAGGAACATTAATAGGGGTACGATCAAAATGGCAAAATAAGTATAATGAAGGATGATATATATCTTCAGGAACAAGCGGAGTTAGACTTCTAGTAACATAGCTATCCTCGATGTAGTTGGAAAATATGAGGTCCAGGCACCGATTTTGGTGATTTTTTATAGGATTAATTTGAAACAAACCAAGAGATTGAAAGACATCAATGATTTCCGCACCGATAGGCGATAACGTATTAGGGGGAGTAAGATACGTACAGTCCGAATCACCGGGAATCCAATCGATCTTGCTTTGGTTGAAATCGCCAAAGATGTATAACTTATCTGGGGCAGACAAAAGACTTTCGAAATGGCGAATTGCATCCAAGTATCTAATTACAATTGACAGCGATGATTTGGGGGTGGCCGTGGTGCAGTGGTTAACATCATCGACCGCCGAGCGGAAGGTTTATGGTTCAAATTCGCTTCATAGCCAAGAAAAAGTAATTCCTATACGGACAAAAAGTATGCAACGCAGTTGCGAATGGAAAGTGACCAGACGTACTGCTGCAGGCATAACACTCACAGTATATGGTCAACCGAAATTCATCCTCTGCGTATGCAATACTAAAAGTGCTTGGACGAATTACTACGGACTATAACCAACGCAAAATTTGGTCGGCTCTCGTCCTATGTAGGTCTAAGACAACCACCCCTGAGAGTAGTGAACGAACATCAACGACCCCAACCACTGCACTCCGTTCAGGTTGTGTGTGCAACACATCATAAGAGAATATAAAAAACTCTTGAACCTGCGCGAGTCTCTAAAAAAAAAAAAAAAAAATTAGGTGGTATATAAACGCGATGTAAGATTTTGAAGAGGCAATATCAAATTTACTGGAACAGATTTCAATATCAGAGAAGATGTCAAGGTTCACTTCATTTGGATTTAGTTCTTTACTTATGGCTATAAGAACACCACCAAATCTTTCAAATATGCTATTTTCATGCGATCTATCTCTGCGATTAACGGAGAAGTATTCCGGAAAGACAATGGAATCAGGAAAGCTTTCATCCAGTCCAGTTTCAGTGATGACGATGATATCCGATGAGGAACTGAGCACATTAAGGACGAATTCAGGACATTTTGTTCTTAGCCCTCTTACATTCTGATAGAAGAGGGAGAGCTCGGTCCGTTTTTTGCTTTCTTATTAATTCTAATAGGACGATTTGTGAATTCTTTGACTAACATATTCTTAGGCCAAAAGTTCGAGTTCAATAGAATTTTACCGATACCTAGAGGAGCCAGTAATTTAAAAGATGCAGATATTCGCTCCGGCAGGTTGTCTGCTGTTAGGCTATGACATCTGATTGCTTCGGTATCGACACCTTTATTCTTGATGTAATTAAGAATTTCAGTTGGCTTGGTTCCGTACTGTAGGCGGGAAAGAAACACTGCAAAAGGTGGGGGGACGACCTTAAGAGAACAATTCTGATTGTCATCGAGGGATGCAGGGACATTTACAGGTCCGTCAGTATTATTGGGCCAGCTTCTTTATATGTTGCCGTGCGATTATCAGTGCCGATTGAAGAGGGTACTTCCAATGGGGAGCTCACAAAGGGAATGTCAGCTGAAGTAGTGGAGTTGGAACGCAATATCCTTTGTGGTTGAATAGCCTCAAGAGATGAGTGATCGGCAGGAACCGCTTCATCAACAAATAATATCGGTTGTTGTGACTTAGGTGGCATTTTGTTCGATTTCTTACAACATTTCGTATTTAGCTGATGAGGACCGGAATCGAGATGTTTAGTAGCATCAATGTTCATCAGTTGTTCACTTTGAATAGTGGGTTTAGGCGCCGGTTGTTGAAGGATGTTATCAATTTTCGTAAAACTCTCAAGCAACATTTGAGCATTCGCAGAGTCAAAGTCTAGCATTACCAGAAGCTCAGAGAGTAAGGTTGCGATAGTTTTAAAGCAGTTTCGAGCTTTAATTATTTTCCAATGAAGAACTTCTGGTGATATGTTTTGGTGTTTTTCACAATAAAAGCATAGGCCAGGAGTTGTGATGATTTTATCAACGTCCTTCCCTTTAAGGCCAATGCACTTTGCATGCACACTTGCAAGACAAATTCCACACGAGACATTTATGTCGTTCGTGTTTTTTTTTACAAATGTAGCAATCGGAGTTACTCATAATAAATTCAATACGTCGCGACGATATGAATGAAGTACGATGGCAACTCAGCTTCTAGCAAGTACAGCAACCAAGACGATTTGGTTGTAGTAGGTACAGCAACCAAGAGGCGAATGCAGACGTTGGAAGAGCTGGTATTCTCTGATGAAGGAGTATGGAAGATTGTTGCACTCAATTAAAGACGTTGATGCAGATGACGTATGAAAATAGAACCGTAACCTTATTATGTCGGCGACACAGTGCGGGCAGAAGGTAGAGAGGAAGAGGAAGAGGAATAGAGGAGATGCCGATGGACATTGATCTTAAATGCTTGCATGTTGCATTGAGGGGGGAAAACCGAATCCGGCAGGGAGTTCCAGATTCGTGTGGTTCGGTTAATGAAAGATTCTCTATATTTGACAGTACGTCCGAAAGCGGGCTTCAGAGTATATTGGTGAGCATTCCTAGAGAGACGTGTATTGCGGGAGAAATGTTGAAGGGGCGGAATGCAACTGGCTATTTCATCAGAGCATTTTTGGTGGTAGTAACGATAAAACAGGGAGAGGCAGGTAACATTCCTGCGGTGTTCCAGCGAGTCTAATGTTTTGGTAATGCTGGAGTCACCTATCAATTTTATGGCTCGTTTTTGTATTCTGTCTAGTAGGTGCAGTGAGGTCTTGGAAGCACCGGACCAGACATGAGCGTTAAACTCTAATTTGGGGCGAATGAACGCCTTATAGATTGTAGCCAGATCTAAGGGTGAGAAATATTTCTTGCATCTGTATAATAATCCTAGGCATTTCACAGCATTCTTGGCGACACTGAATATATGGTCGCTCCAATTAAGATTGTGAGCAACACTCATACCCAGGATAGAAAGCTTTTCAGTTTCTAAGATGCAAGTGCCATTCATGGATAATGGCTGCGGGTTATTTATACGTTTTAACGACAAGAGACAGCATTGTGTTTTGGAAGCATTAAATTCCACTCTATTGTTTTTACCCCATTGGATGATGCTGTCGATATCGGAATTTAATGAGCTTAACATACGCTGCCGCCCATTATCTACAACCGAAGTGCAGGGTCGTAAACTGGTGAACGAATATGAGAAGCTGAGGGCACTGTCGTCAGCGAAGGAGTGAATTGCATTAGAAGTAACAGACAAGAGATCATTTATAAAAATAAGAAAGAGTGTCGGAGACAAAACGTAGCCCTGGGGAACACCGGCATTTACAAAGTGAGTATCAGACTTGAATCCGTCCAAAACAACTTGAATTGAACGATTCGAAAGGTAGCTTCTAATCCATTGAAAGAGAGACTCATCGATCCCAAAAGCACGCATTTTCGACAAAAGGGCCTCATGCCAAACCCTGTCAAATGCTTTCGAAATATCCAGTGCCACAATTTTGCTTTCACCTGCTTGGTGAAGGGAGTGATTCTACTTTTCAGCGAGATATGCCATCATATCACCAGTGGATCTGTTGCTGCGGAAACCGTATTGGCGGTCATTGAGGAGTTTCCGTGATTCAAGATATTTCATAAGCTGACGGTTAATCAGCGTTTCCATGACCTTGGAAAGAAGGGACGTTAGTGCAATGGGTCGGTAGTTGGAGGGAGAAGATGATTCGCCTTTTTTGGGTATAGGCTGGACAAATGCTGTTTTCCACCTAGTCGGAAAGAGCCCAGAAGTGTAGGAAAGGTGAAAAAGCTTACGCAGTGGTTTTGCCAGCGTAGAAGAACACCTCTTCAGAACTATTGGGGCAATACCATCTGGACCAGCGGATTTGTGTATGTCGAGGTCTTTAAGAACCCTTGCGACTGTACGAGTGCGGAAGTGGATTAGTACAGGCGGAGACAAAGTACAAGCTGGGAATTGAGAATTGGTTGCAGCAAGTAGGTTAGCTTTGTCTAAGGGGGTGACAGCTGGAATTTAATTGTGGATGAGCGTCGGTATAGACGACGTAGTTGAGTTTTTTACATTTTTTACAAATGACCAGAAACTTTTGCTGCATTTGGAACATTGGATTTAACGCCTTAACTTTTGGTCGTCGAATGTGGGTGTTGCAGTAACATATGGCTCGTATGTGCTTTTTCGGTTAAGCCCGAAAGCTTAGCTCCCTGAGCCTAATAGCCTCTTTGCAACTCAGGTCAAACCACGCATTATCTTTTGGCCTGGTGCTTTTAATCTTGCTAGGTATAAAATTTGCCATGCCGATTCGGATAATGTTTACGATAATATCAGTTGCGGCGTCCACGTCGTTGTCGAGGAGGCACAACGACCAGTTAAAGATCCGAAAGAAGTTGTTAAGGCCGCACCAATTGGCTTTCTCGTATAGCCATAGTGTTCTCTTAGGAGCTTTTTCTTTAACTGGATGGTGGGAGTTCGAGAATTTTGCTGATAGCATGCAGTGGTCAGACAAGTCTAGGGGTTCCAATACATCGATCGTGTATTTGTCAGGCTGAGAGGTAAGAAACAAGTCCAGTGTGTTGGCGGTATGACCAGCAACATCGGGGATACGTGATGGCTCATTCGCAAGTTGAGTTAAGTGATTCAACTCAGCAAAAATTTCAACATACCTTCCTTCAGGTGTTGTCTGTCCAGAATGTCGAAGCCACTGAGAATTGTGTACATTGAAATCGCCCGCTAAAACGATTTCAGTGCGAGGGAACAGGGAAACAATTTTTTGGATGGAATCAGACAGTGCGTCGAATGCATCAAATGTTGCATTCCTGTCCTGTCCAGAGACGCGTAAGTGAAGTTCTATAGCCGGATTTGCAAAAACAAACTACCGTAGGTGTTATGCCCTTACGACAGTAAGATTTGCTCCACCAAAACTGTCACGACAGGGGAAGAGGGGCAGGCAGAAGTACGGTCCAGCGCTGCTGCCGACCAGGTGTTCAGCTGCGGCACTTTCACGATTTTTTTTTGTTTTGCCCGCACTACACTGCACTACGGTATTTATTTATTTTTTTGCTATTCCGTTTTTTGTTTTTTTTTGCGAGCGCTTGTGACTCGTGACCGCGCGCGACGACTGCCTATGGCAAACTTATTTTCAAAGTCAAGTCCAGATTTGCTTAGTCAACTTTTTTTCGGGTGCGAACGCGTTGCCACGATAGAAGCGCATACACATCGGGTGGATCTACAAGTGCAAGGGTATCACATGACACGCGCATGAACTACGACCGACAAATGTATCGGCAGGAAATGATGACACCGCAGCTTGGGAACGGGGCGAAAGCCTCGAGTGCAATTGGGATTAGATTTTAAGTTAGTTTTAGATCGACTGTATAACGATTCAGATGTGAGAAAAAAATAACATTAATGAAACGGATAAAAGTTTTTTACTTGTAAGTCGAACCGTTGGGGAGAGACAGAAGTCTCTCCGTTCGCATTTTTTTTATAATTTCTCCAAGGAGAAATCCTTAACTTAAATGATGTAATGCAAAGACCTGTAAATGAAAACAGTTTATCCTTTGGAATATCCAGTCTCCACGCATATATCAAGATTTTGGAATGTATATTATATATTTCCTACCGACTAGATGTCAAAAAATGGCAAATAAGGCAAACAGACAAAAAAATAGTTGAAGCTAGAAAAAAGGAAATACAAGAAATATTTAGAAAAGAAATGGGTCTTTTAATAGACATACCGAAACCTGGTTTTGGTTCATCTAATGATGGAAATACGGCGAGGCGGGTTCTTATGAATCCATCATTAACGTCTCGAATTACTGGAATTGATGAACGTCTAATCTATAGACTTAGCAACATCATGAAAACTATAGTTTGCGGGCATGAAATCAACTCCAACTTTTTTGAAAAGTTCTGCATAGAGACAGCACAACTGTATGTTGGCATGTATCATTGGTACTATATGCCTCAAAGCATACATAAAATTTTAATACATTCGGGAAAATGAATTAACGAGGCCATTTAACCTATAGGGCAAATGTCGGAGGAGGCACAAGAGGCCAGAAACAAAGATGCCAAACAATTTAGAGAGTTTCATTCTCGAAAGTTCAATAGAACTCAAACAATAGAAGTTATGATGCATATGCTTCTAATAACATCAGATCCGGTCATCACTAGTCACAGACAATTAAAATGACGAAAAGCACTGAAAAGAGCCAAATTGTGGTTTTGATGAATACATTTTCGCATTTCAAAGCGGATTTCAAAACACGTTGGCTTAAAGCTTGCAGGATCGAGGAAAAATTCTTTAAAACTAATCGCAATTGGCTTAACACATCTCTAGCAGTCTGTAGACCACCCGATTCAGCTAAGAAACGGGGTCGTCCAGAAGTAAAGTTTGAGGATTCTTCCGAACGCACGAAAAGGGTAAAAGCCCGAGGCTTGAGAGATTCAGTACCTGTCGATGTTCTCAATTATGCTACCCAAATGAGCTTGCGAGCTTATGGACAGATCCAATCCTCAAAACTACTAAAAGAAGTGACTATGAGCCCCAATAGGGCTGAAAAATACAGGCGAGCATTTGAAAAATTGCAGTCGCAGGAGAGAAGTTGTATGACGGGAGACGATGCTTTGGCGGTATTCAATGCAGCGAAACTATCACATCAATATAATATAAAAAGAGTGAGTGCCCCAGAAAAATGTCCCTCTTACAAAATTGTGCAAAATGCAAAGAAAGCTTAATATCCCAACAAAGATGCAATGAAAATCACAGCTACATGTGCCGAAGTCAGTCTTCAAGCTTTGCTTGACATTACATCAAAAAGACTAATTTTGATGTTGGAGTGTGTTCTTGAAACAATGGAAGACGAAGAACTTGAGAAGTGTTATTTAATATCAAAATGGGGCTTCGATGGCAGCTCGGGATATAGCTCTTATAAACAAGCTCTTCACGGCCCAGAAGCAGAAGATTCTTCTGTTTTTATAACCTGTTTAGGCCCCATTCAACTTATAAGTGGTGTGCATGTAGTCTGGCAGAATCCTCGTCCAGTTTCGACTAATTACTGCAGGCCTTTGAAAATTGAATATACTAAAGAGTAAACTGAAGTTTCGAAAGCCGAAAAAGCTCGAGTGGATGCTGGGATCCAAAACCTACAGCAAACGTCCATAGCTATCGGTAACAGGTGTGTTAAAATAGAGCATTCATTAATTTTTTCCATGATTGATGGCAGTTTGCAATGCCTTAACTGAGACCACCTCAACACATAAATGTTATTTATGTGGTACAACTTCGAAGGAACTCAACAAAGTCGAAGATATGATTAGACGTCTAATAAAAACAGAGCACTTATCTTTTGGAATGTCTATTCTACATGGTTGGATACGAATATTTGAATGCCTTCTTCATCTAGCATACAAATTACCTATTAAAAAATGGCAGGCTCGAATTCAAAGGGAATTCCCAGAACGTTATGGCTTAATTGTGGATAAACCAAAACCGGGATGTGGTAACACAAATGACGGTAACACAGCTAGGCGATTTTTCCAAAACCCTGAACTCTCAGCCGAAATAACAGAAATAGACATTGAACTTATTAAAAAAATGCACTTATGATCGTTGTTGCCAGTGGATATGAAATTGATGTTAACAGGTTCGGGAATTTGCACATGACACAGCGAGATGCTTCGTCAACAAATATCCCTGGTATCACATGCCTTCAACTTTACATAAATATTTCATTCATAGCCCAGAAATCATATCGTCTGCACTTTTGCCGATCGGCCAACTTTCGGAGGAAGCAAAAGAGGCACGCAACATAGATTTTAAAAATTTCCGCGAGAACTTCTCAAGAAAATCTAGCCGTGAGAAAACGAACGAAGACATATTCAATTTCTTTTTACTGAGCTAGGATCCCATTATAACTTTCAAGCAAAAATTGCAAAAAAAAAAAAAAAATTTCAGTCTTTTCCCAAAGAAGCCCTCTACTTGCTCAAACCTCCAAATGTCGATGAACATGTCTTGGAGTTCGATTGCGATGACGATGACAGCGAAGATGGTAGCGATGAGTTTTAAGTACATCGCAAGCGTTTTTTTTTTTTTTTTGTATTAATTGGTTTTTGTTTCATTTTGTAAATTTATATGTATATAAGTCGCAATAAATAAAAAGTTTTTATTACCTTGTTTTTTTTTTTTTGATTTTATTTAAGTTGGTGAGTAAGGTAAGTGTAGTTGACAAAAAATGGATATTAAGAAAATAGGCTTATTGTCACATTTCAGAAAAGTGGGCTTGGCCGTGGCGCGGATTTTAAAATATTTTTGGCTTGGTCTCAAGAGTCATCATGCCTCACTGTGCGTCATAAAGAGTTCGAATCTGACTTAGACATTAACAAGACCATCGCAATATGTCGAAAACTAAGTCGTAAAGATAATCAAGAGGATGATGACGATGAGATCCATGATGTTGCCACCAGATTTCCGGAAGCCAATCCGTTTCAAGCATTATATGACAATCCAGATTCGATCATAAACAGTGACTTACGCTTAGCGACACTAAATAAACTTGGAGCCATTGCCAAAAGAAAAGAAAATCTGATGCCTAATGAACAATATTATGAGCAAATGAAAATGGCAAACCAAAAACAAAGATCTTTTGATGCATGTTATCCACAATCTGCAGTTAGAAAATCCCTCTCCGTTGCAAATATTTTTTTATTACTGGATGCGGTAAAACGTTTGTGATCAGACTATTGATGGAAATTTATAATCGATATTCTGATGACGATGGATTTTGTAACGCTTATATCACATGCGCTTCAACTGGCAAAGCTGCTGTGGCTATTGATGGGACAACGATACACACTGCATTAAAGATATCTTTCAAAGTTGCTTCCTTTGTCAATTGAAGTAGCACAGCAATATAGATCCCTGTTCAAATACGTGCGTGTATTGATTATTGATGAAATTAGTATGATTGGAGCCGAGTTGTTGTCTCGAATAGATTCAAGATTGAAGCAAATCACCGGTAATTTTCAAGTAAATTTTGATCGGTGATCTACGTCAACTACCGCCAGTTCGCGCTACTCCGATTTAAAAACAAATAAAGCGACAATTGGCAGGTCCAACTGTTGAGAAGTACCTGACAAAACTGTTAATTATGAACAAGACTTCTTTGCTTTTAGCGTCATTTCTATTTAAATGTAAAAGATATATTCGAGATTATTCATAACTAAAGCGTGATTGAACAAGCAAGCATTTTCCTCCACTTACAGTTCTAAACAGCATTTTCCTCCACTACCGTTCTACACATTTTGGCATCCCTTGCGGGGAACCTGATTCTTCTGCATAAATAATTGAATTGGAAAGTGCTCGTTAAGAACAATGGCGCTGGTCAAAGAGGAATCTGTAGACGTCATTCTGGGAGCTGACCTGTATGGCTCACTTCTATGTGGTGAAATTCTGCCATCATCTGCTGGTGCTCCTGTGGCACAGCGTACTCACTTAGGACGGGTTGTTTTCGGCCGCTTGCCAGACACTACAACTCGAAACGATCAAGAGGACGTAAAATCTTCCTGCGAGATGACAAAAGACGAACTCTATTGCGAAGAATTTTTTAAACAAACAGTACAACGGACCAGTTCTGGACGCTACGTCGTCAAGAACCCGTTTAAAGATTCCATCGACCGAACCACGCTTGTGGACTCTAAAGCTGACCCCACAGACTTAGCCGCTTTGACCCCTGGGCACTTCTTGGTGGGCGGTCCCATCACTGCCATTCCAGAACCAAGCTTGCTTGACACCAAGACAAGCCGACTGACACGATGGAGGCAGCTCCAGCAAATGCAGCAGGATTTCTGGAAGAGGTGGAGCTGCGAATACTTGCATGAGCTTCAGGTAAGAAGTAAATGGCAACAAACCAAAACAAAATGTGTAGAACGGTAGTGGAGGAAAATGCTGTTTAGAACTGTAAGTGGAGGAAAATGCTTGCTTGTTCAATCACGCTTTAGTTATGAATAATCTCGAATATATCTTTTACATTTAAATAGAAATGACACTAAAAGCAAAGAAGTCTTGTTCATAATTAACAGTTTTGTCAGGTACTTCTCAACACCAACATTATGGCGAGGGTTGAAATTCTTTGAGCTGAGCGAAGTTATGCGACAAGCCAATCGAACTTCTTCAACAATATTAACAAAAATTGGTGATGGGCAACTGTAAGACGAGCACGAGTTGAAATTAATTGAATCACGGTTTTACTCCGAAGAAGAGGTTGAGAGAATTTGTCTAGACGGTATACGATTGTTCTTTGATAACCATTCAGTTGCTAGATATAATAATAAAGTTATAAACTCTGCAGTCGGAAAAGTTATTTCAGAAGCAACTGATGTATGTATGTATATATAGGTTTTAACAATATTAGCATCTATGCGTCAAAAGTTACACAAAATGTCAACTATTGATACAGGGGGTTTGGATTATGAACTGACATTGGTTATCAATAAACCATACATCATAATAACGAATATCAATGTGTCAGGTGGATTGGCGAATGGTGCAACAGGGAAATTAATTTATATTGATTATAATGACAAAGGCAACGATCCCTGTTTAAACGCCCGATCCCTGTTTAAACGCCCGGGTCAAGTTGACATACGGCCTCCTCGCGGCGCCCTCTGGATAGCCTCTTCAACAACCGTTGGGAGGTGAACAAACGTATGCAGCGAAAAAAATCCCGACCAGAATGGCGGCTGTGCGGCGGGCTAACAATCCGCGCACGTAAAAAAACCCAAAGTTATGAATGAGCAAGATGCCTCGGATACACGGACGGATACTCGACGACGACAACGCACGAGAAAGGAACACGATTTGCGAGTATGCTCCTGGAATGTCAGAACCCTGTACACTCCCGGAGCTGCTCATAAACTAGAAGGAATCCTCACGCAGTACAAGGCGGATATTACTGCGGTCCAGGAAATACGCTGGATAGGAAACGGTATGATTAGGAAGAAAAATTGCGACATTTATTACAGCTGTCACAAAAGGTTGCACTTACTGGGATGCGGATTTGTCGTGGGAAAGCGGTTAAGGTCGAAGGCCATCGACTTTAAACCTATAAGTGATCGCCTGGCTGTGATCCGCATCAGAGGCAGATTTTATAACATCAGCCTTATATGTGCACACGCCCCTACCGACGAGGCTGAAGACCCTATCAAGGAGGACTTCTATGACCTCCTGGACAACGCCTACGGAGCTTGTCCGGAGTACGATGTAAAAATCGTGCTCGGGGACTTCAACGCCAAAATCGGAAAGGAAAACACCCTTGGCGGAGTGATCGGAAAGCACAGCCTCCACGATACAACAACAGATAACGGCTTCCGACTCGCTGACTTTGCGACAGCTCGTAATGCGGTGATAAGTAGCACAAGATTCCCTCGCAAGCGAATCCACACAGCAACCTGGCGATCTCCGGACGGTCGAACCGCCAACCAAATCGACCATGTGCTCATTGACGCAAGGCACGCGTCAAACATCCTGGATGTGCGAACATTCAGAGGGGCAAATGTCGACTCTGACCACTTCCTCGTAGCAGCAAGATTCAGAGCTCGACTGTCCAATGTCAGAAAGCTGCACCAGCCCATCAGGAGGAGGTTCGACATTGGGCGCCTGACCACACCGGAGGTTGCCAGAGTCTACAAGGAGCAGCTGAGCGAAAGACTCTACGGTATGCCTACGTCAAACACAAATGCCAATAATATGTGACTGCATTGCCGCTCAGCCATTCAGGAAGTAGCCGAAACCACATTAGGATACCTACCACCCCCGACAAGAAACCCGTGGTATGATGGCGAGTGTGAGCAGAAAAAGGCAGCAACCGACGAGGCGTACCAAAAGGCGCTGCAGAGGAAAACCAGGGCAGCGCGAGAAGAGTACCGAGCCAGAAGAAGGGAGGAGAAGAAACTATTGCGACAAAAGAAAAGAATCTTCGCAGCCTCCCAAGGATATCGAGGAGTCTAGGGATAAACATAAAATACGAGCCTTTTACAAGAAAGCCAAAGGCCTTGCAGGAGGCTTCAAAAAGGGCACCCTGGCTCTTCGAAACTGCGAGGGTAATCTTGTCACCGACCCGCAGGGAATAGCGGATGTATTTAAGCAGCACTTCCAGCAGCTGCTTAAGTTGGGAGGAAATCCCAACTCCAGCCGCTGAAGTAGTCCTCCCACCCAGCATAGAAGAAGTCGGCACAGCTATTCAGAAGCTGAAGAACAACAAGGCCGCAGGCTCAGATGGCTTGCCATCAGAGCTCTTCAAGGCTGGCGGCGATGTTCTGGTAGGGAGCATGCACCAGATCATCTGCAGAATTTGGGAAGATGAGAGCATGCCCGACGACTGGAATACCAGCTCTATAAGCCCCATCCACAAAAAAGGCGATCCTACCTCTTGCAAGAACTATAGAGGTATATCCCTGCTCAATTTCGCATACAAGATCCTGTCCAGCGTATTGTGTGAACGTCTAAAACCATTTTGCACCGCACTAATCGGCAGCTACCAGTGCGGCTTCCGGCCCGGCAAATCAACTATAGACCAAATTTTCACACTTCGACAAATCCTGGAAAAGACCAACGAGTTTCAAATCGATACACACCATCTTTTCATCGATTTCAAAGCCGCATACGACAGCATTCATCGTGAAGCACTGTTTGGGGCGATGGCCGAATTCGGGATCCCGGTAAAACTTATCCAGTTGTGTCGCGCCACGCTAAAAAACACGCGATGCACCGTGCAACTCGGTTCTAGGACCTCGGAACCATTCGAAACATGCACCGGATTTCGGCAAGGAGATGCGCTGTCATGTGACTTCTTCAACCTGGTGCTGGAGCAGATAGTGCGACGGGCAGGCGTCAACAGGGAAGGCACTATCTTTTACAAGTCCATCCAGCTGCTAGGATACGCGGATGATATCGACATCATCGCGTGTTCTCGCCGTGGCATTGTGGAAGCATTCACGGCGATTGAAGAACAGGCGAAACGAGTTGGTCTTAAGATCAATGAGGATAAAACGAAATACATGCTGTCAAGCAAAAACCAATCCGTCGCTCACCACCTGGGACAAAATATAACAATTGACAGCTACAATTTCGAGGTAGTTAAGGAGTTTGTCTACCTCGGGGCAAACGTAAATTCCACAAATGACACCACAGTGGAGATCCGGCGTAGAATCGCCCTTGGCAACCGCTGCTACTTCGGCTTGTCCAAACAACTGGGGTCAAAACTCCTCACTCGAAAGACCAAAGTCATGCTTTACAAAACGCTCATTCTGCCAGTCTTGCTGTACGGAGCCGAAAGCTGGACGATAAGCAGGACAGCGGAGCTGATTTTGGGTTCTTTCGAAAGAAAAATTCTGCGCCGGATATTTGGTCCTGTCTGTGAGGAAGGTGAATGGAGAAGAAGACACAACCGCGAACTCTACGAGCTGTACGAAGATGTGGATGTAGTCCGGAAGGCAAGGACCCGTCGACTACACTGGCTCGGCCACATCGAGCGCATGGACATCAACGCTCCAGCTAAGAGGGTCTTCGACTCCGAGCCTCCTGGTTCGAGAAGAAGAGGAAGACCGAACCTCCGGTATAAAGACCAAGTAATTGCGGATGTAGGACATCTTGGTCTTGACAACTGGAAGCAGCGTGCCCGGGACCGTCAAGGATGGAAGGCAGCTATAGCTCAGGCTCAGATCCTCCATGGATCGCAGGCCTGATAAGTAAGAAGTAAGTAAGTAAGTATAATGACAAAGGAGAGATGGGCCGTTTGTGGCCGGAATTTCCTGGTTCTCCTAAAACTGGCGAAAAAATCAGATGAAAGGCAGCGGCATCAATACAAAAGCTCAATCTTTCTCCACTGGCAACACCAATAGAGCGAAGAACATCCTGTATACCATTAGTACCTAATAAAACAGTAATTGTAAAACGTGACCATTTCCCACTGGTCTCTGCTTGTGCGATAACGATTCATAAGTCCTAGGGAGGTACATTTGGTGAAATTGTATATGAATATGACAAAGCAGACGCTCAACAGCTTCTGTACGTCGCACTATCACGAGTAATGTCAATTGAAGGATTACATCTCCTTTCAAAAAAAAAAAAAAAAAATTATATAGCATATTATCATGGTCGAAGAGCAACAGTATCCACAATTGAATTGCGAGCTGAGTTTCAACGGTTGAGCCTGAATCGACTTGAAACAATTGAGAAAAGATTATATGATTTTATAAGTACGAGGAAAGTATTATCGCTGTTTACATTTTATTGCCAAAGTTTACAAGCCCATGCGGAAGATCTTCAGTTTGACAGAATAGCATCGTCGTCGAATTTTCTCATTCTCTCCGAGAAGTGGATGAATGATGAAAACATTGTAGATATTCCTAATTTTGATATTGTAATTAAATATAAAAGGCCACATACCTACCATAATACAAATGACGGAGCCCGTGTTGTTACTCCACAAATAGAATTGAATGCACAACAACTGGAATCATTATCAGTTCAGCTCTCTAAAGTAGGAGAAATATGTGCTTGTCAAACTATGTTGGATGATAGTAATTCAGTTTTGGTTGTGGCTATTTACATTTCTCCCAACCAATCAATAAATACAATTGTTGAATTCATCCACGAAAAATTTAATAAAATGTACACCAGAGGTATCGCGAATTTTTAAAAAAGATTACGATAAAATTCCAATGAATGAGATTTTAATGTATATTTGCATTAGATACAGCGATCCCTTTGATTGAGTTTCTAAACACCAAATTTAATTTAAAAATGTGCAGCAGTCGCACTCTATCAACAACAAGATCAAAAACAGTAATTGACGCAGTATTTCAAAGATACATTCATCAATTCGAAACTAAAGTATTTGTTTCATACTTCAGTTACCATAAGCCTCTCGTATCATCAATTCAAACTCGGAATCTGAATAGATGTATGAAATATAAATTTATGTGAATAAAATGCAAACAATTTTTAAACTTGGTATCAATATCATCATAAATAAACCCTACAATTATCTTACTCCTGAAATTCGTCCCATTATCTTAAAGTTTACATTTTTTAAGGTTTCACTTCTATCACGTGTGAACTGCACACATGTATGTTGGCGTTACAGTCCATGAAGGACCTGAGTCGAGCTTCTCTCAATCACCCATGTTGTGTGTGATTTCATTTTCCCATAGGTGAAAGGGACCTACAGTTAATTGCCGGTTCCGAACGGCGAATTTCGAGAAGCTTTTCATGACAATTTTACTACAGGGGGTTTTGTCAGAATCCCGCTGAGGAGAAACACCGTGGAAAACACATTCGATGACATGGCTGTGTCGGGATTCGATCCCGTGTCATCGGCGTCAGAGGCCAACACACTACCCACTGCGCCACGGTGCTCTCCAACTGCACAAGTCTTTTTTTTTTTTGTATTTTAAATAAAAAGCATATACGCAGCTAAATTAAGAAAGAAACAAGAAGAAAATGTGACTACTTTGCTGTTATTGACCATTGAAATGACAATAAAAGACATTTTTACGTTGTAACATAAATTTCTTGACAAACTGTATGTATAATAGAGGAGAATTTAGCAAGGTTATGGAAAGGACTAATATGATTTAGCTTCGACATATGTTCATATTGGTATGACTGAGAAGTTGACAATTACGGCATGTCAAAGTATGTATTAGAATTCCTTAGTGTTGTACCTTTCTATTACGACCGTGCTGAGATTTGGTATCACATGATTTATTAATAATTAAAAGCGTTAAATCGCACGATCGAACCGATCAATCAATATAAGTAAAATGTAAAGATGATTACAAACCGTCCCACATTGAATACAATCAACATTTTTGCTAAATTTATATTCGTCAAGTACACCCTAAGATTTCATCTCAGCTTTAATTTCGTTTTGTGCCGTTTGAGGTAAGGAACTTATACGAAGATTTTCAATGATTTGGTGAGGAATTTAGCGAAATAAGAAGAATGCCATTTCTTATCAGAGATATAGTGCTCTTCACTTGATTAGACGCACCAATTTTTTTTTTACATACATTTCATTTTTTTTTGCAAATTTATTAGAAAGGTTATTAAGTTCTCAACAAAAAACACAAACAAATGGTAGGTGAGTGGAATTTAACGGATATTTTTTCGCTTCCTTGCCTATGCTGTAAAAAAGAGTGCAGGTTTTTTTTGTTCACATGATTAGACGTACCCGTAAAAATGAAACACTGACTTTTTAATTTACTTTTTTATCCTTTATTATTGTTTTTTTTTTATATTTTCAGTACTTTGTACAACCACCGCGTTTTAAAATGACATCAAACATTCTATTTTTTTGCGAATCATAAGGTTTTTCTAAATAATTTAAGGAAATCGACTTCCAGGCTTCTTTGTTAGCTTTTCACAGGTCTCATACTGCCTAACTCCTTCATAAATTTTACGCGTGAGCTATCCCCAAACATTTTCAATTATACTGAGGTCAGGGGAATAAGGTGGCCATGGCAACAATTCCTCATTTTCGTTGGCAAGAAAGCTTTTGACTACACGAGCGTTGCGGATTGGCACATAGTTTTGTTGAAATAACCACTGCACAGGTCCGAACAGTTCTTTAATAGCGGGGAAGGCTTGCTTCAAAAGGGCTTTGTAGGAAATTCCCGTCATTTTGTTGCAAACGAAAACCAAATCGAACGCGCCATAGTACGAAATGGCTCCCCAAACCATTACTCCTCCTTGCCTCGAATGGTGACGTGTCAAAAACTTTTTGTTTTTTCTCAGATCATGGAAGTAGTAGTTGAAGCCTTCAGGGCCATCCAAATTTAATTTTTTTCATCAGAAAAAACAACATTTCGCCAATTTAGCGCACTTCCAAGGTTGGTATCCCAAGTCATGTAAAGGCGTGCGAATTCCAACCGCTGTTCTTTTCTTACGGCGCTTAGTGGGGGCTTTTTCTTAGTTTTTTTTTTAATTTAAGATGTCCTGCACTCAAAATAGCTCGCCAAACAGTTGATGTGCTGGCAGATATCCCCGCTTTTACTTTTATTTTGCTAGTGGAATTTGACGCAATTCTTAAAATTTTTCTTTTGTCCCAAGGTGTTAAAGCGGTTTTTGTCCTTCCCTTGTAATTTTTACCGTATGAAGCACTATTTTTGATATAACTTCTTAGTCACTTCGGCCTATTTGTTTGGCAATACTTCTCATGGAAAACCATTCGGAATGCAACGCGTCAATTTTCCTTTTTCTTCCGCGGTTAAAACTTTTTTTTCCCATTTTGGATTAAAATCAATAGCAAATACTCCTTAAACTTTGTAGCTAACTCAAATATACGAAACAGATCACGACCAACTAACTCATATACGGTGTCCGTCTAATCATGTGAACAAAAAAAAAACTGCTTTTTCTTACAGCAAGGAATCGAAAGAAGATCCGTTAACTCCCACTCACCTACCATTTGTTCGTAATTTTTTGTTGAGAACTTAATAACCTTTCTAATAAATGCAATTATTTGATAACGGTAAACACACATTTGCAAAAAAATTAAATTTATGTAAAAAAAAAATTGGTGCGCCTAATCAAGTGAAGAGCACTGTATGTTTCAAGATCCATGCTAATTACGTCCATCGCTTTTTTTTTTTGCGGAAAACAAAATACATACATATGTACATATGTATGTAAATCTGGATTTTTTGAAGTTATTATTGGAAAGAGGGCGCCGTGGCGCAGTGGTTAGTGTGGTTGTGGTTGTGCGCACGATGAGCGAGTTCGGATCCCGATAACACCAACGCCATCGAATGTTTATTTCGCGACGTTCCTCCTCGGTGAGGTACTGGCAAAACCCCCCGTAGTAAACTTGCCATGAAAAAGCTTCTCGACTCACGCCGTTCGGAATCGGCATTAAACTGTAGCTCCCTTCACCTGTGTGAAAAATAAATCACACACAACATGGGTGATTGAGAAAAGTTTGGCTCTGGTCCTTCATGGGCTGTAACGCCACCAAAGAAGAAGAATTGGAAAGAAAACAAGGGAATTATGTATATGTATGTATGTAAATAGTTTTTTTTTCTTCTCCTTTGTCGCTAAACTTGTTCCCAGTCATTATTTAGCAAATGACTAGAAGATTATATAAAAAAACATAATTTCGTAGAAGACAATTGAACATTATACCTAAAGAGCAATTGGGATTTAGTACTCTATAGCACTATGTTTATTGTATAATAAAATATTTCAAAAATAACCTTTCAGAGATAAAAGTACTGGGACGGTAATCACTTTTATCTCATTTTCGATCAACTTACAATTATTGATCATTAAGCGTGTTAAAATGTCTAATTAAAATGAAAGCCCACAAGATGCTATCCATGAAACGTATGCTGTGCAGAGCAACTCATTTCAATTTTCAATCAATTTGTATAATGCTACATAAAACTAAATGAAAAAAACAAACAGGTAGACTTACGCAAGTTATAAAATCTCCCGGTGCTACTACCAAGTTATCGAGTACTCCTTGTACTTTTGAGACAAGATTAGCTATAGTCGTCTGTTCAATTGGTGATGGTGACAAATCATAATTTCGCTTCAACAACGCCTTTAAAGTACATATAAATAAAAATACAATTGAACTCATGCCATACAGTTTTAGTACAAAAGTACCGAAGTAAGATTTGCATCATCCGTTGGTGAAAAAACCTTTGGAAATAAGATTTCCGCTAATGTTAAATCAAAAGGATGGCGAGGTACAAATGTCTTTTTAAACAGAGGGCGTACTCCACCACGTAATGAACCTCTCGTGACTCTAATTCCTCCTCTAACCATTCTGATCGATTCCAAACCACCGCAGAAATTCTTCACCGTCTTATCCCGGTTATTGTGGAACTGTTGGCAGCAGGGATAATGAATGGTATACCAATCCTTCGTACGCCTGCTCGACCAGGGATAATGAAAGAGATTAGTGACAATGATGGAGATACCATGGCTCTGATGGTTTGCATTCATTTTTGACATATTTGCCAACAAGCTCTCTGTGTGGAAAAACTGGAAATTCGTATGTGTGTTTAAGATTATTATTACAAATGAGTTGTATACATTTACAAATGAATTGTACACATGTGTAAGATTATTACAAATGAATTGTATACCAGTTGTACGGGGGTCTCTCTCAGCATCAACCATCAATCACTAAACCACATGTTATGCTCTATTTCTTTTCGCATTTAAGCTATGTGCTCTTTTCGTACTCTCGTGTATAACAATTAATGCATTTCTTCGAAGATCAGCGCTTGATGGGTGATGCTGATTGAGACACTCCTTCACTTGTACATTGATCGTGAACAGAAGAAGAAGTGTTGTAGCAAATAAACCAAATTGTGTCAAGTCGGAACTAGTGGTGAACGGTGTTCTTATTCTTCCATTGTTAAGATTACATTCGTAACATCGGCTTATGCTGCTTTCATCAACATAAAAGTGGTCCTTCGAACCGGATCTGAATTGGATTCAAGCAATTCAGGTCGTATACA
This sequence comes from Eumerus sabulonum, assembly GCA_951905685.1. Classification (NCBI taxonomy): domain Eukaryota; kingdom Metazoa; phylum Arthropoda; class Insecta; order Diptera; family Syrphidae; genus Eumerus; species Eumerus sabulonum. The sequence goes on from OX645060.1 coordinate 94,253,178, forward strand.
CCTTTATTACCTATTTAAATACATATATTTTGACTATTTCATACATTTATACAATTTAATATAAGAATGGATGGTGTAAAAATCCGTCGCAGTGGTGTAAAGGGACAAATAACGCGCGCGGTTAGCTTTGCCGAAAGTATAGACTCACCAACACAGTTAGAACTGTTAAAACAACGTCTCGCGAAACTCGACGAAGCGTGGACATTATTCTGTTCGTTAAACGACGAATACCTAATCCTAGGCAGCTCTATTCGCGATTTCAATTCGATCGAGGTAGAAAACGAGCTAGCAGAATGCGAAGTGAAGTATTTTCACGCGTACGCTGGCATATCGCGCGCTATAACGGAACGACAACCGGTGCCCCAAGTCCCGCAAGATCTGAATGATTCGATCCTAGAACGACTTGCGGTACAACAATCCACTTTTCTGGAAAGGTTAAACGGTACAAATAACACCAACTCAACGGTGAATTTACCGAAAATTGTGATCCCTGCCTTTTCGGGAAATTATAAAGACTGGCCATCGTTTCGCGATTTGTTTGTCGGTTCGGTCGGTAGCAAAAGTTCTCTTACGCCGACACAGAAATTCCATTACCTCAAATCTTTTCTTCGCGATGATGCTGCTAATTTAATAAAGCATATTCCGATATCCAATGCAACGTATGTGGAGGCATGGGCTCGATTAGAAGAGCGGTACGACAAAAAACAATTTATCGTGAACTCATTCATTCGGTCGTTTTTATCGCTCCCCTCTATGACCACGACTAACCTTCATATATTACGAAAAATCGTGGACGGTGCTGATGAAGTGGTGCGGGGACTAAGTGCTTTAAAAAAATCTGATCGCGATCCGTGGATGATCTATTTGCTCGTAAATAAATTAGACCAGGACTCCGCTCAATCCTGGGCCGAGCATATCGGAGCACGAGATGACTGCAAGATTGATGAACTCTTGAAATTCTTACAAGATAGATGCAATGCGTTGGAGTCATGTGACGCGAATCGTTCCTTGTCGCGAGTGAAACCGCATATTTCGATCCGTTCTCATTTAACAGAAAATACCGTCGAGGTTACGCCTAAATGCGCAAAGTGTCAAAGTTCACACACCTTGACGCAGTGTCCACAATTCGTCTCCTTAAACACGGACTCACGTCGTGATTTCGTTAAAATGCGCGGATTATGCTTTAATTGCCTTCGAGGCGGACATGTATCTAACAAGTGCCGTTCCACTTTCCGATGTCATATATGCCAGTCGCGCCACCATTCGCTCGTTCATCCTGATGATTCTCCCCTCTCTTCTCAAGGGTCATCACTCGCACCCACGCATGCACCCACACTCAGTCGGTCTAGTTCTACTCCTATATCGCCGGTCTCGGTTCATTCGCATTCGTCGACCTCACCATTGCTCAACAATATGTCCATCCAACCATCTCGGAAGCAGACTATTCTCCCAACCTTACTAGCGAAAATCAAAACAATTCAAGGAAATTTCGTAATCTGTCGAGCGCTGTTAGATTCGGGTTCACAGTCGTCGTTCGTTCTCGATTCGCTAGTTCAGAAACTTGGTTATGCGCTTTCTCACGCTCGAATTCCCATTCTCGGTCTTTCGTCGCTAGACGCTGGCTACACAAGAGGCCAGGTCTCTCTTCAAATTCATTCCCTTGTTTCGTCTGCTCACTTGCGCATCGATGCTTATATTTTGAATAAATTGACGTCTAATCTGCCGTATCCAACCGTGGATTCCTCACTTTGGACACACTTGCATGGGTTACAGCTAGCGGACCCAACGTTCAATGTTACAGGTCCTATTGACCTACTGTTAGGTGCTGATACACTTTGGAAATTATTTGATGGAGGACTGATTCGCGGTTCTAGTACGGTTCCATTCGCTTTAAATACCTCGTTCGGCTGGGTCGTTACGGGAGAAGTGCCTCGAAATGATTCGTTTGATAATGTAATCTCGTCGTTCCACACCACCATCGACATCGACCGATTACTTCGACGTTTTTGGGAAATTGAAGACATTGTTCCTTCCAAGAACGTAATACATTGCCAGGATCCAGCCGAAGTACACTTTCGTAAAACGTTTTATCGGGCTCCCGACGGAAAATACGTCGTTTCGCTACCCTTCAAGTCTCCGTGTCCATCCTTTGGAGAAACGCTCTCTCCAGCCATATCACGCTTACATTCTATGGAACGTCGTTTTCGGTATAATCCTGGTCTACATCAGATGTACTCAAATTTCATGAGGGAGTACCTGGAGTTGGGTCACATGTCTCCTGTTCCCTCCGACGAGCTATTGACCTCTCCCGGTAAACATTTTTATTTGCCCCATCATGCGGTGCTCAGCCTGGACAATTCAACTACGAAACTTCGCGTGGTGTTTGACGGTTCAGCTAAAGACTCTCATGGGGTATCGTTGAATAGCGAGTTACTTATTGGACCACCCATACAGAGGGAGCTATTTAAGGTGTGCTTGCGTTTTCGGCAACATAAATTTGTTTTCACCGCGGATGTCGTAAAAATGTTTCGCCAAATTTGGATCGATGATGATTGCACTGATTTTCAAAGAATAGTGTGGAGAGAAAGCCCAAAGGATAACATACTACATTTTCGATTACGCACTGTTACATATGGTACCGCTTCGGCTCCTTTCTTGGCTATTCGTGTCCTCAAGCAGCTAGCCGAGGATTATAGGGTTCTGTTTCCGAACGCCTCAAAGGCATTAGTTGAGGATGTTTACGTAGGCGATGTTATGACGGGGTCCAACACCCAAGAAGGTCTTATTACTTTAAAATCAGAACTTGTGAGCTTGCTATCTCAAGCAGGATTGCAACTTCGCAAGTGGAGTTCGAACTGTGTACCCTTATTGTTAACGTTACCTAAGGAGGACTGCAACTACTCAGCAGTAGATACAGAGCCATCCTCGTCTGTTATCAAGGTGCTAGGAATGTATTGGAGCCCACGGCACGACAACCTGTCCTTTCGGATATCCAAACCAGAACTTTCGATTGAACCAACGCGTCGAACGCTTTTGTCAGAAGTGTCCCGCATCTTTGACCCCTTGGGACTTCTAGCTCCATCAATCATTTTATTTAAAATTCTCTTCCAAGAACTGTGGTCAACCAGTTTGAACTTAGGATGGGATGATCCATTACCAACTTTTCTGGCTCAACGATGGATAACTTATCGAAACGAACTGCACCACTTCGAAACCATTTTCGTTCCCAGAATCATTTCCTTATCCTTGGATAAAATCGAGCTTCATGGGTTTTGCGATGCATCGTCAGCAGCGTATGCCGCAGTAGTTTATAGCCGGTACCAAACAACAGATGGAGATTTCAAGGTCCGAATTGTCGCATCTAAAACCAAGGTGGCCCCTTTGAAGCCGGTGTCAATTCCTCGTCTGGAACTCTGTGGCGCCGTACTCCTAGCTCGATTACTTACTTTAATTACTTCTTCCTTATCTTCTTCGTCAGTGGAGATATTCGCTTGGTGTGACTCAGAAATCGTATTGCACTGGTTGTCATCTCCACCTCGTCGCTGGACAACATTTTTAGCCAATCGCACTTCGACTATTCTCGAAAGCCTTCCTCGACGCTCGTGGCATCACGTTGCATCAGAGTTTAATCCAGCCGACTGCGCTTCTAGGGGCATAACACCGTCAAAATTGCTTCATTACGACCTGTGGTGGAATGGTCCATCCTGGCTGGCATTGGATGACTCTCGTTGGCCAAAATCAAGATTTGACACCAAGACCTCGAACTTCGATACTTTAGAAGAGAAACCGAACTTCTCCCAAGCACTGGTAACAGCATCGAGTAACGATTTAATTGGTTCTCTATTGAAATACACGTCGTCATGGCATTCCATGCAGCGTATCGTGGCTCTGTGCTTGCGATTTACTACCAACTGTCGGTCCGCAAAATCATCTCGTCGTATCTCAGCTCTTACTCTTGCGGATATTCGTACAGCTAAAATACTTATTCTCAAACTAATCCAAAATACCTTATTCTTTAATGACATACGTTCTCTTCTCCAGGACCATCAACTCCCAAGAAAATCCAAACTACTCAGGTATACACCATTCCTGGATAAGGAGGGCCTCCTGCGGGTTGGCGGCAGACTAAAAAACGCCCCGATTTCATACGATATAAAACACCCAATATTACTCTGTAGCAAGCATCCAGTCTCGAGAATGATAATTCAAGAGATACACCGTCAGTGTCTTCATCCGGGGGTATCAGCCATGTTCGCTTTAGTTAGACAGCAGTTTTGGATCCTAGGAAGTCGAAACCTCATCCGGAATGTAGTATTTAAGTGCAAACCGTGTTTCCTACAACGCAAGCAAACATGTCAGCAGCTAATGGGGAACCTACCATCTTATCGGACGCAGCCCAATCGACCGTTCGCTAATTCAGGCTGTGACTATGCTGGTCCGATTACCATCAAACTATCGCGAACTCGGAAGCCTAAATTGTCCAAGGGATATATTGCGCTCTTCGTCTGCATGGCAACAAAAGCGATCCACTTGGAACTCGTTAGCGACCTTACCACCGACGCCTTTATTGCCGCCCTGCGTCGATTTGTTGCCCGGCGGGGAAAATGTAACCACATCTTCAGCGACAATGGGACGAATTTTCACGGAGCCCGGCGTGTATTATCGGAAATGCATAAGCTAGTATTATCACAAACACATAACGATCTTGTTACAACTGCGCTCGCCTGCAGACGGAATATCTTGGCACTTTTCTCCACCATCGGCCCCACACTTCGGTGGATTGTGGGAGGCAGGGGTAAAATCCGTAAAACACCATCTTCGTCGGGTTATCGGGTCCTCCATTCTCACCTTCGAGGACCTCTATACATTGCTTTGTCAAATTGAAGCAATAATCAACTCTCGTCCTTTATGTTCTATGTCTGATTCTGACTTAAACCCATTAACACCCGCTCATTTTTTAATAGGAGAGCCGCTGACAGCCGTTCCAGATCCAAATTGTTTAAACATTCCAACAAATCGTTTGGACCACTTTCGATGCCTTCAAGCTATGGTACAAGGTTTTTGGAAACGATGGCAATCGGAGTACCTTATCACTCTTCAGGAGCGACCGAAATGGCAGAAACCAAGTGACAACATACAAGTAGGGGACCTTGTCGTTTTAAAGGAACCAAGTTTACCACCTACCAAATGGGTAATGGGCCGTGTCATCAACGTCAAACCTGGGCATGATGGCAAGGTACGAGTGGCAGAGGTTAAAACAGCAACAGGAATCCTCGTTCGGCCCATCCAAGGCCAAGAAGGCCCATCACCAAATTAGCACCATTACCAATTTCCTGAACTCGTTCAGCGGGGGGCGGCATGTTTAAGATTATTATTACAAATGAATTGTACACATGTTTAAGATTATTACAAATGAATTGTATACCAGTTGTACGGGGGTCTCTCTCAGCATCAACCATCAATCACTAAACCACATGTTATGCTCTATTTCTTTTCGCATTTAAGCTATGTGCTCTTTTCGTACTCTCGTGTATAACAATTAATGCATTTCTTCGAAGATCAGCGCTTGATGGGTGATGCTGATTGAGACACTCCTTCACTTGTACATTGATCGTGAACAGAAGAAGAAGTGTTGTAGCAAATAAACCAAATTGTGTCAAGTCGGAACTAGTGGTGAACGGTGTTCTTATTCTTCCATTGTTAAGATTACATTCGTAACATCGGCTTATGCTGCTTTCATCAACAATGTGAAAGGCCGATCGTGGAACAATGTCGGAGTCACGATTGAGAGATACAAGATTACGCCTTCGAGTGTTCATTTTTGTTTCGTTCTGCGCATGTACGTCATTTGTGACCCGAAATTTGACAGCTGGTTGAAACTGCTGTTTGTTTACATACAAATTGGGGTAGGAAAAATTGGAATTTATATAATTGTTGTTAAATAAATCGTGTTTTTAAAGCATGTGGCATGTGGCATATTATTTACAATATTCGCAAGTATTTTGTCAAGCTTCGAGTGATAAATTAAAACCAGCAAAACGAATGTATAGAAGCAAAAGCAAACCCATTCTGAATAGTTCCATTGGAGTTTAATGTGAATGCAAAGATGTGGAATGAAAGATACATTTTTCTGTTAGTGTAATATTTTATTTAATTTTCTTTTCCGTTTATACTGATTTTCTATTATTTCCTTATTTAATTTTCTAATCCTAAAATACATCCTAGCCCTAAAAAACAGTCTTTTCACTCTCTCCTCGCATTCTACATGCTCTGTCAGCTCCAGAAGCGTATTGATGAAGTTATTGGAAATGAGCAGGTCATCTCTATTAACTTGGTTGAAGACGTCCTCCAATTTCTTCATGTGAAGCATGAGTTCACTTGTTGGTTTGGATAAACCACCCTCATTTAGGTGATCTACCCAAGTGAACGACTCATCGTTGGATTTATCTGTGCGGATCTCCGGAATTCGGTCTCCCAGCTTATGACAGATATAACCTGCGAGGTTTTCTAATCCGTCATTAGCTATAGAGTCCACTTCTATTTCTTCTTTTTCTTGCCCCGGTATGCTACTTGGATGTATCAGTATGCTTTTTAGAATTGTACCTAATACAAGAAGGAAAATGAATTAGTAGAATGTTTATCAAAAGCAAGAATTACCTGTGAGAGTAGAGCCCAACTCGAGATCGGATGTGTTATCCTCAGCAACACTTGCGTGGTCGGAAAGTAGTCCTTCATTATATCCCAATAAGTACGACCTCAACCTGTACTTGAATTCTTGGCGATCAGGATGGTCATGAAGGCCTCCTTTGCTGCGAATCACGCCGAAGAAATTTTCTAACACATCTTGGTTAGTATTTCAGGTTTTGTCAGCAAACATTCTTGGTAAATATTACAGTTTTGAATAATTTAGAGCATTCTTCCCAATTGTGATCGCTCAAATGGCCCAAGCTTGCAGCCCTTGTTATTGCCTGAGCTATCGTGTGAGAGAATAGTTTTGTTGCCATTTTAACTTTCTGTCTCTCTGCTCCAACAACGTTAAGATAGCCCGTTGTTATTTTATGAGTAATTGAGAGTTCTCCGGAAGTTAAGGAAAGCAGTGTTAAAATTATCTCTTTCTTTATTTCCTTTCCATTTATTAGAAATCCATGGTCGACAAAGTGGTTCCTTGTAAGCTTTATTAGATGGGGCACATCAGAAAAAACAAAAACTTTGTTTTCGTTGTGAATAGACCTGAAATATAAAAGTAATCATTAAATAATAGTTTCAAGCTATTTATTAGTGTTTACCATGGTTTCTCCATGGTCACTTCAAGACTTCTGTAAGGTCCCCTATTTCCTCCGCCTAGATCGCTGACAATAGCAATGACATTATAGCCAGATTCTCTAACTTTGTCAAGAATATTGTGTATAATGTTCGCTGTCATCTGACAATCAAAGGCATAGAAAATAGGCTGCTTCCATTTGCTAATTAGTCCTACGAGAGATAAATAAAATTAGGCTTGATATTTTATATAAGAATTGATATTTACCTCTTAACATTGCCACCTGTACATAATTAGCGGGAGCTAATGTGGTATCTGACGACCTGTCATAGCAGAAAGCTTTACGAACTTTCATTTCGTCGAAGCTAAGAACACAAATCTTCTGGGCCTCGTCAAGTTGGGTTGTTGCTTGCAGAATCCTTACTACAGGCTCAATTATCGCAGGAAAAATATCCAGTTTGTGCGCCCAATTTTGTAGTGTTCGCACACCAGGAAGAGGGAAATTTTTTTGCCTGAGCAATTTATACGCTTTGGCGCTTGTCGAATAAAGTGTAATCGACTGCGCTATATCCGCTTCAGACCACTGAAGGCGTTTTATGCCATTCTTCAACTTATTGACTTGACCTAAAGTTAAAATAGGTTAGATTCATACTATTCAAAACTATACTCTAGGTTTTGACAGACCCCGCTGAGGAGTAGCACCGTGAAAACGCGTTAGATGGCGTGCTGTGTCGAGATTCGATCCCGTATCATCGGCGTAAGAGGCCAACACACTACCTACTGCGCCACGGCGCTCTCAATCAATTAAAAAATCAAATATTTTACCTGCTGTAAATATTTCCCGTAATTTTTCTTCCATATTGAGACGTTCGAACTCGGACTTCTGCAACTTCTCTTCGAGAGAATGTATCTGTTTTTGATAGAAGCATTCTTTCTCCTGAATAATACACTTGTCCCTCTTTAAGTCATCACTAAAAGTTTATCATTCGATTTATTGTTGTGTTATTGGAATAAGCGGATGGTGAAGGACTAGCAAAAGCCTCGTAGGGGTAGCATCTGCCGACGGATGCTGGCCCGACAAAAAGCGAGTAAGAGCCTCTGCAGCCGAACATCTTGCAGCTCTGCTAGTCAGGTCCTACTTCCACCTCCTCGTGGTGCCATCTGGAAATTTCCTTAAAAGGGAAATTACTGACGGAAGAGGCCGAATGGCGAGTATCCTGCGCCACCAAACAGGATTAGTGTCGGTTGGGCTATGGTCTAGCGAACCATAACCGTAAAACCACTAATTGCTCAGAGACACAAAACAGCCTCGGATAATAAAACGGAACGGATCTATGTTGACGACCCTATGAGAAAACAAAAAACAAACAAGGACCTTCGGTTCTGTACGTGGAATGTTAGGTCCCTAAACAGACCACGTGCGGCCGAACAACTTGCGGACGCCCTAGACCGCTATAAAGCGGACATAACCGCCATCCAGGAAATGCGATGGAATGGACCGGGTAAAAAGCGGATGAAAAACTGCGACATTTACTACGGTGACTGCTATAGGGAGAGAGGACAGAGACTATTTGGATGCGGATTTGTTGTTAGAGGTGGACTAAGACATAAAGTCCTAAGTTTCCAGTATGTGAGTGAACGCCTCATAACGATCCGCATCAAGGCGAATTTCTGTAACATCAGCCTCATATGCGTCCATGCCCCCACGGAAGACAAGGATGACTCAATCAAAGATGATTTCTTTGATCTCCTAGACAGAACATATACCAAATGCCCCAGCTATGATACCAAAATCATACTAGGAGATTTTAACGCTAAGCTGGGTAAAGAAAGCATCTTTGAGCGGGTCATCGGTAAACACAGCCTACACGACACCACATCCAAGAACGGACATAGGCTGATCGACCTTGCCACGGGGCGAAATCTTCTTGTAGCCAGCACACGATTTTCCCACCTCGATATACACAAAGGCACCTGGCGGTCGCCAGATCAATCAGTCACCAACCAGATTGACCACATCGCGATTGACGTCAGACACTCCTCCCCTGTTCTTGATGTTCGCACTTTCCGAGGAGCGAACATCGATTCAGACGACTATCTTGTAGTAGCCAAGATACGTCAGCGCATAACACGAACACCGCGGAGTAGAGTTAGAACACCAAGCTATGACGTCGGAAAGTTACTATCGCCGGAGAACGCCAGTGCTTTTGCCAAACGCGTCTCCCTTAAGCTCTCCGATACACCTCAATCCTCCACTCAGTCAGTAGAGCAACAATGGAGCCTGTGCAAACAAGCCCTTAAGAACACAGCAACGGAAGTGCTGGGCCTTAAAGCTCCACCACGACGAAACACCTGGTTCGATGAGGAGTGTAGAAGGATTCATGCGGAAAAGCAGGAGGCATACAAAGCCTCACTGCACAAAAAAACAAGAGCGGCTCGTGAGCTATACGAGCTTAAGAGAAGGGAGGAACATAAGCTTCTCAAGAGAAAAAAGAAAGAGCACGAGAAGCGGGCGATTGAAAACTTGGAGAGGTGCTATTGCAGGCACGACGTTCGAAGATTTTATCAGCGGATAAAACGAATGTCTCAAGGCTATAAAGCCCGAACGGAGGCCTGTAAGGATGAGAACGGACACCTAGTAGTAGAATCGCAGTCTATGCTGAGAATTTGGAAAAACCACTTCTGCAGACTGTATAACGGCGATGACAGCCAACATACCGCCGTCAGGCAGAATGATCCATTTTTTAACGACGAAGATCGCAGAGAATTCCGTCTCCCTGACCTCGACGAAGTTGAGATTGCCATGTCGAAACTCAAGTCGAATAAAGCTGCTGGCGCAGATGGACTGTCTGCTGAGCTCTTCAAAGCGGCTGGCGGTGAGCTGGTTAGGAGCATGCACCGGCTCATCTGTAAGATATGGTCAGAGGAAAGCATGCCCGAGGAATGGAGTCTCAGCATTGTTTGCCCGATCCACAAAAAAGGAGATCCCTTGGACTGCGCCAACTATAGAGGAATAAGTCTCCTTAATGTCGCATACAAGATCTTCGCTGCCGTTTTGTGTGAACGCCTGAAGCCATTCGTAAACAAGCTGATAGGTCCTTATCAGTGTGGCTTCAGGCCAGGGAAGTCCACCATCGATCAAATCTTCACACTACGGCAGATCCTGGAGAAAACCAATGAGTTTCAAGTCGATACGCACCATCTATTCGTCGACTTCAAGGCCGCATACGACAGCGTAATTAGAGACGAGCTATATAACGCCATGTTTACTTTTGACATCCCTGCGAAGCTCGTCAGACTATGCAGGTTTGATGTCAAAAAAGGATTTAGGCAGGGCGATGCGCTGTCGTGTGATTTCTTCAACATCGTATTGGAAATGATTGTGCAAAAATCACAGGCCAATACAAGAGGCACAATCTACTTCAAATCCTCGCAACTCCTTGCATACGCCGACGACATTGACATAATAGGTAGATCGCAGCGAGATGTCAGTGAGGCGTTTGCGAGTATTGAGATGGAGGCGGCAAAAATTGGTTTGGCAGTTAATGAGGGCAAGACTAAATATCTGCTGTCATCGAAAAAGGACATTTACCACCGACGTCTTGGACAGAACGTGCATATTGGCAGATATGAGTTCGAGGTAGTTAAGGACTTCATATACCTCGGCTCCGCGGTGACTTGGAACAACGACACCATTTTCGAAATCAAGCGCAGAATTACTCTTGCCAACCGCTGCTTCTTTGGGCTCAAGAGGCAACTGAGAAGTAGAGCCCTCTCTCGTACGACCAAGTTGACCTTATATAAGACCTTTATTATCCCGGTCCTGTTATACGGCGCAGAAACATGGACTTTATCTAAAGCGGATGAGGAAATCCTTGGTCGTTTCGAGAGAAAGATTCTGCGTTCGATTTTCGGTCCCATAAACACAGAGGAGGGTTGGAGGAGAAGATTCAATCACGAACTGTACGGATTGTACAGCGACATGAGTCTGGTCAGGCGTCTACGGATCCAACGCCTAAGATGGCTAGGCCATGTAGAGCGAATGGACACCACAGCTCCAGCCACAGGTGGAAGGGGACCTCAACCAACTGGGCGTGCGGCATTGGAAAAGACTAGCGAAAGATCGTGCTAGGTGGAGAGGCATATTGGTTGAGGACCAGGTTCACCCCGAACTGTAGCGCCCGTTAAGTAAGTAAGTAATTGGAATAAGCTATAGGACAAACTCACATCTCCTGTTGTAAAATTGTTATTTTTTGATTTAATTCTTTCGGACTGTTATCTTCATGATTATTCTTTACCACAATGTCGTTTTGAATATCAATTGTGGTAGCCTCAGGATCTTCGGTAGAAACTGGTTTATTAGTCAATAGGCTTGCAATCATCTGTTTCTTTTCGTTTAATTGCATCCTGATATGACGAGATGAAGTGGTAACTGTTGATTCCGGTTGAATTGTTGGAACAGTTCCCATCTTCAACTTGTATCCGTCCTTTTTGCAAGATCCTGCAATCAATTGCGGTTAACCGTTATGTGTAAAAGAAGTAACGAAAATATTAACTTACCCATTTCAAATTGCACATTTCTTTCCAAGTCATCTGCAGTAAAATGCACGGAGCAAATTCGAGCTGTGCTCGGATTGAAATCATCCTTTCTTTTACAAAAGTGGATCCACTTCTTTCGCAAGGTATTATCCTTTGGAAAGCTGTAATATCTAATACCTGTCTTTCCCTTTTTATTGTTTTCATTACAATTGAAAACTGCACACCTCATTTTGGCAAAAAAATGCTCCAATAACTTTTTAAATTTAACGCGCGCAAAAAACCTCTTTCGTGTTCGTATATGTATACAGAAGTGAGTAACGAATCGGAGGGTCACAGACTACGTCATCAAACATTGACAGATAGGTAGCAAACATGGCGGACATGCGCAAGGCGTAATCTGTAATATTTCATTCGTGTGTCGGAGTCTACACGAGGGCTATCTGATGAGGGCTAAAATAAGTGTAAAGGAGAGGGTAAGTGAAACAGAAATACATCGGCACAGTCACGCGCGGGTAGCTACTTCGTGGGTTTTTTCGACATTTCCTTATCTCCTTTTCTTTGTTTTGCGATGTCGCTTCACTCCTGTTTCTGACTTGGAAGTGCACGTTTGGATACCATTCATACTTTTCAAACATCACCACAGGCAACGAAATTGAAATAGGAAGCGAAATGTCAGAAAACAGGCACGCGCAGAAAAGCTCCGTGTGGACGCGTCCTCAAATTGGAACGTAGGTTCAAAAGAAAAAGGCGCAAAAAGAAAGCCCTCGTGTAGACTCCGACTATTCAACCACATTGCAGTAACACCAATTATTGTGCGAAGGGCCATGTTCACTTGTTTTTTTGAATTCGAATTAACGGCGGGTACAACGTACGTTATACTGATATTCAACTCGGGAAAAAGGCAAATAATTATATAATTATGAGTAATTTATGAGTAAACTATGCACAATCAAAATAATTCAGCCGGATTGTGCTTTGTTCATATATTTGCTCACTATTTCGGGCGAAACATTTATTTTTTGTTTCTGTTTTTCTGATTGCTTAACGTTTCATTTTTGGGAGTCAAAATTTAACGCTTTCTTCCTGCTAGTATGTTCATTTCCAAGGAAAAAGTGAAAAAAGAGCAATTTTATTGTCGAAATTACGGATCTGTTTCATGTGTTTCTTGGATTTCAGTTTGTTTTCACCATTTAAGCTTGGGTTATCTTTCGAACTTTAACCAAATGCATTTTCAATGCATTGCATTAGAGCAAAGAAGAAAGCAGTATGGGAATTATATGTATTGGCTGCTCACTCCGTGAACAGCTGTGCGTCGTCTTTGTTTGCCATAACAAAAACAAAACCCCCTTAAGGGATCTCCGGGCAGACGAACGAAGGTTTGGCAACTCTATCATTATTCCCGATCCCTTCATGGGTTGGTTGTTGCCATAAATAAATATTACAGAGATGCCAAACTTTCGTACGTCTGCCCGGTGATCCGGCGAACGTTAGTTGTTGTACTTGTAATCCCAAAAAAAAAAACGATGGGGCGGGACCTCACAGCTGCTCACGGAGTAAGGAGCCAATACATATTGTTTCGAACTATTCAATCCCCACACCAAATAGGGTTCGCCCCACTGACAATTCCATTGGAAGTTGACAACATTCCAATCCCCGCTTCCAGAGAGTTTTCGAACTTCGACAGCGAAATTCGAACTTAACCGTCCGTTTCAGAGCGTTCTAGAGATTTCCGAAGGGGAACTTCCAACGGCGAACGTTCGAGAAGGTGGACCGAGAGCTATATAAGCGCGAACACTCGCCCTCGACATTCATTCAGTTTGTGGTATAAAACAGCGTGTGACAAGTCGGTGTGATCAACCAGTGTGAAAAGAAAAACTTTCAATAAAGCTTTGTGTATTGTGTAATAAAGCTTAAAGTGGATAGTATTGGATAATAAAGAAAAGTGGTGAAGCTACGCAGATAATTGATCTGTGGTGAAAGAATTAAAAGTGTGTGTGTTTCAATTTAAATAAAAAGGACAATTGTAGTTTATCGCAATCCAGTGGTGCGAACCCTATTTGGTGTGGGGATCGAATGATTCGTAACATTTGGTGTCAGAAGTGGGACTGCGAGTAAACGAGTGGAACGTTTATATAAATTGTGAATTGCACAAAGTGAATTGTTAAGAGATAGAGAAAATGGTGAAATTGGAAAAGTTAACCATCGAACAACTGAAAAGAGAGCTGGATGCTCGAGAATTATCCACAGTGGGAAGTAAAGCCAACCTGGTGGAGAGACTGCGATCAGCGTTGCAGGAAGAAGGTGCCGACTGGGAGAATCACGAGTTCGGGATGGATAAGCCGTCGACATCCAGTGAGCCAGCATTCGATATGCAGCAAATTCTCGCGGCTATGAGTGCTTCCATATCCTAGAAACTAGAGGCGACCATACACGAAAAGCTGGAGGAAAATTCCACTTCTCTGTGCCAGAAACTGGAGAAACTTGAGGAAAATTCCGCTGCCGTAAGTAGGAAGTTGGAGGAAAATTCCACTTCCCTGAATCAGAAGCTGGAAGAGAAGCTAGAGAACAATCGAGAAAGCTTGAGAGACATCTCGCAAGCGGTCAACGATCGGTTCCAGGGCGTCGAAGAGAAAATCGATGCACTGGATAAGAAGGTTCTGGAACTCGAGAAAACTATCCAGAACGTTCAGCATCAAGGAAGCGTCGTACCGGCTGCAGCATCGAAATTCACATCCCCCAAATTCGACGGCACGAGTGCGTTTAACATCTTTAAACTTCAGTTCGAGACAACAGCGGAACGGAATCAATGGGGAGAAGAAGAAGGTGTGGCCGCTCTAGTAATTTCGCTTAAAGGCGAAGCAGCTGGTGTTCTACAGACCAACCCGGAGACCCAGAGAAGGAACTACACAGCCATATGGGAAGCTCTTCACCGAAGGTACGGCAGTGAGCACATGCAGGAGATGCACAAGCTGGAACTTAAAGGACGCAAGCAGCGTGGAAACGAGACCATCCAACAGTATGCTGCTGACATCGAGAGGCTATCCCATCTTGCCTACGCGGACGTTCCAGTTGATGTGGTGGAGAAGCTAAAAACGGATTCTTTCATCCAAGGGCTGAGGGACCCCGACACGCAACGAAGCTTGATTCTCCTGCCGAAGACGTCTTTCAAGGAGACAATTGCCAACGCTCTCGCATGTGAAACATCGCTCTTGATATGCCGGCCTTCCATTAAATTTCGTCGCATATCTGAAGACAAGGATACTTCCAGAACAACAACGGCGAGAAGGAGTGGTTTATTCCCGGGTAGATGCTACATCTGCGATCAGCAGGGGCACATTGCGAGAAACTGCCGCCTGCGAAGAAAGCGTTCGACGTCTAGTTCGCCAAAAAGGGACCAAGGGAGGGACCGCGACCGTGGAGGTGCAAAAGGTGCACCTAACAATCCGTTAAACTAAGACGAGTCAGTGCTGGCTCCCACATTGGAGTGCCCCAGCATCCTCGTATTCCGAATCTGTAGGGGTGCAACCAGCTTGGTCATCGAGGGAACGATGGACGGGCGACAGTATCTGCTGACGTTGGACACGGGTGCAACTCATCCGGTCATCCGAAGTGGATTGGTTTCTGAGATCGAACCATTTTCCGTGGTAAGGCTTCGTACAGTAACTGGTGAAAAGGCGGAAGTTAAGGGAAAGGTCCAGAAAAGAATTACGATGGGTACCGTCGAGTTTCAGCATTATTTCATCGTTGCGGACATTACGGATGACATCATAATCGGCGTCGACTTCATGATTAGGCATGGCTTCACATTGGACCTCAACCAAAAGGTGATGAAGTATGGCAACTTGGAGCTCCCATTAACAATAGATAATGGACAGGGAAACAAGGTCAGGCAAATAGTCGTGCAAGCGCGCCAAACAGTTCCCCCGAATGCAGAAGCTGTGGTTTGGGCAAAGATAGAAGAGGATGCGGGGACAAGCCGAATGTGGGTGGTCGAACCCGACAAACGAAATCGACCCAGCGATATCATTGTTGGAAGGTCTCTCGTGGAGCCCCGACAAGACCAACTGGTTCCAGTACGAGTCCTGAATCCTGCCAGTACACCTAAGACAATACAAAAAGGAACAACAATCGCTCAGTGCCAAGAAGCTGCCGCCATTATGAACTGCGAAGATAAGAAACAACAGCAAATCCAGTCCAACAAGGCCTTCTTAAAAACAATGGCCAGAGAGTGGACGCAACATCTACTGGAGAAGCAGAAAAGTAAAGCACTCTCTCTGCTTCGTAAATATTGGACAGTTTTTGCGAATGGTAAGAACTGTGGAAGAACATCAATTGTGAAGCACAGAATAGACACAGGGGACTCTAGACCGATCCGGCAACCACCGAGAAGGGTACCTTAGGCGAAAGAAGGAAAGGTGATCAAACTAATCGACGAGATGGAAAAGGAGGGCGTGATCGAACCATCTGCAAGCCCATGGAGTTCGCCAGTAGTGCTAGTTAAGGAGATGGATGGAAGCACCCGATTCTGCGTAGACTACAGGAAGCTGAACGACGTCACGAAGAAGGACAGCTATCCTTTACCGAGAATCGACGACACCTTGTATACACTATCTGGTGCAAAGTGGTTCTCGACGCTGGACTTGCATAGTGGATACTGGTAAATAGAGCTTGACCAGCAAGACAAGGAAAAGACCGCGTTCACCGCCGGGGGAGAGTTGTGGAAATTCTCTGTGATGCCCATCGGTCTTTGCAATGCGCCAGCCACCTTCGAAAGACTAATGGACCGGGTACTAAGAGGACTTCACTGGAGGACTTGCCTTGTCAATCTGGATGACATAATTGTCATGGGCAAGGATTTCGACGATCACCTTAAGAAGCTTGAAGAGAACGAGGTGAAGTACTTGGGACATGTGGTGACTGCAGAAGGAGTCCATACAGATGAAGAGAAAATCTCAGCGGTTAAGGAATGGCCGCGGTCGAGGAATCTTCATGAGTTAAGGTTATTCCTGGGACTTTGCACATATTACAGGCGATTCATCCCAGGATTTGCAAACGTTGCCAGCAGTTTGCACGAGCTCACCAAAAAGAATCGGCCATTCAAGTGGGAGAAGCCGCAGGAGGAAGCGTTCATTCACCTGAGGGAATTGCTCTGCAGTGCGCAGATTCTTGCATATCCTGTCCCGGGAGGAAAGTTTATTTTGGACACCGATGCGAGCGGACATGGAATCGGAGGAGTACTCTCTCAAATAATTGACGGGCAAGAACGGGTCATCGCTTACTACAGTTGGATCCTATCGAAGCCGGAGAGGAACTACTGTGTAACTAGGAGGGAGCTTTTAGCCGTGGTTGACTGTGTCAAGCATTTCCACAAATATCTCTATGGCCAAGCTTTTCATCTTAGGACGGACCACGCAACGTTGAGGTGGTTGCTGCAGTTCAAGAACCCGGAAGGCCAGCTTGCTAGATGGATAGAGGGAATCCAGTGTTACGACTTCAGTATCAAACACCGTAAGGGAAGCAGTCATGGAAATGCGGATGCATTATCGAGGCGACCTTGCGATGTTGAATACAAACATTGTTCGCGAGCCGAAACCAAGGAACAGGTCACCGACATCCGTCGTTTCCATGTGCTGCCAGAAGATTCCTGGACTGTCGAAAAGGTCGGAAGGAAGCAGCGAGAAGATGCCGATATGGCAGTCATCATCGACTACCAAGGACGAGGTTTTCGACCAATTTGGCAGCAAATATCCAGTGAAAGCCCAATCGTGAAAGCTTACTGGGCTCAATGGCAGAGTTTGAGGCTGAAGAACAGTTGCCTCTACCGCAGTTGAGAAAGTGAGGACGGGAACATTGTAAACGATCTGCTGGTAATTCCAAAGGGACAAATCGACGAGGTCATCCGAGAATACCACGAGGGACCAAGCGGGGGTCATCTTGGTGTTAACAAGACTGTAGAAAAGATCAAGAGACGTTTCTACAGGGTAGGATGCCATGAGTCGGTCACAAATTTCATTCGCAGGTGTGAACAGTGTGCGAAGGCAAAGGGGCCAGTTAGGAAAACTCGAGGAAATATGCAGCAGTACAATGTTGGAGCACCATTCGAACGTATCGCCATGGACATCGCAGGCCCATTCCCAACGAGCAACGCTGGAAACAAATACGCGCTGGTGGTGATCGATTACTTCAGCAAATGGCCCGAGGTGTTTTGCATCCCGAATCAAGAAGCCAAAACTATTTCGGATGCATTCGTGAATAACTGGGTTACGCGTTATGGAGTACCAATGGAACTGCACTCTGACCAAGGAAGGAACTTCGAGTCGTCGGTATTCAAAGAACTCTGCGACATGCTAGGTATCAGAAAGACGCGGACAACACCATTACACCCACAATCTGATGGCATGGTCGAAAGGTTCAACCGGACGAAGGAGGAATACTTGAGGAAAGTCGTCGTTGGAGATCAGAAGGACTGGGATGAACATCTTCCCCTTTTCTTAACGGCGTACCGTTCGGCACAGCACAATTCAACGGTAACAACACCAGCGGAAGCCATTTTTGGATCTGATCTCCGACTTCCATCGGACTTGAAGTTCGGCGCGGTTCGTAACCGAAAAGAAGGAACAGCTGAACTCCGTCCATCAGTTCATCCGGGAGCGACTGAGCTTGGTCAGCGATAAAATGAAGGCGAGATACGACTTGAGGGCGAATACTTCTGGATTTGAGACAGGACAATTGGTATTGCTGTACAACCCACAACGAAAAAAAGGCTTGTACCCCAAATTGCAATCAGGCTGGGACGGACCATATGAGGTCATCAAGAAACTCAATGACGTGGTATACCGGATACAGCAGATGGGAAACAGACGGGCGAAGTATAAGATTGTCCACGTAGAGAGGTTAGCGCCATATTACGGAGAAGGATCCAATCGCTTGTTCGAGGACGAACAAGTTTAGGAGGAGGGCAGTGTTGCGGAGACACAAACCGACGGTTAAGTTCGAATTTCGCTCTCGAAGTTCGAAAGCTCTCTGGAAGCGGGGACTGGAATGATGTCAACTTCCAATGGAATTGTCAGAGCGTTCTAGAGATTTCCGAAGGGGAACTTCCAACGGCGAACGTTCGAGAAGGTGGACCGAGAGCTATATAAGCGCGAACACTCGCCCTCGACATTCATTCAGTTTGTGGTATAAAACAGCGTGTGACAAGTCGGTGTGATCAACCAGTGTGAAAAGAAAAGCTTTCAATAAAAGTTTGTGTATTGTGTAATAAAGTTTAAAGTGGATAGTATTGGATAATAAAGAAAAGTGGTGAAGCTACACAGATAATTGATCTGTGGTGAAAGAATTAAAAGTGTGTGTGTTTCAATTTAAATAAAAAGGACAATTGTAGTTTATCGCAATCCAGTGGTGCGAACCCTATTTGGTGTGGGGATTGAATAGTTCGTAACAAAATGATTGCTGATGCATCACTACCCTGTAATTCATCTAGTACTTACTTTTGAGCTTTGCTAATTAGTTCTAAAATCTAGTACAATGTATGAACTGTCTTTTTAGTTAAGTTGAATAAAAATCTGACACTGTTTTTTGGGAACTGGGCTGCGTATCACTTCAGTGGCGACGAAAAAAAAAAACGAAATATCCGAACCTGCAGTAATTAAAAAACTAAAATAAGGAAATATAGTGGCGCACAAATGGAAAGGTAAGACTTGGAAGCGGTCCTCAAGTCGCAACGTGACTGGATGGAAGCGATTTTAACGAGTCAGAAGGCATGGTTTGCCGGCTTGCAGCAGACTCCGTCCACGTGCGCGTCTATTTCCCAGCCCTTTCCAGCATATAGGAGGGAGGAAAATTGGAAGACGTACCTTAAGCAATTGGAGCAGCATTTCGAAGCGTGTGGCATTACAGACGACAACAAAAAACGTGCGTTTTTCCTGTCGTGGGTTGGAGCAGAAAATTTCGAGATACTCCAAAAGCTGTACGGTGTCGACGACGTGTCCACCAGAAGTTTCAAGGACTTGTCTGGTAAGCTGACAGAATACTTTAGCTCGAAGATTCATGTTCTTGCAGCCCGATTTGAGTTCCACAAGACAGTCATGAAGGCAGGACAAACATACTCATCGTGGGTTGCGGATCTTAGAGGAATAGCTCGCAATTGTCTGTTCACATGTCCAGATGCTAATTGTGCTAAGTCATATGTTGATAGCATGATTCGGGACGTCATTGTGCTTTATACGCCCCACGATACAGTTCGAACACAAGCGCTCCAGAAAACAGACCCAACGCTTCAAGACGTGCTCGATATTGCGAGTGCGTATGAGACGACGCAAAAAACATTTTCCGCGATTTCAAACAACAACAATGTGATGGAAGTTAATCAGTTGCCGGCTACCAACAGCCAAGTGGGTTTTCATTCAAACTCGCAATCTCCTCGCAAATCGTGTCCCGGATGGTTTCAATATCACAATAGAAGCGAATGCTGTCATTATAAATCCACCTGCCGCAAATGTAAGAAGGTAGGCCACATTGAAGCCGTTTGTATTTCCGGCGAGAATTCGTCTTCTAACGGACAGCAGGTCAGGGCAGGCAAGGGTAGATCTCGAAGCGTCCAAAGAAAGGGTAAAGGTTCTTTTCGTCGCAAGGGCTCGCAAGCATGCTACAGACATCCTGATAATGCAGTGGAAAATATACATTTCACCGAGGTGGTGCAGTCGCATCAAGACCTACAAAATAGTTCGAAGTCTGCGATAAAAGTGGAAGTGGTAGTAAATGGGCAGGTAATGGTATTTCAAGTGGACACCGGTGCGTCGTGTTCACTAGTTGGCCCAGATGGTTACCAGCAATTGGGACAACCGAGGTGTTTGAAGTCGGACAAGGTACTTCAAGCCTATGGAGGCATACCGCTCTCGATCAAAGGTGAATTAGCGGTCGATGTAAATTACAACAACACGACTCATAGATTGAAACTACTGGTGGTGAACAGTGCTGGCGCGAACATTCTTGGTTTGGATTGGTTTAGAGCTTTCAATTTAAAAATTCATCAATCTGTTTTCAAAATTAATTCAAATTCTTCTTTACTCTACAGTATTGAGCAACTCTGCGAATCACATGCAGATCTTTTTTCAAAGGGGTTAGGTAGATGCAAAGAATACCAAGCGCATCTAGAACTCAAGGAGGGTGCGACTCCGAGGTTCATTCGCCATCGTCCCATACCCTATGCATTATTGGATAAAACGAAGAAGGAGATTGATCGGTTGGTCGAGGCGGAGATCTTAAAGCCAGTACAGCGTACACAGTGGGCAGCTCCCGTAGTAATAGTACAAAAGACGAATGGGGGCATTCGAATCTGTGGAGATTTCAAAGCCAGCGTGAATCCCCAGTTAGTAGTAAATCGACATCCGATCCCTCGTATTCGAGATTTATTCCATAAGCTTCGTGGGGGGAAGTTTTTCACAAAAATTGACCTGTCGGATGCTTATCTCCAGATCGAGTTGGATGACGCTTCAAAGGATCTGGCAGTTATTAATACACCATTCGGACTATTCCAATATCAGCGTTTACCATTTGGCATCAGCAGTGCTTCAGGGGAGTTCCAAAATATTATGGAGCAACTGTTTGCCGACTTACCCGTTGCTGTTTACATAGACGACATCGTCGTATCAGGCAAAGATGATACGGAACACATGCAAACTTTAGGAAGAGTTTTCAAGCGGTTGCAGAGTAGGGGATTCCGTGCAATAAACAGAAGTACACTTTCGCTAGAGGAGAGCTAGACTACTTGGGGCATACACGCTCGGCGGCCGGCATTCGCCCCTCTGAGAAACACCTTGATGCAGTTCGCAACATGCCGCCACCTTCGAATTTAAAGGAGCTGGAAGCCGTAATAGGTAAACTTAACTATTATAATCAGTTTATTCCAAACTTCTCGCAGGTAGCAGGTCCCCTGAATGCGCTCAGAATGAAGGGGGCTGCGTTCATCTGGTCGGCTAAGCAGCAGTAAGCCCTAGAGACATTGAAACACAGCATATTACAAGCGGCACAGTTGGCTCATTTCGGTGATAAGCTGCCGCTGATACTAGCTACGGATGCTTCGAATTATGGCATTGGTGCGGTTTTATCGCACAGATATCCAGACGGAACCGAGAGGCCGATCGCGTTCGCTTCTAAAACACTGGATCGTCATCAAAAGCGGTACAGCCAAATAGAGAAGGAGGCATTGTCCATAATCTATGGGGTGAAAAAGTTTCACTGCTATGTGTATGGTCGGGTTTTTGAGTTGCAAACCGATCATAAGCCGTTGACGACCATATTCAATCCCAGCAAGCAGGTTCCGGAAATGACGATACGTCGTATACGAAATTGGGCTCTTACGCTTATGGCCTACAACTATAAGATAAAATTTCGTCCTACGGCGAAACATGGGAATGCAGACGCATTGTCACGTCTTCCGGTGGGTCCGGATACCGATTTCGACGAACTGGAAGGAAGCTGCCAAGGAGTGAACAGCGTCATTTTGGAATAACTAGAGAACAGTCCGCTTAACGCCGCACTAATTGGTAAATGCACACTGAGAGACAAATTGCTTAAGAGAATCGCTAACTACATAAGAAATGGATGGCCTTACAAGCTAGCTGAGAGCGGAAGGGATGTGAAACCGTTTTTTGATCGTAAGTTAGCTCTAACCATTCAAGACAATTGTATTCTTCTCGGGGCAGGGGACCATGAGCGAGCCGTCATACCGAAGGAGTTACAGTCCAGGGTGCTAAGGTGCCTTCATGAGGGTCATTGAGGCTGTACGCGGATGAAACAGCGGGCTCGGCGATATGTCTGGTTCCCAGGCATGGATCAGGAAATCATCAAAGTGGCAGCAGGTTGCAGCATTTGTCAGCAATCCGCTGTGAACCCAAAAAAGGAATACAGCAATTGGCCTCTAGCAGAGCAGCCGTGGGAAAGGGTGCACTTGGATTTTGCGGGCCCATTTTTTAACAAAATGTGGTTGATCTGTGTAGACGCATACTCGAAATTTCAGTATGTGGTGTCAATGTCTGCAGTCACCTCTGAAGCTACGATTCGGGCACTTCAATCCATTTTTGCCATCGAAGGGCTTCCAAAGGCGTTGGTTACGGATAACGGCACTCAGTTTACCGCACAAATCTACAAGGAGTTTTGTAATGTCAACTCGATCCAACATTGGAGAACTGCACCGTTTCACCCAGCATCGAATGGGCAGGCTGAGAGGTTTGTTCGAACGTTTAAAGAATCTTTAAAGAAGAACATGGCGGAAAGTAACGATTCCGTGTCGGCTCTTTGCACATTTCTTTCGACTTACCGGTCTACACCAAGAGCGACAACTGAAAAGTCTCCAGCAGAGTTACTGCATGGTCGACAGCCCCGAAATCTGCTATCGTGTATCATTCCGGAGGAAAAGAAGAACCCATCGAGGTTTTCTCCAAAGTTTTCTTTGTCGCAGCGAGTCTTAGTACGGGAGTACGTGAAATCAAGAAGATGGTCTAAAGGAGTTATCCGGAATATTCTGGGTAACAAGATGTTTGTTATTCAGACCTAGAACGGTGATTTAAGGCGTCATCAAAATCAAATACGTTTGCTTCGGCATGATAAAGAAATCGAGCGGACGGGCAACAAAAGGCCCGAGGCAGAAGGAGGTAATTGTGCGACAGGTGCTAATCCGAATTTTGAATATTCTTATCAGGCTGAGAACATGGGAGACCCCAGTATGAGTGAGGGATCTCCAGCGGACCAGAATCTTGTTAACCATCCAGATCCCAACGGCTATTCTGCAGTTACTGAGATCGCGAGTGATGGATCTCCAACGGAGCAGGAACCTGTTAACCATCCAGAGCCCAACGGCGATCCTGATGCATCCGTTCCCCCATCAGCTCCTCCTGGGGTTAGGAGATCTGAGCGCCTTAAGCAGAAAAGTGTCCGCTTCCGTCGTTAAAACCAGATCAGGGTGGGAATGAAGTGGTGTCGGAGGAGATGATGCATCACTACCCTGTAATTCATGTAGTACTTACTTTTGAGTTTTGCTAAATTAGTTCTAAAATCTAGTACAATGTATGAACTGTCTTTTGACACTGTTTTTTGGGAACTGGGCTGCGTATCACTTCAATTGCCATACTGCTTTCTTTTTTCCTCTAATGCAATGCTTTGCAAATTCATTTTGTTAATGTTCGAAAGATAACCCACGCTTAAATGGTGAAAAGAAACTGAAATCAGATAAAAAGATGAATAAAATTGCTCGTATTTTACTTTTTCATTTGAAATGAACATACTTACAGGAAGAAAACGTTGTAATTACTTTAAGTGTGCATAGTTTACTCATAAATTACTCATAATTAATTGCGTTTTTCCTGAGTTGAATTTCTATCTTAAGTACGTTGTAACCGTCGCTAAATTCAAATTCAAAAAACAATTGAACATGCCTCACTCTACAATAATTTTTGTTATTGTAATGTTTGTTAAATCGTTCCACAAATATCTTTCCACAGATATATTCCACTGACGAATTTCCAGTTTTTGCATTCAGACCTCTTGTGGCAAATAATGTCAAAATGCATGCCGACTGGAATAGATTTCCATCTCCTTAATCACTGGTTCTTCTTTTTTGATGGCGTTACAGCCCATGAAGGACCAGAGCCAAGCTTCTCTCAATCACCCATGTTTAATGTCGATTCCGAACGACGTGAGTCGAGAAGCTTTTTCACGGCAAGTATAAACTACGGGGGGTTTTGCCAGTACCCCGCCGAGGAGGAACGCCGCGAAATAAACATTCGATGGCGTCGGTGTTATCGGGATCCGAACTGGTTCATCGTGCGTCAGAGTCCAACACACTAACCACTGCGCCACGGCGTCCTCTTAATCACTGGTTGTTGCGCTTGTAATACACCAATGCACACGTGTTATCTCTTTTAACGTCGCGGTGAAAACTCAGAGGTGGGTTTCGCTGTGAAGATACATTTTGTTTTGACAGCCCTCTGTTTTGCTTTTGTAATTTGGAAGAAGCTTGCTGGCATTCATATTGTTACGAATTTATTCGATCCCCACACCAAATAGGGTTCGCACCACTGGATTGCGATAAACTACAATTGTCCTTTTTATTTAAATTGAAACACACACACTTTTAATTCTTTTACCACAGATCAATTATCTGTGTAGCTTCACCACTTTTCTTTATTATCCAATACTATCCACTTTAAACTTTATTATCCAATACTATCCACTTTAAACTTTATTACACAATACACAAACCTTTATTGAAAGCTTTTCTTTTCACCTTGAATGATCACACCAACTTGTCACACACTGTTTTATACCACAAACTGAATGTCTGTCAAGGGCGAGTGTTCGCGCTTATATAGCTCTCGGTCCACCGTCTCGAACGTTCGCCGTTGGAAGTTCCCCTTCGGAAATCTCTAGAACGCTCTGACAATTCCCTTGGAAGTTGACATCATTCCAATCCCCGCTTCCAGAGAGTTTTCGAACTTAACGGTCCGCTTGCATCTCCGCAACACTGCCCTCCTCCTAAACTTGTTCGTCCTCGAACAAGCGATTGGACCCTTCCCCGTAATATGGTGCTAACCTCTCTACGTGGACAATTTTATACTTCGCCCGTCTGTTTCCCATCTGCTGTATCCGGTATACCACGTCATTGAGTTTCTTGATGACCTCATATGGTCCGTCCCAGGCTGATTGCAATTTGGGGCACAAGCCTTTTTTCCGTTGTGGGTTGTACAGCAATACCAATTGTCCGGTCTCGAATCCAGAAGTATTCGCCCTCAAGTCGTATCGCGCCTTCATTTTATCGCTGACCAAGTTAAGTCGCTCCCGAATGAACTGATGGATAGAGTTCAGCTGTTCTTTATTTTCGGTTACGAAGTCTTCCCTGCCGCTAGTTGTCGGTAGTACCACGCCGAACTTCAAGTCCGATGGAAGTCGGAGATCGGTTCCAAAAATGGCTTCGGCAGGTGTTGTTGCCGTTGAATTGTGCTGTGCCGAACGGTATGCCATTAAGAAAAGGGGAAGATGTTCATCCCAGTCCTTCTGATCTCCGACGACGACTTTTCTCAGGTATTCTTCCATCGTTCGGTTGAACCTTTCGACCATGCCATCAGATTGTGGATGCAATGGTGTTGTCCGCGTCTTTCTGATACCTAGCATGTCACAGAGTTCTTTGAACACCGACGACTCGAAGTTTCTCCCTTGGTCTGAGTGCAGTTCCATTGGTACTCCATAACGCGAAACCCAGTTATTCACGAATGCATCCGAAATGGTTTTGGCTTCCTGGTTCGGGATGCAAAACACCTCAGGCCACTTGCTGAAGTAATTGATCACCACTAGCGCGTACTTGTTTCCAGCGTTGTTCGTTGGGAATGGGCCTGCAATGTCCATTGCGATACGTTCGAACGGTGCTCCAACATTGTACTGCTGCATATTTCCTCGAGTTTTCCTTACTGGACCCTTTGCTTTCGCACACTGTTCACACCTGCGAATGAAACGCGTAACCGACTCATGGCATCCTACCCAGTAGAAACGTCTCTTGATCTTTTCTACAGTCTTGTTAACACCAAGATGACCCCCGCTTGGTCCCTCGTGGTATTCTCGGATGACCTCGTCGATTTGCCCTTTTGGTATTACCAGCAGATCGTTTACAATGTTCCCGTCCTCACTTTCCCAACTGCGGTAGAGGCAACCGTTCTTCAGCTTCAAACTCTGCCATTGAGCCCAGTAAGCTTTCACGATTGGGCTTTCACTGGATACTTGCTGCCAACTTGGTCGAAAACCTCGTTTTTGGTAGTCGATGATGACTGCCAGATCGGCATCTTCTCGCTGCTTCCCTCCGACCTTCTCGACAGTCCAGGAATCTTCTGGCAGCACATGGAAACGACGGATATCGGTGACCTGTTCCTTGGTTTCGGCACGTGAACAGTGTTTACATTCAACATCGCAAGGTCGCCTCGATAATGCATCCGCATTTCCATGACTGCTTCCCTTCCGGTGCTCGATACTGAAGTCATAACTCTGGATTCTCTCTATCCATCTAGCAAGCTGACCTTCCGGGTTCTTGAACTGCAGCAACCACCTCAACGCTGCGTGGTCCGTCCTAAGGTGAAAAGCTTGGCCATAGAGATATTTGTGGAAATGCTTGACACAGTCAACCACAGCTAAAAGCTCCCTCCTAGTTACACAGTAGTTCCTCTCCGGCTTCGATGGGATCCTACTGTAGTAAGCGATGACCCGCTCTCGCCCGTCAATCATTTGGGAGAGTACTCCTCCGATTCCAAGTCCGCTCGCATCTGTGTCCAAAATAAACTTTTCTCCCGGGACAGGATATGCAAGAATCTGCGCACTGCAGAGCAATTCCTTCAGGTGAATGAACGCTTCCTCCTGCGGCTTCTCCCACTTGAATGGCCGATTCTTTTTGGTGAGCTCGTGCAAACTGCTGGCAACGTTTGCAAATCCTGGGACGAATCGCCTGTAATATGTGCAAAGTCCCAGGAATGACCTTAGCTCATGAAGATTCTTCGGCCGCGACAATTCTTTAACCGCCGAGATTTTCTCTTCATCTGTATGGACTCCTTCTGCAGTCACCACATGTCCCAAGTACTTCACCTCGTTTTGGAAGAGCGAACATTTCTTCGGGCTCAATTTCAGTCCGGCTGCTTGAATACGTTCCAGTACCTCTTCAAGCTTCAATATTGTTGCGGAGATGCAAACGGACGGTTAAGTTCGAATTTCGCTGTCGAAGTTCGAAAGCTCTCTGGGAGCGGGGATTGGAATGATGTCAACTTCCAATGGAATTGTCAGAGCGTTCTAGAGATTTCCGAAGGGGAACTTCCAACGGCGAACGTTCGAGATGGTGGACCGAGAGGTATATAAGCGCGAACACTCGCCCTCGACAGACGTTCAGTTTGTGGTATTAAACAGCGTGTGACAAGTCAGTGTGATCAAACAGTGTGAAAATAAAAGCTCTCAATAAAGGTTTGTTTGTGTAATAAAGTTTTAAGTGGATAGTATTGGATAATAAATAAAAGTGGTGAAGCTGCACAGATAATTGATCTGTGGTGAAATAAGGAAAAGTGTTTGTGTGTTTTCATTCGGATAAAAAGGACAATTGTAGTTTATCGCAATCCAGTGGTGTGGAATCGAAAAATTCGTTGCATTTGGTGTCAGAAGTGGGATTGCGAGTAAACGAGTGAAACTTTATTTGAGTTGTGAAGTGAATTATTGCAAAAGTGAGAAAATGGTAAAATTGGAAAAGTTGACCATTGAACAACTGAAAAAAGAGCTGGATGCTCGGGAATTATCCACAGTGGGAAAGTAAACCAACCTGGTGGAGAGACTGCGATCGGCGTTGCAGGAAGAAGGTGTCGACTGGGAGAGTTACGAATTCGGGGTGGAGAAGCCGTCGACATCCACCGAGCCAGCGTTCGATATGCAGCACATTTTCGCGGCTCTGAATGCTATGAGCCAGAAACTCGATCAAAAGTTGGAGGAAAATTCAACTTCCATAAGCCAGAAACTGGAGAAGCTGGAGACGTTAGAAGAGATGCTACAAAACAATCGAGAAAGCTTGAGAGACATCCAGCAAGCCGTTAACGATCGATTCCAGAATGTGGAAGGAAAACCGAGACACTAGACCGGAAGGTTCTAGATCTCGAAAATAATCAGGAAAAGATAGCCGAGACGTTAGAATCGAAGTTCGACAAGAAGGTTCTGGAACTCGAGAAAACCGTCCAGAACGTTCAACACCACGGAATTGTTGTACCGACTGCGGCATCGAAATTCACAGCTCCCAACTACGACGGCACGAGCGCTTTTAACATCTTTAAGCTCCAGTTCGAGACAACAGCGGAACGGAATCAATGGGGAGAAGAAGATCGTGTGGCCGCTCTAGTAATTTCCCTTAATGGTGAAGCAGCTGACGTTCTACAGACCATCCCGGAGACCCAGAGAAGGAACTACACAGCCATATGGGATGCTCTTCATCGAAGATACGGCAGTGAGCAAATGCAGGAGAAGCACAAACTGGAACTCAAAGGACGCAAGCAGCATGGAAACGAGACCATCCAGCAGGACGCTGCCGACATCGAGAGGCTGTCTCATCTAGCCTACGCGGATGTTCCAGTTGATGTGGTGGAGAAACTAAAAACGGATTCCTTCATCCAAGGGCTAAGGGATCCCGATACGCAACGAAGCCTGATTCCCCTGCCGAAGACATCTTTCAAGGAGACAGTTGCCAGCGCTCTCGCATGTGAAACATCGCTCTTGATATGCCGACCTTCCATCAAATTACGGCGCTTATCTCAAGACCAGGATAGTTCCAGAACAACAACGGCGAGTAGGAGTGGTTCATTCCCGGGTAGATGCTACATCTGCGACCAGCAGGGGCACATTGCGAGGAACTGCCGTCTGCGGAGAAAGCGTTCCTTCAGCAAATTGCGACGTAATTCCAGAGCAACGACAGTGAGTAGGAGTCGCTCGTTCCCAGGTAGCTGCTATATCTGCGACCAGCAGGGGCACATTGCAAAAGACTGTCGTCTGCGGAGAAAGCGTTCTTCCAGCAAATTGTGGCGTAGTTCCAGAGAAACAACGGTGAGTAGGAGCTGCCCGTTCCCAGGTAGATGCTACATCTGCATGTGCCCCTATGGCGAGAAATTGTCATCTGAGAAGAAGGCGTTCGAGGTTTGATTCGCGAAAAGGAGATCAAGCGAGAGCACGCGAATACCGGAAGGGAAGCAGTCATGAAAATGCGGATGCATTATCGAGGCGACCTTGCGATGTTGAATGCAAACATTGTTCACGCGCCGAGACCAAGGAACAGGTCACCGATATCCGTTGTTTTCAGGTGCTGCCAGAAGATTCCTGGACTGTCGAGAAGGTCGGAAGGAAGCAGCGAGAAGATGCCGATCTGGCAGTCATCATCGACTACCAAGAACGAGGTTTTCGACCAAGTTGGCAGCAAATATCCAGTGAAAGCCCAATCGTGAAAGCTTACTGGGCTCAATGGCAGAGTTTGAAGCTGAAGAACGGTTGCCTCTACCGCAGTTGGGAAAGTGAGGACGGGAACATTGTAAACGATCTGCTGGTAATTCCGAAAGGACAAATCGAAGAGGTCATCCGAGAATACCACGAGGGACCAAGCGGGGGTCATCTTGGTGTTAACAAGACTGTAGAAAAGATCAAGAGACGTTTCTACTGGGTAGGATGCCATGAGTCGGTTACGCGTTTCATTCGCAGGTGTGAACAGTGTGCGAAGGCAAAGGGACCAGTTAGGAAAACTCGAGGAAATATGCAGCAGTACAATGTTGGAGCACCGTTCGAACGTATCGCAATGGACATTGCAGGCCCATTCCCAACGAGCAACGCTGGAAACAAGTACGCGCTAGTGGTGATCGATTACTTCAGCAAGTGGCCTGAGGTGTTTTGCATCCCGAACCAGGAAGCCAAAACCATTTCGGATGCATTCGTGAATAACTGGGTCTCGCGTTATGGAGTACCAATAGAACTGCACTCAGACCAAGGGAGAAACTTCGAGTCGTCGGTGTTCAAAGAACTCTGTGACATGCTAGGTATCAGAAAGACGCGGACAACACTATTACATCCACAACTGATGGCATGGTCGAAAGGTTCAACCGGACCATAGAGGAATACCTGAGAAAAGTCGTCGTTGGAGATCAGAAGGACTGGGATGAACATCTTCCCCTTTTCTTAATGGCATACCGTTCGGCACAGCACAATTCAACGGCAACAACACCCGCCGAAGCCATTTTTGGAACTGATCTCCGACTTCCATCGGACTTGAAGTTCGGCGTGGTACTACCGACAACTAGCGGCTGGGAAGACTTCGTAACCGAAAAGAAAGAACAGCTGAACTCTATCCATCAGTTCATCCGAGAGCGACTGAACTTGGTCAGCGATAAAATGAAGGCGCGATACGACTTGAGGGCGAATACTTCTGGATTCGAGACCGGACAATTGGTGTTGCTGTACAACCCACAACGGAAAAAAGGCTTGTGCCCCAAATTGCAATCAGCCTGGGACGGACCATATGAGGTCATCAAGAAACTCAATGACGTGGTATACCGGATACAGCGGATGGGAAACAGAGGGGCGAAGTATAAGGTTGTCCACGTAGAGAGGTAAGCGCCATACTACGGAGAAGGATCAAATCGCTAGTTCCAGGACGAACATGTATAGGAGGAGGGCAGTGTTACGGAGACACGAACCAACGTCTATGTTCGAAATTCGCTGTCGAAGTTCGAAAGCTCTCTGGGAGCGGGGATTGGAATGATGTCAACTTCCAATGGAATTGTCAGAGCGTTCTAGAGATTTCCGAAGGGGAACTTCCAACGGCGAACGTTCGAGAAGGTGGACCGAGAGCTATATTAGCGCGAGCGCTCGCCCTCGGATTCATTCATTTCCCGGGATTCAGTAACAAGTGATTGGTCGGTAATCAAGCTATCTAGCGAAATGTGAAGCGCACAGATGATTGATCTGTGGTGGAATAGTAAAGTGTGTGTAATAAAGTGTAACATGTGTGTAAAAGGTCGTGACAATAAATAAGGGTGAAGTGCTCAGATAATTTATCACTGGTGAAATAACAAAAGTGTGTATTGAGTTCGAACAAAAAATGGGCAATTGTTAATAGTGGGGTTCACACTATACGATTTATCTGTACGATTTGCTTGACGACCAAATTATTCCTAGCGTTCACACCATACAACTTGCTTGACCGACGTCACTTGCGATAGAAATTTCGAAGTATTAACATGGCGGCGCATGCTCTGGTTACACGGATGATTATTGATAAAATACTCGAAAACAAATAAAAACTCGAATGTGGATTAAACTATGGGCCGAAAAACGTAATAATTTCTCAACGGTAACTGTTAAGAGAATTTCACGAACATTTTCCAGAGGATTTTCGTAATTATTTGCTAATTGATAGTAACGTATGACGAGTTACTGAGAAAAATAATTCCGCAGATGAAAAAATCAAACCAAATCAATGTTTCTTTGTTTGAAGTCATATCGTTCATTCCGCTCAAAGCTGGTGTTGATTCTCTGAACGCACAAGCAGAAGTGAACAAATGCTCTGAAGTTGTACGACAACTGTTCACACCTTACGGAAGGTCGATCAAGCAAGTCAAAAAGTTAAAATATTTGAACTTCCAAACGACAAATTTGACGACATGTCGTACGACCGTTCACACTCACGACTTGGTCCAATTATTCGCAATCCAGTAATACGAACCCGGTTCGGACTCGATTCGAATTTTTCGTAACAATATTGTTACGAATTTTTCGATCCTGTACTGTATTCGATATACTTACTTACTTACTTATCAGGCCTGCGATCCATGGAGGATCTGAGCCTGAGCTATAGCTGCCTTCCATCCTTGACGGTCCCGGGCACGCTGCTTCCAGTTGTCAAGACCAAGATGTCTTACATCCGCGATTACTTGGTCTTTATACCGGAGGTTCGGTCTTCCTCTTCTTCTCGAACCAGGAGGCTCGGAGTCGAAGACCCTCTTAGCTGGAGCGTTGATGTCCATGCGCTCGATGTGGCCGAGCCAGTGTAGTCGACGGCTCCTTGCCTTCCGGACTACATCCACATCTTGGTACAACTCGTAGAGTTCGCGGTTGTGTCTTCTTCTCCATTCACCTTCCTCACAGACAGGACCAAATATCCGGCGCCGGATCTCCACTGTGGTGTTATTTGTGGAATTTACGTTTGCCCCGAGGTAGACAAACTCCTTAACTACCTCGAAATTGTAGCTGTCAATTTTATATTTTGTCCCAGGTGGTGAGCGACGGATTGGTTTTTGCTTGACAGCATGTATTTCGTTTTATCCTCATTGATCTTAAGACCAACTCGTTTCAACTGTTTTTCAATCGCCGTGAAAGCTTCCACAATGCCACGGGGAGAACACGCGATGATGTCGACATCATCCGCGTATCCTAGCAGCTGGATGGGATTGTAAAAGATAGTGCCTTCCCCGTTGACGCCTGCCCGTCGCACTATCTGCTCCAGCACCAGGTTGAAGAAGTCACATGACAGCGCATCTCCTTGCCGAAATCCGGTGCAAGTTTCGAATGGTTCCGAGGTCCTAGAACCGAGTTGCACGGTGCATCGCGTGTTTTTTAGCGTGGCGCGACACAACTGGATCAGTTTTACCGGGATCCCGAATTCGGCCATCGCCCCAAACAGTTCTTCACGATGAATGCTGTCGTATGCGGCTTTGAAATCGAGGAAAAGATGGTGTGTATCGATTCGAAACTTCGATTTGTCGAAGTGTGAAAATTTGGTCTATAGTTGATTTGCCGGGCCGGAAGCCGCGCTGGTAGCTGCCGATTAGTGCGGTGCAAAATGGTTTTAGACGTTCACACAATACGCTGGACAGGATCTTGTATGCGACATTGAGCAGGGATATACCTCTATAGTTCTTGCAAGAGGTAGGATCGCCTTTTTTGTGGATGGGGCATATAGAGCTGGTATTCCAGTCGTCGGGCATGCATTCATCTTCCCAAATTCTGCGGATGATCTGGTGCATGCTCCCTACCAGAACATCGCCGCCAGCCTTGAAGAGCTCTGATGGCAAGCCATCTGAGCCTGCGGCCTTGTTGTTCTTCAGCTTCTGAATAGCTGTGCCGACTTCTTCGATGCTGGGTGGGAGGACTACTTCAGCAGCTGGAGTTGGGATTTCCTCGGTCCCTACCACTCTCTCTTGGTCATGCTCGTTAAGCAGCTGCAGGAAATGCTGCTTAAATACATCCACTATTCCCTGCGGGTCGGTGACAAGATTACCCTCGCAGTTTCGAAGAGCCAGGGTGCCCCTTTTTGAAGCCTCCTGCAAGGCCTTTGGCTTTCTTGTAAAAGGCTCGTATTTTATGTTTATCCCTAGATTCCTCGATATCCTTGAGCTGGGAGGCTGCGAAGATTCTTTTCTTTTGTCGCAGTAGTTTTTTCTCCTCCCTTCTTCCGGCTCGGTACTCTTCTTGCGCTGCCCTAGTTCTCCTTTGCAGCGCCTTTTGGTACGCCTCGTCGGTTGCTTCCTTTTTCTGCTCACACTCGCCATCATACCACGGGTTTCTTGTCGGGGGTGGTAGGTATCCTAGGGTGGTTTCGGCTACTTCCTGAATGGCTGAGCGGCAATGCAGCCACATATTATTGGCATTTGTGTTCGACGTAGGCATACCGTAGAGTCTTTCGCTCAGCTGCTCCCTGTAGACTCTGGCAACCTCCGGTGTGCTCAGGCGCCCAATGTCGAGCCTCCTCCTGATGGGCAGGTGCAGCTTTCTGACATTGGACAGTCGAGCTCTGAATCTTGCTGCTACGAGGAAGTGGTCAGAGTCGACATTTGCCCCTCTGAATGTTCGCACATCCAGGATGTTTGACGAGTGCCTTGCGTCAATGAGCACATGGTCGATTTGGTTGGCGGTTCGACCGTCCGGAGATCGCCAGGTTGCTGTGTGGATTCGCTTGCGAGGGAATCTTGTGCTACTTATCACCGCATTACGAGCTGTCGCTAAGTCAGCGAGTCGGAAGCCGTTATCTGTTGTTGTATCGTGGAGGCTGTGCTTTCCGATCACTCCGCCAAGGGTGTTTTCCTTACCGATTTTAGCGTTGAAGTCCCCGAGTACGATTTTTACATCGTACTCCGGACAAGCTCCGTAGGCGTTGTCCAGGAGGTCATAGAATTCCTCCTTGATAGGGTCTTCAGCCTCGTCGGTAGGGGCGTGTGCACATATAAGGCTGATGTTATAAAATCTGCCTCTGATGCGGATCACAGCCAGGCGATCACTTACAGGCTTAAAGTCACGACAAATCCGCATCCCAGTAAGTGCAACCTTTTGTGACAGCTGTAATAAATGTCGCAATTTTTCTTCCTAATCATACCGTTTCCTATCCAGCGTATTTCCTGGACCACAGTAATATCCGCCTTGTACTGCGTGAGGATTCCTTCTAGTTTATGAGCAGCTCCGGGAGTGTACAGGGTTCTGACATTTTAGGAGCATACTCGCAAATCGTGTTCATTTTTCGTCCGTTGTCGTCGTCGAGTATCCGTCCGTGTATCCGAGGCATCTTGCTCATTCATAACTTTGTTTTTTTGTTAGCCCGCCGCACAACCACCATTCTGGTCGGGGTTTTTTTCGCTGCATACGTTTGTTCACCTCCCAACGGTTGTTGAAGAGGCTATCCAGAGGGCGCCGCGAGGAGGCCGTATGTCAACTTGACCCGGGCATTTAAACAGGGATCGTTGCTGGCATCTCGCCGGGTTGAGAGCAATCAACAACTTTACCCTGTATGTCCGAGCCCGTGCCCTCTACTGTATTCGATATACCACGTCGTTAAGTTTCTTGACGACCTCATTTGGCCCGTACCAGGCTGATTGCAATTTGGGACACAAGCCTTTTTTTCATTGTGGGTTCTACAGCAACACCAATTGTCCTGTCTCGAATCCATAAGAGTTCGCCCTTGAGTCGCATCGTGCCTTCATTTTATCGCTGACCAAACTCAGTCGCGCCCGAATGAACTGATGGACAGGGTTCAGCTGTTCTTTCTTTTCGGTTACGAAGTCTTCCCTGCCGCTAGTTGTCGGTAGTACCACGCCGAACTTCAAGTCCGATGGAAGTCGGAGATCAGTTCCAAAAATGGCTTCGGCGGGTGTTGTTGCCGTTGAATTGTGCTGTGCCGAACGGTATGCCATTAAGAAAAGGGGAAAATGTTCATCCCAGTCCTTCTGATCTCCGACGACGATGGAATTCCTCCATGGTCCGGTTGAACCTTTCGACCATGCCAGCAGATTGTGGGTGTAATGGTGTTGTCCGCGTTTTTCTGATACTTAGTTGTTTGAAGTGCCTTCCTTAGTCTGAGTGCAGCTTCAGTGGTACTCCTTAACGCGCAACCCAGTTATTCACGAATGCATCCGAAACGGTTTTGGCTTCCTAGTTCGGTATGCAAAACACTTCAGGCCATTTGATGAAGTAGTCGATCACTGCCAGCGCGTATTTGTTTCCAGGGTTGCTCGTTGGGAATGGGCTTGCGATGTCCATGACGATACGTTTGAACGGTGCTCAAACATTGTACTGCTGCATATTTCCTCGAGTTTTCCTAACTGGACCCCTTTCCTTCGCACACTGTTCACACTTGCGAATGAAATTTGTGACCGACTCATGGCATCCTCCCAGTAGAAACGTCTCTTAATCTTTTCTACATTCTTGCTAACACCAAGATGACCCCCACTTGGTCCCTCGTGGTATTCTCTGATGACCTCGTCGATTTGTCCCTTTGGAATTACCAGCAGTTCGTTTACAATGTCGGCAACCGTTGTTCAGCTTCAAAATGGTAATCGTAAAACCAGGTTTTACGATTGGGCTTTCACTGGATATTTGCTGCCACGTTGGTCGGAAACCTGGTTTTTTTTTTTTGTTTTTTTTTGTACTCTAATATATTTACATCTGTCGTTTACACATTAAGTAAATTTTCTAAAAGAGGTCAAAAGGAAAGAATTTGAGACTCTAACCAGTGCCAGAGTCACCTATGGTATTAAGGGAAGGCACAGGTGAGTTTTAATACACCCGAGTGCTTAAAGTTTTGCCTAAGGTCGTACAATGATTTCATGTTACAATTTTAACTACAGTTTTCCCTGGAAGGAACAGTGAACAAGTAGATTATAATATACATCATACATATTATGTTTGAAACACTAGATCGATTGGTCTTCTTCGCTTGAGTCTTCCTCTTCTTAGCGTCTCTTCGTCTAATAATTTGCTTACTTCCGGGTTGCAGTGTGTTATGATTTTTGTTAAGTGTTTTGTGCTTCTTTTTTGTATCTCTTGGTCAATTGTATTTATATGATGAATAAATAACATTCACGATGAATGTCTTCGTTGCAAATGTACCACTCAGCGTTGGTTATCGTCCTTAGGATCTTGTTCTGTTGTTTTTGAATTATGCTCAAATTACTTTTTCTTGATGTCCCCCAAATTTGGATGCCGTATGTCCATATTGGTTTTATTATACTTTTGTATATAAGTATTTTATTTTTGAGGGAGACATTCGATTCAGGACGTAACAGCAAGTATAATTGTCGAAATTTGTGTTTTATCTGAGATCGTCTTTGCTGAATATGTAGTTTCCAAGTCAGTTTGCTGTCCAGGTGAATCCCTATATATTAAGCAGCCGGTTGGATGGTTAACTGTTTGTTGTTTATTGTTAGTGGTAGTGGTGTGTATTTTGTTTTGGCTGTGTAGATAACTTGTATCGTTTTGTCTTCGTTAAGCTTTACGTTCCATTTTGAGAACCAGTCGCCTGCTTTATCCAGCATTTGTTGTAATTGGTAGGTCAATATGGGAGGTGGTGTACGGAATTTAGTAGCACAGTGTCGTCCGCGAAAGTTGCGATCATGGCCGATTCACTGCCAGGGGTGGGCATGTCTGCTGTGAAAATCAGGTAGAGCAGAGGTCCTAAGATACTTCCTTGGGGTACTCCGGCTTTAATTTGGTGAATATTAGAGCATTTGTCGTCGGTTCTTACATAGAAGCATCGTTGCTCCAGGTAGTTTTTTAATAGTAAGAAGTAGTCTTTGGGGACGACGTTACTGATCTTAGCTGTCGCGAGTCCGGTCTCGTCGTCGGGATAAATCGCTTTGATTCGCTGCTAAGCATTTATTCTCTAAAATAAATACAAGTTGTACATACATATGTTCATTCATATATGTGGATACATACTTACTTCTCGGCGACTTACGTGGCTGCGTCCGGACTCGGCGACGGTTGACTTCAATTTAAAACGAATTGTCAAACACTGGAATTGATAAGCGTTCACAATGATAAACGTCAACAACTATGGAGTACGTTCACCAGCGTAGATCGCAACCACGTAAGCCACCGATTAGCGTCCGAGAGAAAACACGCTTGACGGATTGAACTAAACGCTCCCAGCAGCCTCCTGCATGTGGATTCGCCGGACAGTTAAAGATCCACTCTATTCCCCTCGCAGCAAGCTCCGCTTTCAGTGCCTCGTTGTCAAAAAATTGGCTGGTCGTAGGTTCCTTCTTCGCGCTAATAAAGTTGGTTCCGTTGTCGCTTCCTATCTGACGTGGAACCCCCGCCTGCTTACGAAATTCCGAATACAGAGAATACAGGCGTCCGATGACAGGTCCGTCGCTATCTCAAGATGTATCGCGGTAAGGCAGGTGAAGAGAGCGACCCATCTCTTCTTCGTTCGACGGCCTACGGTGACAGGTCCAAAATAACCCAGTTCAGAATACGTGAACGGCCTTATGTTCGGCGTAAGTCGATCAACTGGAAGTTGGCCAGCGGAGACGGTCTGGCACTGCGGATGCGGTAGTGCTGGCATCGACATCTCACTCCTTTTACGGCATTCCTAAGCCCCACTATCCAGAAACGCTGGCGAATCTTGTTTAGTACTGTATCGTCGTTCTGATGGCCACATCGTCTGTGAAAATGGTTGATGATGTGTACTGTTACGCGATGCCCTTTGGGTAGTATGATGGGGCGTCTCGCCTCAAAGGGTATTGTCGAAGCGGCATATATTCGACCTGAAGCACGAAGCAGCCCACAGTCATCGAGGTACGGCGAGAGCTTGTAGATCTGGCTGTCCTTTCCAACGCGTAACTCCCTGCGTAGCATGGCGATCACGGTGCTGAAGGCTTCACTTTGAACTTGGCGGCATATTAAACATTCAGAATTGTGAAGCTCCGAGGTAGTCAGCTCACCTCGATCATCCCCTTTTTTGCGGCAGAAGGCGATAAAATGTAGCAGCCATCCGATGGTCCTTTGAAGTCTTGAATTCCGGGAAAACCTCATTTCGTCGAATAGATTTCCCTTTGCGGTTTTGCCGTGCATTAAATACTTCGGTCGCAATTCATCCCGACACTCGCCCGCAAAGATGTCAAATATCGACATTGCGATGCTAAGCTGTTATATATTGTTACGAAATATTCGATCCCACACCGAATAGGGTTCACACCACTGGATTGCGATAAGCTACAATTGTCCTTTTTATCCGAATATAAACACACACACTTTTCTTGTTTCACCGCAGATCAATTATCTGCGTAGCTTCACCACTTTTATTTATTATCCAATACTATCCACTTTAAACTTTATTACACAAACAAACCTTTATTGAAAGTTTTTATTTTCACACTGTTTGATCACACCGACTTGTCACGCGCTGTTCAATTCCATAAACTGAATGCATGTCGAGGGCGAGTGTTCGCGCTTATATAGCTCTCGGTGCATCTTCTCGAATGTTCGCCGTCGGAAGTTCCCCTTCGGAAATCTCTAGAATGCTCTGACGTTCGGCATTACGCTGTTGGAAGTTTCGATCATTCCAATTTCCCCTTCACCAGAGCTTTCGAACTTCGACAGCGAAATTCGAACTTAACCGTCGGTTTGTGTCTCCGCAACACTGCCCTCCTCCTAAACTTGTTCGTCCTCGAACAAGCGATTGGATCCTTCTCCGTAATATGGCGCTAGCCTCTCTACGTGGACAACCTTATACTTCGCCCGTCTGTTTCCCGTCTGCTGTATTCGGTACACCACGTCGTTAAGTTTCTTGATGACCTCATATGGTCCGTCCTTTTGGAACTACCAGCAGATCGTTTACAATGTTCCCGTCCTCACTTTCACAACTGCGGTATAAGCAACCGTTCTTCGGCTTCAAGCTCTGCCATTGAGCCCTGTAAGCTTTCACGATTCGGCTTTCACTGGATATTTGCTGCCAAGTTGGTCGAAAACCTCGTTCTTGGTATCCGATGATGACCGCCCGATCGGCATTTTCTCGCTGCTTTCTTCCAACCTTCTCGGCACTCCAAGCACCTTCTGGCCGCACATGGAAACGACGGATATCGGTGACTTCTTCTTTGGTTTCCGCACGTGAACAATGCTTGCATTCAACGCCGCGAGGTCGCCTCGACAATGCATCCGCATTTCCACTACTGTTTACCATCCGGTATTCGCGTGTTCTCGCTTGGTCTCCTTTTGGCGAATCAAACCTCGGACGCCTTCTTCCCAGACGGCAATTTCTCGCCATATGCCCCTGCTGGTTGCAGATGTAGCATCTACCTGGGAACCGGCGGCTCCTACTCACCGTTGTTTCTCTGGATCTACGCCGCAATTTGCTGGATGAACGCTTTCTCCACAGACGGCAGTTTCTCGCAATGTGACCCTGCTGGTCGCAGATGTAGTATCTACGCGGGTATGAACCACTCCTACTCGCCGTTGTTGTTCTGGAACTATCCTGGTCTTGAGATATGCGCCGTAGTTTGTTGGAAGGTCGGCATATCAAGAGCGATGTTTCACATGCGAGAGCGCTGGCAACTGTCTCCTTAAAAGATGTCTTCGGCAGGAGAATCAGGCTTCGTTGCGTATCGGGGTCCCTTAGCCCTTGGATGAAAGAATCCGTTTTCAGTTTTTCCTTCACATCAACTGGAACATCCGCGAAGGCTAGATGAGGCAGCCTCTCGATGTCGGCAGCGTACTGCTGGATGGTCTCGTTTCCACGTTGCTTGCGTCCTTTAAGTACCAGCTTGTGCATCTGCTGCATGTGCCCACTGCCGTATCTTCGATGAAGAGCATCCCATATGGCTGTGTAGTTCCTTCTCTGGATCTCCGGGATGGTCTGTAGAACACCAGCTGCTTTGCCTTTAAGCGAAATTACTAGAGCGGCCGCACGATCTTCTTCTCCCCATTGATTCTGTTCCGCTGTTGTCTCGAACTGAAGCTTAAAGATGTTAAAAGCGCTCGTGCCGTCGAAGTTGGGAGCTGTGAATTTCGATGCTGCAGTCGGTACGACGCTTCCTTGATGCTGAACGGTCTGGACAGTTTTTTCGAGTTCCAGAAACTTCTTGTCCAGTGTCTCGATTCTCTTTTCCTGGTTATTTTCAAGATCCAGAACCTTCTTATCCAGTGTATCGATTCTCTCTTCGACGCCCTGGAACCGATCGTTGACGGCTTGCTGGATGTCTCTCAAGCTCTCTCGATTGTTCTCCAGCATCTCTTCTAACGTCTCCAGCTTTTCTAGTTTCTGCCCTATGGAAGTGGAAATTTCCTCCAACTTTCTACTTACGGCAGCGGAATTTTCCTCCAACTTTTGATGTACGGTCACCTCCAGTTTCTGGCTTATGGAAGTGAAATTTTCTTCCAGCTTTTGATCTAATTTTTTGAGAACACCGTGGCGCAGTGGGTAGTGTGTTGGCCTCTGACGCCGATGACTCGGGATCGAATCCCGACACAGCCATGTCATCGAACGTGTTTTTCACGGTGTTTCTCCTCAGCGGGGTTCTGACAAAACCCCCTGTAGTAAAATTGTCATGAAAAGCTTCTCGAAATTCGCCGTTCGGAACCGGCAATAAACTGTATGTCCCTTTCACCTATGTGAAAATTAAATCACACACAACATGGGTGATTGAGAGAAGCTCGGCTCAGGTTCTTCATGGACTGTAACGCCAATATACATACATACATTTCGATCTAATTTCTGGCTCAAGGAGGTGGAGTTCTCTTCCAACTTTTTGCTTACGGCAGCGCAATTTTCCTCCAAATTTTGATCTAATTTCTGGCTCAAAGCATCCAGAGCCGCGAGAATGTGCTGCGTATCGAACGCTGGCTCAGTGGATGTCGACGGCTTCTCCACCCCGAATTCGTAACTCTCCCAGTCGACACCTTCTTTCTGCAACGCTGATCGCAGTCTCTCCACCAGGTTGGCTTTACTTCCCACTGTGGATAATTCCCGAGCATCCAGCTCTCTTTTCAGTTGTTCGATGGTCAACTTTTCCAATTTCACCATTTTCTCACTCTTTTAATAATTCACTTTTAATAGTCCAAATTCACACTATGAATAAACGTTTCCTCGTTTACTCGCAATCCCACTTCTGACACCAAATGTTACGAAATATTCGATCCCACACCGAACAGGGTTCGCACCACTGGATTGCGATAAACTACAATTGTCCTTTTTATCCGAAAAAAAACACACACACTTTTCTTGTTTCACCACAGATCAATTATCTGCGTAGCTTCACCACTTTTATTTATAATCCAATACTATCCACTTTAAACTTTATTACGCAAACAAACCTTTATTGAAAGCTTTTATTTTCACACTGCTTGATCACACCGATTTGCCACGCGCTGTTCAATTCCACAAACTGAATGCATGTCGAGGGCGAGTGTTCGCGCTTATATAGCTCTCGGTGCATCTTCTCGAATGTTCGCCGTCGGAAGTTCCCCTTCGGAAATCTCTAGAATGCTCTGACATTCGGCATTACGCCGTTGGAAGTTTCGATCAAGCGGGGATTGGAATGATGTCAACTTCCAATGGCGTAATGCTAATTGTCAGAGCATTCTAGAGATTTCCGAAGGGGAACTTCCAACGGCGAACATTCGAGAAGGTGGACCGAGAGCTACATAAGCGCGAACACTCGCCCTCGACATGCATTCAGTTTGTGGAATTGAACAGCGTGTGACAAGTCGATGTGATTGTGTTTGTGTAATAAAGTCTAAAGTGTTCAATAGGATTTGGATAATAAAGAAG
The DNA here is from genome assembly GCA_951905685.1 of Eumerus sabulonum. Taxonomy (NCBI): domain Eukaryota; kingdom Metazoa; phylum Arthropoda; class Insecta; order Diptera; family Syrphidae; genus Eumerus; species Eumerus sabulonum. The sequence continues at coordinate 94,295,558 of OX645060.1, forward strand.
AGTGGTTGAGCTGCACAGATAATTGATCTGTGGTGAAACAACAAAAGTGTGTGCGTTTTTAGCTCGGATAAAAAGGACAATTGTAGTTTATCGCAATCCAGTGGTACGAACCCTATTTGGTGTGAGCTGAACAATTCGTAACATTTGGTGTCAGAAGTGGGATTGCGAGTAAACGAGTGGAACGTTTATTTAAATTGTGAATTGCACTATTAAAATTGAATTATTAAAAGAGTGAGAAAATGGTGAAATTGGGAAAGTTGACCATCGAACAACTGAAAAGAGAGCTGGATGCTCGGCAATTATCCACAGTGGGAAGTAAAGCCAACTTGGTGGAGAGACTGGGACCAGCGTTGCAGGAAGAAGATGTCGACTGGGAGAGTTATGAATTCGGGGTGGAGAAGCCGTCGACATCTACTGAGCCAGCGTTCGATACGCAGCTCATTCTCGCGGCTGTTAATGCTATGAGTCAAAAGCTGGAGGAAAACTCCATCTCCCTGAGCCAGAAATTAGATCAAAAACTGGAGGAAAATTCCGTTTCCGTAAGTAGAAAGTTGGAGGAAAATTCAACCTCCATAAGTCAGAAACTGGAGGCGACCGTACATCAAAAGTTGGAGGAAAATTCCATTGCCGTAAGTACTTCTCTGAGTCAGAAACTGGAGCAAAATTCCATTTCCTTGAGCCAGAAACTGAATCAATGGCTGGAGAAAAATTCCACTTTCCTGGGCCAGAAGCTGGAGATGTTAGAAGGGATGCTAGAGAACAATCGAGAAAGCCTAAGAAATATCCAGCAGACAGTCAAGGATCGATTCCAGGACGTTGAAGAGGATCGAGACACTAGAATCGAGGTTCGACAGGAAGGTTCTAGATCTTGAGAATAATCAAGAAAAGAGAATCGAGACACTGGAGTCGAGGTTCGACAAAAAGGTTCTAGATCTCGAGAATAACCAGGAAAAGAGAATCCAGGCACTGGACGAGAAGGTTCTGGAACTCGAGAAAACTATCCAGAACGTACAGCATCAAGGAATCGGCGTACCGACTGCAGCATCAAAATTCCCAACTTCGACGGCAAGAGCGCTTTTAACATCTTTAAGCTCCAGTTCGAGACAACAGCGGAGCGGAATCAATGGGGAGAGGAAGATCGTGTGGCTGCCCTAGTAATTTCCCTTAAAGGTGAAGCAGCTGGCGTTCTACAGACCATCCCGGAGACCCGGAGAAGGAACTACACAGCCTAATGAGAAGCTCTTCACCGAAGATACGGCAGTGAGCACATGCAGGAGATGCACAAGCTGGAACTTAAAGACGCAAGCAGCGTGGAAACGAGACCATCCAGCAGTACGCTGCCGACATCGAGAGGCTGTCTCATCTAGCCTACGCGGATGTTCCAGTTGATGTGGTGGAGAAACTAAAAACGGATTCCTTCATCCAAGGGCTAAGGGATCCCGATACGCAACGAAGCCTGATTCCCCTGCCGAAGACATCTTTCAAGGAGACAGTTGCCAGCGCTCTCGCATGTGAAACATCGCTCTTGATATGCCGACCTTCCATCAAACTACGGCGCATATCTCAAGACCAGGATAGTTCCAGAACGATAACGCCGAGTAGGAGTGGTTCATTCCCGGGTAGATGCTACATCTGCGACCAGCAGGGGAACATTGCGAGGAACTGCCGTCTGCGGAGAAAGCATTCCTTCAGCAAATTGCGACGTTATTCCAGAGCACTGACAGTGAGTAGGAGTCGCTCGTTCCCAGGTAGCTGCTATATCTGCGACCAGCAGGGGCACATTGCAAAAGACTGTCGTCTGCGGAGAAAGCGTTCTTCCAGCAAATTGTGGCGTAGTTCCAGAGAAACAACGGTGAGTAGGAGCTGCCCGTTCCCAGGTAGATGCTACATCTGCAACGAGTAGGGGCACATGGCGAGAAATTGTCATCTGAGAGGAAGGCGTTCGAGATTTGATTCGCGAAAAGGAGATCAAGCGAGAGCACGCGAATACCGGAAGGGAAGCAGTCATGGAAATGCGGATGCATTATCGAGGCGACCTCGTGATATTGAATGCAAATATTGTTCACGTGCCGAAACCAAGGAACAGGTCACCGACATCCGTCGTTTCCATGTGCTGCCAGAAGATTCCTGGACTGTCGAGAATGTCGGAAGGAAGCAGCGAGAAGATGCCGATTTGGCAGTCATCATCGACTACCAAGAACGAGGTTTTCGACCAACTTGGCAGCAACTATCCAGTGAAAGCCCAATCGTGAAAGCTTACTGGGCTCAATGGCAGAGTTTGAAGCTGAAGAACGGTTGCCTCTACCGCAGTTGGGAAAGTGAGGACGGGAACATTGTAAACGATCTGCTGGTAATTCCGAAAGGACAAATCGAAGAGGTCATCTGAGAATACCACGAGGGACCAAGCGGGGGTCATCTTGGTGTTAACAAGACTGTAGAAAAGATCAAGAGACGTTTCTACTGGGTAGGATGCCATGAGTCAGTTACGCGTTTCATTCGCAGGTGTGAACAGTGTGCGAAGGCAAAGGGTCCAGTTAGGAAAACTCGAAGAAATATGCTGCAGTACAATGTTGGAGCACCGTTCGAACGTATCGCAATGGACATTGCAGGCCCATTCCCAACGAGCAACGCTTGAAACAAATACGCGCTGGTGGTGATCGATTACTTCAGCAAGTGGCCTGAGGTGTTTTGCATCCCGAACCAGGAAGCCAAAACCATTTCGGATGCATTCGTGAACAACTGGGTCGCGCGTTATGGAGTACCAATGGAACTGCACTCAGACCAAGGAAGGAACTTCGAGTCTTCGGTGTTCAAAGAACTCTGTGTCATGCTAGGTATCAGAAAGACGCGGACAACACCATTACACCCGCAATCTGATGGCATGGTCGAAAGGTTCAACCGGACGATGGAGGAATACCTGAGAAAAGTCGTCGTCGGAGATCAGAAGGACTGGGATGAACATCTTCCCCTTTTCTTAATGGCATACCGTTCGGCACAGCACAATTCAACGGCAACAACACCCGCCGAAGCCATTTTTGGAACTGATCTCCGACTTCCATCGGACTTGAGGTTCGGCGTGGTACTACCGACAACTAGCGGCAGGGAAGACTTCGTAACCTAAAAGAAAGAACAGCTGAACTCTATCCATCAGTTCATCCGGGAGCGACTGAATTTGGTCAGCGATAAAATGAAGGCGAGGTACGAATTGAGGGCGAATACTTCTGGATTCGAGACAGGACAATTGGTATTGCTGTACAACCCACAACGAAAAAAAGGCTTGTGCCCCAAATTGCAATCAGCCTGGGATGGACCATATGAGGTTATCAAGAAACTTAACGACGTGGTGTACCGAATACAGCAGACGGGAAACAGACGGGCGAAGTTTAAAATTGTCCACGTAGAGAGGTAAGCGCCATATTACGGAGAAGGATCCAATCGCTTGTTGGATGACGAACAAGTTTAGGAGGAGGGCAGTGTTGCGGAGATGCAAACCGACGGTTAAGTTCGAATTTCGCTGTCGAAGTTCGAAAGCTCTCTGGAAGCGGGGATTGGAATGATGTCAACTTCCAATGGCGTAATGCTAATTGTCAGAGCATCCTAGAGATTTCCGAAGGGGAACTTCCAACTGCGAACGTTCGAGAAGGTGGACCGAGAGCTATATAAGCGCGAACACTCGCCCTCGTCATACGTTCAGTTTATGGTATTTAACAGCGTGTGACAAGTCGATGTGATTGTGTTTGTGTAATAAAGTTTAAGATGTTCAATAGGATTTGGATAATAAAGAAGAGTGGTTGAGCTGCACAGATAATTGATCTGTGGTGAAACAACAAAAGTGTGTGCGTTTTTAACTCGGATAAAAAGGACAATTGTAGTTTATCGCAATCCAGTGTTACGAATCCTATTTGGTGTGGGTTGAAAAATTCGTAACAATATTGTTACGAAATATTCGATCCCACACCGAATAGGGTTCGCACCACTGGATTGCGATAAACTACAATTGTCCTTCATATCCGAATAAAAACACACACACTTTTATTTCTTTAACCACAGATCAATTATCTGTGTAGCTTCACCACTTTTATAAATTATCCAATACTATCCACTTTAAAGGTTATTACACAAACAAACCTTTATTGAATGCTTTTATTTTAACACTGTTTGATCACACCGACTTGTCACACGCTTTTCAATACCACAAACTGAATGAATGTCGAGGGCGAGTGTTCGCGCTTATATAGCTCTCGGTGCACCTTCTCGAATGTTCGCCGTTGGAAGTTCCCCTTCGGAAATCTCTAGAATGCTCTGACAATTAGCATTACGCCATTGGAAGTTAACATCGTTCCAATCCCTGCTTCCAGAGAGCTTTCGAACTTCGACAGCGAAATTCGAACTCAACCGTCGGTTTGTGTACCCGCAACACTGCCCTCCTCCTAAACTTGTTCGCCCTCGAACAAGCGATTGGATCCTTCTCCGTAATATGGCGCTAACCTCTCTACGTGGACAATTTTATACTTCCCCCGTCTGTTTCCCATCTGCTGTATCCGGTATACCACGTCGTTAAGTTTCTTGATGAGCTCATATGGTCCGTCCCAGGCTGATTGCAATTTGGGGCACAAGCCTTTTTTTCGTTTTGGGTTGTACAGCAATACCAATTGTCCTGTTTCGAATCCAGAAGAGTTCGCCCTTGTCGGTAGTACCATGCCGAACTTCAAGTCCGATGGAAGTCGGAGATCAGCTCCAAAAATGGCTTCGGCGGGTGTTGTTGCCGTTGAATTGTGCTGTGCCGAACGGTATGCCATTAAAAAAAGGGGAAGATGTTCATCCCAGTCCTTCTGATCTCCGACGACGATTTTTCTCGAGTATTCCTCCATCGTCCGGTTGAACCTTTCGACCATGCCATCAGAATGTGGGTGTAACGGTGTTGTCCGCGTCTTTCTGATACCTAGCATGTCACAGAGTTCTTTGAACACCGACGACTCGAAGTTCCTTCCTTGGTCTGAGTGCAGTTCCAGCGGTACTCCGTAACGCGCAACCCAGTTGTCCACGAAAGCATCCGAAATGGTTTTTGCTTCCGTGTTCGGGATGCAAAACACCTGTTGTTGGTTTTTAAACCAAAAGAAAAAAATAACGACAAATTCAAACAACACTTCCGTTTATGGCTTGCTTTCTGACTTTCTTTGCTTTATTCACTGTTCACAATTCAATTCCTTTGTCTTTATGGTCTTTGTCTTTACACTTCTTTGTTTAACACTTAATATCTTTGTCTTTTTAATTACCATCCTTTGTTTTACGCACTTAATGTCTTTTAATATACAGTTTTACTGCCTTAAAACACAATGGGGCCAAAACCTTTATTTTGGGTTCCTTATAAAGGAAAAACCTTTCTTTGTTTGCTTGCTACTATTGATACATATGTGTCTCAATTGCCTAACTACCCTTACGCGAAAGCTCGCAACATTAGTTTCAACCCAAGCAACATTTTACTTTTGGTGAATTATCGTGATCCGCTTCCCCTCCAGTGGCATTGATCATCGGCGCGAGCGAGAACGAGAGTGTGGTCGAGAGTGAGATCGCTGTTGTATGTCACCTTTGACATTAGACCGGATCAAGCATTTGAACTGCAGCAACTCGTGGTGTTTTGGTCGTCTAGTTGGTTAATGTTTTTTATATTTCTTGTTTGTAATGTTGCCTCACAACATTACATGCTCCCGGCCCCTACAGGTGATGTTGTTGACCTGGTGAGTGAATTTCTTCTTGCGTTGTTGTCCTTTGTTTGTTGCTGCTGGACTGTGTCTTCGTCGGCCTTTCGGGGAGGTCCGCAGGATACCCTGGATGTTTTTTCTTCGTTCGGGTTCAGTGTGGTCTCAAGGTCAATAAAGCCATTAGTGTCTTATCTATGAAAAAAAAACCAGTTTGGTGAAAAAAGTTACAAATTTCGATGAAATGCCGAGTGATTTTATAGTGCTGATATTCATAGTGTCTATAACGATGCAAAAATAATTCATTATTGTTTAGAGTTCAGAAACGCTTCTACATATGCAGTTCGTAAGGGATTACGCGCACTGATTTCATTTTAATCGGTTGACTCGCGGTTATTTAAAAAGTCTTACGCGCACTGATTTGTTTTTGATCCTTGACGGTTTGGATTTATGTATGTAAGTTTGTTCCTGATTGTTTTATCAATGTCATTCGCGCACTGAATTGATTTTTTAATCTGTGAATGGATTCGATATCGGCAAGGGGGATTGGATTCGCAATTGGACGTTTTAAAACAGAGTTTTTCGTTTTTATCGTAACTACGCGCGTTAAGCCGTCTAAACCGACATGCACTTCTAGTACTCGTGCTAGTAGCCATGACGATGGTGGGAGATTGTCTTCCTTGACAAGCACGATGTCCCCTATTTTTATGTTTGGTGTCTGTTGCATCCATTTTGGCCGTTGCTGGAGTAAGTGTATGTACGATGCGCTCCACTGGTTCCAAAATTCTTGAGTGAGACGCTGAATGTAGTTCCATCTATCCAGATTATTTAATTTTTTTGTATAAAGATTTCTTTCCGGATGGGTATGTAGTGCTGTCCCGATGAGGAAGTGTCCAGGCGTCAACACTGAAAGATCATCGGGATTTGATGACATTGGGCATAGAGGCCTTGAATTAAGGCATGCCTCTATTTGCGTTAAAAATGTCGCATATTCCTCGAACGTGAGCTTGGAGGCGCCAATGGTGCTTAATGGATTTAACTCCTGCCTCCCACAATCCTCCAAAATGTGGTGAACATGGAGGATTGAAGTGCCATTTGGTGTTGTGAGATGCAAGTGTATTGGCTACTTCAGATGACCATTCTGTTGTTATGAATTTTCTGTCTCTATTTAATTCATTACTTGCTCGCTAAAAATTTTTGCGCATATTCCCCTTCTGGCGGTGAATCTCCTGAATGCGGCTATGAAGCTTGCTGCACTGAGGTCGCTTACCAGTTCGATATGAATTGCCTGGGTTGGCAAACAGATGAATACAGCGATATACCCTTTCGCTGTTTTATTGCACCTTCCTTTCCACAATTTTATCTCTATGGGTCCAGCATAATCGACTCCAGTGTTGGTAAAGGGCCTAGGGATCGTTACCCTTTCTACTGGTAGGCTTCCCATGAGTTGTTGTTGCATTCTGGCGTGATACCGATGACATCGAATGCATTTGTAAATCGTCGATTTTACTAGTCGTTTTAAATTAGTTATCCAGTACGTGTTGCGAATCTCAGCCATCATTAATTGCTGCCCGCCATGCAGAGTATTTTGATGTACATTGCTAACAATAAGTTTTGTTACGGTATGTGAGTCCTTTAGTATCAATGGATGTCGTTGGTTGAACGTTAACGGCGCGTTGGTTAAGCGACCTCCAACTCTCAAAAGACCCTCACTGTCGAGAAAAGGATTCAGGCTGAGAATTCCACTTTTCTTGGAAATGGTTCCCCTTTCCTTTAGTACACTAATTTCTGCACCAAACATTTCGTTTTGCACGCGTCTTATAAGTTGGTCGTGAGCTGACCCTAATTCATCTGGAGCGATTGGCTGAACATACAGAGATGTTCGTTCTTCGGGATGTCTTAAGTTGTGAATGTATCGGCGCCATATCGCCATACTGCGAACAATACTTTTTAGAGTGGAATGTTTTTGGAGCAACGAATTAAGGACGGGATTGTTCTGAGGAAGGCTTTGTAAGTATGTATTTAAGTTGTTGTTGGGAAAACTCTGATTCGTTTTTTGTTTTATTTTAGTTTCCGATTCTGTCTCGACGGGAACTATCACTGGCCATTCCTTTAAAGAAAAGTTTCGGAGAAAGTTGGGACCGTTCCACCAAATTTGACTTTTACAGACTTCTTCTGGTGAAGCTCCACGTGAAGCACAGTCTGCAGGATTTTCCTTAGAGTTGACATGTCTCCAGGCATTTGGATTTATCAGTTGCTGTATTTCAGTGACCCGGTTCGCCACGAAGGTTGTTCGGATTGCTGGTGATCCCTTAATCCATGCCAGCGTGATCATCGAATCTGACCATGCGAAGATCTCAGCGTTGTCGAATTGCATTGCCTTATTTATTCGATGTAGAAGTTTGGCTAAAAGTAATGCTGCGCAGAGTTCTAGACGTGGCAACGTTATACACTTAACAGCGGATGGGCTTACTCTTATTTTTGACGCTAGTAGACTGACGCTTTCTTGGTTGTTTTTTACGACTCGAGCATATACAACAGCTGCATATGCTCGCTCAGTTGCACCTGAGCCCCTTCTTCGAATTCAATCCAACGAGGGATTTGGAAATTTTTAAGACTTAATAGACCATACCGTAGGTCAAGTCATATGTTTTCAATGTCTTGAGGAATATTATCATCCCAAGAGAGTTTTCTCAACCATAGTTGTTGCAAGATCAATTTCGCCCTAATTATACATGGGGAAATCCATCCTAAGGGATCGAAAAGCCGTGCTATGTCTGCAAGAACTGTTCTTTTAGTGTGCCTAGTTATCTCAGGTAAGTTTATTTTAAATTCAAACGCATTCTTAGCTGGATGCCATTGGATTCCCAGAGTCTTAATGGATTCCGGCGAATCGAATTTAAGAGGCAGATTTATTTCTCTATCGTTTTCAGGGACTTGTTGTAAAACCTTCTGCGAGTTGCTGACCCACTTTCGCAGGGCAAATCCAGCCGAGATCAGAACGTCACGAAGATCTGACTGTAGCTTAATGGCGTCGGTGTCGTTATCTGCTCCATAGATTAAATCATCCACATAGAACCCTTCAGTTAGAACCTTGGCCACGTGTGGATGGATACCTTCAACTTCGGCTGCAAGCTGATGCAGTGTTCGTGCTGCTGATGCTGTGCCGAATGTGACCGATTTGAGTGCAAAGGTTCTGATTGGGTCTTTGCTACATGCTCTCCACAACATAAGTTGATATGAAGTGTCCTCCGGTGATATCCATATCTGCCGGTACATCTTGTTAATATCAGCAGCGAATGCCACCTTAAATTTTCTCCATGAGGCAATGAGATCTATAATGTCGGCTTGCAGTCGTGGACCTACCATTAAGCAATCATTTAACGATCTTCCACTAGATGTCTTACATGAAGCGTCGAATACTACGCGCAGTTTGGTTGTGGAGCTGGACTCCTTGGTCACTGCATGGTGTGTTAGAAAATAATGAGTCCCTGTTGTCAGTTGAACTTCTTCAGTGATATCTTTCATGTGACCCAGCGTTTCGTATTCCTTGATGCATGCGTGGTAGTCATTTTGTAATTTCTCATCTGACCTTAACCGTTTTTCAATTTGATACAGTCTAGCGAGTGCAGCATTTTTAGAATTCCCAAGATTTGGGCGTGAATCATCCTTGAAAGGCAAGCTGACCACATAGCGTCCGTCTTCACTTCGCCGCACGGTTCGCTGATAATGTATTTGGCATTGTTCTTCTTCTTGACTCAATTTTCTTTCGTCTAAATTTTCTTCTATCTCCCAAAATGCCTTTAGTTCCTCTAAACAGTTAAAATGGGTCTGAATCTTTAGATGGTTGGATTTAATTGTCATGTCACCTATGAGCCCAGTAAGTATCCATCCTAATTCGGTTCTTTGTGCTATAGGAGAACCCCCTTGACTCTTTATTAACCCCTCTAAAATGATATATGAGTAAAGATCGGCTCCAGGACAGAATAAGAAGGATCAGCCAATGGGAGATTCCCGAGGTGTTTCCATTTATTAGTCTGCGTTTGATAAGCTGGCAACATTGACGTGAGTTGGGGAAAGACGTATGCCCTAGCTTCGAGACCGAATTCCGTATTGGTGAGTGACCTTATACTAAATTCAACCTGATATTGTGATGAACCCGTAGGAGTTTGACCCAGGCCGGTGACACTTGCCGACTGCCTTTGTCGTCTTAAACTTAATAGCTGTACTACTTTTTCTGTCACAAATGTAGCTTCAGATCCAGGGTCTATTAACGCCCTAAACACATGTCTTGTTCCATTAGGGCCAACAATCTTGACTAATGCAGTGGCTAATAGAACTCTAGACCGCATTTGGTTGAGATGCGTATTGACTGACGTCGATGGGTGGATGATGTCAATGTTTTCGCTATTTACTGACTCGTGAAAATTTGTGTTTTGAACTAAATGAGTGTGCGGATTATGTTGGGTGCTGTTTTGTCGTTGATATTGTGACTCAATATGTAGCATCGTGTGATGCTTAAGGCCGCATTTGAAGCATCGCTTGCTGTTGGTACAAGTTGACACGTGATGGTCATATCCTAGGCAATTAGCACAAATGGAATGTTTTTTGATGGTGTCGTAACGTGCCCTGACATCCATTTTTAAAAATTGTTTGCAATGGCGAATGCCATGTGGGAAGGTCTTACACAGACGGCAAGGAAATTTCTTGTTCACTGGCAGTGAGCTAATATGAAACGTTTTAGCCATCGGTTTTCGATAAAAACCCGAAGTCCCATGTTGTGTTGACCTAACATTTAGTTCCGAAATGTTTTCAAGTGATGTGAACCGGGCTTCTATGAAGGATAAAAAAGTTTTCCACTCTGGTAAAACCTTACATGTTCCTAATTTGGCTTCCCAATCTCTTTGGGTCTGAGGGGGGAGTTTATGAAATATGATATAAACGAGAATGGCGTCCCACGTATCTACAGGTATTTTCAGATTTGCAAGAGCATGGAAACATTCAGCACTCGTATCGTGCAGGGATTTTAATGACGCGGCAGATTCATGGGTGAGTTTTTCTTGATCTATTAGGATTCTTAACTGAGTGTTGACTAATTTACGTTTATTTTCGAACCTTTCAGTGAGAATTTCCCTAGCTGATACATAATTTTTTTCCATCAAGAGGAAGATGCTGAATTAAGCGTGCAGCTTCACCAGTAACTGAATTCTTGAGATGCTGCAGCTTCTGAACATCGGACAAGTCTGCATTTTGGTCTATTAAATTTTCGAATAAATTATGGAATTCACTCCAATCTTCGTATTTACCCGAAAATGGTTTGATTTGTAAGCGTGGAAGTCGTATATCAGACGAACAAGATTTCGTTATGTTTAAATGACTAAGATCTGATAACGCACGGCCTTGATCAGCCAGTGTTTCTAAGTCATCATCTATTAGTCCATTGAATTTAAAAAAAAATTCGCTTAATTTTTGTAAAGGTTTCGTCTTCTACACATTTGTCTTTAAGTGCATCCGGTGCACTATTTATACTCGCATTATGTTGCGTTTTAGCCCGTTTGTACGTATCTTCAACGTCGTTTGAACATGCTTTGACGTACCCCCTTGACTTACGCTCCGCGATCGCGTTTTGAAATTCGTTAAATTCGACTTGTAATTCTCTTAAAATTGTGTCTTGCAATTCTATGTATTTGGACAGTTTTGCCATTTTCGATTGGTTTCGATTAATTGTACCCGAATGTAAACTTAATATTTAATGTAAAAAAGTATTTGATATTTATTTATGTATTTATTTTAGATAAGTATTCATCGACTTGTAGGTATACTTAGCTTGAAAATGATGTCCGCTTGATGTGGCCGCAATGGTTCTTTTATATCCCGGTTTTACTGTCCCGCTTGCATATACCGTTATACTACGGTGTGCTGAAGACTAGCCTTGAGTCCTTTGTAGTCCCTTGCGGGTTTTTTTTGTTATTAGCACCACTTCCACTGTCCTTTAGAATATGTCATTTACATATTATATATTTTTCTATACTGGCTAACTGTCTTGTCTTCCACCAAATATCACTTTTTCGTAATTAAAATGCGTCCCTGTTTTGTCTAATGGCACTTCCACTGTGCGGATTTATTGATATTAAATTTTAGTAATTTATGTTAAGTTTTCACGGCACTATACATATGTATTTTTGCCTGTTCTATGGCGTTTTATGAATATCCGGCTCGAAGGACCATGATGGTTTTTAAACCAAAAGAAAAAAATAACGACAAAATCAAACCACACTTCCGTTTATGGCTAGCTTTCTGACTTTCTTTGCTTTATTCACTGTTCACAATTCAATTCCTTTGTCTTTATGGTCTTTGTCCTTACACTTCTTTGTCTTTGCCTTTTTAATTACCATCCTTTGTTTTACGCACTTAATGTCTTTTAATATACAGTTTTACTGCCTTAAAACACAATGGGGCCAAAACCTTTATTTTGGGTTCCTTATAAAGGAAAAACCTTTCTTTGTTTGCTTGCTAATATTGATACATATGTGTCTCAATTGCCTAACTACCCTTACGCGAAAGCTCGCAACATTAGTTTCAACCCAAGCAACATTTTACTTTTGGCGAATTATCGTGATCCGCTTCCCCTCCAGTGGAATTGATCATCGGCGCAAGCGAGAACGAGAGTGTGGTCGAGAGTGAGATCGCTGTTGTATGTCACCTTTGACATTAGACCGGATCAAGCATTTGAACTGCAGCAACTCGTGGTGTTTTGGTGGTCTAGTTGGTTAATGTTTTTTATATTTCTTGTTTGTAATGTTGCCTCACAACATTACACAGGCCACTTGCTGAAGTAATCGATCACAACCAGCGCGTATTTGTTTCCAGCGTTGCTCGTTGGGAATGGGCCTGCGATGTCCATTGCTATACATTTGAAAGGTGTTCCAACATTGTACTGCTGCATATTTCCTCGGGTTTTCCTAACTGGACCTTTTGCCTTCGCACACTCTTCACACCTGCGAATGAAATTTGTGACCGACTCATGGCATCCTACCCAGCAGAAACGTCTCTTGATCTTTTCGACAGGCTTGTTAACACCAAGATGACCCCCTCTTGGTCCCTTGTGGTATTCTCGGACGACCTCGTCGATTTGTCCTTTTGTCACTTTCCCAACTGCGGTAGAGGCAACCGATCTTCAGCTTCAAACTCTGCCATTGAGCCCAGTAAGCTCTTACGATTGGGCTTTCACTGGATATTTGCTGCCAAGTTGGTCGAAAACCTCGTTCTTGGTATCCGATGATGACCGCCAGATCGGCATCTTCTCGCTGCTTTCTTCCAAACCTCTCGGCACTCCAAGCATCTTCTGGCAGCACATGGAAACGATGGATATCGGTGACCTCTTCTTTGGTTTCCGCACGTGAACAATGCTTGCATTCAACGCCGCGAGGTCGGCTCGTTATTGCATCCGCATTTCTATGGCTGCTTCCCTTCCGGGATTCGCGTGCTCTCGTTTGTTCTCCTTTTCGCGAATCAAACCTCAAACGCCTTCTTCTCAGATGACAATTTCTCGCCATGTGCCCCTGCTCGATGCAGATGTAGCATCTACCTGGGAACGGGCAGCTCCTACTCACCGTTGTTTCTCTGGAACTACGCCACAATTTGCTGGAAGAACGCTTTCTCCGCAGACGACAGTCTTTTGCAATGTGCCCCTGCTGGTCGCAGATATAGCAGCTACCTGGAAACGAGCGACTCCTACTCACTGTCAGTGCTCTGGAATAACGTCGCAATTTGCTGAAGGAATGCTTTCTCCGCAGACGGCAGTTCCTCGCAATGTGCCCCTGCTGGTCGCAGATGTAGCATCTACCCGGGAATGAACCACTCCTACTCGGCGTTATCGTTCTGGAACTATCCTGGTCTTGAGATATGCGCCGTAGTTTGATGGAAGGTCGGCATATCAAGAGCGATGTTTCACATGCGAGAGCGCTGGCAACTGTCTCCTTGAATGATGTCTTCGGCAGGAGAATCAAACTTCGCTGCGGAACGGGGTCCCTTAGCCCTTGGATGAAAGAATCCGTTTTAAGTTTGCCACCACATCAACTGGAACATCCGCGTAGGCTAGATGAGACAGCCTCTCGATGTCGGCAGCGTACTGCTGGATGGTCTCGTTTCCACGCTGCTTGCGTCTTTCAGTTCCAGCTTGTGCATCTCCTGCATGTGCTCACTGCCGTATCTTCGGTGAAGAGCTTCCCATATGTCTGTGTAGTTCCTTCTCCGGGTCTCCGGGATGGTCTGTAGAACGCCAGCTGCTTCACCTTTAAGCGAAATTACTAGAGCGGCCACACGATCTTCTTCTCCCCATTGATTCCGTTCCGCAGTTGTCTCGAACTGAAGTTTAAAGATGTTAAACGCACTCGTGCCGTCGAAGTTGGGACCTGTGAATTTCGATGCTGCAGTCGGTACAACGATTCCTTGATGCTGAACGTTCTGGACGGTTTTCTCGAGTTCCAGAACCTTCTTGTCGAACCTCGATTCCAGTGTCTCGATTATCTTTTCCTGATTATATTCGAGATCTAGAACCTTCTTGTCGAACCTTGACTCCAGTGACTCGATTCTCTTTTCTTGATTATTCTCGAGATCTAGAACCTTCTTGTCGAACCTTGACTCCAGTGACTCGATTCTCTTTTCTTGATTATTGTCGAGATCTAGAACTTTCTTGTCGAATCTCAATTCTACTGTCTCGATTCTCTCTTCGACGTCCTGGAATCGATCGTTGACTGTCTGCTGGATGTTTCTTAGGCTTTCTCGATTGTTCTCTAGCATACCTACTAACGTCCCCAGCTTCTGGCCCAGGGAAGAGGAATTTTTCTCCAGCAACAATATTGTTGCGGATACACAAACCGACGGTTGAGTTCGAATTTCGCTGTCGAAGTTCGAAAGCTCTCTGGATGCGGGGATTGGAATGATGTCAACTTCCAATGGCGTAATGCTAATTTCAGAGCATTCTAGAGATGCTAGAGAACAATCGAGATAGCCTAAGAAATATCCAGCAGACAGTCAACGATCGATTCCAGGACGTCGAAGAGAGAATCGAGACACTAGAATCGAGATTCGACAAAAAAGGTTCTAGATCTCGAGAATAATCAAGAAAAGAGAATCGAGTCACTGGATTCAAGGTTCGACAAGAAGGTTCTAGATCTCGAGAATAATCAAGAAAAGAGAATCGAGTCACTGGAGTCGAAGTTCGACAAGAAGGTTCTAGATCTCGAAAATAATCAGGAAAAGATAATCGAGACACTGGAATCGAGGTTCGACAAGAAGGTTCTGGAACTCGAGAAAACCGTCCAGAACGTTCAGCATCAAGGAATCGTTGTACCGACTGCAGCATCGAAATTCACAGCTCCCAACTTCGACGGCACGAGTGCGTTTAACATCTTTAAACTTCAGTTCGAGACAACTGCGGAACGGAATCAATGGAGAGAAGAAGATCGTGTGGCCGCTCTAGTAATTTCGCTTAAAGGTGAAGCAGCTGGCGTTCTACAGACCATCCCGGAGACCCAGAGAAGGAACTACACAGCCATATGGGAAGCACTTCACCGAAGATACGGCAGTGAGCACATGCAGGAGATGCACAAGCTGGAACTTAAAGGACGCAAGCAGCGTGGAAACGAGACCATCCAGCAGTACGCTGCCGACATCGAGAGGCTGTCTCATCTAGCCTACGCGGATGTTCCAGTTGATGTGGTGGCGAAACTTAAAACGAAATCTTTCATCCGAAGACATCATTCAAGGAGACAGTTGCCCGCGCTCTCGCATGTGAAACATCGCTCTTGATATGCCGACCTTCCATCAAACTACGGCGCATATCTCAAGACCAGGATAGTTCCAGAACAACAACGGCGATTAGGAGTGGTTCATTCCCGGGTAGATGCTACATCTGCGACCAGCAGGGGCACATTGCGAGGAACTGCCGTCTGCGGATAAAACGTTCCTTCAGCAAACTGCGACGTAATTCCCGAGCAACGACAGTGAGTAGGAGTCCCTCGTTCCCAGGTAGCTGCTATATCTGCAACCAGGAGGGGCACATTGCGAGGAACTGCCGTCTGCGGAGAAAGCGTTCCTTCAGCAAACTGCGACGTAATTCCAGAGCAACGACAGTGAGTAGGAGCCGCCCATTCTCAGGTAGATGCTACATCTGTAACCAGCAAGGGCACATGGCGAGAAATTGCCGTCTGGGAAGAAGGCGTCCGAGGTCGGATTCGCCAAAAGGAGATCAAGCGAGAGCACGCGAAGACCAGAAGGGAAGCAGCCATAGAAATGCGGATGCGTTAACGAGGCGACCTCGTGATATTGAATGCAAACATTGTTCACGTGCCGAAACCAAGGAACAGGTCACCGACATCCGTCGTTTCCATGTGCTGCCAGAAGATTCCTGGACTGTCGAGAATGTCGGAAGGAAGCAGCGAGAAGATGCCGATTTGGCAGTCATCATCGACTACCAAGAACGAGGTTTTCGAGCAACTTGGCAGCAACTATCCAGTGAAAGCCCAATCGTGAAAGCTTACTGGGCTCAATGGCAGAGTTTGAAGCTGAAGAACGGTTGCCTCTACCGTATTTGGGAAAGTGAGGACGGGAACATTGTAAACGATCTGCTGGTAATTCCAAAGGGACAAATCGACGAGGTCATCAGAGAATACCACGAGGGACCAAGCGGGGGTCATCTTGGTGTTAACAAGACTGTAGAAAAGATCAAGAGACGTTTTTACTGGGTAGGATGCCATGAGTGGGTCACAAATTTCATTCGCAGGTGTGAACAGTGTGCGAAGGCAAAGGGGCCAGTTAGGAAAACTCGAGGAAATATGCAGCAGTACAATGTTGGAGCACCGTTCGAACGTGTTGCCATGGATATCGCAGGCCCATTCCCAACGAGCAACGCTGGAAACAAATACGCGCTGGTGGTGATCGATTACTTCAGCAAATGGCCTTAGGTGTTTTGCATCCCGAATCAAGAAGCCAAAACTATTTCGGATGCATTCGTGAATATCTGGGTTGCGCGTTACGGAGTACCGCTGGAACTGCACTCAGACCAAAGAAGGAACTTCGAGTCGTCGGTGTTCAAAGAACTCTGTGACCTGCTAGGTATCAGAAAGACACGGACAACACCATTGCGCCTACAATCTGATGGCATGGTCCAAAGGTTCAACCGGACTTGTGGAAAGTCGTCGTTGGAGATCGGAAGGACTGGGAAGAACATTTTCCCCTCTTCTTAATGGCGTACCGTTCGGCACAGCACAATTCAACGGCAACAACACCAGCCGAAGCCATTTTTGGAACTGATCTCCGACTTCCATCGGACTTGAAGTTCGGCGTGGTACTACCGACAACTAGCGGCAGGGAGGACTTTGTAACCGAAAAGAAAGAACAGCTGAACTCCATCCATCAGTTCATCCGGGAGCGACTGATCTTGGTCAGTGATAAAATGAAGGCGAGGTACGACTTGAGGGCGAATACTTCTGGATTCGAGACAGGACAATTGGTATTGCTGTGCAACCCACAACGAAAAAAAGGCTTGTGCCCCAAATTGCAATCAGCCTGGGACGGACCATATGAGGTCATCAAGAAACCCAATGACGTGGTATACCGGATACAGCAGATGGGAAACAGACGGGCGAAGTATAAGATTGTCCACGTAGAGAGGTTAGCGCCATATTACGGAGAAGGATGCAATCGCTTGTTCGAGGACGAACAAGTTTAGGAGGGGGGCAGTGTTGCGGAGACACAAACCGACGGTTAAGTTCGAATTTCGCTGTCGAAGTTCGAAAGCTCTCTTGAAGCGGAGATTGCAATGATGTCAGATGTCAATGGCGTAAGGGAACTTCCGACGGCGAACATTCGAGAAGGTGGACCGAGAGCTATATAAGCGCGAACACTCGCCCTCGGCATTCATTCAGTTTGTGGTATTGAACAGCTTGTGACAAGTCAGTGTGATCAAACAGTGTGAAAATAAAAGCTCTCAATAAAGGTTTGTTTATGTAATAAAGTTTAAAGTGGATAGTATTGCATAGTAAATAAAAGTGGTGAAGCTGCACAGATAATTGATCTGTGGTGAAACAAGAAAAGTGTGTGTGTTTTTAATTCGGATAAAAAGGACAATTGTATTTTATCGCAATCCAGTGGTGCGAACCCTATTTGGTGTGGGATCGAATATTTCGTAACAATATGTACTCAATACGCAAACCTTATGTAAACATTATGTTATATTGTGAATTATCTAGATTGTGAATTTGGCAGATCTGTGGATTTGACAGATGAAATAGATTCATTAGCATAAGAACAATCAGAGTACGAGGTCGTTTTTTTTCCCGGAAATTTTCCCGCGTTTTACCCAAATATATATTACATATGTATATATACTGAGATATATACGTAACGGTGGCGACGAGTAAAGAAAAGTCTTATAATGACTGAATCTACGCAGCAAATATTCGAAGATCTTACTAGTGCTCTACAAAGCCTACAATCATCGTCGAGTAGTACGCCTAACTTCAACTTCGAACAATACAATGAGAATGAGGAAACTTTTCCCAATTATATCAAGAGGCTGGAGAATTATCTTGCACTAAGAGGGGTCACCGATGGCATTAAAAAACGGCAAGTACTAATCAACTGCATTGGAGCAAAATATTACCAGTTATTATTAAACTTGAGAGCGCCAGATGAACCAGACTCCAAATCCTAAGAGGATTTGATTAAATATCTTAAAGAACATCTCAGTTCTGTGCTGTACGAGATTACGGAGCAGCACAAATTTCTATTGAGGCTGTAACATGAGGGAGAATCAACGGCCAACTACCTAGCAGAACTGAAGAAATTAAGCACTTACTGTAACTTTACGTGTGAGGCATGCCAGAAATCGACCCTTAATACTCACCTTCGGTCGCAGTTCATTCGTGGCCTAAGAGATTCTGATATCAAGGAGAAGCTTATACAAGAAACGAATATTACATTGGACAAAACTGTACAAAATGCTTTAGCAATGGAAGCCTCAAAATTGGAAAGCCTCGCTATGGTTAACGTCCATCAAATTCAGGTCGGTAGAAGCATGAGGAGGAAGAAAGCTCATAGCACAATCTCCACTAGTCAAAGGGGAAATACAAAGAAGAATTCATTGCAAAATAATAATAAAATTATTTGTTATAGGCGTGGTAAACACAATCATATGGCGAACAAGTGTTATGGCACAAACTTACATTGTAATATGTGTCGGAAAAGAGGCCACGTAGCATCAGTTTGTATCAAAACTCAACCCCTTACTAGAGAAGCTAACACTCTGCATATAGAAGAACCTGATGAAATGTACGAAATAAATATGCTAAGCGTAATCAAATCGAGACCAATGCGTCAGGAAGTGTATTCTGTCGATCTGCACTATAACTCCAATAATATCAGTGACAGGAGTAAGTACTATGTTACGTTGAAAATAAATGGCATCGCATTCAATATGGAATTCGACACGGGAGCTGCGATTTCCGTAATGAATTATGACACATTTGGCACTTACTGGCCTGATTCCCAGATTTTGTCCATAAAAGTCCTACTAAAAACGTACAATAACGACATTCTTCCCGCTTTTGGAAAGGCGCGAGTTCAGGTTGAATACAACAAGAAAATAATTAATTGCATCTTATACATAGTAAAAGGCCAATTTGATATGATAATGGGTCGCGAATTAGTAAACGCATTTAAGTTATCCGATATTCATTTTGTTGATATCTATACCGAAGCAGATATAGGCCGATTAAAACAACAAATCTTTAATAAATACGCGGATGTATTTGAGCAGGTTATCGGGAAAATACCCACGGTTAAAGTCAGCTTAAAATTGCGAGACGGGGTGAGTCCAACGTTTATAAAACCCAGACCAGTTCCATATGCGATCAGACCTCAAATAGAAAACGAGATAGATGCATTAGAGAATTTGGAATTTTAGAAAAGGTAGCGCACTTTGATTGGGGAACTCCCGTTGTCCCTGTAATTAAGTCTGACAAGATAATAAGGTTATGCGCCGACTACAAAATCACCCTGAATGATTGTATTGTCAATGAAAAATACCCGATACCAAAAATCTAAGAGTTGTACCAGAAATTAAAATATGGTGAATATTAATGCATCTTTGATATTCACAAGGCTTACCTGCACCTTCAAATGACGGCAGAAAGTTCACTCCTACAAGCGTGAGAAGAATCAAAGGACTGTATAAAGTCAATAGACTTATGTTTGGGGTCAAAACCGCTCCAAATGTTTGGCAAAGGCTTATGGATGAGAATATCATCAATAACCTTGAAGGTGCATGTTTCTTTGATGAAATCACCGTGATGGGTAGAAGTATTCAAGAAAGTTTCCATAGGTGCATGCTCTTATTAGATAAATTACGCAAATACAATCTGCATTTGAACAAGCCGAAATGTAAACTTTTTGAGAAAGAGGTGACATACCTTGGCCAGAAAATAAACAAAGAAGGGTTTTGGAAAAGGTAGAGGCCATCTCCAAAATCAGGAGCCCAACAAATTTAAATCAACTTCGTCATTTTCTCGGCATGGTAAATTATTACCACAAATTCATTCCTAATCTTTCAACGAAACTGCATCCCCTCTACAATCTATTGAGAAAGGATCAAGTTTTTACCTGGACCAAACAGTGTCAGCATGCATTTGATACGATAAAAAAAGACGTAATGGGCGATAACGTTTTGGTACCCTTTGACGTAAATCTTCCTGTTATATTGGCCACAGATGCTTCTCCCGTTGGGTTATCTGCAATCTTGTCCCACAAAACAGCGACCGGAGAAAGACCCATAGCATTCGCATCTAGAAGTTTAACGAAGGCAAAGAGCAATTACAGCCAATTAGACAAGGGAGCAACGGCAATATACTGGGGACTACATACATTTTTCAATTATTGCTATGGACGGGAATTCACACTTGTTACGGATAACAAAACCCTCAACAATTATAATTAATCCAAACAGAAATTTACCTATATTAACAGCACAGAGATTACTACACTATGCCCAATTTTTGAGTGGTTCCAACTATAAAATCAAATACAAAAGTACAAAAGAACATATTAATGCAAGCAAGGCAATGACAACAAAACATGTGAGATGTATCAACTTTATGATGAATTTCTCCCTGTGACGAATAAGCGGATAGCCCGGGAGACCGGACGTGATAAAGAATTGGCATCGGTAAGTTTCCTCTTACAAAACGGGAAGAGTTTGAATTCCACGTCATTCAGGAATATGGAAAATGAACTCATGCTGGATGGGGGATGCATTTTTCGAGGCATTCGCATTATAATTCCTAGATCATTACGTTGCCAAGTACTAAATGTATTACATACAGCCCATATAGGAATTTGCAAAATGAAGGCTTTAGCAAGAAGTTATTGCTATTAGCCGGGTATAGATCGGGACATCGAAGAATTGGTGAAAGGCTGCAGGGAATGTGCTAAAGTGCTAAAAGAACCATCGAAGGCTCCGCCGCACCCATGGGCAGTACCCTCAGAACCATGGCAACGATTGCATATAGACTTCGCCGGTCCCTTTATGGAGCGATATTTTTTAATCGTTTTGGACGCAAAGACTAAGTGGCCGGAGGTTTTCCCAATTAATCGAATAACCAGCTTTCACACCATAAGGGCTTTGAGAGAGGTATTTGCGAGATTCGGTATCCCAGAGGTTATAGTATCCGACAACGGAACTGATTTTACATCGAGGGAGCTTAAACTATTTTTGAAATCTAACAACGTATGCCATACATTTATATCTCCAGCTCATCCATCTACGAATGGGCAAGCGGAACGCTTTGTCCAAATACTTAAAAATGGGTTACGATTAGCGCAAAATGACTCCGGAGACTTACACACTAAATTACATCGTCTTCTTAGGCAATGTCTTAAAACCCCTAGTTCAACTACGGGAAAAAGTCCGCAGAGTTAATGCTGAAATTTAACTTACTAACCAGAGTAGACTTTCTAAGAAACACCACCATGAACCAATTTCAGGAGTGCAACAAACGTGAACGAAACTTTTCGGTGGGCGACCTATTTCATGTCCAATTTTATCAAAATAAGGAATGCAAATGGAAATTTGGCAAAATTACTAAAAGGGATGGGCATTGCACTATATTGTTTATGTAGACGGGATTGCTCATCACAGACATATCGATCAACTTATGTTGAAGGTAATAGTTCTATTATTAACACAAATCTTTCTTCGCCAGATACAAAGGAAGTGGTTAATCAAAACTCTGAAGGGTCTACCGAATCTACTCCACATTCAGAAAACATCTCTGAAAACCAAGCAACATCTCAAAGAGTGGGATCAACTTTGGCGGCAACTGAGGATCTCCATGCAAAGGGCACAGGATTAGTAGTCGCAGCAGGTCCTGCACAAGATACCGGTGGATCAACAGTTTTGGAAGCAACGACCAGGTCCCCGGAGGCACAGCAAGGACCACAAAAACAATCGTTGGAGCTGAGACGATCAAGTAGAATTCGTCGGCCATTCATACCGTACCAACACAGGAATTAATTAGTGGGGAAGACTGTTATGTACTCAATACACAAGCCTTATGTAAATATTATATTATATTGTGAATTATCTAGATTGTGAATTTGGCAGATCTGTGGATTTGACAGATGAAATAGTTTCATTAGCCTGAGAACAATCTGAGCACGAGGTCGTTTTCTTTCCCCATAAATATATTACATATATTATATATGTATTATATATTCCCTCTTCGTCGGGCATCTATCTTCTTCCAATATTGCTTTGCTAATGCGGGAAAACTTAAGTTGGAATAGAAACGAATCTGTTGTACTATCCCAACACAGGCCAAGAACTTCCCTGTTCCCGGTAACGTTTCAATGTTCATGTCGATTGTACGTCCTAAGCGGCAGTCTTCCACGCTAGCATTAACTTTATCAGCATTGGAAATTAGTTTTCTCAACTCGAATCCGCCACTTTGATGAACGGCTAAAACTGCTTTTGTGACTTTGATGGCTTCCGGAATGCTATCAAAATTATCGACGAAATCATCTACGTATTGGTTGAGCTGAATGACTTCGACGGTTCGTGGCTCTTGCAGCGAGAATCTTGCGGCACTGTAGTTTTTAACGAAATTGGCTATACAAGGTGAACAGCTGGCTCCGAACGTCATAACTCTCATCACGTACTTCTCGATTGGCTGATCAACGCTATCTCGCCAAAGAAACCGCTGCGAGCCCTGATCCTCCGGATGAATCATGATCTGGTGGATCATCTCCTTGAGATACCCTATAACTGCTATTGCCCGTAGTCTAAAGTTGAAGAGAACTGATAGCAAGGACTTATAGTCGTTGGGCCCTTTCAAGAGAAAGGAGTTTAAGGAGAAGCCATCTATTTCTGCAGCCGCGTCGAAAACCAGGCGAGTCTTTCCTGGTTTATGCGGATTCTTAACTCCGAAGTGGGGCAGATACATACCAGGTTCTTGCGTGGTCTTTCTGGACAATCGTCTTCTTGTAGGTGGTAGCAAACTCAGGATCCCGTTGCATTTTTGCCTCGAGGCTAAGAAGTCTTCTTTTTGCAAGTTGGTAATTTCTTGGTAGCACGGGATTACCAGCTTTCCATAACAGCCCCATACTATATCGCTTTCCCAGTCGAGTAAGTAGTAGTGCTCATAATTTGTAACGCTTTCTTGTCTTCTTCGGACGCTAACTTCTCTGTCGTTAACACCAAAGCCTTCAATCTTGAAGTAGTTCTCAACAATGGCGTCTATTTGACAGTCCTGTTCGACCATCTGATGACCAAAAAGAACGACATTTTCATCAAGGTCAACTGTTGATCTTGCTTTCCCGTAAGCCACCCAACCTAACTTGGTTCTTGATACGATTAATCCATCTCCATTTGGACACACGGTGTGGAGAGGTGCTCCAAGATAACTGGTGTCGAGCCCGATCAGAATCTCTGGCTTAGCGTTCTTGTAGGGGACGAGAGGAATTGCAGAATCCCCAAGCGACTTGACCTCCGCGGCAGGAAAAGTCTTTGTTGGCAGGCACAAATCCACTACTGTTTGTACATTACGCATTTGATAACGCTCCGCGTCATCTCGATCGGCACTTATGAGAATGTCAACAGCAGACGACTTTCGCGCAAGTGTTTCACGTCCAAACCATCGTAGATGCAGATCGTTCCGTTTTCCTTCGAGCTGTAGACGTTTGGCCAAGTCCTCGCTCATGATGGTCACAGATGAGCCTTCGTCATACAGAGCATACGTTCGTAGTTCGGTATTGCCGTTATATACCCTGACCGGCAGAACGCGGAAAAGAATCTTCGGATCTCCATCATCGTTGCAGCTAAAGATTGGTCTGGGTGTTTCCGTTTTCTGCTGTACGACATCGCCAGAAGTTGGCTGCTGGGCAACATTAATTTCATGAAGTCTCATGCTGCAGTTTTCTACCTCGTATGGCTTCCGCATCCTGCATGTTCCTTTTCTGTGACCACGTCCCAAACAGCAAAAACAGAGCCGGTTCTACTTCACGAAAGCCCACTTGGCTGGAAGATCCAACATCTTATAACTCTTGCAATCGATGGATGCTGCTCTGCTTTGCAGTACCGACACCTAATAGACGACATGCTGGTTGAATGTGAATTTCTGTTTGCATTCGTATGTAAGATGCTCCTAGTCTTTGGCTTTCGATCCACTAGATCCGGATGCATCGAAGAGAGCGAAGTGTCGGACACGATACAAACAAGACGGGTAACTCAATTCCAGGAGGACAGGGTTCGCAAGACGCTGGTGCATACCGATTGCTTCGAAGAACACAGTCAGATTCTGCACCTTTGTGGCGAATGGTATAATGAGCTCCAGCTTGTTCTCCGGAATTTGCGCAACCTCCCTTACTTTCCTCAATTGACTCCGCACAAGGCATTCGGGGCGTCAGTAATGAAACTCTAAAGTCGACATGACTTGATCGACGTTGTCGGGTTGTATCAATTGAGACTCAACGATATCTCTCGCTTCACCTTTGATGCTCTTCTGCAACCGAAACATGTTCTCCACTAAGGTGTAGCCATACATCCTTGAAGACTCAATGAAAGTCATACAAAACAACGGCCATTCCTCGGATCTTCCTCGAAATTCTGGAAGATCATGTAGCTTGCGGAGACATCTTTGTTCGGATATCATTGAAGACGGATGCTGAGTCGGCAGGGTTGAGGAAAGGTTGGCTGAGGGGTGAAATAACGCTGCTCACATGGTTCGATTCTGTTCAACGAAGGAAGAAACGTTGGCACTCTAGAAACGCTGGACAGTGATTGATTGTAGCCGGATAACGAAGCAATCGGCGGCCATGAGTACTGCGAACACGAAGCCGTTGTCAATGATGACGATGTTCTTCTTTGCTCCGCTCCATATGGAGTTGGCATTGTTGTAAGTGAGGTCGAGTATGAGGTTCCAGCGGTGGCAGAAGATGGCACGGTAATGTTAGGGCAGGTGGGTACAGGAAATGCACTAGCGCTTGGTGGCAGCACATTATTGCGAGTACCGTTAACGTTCGACGCTCCTGTCATAACTGCTTTCGGCGACAATTGACGGGGTAAAGGTGGACGAGGCTGGTAATGACGGATGCTCCCTAGGCACTTCGAGACGGTGGCGATCCTGTCCCATCGTCGTGGCAGATGAAGTGAAGGCTTCCAATTGTGCCCGCAGTTCCTGTAGCTCACGACGTAGCATGTTGACCTCATCGTATTCGACTTAGAAAACTGATTTTCTTGGCGATTTTTTTAATAACGTAGGTGAAATTGTTTTTGAGCTTGAGTTCATTACCTAATATTATACCCAGATACTTTAATTCGCTAACTTGTTCAATTAATTCTCCGCTAACACTTAAATGTACGTTATATTCACTGTTAAACACCATACATTTAGTTTTCTTGACACTTAATCACAGTTTGTTCATTTCCAGTCATTCACACTGATTATTTAGGTTAAAAACAAAGTTCTCCTTAAGCACATTTAAGTCTTTACCACACACGAATAATAAGGCATCGTCTGCAAATAATGAGATCTTGCTATATTTGGGTACTTTAGTGATTTCATTAATATACAGTAGAAACAAGAGGGGCCCAAATATGGTACCTTGGGGTACTCCAAAAGTCGTCAGTGCCTTTGTTGAAAGAGCGCTAACTACCTTTGTTCGTTGAGTTCTGTCATTTAGATACGATTTAAACCACTCGTGTTTCATCTCTTTCACACCGTACCTTGATAGTTTTTTTAACAGAATCCGCGGTCGATAGTTTCGAATGCAAAAAATTGCTATTATTTTGTTACCCTCGTGTCTTTGTTCTTTAAAGTTCATAATAAGCCAATTAAGTGATGCCAAGAGTGACTAGGTCGGAAACCAGACTGGTTTTCTGCAATAATGTTAATGCTCACTATGAATTTAAAAAATCGGTCATACATAGTTTTTTCAATAACTTTTCCGACGATAGGCAACAAGTTTATTGGTCTAAATTTTTTACAGTTAGTTGTGTTATTTTCTTTAGGTATTGGAATTAACACGACACCACCTCCGATAACGGACACAGGCTGATTGATCTTGCTACGGGGCGAAATCTCCTTCTAGCCAGTACGCGCTTCCCGCACCTCGATATACACAAAGACACCTGGCGGTCTTTTGATCAATCGACTACCAACCAGATTGATCACATCGCGATCGACGTCAGACACTCCTCCACTATTCTTGATGTTCGAACTTTCCGAGGGGCTAATATCGACTCGGACCACTATCTTGTTGTAGCCAAGATGCGCTTACGGATATCACGAACGCAAAGGAGTAGAGTAAGAATACAAAGTTATGACGTCGGAAAGCTACTATCGCCAGAAACCGCTCGTGCTTTTACCGATCGCGTCTCCCTTAAGCTCTCCAGTACACCTCAATCCTCCACGCTATCAATATAACAGCAGTGGAGCCTTTGCAAACAAGCCCTGAAAAGCTCTGCATCCGAAGTTTTGGGTTTCAAGGCTCCACCACGAAGAAACACCTGATTCGATGACGAGTGCAGGAGGATTCATACAGCGAAGCTGGATGCATATAAGGCCTCGCTGCATAAAAGAACAAGAGCAGCTCGTGATCTCCAAGAGTTAAAAAGAAGGGGAGCACATAAGCTTCTTAGAAGAAAGAAGGAAGAGACGTGGAGAGGTGTTACTGCAGGCGTGACGTCCGAAAGTTTTATCAACAGATAAAGCGAACATGACAAAGTTATAAAGCCAGAACGGAAGCCTGCAGGGATGAGAACGGCCACCTAGTAGTATAACCGCAGTCGATGCTGAGAATATGGAAAAACCACTTCTGCAGACTGTATAACGGCGATGTTAGTCAATATACCGCTGTCGGGCAGAATGATTCGTTTCTAATCGACGGAGACCACAGAGAATTCTGTCCCCCTGACCTCGACGAAGTTAAGATTGCCATATCGAAGCTCAAGTCGAATAAAGCTGCTGGCGCAGACGGACTGTCTGCTGAGCTCTAAAAGGCAGCTGGGGATGACCTGGTTGGGAGCATATACCAGCTCATCCGTAAGATATGGTTAGAGGAAAGCATGCCTCTTCAAAGCCGCATACGACAGCGTAACTAGAAACGAGCTGTACAACGCTATGTCTACCTTTGACATACCTGCTAAACTCGTCAGACTTTGTAGGATGACTTTGGAGAATGCTCGCTGCTCCATCCGAATCGGTGAACACCTTACCGATAGTTTTGATGTGAAAAAAGGATTTAGGCAGGGCGATGCGCTGTCGTGTGATTTCTTCAACATCATATTGGAAATGGTTGTGCAAAAATCACTGGCCAATATAAGAGGCACAATCTATTTCAAATCCTCGCAACTCCTTGCATACGCCGACGATATTGACATAATAGGTAGATCACAGCGAGATGTCAATGAGGCGTTTGCGAGTATTGAGATGGAGGCGGCGAAAATTGGTTTGGCGGTAAACGAGGGCAAAACTAAATATATGCTGTCATCAAAAAAGGACGCTCAACACCGACGTCTCTGCCAGAACGTTTGTATAGGCAGATATAAGTTCGAGGTAGTTAAGGACTTCGTCTACCCTGGCTCCGAAATGACCTGGAACAACGACATCAGTTCCGAAATCAAACGCAGAATCACTCTTGCCAATCGCTGTTTCTTTGGGCTCAGGAGGCAACTGAGTAATAGAGCCCTCTCTCGAACGACAAAGTTGACTCTATATAAGACCCTTATCATCCCGGTCCTGTTGTACGGCGGCGAAGCATGGACACTATCAAAAGCGGATGAGGAGGCCCTTGGTCGGTTCGAGAGAAAGATTTTGCGCGTGATTTTTGGGCCTATAAGCGCAGACGGGGGATGGAGGAGAAGATTCAACCACGAACTTTACGGGCTTTACAGCGACATGAGCCTAGTCAGGCGTCTACGGATTCAACGCCTAAGATGGCTGGGCCATGTAGAGCGAGTGGACACCACAGCTCCAGCCCGGAGAGTCTTTGAATCCAACCCCGAGGGACGAAGAAGCAGAGGACGGCCCCCGTTAAGATGGCGCCCACTGGCGGAAGGGGACCTCAGCCAACTGGGTGTGCGGCAATGGAAAAGGCTAGCGAAAGATCGTGCTAGATGGAGGGGCATGTTTGTTGAGGCCCAGGTTCACCCCGACCTGTAGCGCCCACTAAGAAGAAGAGGATTGGAATTACCGTTGGAAATTCGCCGCTACTTAAAGATCCGTTGATAATATTAACTATAATTGGGCCAATGACTTCAAAACAGTCTAGTATGATCTTAATATTTAAAAAAAATTTTAAAATTTTTGATTAGAGTGGAAGTAAACTTATGGGTTTGTTCAAGGTTGTCATTTTGGCGTCTTTTCCTGGTTTGGGTATAGCTAATATTTCTGCTTACTTACTTACTTTGATGGCGCTACAGTTCGGGGTGAACCAGGGCCTCAACCAATAAGCCTCTCTAGCCGGCCCGATCTTTTTCCATCTTAGACGTTGGATCCGAAGACGTCTAACTAGGCTGATGTCGCTGCACAGCCCGTACAGTTTTTTGTTGAATCTCCTCCTCCACTCTCCGCTTACACAAACGGGACCAAAGATTGCTTTTGATAACCTCCAAGCCTCAGCGCCGTAGAGGAGGACCGGGATGGCTAAGGTTTTGTAGAGGGATACCTTAGTTTTTCGGGAGAGGGCTCTACTACTCAATTGCCTCTTGAGCCCGAAGAAGCAGCGGTTGGCAGTAGTTATTCTGCGATTTATCTCAGCGCTGGTATCGTTGCTGCTTGTCACTATCAATATAGCTGCCGAAGGTGACGTTCTGAACAAGACTTCGGTGTTGCGCGTCTTTCTTGGATGACAGCATATATTTGGTCTTGTCCCCATTTACCCTTAGACCCACTTTAGCCGCTTCTGCTTCAATGCTTGCGAACGCCTCATTGACGTCTCGCTTAGGCAAGCAATTGTGTGAACTTGAAGTAGATCGTACCTCTTGTATTGGCCGCATAGTCCCGCACGATCTTTCCAAGAATAATGTTAAGCAAATCACATGACAGTGCATCACCCTGTCGAAAACCTTTTTTAAGGGGTCGGTTAGTTCACCTCCGACCTTAATGGATCAGCGAGAGTTCTCCATAGTTGTCCTGCACAGTCTGAAGAGTTTGGCAGGAATGTTAAAACATGACATGGCTCTGTATAGCTCATCTCTATAAACACTGTCATACGCGGCTTTGAAGTCCACAAAAAGATTGTGCGTGTCGACCTGGAATTCATGGGTCTTCTCCAAGATCTGCCGTAGTGTAAATATTTGGTCTATCGTGTATTGTCCTGTCCTGAAACCACACTGGTAGGAGCCTATCAGAATGTACACGAATGGTTTCAGGCGCTTATACAGTACGGCAGACAGGATCTTGTACGCGATGTTCAGGAGGCTTATCCCTCTGTAATTGGACCGGGCAAACGATATTGCGTAATTTCTGCTACTTTCCATAATTTTGGGAAATATTTAAGTCATATTACACTGTTGAAGAGGTTCCGAATGAAAATGAAGGCTACATGCGGGAGTTCTTTTAATTTTTTGCCTGTCAGAAGGTCGTAGCCAGGTGCTTTCTTACTTTTTGTTTCTTTTTTTATGCAGGTTTCTATTTCCTTGATTGTATTTTTTTATGGGTTCGGTGGCTTGTATAGGTCGAGCCCATGTATTGTCTGTTTTTTTTATTAGGGGATGGTGTTGTGTTCTGTTTGACTTGTCTCTCGTTGCTCTTCATAAGGAGTAGTTTGTCACGGATGTTGAGGTAAGGTTTTTTAAGTATAAAGTGAGGTTTTTCTCCTGCATTTCCTTTAATTTTAGTCTTACAATTTTGGTTATTTTGTTCAGTTTTGCCTTGTCGGTGGTTGCTTTTGTCAACTGCCATTTTTTCCTCATTTTCCTTTTGGTCTGTATGAGCTTTCTGATCCAGGGGGTGTTGGAGTGCTGTAGGATTTGTCCTTTATGGAGGGCATTGCTCTGTGGACCCCTTCATTTATTTGGTCATTAAGATAGACAATTGCTCTTTCTATGTCGTCATGGTGTTTAAGGGGAATATTCGTGTATAGGGACATTTCCATGTATTGACGAGATGTATCCTAGTCAGTTTCTGAGTTGTAGAGCTTGGTAGATGGTTGCTCTTTTTTGGGATTTGTGAAGTATTTTATGGTTATAGAAGAGTGGTCTAAAGAAAGGTCAAAGGAGGACTTTATTTCTATTTTGTTATAGTTGATGTTCTTGACGATACAAAAGTCAATAAGGTCAGGCTTCTTGGTCGTATCTGTGGGCCAGTAAGTTGGTTCACCTGTGCTTAGATGCTTGCACTTATTCATTTTGATTGCATCTAGAAGATTTTTGCCTTTTTTGTTTGTGAGCCTTGAGCCCCAGTCTGTGTGTTTGGCGTTGAAATCACCTCCCACCAGAAACGGTTGCCTAAGGTTTTTTAAAGTAAGAGTCATATTGTGGGGTAGTTATTTTGAAATTTGGTGGACAGTAAATTGAGGAAATCACCATGGATCCATGTGTGTCTTGAAGTTGAATTGATGTGGATTGAATGTAGTTAGTTCGAAAACTGTTTAATTCAATGAACTTGATTCGGTTGCTTATAATTTTTGCCGTTAACCCGTGTCCTGTTCCATCCGGGTGATTTGTACACAAGGTATTGTTTTAGTTCGAGATAGTGCTGGAAAAGACCGTTTGCGCTCCATATGGTCACTTTGAGATGGTTATATTTTACCTCCATCATGTCTGGTAATAATTAACGTTAGGATGTTAATGTGTGATTAGTTGTTTCATCATGTCTTTGAGTTCTTTTATGTCGGAAGATTGTTCGGTATTAGTGTTTTGAGGAGGGTCCGGGGGTGTTTTCGTCTTATTGGTTCATTTCTGCTTTCATTGTTGAGTTTGTAGAGTGGTAACGTCCGCGGTTAATGTCTGTATTGATTGTTGAGTTTGTAGAGTGGTAACATTTGCTGTGATAGTATCTGCGTAGCTTGTGGTTGGTTTGACTATTGCTGATTGGTACGCGTTAGTTGTTAGTGGCGCTTTGGTTGGTTGATTGTCTGTATTTGTATTTCCTCTTGGTTGCAGGGGAGGGAAGCCTGTAATCATGAGAGCTTTGTAGACTTCGCACCTCTTATAGTTTGCTGTGAGATTTCCATTTACAGAGAGCACATTTTGCACTATTGTCTTCCTTTGTTAGTTTGCACTCTTATGTCTTATGTTTCCTGCGCATTTCACGCAGACTGCGTCAATAGTGCAGACGTTTTTCGTGTGTCCATATCTTTGGCAATTTATGCACTGGGATATTCTTCTTTTATGATGAGGAGTTTCGAAAGAGACTGCGCAGTTTAATAAGTTAGTGATTTCCTATCTGTTCTCGTCGTTTTTTTTTTTTTTGTTTTCGAGTTCAATGGTGAAGAAAGGAAGAGGTACTTTGGTGCCTTTTTTTGAATGTTATGGATGTTTAGGTTTAGTTTCTCGAGTTCCCGCTTTATGTCGTCATCATGTTTATGGTTTAGTTTCTCGAGTTCCCGCTTTATGTCGTTAGCTCTGTTGAAGGGTGTATGCCAGCATTTTCACTATTTTAGTGTAGAAGATGGAGTTAGTTGCTTCAACTCTTATTCCATTCTTTGCTAGCTCTAGCACTAGCACTAGATTGTTCACTAAGTTGGAAATTTGTGCTTGTTATGGATGCCGTTGTTGTGATTGGCCCTTGTGGTGAACTGCCGATTCCAGCAAATGAGCAGGCAAACACATGCTCTCTGTAGAGACCTGCCCATTACAGCAAATGAGCATGCAAACCCATGCTCTTGTAGAGACCTGTCGATTCCAGCCAAACGAGCATGCCAACACATGCTTAGCAGCGGGTGTACTTGGCTTTATAGTCAGTCGATCGCGACCAGCGCAGGCGATACCATCGTGACATGATATCATTATCGCGCCCATTTGGGGGCGATCGTAATGTGTATGTATGTACGTTGGCGTTACAGTCCATGAAGAACCTGAGCCGAGCTTCTCTCAATCACCCATGTTGTGTGTGATTTCATTTTCACATAGGTGAAAGGGACCTACAGTTTTATTGCCGGTTCCGAACGGTGAATTTTCGAGAAGCTTTTCATGACAATTTTACTACAGGGGGTTTTGTCAGTACCCCGCTGAGGAGAAACACCGTGAAAAACACGTTCGATGACATGGCTGTGTCGGGATTCGATCCCGAGTCATCGGCGTCAGAGGCCAACACACTACCCACTGCGCCACGGTGCTCTCGGGGCGATCGTAATATACTCATTTTATTTTGTGATGTTGCTTAGGAAGTGGTCAGTATTCTGAAACTGCTTAAGAGTATCCACCAATAGTTGATGATTGGAGGAGAACTTAGATCTCAAATGCTAAGAGGGTGTGCGCCTGTGCTTAGCGCAGGCATCCCACCCAGTACAAATGTCTCTTAATCTTTTCTACAGTCTTGTTAACACCGACATGACCCGCGCTTGGTCCCCCGTGGTATTCTCGGATGACCTCGTCGATTTGCCCTTTTAGAATTACCAGCAGATCGTTTACAATGTTCCCGTCCTCACTTTCCCAACTGCGGTAGAGGCAACCGTTCTTCAGCTTCAAACTCTGCCATTGAGCCCAGTAAGCTTTCACGATTGGGCTTTCACTGGATACTTGCTGCCAACTTGGTCGAAAACCTCGTTCTTGGTAGTCGATGATGATTGCCAGATCGGCATCTTCTCGCTGCTTCCTTCCGACCTTTTCGACAGTCCAGGAAACCTCTGGCAGCACGTGGAAACGACGGATGTCGGTGACCTGTTCCATGGTTTCGGCTCGCGAACAATGTTTGCATTCAACATCGCAAGGTCGCCTCGATAATGCATCCGCATTTCCATGACTGCTTCCCTTCCGGTGTTCGATACTGAAGTCGTAACTCTGGATTCTCTCTATCCATCTAGCAAGCTGGCCTTCCGGGTTTTTGAACTGCAGCAGCCACCACAACGCTGCGTGGTCCGTCCTAAGGCTTGACACAGCCAACCACGGATAAAAGCTCCCTCCTAGTTACACAGTAGTTCCTCTCCGGCTTCGATAGGATCCTATTGTAGATAGCGATGACTCGTGCTCGCTCGTCGATCATCGGAGAGAGTACCCCTCCAATTCCATGTCCGCTCGCAACGGTGTCCAAAATAAACTTTACTTCCGGGACAGGGTATGCAAGAATCTGCGCACTGCAGAGCAATTCCTTCAGGTGAATGAACGCTTCCTCCTGCGGCTTCTCCCACTTGAATGGCCGATTCTTTTTGGTGAGCTCGTGCAAACTGCTGGCGACGTTTGCAAATCCTG
Organism: Eumerus sabulonum; assembly: GCA_951905685.1. Taxonomy (NCBI): domain Eukaryota; kingdom Metazoa; phylum Arthropoda; class Insecta; order Diptera; family Syrphidae; genus Eumerus; species Eumerus sabulonum. The sequence continues at coordinate 94,329,167 of OX645060.1, forward strand.
GAACGAATCGTCTGTAATATGTGCAAAGTCCCAGGAATGACCTTAACTCATGAAGATTCTTCGGCCGCGGCCATTCTTTAACTGCCGAGATTTTCTCTTCATCTGTATGGACTCCTTCTGCAGTCACCACATGTCCCAAGTACTTCACCTCGTTTCGGAAGAGCGAACATTTCTTCGGGCTCAATTTCAGTCCGGCTGCTTGAATACGTTCCAGTACCTCTTTAAGCTTCTTAAGGTGATCGTCGAAATCTTTGCCCATGACAATTATGTCATCCAGATAGACAAGGCAAGTCCTCCAGTGAAGTCCTCTTAGTACCCGGTTCATAGGTCTCTCGAATGTGGCTGGCGCATTCCAAAGACCGAAGGGCATCACAGAGAATTGCCACAACTCTCCCCCGGCAGTGAACGCGGTCTTTTCCTTGTCTTGCTGGTCAAGCTCTATTTGCCAGTATCCGCTTTGCAAGTCCAGCGTCGAGAACCACTTTGCACCAGATAGTGTGTCCAAGGTGTCGTCGGTTCTCGGTAAAGGATAGCTGTCCTTCTTCGTTACGTCGTTCAGCTTCCTATAGTCCACGCAGAATCGGGTGCTTCCATCCTTCTTCTTAACAAGCACTACTGGCGAACTCCATGGGCTTGCAGATGGTTCGATCACGCCCTCCTTTTCCATCTCGTCGATTAGTTTGACCACCTCGCCTTCTTTCGCCAAAGGTACCCTCCTCGGTGGTTGCCGGATCGGTCTAGAGTCCCCTGTGTCTATTCTGTGCTTCACAATTGATGTTCTTCCACAGTTCTTGCCATTTGCAAAAACTGTCCAATATTTACGAAGCAGGGAGAGTGCTTTACTTTTCTGCTTCTCCACTAGATAATGCGTCCACTCTCTGGCCATTGTTTTTAAGAAGGCTTTGTTGGACTGGATTTCCAGTTGTTTCTTATCTTCGCAGTTCATAATGGCGGCAGCTTCTTGGCATTGAGGGATTATTGTTCCCTGTTGCACAGTCTTAGGTGTACTGGCTGGATTCAGGAATCGTACTGGAACCAGTTGGTCTTGTCGGGATTCCACGAGAGCCCTTCCAACAATGATATCGCTGGGTCGATTTCGTTTGTCGGGTTCGACCACCCACATTCGGCTTGTCCCCGCATCCTCTTCTATCTTTGCCCAAACCACAGCTTCTGTATTCGGGGGAACTGTTTGGTGCGCTTGCACGACTATTTGCCTGACCTTGTTTCCCTGTCCATTATCTATTGTTAATGGGAGCTCCAAGTTGCCATACTTCATCACTTTTTGGTTGAGGTCCAATGTGAAGCCACGCCTAATCATGAAGTCGACGCCGATTATGATGTCATCAGTGATGTCTGCAACGATGAAGTCATGCTGAAACTCGATGGTACCCATCGTAATTCTTTTCTGGACCTTTCCCTTAACTTCCGCCTTCTCACCAGTTACTGTACGAAGCCTTACCTCGGAAAATGGTTCGATGTCAGAAACCAATCCGCTTCGAATGACTGAATGAGTTGCGCCCGTGTCCAAAGTCAGTAGATACCGTCGCCCGTCCATCGTTCCCTCGATGACTAGGCTGGTTGCACCCCTACAGATTCGGGATACGAGGATAATGGGGCACTCCAATGTGGGAGCCAGCGCATGCCCCTCTGCACTGACTCGTTTTAGTTTAACGGATTGTAAGGTGCACCTTTTGCACCTCCACGTCCGCGTTCACTCCCTTGGTCTCTTTTTGACGAACTAGACCTCGAACGCTTCCTTCGCAGACGGCAGTTCCTCGAAATGTGCCCCTGCTGGTTGCAGATATAGTAGCTACCTGGGAACGAGCCACTTCCAGTCGCCGTTGTTGTTCTGGAATTATCCTGGTCTTGAGATATGCGCCGTAGTTTGATGGAAGGTCGGCATATCAAGAGCGATGTTTCACATGCGAGAGCGCTGGCAACTGCCTCCTTGAAAGATGTCTACGGTAGGAGAATCAGACTTCGCTGCGTATCGGGGTCTCTTTGCCCTTGGATGAAAAAATCCGTTTTCAGATTTTCTACCACATCGACTGGAACATCCCCGTAGGCAAGATGGGATAGCCTCTCGATGTCGGCAGCATACTGTTGGATGGTCTTGTTTCCACGCTGCTTGCGTCTTTTAAGTTCCAGCTTGTGCATCTCCTGCATGTGCTCACTGCCGTATCTTCGATGAAGAGCTTCCCATATGGCTGTGTAGTTCCTTCTCTGGGTCTCCGGGATGGTCTGTAGAACACCAGCTACTTCGCCTTTAAGCGAAATTAGTAGAGCGGCCACACGGTCTTCCTCTCCCCATTGATTCCGTTCCGCTGTTGTCTCGAACTGAAGTTTAAAGATCTTAAAAGCGCTCGTGCCGTCGTAGTTGGGGGCTGTAAATTTCGATGCTGCAGCCGGTACGACGCTTCCTTGATGCTGAACGTTCTGGATAGTTTTCCCGAGTTCCAGGACCTTCTTGTCCAGTGTCTCGATTCTCTTTTCCTGGTTATTTTCGAGATCTAAAACCTTCTTATCAAACCTCGATTCTAGTGTCTCGATTCTCTCTTCGACGTTCTGGAATCGATCGTCGACAGCCTGCTGGATATTTCTTAGGCTTTCTCGATTGCTCTCTAGGATCCCTTCCAACGTCTCCAGCTTCTGGCCCAGGGAAGTTGAATTTTCCTCCAGCCTTTGATCTAGTTTCTGGCTAAGGGAAATGGAGTTTTCCTCCAGTTTCGACTCAGAGAAGCGGAATTTTCCTCCAACTTTCTACTTACGGCAGCGGAGTTTACCTCCATCTTTTGACTCATAGCATTAAGAGCGGCGAGAATGTGCTGCATGTCGAATGCTTGCTCACTGGATGTCGACGGCTTCTCCACCCCGAATTCGTAACTCTCCCAGTCGACACCTTCTTCCTGCAACGCTGGTCGCAGTCTCTCCACCAGGTTGGCTTTACTTCCCACTGTGGATAATTGCCGAGCACCCAGCTCTCTTTTCAGTTGTTCAATGGTCAACTTTTCCAATTTCACCATTTTCTCACTCTTTTAATAGTTCACTTTTAATAGTCCAATTCACACTTTGAATAAACGATTAACTCGTTTACTCGCAATCCCACTTCTGACACCAAATGTTACGAATTTATTCAATCCCACACCAAATAGGGTTCGCCCCATTGGATTGCGATAAACTACAATTGTCTTTTTATCCGAAATAAAACACACACTCTTCTTGTTCCACCACAGATCAATTATCTGTGCAGCTTCACCACTTTTATTTATTATCCAATACTATCCACTTTATTACTCAAACAAACCTTTATTGAGTGCTTTTATTTTCACAATGTTTGATCACACTGACTTGTCACACGCTGTTCAATATCACAAACTGAATGAATGTCGAGAGCGGGTGTTCGCGCTTATATAGCTCTCGGTGCACCTTCTCGAATGTTCGCCGTTGGAAGTTCCCCTTCGGAAATCTCTAGAATGTCCTGACAATTAGCATTACGCCATTGGAAGTTGGCATCATTCCAATCCCCGCTTCCAGTGAGCTTTCGAACTTCGACAGCGAAATTCGAACTCAACCGTCGGTTTGTGTCTCCGCAACTAACCACTGCGCCACGGCGCCCTCATAAAAAGGTTCTGGATCTTGAAAATAACCAGGAAAAGAGAATCGGGACACTGGACAAGAAGGTTCTAGATCTCGAAAATAATCAGGAAAAGATAATCGAGAAACTGGAATCGAAGTTCGACAAGAAGGTTCTGGAACTCGAGAAAACTGTCCAGATCGTTCAGTGTCAAGGAATCGTTGTACCGACTGCAGTATCGAAATTCACAGCTCCCAACTTCGACGGCACGAGTGCGTTTAACATTTTTAAATTCCAGTTCGAGACAACAGCGGAACGGAATTAATGGGGAGAAGAAGATCGTGTGGCCGCTCTAGTAATTTCGCTTAAAGGCGAAGCAGCTGGTGTTTTACAGACCATCCCGGAGACCCAGAGAAGGAACTACACAGCCATATGGGATGCTCTCCATCGAAGATACGGCAGTGAGCACATGCAGGAGATGCACAAGCTGGAACTTAAAGGGCGCAGGCAGCGTTTAAACGAGACCATCCAGTATGCTGCCGACATCGAGAGGCTACCCCATCTTGCCTACGCGGATGTTCCAGTTGATGTGGTGGAAAAACTTAAAACGGATTCCTTCATCCAAGTGCTAAGGGACCCCGATACGCAACGAAGCCTGATTCTCCTGCCGAAGACATCTTTCAAGGAGACAGTTGCCAGCGCTCTCGCATGTGAAACATCGCTCTTGATATGCCGACCCTCCATCAAACTACGCCGCATATCTGAGGACCAGAGTAATTCCAGAACAACAACGGCGAGTAGGAGTGGTTCATTCCCGGGTAGATGCTACATCTGCGACCAGCGGGGCCACATTGCGAGAAACTGCCGTTCATTTCTTGTTTCGCCACAGATCAATTATCTGTGCAGCTTCACCACTTTTCTCTATTATCCAATACTATCCACTTTATACTGTATTACACAAACAAACCTTTATTGAGAGCTTTTATTTTCACACTGTTTGATCACACTGACTTGTTACACGCTTTTCAATACCACAAACTGAATGAATCCCGAGGGCGAGTGTTCACGCCTATATAGCTCTCGGTGCACCTTCTCGAATGTTCGCCGTTGGAAGTTGCCCTTCGGAAATCTCTAGAATGCTCTGACAATTAACATTACGCAATTGGAAGTTGACATCATTCCAATCCCCGCTTCCAGAGAGATTTCGAACTTCGACAGCGAAATTCGAACTCAACCGTCGGTTTGTATCTTCGCAACACTGCCCTCCTCCTAAACTTGTTCGTCCTCGAACAAGCGATTGGATCCTTCTCCGTAATATGGCGCTAACCTCTCTACGTGGACAATTTTATACTTCGCCCGTCTGTTTCCCATCTGCTGTATCCGGTATACCACGTCGTTAAGTTTCTTGATGACCTCATATGGTCCGTCCCAGGCTGATTGCAATTTGGGGCACAAGCTTTTTTTTCGTTGGGGGTCGTACAGCAATACCAATAGTCCTGTTTCGAATCCAGAAGAGTTCGCCCTTAAGTCGTACCTCGCCTTCATTTTATCGCTGACCAAGTTCAGTCGCTCCCGGATGAACTGATGGATGGAGTTCAGCTGTTCTCTCTTTTCGGTTACGAAGTCCTCCCTGCCGCTAGTTGTCGGTAGTACCACGCCGAACTTCAAGTCCGATGGAAGTCGGAGATAAGTTCCAAAAATGGCTTCGGCGGGTGTTGTTGCCGTTGAATTGTGCTGTGCCGAACGATATGCCATTAAGAAAAGGGGAAGATGTTCATCCCAGTCCTTCTGATCTCCGTCGACGACTTTTCTCAAGTATTCCCCCATCGTCCGGTTGAGCCTTTCGACCATGCCATCAGATTGTGGGTGTAATGGTGTTGTCCGCGTCTTTCTGTTACCTAGCATGTCGCAGAGTTCCTTGAACATCGACGACTCGAACTTCCTTCCTTGGTCTGAGTGCAGTTCTATTGGTACTCCATAACGCGTAACCCAGTTATTTGCGAATGCATCCGAAACGGTTTTGGTTTCTTGGTTCGGGATGCAAAACACCTCAAGCCACTTGCTGAAGTAATCGATCACCACCAGCGCGTATTTGTTTCCAGCGTTGCTCGTTGGGAATGTTCCTGCGATGTCCACGGCGATACGTTCGAACGGTGCTCCAACATTGTACTGCTGCATATTTCCTCGAGTTTTCCTAACTGGACCCTTTGCCTTCGCACACTTTTCACACCTGCGAATAAAACGCGTAACCGACTCATGGCACCCTACCCAGTAGAAACGTCTCTTGATCGTTTTTACAGTCTTGTTAACACCAAGATGACCCCCGCTTGGTCCCTCGTGGTATTCTCGGATGATCTTGTCGATTTGTCCCTTTGGAATTACCAGCAGATCGTTTACAATGTTCCCGTCCTCACTTTCCCAACTGCGGTAGAGGCAACCGTTCTTCAAACTCTGCCATTGAGCCCAGTAAGCTTTCACGATTGGGCTTTCACTGGATATTTGCTGCCAACTTGGTCGAAAACCTCGTTCTTGGTAGTCGACGATGACTGCCAGATCGGCATCTTCTCGCTGCTTCCTTCCGACCTTATCGACAGTCCAGGAATCTTCTGGCAGCACATGGAAACGACGGATGTCGGTGACCTGTTCCTTGGTTTCGGCACGTGAACAATGTTTACATTCAACATCGCAAGGTCGCCTCGATAATGCATCCGCATTTCCATGACTGCTTCCCTTCCGGTGTTCGATACTGAAGTCGTAACTCTGGATTCTCTCTATCCATCTAGCAAACTGGCCTTCCGGGTTTTTGAACTGCAGCAACCACCTCAACGCTGCGTGGTCCGTCCTAAGATGAAAAGCTTGGCCATAGAGATATTTGTGGAAATGCTTGACACAGTCAACCACGGCTAAAGGCTCCCTCCTAGTTACACAGTAGTTCCTCTCCGGCTTCGATAGGATAACCCGTTCTCGCCCGTCAATTATTTGAGAGAGTACTCCTCCAATTCCATGTCCGCTCGCATCGGTGTCCAAAATAAACTTTTCTCCCGGGACAAGATATGCAAGGATCTGCGCACTGCAGAGCAATTCCTTCAGGTGAATGAACGCTTCCCCCTGCAGCTTCTCCCACTTGGATGGCCGATTCTTTTTGGTGAGCTCATGCAAACTGCTAGCAACGTTTGCAAGTCCTGGGATGAATCGCCTGTAATATGTGCAAAGTCCCAGGAATGACCTTAACTCATGAAGATTTTTCGGCCGCGGCCATTCCTTAACCGCTGAGATTTTCTCTTCATCTGTGTGGACTCCCTCTGCAGTCACCACATGTCCCAAGTACTTCACCTCGTTTTGGAAGAGCGAACATTTCTTCGGGCTCAATTTCAGTCCGGCTGCTTGAATACGTTCCAATACCACTTCAAGCTTCTTAAGGTGATCGCCGAAATCCTTGGCCATGACAATTATGTCATCCAGATAGACAAGGCAAGTCCTCCAGTGATGTCCTTTTAGCACCCGGTTCATAAGTCTTTCGAATGTGGCTGGCGCATTGCAAAGACCGAAGGGCATCACAGAGAATTGCCACAACTCTCCCCCGGCAGTGAACGCGGTCTTTTCCTTGTCTTGCTGGTCAAGCTCTATTTGCCAGTATCCGCTTTGCAAGTCCAGCGTCGAGAACCACTTTGCACCAGATAGTGTGTCCAAGGTGTCGTCGGTTCTCGGTAAAGGATAGCTGTCCTTCTTCGTTACGTCGTTCAGCTTCCTATAGTCCACGCAGAATCGGGTGCTTCCATCCTTCTTCTTAACAAGCACTACTGGCGAACTCCATGGGCTTGCAGATGGTTCGATCACGCCCTCCTTTTCCATCTCGTCGATTAGTTTGATCACCTCTCCTTCTTTCGCCAAAGGTACCCTCCTCGGTGGTTGCCGGATCGGTCTAGAGTCCCCTGTGTCTATTCTGTGCTTCACAATCGATGTTCTTCCACAGTTCTTACCATCTGCAAAAACTGTCCAATATTTACGAAGCAGGGAGAGTGCTTTACTTTTTTGCTTCTCCACTAGATGTCGCGTCCAATCTCTGGCCATTGTTTTCAAGAACGGTTTGTTTTTCTGGATTTCCCGGTGTTTCTTATCTTCGCAGTTCATAACGGCGGCAGCTTCTTGGCATTGAGCGATCGTTGTTCCCTTGTGTATTTTCCTAGGTGTACTGGCAGGATTCAGGACTCGTACTGGAACCAATTGGTCTTGTCGAGATTCCACGAGAGCCCTTCCAACAACTATATCGCTGGGTCGATTTCTTTTGTCGTGTTCGACCAATGGGGAGTCCCCTGAGAAAGGACTAAACAGCCATATGGGAAGCTCTTCATCGAAGATACGGCAGTGAGCACATGCAGGAGATGCACAAGCTGGAACTAAAAGGACGCAAGCAGCGTGGAAACGAGACCATCCAACAGTATGCCTCCGACATCGGGAGGCTATCCCATCTTGCCTATGCGGGTGTTCCAGTTGATGTGGTGGAAAAACTAAAAACGGATTCTTTCATCCAAGGGCTAAGGGACCCCGACACGCAACGAAGCTTGATTCTCCTGCCGAAGACATCTTTCAAGGAGACGGTTGCCAGCGCTCTCGCATGTGAAACATCGCTCTTGATAGGCCGACCTTCCATCAAACTACGGCGCATATCTCAAGACCAGGATAGTTCCAGAACAACAACGGCGAGTAGGAGTGGTTCATTCCTGGGTAGATGCTACATCTGCGACCAGCAGAAAGAAGAAAGCGTTCGAGGTCCAGTTCACCAAAAAGAGACCATGGGAGTGAACGCGTCCGTGGAGGTGCAAAAGGTGCACCTAACAATCCGTTAAACTAAAACGAGTCAGTGCAGAGGGGCATGCGCTGGCTCCCACATTGGAGTGCCCCAGCATCCTCGTATCCCGAACCTGTAGGGGTGCAACCAGCCTAGTCATCGAGGGAACGATGGACGGGCGACGATATCTGCTGACGTTGGACACGGGCGCAACTCATTCAGTCATCCGAAGCGGATTGGTTTCTGACATCGAACCATTTTCCGAGGTAAGGCTTTGTACAGTAACTGGTGAGAAGGCGGAAGTTAAGGGAAAGGTCCAGAAAAGAATTACGATGGGTACCGTCGAGTTTCAGCATGATTTCATCGTTGCGGACATTACTGATGACATCATATTCGGCGACGACTTTGTGATTAGGCACGGCTTCACATTGGATTTCAACCAAAAATTGATGAAGTATGGCAACCTGGAGCTCCCATTAGCAATGGATAATGGACAGAGTAACAAGGTCAGGCGAATAGTCGTACAAGCGCGCCAAACAGTTCCCCCGAATGCGGAAGCTGTGGTTTGGGCAAAGACAGAAGAGGATGCGGGGACAAGCCGAATGTAGATGGTCGAACCCGACAAAAGAAATCGACCCAGCGATATAGTTGTTGGAAGGGCTCTCGTGGAACCCCGACAAGGCCAACTGGTTCCAGTACGTGTCCTGAATCCTGCCAGTACACCTAAGACAATACAAAAAGGAACAACAATCGCTCAGTGCCAAGAGGCTGCCGCCATTATGAACTGCGAAGATAAGAAACAACAGCAAATCCAGTCCAACAAAGCCTTCTTAAAAACAATGGCCAGAGAGTGGACGCAACATCTAGTGGAGAAGCAAAAAAAGTAAAGCACTCTCCCTGCTTCGTAAATATTGGCCAGTTTTTGGAGATGGTAAGAACTGTGGAAGAACATCAATTGTGAAGCACAGAATAGACACTGGGGACTGTAGACCGATCCGGCAACCACCGAGGAGGGTACCTTTGGCGAAAGAAGGAGAGGTGATCCAACAAATCGACGAGATGGAAAAGGAGGGCGTGATCGAACCATCTGCAAGCCCATGAAGTTCGCCAGTAGTGCTAGTTAAGGAGAAGGATGGAAGCACCCGATTCTGCGTGGACTACAGGAAGCTGAACGACGTCACGAAGAAGGAAAGCTATCCTTTACCGAGAATCGACGACACCTTGGATTCACTATCTGGTGCAAAGTGGTTCTCGACGCTGGACTTGCATAGTGGATACTGGTAAATAGAGCTTGACCAGCAAGACAAGGAAAAGACCGCGTTCACCGCCGGGGGAGAGTTGTGGCAATTCTCTGTGATGCCCTTCGGTCTTTGCAATGCGCCAGCCACATTCGAAAGACTTATGAACCGGGTGCTAAGAGGACTTCACTGGATGACATAATTGTCATGGGCAAGGATTTCGACGATCACCTTAAGAAGCTCGAAGAGGTACTGGAACGTATTCAAGCAGCCGGACTGAAATTGAGCCCGAAGAAATGTTCGCTCTTCCAGAACGAGGTGAGGTACTTGGGACATTTGGTGACTGCAGAAGGAGTCCATACAGATGAGGAGAAAATATCGGCGGTTAAGGAATGGCCGCGGGCGAAGAATCTTCATGAATTAAGGTTATTCCTGGGACTTTGCACCCATTACAGGCGATTCATCCCAGGATTTGCAAACGTTGCCAGCAATTTGCACGAGCTCACCAAAAAGAATCGACCATTCAAGTGGGAGAAGCCGCAGGAGGAAGCGTTCATTCACTTGAAGGAATTGTTCTGCAGTGCGCAGATTCTTTCATATCCTGTCCCGGGAGAAAAGTTTATTTTGGACACCGATGCGAGCGGACATGGAATCGGAGGAGTACTGTCTCAAATAACAGACGGGCGGGAACGGGTCATCGCTTACTACAGTAGGATCCTATCGAAGCCGGAGAGGAACTACTGTGTAACTAGGAGGGAGCTTTTAGCCGTGTTTGACTGTGTCAAGCATTTCCACAAATATCTCTATGGCCAAGCTTTTCATCTTAGAACGGACCACGCAGCGCTGAGGTGGTTGCTGCAGTTCAATAACCCGGAAGGCCAGCTTGCTAGATGGATAGAGAGAATCCAGAGTTACGACTTCAGTATCGAACACCGGAAGGGAAGCAGTCATGGAAATGCGGATGCATTATCGAGGCGACCTTGCGATGTTGAATGTAAACATTGTTCACGTGCCGAAACCAAGGAACAGGTCACCGACATCCGTCGTTTCCATGTGCTGTCGATAAGGTCGGAAGGAAGCAGCGAGAAGATGCCGATCTGGCAGTCATCATCGACTACCAAGAACGAGGTTTTCGACCAAGTTGGCGGCAAATATCCAGTGAAAGCCCAATCGAGAAAGCTTACTGGGCTCAATGGCAGAGTTTGAAGAACGGTTGCCTCTACCGCAGTTGGGAAAGTGAGGACGGGAACATTGTAAACGATCTGCTGGTAATTCCAAAGGGACAAATCGACGAGGTCATTCGAGAATACCACGAGGGACCAAGCGGGGATCATCTTGGTGTTAACAAGACTGTAGAAAAGATCAAGAGACGTTTTTACTGGATAGGATGCCATGAGTCGGTCACAAATTTCATTCGCAGGTGTGAACAGTGTGCGAAGGCAAAGGGGCCAGTTTGGAAAACTCGAGGAATTGTGCAGCAGTACAATGTTGGAGCACCGTTCGAACCTATCGCCATGGACATCGCAGGCCCATTCTCAACGAGCAATGCTGGAAACAAATACGCGCTGGTCGTGATCGATTACTTCAGGCAGTGGCCTGACGTGTTTTGCATCCTGAACCAGGAAGCCTAAACCATTTCGGATGCATTCGTGAACAACTGGGTTGCGCGGTATGGAGTACCAATGGAATTGCACTCAAACCACGGAAGGAACTTCGAGTCATCAGTGTTCAAAGAACTCTGAGACATGCTAGGCATCAGAAATACACGGACAACACTATTACACCCACAATCTGATGGCATGGTCGAAAGGTTCAACTGGACGACGAAGGAATACTTGAGAAGAGTCGTCGTCGAAGATCAGAAGGACTGGGATGAACATCTTTCCCTTTTCTTAATGGCGTACCGTTCGGCACAGCACAATTCAACGGTAACAACACCAGCTAAAGCCATTTTTGGATCTGATCTTCGACTTCCATCGAACTTGAGGCTCGGCGTGGTACTACCGACATCTAGCGGCAGGGAGGACTTCGTAACCGAAAAGAAGGAACAGCTGAACTCCATCCATCAGTTCATTCAGGAGCGACTGAACTTGGCTAGAGATAAAATGAAGGCGAGATACGACTTGAGAGCGAATACTTCTGGATTCGAGACAGGACAATTGATATTGCTGTACAACCCACAACGGAAGGAAGGCTTGTGCCCCAAATTGCAATCAGCCTGGGATGGGCCATATGAGGTCATCAAGAAGCTCAAAGACGTGGTATACCGAATACAGCAGATGGGAAACAGACGGGCGAAGTATAAGATTGTCCACGTAGAGAGGTTAGCGCCATATTACGGAGAAGGATCCAATCGCTTGTTCGAGGACGAACAAGTTTAGGAGGAGGGTAGTGTTGCGAAGACACGAACCGACGGTAAGGTTCGAATTTCCCTGTCGAAGCTTGAAAGCTCTGGTGAAAGGGAAATCGAAATGATGTCAACTGTCAACGGCGTAATGCTGATTGTCAGACCATTCCAGATATTTCCGAAGGGGAACATTCGAGACGGTGGACCCATAGCTATATAAGCGCGAACGCTCGCCCTCGGCATTCGTTAAGTTTACGGAAGTGAATAGGGTGTGTAATTAAAAATTCAAGTGGTGAAGTACTCAGATAGGTGAACTGAGGAGAAATTAGAAAAATGTGTGTTTTAATTTGAATAAAACGTAAACAATTGTAGTTTATCGCAGTCCAGTGATACGAACCCTATTCGTAGTGGGATTAAATTTCGTAACAATACGAATGAAAGAGTTACGTTGCCTATATTACAACATATCTTCAAAACATCTGCACTTAGGAAGTTACGTTTAATAAATTTGAAATTAAGTTCATCTCTAACAAATACTCCAAGGCCACCAGAAGCATAAGAGTCATTAGAGGTTGCTATAAAAGTATAACCAGGAATAATAAAGTCATCGATTTCAGATTCAAAAATCCAAATTTCAGAGACAAAAATAAAATTCAGGCTTTCTGTCATGAGTCTCAATATGAACGACCAGAGAATCGAATTTTTTTCGGAGGCTCCTGATACACAACCAATAGTGAGTTAGGATCAAAATCGTAATCAAAAAAGTTAGTATTACTAAGGGTTTCGAAGACAGGATTAATGTTATTTTGATCTACATATGAAATAAGATCTATTTAATTTAATTATTAGAACGATCTTTAGAAAAATGTTTAAGATCAACAAACGATCTTAAAACGATAATCCTGCCCTTGTCAGCTTTCCTTAACATAATACGGCCATTTCTAATCCTAAGATACTTAATATTTTGATCGACTTCTAACTTTTGTGGTGCAATAAATAGTGATCAGTGGTATTTAGTGAGACTGTCATTAATATATATATTACTGATGTTTTGGTCATTAAAGAGGGTATTTTTTAATTTGCTTCTCTTTGTTTTCTTACTTCGCATGAGTTTCTCTTTTAAAAGATTTGAGGAGAGATGGACACAGATTATGCTCTTTTGACTGATATTGCTACTGCTGCCACCAACTATATCAGCCATTCTTCATTGTTTCTTGACATAGCATTTCACCACATCAACATCGGGAATTGTAACACCAAGGCCATTTGCAAAAACTGTATGAGCGATCTCGCGTGCATTGTTCTCATTTACATGATAGACTCCTACAATTTCTATAGCGGTTTGCAGTTCACGTTGTTCGTACATATTTAGTCTACTCTCAAGATTAGTCACTTTTTGTCTTAGAGAGTCGTTTTCCGATTGGAGGTGTTGGATCGATGAGAGAAAATCAGCATTGATTTTCTTCAAGTTGGAAATCTCTTCCGACAACTGTTTCTTTGAGTTAACAATCTCATCAAACAAGTGCTGAAGAGATAACGAACTGCGTGCAGACTCAGCATTCTCGCTCGGTGGTAGGACAGCCAGCTGTTGCGGTGGATTGGGCTTCCCCATTGCTTGTCTAGCTGTTGATGTAGAGGTTTCCTGCTTACTGTATGCTTGATGTCGTTGCTTCGCTGATGTTGAATTTGCTCATCGAACATGTTGCTCCAGCGCAGGTTGCGAATGCAGAGATCGCCGACGAATGATTGAACACTTTTCACATTGGTGAATGGAATATGCAATTGCAGTTACTACAGGTAACTCCTCCTGCGTCGCCGCGCTCAATCTTTTGATTGCACACCAAACAACTCATTATTTTAAGAATCATTTCAAAAGCACCTCACTAACCTAAGAAACACGTTCGCCTCGCTTCTGAGGTAACAAAACTACTATATATCCGATAATGCTCCAGGAACCAAATGAAGCTATTATTCCATGGCTGAAGGGCATTTACTCTTGGTGTCTCAGGATAAGTTATGTTCCACAAGCGTGGAGGGAACTAAGGGCAGTTTTCATACCCAAGTCGGGAAAAGTCAACCATGCCACTGCAAAGGATTATAGACCTATTAGTCTCTCCTCCTTCCTTACGAAGACGCTGGAACGTATAATCAACATGTACATAAGAGATGAGATTGGTGAAAGCTATCTGTCACAATGACACAACGTGTACATAAAGGGGAAATTGGTAGGCACAGTCAAAGGGTAGTATATACGATAGGCTGCCTTTAATAAAGTTAAAACTGAGGTAATACTGTCCATCTTTCATATGGCCCAAATAAACTCGGGAATATGCAGGTAGATTGAACAAATGCTGAGTACTCGTGTTATAAATTCGGAGCAATTAGCGCAAGTGTAAAGGTCAATCGGGGTACACCAGAAGGTGGCATTCTATCACTTCTCCTATGGCTATTTGTGGTCGATGAAATGGTAAAATTTTTAGAGGCAAATGGTTTTAACCATTGGAGCACCGTGGCGCAGTGGGTAGTGTGTTGGCCTCTGACGCCGATGACACGGGATCGAATCCCGACACAGCCATGTCATCGAACGTGTTTTTCACGGTGTTTCTCCTCAGCGGGGTTCTGACAAAACCCCCTGTAGTAAAATTGTCATGAAAAGCTTCTCGAAATTCGCCGTTCGGAACCGGCAATAAACTGTAGGTCCCTTTCACCTATGGGAAAATGAAACCACACACAACATGGGTGATTGAAAGAGAAGCTCGGCTCAGGTCCTTCATGGACTGTAACGCCAACATACATTCATACAAATGGTTTTAACGTCACGTTTCATGCTGACCACATTGCTATTCTGATAAATAGAAAGCTTTCTCAGGTCCTCAGGGAAAGACGAAGCTATGCCTTGCTATTAGTTAATAACAGGGTCAAGGGGCGTGGCCTGGGTGTAAACTCGGCAAAATCCGAGATAGTTCTCTCCACAAGGAGAAAATCTATACCAAGATTCACTTTCTCCCGTATGAATGGTATACATCTGTCAAATATCGTTTTCTTTTTTTGTTTTTTTTTTTTTATTTCCTAGTATATTTACTTCTATCGTTTAAACATTAAGTAAATTTTCTCAAAGAGGACAAAAGGAAAGAATTTGAAACCCTGACCAGTGCGAGAGTCACCTATGGTATTAATGGTATTAAGGCACAGGTGAGTTTTAATTCACCCGAAGCGTTGGGGGGTTTTGTTCATTCCGAGCGCCCCTGGTCGCTCGTTGTTGTCACCTTATATGAATGCTTAAAGTTTTGCTTAAGGTCGTACAGTGATTCATGTTACATTTTTAGCTATAGTTTTCCTTGGAAGGAACAGTGACTATAATATGCATTATACATATTATGTTTAAAACACTAGTTCGATTGGTCTTCTTCGCTTGAGTCTTCTTTTTCTTAGCGTTTCTTCGTCGAATAATTTGTTAAGTGTCTTGTGCTTGTTTTTTGTATCTCTTGGCCAATTGTATTTATTTGCAGGTATCGATGTCTTCGTTGCAAATGTACCATTCAGCGTTGGTTATCGTCCTTAGGATCTTGTTCTGTTATCTTTGAATTATGTTCAAATTACTTTTTCTCGATGTCCCCCAAATTTGGATGCCGTATGTCCATATTTTAAGTGTTTTATTATACTTTTGTATATAAGTATTTCGTTTTTGAGGAAGACATTCGATTCAGGTCGTAAGAGCCAGTATAATTGTCGAAATTTGTTTTTTATCTGATATTGCTTGTGCTGAATATGTAGTTTCCAAGTTAGTTTGCTGTTCAGGTGAATCCCCAAATATTTACCAGCCGGTTGGATGGATAATAGTTTGTTGTTTATTGTTAGTGGTGTGTATTTTCTTTTAGTTGTGTAGATAACTTGTATCGTTTTGTCTTCGTTTATCTTTACGTTCTATTTTGAGAACCAGTCGCCTGCCTTATCTAGCATTTGTTGTAGGTGGTAGGTCACATTCGGTAGGGGGTGTCCGGAATTTAGTAGTACAGTGTCGTCCGCGAAAGTTGCGATCATGGCCGATTCACTTCCAGGGGTGGCATATACTTCCTTGGGGTACTCCGGCTTTAATTTGGTGAATATTAGTGCATTTGTCGTCGGTTCTTACATAGAAGCATCGTTGCTCCAGGTAGATTTTTAATAGTAAGAAGTGGTCTTTGGGGAGGACGTTACTGAGCTTAGCCAAATGTCCCTTGTGCCAAACTGAATCAAATGCTTTCGCCACGCCTAAGTACACTGCTACGCAGAATTGTTGGTCATCTAGTGCGGTTGATAATTTATTTGTCACTCTATGTATCTGTTCAATAGCTGAGTGTTGATTCTGAAGCCGAACTGGTGATTAGGAATAGTGTTGAATTTTGTCAATATGGGCTGGAGTCTTTTTAGTAGGAGTTTTTGAAAAATTTTTAATAAGAGTGGAAGTAAACTTATGGGTCTGTATGAGGTCGTCATTGTGGCGTCTTCTCCTGGTTTGCATAATTTTGGGAAATGTTTAAGTCGTATTACACTGTTGAAGAGGTTCCGAATGAAAATGAGGGCTACATGCGGGAGTTTTTTTAATAATTTGCCAGTCAGTAGGTCCTAGCCAGGTGCTTTCTTACTTATTGTTTCTTTTTTTATGCAAGCTTCTATTTCCTTGATTGTCATTTTTTTTTATGGGTTCGATGTAATGTAAGTAATTAGCTAAAGTTGTTGCCTTGTCCAAATTGTTTCTAGCCCATGTATTGTCTGTTTTTTTATGGGGGATGGTGTTGTGTTCTGTTTGACTTGTCTCTCGTTACTCTCCATAAGGAGTAGTTTGTCGCGGATGTTGGGGTCAGGTTTTTTAAGTAGAAAGTGAGGTTTTTCTCCTGCATTTCCTTTAATTTTAGTTTTACAATTTTGGTGATTTTGTTCAGTTTTGCCTTGTCAGTGGGCGCTTTTGTCAACTGCCATTTTTTCCTCATTTTCCTTTTGGTCTGTATGAGTTTTTTGATCCAGGGGGCGTTAGAGTGCTATAGGATTTGTCCTTTATGGAGGGCGTTGCTATATAGGCCCCTTCATTTATTTGGTCATTAAGGTACACAATTGCTTTTTCGATGTCGTCACGGTGTTTAAGGGGAATATTCGTGTTTAGGGACATTTCCATGTATTGACGAAATGTATCCCAGCCAGTTTTTGAGTTGTAGAGCGTGGTAGATGCTTGCACTTTTTTGGGATTTGTGAAGTATTTTATGGTTATAGGAGAGTGGTCTGAAGAAGGGTCAAAGGAGGACTTTATTTCTTTGTTGTTACAGTTGATGTTTTGACGATACAAAGTAAGTTGGTTCACCTGTGCTTAGATGCTTGCACTTATTCATTTTGATTGCATCTAGAAGATTTTTGCCTTTTTTGTTTTTGCTTATTGGCCCCAGTCTGTGTGTTTGGCGTCGAAATCACCTCCCACCAGAAAACGTTTGCCTAAAAATTGTAAGTAAGAGTCATATTGTGGGGTAGTGATTTTGAATTTTGGTGGACAGTAAACTGAGGAAATCACCATAGATCCATGTGTGCCTTGAAATTGAATTGATGTGGATTGAATGTAGTCAGTTCGAAAACTGTTTAATTCAATGAACTTGATTCGGTTGCTTATAATTATTGCCGTTCCGCCGTGTCCTGTTCCATCCGGGTGATTTGTACACAACGTAGATTACCCGCCGAAATCAATGCGCTTTTTCTCGTTAAGGTGGGTTTCAACAATGAGTGTAATGTCGATTTCGTTGTTTTTAAGGTATTGTTTTAGTTCGAGATAGTGCTAGAGAAGACCGTTTGCGTTCCATATGGTCATTTTGAGATGGTTATGGCTTACCTTCATCATGTCTGGTAATAATTAACGTTAGGATGTTTAACATCTTAGTCATTTGTGTGATTAGTTGTTTCATCATGTCTTCTTTTATGTCGGAAGATTGTTCGGTGTTAGTATTTTGAGATTGGTCCGGGGGTATTTCCGTTCTATTGGTTAATGTCTGCTTTGATTGTTGAGTTTGTAGAGTGGTAACGTCCGTGGTTAATGTCTGTTTAGATTGTTGAGTTTGAAGAGTGGTAACATTTGCTCCGATAGCATCTGCGTAGCTTGTAGTTGGTTTGACTATTGCTGATTAGTACGCGTTAGTTGTTAGTGGAGCTTTGGTTGGTTGATTGTCTGTATTTGTATTTCCTCTTGGTCGCAGGGGAGGGAAGCGTTGAATCATAAGGGCTTTATAGACCTCGCACCCCTTATAGCTTGCTGTGTGGTTTCCTTTACAGAGGGCATATTTTGCACTATTGTCTTCCTTTGTTAGTTTGCACTCAATGGTGTTATGTTTTTCTGCGCATTCCACGTAGACTGCGTCCATAGTACAGAAGTTTTTGGTGTGTCCATACCTTTGGCATTTTATGTTCCTTTTATGGTGAGGAGTTTCGAAAGAGACTGCGCAGTTTAGTAAGTTAATGATTTCATATATCTTCTTGTTGTTTTTTTTTTTTTTTTTTGAGTTCAATGGTGAAGAGAGGAAGAGGTACTTTGGTGCCTTTTTGTTGAATGTTATGAATTTTTAGGACTGTATGGTTTAGTTTCTCGAGTTCCCGTTTTATGTCGTCAAGCTCTGTTGAAGGGTGTATGCCCCTTAGTACGATTTTGAAACATTTTCCTTCTTTTCGTTTGTATGTATACATAGTACTTTGTTTGTTTTTGTCTTAGCATTTTCACTATTTTAGTCTAGAAGATAGAGTTAGTTGCTTGGACTCTTATTTCATTCATTCTGTTAGCACTTTAAGTTCATAGTTTTGCTTTGCTTCTACATCGAGAGCCCTTGTTAGGGTCGTTACACACTCGACTTCCTGGACGTAAATTAGGGGTGATTTGTTGACTTTTTTTGTATGTTTGGTTTCGTTCTCCTGTTTTTGTGTGTTGGTGTTAAAATCGTAATCGTTATCACCAATAGCAACAATATCGAAGCGGTTTTGGGGCTCGTCTTGCTTTGGTTTGCTCAACCAATAGTTTAATGTTTGTTGATTTTTCGTTTTTGGGTTCTTGGTTGTTGCGCTTGTTGTTGTGTTTGGTGGGTTTCTTGAGCGTTTGTTACAGGTGGAGGTGGAAGGGTTTTGTGCCAAATATCTTGGCATAATCTTAGACTCTAAGACTTATAGACGCTTAAAACCTAGACAACAAATGATCTTCTAAATCTTATAAGAAAAAGAAATAGGTATGCAAATAGACATGCTAGATGTCGTTATAATGAAAGGCTGAATAAATATTATGAAAAGCTTTGTAAAATGGTTGCTATAAAAGTAAAAGAAGCCCATAATAACTACTTACTTACTTATCAGGCCAGCGATCCATGGAGGATCTGAGCCTGAGCTATAGCTGCCTTCCATCCTTGACGGTCCCGGGCACGCTGCTTTCAGTTATCAAGACTAAAACCACTTGGTCTTTATACCGGAGGTTCGGTCTTCTTCTTCTTCTCGAATCAGGAGGCACGGTGTCGAAGACCCTCTTAGCTGGAGCGTTGGTGTTCATGCGCTCGATGTGGCCGAGCCAAAGTAGTCGACGAATCTTTGCCTTCCGGACTTTATCCACATCTTTGTACAGCTCGTAGAGTTCGCGGTTCTGCCTACTCCTCCATTTACCCTCCTCACAGACAGGACCAAATATCCGGCGCAGAAGTTTTCTTTCGAAAGAATCCAAAATCAGCTCCGCTGTCCTTATCGTCCAGCTTTCGGCTCCGTACAGCAAGACTGGCAGTATGAGCGTCTTGTAAAGCATGACTTTTGTCTTTCGAGACAGGAGTTTTGACCAAGTTGTTTGGATAAGCCGAAGTAGCAGCGGTTGCCAAGGGCGATTCTATGCCGGATCTCCACTGGGGTCTGGAATTGACGTTTGCCCCGAGGTAGACAAACTCCTTAACTACACCGAGATTGTAGCTGTCTGTTGTATTTTCTCCCAGGTGGTGAGCGACGGATTGGTTTTTGTTTGACAGCATGTACTTCGTTGTGTCCTCATTGACCTTAAGGCCAACTCGTTTCGCCTGTTCTTCAGTCGCCGTGAATGCTTCCAAAATGTCATGGCGAGAACACGCGATGATATCGATATCATCTGCGTATCCTAGCAGCTGGACGGACTTTTAGAAGATAGTGCCCTTCCTGTTCACGCCCGCCCGCATCTCCTTGCCGAAATCCGGTGCATGTTTCAAACGGTTCCGAAGTCCTAGAACCGAGTTGCACGGTGCATCGCGTATTTTTTGGCATGGCGCGGCACAACTGTATCAGTTTTCCCGGGATCCCGAATTCGGCCATCGCACCAAACAGTACTTCCCTGCAAAGTCTTTGGCTTTCTTGTAAAAGGTTCGTGTTTTTTTCTTATCCCTAGACTTCTCGATATCCTTGAGCTGGGAGGCTGCGATCGTTATTTTCTTTTGTCGCTGTAGTTTTTTCTCCTCCCTTCTTCTGGCTCGATACTCTTCTTGCGCTGCCCTTGTTTTTCTTTGCAGCACCTTTTGACAGGCCTCGTTGTTTTCTGCCTTTTTCTGCTCACACTCGCCATCATACCACGGGTTTCCTGTCAGTGGTGGAATCTCCTCCCGGTGGGCTGGTGAAGCTTTCTCACATTGGACGGTCGAGCTCTGAATCTTGCTGCTACGAGAAAATAATCAGATTCGACATTTGCCCCTCTGAATGTACGGGAGGTTGTATGCGCCTCCGCTTACTTTCCTGGACACGGCAAATAATACAAATACTTCCCACTGAAGTCCAGGATCTGGTTAAGTATTGCAACGAGAAAAAACACCACCTGGTAATTGGATGCGATGCCAACGCGCATCATATGGAATGGAGCAGCCGCAATACTGACAAACGAGGTGAGTCACTCTTTGACTCCTACATTCATAAATGCGGTCAGAGAAGAGGTGCTTGACCTCACCATCTCCAGCCCATTTATCTCAAATGCGATTGGGGACTGGCACGTCTCCAATGAAGCTTCATTGTCTGAGCACCAGTATATCAGATTCAACATCTCCGGTAAGGTTAATGAGCCTGAGCCCAGATATCAGCCCAAACCAACGAATTGGGCTCGGTTCCAAGCTCAAGTCGCCGCTAAAAAGGATATGCTTCTCAAAGTCGATTGAATCGACAGATGACATCGATGAAACGGCTTTCCAGCTCAATGCAGCACTTATCTCATACTTTCGAGACAGCTGTACTTCTTCTTTGATGGCGTTACAGCCCATGAAGGACCAGAGCCAAGCTTCTCTCAATCACCCATGTAGTTCGTGATTTATTTTTCGCATAGGTGAAAGGGACCTACAGTTTAATGCCGATTCCGAACGGCATGAGTCGAGAAGCTTTCTCACGGCAAGTATACTACGGGGGGTTTTGCCAGTAACCCGCCGAGGAGGAACGCCGCGAAATAAACATTCGATGGCGTCGGTGTTATCGGGATCCGAACTCGCTCATCGTGCGTCAGAGTCCAACACACTAACCACTGCACCACGGCGCCCTCGACAGCTGTACACCCAGGTCGAATACACACAAACGATGTTTGCCCTGATGGAATACTCAGCTTGGGTCCCTAAGGAAGCAGGTGAGATCGCTGTTTAACAGCGCTAAACGGTATAATAATTGGACTGATTATAGATCTGCTCTAACTAAATACAACATCGATCTGAGGAAATCCAAGAGAACATCTTGGAGGAAACATTGCGAGAACATAGACTCGCTTCCAACTGACTCCACAAAACGCTATCTCGAGAGAATACAAACGGGCTCGGGCTGCTTCGCAAATCAGATCACACCCTTACCGTCAATCACAGGGAAAACCTGAAGTCTTTGCTCGAGGTGCACTTCCCTGGTTCTATTCCTCACTCGATGTCCTCTGACGATCAAATTAACGTCACAGACAACATCCACTGCAGAACAAATAGCCTCTCTCGTAGACTCTTCAGACCTGACAGGGTTAAATGGGCAATTGGTTCATTCATACCCTACAAGGCTTCAGGTAAAGACGGTGTCTTTTCTGCGATCTTACAGAAAGGCTTGAATACAATTCTGTCACCACTAAAAGTTCTTTTTAGGTCATGCTTCAACCTGGGATACATACCCCAAATTTGGAGAGAGGTCAATCTTGTCTTCATCCCCAAGAATGGGAAGCCAAGTGAGCAGCCTAAATCCTATCGCCCTATCAGTCTGACTTCGTTCTTTCTAAAAACAATTGAGAAACTGATAGAGCTCCATATTAGAGGTATCTTGGAAAATCAGACACCTCTGCACCCCAACCAGTATGTATATCATAAAGAGCGACCTACCGAGAATGTACTACACCACTTGGTGACGCGCATTGAAAATAGTTTCACACAAAAGGAGATCGCAATCTGCGCCTTCCTCGATATAGAGGGAGCCTTCGATAAAACTGGCTATGATTCGATCACCACTGCACTATCCTGCAGGGGTGTGGACCATCCCACTTATCACTGGATTAGGGCGATGCTAAATAGCCGTATCATATCGGCCACATGCGGAGAGGTCTCAGTGACAGTATCGGCTGCTAGAGGATGTCCACAAGGGGGAGTCCTTTCACCACTGCCTTGGTCGATAGTCATCGGTGATCTACTACGCAAGCTAACCACTTGGGGCTACGTGGTCATCGATATGCTGATGACTTAGTTATTGTTACGGGCAAGTGCGAGATCACTGCCTGTGAGCGCATGCAGCTTACGCTCCGACTTATCTCTGAGTGGTGTGGCAGAGAGGGCTTATCTATTAACCCAAATAAGACAATGTAAGTCCCATTTACAAAGAGGTGAAAGGTACAACTCTGCTCAATCTTTCTAAATGGCACACACATAGGATTTTTAGAGGAAGTAAAGTATCTAGGTATTGATCTAGACCGCAGACTCAACTGGAACTCCAATATGAGAAATAAACTCATGAAAGCGACTAAGGCCATGTGGGCCTGTCGACGTACCTACGGTAAAACCTGGGGACTTAAACCTAAGGTAGTCCACTGGTTATACACCGCGATAGTAAGTCCTATCGTCACCTATGGGTCCACCGTAAGGCGATCAAAAGTTGAGCAAAAAACTACCATTGTTAAGCTTCAACGCCTTCAGAGACTAGTATGTCTCGGCATCACAGGCGCTATGTCAACCTGCCCCACGGCAGCCCAAGAGGCCCCCATTGGACTCACTTCACTGCACCTTTTTATCAAAAACAAAGAACAAATATGCCATGTAGACCCGTAGGCCACATGTCCGTATTACAACACCTTCACGAGCTGGATATGATTGTTTTTTGTTTTTTTTTTTCGTCTTCTTCTTTATTTCATGACAAACATTATAAACAATTTATTATATATAACTAAGGGATAACAAAAGATTTTTATGAAATAATTAGAAGCATTATATTGTCGAAAGACAAGTGGCGAATGAACCATCAGAATAAATTAGACATTAATGTAGGTTGTGGGGTCATTTAGTGCAAAATATCAAAATCAATTTAAGTTCTTTGATTACAATATTGTTAAATGAAAAATTCAATTAAAGAAAAGAAATACACCAAAACATGCGTTTAGACTATAACATTGAGTAATTAATCTATGTTCTTAAAATTAAATGTAAGGAGAAACAGCTTCAGTTTTTTCAAGAATGGCACTTCAATCATCTCACTTCTCAGATTAAGAGGTAGGTTATTAAACAAGCGGGGCGCAGTAACATTATAAAAATTTGAAAAATGTGGTTTTCTTACGATAGGTATGTATACTAAGAATTGGTTATTGACACGAAAATTATGGGAAACGCACAATCTGGAAGGGTAATAACCAGATCTATTGAAAAATACTTGAAGAACTTTATAAAAATATAAATGTTTTAAAGGAAGGGAGTTAAGTCTCTTGAACAACTCAAAACAGTGAGTCCTCCGATTAACTTTGAACAAGATACGAATCGCGTGCTTTTGTTTAACAATTAAGGGATCTATTTTATTAGAGTGAGTACCACCCCAACAAGTTAGTCCATATTGCAGCTTAGATTTAAATAATCCATTATAAACAAGCTTTAATATGGGTAACGTGCAATATAGACTAAGATGGTAAATTTGGTCTATAACATTATTTAGGTATTTGGATAGGTGTGACGTATGATCCTTCCAACTTAATTTGCAATCCAAAATTATCCCCAAATATCTGAAACTTTCAACTTTTTCTATATTAAAGCAACCACTCGAGCACTTATTACTAGCATTGAAAGAGGACTTATGAAGTTGATGAAAACAAGTATACAGACTGTACTTAGTGCAACTAGGCGAATGATAAATCAACTCTATGTCTGCAGATGCGGCACCTGAAATGTTGAAGATCATAAACTTGGTTTTTTTTCACTTATAATAAGTTTATGAGAACAATACCATTTACGAAGGATTGCTAGATCATAGTTAACCGATGTATACATATTAGAATAGTTTAATTCAGAATACGACAAAGATGTATCATCAGCAAAAGCTGTTACATTGCCTTTAAAAGGTTGGATAAAAAGGGAGGTCACATAAATAAGAAATAGGATAGGACCCAGAACAGACCCTTGTGGAACACCTACATTTATAACTTTTTTCCGAGCTCCAACAATTTTTAATTTTTACCATCTGTTTACGATCTCTTAAATAAGAAACAAACCAATGGTATACACAGCCCCTGAAGCCAATTCTATATAATTTTTGAAGTAGTTTGGTATGATCCACCAAATCAAATGCTTTAGTAGTATCAATAGTTTGATATAACTCACTACAAAGTTTCAAAACAGCGTTTTCCGTCGACCTCCCTTTTCTGAAACCATATTGGGAATCGCTCAGGAAATTAATTTTGTCTTAAAAGGACGACATCCTTGTTTTCATAGCTTTTTCAAAAACTTTGGCAAAAACAGAAAGAACAGAGATAGGACGATAGTTGTTGAGACTCGTGGTTTCACCTTTTTTGAATAGTGGGATGACAGTGGCTAGTTTAAGTGCATCTGGAAATACACCTTTCTGGATGCTAAGGTTGAAAATGTACATTAAGATATCAGAAACATTGTACGAAATGTTCTTCAAAATATTACTGGAAATCATATAATTTGAACTGGAACTAGATGTTTTCAGTGATATTATAATATTATGAATCTCCAATGAAGTAAAATCTTCAAAGAAAAAGCTTTGAGCGTTAAAGCAATCTTCAATAATACCATCTGAACATTGACATGAGTTTCCTGGAGTAGTATAATCAATATTAGTATTTATATTTGAAAAATGATTGATAAATAGATTAGCCACAGATGTTGGATCATTAATTAAGGAAGAACCATCCTTTATAGAAATAACAGTTTCAGGTTTGTTTCTATTAAGGATCTGATTTACTATGTCCCATTAATTCTTACAGTTACCAAAGCTTTCCGCAAACTTTGTCCTGTAATCATTTTCTTTGCATCGCGGAATGTCAGCTTTTAGTTCAACAGTTTGTCGTAGCGTTTTTTAAGTCTGGAATTAAACGGATGTTTTCTAAATTTAGCATATAGCTAATTTTTTAAATAAATTTTCTTGAATAAATGCACGTTCATCCACTCTTTTAAATATACCCGTTTTTATTATAAATACACCGACTGTTGTTTGAAATATGAAACTGAAGTTTTATCCAAAAAGATATTAAAGGCAACTGAAGGATCACCAATATTATACACTTCATTCCAAAATTCAGAAGCTAAGTCAAAATTAAGCGCAAAAAAATCACCTTTATTGATTGAGTTCACGCAGATCGAACTATCCCTGAGAATGTGACTATCTAGTTGGATGGTAGTTAATCTATGATCAGTGATCTTAACATCATATACTTCTGTTTCATAAGTAATGGTATTGTTCCTATGCAGCCGAATATATATATGATCTAAGCATGATGATTCTCTAGTAGGTTTGTTAACCAAAGAGCTAAAGCCAAAGGAAGATAACATCGCCAAAAAATGATCGGCATCAGAACTGTTAGATGAAATATCAATATTAAAGTCGCCTATGAGAATTTGGTTTTTACATATAGAGGAATCTAAAAACTCAGAAAATTCAACCAGGAAAGCTTTGACAGTAATTGAGTGCAATCTGTATTTTTTTTATTTTTTTTAGAGTCG
Source organism: Eumerus sabulonum (assembly GCA_951905685.1). Classification (NCBI taxonomy): domain Eukaryota; kingdom Metazoa; phylum Arthropoda; class Insecta; order Diptera; family Syrphidae; genus Eumerus; species Eumerus sabulonum. The sequence continues at coordinate 94,355,268 of OX645060.1, forward strand.
TATGCGCACTCAAGGCTAAGGCCTTATAACGACGGACGTTGTGCGAGCAGAAGGTAACAGGGAGAGGGAGAGGAGCTGCCTATTGACATTGGTCTTAGATGTCTGCATATTGTATTGAGGGGGGAAGACTGAACGAGGTAGCGCGTTCCACATTCGTGTGGTTCGGTTGAAGAAAGAATTTCTATATTTGACAGTACGACCGAAAACGGGCTTCAAGGTGAATTCATGCGCGTTCCGGGAGAGGCGTATATCGCGGGAGAAGTTATGAAGGGGCGGAATGCAACTGGCTATTTCATCAGAGCATTTATGATGAAAGTAACGATAAAACAATGAAAGGCAGGATACGTTCCTGCGATGTTCCAGCGAGTCTAGTGTTTTGGTAATGCTGGGGTCATCTATCAGTTTTATCGCGCGTTTTTGTAATCTATCTAGTAGGTGCAATGAGGTCTTAGATGCACCAGACCAGACATGAGCGTTGAACTCCAATTTAGGACGAATAAACGCCTTGTAAATTGTAGCCAGATCGGTGGGTGTGAAGAATTTCTTGCATCTGTATATGTGATCACTGAATATGTGATCATTCCAACAAAGGTTGTCACTGATGCACATACCCAGGATGGAAAGCTTTTCCGCTTCCGAGATACAAGTGCCATTCATGGATAATGGCAATGGGTCGGTGTTACGCTTTAACGACAGAAGACAGCATTGTGTTTTAGAAGCAGTAAATTCCACTCTATTGTTTTTACCCCATTGGATGATGCTGTCGATGTCGGAATTTAATGAGCTTAACATACTCTGCCGCTCACTATTTACAGCCGAAGTGCAGGGTCGTAAAGAAGTGAACGAATATGAGAAGCTGAGGGTACTGTCGTCAGCGAAGGAGTGAATTGGATTAGAAGTAACAGACAAGAGATCATTTATAAAAATGAGAAAGAGTGTCGGAGACAAAACGGAGCCCTGGGGAACACCAGCATTTGCATAGTGAGTGTCAGACTTGAATCCGTCCAAGACAACTTGAATTGAACGATTCGAAAGGTAGCTTCTAATCCATAGAAGAAGAGAGTCGTCGATCCCGAATGCACGCATTTTCGACAAAAGAGCTTCATGCCAGACTCTGTCAAATGCTTTCGAAATATCAAGTGCAACTACTTTGCTCTCACCCGCCTGGTGAAGCGAATGATTCCACTTCTCGGTGAGATATGCCATCAAATCACCAGTGGATCTGTTGCTGCGGAAACCGTACTGCCGTTCATTGAGGAGTCTCTGCGACTCGAGATATTTCATTAATAGACGATTTATCAGTGTTTCCATGACCTTGGAAAGAAGGGACGTTAGTGCAATGGGTCGGTAATTGGAGAGAGAAGATGATTCGCCTTTTTTGGGAATGGGCTGGACAAATGCTGTTTTCCACCTACTCGGGTAGAGCCCAGAAGAGTAGGAGAGGTGAAAAAGCTTACGCAGTGGTTTTGCCAGCGTAGAAGAACACCTCTTCAGAATTATTGGGGAAATACCATCTGGATTTGAGTACCATCTGACCAGCGGATTTGAGTATGTCAAGTTCTTTAAGGACCCTTGCAACTGCACGAGTACGGAAGTGAATTTGTCCCATGCTGGAATTTGCGTACTCCAGAACAGGCGGTGACAAAGATGATTTGGGGAGCTGCGAGTTCGCTGCGAAGTGGGCAGCAAGCAGATTAGCTTTGTCTAAGGTTTTGACAGCTGGAATGCCATTGTGAATGAGCATAGGCATAGACGACGATACGGAGTTTTTGATGTTTTTAACGAAAGACCAAAAGCTTCTGCTACCCTTGGGACATTGTAGGATTTTACGCCTCAGTTTTTGGTCATGTAAAAGTTTGGCTCGTCGAATGTGGGTGTTACAGTCATTTCTGGCTTGTATATATCTCTTTCGGTTTTCCTCAGTGGTGTTTGTCTTATAATTCCGAAAACTTATCTCTCTCAACCTGATAACCTCTTTGCAGCTCCAGTCAAACCACGCATTATCTACCGGCTTTAGACTTTTTACCCTATTAGGGATAAAACGGCTTATGCCAGTGTTGATAATGTTTGTAATCACATCAGCCGCGGCGTCCACGTCGTTGTCGAGGGAGCACAACGACCAGTTAAAGCTCCGAAAGAAGTTGTTAAGGCCGCACCAATTAGCTTTCTTATATTCCCATATTATTCTTTTGGGAGCTTTTTCTTTAACTGAGTGGAGTGAGTATGGGAATTTAGCTGATATGACACAGTGATCAGACCAGCCTAGAGGAGATAATACATCCAAGGTGTATTTATCAGGTTGAGAGGTAAGAAACAAGTCCAGGGTGTTGGCGGTATGACTGATAATATCCGGGGTACGGGATGGCTCATTCACAAGCTGAGTTAATTGGTTCAACTCAGCGAAAATTTCGACATACCTTCCTTCGGGTGTTGTCTGTCCAGAAGGTCGAAGCCACTGAGAATTGTGAACATTGAAATCGCCCGCAATAACGATTTCAGTGCGAGGAGACCGGGAAACAATTCTTTGGATGGAGTCGGACAGTGCATCAAACGCGTCGAACGTGATACTTCTGTCCAGGTTTGGGCTTCTGTAAAGAAAACAGCAGTGAATTGTGTGCTTACGAAGAGTGAATTTTAGCCATAAGAAATGAAATTCCGAGGTGGATGTTTGGCTATACTGCGGAAGCAGCTGGTAAGCGATATCACTACGAACATAGATGGCGAGACCGCGGTGAGAAACGAATAATGGCACTAAGCTATACCCAGGAAGACTAAAATCCGAAGGATCAGACTTTTCATCAACCTGTGTTTCGCAAAGTGCCAAAACAGCCGGTTTGAGGAGAGAGACATGGGCATACGTGGCAAAGAAATTTTTCCTTAATACACGAATGTTAGAGGAATGAATACTGAATTCCCCCATCAGTACAATACGCAAAACATATACGGACGCAACACCAACTAAGCAGAGCCGTGAAGTGAAGATCCGACGTTGGCAATGCAAAAACGAACTACCGTAGGTGTTATGCCCTTACAGTAGTAAGTTCCGCTTCACCAACGAGAATCAACACTCACGACCCGCTATGTGTTAGTGGTATTGGCACTCACTCAGTTGGCGTAATGAGTGCCAACACCCGCCGAAGAGGGAAGGAGGTGGATGTATACTCCGACAAAACTGTATTGAACGCCAGACAATTTAAAATCTAAGCAAATTAAGTCAGCACATAAAAGATTCGATTTTAAAACATCACAAACAATATCACTCCTATAAAAAACCGCCACTCCACCAGCTGAATAAGAATTATTGCAAAATTATATCGCGAATAAAAAATTAGGAATATGAAAGTTCTCAATCTCAAACTCATAGATCCAAATTTCTGACACAAATATTAAATCAGGTAAATGATTGAGAAAAGCAAGATGAGCATGAAATATGTCGAATTTTTTACGAAGACTGCGTATGTTTTGATGAATTGCTGACAAGCCTGAATAATCAACCATGTACGGATGATGAATAGAAAAACAATTCGGTGTTCTCTTAGGTAAATGAGTTCAAGTTCTACTACTTGTACTATCATTATGAGAATTTGATAAGGAGAATGAATTAATAGTACTAGTCATAGCAAATAATTATTAAGAAATAATACAACTGTTTTTAGAAAATTCCTCATAATTTAGTAGTTTTATTGTTTTGTCGCCCTCTCTCCATCTGATGAAAACATATGAATCCCTTATCCATACACATTTACATTTGTTTTGGGATTTTAGTTGCTTAGCTTTCTGCAAAAGAGATCTTGTGTACGCTGTAAGACAGTCGTTGATGTAAATGTGAGAATTGCTGTTGTCTGCAAATAGTTTGAGTTTTTTTTCTTTTAAAAGTGATCATTATTTGCTTCTTCCGCAATAGAGAAGTAAACCTTACAGCCACAATGGATGGAGGGGCAGCGGCATTATTGGAGGCATTGTCTTTGCTTGTTCTCTTATTTATTTTCAAAACGCAGGACTCGATGTCATTTGGTTCTAAATGCACTCCTACATTCTCAGTTAGAAGTTTAATGACCTTTTCTTTTGCATTTGCATAACACAAGTTACGCATACCCACGATATCAACTGCATTTTGTTTCTCTTTTTGCTCCAGTGCATTGATTTTGGACTCCAAAATGTTCACCGTGACCGAAAGAGCGGCATTTTTTTCTTCAAGAGATGCCAAGAGCATCTGAATTTATTTGTTGTAATTTCACGACCTCTTGAAACAGCATTTCAAGTGTTATATTTTTTTTTCTCAGCAGTAGAATCTTCGAAGGATGCAGCGGTAAGATCATGGTTCGCAGAAGAAGCAGCAGAGCAAGAAGCAGTTGATGAAGTAGGACTGGAGCAGTGTTTTGGTTGATTGGTGATGTTAGATGGTGAGGAAAGAGATTGGATAAGTATCTCATTTACCGAAAGAGACCTACGACGTTGGCCACAACAGATTACGCACTTGTAGGACAGCTCACTCTTCTCATAGTATTCGACATCTCTTTTTTCTAACTTAGCACACTTAGCATGTACGTAATTGTTGCTACACTTACATTGAATTTTAAGTTCCTTAAATCTATATATCACACTTCATATTGAGTATGTTTCAATTAATCAATTTAAAAACAATAAAGTAGGATCTTGACTGCACAGTTTATTTATATGGGTACGTGTTAAAAAAAAGAAAAAATGAATAAAACCAAGAGCGATTTCCAAAGACGTGTGACCCCAACAACTTCTGTGATTGATGTTGATTACTATGGGTTCGGACGCATTGCCACACACCTTCACCTTTGACAAGAGACTTGAGATACTGATCCCAAATCGCTCAGCATGGGAAAACAGTGATCCCCTGATCAAGGCCTTAGGTGGTACATGGATGGCTCCAAGATGGCTTCCGGCGTTAGCGCCGGCATCTTTGGACCAAAACGCAAGATCTCGAAGGCCCTGGGAATAAGTCCCAGCATCTTTCAAGCAGAGCTACATGCCATCCTAACATGCGTCAATCTAAATCTCGAGACTGGCATTAGAGGAGTAACCATCAGTATACTCTCTGATAGCCAAGCAGAGCTTAAAGCGCCGGGTTCGTACAGTACGAACTCAAAAACCGTCAAGGAATGCCATGACACCCTACAAGACCTCGCCAAAAGAAACAATGTTAAATGTTGGTGGGTGCCAGGACATAAAGGTATCAACGGCAATGAAATACTAGCCAGTCTAATGTTATCACTTTCCAGCATTTCGTTCAGTTGTTGTGTATCTAGGCTTTAGTCGTTTCTGGTAATCTATACGGTTTCACGTATATGTGTGATTTTCCTACTTCTATTACTATCATCTGCTGATGCATCAGTAAAAGTCAATTCATCTCCTGGCAAAAAAATAAGTCGTCGAACTCACGGCATATTTGCATTATAGAATCTCTTTCTTCGCGGTTGCAATGCTCTATATTTAATTGCTTTTCAAGGTTCCCTAACCTTTTGTGAACCGGATCGTTGTTGATAAGAGTAAACTCTTCCAAATTGTCCCATTCCAAACCCAGATCCTTTTTATTTAATTTAACATTTTCTTCATTTTTATTCAATAATAACATTTTGGATCGGTTTTTGTTCGACTTCCCTATGAAAGAGGCCAAAAAGATCCCAGGAGAAACCTGTTTTTTCCGAAACACAACGTCTTTCTGACTGTTAAAGGCAATTTCTGTAATAAGTTTACTTTTAGGTGGTATGTGGATTTCGTCTGAAAATTCTTCTGTTTGAAATGATTCCTCGATGATAACTTCTGGATGTGGAATCGTGGCTTCGGCCATTACCCCATGGTTATCTGCGATTGAATCAGTCTGTTGGGAGTGAACCACAACTGAAATTATTTCCTGTTTTGACTCTAGATTAATGTTTTCCGGATGGGGAGAATTTTTCTCCCCGGATTTACCCATTGAACCCGTCGAGTCTTTGTACAGAAACGAATTCCCAGAACATTATCTTCGTAGTCAATAAAGCAAGAGTATTTCTTTAGAAAATCGTTACCAATGATCCCGTCAAAATTGGAAAAGAGATTGTTTTTTACTATGTATGTGAAAGGAATTAATATGTTTTTTCAATAAAACACGCGTATCTTCTTTTAAGACATTTATTTCGGTCTCCTCTTTACCCTGACTGATCTGTTCTACCGGAAATACCACTCACACTCAACCATCCGCCTTACCGGAAATACCACTCATTCAATAGATCCACATCTCAAGTTCCAGTGTGGGTAAGGTAGATCCCTCGCACTTACACTATGAGTCAATTTTAATATTGTTACGAAATATTCGATCCCACACCGAATAGGGTTCGCACCACTGGATTGCGATAAAATACAATGTCTACGTTTTCCCAATTAAAACACACACACTTTTGTTGTTTCACCACAGATCAATTATCCGTGCAGCTTCACCACTTTTCCTTATTATCCAATACTATCCACTTTAAACTTTATTATACAAACAACCCTTTTTTGAAAGCTTTTAGTTTCACACTGTTTGATCACACTGACTTGTCACACGCTCTTCAATACCACAAGCTGAATGTATCCCGAAGGCGAGTGTTCGTGCTTATATAGCTATCGGTGCATCTTCTCGAATGTTCGCCGTTGGAAGTTCCCCTTCGGAAATCTCTAGAATGCACTGACATTCGGCATTACGCCGTTGGAAGTTTCGATCATTCCAATTTCCCCTTCATAAGAGCTTTCGCACTTCGACAGCGAAACTCGAACTTAACCGTCGGTTTGTGTCTCCGCAACACTGCCCTCCTCCTAAACTTGTTCGTCCTCGAACAAGCGATTTGATCCTTCTCCGTAATATGGCGCTAACCTCTCTACGTGGACAATCTTATACTTTGCCCGTCTGTTTCCCGTCTGCTGTATTCGGTACACCACGTCGTTAAGTTTCTTGATGACCTCATATGGCCCATCCCAGGCTGATTGCAATTCGGGGCACAAGCCTTTTTTCCGTTGTGGGTTGTACAGCAATACCAATTGTCCTGTCTCGAATCCGGAAGAGTTCGCCCTTAAGTCGTATTTCGCCTTCATCTTATCGCTGACCAAATTCAGTCGCTCCCGGATGAACTGATGGATGGAATTCAGCTGTTCTTTCTTTTCGGTTACGAAGTCCTCCCTGCCGCTAGTTGTCGGTAGTACCACGCCGAACTTCAAGTCCGATGGAAGTCGAAGATCGGTTCCAGGAATGGCTTCAGCTGGTGTTGTTGCCGTGGAATTGTGCTGTGCCGAACGGTACGCCATTAAGAAGAGGGGAAGACGTTCATCCCAGTCCTTCTGATATTTCCTCAAGTATTCCTCCATCGTCCGGTTGAACCTTTCGATCATGCCATCAGATTGTGGGTGTAGTGGTGTTCTCCGCGTCTTCCTGATACCTAGCATGTCACAGAGTTCTTTGAACACCAACGACTCGAAGTTCCTTCCTTGGTCTGAGTGCAGTTCCAGCGGTACTCCGTAACGCGCAACCCAGTTGTTCACGAATGTATCCAAAACGGTTTTGGCTTCTTGGTTCGGGATGCAAAACACCTCAGGCCACTTGCTGAAGTAATCGATCGCCACCAGCGCGTATTTGTTTCCAGCGTTGCTCGTTGGGAATGGGCCTGCGATGTCCATGGCGATACGTTCGAACAGTGCTCCAACATTGTACTGCAGCATATTTCCTCGAGTTTTCCTAACTGGACCCTTTGCCTTCGCACACTTTTCACACCTGCGAATGAAACGCGTAACCGACTCATGGCATCCTACCCAGTAGAAACGTCTCTTGATATTTTCTACAGTCTTGTTAACACCAATATGACCCCCGCTTGGTCCCTCGTGGTATTCTCGGATGACCTCGTCGATTTGTCCCTTTGGAATTACCAGCAGATCGTTTACAATGTTCCCGTCCTCACTTTCCCAACTGGGGTAGAGGCAACCGTTCTTCAGCTTCAAACTCTGCCATTGAGTCCAGTAAGTTTTCACGATTGGGCTTTCACTGGATATTTGCTGCCAAGTTGGTCGAAAACCTCGTTCTTGGTACCCGATGATGACTGCCAGATCGGCATCTTCTCGCTGCTTTCTTCCTATCTTCTCCACAATGTTGATGACCTTTTCCTTGGTTTCGGCTCGTGAACAATGTTTGCGTTCAGCATCAGTAGGTCGCCTCGTTAATGCATCCGCATTTCTAAGGCTGCTTCCCTTCTGGTATTCGCGTGTTCTCGCTTGATCTCCTTTTGGCGAATCCGAACTCGGACGCCTTCTTCCCAGACGGCTATTTCTCGCCATGTGCCCCTGCTGGTTGCAGATGTAGCATCTACCTGGAAACGGGCGGCTCCTACTCACCGTTGTTGCTCTGGAACTACGCCGCAATTTGCTGGATGAACGCTTTCTCCGCAGACGGCAGTTTCTCGCAACGTGGCCCCGCTGGTCGCAGATGTAGCATCTACCCGGGAATGAACCACTCCTACCCGCCGTTGTTGTTCTGGAACTATCCTGGTGAGATATGCGCCGTAGTTCGATGGAAGGTCGGCATATCAAGAGCGATGTTTCACATGCGAGAGCGCTCGCAACTGTCTCCTTGAAAGATGTCTTCGGCAGGAGAATCAGACTTCGTCTCTTAGCCATTGTATGAAAGAATCCGTTTTCAGTTTTTCCACCACATCAACTGGAACATCCACATAGGCTAGATGAGATAGCCTCTCGATGTCGGCAGCATACTGTTGGATGGTCTCATTTCCACGCTGTTTGCGTCCTTTAAGTTCCAGCTTGTGCATCTCCTGCATGTGCTCACTGCCGTATCTTCGATGAACAGCTTCCCATATGGCTGTGTAGTTCCTTCTCTGGGTCTCCGGGATGGTCTGTAGAACACCAGCTGCTTCGCCTTTAAGCGAAATTACTAGAGCGGCCACACGATCTTCTTCTTCCCATTGATTCCGTTCCGCTGTTGACTCGAACTGAAGTTTAAAGGTGTTAAACGCACTCGTGCCGTCGAAGTTGGGAGCTGTGAATTTCAATGCTGCAGTCGGCACAACGATTCCTTGATGCTGAATGTTCTGGACAGTTTTCTCTTGTTCAGGAACCTTCTTGTCGAACCTCGATTCCAGAGTCTCGATTATCTTTCCTTGATTATTCTCGAGATCTAGAACCTTCATGTCCAGTGTCTCGATTCTCTTTTCCTGGTTATTTTCAAGATCCAGAACCTTTTTATGCAGTGTATCGATTCTTTCTTCGACGCCCTGGAACCGATCGTTGACCGCTTGCTGGATGTCTCTCAAGCTTTCTCGATTGTTCTCTAGCATCTCTTCTACCGTCTCCAGCTACTGGCTCAGGGAAGTAGAATTTTCCTCCAGTTTCTCTAGTTTCTGGCTTATGGAAGTTGAGTTTTCCTCCAACTTTCTACTTACGGCAGCGGAATTTTCCTCCAGCTTTTGATCTATTTTCTGGCTTTGAGAAATGTTTTCCTCCAGCTTTTCTAGTTTCTGGTTCATGGAAGCACTCATAGCGTTCATAGCCGCGAGAATTTGCTGCATATCGAACGCTGGCTCAGTTGATGTCGACGGCTTCTCCACCCCGAATTCGTAACTCTCCCAGCCGACACCTTCTTCCTGCAACGCTGATCGCAGTCCCTCCACCAGGTTGGCTTTACTTCCCACTGTGGATGATTGCCGAGCATCCAGCTCTCTTTTCAGTTGTTCAATGGTCAACTTTTCCAATTTCCCCATTTTCTCACTCTTTTAATAGTTCACTTTTAATTGTCCAATTCACACTTTGAATAAAGGTTTAACTCGTTTACTCGCAATCCCACTTCTGACACCAAATGTTACGAAATGTTACGAATAGGGTTCGCACCACTGGATTGTGATAAACTGCAATTACTACGTTTTTCCAATTAAAACACACACACTTTTGTTGTTTCACCACAGATCAATTATCTGTGCAGCTTCACCACTTTTCTTTATTATCCAATACTATCCACTTTAAACTTTATTACACAAACAACCCTTTATTGAAAGCATTTAGTTTCACACTGTGTGATCACACTGACTTGTCACACGCTTTTCAATACCACAAACTGAATGTATCCCGAAGGCGAGTGTTCGCGCTTATATAGCTATCGGTGCATCTTCTCGAATGTTCGCCGTTGGAAGTTCCCCTTCGGAAATCTCTAGAATGCTCTGACAATTAGCATTGCGCCATTGGAAGTTGACATCATTCCAATCCCCGCTTCCAGAGAGCTTTCGCAACAATATTGTTACGAATTTATTCAATCCCCACACCAAATAGGGTTCGCACCACTGGATTGCGATAAACTACAATGTCTACGTTTTTATCCGAATAAAAACACACACACACTTTTATTTCTTTCACCACAGATCAATTATCTGTGAAGCTTCACCACTTTTATTTATTATCCAATACTATCTACTTTAAACTTTATTACACAAACAAACCTTAGTTGAGAGCTTTTATTTTCACACTGTTTGATCACACTGCCTTTTCACAGGCTGTTCAATACCACAAACTGAATGCCTGTCAAGGGCGAGTGTTCGCGCTTATATAGCTCTCGGTCCACCGAATCAGCCCTTGGATGAAGGAATCCGTTTTTAGTTTCTCCACCACATCAACTGGAACATCCGCGTAGGCTAGATGAGACAGCCTCTCGATGTCGGCAGCGTACTGCTGGATGGTCTCGTTTCCACGCTGCTTGCGTCCTTTATGTTCCAGCTTGTGCATCTCCTGCATGTGCTCACTGCCGTATATTCGATGAAGAGCATCCCATATGGCTGTGTAGTTCCTTCTCTGGGTCTCCGGGATGGTCTGTAGTACGTCAGCTGCTTCATCTTTAAGGGAAATTACTAGGGCAGCCACACGATCGTCTTTTCCCCGTTGATTCCGTTCCGCTGTTGTCTCGAACTGAAGTTTAAAGATGTTAAACGCACTCGTGCCGTCGAAGTTGGGAGCTGTGAATTTCGATGCTGTAGTCGGTACAACGATTCCTTGACAGTGAACGTTCTGGATAGTTTTCTCGAGTTCCAGAACCTTCTTATCCAGTGTCTCGATTCTCTTTTCCTGGTTATTTTCGAGATCTAGAACCCTCTTGTCGAACCTCGATTCTAGTGTCTCGATTCTATTTTCTTGATTATTCTCGAGATCTAGAACCTTCTTGTCGAACCTCGATTCTAGTGTCTCGATTCTCTCTTCGACGTCCTGGAATCGATCGTTGACGGTCTGCTGAATGTCTCTCAAGCTTTCTCGATTGTTCTGTAGCATCTCTTCTAACGTCTCCAGCTTCTCCAGTTTCTGGCTTATGGAAGTTGAATTTTCCTCCAACTTTTGATCGAGTTTCTGGCTCATAGCATTCAGAGCCGCGAGAATGTGCTGCATATCGAACGCTGGCTCGGTGGATGTCGACGGCTTCTCCATCCCGAATTCGTAACTCTCCCAGTCGACACCTTCTTCCTGCAACGCCGATCGCAGTCTCTCCACCAGGTTGGCTTTACTTCCCACTGTGGATAATTCCCGAGCATCCAGCTCTTTTTTCAGTTGTTCAATGGTCAACTTTTCCAATTTCACCATTTTCTCTATCTCTTAACAATTCAATTTGTGCAATTCACAATTTAAACAAACGTTCCACTCGTTTACTCGCAATCCCACTTCTGACACCAAATGTTACGAATTTATTCAATCCCCACACCAAATAGGGTTCGCACCACTGGATTGCGATAAACTACAATGTCTACGTTTTTATCCGAATAAAAACACACACACACTTTTATTTCTTTCACCACAGATCAATTATCTGTGAAGCTTCACCACTTTTATTTATTATCCAATACTATCAGCTTTAAACTTTATTACACAAACAAACCTTAGTTGAGAGCTTTTATTTTCACACTGTTTGATCACACTGCCTTTTCACACGCTGTTCAATACCACAAACTGAATGCCTGTCAAGGGCGAGTGTTCGCGCTTATATAGCTCTCGGTCCACCGTCTCAAATGTTCGCCGTTGGAAGTTCCCCTTCGGAAATCTCTAGAACGCTCTGACAATTCCATTGGAAGTTGACATCATTCCAATCCCCGCTTCCAGAGAGTTTTCGAACTTCGACAGCGAAATTCGAACTTAACCGTCCGTTTGCATCTCCGCAACAATATTGTTGCGGAGACACAAACCGACGGTTGAGTTCGAATTTCGATGTCGAACTTCGAAAGCTCTCTGGAAGCGGGGATTGGAATGATGTCAACAGTGTGAAAATAAAAGCTCTCAATAAAGGTTTGTTTGTGTAATAAAGTTTAAAGTGGATAGTATTGGATAATAAAGAAAAGTTGTGAACCTGCACAGATAATTGATCTGTGGTGAAACAACAAAAGCGTGTGTGTTTTAATTGGAAAAACGTAGACATTGTAGTTTATCGCAATCCAGTGGTGCGAACCCTATTCGGTGTGGGATCGAATATTTCGTAACAATATTGTTGCCGAATGTCAGAGCATTCTAGAGATTTCCGAAGGGGAACTTCCGACGGCGAACGTTCGAGAAGGTGGACCGAGAGCTATATAAGCACGAACACTCGCCCTCGGGATTCATTCAGTTTGTGGTATTGAAAAGCGTGTGACCAGTCAGTGTGATCAAACAGTGTGAAAATAAAAGCTCTCAATAAAGGTTTGTGTGTAATAAAGTTGTGGTGAAACAAGAAAAGTGTGTGTGATTTTTTTAATTCGAATAAAAAGGACAATTGTAGCTTATCGCAATCCAGTGGTGCGAACCCTATTTGGTGTGGGGATTGAATATTTCGTAACATTTTTTTTTTTTTTTTTTTGTTAATAATTTGCGCGCTCAAGGTCTAATAACCTTATTATGTCGGCGGCACAGTGCGGGCAGAAGGTAGAGAAGAAGAGGAATAGAGGAGATGCCGATGGACATAGATCTTAAATGCTTGCATGTTGCATTGAGGGGGGAAAACCGAATCCGGCAGGGAGTTCCAGATTCGTGTGGTTCGGTTAATGAAAGATTCTCTATATTTGACAGTACGTCCGAAAGCGGGCTTCAGAGTATATTGGTGAGCATTCCTAGAGAGACGTGTATTGCGGGAGAAATGTTGAAGGGGCGGAATGCAACTGGCTATTTCATCAGAGCATTTTTGGTGGTAGTAACGATAAAACAGGGAGAGGCAGGTAACATTCCTGCGGTGTTCCAGCGAGTCTAATGTTTTGGTAATGCTGGAGTCACCTATCAATTTTATGGCTCGTTTTTGTATTCTGTCTAGTAGGTGCAGTGAGGTCTTGGAAGCACCGGACCAGACATGAGCGTTAAACTCTAATTTGGGGCGAATGAACGCCTTATAGATTGTAGCCAGATCTAAGGGTGAGAAATATTTCTTGCATCTGTATAATAATCCTAGGCATTTCGCAGCATTCTTGGCGACACTGAATATATGGTCGCTCCAATTAAGATTGTGAGCAACACTCATACCCAGGATAGAAAGCCTTTCAGTTTCTAAGATGCAAGTGCCATTCATGGATAATGGCTGCGGGTTATTTATACGTTTTAACGACAAGAGACAGCATTGTGTTTTGGAAGCATTAAATTCCACTCTATTGTTTTTACCCCATTGGATGATGCTGTCGATATCGGAATTTAATGAGCTTAACATACGCTGCCGCCCATTATCTACAACCGAAGTGCAGGGTCGTAAACTGGTGAACGAATATGAGAAGCTGAGGGCACTGTCGTCAGCGAAGGAGTGAATTGCATTAGAAGTAACAGACAAGAGATAATTTATAAAAATAAGAAAGAGTGTCGGAGACAAAACGTAACCCTGGGGAGCACCGGCATTTACAAAGTGAGTATTAGACTTGAATCCGTCCAAAACAACTTGAATTGAACGATTCGAAAGGTAGCTTCTAATCCATTGAAAGAGAGACTCATCGATCCCAAAAGCACGCATTTTCGACAAAAGGGCCTCATGCCAAACCCTGTCAAATGCTTTCGAAATATCCAGTGCAACAATTTTGCTTTCACCTGCTTGGTGAAGCGAGTGATTCCACTTTTCAGCGAGATATGCCATCATATCACCAGTGGATCTGTTGCTGCGGAAACCGTATTGGCGGTCATTGAGGAGTTTCCGTGATTCAAGATATTTCATAAGCTGACGGTTAATCAGCGTTTCCATGACCTTGGAAAGAAGGGACGTTAGTGCAATGGGTCGGTAGTTGGAACGAGAAGATGATTCGCCTTTTTTGGGTATAGGCTGGACAAATGCTGTTTTCCACCTACTCGGAAAGAGCCCAGAAGTGTAGGAAAGGTGAAAAAGCTTACGCAGTGGTTTTGCCAGCGTAGAAGAACACCTCTTCAGAACTATTGGGGCAATACCATCTCCACCAGCGGATTTGTGTATGTCGAGGTCTTTAAGAACCCTTGCGACTGTACGAGTGCGGAAGTGGATTAATCCCATGGTGGAATTGACGCACTCTAGTACAGGCGGAGACAAAGTACAAGCTGGCAGCTGAGAACTGGTTGCAAAATGGGCAGCAAGTAGGTTAGCTTTGTCTAAGGGGGTGACAGCTGGAATTGTGGATGAGCGTCGGTATAGACGACTTGGTTGAGTTTTTTACATTTTTTACAAACGACCAGAAACTTTTGCTACCTTTGGGACATTGAAGGATTTTACGCCTTAATTTTTGGTCGGGTTGGAATTTAATCCGTCGAATGTGGGTGTTGCAGTCATTTCTGGCTCGTATGTACTTTTTTCGGTTTTCCTCAGAACTGTTTGCCTTGTAGGCCCGAAAACTTAGCTCCCTGAGCCTAATAGCCTCTTTGCAGCTCGAGTCAAACCACGTATTATCCTTAGGCCTGGTGCTTTTAATCTTGCTGGGAATAAAATTTACCATGCCGATTCGGATAATGTTTACGCTAATATCAGTTGCGGCGTCCACGTCGTTGTCGAGGAAGCACAACGACCAGTTAAAGATCCGAAAGAAGTTGTTAAGGCCGCACCAGTTGGCTTTCTCGTATAGCCATAGTGTTCTCTTAGGAGCTTTTTCTTTAACTGGATGGTGGGAGTTCGAAAATTTTGCTGATATCATGCAGTGGACAGACAAGCCTAGGGGTTCCAATACGTCGATCGTGTATTTGTCAGGCTGGGAGGTAAGAAATAAGTCCAGTGTGTTGGCGGTATGACCAGCAACATCGGGGATACGTGATGGCTCATTCACAAGTTGAGTTAAGTGATTTAACTCAGCAAAAATTTCAACATACCTTCCTTCGGGTGTTGTCTGTCCAGAATGTCGAAGCCACTGAGAATTGTGTACATTGAAATCGCCCGCTAAAACGATTTCAGTGCGAGAGAACAGGGAAACAATTCTTTGGATGGAATCAGACAGTGCGTCGAATGCATCAAATGTTGCATTCCTGTCTAGATTGGGGCTTCTATTAAGAAAACAGTAGTGGATGGAGTGCTTACGGAATATGAATTTAAGCCATATGAAATTGAATTCCGGGGTGGATGTTTGGCTATACTGTGGAAGTAACTGGTACGCAATATCACTACGGACATAGATGGCGAGAACACGGCGAGAAACGAATAATGGCACTAATCTATATCCAGGAAGACTGAAATCCGAAGGCTCAGACTTTTCATCGACCTGTGTTTCACAAAGTGCCAAAACAGCCGGTTTGTGGCGAGAGAGATGGGTATACGTGGCAAAGAAATTCTTCCGTAACCCACGAATATTGCAGAACTGCACACAGAAATCCCTCATGAATGCAAACTACAAAACATGTATACAAAACCGTTAAAGCAGAGACGCGTAAGTGAAGTTCTATCGCCGGATTTGCAAAAACAAACTACCGTAGGTGTTATGCCCTTACGACAGTAAGATTTGCTCCACCAACAAAGAACAACACACGCGACCCGCTACGCGTCGGGTGCGTTAGCACTCAATCAGTGTGTGTGCTGAGTGCGAACACTGTCACGAGAGGGGAAGAGGGACAGGCAGGAGTACGGCCCAGCGCTGCTGCCGACCAGGTGTTCGGTTGGGGCACTTTCACGGTTTTTTTTTTGTTTTTTTTTTTTTTTTGCCCGCACTACACTGCACTACGGTATTTGTTTTTCTTTCCCGTTTTTTTTTTTTTTTGTTCGTTCTTTTGTATTTTCCTTCCGTGCGTGACCCGTGACCGCGCGCGACGACTGTCAATATTGGGGATTGGGATTGTGAGTAAACGAGTGGAACGTTTATTTAAATTAAAAAGTGAATTATTAAAAGAGTGAGAAAATGGTGAAATTGGAAAAGTTGACCATCGAACAACTGAAAAGAGAGCTGGATGCTCGGCAATTATCCACAGTGGGAAGTAAAGCAAACCTGGTGGAGAGACTGCGATCAGCGTTGCAGGAAGAAGGTGTCGACTGGGAGAGTTACGAATTCGGGGTGGAGAAGCCGTCGACATCTACTGAGCCAGCGTTCGATATGCAGCACATTCTCGCGGCTTTTAAGGCTATGCGTCAAAAGCTGGAGGAAAATTCCATCTCCCTGAGCCAGAAATTAGATCAAAAACTGGAGAAAAATTCCGCAGCTGTAAGTAGAAAGTTGAAGGAAAACTTAACTTCCCTGAGCCAGAAACTAGATCAAAAGCTGGAAAATAATCAGGAAAAGAGGATCGAGACACTGGAGTCGAGGTTCGACAAGGAGGTTCTAGACCTCGAGAACAATCAAGAAAAGATAATCGAGACACTGGAATCGAGGTTCGACAAGAAGGTTCTGGAACTCGAAAAAACTGTCCAGAACGTTCAGCATCAAGGAATCGTTGTACCGATTGCAGCATCGAAATTCACAGCTCCCAACTTTTACGGCACGAGTGCGTTTAACATCTTTAAACTTCAGTTGAAGACAACAGCGGAACGAAATCAATGGGGAGAAGAAGATCGTGTGGCCGCTCTAGTAATTTCGCTTAAAGGCGAAGCAGCTGGTGTTCTACAGACCATCCCGGAGACCCACAGAAGGAACTACACAGCCATATGGGAAGCTCTTCATCCGAGATACGGCAGTGAGCACATGCAGGAGATGCACAAGCTGGAACTTAAAGGACGAAAGAAGCGTGGAAACGAGACCATCCAACGGTATGCTGCCAACATCGAGAGGCTATCTCATCTAGCCTACGCGGATGTTCCAGTTGATGTGGTGGAAAAACTGAAAACGGATTCTTTCATCCAAGGGCTAAGGGACCCCGATACGCAATGAAGTCTGATTCTCCTGCCGAAGACATCTTTCAAGGAGACAGTTGCCAGCGTTCTCGCATGTGAAACATCGCTCTTAATATGCCGACCTTCGATCAAGCTACGGCGCATATCTCAAGACCAGGATAGTTCGAGAACAACAATGGCGAGTAGGAGTGGTTCATTCCCGGGTAGATGCTACATCTGCGACCGGCAGGGGCATATTGCGAGAAACTGCCGCCTGCGAAGAAAGCGTTCGAAGTCTAGTTCGCCAAAAAGGGACCAAGGGAGGGACCGCGAACGTGGAGGTGCAAAAGGTGCACCTAACAATCCGTTTAGCTAAAACGAGTCAGTGCAGAGGGGCATGCGCTGGCTCCCACATTGGAGTGCCCCAGCGTCCTCGTATCCTGAATTTGTAGGGGTGCAAACAGCTCGGTCATCGAGGGAACGATGGACGGGCGACAAAATCTGCTGACGTTGGACACCGGCGCAACACATTCAGTCATCCGAAGCGGATTGGTTTCTGACATCAATCCATTTTCCAAGGTAAGGATTCGTACAGTAACTGGTGAGAAGGTTGAAGTTAAGCGAAAGGTCCAGAAAAGAATTACGATGGGTACCGTCGAGTACCGTCGTACATGGTTCCAGTACGAGTCCTGAATCCTGCCAGTACACCTAGGACAATACACAAGGGAACAACGATCGCTCAATGCCAAGAAGTTGCCGCCGTTATGAACTGCGAGGATAAGAAACCCTGGGAAATCCAGAAAAACAAACCGTTCTTGTAAACAATGGCCAGAGAGTGGACGCGACATCATCTAGTGGAGAAGCAAAAATGTAAAGCACTCTCCCTGCTTCGTAAATGTTGGACAGTTTTTGCAGATGGTAAGAACTGTGGATGAACATCAATTGTGAAGCACATAATAGACAAAGGGGACTCTAGACCGATCCACCGAGAAGGGTACCTTTGGCGAAAGAAGGAGAGGTGATCAAACTAATCGACGAGATGGAAAAGCAGGGCAGGATTTTGCGTGGACTATAGGAAGCTGAATGACGTCACGAAGAAGGACAGCTATCCTTTACCGAGAATCGACGACACCTTGGACACACTATCTGGTGCAAAGTGGTTCTCGACGCTGGACTTGCAAAGCGGATACTGGCAAATAGAGCTTGACCAGCAAGACAAGGGAAAGACCGCGTTCACTGCCGGGGGAGAGTTGTGGCAATTCTTTGTGATGCCCTTCGGTCTTTGTAATGCGCCAGCCACATTCGAGAAACTTATGAACCGGGTGCTAAAGGGACTTCACTGGAGGACTTGCCTTACCTATCTGGATGACATAATTGTCCTGGGCAAGGGTTTTCGACGATCACATTAAGAAGCTTGAAGAGGAACTGAAACGTATTCAAGCAGCCGGACTGAAATTGGGCCCGAAGAAATGTTCGCTCTCCCAAAACGAGGTGAAGTACTTGGGACATGTGGTGACTGCAGAAGGAGTCCGTACAGATGAAGAGAAAATCTCAGCGGTTAAGGAATGGCCGCGGCCGAAGAATCTTCATGAGTTAAGGTCATTCCTGGGACTTTGCACATATTACAGGCGACTCGTCCCAGGATTTGCAAACGTTGCCAGCAGTTTGCATGAGCTCATCAAAAAGAATCGGCCATTCAAGTGGGAGAAGCCGCAGGAGAAAGCGTTCATTCACCTGAAGGAATTGCTCTGCAGTGCGCAGATCCTTGCATATCCTGTCCCGGGAGAAAAGTTTATTTTGGACACCGATGCGAGCGGACATGGAATCGGAGGAGTACTCTCTCAACTGATTGACGGGCGAGAACGGATCATCGCTTACTACAGTAGGATCCTATCGAAGCCGGAGAGAAACTACTTTGTAACTAGGAGAGAGCTTTTAGCCGTGGTTGACTGTGTCAAGTATTTCCAGAAATATCGCTATGGCCAATCTTTTCATCTTAGGACGGACCACGCATCGTTGAGGTGGTTGCTGCAGTTCAAAAACCCGGAAGGCCAGCTTGCTAGATGGATAGAGAGAATCCAGAGTTATGTCTTCAGTATCGAACACCGGAAGGGAACCAGTCATGGAAATGCGGATGCATTATCGAGGCGACCTTGCGATGTTGAATGTATACATTGGTCACGTGCCGAAACCAAGGAACAGGTCACCGACATCCGTCGTTTGCATGTGCTGCCAGAAGATTCCTGGACTGTCGAGAAGGTCGGAAGGAAGCAGCGAGAAGATGCCGATCTGGCAGTCATCATCGACTACCAAGAACGAGGTTTTCGACCAAGTTGGCAGCAAATATCCAGTAAAAGCCCAATCGTGAAAGCTAACTGGGCTCAATGGCAGAGTTTGAAGCTGAAGAACGGTTGCCTGTACCGCAGTTGGGAAAATGAGGACGGTAACTTGGTAAACGATCTGCCGGTAATTCCAAAGGGACAAATCGACGGTGTTAACAAAACTGTAGAAGACATCAAGAGATGTTTCTACTGGGTATGATACCATGAGTCGGTTACGCGTTTCATTCGCAGGTGTGAAAAGTGTGCGAAGGCAAAGGGTCCAGTTAGGAAAACTCGAGGAAATATGCAGCAGTACAATGTTGGAGCACCGTTCGAACGTATCGCCATGGACATCGCAGGCCCATTCCCAACGAGCAACGCTGGAAACAAATACGCGCTGGTGGTGATCGATTACTTCAGCAAGTGGCCTGAGGTGTTTTGCATCCCGAACCAGGAAGCCAAAACCGTTTCGGATGCATTCGTAAATAACTGGGTTACGCATTATGGGCCACCAATGGAGCTGCACTCAGACCAAGGAAGGAACTTCGAGTCGTCGGTGTTCAAAGAACTCTGCGACATGCTAGGTATCAGAAAGACGCGGACAACACCATTACACCCACAATCTGATGGCATGGTCGAATGGTTCAACCGTACGATGGAGGAGTACTTGAGAAAAGTCGTCGTCGGAGATCAGAAGGACTGGGATGAACATCTTCCCTTTTCTTAATGGCATATCGTTCGGCACAGCACAATTCAACCGCAACAACACCCGCCGAAGCCATTTTTGGAACTGATCTCCGACTTCCATCGGACTTGAAGTTCGACGTGATACTACCGACAACTAGCGGCAGGGAGGACTTCGTAACCGAAAAGAAAGATCAGCTGAACTCCATCCATCAGTTCATCCGGAAGCGACTGAATTTGGTCAGCGATAAGATGAAGGCGAGGTACGACTTAAGGGCGAACTCTTCTGGCTTCGAAACATTACAATTGGTATTGCTGTACAACCCACAACGAAAAACAGGCTTGTGCTCCGAATTGCAATCAGCCTGGGACGGACCATATGAGGTCATCAAGAAACTTAACGACGTGGTGTACCGAATACAGCAGACGGGCAACAGACGGGCGAAGTATAAGATTGTCCACGTAGAGAGGTTAGCGCCATATTACGGAGAAGGATCCAATCGCTTGTTCGAGGACGAATAAGTTTAGTAGGAGGGCAGTGTTGCGGAGACACAAACCGACGGTTAAGTTCGAATTTCGCTGTCGAAGTTCGAAAGCTCTGGTGAAGGGAAATTGGAATGATCGAAACCTCCAACGGGTTAATGCCGAATGTCAGAGCATTCTAGAGATTTTCGAAGGGGAACTTCCGACGGCGACCGTTCGAGAAGGTGGACCGAGAGCTATATAAGCGTGAATACTCGCCCTCGGGATTCATTCAGTTTGTGGTATTGAAAAGCGTGTGACAAGTCAATGTGATCAAACAGTGTGAAAATAAAAGCTCTCAATAAAGATTTGTTTGTGTAATAAAGTTTAAAGTGGATAGTATTGGATAATAAAGAAAAGCGGTGAAGCTACACAGATAATTGATTTGTGGTGCAACAAGGAAAGTGTGTGTGTTTTAATTGGAAAAACGTAGTCATTGTAGTTTATCGCAATCCAGTAGTGCGAACCCTATTCGGTGTGGGATCGAATATTTCGTAATAATACATATCAGGGATGTTTAATTTTGATTATATTACTTTCGTCTCTAAAAACCAAGGTTTCTATGGTTGTGTATGCACTAATGGTGCTTTCACCCGCCATTGTCGTTATGACCATATTTTTATTATTATCACTAATTTTGAGATTGGTATAGTTTTTAATTAAGCGGATTTCCGCCCCTGTGTTTATTAGAAGGGTTTTAATTACACCATTTTCGAAAGGAATACGGAACATACTTGAATCGTTATGTGGGGCGAGGGAAATTTGAATAGTATAAGTAGATTCTAATTTTGGTGTATCCTGGCTTGAATGTTTGTTTGGGAAGAGGCACCGGAATTCTCTTCTCCAAGTCGCTCGTTCCCCGAGAGGTCAGTCGCGTTATTTTGATTAAACAGACGATCTTGGTCTGGTTGTCGGTGTAAGTGTATTTGTCGGTTATCATCTATTCGACGTTCTTGGTCTTGGCGACCATAATTGCGTCGGTCGTTATAGTTTCTACCCGATTGGTTTTGTCGTACCTGTGCTAACCGAGACCTGCAATTTTGGTACGTGTGGTTGGGTTTTTGGCAGTACGTACACGTAACCAACTGAACTTCCTTTTTATAGGTGTTGAGGATGTAGGGAAACCCGTTTTTCTATAGCATGTTTCGGCGGAATGTCCAACCTTACTGCATATCTGACAGGTGGGTTTCTGTGTGTTAACATAAGAAGATAGATATGTGGGACTTTTTTCTAGTCTAAATTATTGTTCAACAGTGTATGTTATCGCACTTCTGAGATCATCTGCTTTGTAGGCTTTGACCAGGATTTTCAGGCTGTAGTTTCTGAGGTTGTCCTCGAACGTTTGCAGTGCTAGCTTGCCATTTTCTTTGACTAAATAGTCTCGGACGGTTCTTTCGGAGATACCGGTTTGTGTGGCTAAGTCCAGGACAGTGAGTAGTTGTGAAATTCCTTCACACTCTCTCTTGCTCCTTGTTTGCAAGATAGTAACGTTTCGGGTGAAGGATCGGGATCTGTCCACCCTAAAGTGTCTCTCGAGCTCCTTTACTAGGTCGCTCCATTTGGCAAGAGAGTCGAACTATGTTAGTTCAAATGCACTTCCCAATAATCTTGTTTTTATAATTGCAAGATATGTTATAAACTTCCTCAGATCGCGAGGATTTTCGTCGAAGGTGGGTACGATGTTGAACACGTCAGTTATGCTCATTTTCAACTCCATGGCGCGGTTGTCTTCAATATAGTGCGGTAGAAATTCGAATAACTCCGCAATTGCTTTATTTCGCCGCGTAAAAATATTGAGTTTTTTTTTTTTTGAGAAAGGTTACCGAAGATCTTACGGAATTGAGGAGGGACCAGTGTCAGATAGGTTTAAGGTACTTATATATATATGTAGTGGACAATAATGTATATCTCAATCATATTTTCTTGTACATTTAATATATTTAATAAAAACCGCTGTTTCTGCTTCTACTTCTGCTACTGCTGCTACTGCTAGTACTGCTGCTACTGCTGCTCCTGCTGCTACTGCTGCTACTGCTGATACTGCTGCTACTGCTGGTACTGCTGCTACTGCTGCTACTGCTGTTGCTGCTGCTACTGCTGTTGCTGTTGTTGCCAGGTGGGTTTCACGCCCTATAGGCGGTTGTTACCCCTGGTCTTTTAACACTGCCCAAACTTTGCCTCCGTCGTTCAAGGGCAAGGGAAGTGCGGTTTGAAGTTCGCCAGGTCTTACGGTCGTGGCTCTTTTTTTCCCAATTTTTTTTCTCACTCCACTGCTGGTGTTTTCAGCCCCAGTACGCCGTCTTTTTCCTTTCCTTTTTTTACTTTTGGTAGTCGAGACCTTTCAAGAATCCCACCGCTGCCACCAAATGTAACGAGATGACGTCATGCTTCCTTGGTGTAATCAAGGGAAGAGCATCACCCGGAGCCTAAATGAAACTTCACGTTTTTTTTTGTTTTTTACCAGAGGTTTTTGTTTTTATTTCAATTAATTAACTTAACAATTTTACTTTAACACTGAGAGCGTCTACTTTGATATTTCTGATATCAGCTGCCCCTTTATATCATATTTTTGTGCACGCATCTTATCCCCTCCTCTTGCTTAATTCCTACCCGCCTTGGAAATCGGTTTCTGTCGATTAGAAATCCGATCTCACTGAGTTTTTTTCATATGTGCGCTGTACTTTGCACCGAACCATTTTCACTTTCCACCATGCACTCATTCGCAATATCCCTTAATTACGTTTAATTGCTTTCGGGTTTTTTATTATTGCCGTGCATGGGTTAGTGTTTGCCCAATATACTGTATATAGCGCATAATGGGCATACTTCGCAGGTGTCTGTTAAGAAAATTTCATTTAGTTATTATTAATATTATACCTTTTCCGAATTAACTAACATATTGAATTAATCATTGTTATATTCTATAAATCAGTTTGTAATTTCACTTCTCTAACATTCATTTTAAGCAATCTACTACTTTCATTTTTTGTATTCCCTTTTCAATTGACGTTTCTCTTTATGTGAATAAAAAATTGCTTAACTTAAAATCGAACCCAACGGACGTATCAATGTGCTCTCTCCAAATCGAATTCCAGAGTTCGCCGGTATCAAATCAAAATCTATACATTCTGGTCCTACGAGCCGGTTAGTTTTCTGTTTTAATAAAGTTCCTATTTATCGCAATCGTATCGTATCTATGTACATTTATCGAAATCGCTTTAAATCGTGTATACACATACATACACATATATTTCACGCGAATCGCAATTTCACAAGCAATTCAATCAGCAGTAAGGAGCCGTAAAATCCTCTCTTAAATCAGAAGCCAAGTCCGAGTTTGCTGCGGAATCTTACTTCAAGGACAGCATGTCCAGCGAATGCGAAGAAAACTATCTCCAGGCCATGGAAGAGATGACGATCCTCAAGGATAGCTTACAATCGCCATCAGAATCATCGCCCGTAAAAGAACATTCGGAAGACAAATCAGAACATTCGCTTTCATCGCATTTAGTGCGATTGCCAATTATGGGATTGCCATCATTCAACGGAGAATATTCTGATTGGGTTCCGTTTAAGGACTCATTCACTGCTGTAATCGGTAATCATCCGTCGCTTACAAATGTCGAAAAGCTTCAGTATCTAAAAGGATGCTTAATCGGAAAGGCATCGCTACGCATTCAAAATCTGTCGTTAACTGCAGCAAACTGTACAATCGCTTGGAATGAATTAGTGTCCTACTACGACAATAAACGCGTTTTGGTCGACGCAGCCCTAACTTCCCTATTTTCGACTAAGCCAGTTGCTATCGAGTCATCCTTTGAACTCGAAAGCCTATTCAACGAAACGAATCATGCTCTTGGATCGCTGGAGGGACTCGGTCGGAATGTGGACAAATGGGATGATATTCTCGTGCATATCGTATCAAGAAAACTTGACGCTGTCTCAATCAAAGAGTGGGAAAAAACTCTAGGTTCTTCTCAAGATTCACCATCTTTCATCACTCGTATTCGTTCACTTCAGGCCTACGAACGTGCCTCTCCTAACAAATAAATGCCAAGTAAGTCATCTCTAACAACATTAAATAAATCTACAGGGAAAAGGCTAAAACCCATCACGTGTCTACAAAATCATCGGCTCAAACATGCGCAAACTGCAAAGGCGACCATTACATCTCTCTTTGTCCTACATACAAATCAAAAAGTGTTGAGCAGCGGCTTCAAACTCTCAGGCAATTGAAATTATGTTTCAATTGTTTAGGATACCATCAGTTGTCAAAGTGCTTCTCCAAGAAGAGGTGTCAATTCTGCAACGAACGTCATCACACCTCAATTCATCCAATTCCTCAATCCTGCGCCACATCAAAAGTACTAGAAGAAACCACTGCAGCATCTCACGTAACTTGTATCATCAAATCGGGAACACAATCAGTACTTTTGGCAACAGCTTTAGTGAAAATTCAATCAAGTAGAGGAGAATCTGTCACGGTACGAGCATTTCTAGATCAAGGATCTGAAATTAACTTAGTGTCAGAACATCTAACTCAAACTCTTCACCTCACGAGACGTCATTCTTCACTTTCAATCACGGGCATCGGAGCAAATCCTTCATCAACTCATCAATCTAAAGGTACAGTTTTATTAAATCTAACGTCATGCGTCACTGATTTCAGCTGCAATATCGAGGCACATATTTTACCGAGGCTAACCGGTCATCTTCCAACAACCAGCATTTCTCCAAAAACATGGTCACATCTACACGGAATCAAGTTAGCAGATCCACAATATTATCAGCCTGGACGTGTGGATCTCATATTGGGAGTACTATTTTATGGCCAAATTTTGCAAGAGGGTCTACGAAAGGGTGAAGCGGGTGCTCCTATAGCACAAAATACATCGCTAGGTTGGATTGTATCAGGCGCTGCTTCAACAATCTCATCACCTTTTGGAGCGCATAGCTATCACTGTCATTTAGATCTTAAGCTCGACGATTTGTTAATACGATTTTGGATGCAGGAACAACCATTTCAATCTTCTTCAAATCATATAACATCAGACGAAGCAGAGTGCGAACAAATCTTTAAATCAACCCATACCAGAAATGTAGAAGGTCGTTACATTGTGCGACTGCCCTTCAACTCGCGTCCATCGACATTAGGTGATTCTCGATCCCCAGCCCTCAAAATGCTTCTACGTATGCAGCATCGTTTTAAGCAGAACAAGTCATTCTTCAATGAGAACTCTAGATTCATCCAAGAATACGAAGATCTTGGACACATGCGAAGAACACCATCCACAGAATCAACAGCCAGTCAATCAACAGATGTCTTTTACCTTCCTCATCATGGTGTGGTTCGCGAATCAAGTACGACAACAAAACTTAGAGTCGTATTTAATGGATCGCTGAAGACTGATCAAGGAACACCTCTTAATAATCATTTACACGAAGGTGCCAAACTACAAGTAGACCTACCCGATGTGCTTACTCGTTGGCGGCAATACGAATTTGCCTTTTCGTCAGACATAGTGAAGATGTTTCGCCAAATTGAAGTTCATCCTGACGATTGGAATTATCAGCGTATACTACGGTTTGAAGATACGGGTCTGGTCGAGTTTGTATTAACAACGGTGACATATGGAACCTCACCTGCTCCTTACCTTGCCAATCGTGTCATACGCCAACTTTCCATTGATGAGGGGTACCGGTTTCCAATTGCCAAGGAATTGGTTAAGGAAAATATCTATGTAGATGACATCTATTTCGGCGCTTCAACTATTAAAGAAGGTAAGAGTAAAATTCAACAAATTATCGATTTCTTCCAAGCAGGTTGCTTTCCGTTACAAAAATGGGTTGCCAATAATGAAGCCTTACTAGAGGAAATTCAAACAAGCGAAAAATCATCTGCGTCGACATCGCTTACAATAGATGGTCATCCGAACTCTTGGTCTTAATTGGCAGCCACATTCCGACAGATTTGTTTTCATCCCTGCTCAGTGCAAAGAAGTCACCACATATACGAAAAGATTGGTTTTATCACGAATAGCGCAGCTCTTCGATCCACTCGGTTGGATATCGCCTGTTATCGTTAAAGCCAAAATCTTTATTCAAGAATTGTGGCAATCCGACTTAGATTGGGATCAACCTATTCCTTCAAATTTGGATACTCGATGGAAGAAATATATCAATCAGCTCGCGGATCTTTCATCCTTATCAGTCCCCAGATGGATCGGAATATGTCCATCGTCCCTATCAATCGAGTTACATGGGTTTGCAGACGCATCGCAAGCTGCAATTGGAGCTGTCGTTTATCTGCGAGTAGTTCAGTCATCTAATATCACACAAGTTACTATCATAGCATCAAAATCAAAGGTTACACCAATAACAAGAGAATCTGCGTTACCAAAAAGGTCAAGAACTGCTCGAATTGCTATTCCTCGATTAGAACTATCAGCTGCACTACTTCTAACGAAGCTGGTCAATCATGTTAGAAGTGTGTTGAAACTGGAGTCGACCTCGATCCATTTGTGGACGGACTCGAGTACGACGTTCTACTGGATTCAGAGTCAATCATCAAGATGGAAGGACTTCATCCGCAATCGAGTTTCTCAAATACAAGAGATTCTTCCAGAAGCACAATGGCATCATCTACCTGGCCAAGACAATCCAGCAGACTGTATCACACGAGGACTCTCACCACGTCAGCTATCCGAGAGCGAAATTTGGTGGAACGGACCGACCTGGCTTCATCTTCCTTCTTCACATTGGCCTCAATTGACGCTTCACCTCAATAAAAATGTTGATCTTGAGCAACGTACTCACATCGTCGCATCAACAGCTAGCATGACACAATCTTACACCTGGGATCTCATCCACAAGTACTCATCAATTCAGAAGCTGTTACGTGTTACCGCCTGGTGTATGAGAGCTGTATCAGTAATCAAGCATATCAAGGGAGATTCAGCAATCAAGTCCAAATCTTTATCACCCGAGGAGCTAGATCAAGCAAGAATCTATTGGATTAAATCGACACAATCAATATACTTTACAACAGAAGAAATCAACTCTCAGGCTCAACATGGCTAAAGTCAAATAGCCCGCTTCTTCGCTTAACACCATTCCTCGATTCGCAAGGAATACTACGAGCTTGGGTCATGGGTCAACTACCTCTTCTTCGAACACAATCATTTCGGCCATTTTTACATTCAAGGGTTGATTATGCCGGGCCGTTTACCATCAAAACATGGAGAGGACGGGGAGCAAAGACTTACAAGAGTTACCTTGTAGTATTTGTTTGCTTCTCTACATCAGCTGTTCACTTGGAGTTATCCACCGACTACACCACCGAGGGATTCATAGCTGCTTACAAACGGTTCACGGGTCGTCGTGGTATTTGCGCTTCCTTATCAAGTGATTGTGGATCAAATTTCATAGGAGCTGACGCTGAGTTGAGAAAACTATTCGACGCTAGCTCAAAGAATCTTCAAACTCTAAGTGACCTGCTCGCAAACAATGGGACAACATGGAAATTCAACCCACCAGCAGCGCCTCATTTCGGTGGCAAGTGGGAAGCAGCCGTCAAGTCAGTTAAGTTTCACATCAAGAGAGTCGACGGTGAAACTATCTTGACTTATGAAGAATTCTCCACACTCTTGGCTCAAATTGAAGCTGTGCTGAATTCCCGACCAATGTGCCCATTACCTGAGGACCCTAATGATCTAGAAGCCCTCACTCCCGGCCATTTTATCATCGGCGAAGCTCTAAACACAATCCCGGAATCATCTCTAACACATTCACCACAATCAAGACTATCACGGTATCAACTAATACGTCAAAAACTTGAAGGATTCTGGAAACGGTGGTCAATCGAATATATTCAGCGACTACAAGCAATGGTAAAGTGGCATCATCCATCACCTAATATCAAAGTAGGCTCACTTGTTCTTCTTATGGACGACCGTTATCCTCCATCGAAGTGGCCTCTTGCTCGTGTTATCGGAACTCATACTGGGTCGGATGGTTTTGTACGCGTAGTTACTGTCAAAACGCAGACTAATACTCTAAAACGTCCGATATCGAAACTTTGTCTACTGCCTATATCTTCAACCATTGACGAGAATCACATCAAACCTCGACTTGTCGATGCGGGCGGAATGTTAAGAAAATTTCATTTAGTTATTATTAATATTATACCTTTTCTGAATTAACTAACATATTGAATTAATCATTGTTATATTCTATATACTTCTCTAACATTCATTTCAAACAATCTACTACTTTCATTTTTTGTATTCCCTTTTCAGTTGACGTTTCTCTTTATGTGAATAAAACATTTCTTAACTTAAAATCGAACCCAACGGACGTATCAATGTGTTCTCTCCAAATCGAATTTCAGAGTTCGCCGGAATCAAATCAAAATCTATACAGTGTCATGTGACTTGATTCTTCGTACGCCTCAAGGGTGTCGTATGTCTCGATTCAACGATAGACTGTACTGACCCCACTTGAGTTTGTCATACTGCAATGACCTACGATACAAGTGTATCGTGTGTCTTGATTTGTACTCAGCGTTGTCGGCGGATATGGGTGAAAGAAGGAAGAGAAGTGTGCATTCACTGAGTGGATGATGTGTGCGATCAGTTGTGTGAATCACAACATTATTATGGTCTGTATCTGTGCATTTCAACATTTCACTGCCACCCCACATCAGAAATGTAACGAATTTATGTAAACTACAATGAAGTGTCGCCTAATACTAATTTCTGACCTTCTCATCAAATTAATTGACTACTATTATTTAATTTCGTAAGTTAATATTGTTATGTTATTGCACTGTATTACTATTATTATGTATAAAAAAAGGGAAAAAAAGAAAAGGTAGTTTAGCCGGAAGAACAATATTGATGAAAGAACCAAAAAAGCCTACGTGGCACTATATTCGTGCAGATTAGCTTCAAACCAAAAGTGGTATGTAGGTTGACACCGCGGTGGTAAGACCTATTCTAGTATAAGGTTCGATTGTCTGGTGCAACGCACTTGAGAAGAAATGCCATTTACAAAGCGTTTCAAGGGTTCAGAGGGCAGATTGTATGGCAGAAAAAAATTAAATAAATGGAAGTGTCGTACCGGTTGCGGCACCGAAATTTGCAGCTCCCAACTTCGACGCCACGAGCGTGTTTAACATCTTGAAGCTCCAATTCGACACAACAGCGGAACGGAATCAATGAGGAGAAGAAGACTATGTGGCCACCATAGTTAATAGGTTTTACAAAGACTTTTGTGATATTATTAGATGGGTAATAGTACTTGAGAGAAGCTTGGCTCTGGTCCTTCATGGGCTGTAACGCTATCAAAGGAGAAGAATAGTACTTGTCTAATATAGCCATTTTTTTAAAATAAATTTTTTTTTTTTTTATGATACACAGTTTTAGTGTAAGATTATTGAAATTTATTAAATAGTATCCTGTTATTTTAATTTAACTTTTGTCACAATCTTGCACTCAGACGTGATGCCGGCATCTTTTGCTACAGTAGCTACAGCAGTGTAGCTGGGAGGGTCTGCTTCAGCATCGCTCCCAAGGATTTGGGAGCAAACTCCCTTACCACAGCGCAGATGGCAGCCGTTCAGGAGGCTGTAATTGACACCTCCATTGAACTGCTGGGTAAGGCGCCCAACCCCCGATTAAGGGGATCGACTTACAAGTCAAGTTGGCTATACTTTGTGTGTGACAATGGCCGATTTGATGAAGACCAATTTTAGGGCCATCAGGAACAAAAGTTGACTTGATGTCATGCTTGTGGAAGAAGACGCCTTCCCGAAACCACACGTCGATCGGGGCTATTTCCCCTCAAAGCATCGGCTTATCAGAAAGGTGTTGGCGACGCTGGATTCTCAAAACGATATGTACAGCACTGAAGAGTCATGCAGAGCACATCAAATAAGGAGAAAAACTTCCTGCATCTGGTTCTGGCATTCTGGCAGTAGCAAATCTTTGGCCCGACTGCTAGAACTCAGGTGCAAAGTGGCTTATAGATTTGATGTCATTAAAATCGTCATCAAAAACTATGAGAAAATATCAGTTGATGTACAACCAATCGCTGAAGAAAAACCTACAGCCAGCAATATGGTGGTTGCACCTACTGCTGTAATAGAGACGCCAAGATCTGACGAGCCTAAGCCCACTGCCACATCTGGGTCGACGGCCACTAAGGTTCGTCCAAACAAAATAACAATACGTCCCCCAACTAAACAAGGGAAATCCTCGATGGGAGGATCACTTGCATCGGGCCGGTAATTTCAGGCGTGGAAATAACAAGCCGTACCGAACGAAGGACCCGGCCTGCCGTCGCAAAAAAATTAGTGGGCTACGTGTGCTGCAGGGCAACCTGCCTCGGACACCTTTAGCTTGCGACTCTATTGCGACAGCATCTCCATTGGATTCATTCAAGAACCGTGGGTTCATAAAGGTAAGATTATGGGCCTTCAAAACAAGTCGCGTAAACCAGTTTACGCTCTTGGAGGTTCTCCTCCTAGGGCCGCTTGTCTGATCGGCACGAACATAAAGGTTCTCCCCATTCCAGAATTTATAACAAGGGGCCTGGCTGTCATCATTGTGGAAGTTCCCACCGATGGATGAGTAAGGGAGATCGTATGCGCCTCCGCCTATTTTGCTGGAGACGGCCATCAGATTCCTCCTACCGAGGTACAGAACCTGGTAAGGTATTGTAGTGAGCACAAACACCACCTGATCATCGGATGCGATGCCAACGCGCACCACACGGAACGGGGCAGCAGCAATACTAAAAAACGAGGTAAGTTAATTTTTGAATTATTGATTAGTAATAGTTTTACCGTCGGGATCGAATCCCGACACAGCCATGTCATCGAACGTGTTTTTCACGGTGTTCCTCCTCAGCGGGGTTCTGACAAAACCCCCTGTAGTAAAATTGTCATGAAAAGCTTCTCGAAATTCGCCGTTCGGAACCGGCAATAAACTGTAGGTCCCTTTCACCTATGGGAAAAATGAAATCACACACAACATGGGTGATTGAGAGAAGCTCGGCTCAGGTTCTTCATGGACTGTAACGCCAACATACATACATACATACAATAGTTTTACCGTGAGGGCGCCGTGGAGCAGTGGTTAGTGTGTTGGACTTTGGCGCAAGATGAGCGAGTTCGGATCCCGATAACACCAACGCCATCGAATGTTTATTTCGCGACGTTCCTCTTCGGCGGGATACTGGCAAATCCCCCCGTAGTAAACTTGCCATGAAAAAACTTCTCGACTCACGCCGTTCGGAATCGGCATTAAACTGTAGGTCCCTTTCACCTGTGTGAAAAATAAATCACACACAACATGGGTGATTGAGAGAAGCGTGGCTCTGGTCCTTCATGGGCTGTAACGCCACCAAAGAAGAATAGTTTCACCGTTGCCAACAGAGGCTACAAAACTACCTTTATAAATGCGTTTAGAGAAGAGCCCATTTATCCTAAACGCAATTGGTGACTGGCATGTCTCCAATGAAGCCTCACTACCTGATCACCAACACATCAGATCCAACACCTCCAGTGAGGTTAAGGAGTCTGAGCCTGGATATCAGCCCAAACGAACAAATTGGGCCCAGGATGAGTACACACAAGCGGTGTGTACCCTGGTGGAATGCTCAGCTTGAATCTCTAAGGATACAGGTGAGATCTCTGTTTAACGGAGCCAAACGGAATAACAGTTTGACTGATTATAGATCTGCTTTAACTAAATACAACCTCGAACTGAGGAAGTCCAAGAGAATATCTTGGAGAAAACATTGCGAGAATATAGACTCGCTTCCAACTGCGGCCCGACTGCATAAAGCTGCTTCGCTGCTGCTTCGGGCTGCATCGCAAATCAGACGGCACCTTTACCGTCAATCGCAGTGAAACCTTGGAGACTTTGCTTGAGGTGCACTTCCCTGCTTCTACTCCCCAGGCGATGACCTCTGACGAACAGACGAACGTCATAAATAGCATCGACAGTGGAACGAATAGAGTTTCTGGCAGACTATTTAGCCTTGATAGGGTTAGATGGGCAATTGGTACACTTAAGCCCTATAAAGCACCTGCTATCTTACTGATTGGTCTGAACACCATTTTATCACAACTGATAGTTCTTTTTAGGCCTTGTTTCAACCTGGGCAGCAGCAAGTGGAACACAAGAGGGGACCGTCTTTTAGAATTCATTCTCTCGTCTGACCATACCATCAACAATGTTGGCTCTCAACCGACGTTTGTTACAACAAGACGACAGGAGGTGATTGACCTGACCCTATCCAACAGATATGAGAAGGACATCACTAACTGGCGAGTCTTGCCTGATACTACGCTGTCGGACCACAAATATATCGAATTCCGATTGGGTTGTGGGATCTCTCCTTGCAACCTAGACGGAATCCGAGAAGGACGGACTGGGTACGGTTTAGAGAGGAGCTTGAGAAATCCACTCAGGCCCTACCTAAACTTAGAACGAAACAATCGGTAGAGAACGCTGTTCATAACCTGAATAGCGTCATCACCAGTTGTTTTGAACTCGCATGTCCTGTCAGCAGACTTCCCTGCAGGAAATTGGTCCCCTGGTGGAATGCCGAGATCCAAAGTCCTCGCAGGGAAGCTAGAATTCTTCTGAATAGATCGCTCAAATCGAATTCGGAAAATTACTGGAACAAGTATCGGCCGAAGCAGAAAGAATATAAGAAACTTATTCGTAAATCGAAGAACGATTCTTATAGGACCTTCTGCGAAGAGATCAAGCCTCTGAGTGCGGCTAGCAAGTTGGTTGAAGTCCTCAAACGGGGAAAACCGACAAAGCTAGATGCACTCAGAAAATCTGATGGTACCTTTACTGACTCTAACGCGGAAACTCTTTCAAGGGAAACTGCAACTGAAACGATGAAAACAACTCGGCGTAGCTGGTATATTGCATCACGCGTGGTTACGACTAAAGCTATTGAATTTGCTGTGGCATCCTTCGATGGATTCAAATCGCCGGGCACCGACGGGATATATCCTGTTATGCTGCCAAAAGGTATAAGGTAGGTGCTTCCTTCTCTGAAAAGAATTTTCACTGCTAGTCTAGCACTTGCTCACGTACCCATTCCTTGGCGCACAGTGAAAGTGGTCTTCATTCCCAAGATAGGAAAAGAGGACTGCTCACTTGCCAAGAGCTTCAGACCATCCTTCCTGCTGAAAAGCATGGAGAGACTGGTAGAGTTGCAAGTGCGAAAAGTTGCCCTTCGAATGCACCCTCTTTCGGGGATGCAACATGTTTACCAGCGCGGAAAATCTTGCGAGACTGCGCTGCAAAACCTAGTTGGGTGAATTTAATGCGCGCTCGAAAGTAAAGAGTACGCGCTGGGCATTTTCGTCGACATTGAGGGAGCTTTTGATAACGCAACTTTGGACAGCATGTGCAACGCTGCCAGACATCATGGCGTAGATGAAGCACTGGTCCTTTGGATCAAAGCAATGCTCATGCGCAGGACATTGACCGCTGATGCAGGCCTCGACCAGTGTGTCGAATCCGGTGTAAACAGTGGCTGCCCTCAAGGTGGGGTCCTGTCTCCGCTGTTATGGTGCATGGTGGTCGATTCTCTGCTTGATGCTCTCAATGTCTCTGGAATCTATGCCCAGGCCTATGCGGATGACGTCGATATTCTTTCTGTCGGCTCATGTTTAGCGACTGTCTGTCTCAAAGCACAGGCGGCGCTAAATGAGATCGATGATTGGTGTACCAGAAATGGGCTGTCAGTCAATCCTCTTAAGACCGATTCGTTCTCTTTACGACTCAGCTGGTACTAAAAGGCACTCCCATCCCGATATCCTAGGTGGCTAAGTATCTAGGATTCATCTTAGATAGTAAGCTTCTCTGGTCAAAGCATGTCGAGTCAAAAACCCCCAAAGCGCTGTCAGCTTTCTGGCAATGCAAAGGAGCTTTTGGCAAAACATGGGGCTTCTCGCCGGCAAATGTCCTCTGGATCTACACGGCAATGATAGGACCTATAATCTCATATGCATCGGATGTCTGGTGGAACATACTAAAACGCAAACCTTTCGCAGCCTCTTTCACCAAACTCCAAAGAACGGTTTGTCTCAGCTGCACTGGGCCTTTTCCCAGCACGCCGGGCGCTTCTCTAGATGTTATGATGAACCTTCCATCTCTTAATATATTTATAGGAGGGTGTGCTCTAAAAGCCATGTCTCGTCTGAAGAGAAATGGCTTTTGGTACAACTCGCATAGGAATAACGGTGTGCTTGCGCAAGAATTGTCCTGCGACCCCCATCTCATGGACATGTCTTCTGACGCACTGACGCCCGTTATTCTATTGCGTCGTAATTTCACTATGGCTATGGCTGGATACTGAACCTGGAAAGGATAGTCTTCGCATTTTCACGGATGGCTCCAGGTCTGAGTGGGGATCCGGTGCTGGAGTCTTCTTTGAGCGCGAAAACATCCGACTGCACATCTCGTTGGGAAAGTATGCGTCTGTCTTCCAATCAGAGATATACGCATTCATAATGGCCATGCACTATGTTGTGAAGCACAGGTGGAAGGGGGAAAGCATATGCATCTGTAGTCACAGCCAAGCTGCACTAAAAGCTGTGTGTAACCCCTTAACCAGCTCCAAATTAGTGCTTGAACTCAAGCCAGTCTTAAACAGAGTGTGCAGACTAAATTCATTAAGGCTTGTATGGGCTCCAGGCCACTCTGGGATCCCAGGAAATGAGATCTCTGATGAACTCGCTAGAATGGGTTCAGAGGAGAGCTTCTCAGGAACTGAACCCGCTCTAGGTCTACCTGCGTCCACGGTATATTTCTACACTAACGATTGTGTATTTAATACACACAACCGTAGATGGAGGGATTGTCCTTGTTGCAGGATGACTAAGCGCGTATGCCCTGATGTCTGCAAAAAATCTGCAGCATTCCTCCTGTCTTTAAGGAGAATCGACTGCAGAAGGCTTGTGGGAGTTATCACGGCTCATTACACTTTTGCCAAGCATCTCTACGTGCTTGGCGTCTTGGCATCAGACGCCTACCTGTGCTGCATGTTGCGAGGAGGAGGATGACACTGCAGAGCATTTCCTCTGTGATTGTCCCGCCTTTGCTCGCGCACGGTGGCGCAATCTTGGTGCCGACGTGGTGTGTGCCGAATCCCTTAGCTATACATCACTGAAGCTCCTTCAATGTTTTCTCCGGAAAACGGGGAAAATACAGTAATGTAAGGTGTCTGTCTGGAGTACAATGGACCAGTGATTGCGTTTGAGTGCTCCAGCGGATAACAGAAGCCTTCAACAAAAAAAATGCAAATTGTTTCGTTAGGCATGGCCAGCAGAGATTTGCCCCGCCTAACGTCAAGAAAAATGTTGGAACATCAAGTCGGCTAACCATACTTTCAAGTTCTAAACGCTTCTGACACCAGTAAGACATTGTTCCTCTGATACTTGAAGCAAAGTAGAGAAAACGGTTCATCAGCGCCGGATTCTCTCTGGCTTGTTGTTGTAGATACTCCGGGGATCCACTGAAATTTGCCATGTTGGGGTAGATTAAGCCTTTGCATTGCGTTGCATCGTGTTGAGGCAGAAGAATGGAAACCTCGGGTCTTGCGCAAATCTCTTGTCATGGTACCTCATCAAGTACCGAGCGCATTCCTGAAATGGGGGTTGATTTCCCCTAGAACGTGTATTATCATTGAAATCAGCAGCACCAGGGAACAGATGAGGAAGAGCTTTGACGATGTATCCAACAGTCGTGAATTCGTTGACCGGATTTGCTGAAGCTGCGGGCCAATCGATTACAGCACGAACAACCTCGGTTTGTCTCATACCACTTGACACGGAAAGCGCATTAATAAAAACATCGTCACTGTCTTCAGTAACATCGGGCATTGAGTCGTTGGCAACACTTCCATCGACATGTCTAAGTTGATCTTGAACGCTTCCGTCTTCTGGTAGTGCCGCAAAGAAGCGA
This sequence comes from Eumerus sabulonum, assembly GCA_951905685.1. Classification (NCBI taxonomy): domain Eukaryota; kingdom Metazoa; phylum Arthropoda; class Insecta; order Diptera; family Syrphidae; genus Eumerus; species Eumerus sabulonum. Next base: position 94,391,993 of record OX645060.1, read on the forward strand.
TTCTGTTGCTTTAGAAACACCAGAACATCGTGTACCACATGTCGTCTGACCGTGAAGTCCTTGCAACTTTGGGCTCCCTGCTTCCTAACCAGCAAGATGTTGACTGTATTAGGAACTCTAGGCAACTCGTTTGCAATCGGTTGGAGATCTTGCTCGACGTTCAGGACGTTTCCTTAGTAACAAAATCGACCACTGACACCTTGACTGCGGAGCTGGTAGACGCTGAGAACGGGTTGAATCCGTGCTACCAACATCTGCTCGACGACTGACAATGTCTTTATAACCTCTGGAACGTCTCCTGGATCCATATTATTTTGAGCAGTGTACTTGACAGGATTTTTAGTGTAGTAATGGCAGATGATTTCATGGTGGCTGGGTTGTAGCCGTGAGCAGTTGTCGCGGAGTCTGAACACGTGCTTCTCGAGATTCTGGGTGGGTGTTCTGATAAATTCTGTGCCTCCAAAATGTGTTGTTTCCATGTTTGAGTTTCGAAGAAGGTCGTCGATAATGTTTTGGCAAACGTTCCTCATTCTGGCTGCGTCTCTGGTCGATCGTGCTAAGTTCCGGGATCGTTTAGGAGGAAGTGGCATATGGTCTCAAACTGTTTTTTTTGTAGACTTCAGTTTATATATGAGATTTATTGTTGTTTTTTGTTATTTTCTTTTTTATACCTTTTTCCTGTTATTTTCTGTTTTTATCAGTAGTTGCTTCACGTATATTCAGTTTTGATAATGAATATGGCCCTATTCAGTCATGCAAAATTCTTTAAGAAAAATTACGTGACTCGGGGGCGAAAAGCATCAAAAATGGAATTTTTGTTCAAATTTAAATAATTGCGCGAGTTAAATAATTAACACTGTTTGTTAAAATATATTTTTTGTCAGCACTTGTGTGCGTCGTTTATTAAACGTAATCAATAACTGAAGACATTTGGTTCACTTACTACTATTTATACTACGAATATGTTTTGATACCTATTTATTATTTTACTGCTGATAAATATGTTTTGATGCCTATTTGTTTGTTTGTTGCTGATAAAATGTTTCCATGCTTCTTTGTTTGTTTGCTGCTGATAAAGTGTTTTGGTGCATATTTGTTTGTTTGCTGCTGATAACGAATACGTTTCTTAACTCTCCCCCTTGTTAAGTAAAAGTGTCCTCACTTTTTAGTGTTGTTGTGCTCTAAAACGGATTAATTCTGCTTCGTATATTTCGTTTGCAAGTTTCCTCTTTTTTACTTCCTGCCTTATTTTGTAGCATTGGCAGCCCAAGATCTAAGGGGGGCCAACCGGGCACTTGCCCCGGACGGCAGTTTCATGGGGCGCCAGATCCTTGAGACAAGAATTCGAAATTTCGAACAAATGAAGCCTCTTTTCCTACAACCTCATAGGTTTTTATCAAGTAATCGAATCATAATATAATGTTACGAATTATTCGATCCCACACCGAATAGGGTTCGCACCAGTGGATTGCGATAAACTACAATTGTCCTTTTTATCCGAGTTAAAAAAACACACGCACTTTCCTTTCTTTCACCACAGATCAATTATCTGTGTAGCTTCACCACTTTTATTTATTATCCAATACTATCCACTTTAAAGTTTATCACACAAACAAACCTTTATTGAAAGCTTTTCTTTTCACATTGGTTGATCACACCGACTTGTCACACGCTATGTAATACCACAAACTGAATGTCTGTCGAGGGTGAGTGTCCGCGCTTATATAGCTCTCGGTCCACCTTCTCGAACGTTCGCCGCTGGAAGTTCCCCTTCGGAAATCTCTAGAATGCTCTGACAATTAGCATTACGCCATTGGAAGTTGACATCATTCCAATCCCCGCTTCCAGAGAGCTTTCGAACTTCGACAGCGAAATTCGAGCTCAGCCGTCGGCTTGTATCTCCGCAACACTGCCCTCCTCCTAAACTTGTTCGTCCTCGAACAAGCGATTGGATCCTTCTCCGTAATATGACGCTATCCTCTCTACGTGGACAATCTTATACTTCGCCCGTCTCTTTCCCATCTGCTGTATCCGGTATACCACGTCATTGAGTTTCTTGATGACCTCAATTGGTCCGTCCCAGGCTGATTGCAATTTGGGGCACAAGCCTTTTTTTCGTTGTGGGTTGTACAGCAGTACCAATTGTCCTGTCTCGAATCCAGAAGCGTTCGCCCTTAAGTCGTACTTCGCCTTCATTTTATCGCTGACCAAGTTCAGTCGCTCCCGGATGAGCTGATGGATGGAGTTCAGCTGTTCTTTCTTTTCGGTTACAAAGTCCTCCCTGCCGCTAGTTGTCGGTAGTACCACGCCGAACTTCAAGTCCGATGGAAGTCGGAGATCAGTTCCAAAAATGGCTTCGGCGGGTGTTGTTGCCGTTGAATTGTGCTGTGCCGACCGGTATGCCATTAAGAAAAGGGGAAGATGTTCATCCCAGTCCTTCTGATCTCCGACGACGACTTTTCTCAAGTATTCCTCTATCGTCCGGTTGAACCTTTCGACCATGCCATCAGATTGTGGGTGTAATGGTGTTGACCGCGTCTTTCTGATGCCTAACATGTCACAGAGTACTTTGAACACCGACGACTCGAAGTTCCTTCCTTGGTCTGAGTGCAGTTCCAGCGGTACTCCGTAGCGCGCAACCCAGTTGTTCACGAATGCATCCGAAATGGTTTGGCTTCCTGGTTCGGGATGCAAAACACCTCAGGCCACTTGCTGAAGTAATCGATCACCACCAGCGCGTATTTGCTTCCAGCGTTGCTCGTTGGGAATGGGCCTGCGATGTCCATTGCGATACGTTCGAACGGTGCTCCAACATTGTACTGCTGCATATTTCCCCGAGTTTTCTTAACTGGCCCCTTTGCCTTAGCGCACTGTTCACTCTTGCAAACGAAACTCGTAACCGACTCATGGCATCCTACCCAGTAGAAACGTCTCTTGATCCTTTCTACAGTCTTGTTAACACCAAGATGACCCCCGCTTGGTCCCTCGTGATATTCTCGGATGACCTCGTCGATTTGTCCTTTTGGAATTACCAGCAGATCGTTTACAATGTTCCCGTCCTCACTTTCCCAACTGCGGTAGAGGCAACCGTTCTTCAGCTTCAAACTCTGCCACTGAGCCCAGTAAGCTTTCACGATTGGGCTTTCGCTGGATATTTGCTGCCAAGTTGGTCGAAAACCTCGTTCTTGGTAGTCAATGATGACTGCCAGATCGGCATCTTCTCGCTGCTTCCTTCCGACCTTCTCGACAGTCCAGGAATCTTCTGGCAGCACATGGAAACGACGGATGTCGGTGACCTGTTCCTTAGTTTCGGCTTGCGAACAATGGTTGCATTCAACATCGCAAGGTCGCCTCGATAATGCATCCGCATTTCCATGACTGTTTCCCTTCCGGTGTTCGATAACGAAGTCATAACTCTGGATTCTCTCTATCCATCTAGCAAGCTGGCCTTCCGGGTTTTTGAACTGCAGCAACCACCTCAACGCTGCCTGGTCCATCCTAAGATGAAAAGCTTGGCCATAGAGGTATTTGTGAAAATGCTTGACACAGTCAACCACGGCTAATAGCTCCCTCCTAGTTACACAGTAGTCCCTCTCCGGCTTCGATAGGATCCTACTGTAGTAAGCGATGACCCGTTCTCGCCCGTCAATTATTTGAGAGAGTACTCCTCCGATTCCATGTCCGCTCGCATCGGTGTCCAAAATAAACTTTTCTCCCGAGACAGGATATGCAAGAATCTGCGCACTGCAGAGCAATTCCTTCAGGTGAATGAACGGTTTCTCCTGCGGCTTCTCCCACTTGAATGGCCTATTCTTTTTGGTGAGCTCGTGCAAACTGCTGGCAACGTTTGCAAATCCTGGGACGAATCGCCTGTAATATGTGCAAAGTCCCAGGAATGACCCTAACTCATGAAGATTCTTCGGCCGCGGCCATTCCTTAAAAGCTGAGATTTTCTCTTCATCTGTGTGGACTCCTTCTGCAGTCACCACGTGTCCCAAGTACTTCACCTCGTTTCGGAAGAGCGAACATTTCTTCGGGCTCAATTTCAGTCCGGCTGCTTGAATACGTTCCAGTACCTCTTCAAGCTTCTTATCGTGATCGTCGAAATCCTTGCCCATGACAATTATGTCATCCAGATAGACAAGGCAAGTCCTCCAGTGAAGTCCTCTTAGTACCCGGTTCATAGGTCTCCCGAATGTGGCTGGCGCATTCCAAAGACCGAAGGGCATCACAGAGAATTGCCACAACTCTCCCCCGGCAGTGAACGCGGTCTTTTCCTTGTCTTGCTGGTCAAGCTCTATTTGCCAGTATCCACTTTGCAAATCCAGCGTCGGGAACCACTTTGCACCAGATAGTGTGCCCAAGGTGTCGTCGATTCTCGGTAATGGATAGCTGTCCTTCTTCGTGACGTCGTTCAGCTTCCTATAGACCACGCAGAACCGGGTGCTTCCATCCTTCTTGTTAACAAGCACTACTGGCGAACTCCATGGGCTTGCAGTTGGTTCGATCACGCCCTCCTTTTCCATCTCGTCGATTAGTTTGATCACCTCGCCTTCTTTCGCCAAAGGTACCCTCCTCGGTGGTTGCCGGATCGGTCTAAAGTCTCCTGTGTCTATTCTGGGCTTCACAATTGATGTCCTTCCACAGTTCTTACCATTTGCAAAAACTGTCCAATATTTACGAAGCAGAGAGAGTGCTTTACTTTTCTGCTTCTCCACTAGATGTTGCGTCCACTCTCTGGCCATTGTTTTCAAGAACGGTTTGTTTTTCTGGATTTCCCGGTGTTTCTTATCTTCGCAGTTCCCGTTGTTCCCTTGTGTATTGTCCTAGGTGTACTGGCAGGATTCAGGACTCGTACTGGAACCAATTGGTCTTGTCGAGGTTCCACGAGAGCCCTTCCAACAACTATATCGCTGGGTCGATTTCTTTTGTCGGGTTCGACCACCCACATTCGGCTTGTCCTCGCACCCTCTTCTAACTTTGCCCAAACCACAGCTTCTGCATTCGGGGGAACTGTTTGGCTTGCTTGCACGACTATTCGCCTGACCTTGTCACCCTGACCTTGTTACCCATTATCTATTGTTAATGGAAGCTCCAAGTTGCCATACTTCATCACTTTTTGGTTGAGGTCCAACGTGAAGCCATGCCTAATCATGAAGTCGACGCCGATTATGATGTCGTTCGTAATGTTCGCAACGATGAAATCATGCTGAAACTCGATGGTACCCATCGTAATTGTTTTCTGGACCTTTCCCTTAACTTCCGCCTTCTCACCAGTTACTGTACGAAGCCTTACCTCGGAAAATGGTTCGATGTCAGAAATCAATCCGCTTCGGATGACTGAATGAGTTGCGCCCGTGTCCAACGTCAGCAGATATCGTCGTCCGTCCATCGTTCCCTCGATGACTAGGCTGGTTGCACCCCTACAGATTCGGGATACCAGGATGCCTGGGCACTCCAATGTGGGAGCCAGCGCATGCCCCTCTGCACTGACTCGTTTTAGTTTAACGGATTGTTAGGTGCACCTTTTGCACCTCCACGTTCGCGTTCACTCCCTTGGTCTCTTTTTAACGAACTAGACCTCGAACGCTTTCTTCGCAGACGGCGGTTTCACGCAATGTGCCCATGCTGGTCGCAGATGTAGCATCTACCCGGGAATGAACCACTCCTACTCGCCATTGGTGTTCTGGAACTATCCGCCGTAGTTTGATGGAAGGTCGGCATATCAAGAGCGATGTTTCGCATGCGAGAGCGCTGGCAACTGTCTCCTTGAAAGATGTCTTCGTCAGGAGAATCAAGCTTCGTTGCGTATCGGGGTCCCTTAGCCCTTGAATGAAAGAATCCGTTTTCAGTTTTTCCACCACATCAACTGGAACATCTGCGTAGGCAAGGTGGGATAGCCTCTCGATGTCGGCAGCATACTGTTGGATGGTCTCGTTTCCACGCTGCTTGCGTCCTTTAAGTTCCAGCTTGTGCATCTCCTGCATGTGTTCACTGCCGTATCTTCGATGTAGAGCATCCCAGATGGCTGTGTAGTTCCTCCTCTGGGTCTCCGGGATGGTCTTTAGTACATCAGCAGCTTCGCCTTTAAGCGAAATTACTAGAGCGGCCACACGATCTTCTTCTCCCCATTGATTACGTTCCGCTGTTGTTATAAGCGCTCTTGCCGTCGAAGTTGGGAGCTGTGAATTTTGATGCTGCAGTCGGTACGACGATTCCTTGATGCTGTACGTTCTGGATAGTTTTCTCGAGTTCCAGAACCTTCTTGTCCAGTGTCTCGATTCTCTTGTCCTGGTTATTTTCGAGATCCAGAACCTTCTTATCCAGTGTATCGATTCTCTCTTCGACGCCCTGGAACCGATCGTTGACGGCTTGCTGGATGTCTCTCAAGCTTTCTCGATTGTTCTGTAGCATCTCTTCCAACGTCTCTAACTTCTCTAGTTTCTGGCCTAGGGATGTAGAATTTTCCTCCAACTTTCTACTTACGGCAGCGGAATTTTCCTCCAGCTTTTGATCTAGTTTCTGGCTCAGGGAAGCACTCATAGCATTCATAGCCGCGAGAATTTGCTGCATATCGAACGCTGGCTCAGTGGATGTCGACGGCTTCTCCACCCCGAATTCGTAACTCTCCCAGTCGACACCTTCTTCCTGCAACGCTGATCGCAGTCTCTCCACCAGGTTGGCCTTACTTCTACCTAACTTCTTAATTACCTAATTGCCGAGCATCCAGCTCTCTTTTCAGTTGTTCGATGGTCAATTTTTCCAATTTCACCATTTTCTCACTCTTTTACTAATTCAGGGTAAGGAATGGCCGCGGCCGAAGAATCTTCATGAGTTAAGGTCATTCCTGGGACTTTGCACATATTACAGGCGATTCATCCCAGGATTTGCAAACGTTGCCAGCAGTTTGCACGAGCTCACCAAAAAGAATCGGCCATTCAAATGGGAGAAGTCGCAGGAGGAAGCGTTCATTCACCTGAAGGAATTGCTCTGCAGTGCGCAGATTCTTGCATATCCTGTCCCGGGAGAAAAGTTTATTTTGGACACCGATGCGAGCGGACATGGAATCGGAGGAGTACTCTCTCAAAAAATTGACGGGCGAGAACGGGTTATCGCTTACTACAGTAGGATCCTATCGAAGCCGGAGAGGAACTACTGTGTAACTAGGAGGGAGCTTTTAGCCGTGGTTGACTGTGTCAAGCATTTCCACAAATATCTCTATGGCCAAGCTTTTCATCTTCCTCCCTTCTTCGGGCGCCTTGTCGTGGCGGGAGGCTTAAGAGGTCGTAGACCTCGAACTAAGACTCGAAGACCCAAAAATGAATGGGCAAACCAAAGGAATTGTGTACTCCAGGTGGTACTCGCAGGAGCGGAAATCCACCCGCGACCTCTTTGATCGCGGCCGGGGCAAGGATTCTGGAGGCCCCAACATTCATTCTTAACCCTATGGCAGCCCGGAACGACACCGGCCCCAGCGGCTCACTGTCTGACCACCTGGTCCGACTGAGCATGAGCGGTGCATCCAGCGGAGGCGACACCAATGATGGCGCGGCACGGGAAACCGCAAAGGTGGAACGCGCTCCTGAATTGGGACGTACTGCTGAATGCACTGCTAAGTGCCCAAAAAGTAGAGGTAAGAGGCGTGCCCGAAAATTGTGCAAAGAGGCTGACAAAGCCGAAGGCAGAATGGTCGAGGCTAAACCTCTGGGGGAACCAGTTAAGAGGGTTAGGTCGACGGAGGTATCTCGTACCGAAATTGATCCGACCCTCCTTCCTGAGCTCCACCCCTCTCTCAAAGGTGCGCAGCGCGGAAAGCGTCGGCGATTGGGAAATGCTGCTGAAGGAGGCATAAGCATGTCTGCACTTTCGGCATGCGCCTCCAACTCTCTTCCTCTTACTGGGAAGGTTCAACTACCCAGTAAGAGCGTGATCAGTTCCCGTAATGACGGAGCCGGAAGCTGTCAAGTTTCTGCTATGGCCAGCGTTGCCGCCGAAAAAGGTGGTGGGGCTGACAGGCAGACTCCGAACGCAGAAGGCGAAGTCGTTACGGGTCCTAGTAATCCTCGAACTGGTAAGGCTGTCCCGAACCGTCGTCCGAAGAGAGCAGGTGCTTTAACCGAAAAAGGTAAAGGATCCCGCAAACGGAAGACCGCCGCTGGGGATAGCCTCGCTAGGGAGAGAGTGTGCGATGCCTCCCTCTCCGGTGGGGCGGTGGGAAATCGGAGTCAAATGGCAGATGTGGCGACCCAGAAGGATCAAAGCATAGGCCAGAAGGCGAAGACAGCCAAAAACCACTCCTCGGAGGCGGGCACATCACACAACAAAACCCCTTCCTCCCAGAAGGAGATCCAAATGACCGTAAAGAGTCGAGAGAAGCAGCTCTCTTATAAAGAGGCGGCCATCTCCTCTGAAAAGGTCAGGATAGCTTTTATCCAGATCAATCTACAGCATTGCAAGGCCGCTACTGCTCTTTTAAGTAGTAGAATTGCATGTAGTAGAACAAATCATCACATTGTATCCATTCAGGAACCGTGGGTGTGGAATAATCGCCTATGTGGCCTTGGTGGTATACGTGATGCTACGATTCTCTATGATGAGCGATCCGAAAGGCCTAGGGTCGGCCTCATCATATCGAATTCACTATCGGCAACCAAACTTGGGCACTTTTGTGGACAAGATCTGGTGGCTGCTCGAGTAAGCTACAAAACGCACGGAGCAATAGAACACTTCGTCGTTGCGTCTGCCTACTTTCCCTACGATTCGTTACTACCTCCACCACCGAAGGAAGTCTCTGAACTCGTAGAGTACTGTGAAGCCAAAAAGATTGGTCTCTTCTTGTGTTGCGATGCTAATGCCCAAAAACACTGCTTGGGGCAGCAGCAAGTGTGACGCAAGGGGGGACCGTCTGTTGGACTTCATTCTCTCGTCTGACCTTACCATCAACAATGTTGGCTCTCAACCAACGTTTGTTACGACAAGACGACAGGAGGTGATTGACCTGACCCTATCTAACAGATATGTGAAGGACATCACTAACTGGCGAGTCTTGCCTGATGCTACGCTGTCGGACCATAAATATATCGAATTCCGATTGGGTTGTGAGATTTCTTCCTTGCAGCCTAGACGGAATCCGAGAAGGACGGACTGGGTACGGTTTAGAGAGAAGCTTGAGAAATCCACTCAGGCCCTACCTAAGCTTAGAACGAAACAATTGGTAGAGAACGCTGTTCATAACCTGAATAGCGTCATCACCAGTTGTTTTGAACTCGCATGTCCTGTCAGCGAACCTCCCAGCAGGAAATTGGTCCCCTGGTGGAATGCCGAGCTCCAAAGTCTTCGAAGGGAAGCCATAATTCTTCTGAATAGATCGCTCAAATCAAATTCGGAAGATGACTGGAACAAGTATCGGTCGAAGCAGAAAGAATATAAGAAACTTATTCGTAAATCGAAGAACGATTCTTATAGGACCTTCTGCGAAGAGATCAAGTCTCTGAGTGCGACTAGCAAGTTGGTTAAAGTCCTCAAACGGGGAAAACCGACTAGGCTGGACGCACTCAGAAAATCTGATGGTACCTTTACTGAGTCTAAAGCGGAAACTCTTAGTTTACTGTTTGCGACTCATTTCCCGGGAAATCAGATCGACATCGGCTCGTTGCACACTCCTTCAAGGGAAACTGCAACTGAAACGATGAAAATAACTCGGCGTAGCTGGTATATTGCGTCGCGCGTGGTTACGACTGAAGCTATTGAATTTGCTGTGGCATACTCCGATGGTTTCAAATCCCCGGGTACCGACGGGATATATCCTGTTATGCTGCAAAAAGGTATAAGGCAGCTGCTTCCTACTCTGAAAAGAATTTTCACTGCTAGTCTAGCACTTGCTCACATACCCATTCCTTGGCGCACAGTGAAAGTGGTCTTCATTCCCAAAATAGGAAAAGAGGACTACTCACTTGCCAAGAGCTTCAGACCAATTAGTCTAACATCCTTCCTGCTGAAAAGCATGGAGAGACTGGTAGAGTTGCACGTGCGAAAAGTTGCCCTTCGAATGCACCCTCTTTCGGAGATGCAACATGCTTACCAGCGCGGAAAATCTTGCGAGACTGCGCTTCAGAACCTAGTTGGGCGTATTGAGTGCGCGCTCGAAAGGAAAGAGTACGCGCTGGGCATTTACATCGACATTGAGGGAGCTTTTGATAACGCAACTTTTGACAGCATGTGTAACGCTGCCAGACATCATGGCGTGGATGATGCACTGGACATTGACCGCTGATGAAGGCCTCGACCAGTGTGTCAAATCTGGCGTAAACAGGGGCTGCCCTCAAGGTGGCGTCCTGTCTCCGCTGTTATGGTGCATGGTGGTCGATTCCCTGCTTTATGCTCTCAATGCCTCTGGAATCTACGCCCAGGCCTATGCGGATGCGTCGCCATTCTTTCTGTCGGCTCATGTTTGGCGACTGTCCGTCACAAAGCACAGGCGGCGCTAAATGTGATCGATGATTGGTGTACCAGAAATGGGCTGTCAGTCAATCCTCTTAAGACCGATGTCGTTCTCTTTACGAGAAGGAGGAAAAATACTGACATGACTCAGCTGGTACTAAAAGGCACTTCCATCCCGATATTCAAGGAGGCTAAGTATCTAGGAGTCATCTTAGATAGTAAGCTTCTCTGGTCAAAACATGTTGAGTCAAAAACCACCAAAGCGCTTTCTGGCAATGCAAAGGAGCTTTTGGCAAAACATGGGGCTTATCGCCGGCAAAGGTCCTTTGGATCTACACGGCAATGATAGGACCTATAATCTCATATGCATCGGTTGTCTCGTGGAACAGACTAAAACGCAAACACGTCGTAGCCTCTTTCACCAAACTTCAAAGAACGGTTTGTCTCAGCTGCACGGGGGCTTTCCCCAGCACGCCGGGCGCTGCTCTAGATGTTATGATGAACCTTCCACCTCTTGATATATTTATCAGAGGGTGTGCTCTGAAAGCCATGTCTCGTCTGAAGAGAAATGGCTTTTGGTACAACTCGCATAGGAATAACGGTGTGCTTGCGCAAGAATTGTCCTGCGACCCCTGTCTCATGGACATGCCTTCTGACGCACTGACGCCCGTTATCCTATTGCGTCGAAATTTCACAGTCGAGTTTCCATGGCGTCAGGATTGGCTATGGCTGGATACTGAACCTGGAAAGGACAGTCTTCGCATTTTCACGGATGGCTCCAGATCTGGGCGGGGGTCCGGTGCTGGGGTCTTCTTTGAGCGCGAAAACATTCGACTGCACTTCTCCTTAGCAAAATATGCGTCTGTCTTCCAATCAGAGATATACGCAATCCTAATGGCCATGCACTATGTTGTGAAGCACAGGTGGAAGGGGGAAAGCATATGCGTATGTAGTGACAGCCAAGCTGCACTAAAAGCTGTGTGTAACCCCTTAGCTAGCTCCAAATTAGTGCTTGAACTCAAGTCCTTCTTGAACAAAGTCGGCAGACTAAATTCATTAAGGCTTGTATGGGTTCCAGGCCACTCTGGGATCCCAGGAAATGAGACCTCTGACGAACTCGCTAGAATGGGTTCAGAGGAGAGCCTCTCAGGACCTGAACCCGCTCTAGGTCTACCTACATCCACGGTAAATTCCTACATTAACGATTGTGTATTTAACACACACAACCGTAGATGGAGGGATTGTCCGGGTTGCAGGATGACTAAGCGCCTATGCCCTGATGTCTGCAAAAAATCTGCAGCATTCCTCCTGTCTTTAAGGAGAATCGACTGCAGAAGGCTTGTGGGAGTTATCACGGGCCATTACACTTTTGCCAAGCATCTCTACGTGCTCGGCATCAGTGAGACGCCTACCTGTGCTGCATGTGGCGAAGAGGAGGATGATACTGCAGAGCATTTCCTCTGTTATTGTCCCGCCTTTGCTCGCATACGGTGGCGCACCCTTGGAGCCGACGTGGTGTGTGCCGAATCCCTTTGCTCTACATCACTGAAGCTCCTTCAAATTTTTCTCCGGAAAACGGAGAAAATACAGTAATGTAAGGTGTCTGTCTGGAGTACAATGGACCAGTGATTGCGTCTGAGTGCTCCAGCGGATAGCAGAGGCCTTCAACAAACAAACAAGCTTTTCATCTTACGACGGACCACGCAGCGTTGAGGTGGTTGCTGCAGTTCAAAAACCCGGATGAATGAGCAAGATGCCTCGGATATACGGACGGATACTCGACGACGACAACGCACGAAAAAGGAACACGATTTGCGAGTATGCTCCTGGAATGTCAGAACCCTGTACACTCCCGGAGCTGCTCATAAACTAGAAGGAATCCTCACGCAGTACAAGGCGGATATTACTGCGGTCCAGGAAATACGCTGGATAGGAAACGGTATGATTAGGAAGAAAAATTGCGACATTTATTACAGCTGTCACAAAAGGTTGCACTTACTGGGATGCGGATTCGTCGTGGGAAAGCGGTTAAGGTCGAAGGTCATCGACTTTAAGCCTATGAGTGATCGCCTGGCTGTGATCCGCATCAGAGGCAGATTTTATAACATCAGCCTTATATGTGCACACGCCCCTACCGACGAGGCTGAAGACCCTATCAAGGAGGACTTCCATGACCTCCTGGACAACGCCTACGGAGCTTGTCCGGAGTACGATGTAAAAATCGTGCTCGGGGACTTCAACGCCAAAATCGGAAAGGAAAACACCCTTGGCGGAGTGATCGGAAAGCACAGCCTCCACGATACAACAACAGATAACGGCTTCCGACTCGCTGACTTTGCGACAGCTCGTAATGCGGTGATAAGTAGCACAAGATTCCCTCGCAAGCGAATCCACACAGCAACCTGGCGATCCCCGGACAGTCGAACCGCCAACCAAATCGACCATGTGCTCATTGACGCAAGGCACGCGTCAAACATCCTGGATGTGCGAACATTCAGAGGGGCAAATGTCGACTCTGACCACTTCCTCGTAGCAGCAAGATTCAGAGCTCGACTGTCCAATGTCAGAAAGCTGCACCAGCCCATCAGGAGGAGGTTCGACATTGGGCGCCTGAGCACACCGGAGGTTGCCAGAGTCTACAGGGAGCAGCTGAGCGAAAGACTCTACGGTATGCCTACGTCGAACACAAATGCCAATAATATGTGGCTGCATTGCCGCTCAGCCATTCAGGAAGTAGCCGAAACCACCTTAGGATACCTACCACCCCCGACAAGAAACCCGTGGTATGATGGCGAGTGTGAGCAGAAAAAGGCAGCAACCGACGAGGCGTACCAAAAGGCGCTGCAGAGGAAAACCAGGGCAGCGCGAGAAGAGTACCGAGCCAGAAGAAGGGAGGAGAAGAAACTACTGCGACAAAAGAAAAGAATCTTCGCAGCCTCCCAGCTCAAGGATATCGAGGAGTCTAGGGATAGACATAAAATACGCGCCTTTTACAAGAAAGCCAATGGCCTTGCAGGAGGCTTCAAAAAGGGCACCTTGGCTCTTCGAAACTGCGAGGGTATCTTGTCACCGACCCGCAGGGAATAGTGGATGTATTTAAGCAGCACTTCCAGCAGCTGCTTAACGAGCATGACCAAGAGAGAGTGGTAGGGACTGAGGAAATCCCAACTCCAGCCGCTGAAGTAGTCCTCCCACCCAGCATAGAAGAAGTCGGCACAGCTATTCAGAAGCTGAAGAACAACAAGGCCGCAGGCTCAGATGGCTTGCCATCAGAGCTCTTCAAGGCTGGCGGCGATGTTCTGGTAGGGAGCATGCACCAGATCATCTGCAGAATTTGGGAAGATGAGAGCATGCCCGACGACTGGAATACCAACTCTATATGCCCCATCCACAAAAAAGGCGATCCTACCTCTTGTAAGAACTATAGAGGTATATCCCTGCTCAATGTCGCATACAAGATCCTGTCCAGCGTATTGTGTGAACGTCTAAAACCATTTTGCACCGCACTAATCGGCAGCTACCAGTGCGGCTTCCGGCCCGGCAAATCAACTATAGACCAAATTTTCACACTTCGACAAATCCTGGAAAAGACCAACGAGTTTCAAATCGATACACACCATCTTTTCATCGATTTCAAAGCCGCATACGACAGCATTCATCGTGAAGCACTGTTTGGGGCGATGGCCGAATTCGGGATCCCGGTAAAACTGATCCAGTTGTGTCGCGCCACGCTAAAAAACACGCGATGCACCGTGCAACTCGGTTCTAGGACCTCGGAACCATTCGAAACATGCACCGGATTTCGGCAAGGAGATGCGCTGTCATGTGACTTCTTCAACCTGGTGCTGGAGCAGATAGTGCGACGGGCAGGCGTCAACAGGGAAGGCACTATCTTTTACAAGTCCATCCAGCTGCTAGGATACGCGGATGATATCGACATCATCGCGTGTTCTCGCCGTGGCATTGTGGAAGCATTCACGGCGATTGAAGAACAGGCGAAACGAATTGGCCTTAAGATCAATGAGGACAAAACGAAATACATGCTGTCAAGCAAAAACCAATCCGTCGCTCACCACCTGGGACAAAACATAACAATTGACAGCTACAATTTCGAGGTAGTTAAGGAGTTTGTCTACCTCGGGGCAAACGTAAATTCCACAAATGACACCACAGTGGAGATCCGGCGTAGAATCGCCCTTGGCAACCGCTGCTACTTCGGCTTGTCCAAACAACTGGGGTCAAAACTCCTCACTCGAAAGACCAAAGTCATGCTTTACAAAACGCTCATTCTGCCAGTCTTGCTGTACGGAGCCGAAAGCTGGACGATAAGCAGGACAGCGGAGCTGATTTTGGGTTCTTTCGAAAGAAAAATTCTGCGCCGGATATTTGGTCCTGTCTGTGAGGAAGGTGAATGGAGAAGAAGACACAACCGCGAACTCTACGAGCTGTACCAAGATGTGGATGTAGTCCGGAAAGCAAGGACCCGTCGACTACACTGGCTCGGCCACATCGAGCGCATGGACATCAACGCTCCAGCTAAGAGGGTCTTCGACTCCGAGCCTCCTGGTTCGAGAAGAAGAGGAAGACCGAACCTCCGGTATAAAGACCAAGTAATCGCGGATGTAAGACATCTTGGTCTTGACAACTGGAAGCAGCGTGCCCGGGACCGTCAAGGATGGAAGGCAGCTATAGCTCAGGCTCAGATCCTCCATGGATCGCAGGCCTGATAAGTAAGTAAGTAGTGGCAGCAAATATCCAGTGAAAGCCCAATCGTGAAAGCTTACTGGGCTCAATGGCAGAGTTTGAAGAACGGTTGCCTCTACTGCAGTTGGGAAAGTGAGGACGGGAACATTGTAAACGATCTGCTGGTAATTCCAAAGGGACAAATCGACGAGATCATCCGAGAATACCACGAGGGACCAAGCGGGGGTCATCTTGGTGTTAACAAGACCGTAGAAAAGATCAAGAGACGTTTCTACTGGGTAGGATGCCATGAGTCGGTTAGGCGTTTCATTCGCAGGTGTGAACAATGTGCGGAGGCAAAATGTCCGGTAAGGAAAACTCGAGGAAATATGCAGCAGTACAATGTTGGAGCACCGTTCGAACGTATCGCAATGGACATCGCAGGCCCATTCCCAACGAGCAACGCTGGAAACAGGTACGCGCTAGTGGTGATCGATTACTTCAGCAAGTGGCCTGAGGTGTCATGCATCCCGAACCAGGAAGCCAAAACCATTTCGGATGCATTCGTAAATAACTGGGTTACGCGTTATGGAGTACCAATGGAGCTGCACTCAGACCAAGGAAGGAACTTCGAGTTGACGGTGTTCAAAGAACTCTGCGACATGTTAGGTATCAGAAAGACGCGGACAACACCATTACACCCACAATCTGATGGCATGGTCGAATGGTTCAACCGTACGATGAAGGAGTACTTGAGAAAAGTCGTCGTCGGAGATCAGATGGACTGGGATGAACATCTTCCCTTTTCTTAATGGCATACCGTTCGGCAGAGCACAATTCAACGGCAACAACACCCGCCGAAGCCATTTATGGATCTGTTCTCCGACTTCCATCGGACTTGAAGTTCGGCGTGGTACTACCGACAACTAGCGGCAGGGAAGACTTTGTAACCGAAAAGAAAGAACAGCTGAACTCTATCCATCAGTTCATCCGGGAGCGACTGAACTTGGTCAGCGATAAAATGAAGGCGCGGTACGACTTGAGGGCGAATACTTCTGGATTCGAGACCGGACAATTGGTATTGCTGTACAACCCACAACGGAAAAAAGGCTTGTGCCCCAAATTGCAATCAGCCTGGGACGGACCATATGAGGTCATCAAGAAACTCAATGACGTGGTATACCGGATACAGCAGATGGGAAACAGACGGGCGAAGTATAAAATTGTCCACGTAGAGAGGTTAGCACTATATTACGAAGAAGGGTCCAATCGCTTGTTCGAGGACGAACAAGTTTAGGAGGAGGGCAGTGTTGCGGAGATGCAAGCAGACCGTTAAGTTCGAATTTCGCTGTCGAAGTTCGAAAACTCTCTGGAAGCGGGGATTGGAATGATGTCAACTTCCAATGGAATTGTCAGAGTGTTCTAGAGATTTCCGAAGGGGAACTTCCAACGGCGAACGTTCGAGACGGTGGACCGAGAGCTATATAAGCGCGAACACTCGCCCTTGACATTCATTCAGTTTGTGGTATAAAACAGCGTGTGACACGTCGGTGTGATCAACCAGTGTGAAAAGAAAAGCTTTCAATAAAGGTTTGTGTATTGCGTAATAAAGTTTAAAGTGGATAGTATTGGATAATAAAGAAATGTGGTGAAGCTACACAGATAATTGATCTGTGGTGAAAGAATTAAAAGTGTGTGTGTTTCAATGTAAATAAAAAGGACAATTGTAGTTTATCGCAATCCAGTGGTTCGAACCCTATTTGGTGTGGGGATTGAAAAATTCGTAACAATACGTTGTAACCGTCGTTAAATTCAAATTCAAAAAAAAAATGCAGGTGGACATGTCCCTCCTCACAATAATTGGTGTTATTGCAATGTAAGTATTGTTACGAAATACTTAGTCGAGAACCACCTTGCACCAGATAGTGCGTCCAAGGTGTCGTCGATTGTCGGTAAAGGATAGCTGTCCTTCTTTGTGAAGTCGTTCAGCTTCCTATAGTCCACGCAGAATCGGGTGCTTCCATCCTTCTTCTTAACAAGCACTACTGGCGAACTCCATGGGCTTGGAGATGGTTCGATCACGCCCTCCTTTTCCATCTCGTCGATTAGTTTGACCACCTCGCCTTCTTTCGCCAAAGGTACCCTCCTCGGTGGTTGCCGGATCGGTCTAGAGTCCCCTCTGTCTATTCTGTGCTTCACAATTGATGTTCTTCCACAGTTCTTACCATCTGCAAAAACTGTCCAATATTTACGAAGCAGGGAGAGTGCTTTACTTTTCTGCTTCTCCACTAGATGTTACGTTCACTCTCTGGCCATTGTTTTCAAGAACGCATTGTTGTTCTGGAGTTGCTGTTATTTCTTATCTTCGCAGTTCATAATGGCAGCAGCTTCTTGGCACTGAGCGATTGATGTTCCTTTTTGTATTGTCTTAGGCGTACTGGCAGGATTCAGGACTCGTACTGGAACAAGTTGGTCTTGTCGGGGTTCCACGAGAGCCCTTCCAACTACGATATCGCTGCGTCGATTTCGTTTGTCGGGTTCGACCACCCACATTCGGCTTGTCCCCGCATCCTCTTCTATCTTTGCCCAAACCACAGCTTCTGCATTCGGGGAAACTGTTTGGCGCGCTTGCACGACTATTCGCCTGACCCTGTTACCCTGTCCATTATTTATCGTTAATGGGAGCTCCAAGTTGCCATACTTCATCACTTTCTGGTTCAGGTCCAATGTGAAGCCATGCCTAATCATGAAGTCGACGCCGATTATGATGTCATCCGCAATGTCCGCAACGACGAAATCATGCTGAAACTCGACGGTACCCATCGTAATTCTTTTCTGGACCTTTCCCTTAACTTCCGCCTTCTCACCAGTTACTGTACGAAGCCTTACCTTGGAAAAGGTTCGATGTCAGAAACCAATCCGCTTCGGATGACTGAATGAGTTTCGCCCGTGTCCAACGTCAGCAGATATCGTCGCCCGTCCATCGTTTCCTCGATGACTAGGCTGGTTGCACCTCTACAGATTTGGGATACGAGGATGCTGGGGCACTCCAGTGTGGGAGCCAGCGCATGCCCCTCTGCACTGACTCGTTTTAGTTTAACGGATTGTTAGGTGCACCTTTTGCATCTCCACGTTCGCGTTGACTCCCTTGGTCTGTTTTTAGCGAACTAGACCTCGAACGCTTTCTTCGCAGACGGCGGTTTCTCGCAATGTGCCCCTGCTGGTCGCAGATGTAGCATCTACCCGAGAATGAACCACTCCTACTCGCCAGTGGTGTTCTGGAACTATCCTGGTCTTGAGATATGCGCCGTAGTTTGATGGAAGTTCGGCATATCAAGAGCGATGTTTCACATGCGAGAGCGCTGGCAACTGTCTCCTTGAAAGACGTCTTCGGCAGGAGAATCAAGCTTCGTTGTGTGTCGGGGTCCCTCAGCCCTTGGATGAAAGAATCCGTTTTTAGCTTCTCCACCACATCAACTGTAACGTCCGCGTAGGCAAAATGGGATAGCCTCTCGATGTCGGCAGCATACTGTTGGATGGTCTCGTTTCCACGCTGCTTGCGTCCTTTAAGTTCCAGCTTATGCATCTCCTGCATGTGCTCACTGCCGTATCTTCGATGAAGAGCATCCCATATGGCTGTGTAGTTCCTTCTCTGGGTCTCCGGGATGGTCTGTAAAAGACCAGCTGCTTCGCTGCTTACTAGAGCGGCCACACCATCCTCTTCTCCCCATTGATTCTGTTCCGCTGTTGTCTCGAACTGAAGTTTAAAGATGTTAAACGCACTCGTGCCGCCGAAGTTGGGAACTGTGAATTTCGATGCTGCAGTCGGTACAACGATTCCTTGAAGCTGAACGTTCTGGAAAGTTCTCTCGAGTTCCAGAACCTTCTTGTCGAACTTCGATTCTAGCGTCTCGGCTATCTTTTCCTGATTATTTTCGAGATCTAGAACCTTCTTGTCCGGTGTCTCGATTTTCTCCTCGACATTCTGGAATCGATCGTTAACGGGTTGCTGGATGTCTCTCAAGCTTTCTCGATTGTTCTGTAGCATCTCTTCTAACGTCTCCAGCTTCTCCAGTTTTTGGCCTATGGAAGATGAATTTTCCTCCAACTTCTGATGTACGGTCGCCTCCAGTTTCTGGCTTATGGAAGTTGAATTTTCTTCCAGCTTTCTACTTCAAGCAGTGGATTTTTCCTCCAGTTTTTCGTGTATGGTCGCCTCTAGTTTCTGGGATATGGAAGCACTCATGGCATTCATAGCCGCGAGAATTTGCTGCATATCGCTGGCTCAGTGGATGTCGACGGCTTCTCCACCCCGAATTCGTAACTCTCCCAGTCGACACCTTCTTTCTGCAACACTGATCGCAGTCTCTCCTCCAGGTTGGCTTTACTTCCCACTGTGGATAATTCCAGCTCGCGTGTGACAAGTCAGTGTGATCAAACAGTGTGAAAATAAAAGCTCTCAATAAAGGTTTGTTTGTGTAATAAAGTTTACAGTGGATAGTATTGCATAATAAAAAAAAAGTGGTGAAGCTGCACAGATAATTGATCTGTGGTGAAATAAATAAAAGTGTGTGTTTCAATTTAAATAAAAAGGACAATTGTAGTTTATCGCAATCCAGTGGTGCGAACCCCATTCGGTGTGGGATCGAATAATTTCGTAACAATATGTTTGAAAAACAAACATTTCTATTTCCATACGCCCAGTTAGTTTTTGAACACATACTAAGTGATCTATGAACGCATCTTAACAGATCAAGTAAATTTTTGAACGCGTGCGTAGTGTCCGTGATCTTTCTGCTAGGGGAATCCCCGTCACATCTATACGAGCCGAGCCGAACAAATTCAAACAGTCGAACGTCAAGTGACAACACTGTTTGTTTATGTGATTGATTGCGTTTGCGAGTAGTCAGCGTTAATATAATAAGTAAAGATGGTCTCAAAAATTGGAAAAAGGTTTCAGAAAAATTAAATAGGCATTGAAGTATCACAAACACATAAAGAATGTTCTATTAAATGGAAAACCCGTCTGCAACAAATGAAACCAGGTCAGCGCATCGATCGCGACGTAGAGCGATTAATTCACTTCGAGAAGAAAAAATGGAGACATGTTCTACATGTAGTAATAGACGCTGTACTACATGTACCTTGCCACAAACTGTCTTTCTTTAAGAGGTTCTAAAGAAATACCGAGTGATCTCGCTGGAAATGGTCCTCAGCCTAATCAAGGAAATTTTCTTAATTTGATAAGTCTGCTCGCTAAATATGATCCTACTCTCAAGTATCAATTGAACCACTTAAAATAAGGATATGTGTCCTATTTGTCAAAAACAATACACAATTAAATCATCTATATAATGGCAAACAAAGTTCGAAATACCATTTTCAATGAGATCAACGATGCCAACTATTTCACAATCATGTTTGACTGCACTCGAGATATACATATCTCACACAGAGCAAATGAGCTAGGTGATTCGATACATCAAAATAACAGAAACTTTTTGGCGTGCATGCAGCTTTAACATGCCCACAAGCACTTAGCATATTTGAGCTTGTACAAAAACTTTATTGTTTCTTTGTCGGATCCACCACGCGGTGGAAAATAATGCAAAACTGTACAAAAACAAACTTAAAAGGAAGTAGTCAAACCAGATGGTCGGCTAAACATCAAGCTGCTACTGCTCTATTAAATAATTTACCGGAAGTTGTCAAAGCTCTGTATGAAATTGAAGAATCCTCTGTAGCCGCAGAATCTAAGTACGAAACTGGTCATTTCTGCATGCGGTAATGGATTTTGAGTATATCCTCAACTTGACAATTTGGGATAATATTCTCCGAGAGATTAATAGAGTTAATGTTGAAATACAAAAAGAGGATATTATCATTTCGCGTCTGTGGCGCTAATGCAGGGCCGCTAATGAAAAACCGGTAGAATATTGGATCAAAGAAGCTACACCTGTATCAGTAAAGTTGGAAATTGAGCCGGTTCGTAAAACCAAACGAATTTCCTAAAAGATAAAGCAACACCACGGAATCTGTGAAGACGAAACAAAAATGCTAGATCCGACTAGGCTATTTTCCAAAGACGCAAAAGTAGTGTTTGACAAAATTTCAACAGAAATAGAGATAAGAGTAGAGAGTGCAAAGAGTCTACATGAAAAATTCGCCTTTCTCGCCTTTAAATATGTCGACAGAAGATCTGCAAAAAATGGAACCGATCTAGCTTTAAAATATTCAAGAGTCTTGAATGCAGTTAGTTTTTGCCAGGAACTTGCCGTTATTTAAAGAGCTAGTACATGAAATTAATGAAAAATCAAGTGCCTTCGATCTGTTACAACATCTGTACAAGCATGACTTGCAAGAAGCTTATAAGCTGTTAGTACAGCTTTAAGATTTTACTGCAGAGTACCAACAACATCTGCAAGCTGTGGGCGAAGCTTCAGCAAACTGAAAATAATTGAAACTTATCTACGTTCTACAATAAGTCAGGATCGTCTATCTGGCCTCGCGATCATAGCCATTGATAACAAAACTGCCTATGCGACGGACTTTGAGGAGCTAATAGATTCTTTCGCACGCCGTGTAAAGTTGTAGTCTTTCCTAGGTATACATATATTTTTTTTGTGTTTCTGTTTTATGTCACAAATGAAAGATATTAGTTATTAGATAATAAAAAGTTTAAATGTATTAAGGGTTATTTTTTTAACAAATAGTAACAAAAATGCTAATCATTGGCAGTCATTGGCGCCATTATCAAGGTTTTGCCCCGGTTCAAAAAAAATCGCAGATCGCACTGCAGTCTAGGTTCGACAAAAAGGTTCTAGATCTCGAGAATAACCAGGAAAAGAGAATCGAGACACTGGACAAGAAGGTTCTGGAACTCGAGAAGACTATCCAGAACGTACAGCATCAAGGAATCGTCGTACCGACTGCAGCATCAAAATTCACAGCTCCCAACTTCGACGGCAAGAGCGCTTTTAACATCTTTAAGCTCCAGTTCCAGACAACAGCGGAGTGGAATCAATGGGGAGAGGAAGATCGTGTGGCTGCCCTAGTAATTTCCCTTAAAGGTGAAGCAGCTAACGTTCTACAGACCATCCCGGAGACCCAGAGAAGGGACTACACAGCCATATGGGATGCTCTTCATCGAAGATACGGCAGTGAGCACATGCAGGAGATGCACAAGCTGGAACTTAAAGGACGTAAGCAGCGAGGAAGCGAGACCATCCAGCAGTACGCTGCCGACATCGAGAGGCTGTCTCATCTAGCCTACGCGGATGTTTCAATTGATGTGGTGGAGAAACTTAAGACGGATTCTTTCATCCAAGGGCTAAGGGACCCCGATACGCAACGAAGTTTGATTCTCCTGCCGAAGACATCTTTCAAGGAGACAGTTGCCAGCGCTCTCGCATGTGAAACATCGCTCTTGATATGCCGACCTTCCATCAAACTACGGCGCATATCTGAAGACCAGGATAGTTCCAGAACACCAATGACGAGTAGGAGTGGTTCATTCCCGGGTAGATGCTACATCTGCGACCAGCATGGGCACATTGCGAGAAACTGCCGTCTGCGGAGAAAGCGTTCCTCCAGCAAATTGCGGCGTAATTCCAGAGAAACAACGGTGAGAAGAAGCCGCCCGTTCCCAGGTAGGTGCTACATCTGCAACCAGCAGGGGCACATGGCGAGAAATTGCCGTCTGGAAAGAAGGCGTCGGAGGTCGGATTCGCCAAAAGGAGATCAAGCGAGAGCACGGGAATACCAGAAGAGAAGCAGCCTTAGAAATGCGGATGCATTAACGAGGCGACCTCGCGATGTTGAATGCAAGCATCGTTCACATGCGGAAACCAAAGAAGAGGTCACCGATATCCGTCGTTTCCATATGCTGCCAGAAGATCCCTGGACTGTCGAAAAGGTCGGAAGGAGGCAGCGAGCAGATGCCGATCTGGCAGTCATCATCGACTACCAAGAACGAGGTTTTCGACCAAGTTGGCAGCAAGTATCCAGTGAAAGCCCAATCGTGAAAGCTTACTGGGCTCAATGGCAGAGTTTAAAGCTGAAGAACGGTTGCCTCTACCGCAGTTGGGAAAGTGAGGACGGGAACATTGTAAACGATTTGCTGGTAATTCCAAAAGGGTAAATCGACGAGGTCATCCGCGAATACCACGAGGGACCAAGCGGGGGTCATCTTGGTGTTAACAAGACTGTAGAAAAGATCAAGAGACGTTTCTACTGGGTAGGATGCCATGAGTCGGCTACGCGTTTCATTCGCAGGTGTGAACAGTGTGCGAAGACAAGGGGTCCAGTAAGGAAAACTCGAGGAAATGTGCAGCAGTACAATGTTGGAGCACCGTTCGAACGTATCGCAATGGACATCGCAGGCCCATTCCCAACGAGCAACGCTGGAAACGAATACGCGCTGGTGGTGATCGATTACTTCAGCAAGTGGCCTGATGTGTTTTGCATCCCGAACCAGGAAGCCAAAACCATTTCGTTCGTGAACAACTGGGTTGCGCGTCATGGAGTACCAATGGAACTGCACTTAGACCAAGGAAGGAACTTCGAGTCTTCGGTGTTCAAAGAACTCTGTGACATGCTAGGTATCAAAAAGACGCGGACAACACCATTACACCCACAATCTGATGGCATGGTCGAAAGGTTCAACCGGACGATGGAGGAATACCTGAGAAAAGTCGTCGTCGGAGATCAGAAGGACTGGGAAGAACATCCTCCCCTTTTCTTAATGGCATGCCATTCGGCACAGCACAATTCAACGGCAACAACACCCGCCGAAGCCATTTTTGGAACCGATCTCCGACTTCCATCGGACTTGAAGTTCGGCGCGGTACTACCGACAACTAGCGGCAGGGAGGACTTCGTAACCGAAAAGAAGGAACAGCTGAACACCATCCATCAGTTCATCCGGGAGCGACTGAATTTGGTCAGCGATAAGATGAAGGCGAGATACGACTTAACGGCGAACTCTTCTGGATTCGAGACAGGACAATTGGTACTGCTGTACAACCCACAACGGAAAAAAGGCTTGTGCCCCAAATTGCAATCAGCCTGGGACGGACCATATGAGGTCATCAAGAAACTTAACGACGTGGCGTAGCGGATACAGCAGATGGGAAACAGACGGGCGAAGTATAAGATTGTCCACGTAGAGAGGTTAGCACCATATTACGGAGAAGGATCCAATCACTTGTTCGAGGACGAACAAGTTTAGGAGGAGGGCAGTGTTGCGGAGACACAAACCGACGGTTGAGTTCGAATTTCGCTGTCGAAGTTCGAAAGCTCTCTGGAAGCGGGGATTGGAATGATGTCAGCTTCCAATGGCGTAATGCTAATTGTCAGAGCATTCTAGAGATTTCCGAAGGGGAACTTCCAACGGCGAACATTCGAGAAGGTGCACCGAGAGATATATAAGCGCGAACACTCGCCCTCGACAGACATTCAGTTTGTGGTATTGAACAGCGTGTGACAAGTCAGTGTGATTAAACAGTGTGAAAATAATAGCTCTCAATAAAGGTTTGTTTGTGTAATAAATTTTACAGTGGATAGTATTGGATAATAAAAAAAGTGGTGAAGCTGCACAGATAATTGATCTCTGGTGAAATAAATAAAAGTGTGTGTGTTTCAATTTAAATAAAAAGGACAATTGTAGTTTATCGCAATCCAGTGGTGCGAACCCTATTCGGTGTGGGATCAAATAATTTCGTAACAATATGTTTGAAAAACAAACATTTCTATTTCCATACGCCCAGTTAGTTGAACGCATCTTAACAGATCAAGAAAATTTTTGAACGCGTGCGTAGTGTCCGTGATCTTTCTGCTAGGGGAATCCCCGTCACATCTATATGAGCCGAGCCGAACAAATTCAAGCAGTAGAACGTCAAGTGACAACACTGTTTGTTTATGTGATTGATTGCGTTTGCGAGTAGTCAGCGTTAATATAATAAGTAAAGATGGTCTCAAAAATTGGAAAAAGATTTCAGAAAAATTAAATAAGCATTGAAGTATCACAAACGCATAAAGAATGCTCTATTAAATGGAAAACCCATCTGCAACAAATGAAATCAGGTCAGCGCATCGATCGCGACGTAGAGCGATTAATTCACTACATGTTCTACATGTAGTAATAGACGCTGTACTACATGTACCTTGCCACAAACTGTCTTTCTTTTAGAGGTTCTAAAGAAATACCGAGTGATCTCGCTGGAAATGGTCCTCAGCCTAATCAAGGAAATTTTCTTAATTTGATAAGTCTGCTCGCTAAATATGATCCTACTCTCAAGTATTAATTGAACCACTTAAAATAAGGATATGTGTCCTATTTGTCAAAAACAATACACAATTAAATCATCTATATAATGGCAAACAAAGTTCGAAATACCATTTTCAATGAGATCAACGATGCCAACTATTTCACAATCATGTTTGACTGCACTCGAGATATACATATCTCACACAGAGCAAATGAGCTAGGTGATTCGATACATCAAAATAACAGAAACTTGTTGGCGTGCATGCAGCTTTAACATGCCCACAAGCACTTAGCCTGTTTGAGCTAGCCTATTGAGCTTGTACAAAAACTTAATTGTTTCTTTGTCGGATCCACCACGCGGTGGAAAATAATGCAAAAGTGTACAAAAACAAACTTAAAAGGAAGTAGTCAAACCAGATGGCCGGCTAAACATCAAGCTGCTACTACTCTATTAAATAATTTATCGGAAGTTGTCAAAGCTCTGTATGAAGTTGAAGAATCCTCTGTAGCCGCAGAATCTAAGTACGAAACTGGTCCTTTGCTGCATTCGGTAATGGATTTTGAGTATATCCTCAACTTGACAATTTGGGATAATATTCTCCGAGAGATTAATAGAGTTAATGTTGAAATACAAAAAGAGGATATTATCATTTCGCGTCTGTGGCACTAATGCAGGGCCGCTAATGAAAAACAGGTAGAATATTGGATCAAAGAAGCTACACCTGTATCAGTAAGGTTGGAAATTGAGCCAGTTTTTAAAATCAAACGAATTTCCTAAAAGATAAAGCAACACGACGGAATCTGTGAAGACGAAACAAAAATGCTAGATCCGACTAGGCTATTTTCCAAAGACGCAAAAGTAGTGTTTGACGAAATTTCAACAGAAATAGAGATAAGAGTAGAGAGTGCAAAGAGTCTACATGAAAAATTCGCCTTTCTCGCCTTTAAATATGTCGACAGAAGATCTGCAAAAAAATGGAGCCGATCTAGCTTTAAAATATTCAAGAGACTTGAATGCAGTTAGTTTTTGCCAGGAACTTGCCGTTATTTAAAGAGCTAGTACATGAAATTAATGAAAAATCAAGTGCCTTCGATCTGTTACAACATCTGTACAAGCATGACTTGCAAGAAGCTTATAGCTGTTAGTACAGCTTTAAGAATTTATTGCACAGTACCAACAACATCTGCAAGCTGTGGGCGAAGCTTCAGAAAACTGAAAATAATTGAAACTTATCTACGTTCTACAATAAGTCAGGATCGTCTATCTGGCCTCGCGATCATAGCAATTGATAACAAAACTGCCTATGCGACGGACTTTGAGGAGCTAATAGATTCTTTCGCACGCCGTGTAAAGTTGTAGTCTTTCCTAGGTATACATATATTTTTTCTGTGTTTATGTTTTATGTCACAAATGAAAGTTATTAGTTATTAGATAATAAAAAGTTTAAATGTATTAAAGGTTATTATTTTAACAAATGGTAACAATAATGCTAATCATTGGCAGTTTTAACACTGAAGGGAGGGGGCGCCACTATCAAGGTTTTGCCCCGGTTCAAAAAAAAAATCGCAGATCCGGGGCTGAGCATTGGCATATCTTGACCGAGGTGTACACGAAGAGTGCTAGTGTGGTTAAGCTGAGAATGCAGTACAAGAGGAATTTTATAGGGTGTTCTTCTATAGGTATAATAAATTTCTATATTTCTTGAATGTTCGTAAATTTCTAATCTGAATCGGAAGTTAGAATTTTTAAGACTTCTAATTGTTCATCTGTGTGCGAATGGAATACGTTTTTTATATCTTGTTGATGATTGAGGTATATTTTTTCATCAATGTTTGTAGAGATGTTAAATTGTATAAGTTTCGGTCCTTTATTTAGATGTCCATTCCACACGTGCTCTCCGTCCGTGATGATCGGGGTTAGGATTTTGTTGACCTAAAAAAGTTAAAAAAGGCAAAAAAAACGCTTAAAAAGGCAAAAAAAAGCGTTTATTCATAAATAAAGTAAGGAACATTTAGTTGTAGTAACATTGGACTACCAAGAGTTTTTTTTGAAATTTTCCGGTAATAATCTTCTCCGGTTATCTCTTAAAAGCGCTTTGAAGGAGCTAAATGACCGCTCTACTTCTGCTGAAACGAGTGGAGCCCACTTGAAACTCTCAACA
Organism: Eumerus sabulonum; assembly: GCA_951905685.1. NCBI lineage: Eukaryota > Metazoa > Arthropoda > Insecta > Diptera > Syrphidae > Eumerus > Eumerus sabulonum. The sequence continues at coordinate 94,419,545 of OX645060.1, forward strand.
TTGTTTACATCTATATTGCTTGGAAGCTCGGATTCCAAGTCGCCGTTTATTACAGAAATTATCTTCTCTATAATTGTCAGTCCCGCATTTTCATTGAAGACCGCATTCATTTTTTTTAGGATTTCGTTTGCAATCGGCCCTTTTGCCTTTTCCATTTTTTTCCGAATATCCTCTAAAATGGACAAAACTTCGCCAGTTGTTGAACCTTGATGAGTATAATGTTAGCTTAAATTATGTGTACTAATAATACCAGTTTTTTGTAAATTTTCGAAAATTCTGTTTTTTGGGTCGACTAAAAAGCCAAAATTAACTTTAATGTACGACAGCTGCGCTTTTACTTCTTCATCTGCTATCAACTTCTTTGCAAATACAACACAACTGGCATCATCTTCCAAAACGCTGACGATTTTTTGAATCCGTTCAAAATAATCGGCATAATATGTGACTGCCTCTAGCCAAGTACTCAAACGAGTTAATACCTGGTGTAATAAAAATTCAGAAATTTTAAATTTAATTTTAAGCAAACTTACGGGTTGAGGCGGTAGCGGCAATCCGGGTTCCATATCCTGAAAAACGGCAGTTCGGGAAGGACTTCTTAGAAATGCTTCCTTCATATTAGAAACCGAGGCGTCAATTTTTGAGTAGTGACTGAGCATCCTTTTGCTGACTTTATGTATACCGTGAGCGACGCAAGTTACGTGGACCATTTTTTAATACAATATTTGCAGTGCTTTGCCACTCTTTTTCATATGCGGTGCAGCGTCTGTTACGAAAAACAACTTTCTCTCGCTTAAGTTCATCTGGCCAGAGCAACCGCATTGAATCGTCAAAAAGCTGGACAATAGTTGTTGAATTTACTTTCTCCAAAACTTCGGACTCTAATAGATACTCTCGACCATATGCTCGCAAAGGCCCAACAACTACATTTGTTACACAGCACGCTGCTCGGTCCGTCGTTTCATCGATGAGTACAAAAATATTGTCGTCACCAATTTCAGCTCGGATTTTGTGGAGCACTTCGAGGTAGCAATCATCGACGTAATTTTTTCTTAGTGTCGATTCGTCTGGCACTTTTTTTTGTGTATACTTCTCTATAAATGCCTGGAACTCTGGACGATTAATTTTTTACAACGGTATGTCACATGCTAACAACATCTTTGTCATATCGCAGTAAAATTCATTTTTTTCAGTTCCAGTCACGAAAGATGTAATCGTTTGAGTTTTTGCTCTTGTCTTTAAAGCCAATGCTTGCTGGTGCTTTACTTTTTGGGTATGCTGTTCAATATACAATTTTTTAATCATGGTTGACTTTTATACCACAAACTTTGCATAAAATGACTTTTCCGTCAGATGAAAAATTATCTGATCCAAATTTTAGCACAAACTCTTTCAATTTTGTTTCCTCTTTGCAAGCCGTTTTAGGCATTTTAGCACTTTTGATACTTTTCCACTTATTTTTGTTAAAAACAAAATACTCAGAGATATTAGCTACCGACTACGTAGAGACGCGCACTTCGAGTTAATGAGTTTCATTGTTTGCATCAGACCATCAAGAGATAATCGTATTCGCAGGATTTTTTTCCCATTTTTTTCAAAGGGGTAACGTGGGAGATACAATTACACTACCCCATGAAATGCAACGAATCTGAGTAAATACCTACATAGCACGCGAGTTAGGATCCCACTCACACACATAGCCCGACATAGACACAGCATTATCACCCCGCAGACCACTACATATCATATTATTATTATTGTTACGAAATGCTCAATCCCACACCAAATAGGGTACGCACCACTGGATTGCGATAAACTACAACTGCCTACGTTTTCTTCAAATTGACAGCCCCATTCTGGCTGTGATGTGGTCACAACTCACAAACCTCAGTGATGCTAAAATTGTGATGTCTCTCTTGTGAGGTTTCTTGTGAGTAATCAGCTGTTTGGTATTCTGGCAAACACATCACAAGAAAACACAGAATAATAGTCAACACACTGTGGTGAATGTATTAAAATGCATGAAAATTACTTTTTTTGACAGCTATCACTTTCAATCAATCGAGCAGTCAGTAAAGAACAAAAAAAAAAAAAGGAAAACGAAAAAATAATAGCAAATAATTTTGTACAAGGTAGTAATAACAACAAGTATCTGAAACGAGATTTTAATACAAAAAAAATTTTCTGAAACAGCTATCATGAAAATGGGTTATTTCTTTCCCGCTGTTGTTGTATTCTAAAAACCAAAAGAAATATTTATAAATTTGTACACTGTCCAACAAGACATAAATATAGGAAGCAAAAGCAAAAATTCTTCCTCCATCTTATCTCTTGTGATCGACTTGTGAGCTGCTCAAAAGGACATCACAAATTTGACAGTTACTGTGATGCTCACAACTTGTGAGGTTTTGGTTAGAATACGAAAACCTCACAAGTTGTGACTCACCACACTCTCGTGAGGTTGTTGTGACTTATGAGGCATCACTGAGGTATGCCAGAATACGGGCGTGAAACACACACACTTTCTTTTTTTTCACCACAGATCAATTATCTGTGCAACTTCATCACTTTTTATTTATTGTCCAATACTAACCACTTTAAACCTTATTACACAAACAAACCTTAATTGAAAGCTTTTATTTTCACACTGTTTGATCACACCGACATGTCAAACGCTGTTCAATTCCACAAACTGAATGCATGCCGAGGGCGGGTATTCGCGCTTATATAACTCTCGGTCCACCTTCTCGAATGTTCGCCGTCGGAAGTTCCCCTTCGGAAATCTCTAGAATGCTCTGACAATTAGCATTACGCCGTTGACAGGTGACATCATTCCAATATCCGCTTCAAGAGAGCTTTCGAACTTCGACAGCGAAATTCGAACTTAGCCGTCGGTTTGTGTCTCCGCAACACTGCCTTCCTCCTAAACTTGTTCGTCCTCGAACAAGCGATTGGATCCTTCTCCGTAATATGACGCTGACCTCTCTACGTGGACATGCTTATACATCGCCCGTCTGTTTCCCGTCTACTGTATTCGGTATACCACGTCATTGAGCTTCTTAATGACCTCATACGGTCCGTCCTAGGCTGATTGCAATTTGGGGCACAAGCTTTTTTTCGTTGTGGGTTGTACGGCAATACCAATTGTCCTGCCTCGAATCCAGAAGAGTTCGCCCTCAAGTCGTACCTCGTCTTCATCTTATCGCTGACCAAATTCAGTCGCTCCCGGATGAACTGATGGATGGGGTTCAGCTGTTCTTTCTTTTCGGTTACGAAGTCCTCCTTGCCGCTAGTTGTCGGTAGTACCACGCCGAACTTCAAGTCCGATGGAAGTCGGAGATCGGTTCCAAAAATGGCTTCGGCTGATGTTGTTGCCGTTGAATTGTGCTGTGCCGAACGGTACGCCATTAAGAAAAGGGGAAGATGTTCATCCCAGTCCTTCTGATCTCCAACGACTACTTTTCTCAAATATTCCTCCATCGTCCGCTTGAACATTTCGACCATGCCACCAGATTGTGGGTGTAATGGTGTTGTCCGTGTCTTGCTGATACCCAGCATGTCGCAGAGTTCCTTCCTTGGTCTGAGTGCAGTTCCAGCGGTACTCCGTAACGCGCAACTCAGTTATTCACGAATGCATCCGAAATGGTTTTGGCTTCCTGGTTCGGGATGCAAAACACCTCAGGCCACTTGCTGAAGTAATCAATCACCACCAGGGCGTAAATGCTTCCAGCGTTGCTCGTTGGGAATGGGCCTGCGATGTCCATGGCGATACGTTCGAACGGTGCTCCAATATTGTACCGCTCGAGTTTTCCTAACTGGACCCTTTGCCTTCGCACACTGTTCACACTTGCGAACGAAATGTGTGACCGACTCATGGCATCCTACCCAGTAGAAACGTCTCTTAATCTTTTCTACAGTCTTGTTAACAACAAGATGACCCCCACTTGGTCCCTCGTGGTATTCTCGGATGACCTCGTCGATTTGTCCCTTTGGAATTAGCAGCAAATCGTTTACAATGTTCCCTTCCTCACTTTCCCAATTGCGGTAGAGGCAACCGTTCTTCAGCTTCAAACTCTGCTATTGAGCTCAGTAAGCTTTCACGATTGGGCTTTCACTGGATATTTGCTGCCAAGTTGGTCCGGTGTTCGATACTGAAGTTGTATAAAATTGAAAAAGTGAACTGAGACCGCAATAAAATAGACAAACGCAAAAGTTATTTTTTTAATTCGTATTTTTATTGTGCCGAACGATGGCCACGGCTCTCCTCACAAATGTCAACTGACTCACTGCCACGAAGTGCGTATGAGACAAAAGGAAAAGAGCAAAAAAAAGAAAACTGCTATGCGGCACACATCCGTGAGTGTGTATGAGCACGTACATGTGTATATTCACGTGCATTGGTGAAGAAGGGAAATGAATCATAGAACGGCAAACAGAAGTCATAACTCTGGATTCTCTCTATCCATCTAGCAAGCTGGCCTTCCGGGTTTTTGAACTGCAGCAGCCACCTCAACGCTGCGTGGTCCGTCCCAAGATGAAAAGCTTGGCCATAGAGATATTTGTGGAAATGCATGACACAGTCAACCACGGCTAAAAGCTCCCTCCTAGTTACACAGTAGTTCCTCTCCGGCTTCGATAGGATCCTACTGTAGTAAGCGATAACCCGTTCTCGCCCGTCAATCATTTGAGAGAGTACTCCTCCGGTTCCATGTCCGCTCGCATCGGTGTCCAAAATAAACTTTTCTCCCGGGATAGGATATGCAAGGATCTGCGCACTGCAGAGCAATTCCTTCAGGTGAAATAACGCTTTCTCTTGCGGCTTCTCCCACTTGAATGGCCGTGCAAACTGCTGGCAGCGTTTGCAAATCCTGGACGAATCGCCTGTAATATGTGCAAAGTCCCAGGAATGACCTTAACTCATGAAGATTCTTCGGCAGCGGCCATTCCTTAACCGCTGAGATTTTCTCTTCATCTGTGTCGACTCCTTCTGCAGTCATCGCATGTCCCAAGTACTTCACCTCGTTTTGGAAGAGCGAACATTTCTTCGGGCCCAATTTCAGTCCGGCTGCTTGAATACGTTTCAGTACCTCTTCAAGCTTCTTAAAGTGATCGTCGAAATCCTCGCCCAGGACATTTATGTCATCCAGATAGATAAGGCAAGTCCTCCAGTGAAGTCCCCTTAGCACCCGGTTCATAAGTCTCTCGAATGTGGCTGGCGCATTACAAAGACCGAAGGGCATCACAAGGAATTGCCACAACTCTCCCCCGGCAGTGAACGCGGTCTTTTCTTGTCTTGCTGGTCAAGCTCTGTTTGCCAGTATCCGCTTTGCAAGTCCAGCGTCGAGAACCACTTTGCGTCCAAAGTGTCGTCGATTCTCGGTAAAGGATAGCTGTCCTTCTTCGTGACGTCGTTCAGCTTCCTATAGTCCACGCAGAATCGGGTGGGCTTGCAGATGGTTCGATCACGCCCTGCTTTTCCATCTCGTCGATTAGTTTGATCACCTCTCCTTCTTTCGCCAAAGGTACCCTTCTCGGTGGATCGGTCTAGAGTCCCCTGTGCCTATTATGTGCTTCACAATTGATGTTCATCCACAGTTCTTACCATCTGCAAAAACTGTCCAATATTTAGGAAGCAGGGAGAGTGCTTTACTTTTTCGCTTCTCCACTAGATGTCGCGTCCACTTTCTGGCCATTGTTTACAAGAACGGTTTGTTTTTCTGAATTTCCCGGTGTTTCTTATCTTCGCAGTTCATAACGGCGGCAGCTTCTTGGCATTGAGCGATCGTTGTTCCCTTGTGTATTGTCTTAGGTGTACTGGCAGGATTCAGGACTCGTACTGGAACCAATTGGTCTTGTCGGGGTTCCACGAGAGCCCTTCCAACAACTATATCGCTGGGTCGGTTTCTTTTGTCGGGTTCGACCACCCACATTCGGCTTGTCCCCGCATCCTCTTCTATCTAACCACAGCTTCTGCATTCGGGGGAATTGTTTGGCGCGCTTGTACGACTATTCGCCTGACCTTGTTACCCTGTCCATTATCCATTGTTAATGGGAGCTCCAAGTTGCCATACTTCATCACTTTTTGGTTGAGGTCCAATGTGAAGCCATGCCTAATCATGAAGTCGACGCCGATTATGATGTCATCAGTAATGTCCGCAAAGATGAAAGCATGCTGAAACTCGACGGTACCCATCGTAATTCTTTTCTGGACCTTTCCCTTAACTTCCGCCTTCTCACCAGTTACTGTACGAAGCCTTACCTCGGAAAATGGTTCGATGTCAGAAACCAATCCGCTTCGCATGACTGAATGAGTTGCGCCCGTGTCGAACGTCAGCAGATATCGTCATCCGTCCATCGTTCCCTCGATGACTAGGCTGGTTGCACCCCTACAGATTCGGGATACGAGGATGCTGGGGCACTCCAATGTTGGAGCCAGCGCATGCCCCCTTGCACTGACTCGTTTTAGTTTAACGGAATTTTAGGTGCACATTTCGCACCTCCACGGTCGCGTTCACTCCCATGGTATCTTTTTGGTGAACTAGACCTCGAATGCTTTCTCCGCAGACGACAGTTTCTCGCAATTTTGCCCTGCTGGTCGCAGATGTAGCATCTACCCGGGAATGAACCACTCCTACTCGCCGTTGTTGTTCTGGAACTATCCTGGTCTTGAGATATGCGCCGTAGTTTGATGGAAGGTCGGCATATCAAGAGCGATGTTTCACATGCGAGAGCGCTGGCAACTGTCTCCTTGAAAGATGTCTTCGTCAGGAGAATCAAGCTTCGTTGCGTATCGGGGTCCCTTAGCCCTTGAATGAAAGAATCCGTTTTCAGTTTTTCCACCACATCAACTGGAACATCTGCGTAGGCAAGGTGGGATAGCCTCTCGATGTCGGCAGCGTACTGCTGGATGGTCTCGCTTCCTCGCTGCTTACGTCCTTTAAGTTCCAGCTTGTGCATCTCCTGCATGTGCTCACTGCCGTATCTTCAATGAAGAGCATCCCATATGGCTGTGTAGTTTCTTCTCTGGGTCTCCGGGATGGTCTGTAGAACACTAGCTGCTTCGCCCTTAAACGAAATTACTAGAGCGGCCACACGATCTTCTTCTCCCAATTGATTCCCTTCCGCTGTTGTCTCGAACTGAAGTTTAAAGATGTTAAACGCACTCGTGTCGTCGAAGTTGGGAGCTGTGAATTTCGATGCTGCAGTCGGTACAACGATTCCTTGATGCTGAACGTTCCGGACAGTTTTCTCGAGTTCCAGAACCTTCTTGTCGAACTTCGATTCCAGAGTCTCGATTATTTTTTCCTGATTATTTTCGAGATCTAGAACCTTCTTGTCGAACCTCGATTCTAGTGTCTCGATTCTCTTTTCTTTATAATTCTTGAGATCTAGAACCTTCTTGTCGAACCGCGATTCTAATGTCTCGATTCTTTCTTCAACGTCCTGGAATCGATCGTTGACTGTCTGCTGGATGTTTTTTAGGCTTTCTCGATTGTTCTCTAGCATCCCTTCTAACGTCTCCAGCTTCTGGCTCAGGGAAGTGGAATTTTCCTCCAACTTTCTACTTACGACAACGGAATTTTCCTCCAATTTCTGATGTACGGTCGCCTCCAGTTTCTGGCTTATGGAAGTTGAATTTTCCTCCAACTTTCTACTTACGGCAACGGAATTTTCCTTCAACTTCTGATGTACGGTCGCCTCCAGTTTCTGGCTTATGGAAGTTGAATTTTCCTCCAACTTTCTACTTACGGCAGCGGAATTTTCCTCCAGCTTTTGATCGAGTTTCTGGTTCATAGCATTAAGGGCCGCGAGAATGTGCTGCATGTCGAATGTTGGCTCACTGGATGTCGACGGCTTCTTCACCCCGAACTCGTGATTCTCCCAGTCGACACCTTCTTCCTGCAACGCTGATCGCAGTCTCTCCACCAGGTTGGCTTTACTTCCCACTGTGGATAATTGCCGAGTGTTGAATAAACATTGGTGAACACGTTCGCGCGATGAAACTCGTCCATTCGCATCAAACTTTTATGACTTGTATCTGTCTCTTCTTGTTTTCTACGCTTTGGCGCGTTTTGCTCTCTGAAAATTGCGCTCAATAAAACTGAACACTTCTTGATACTTTTGGTGTAAACTTTTTTTGCATTTTTAAATTCAACACGTTATCAGCACGAGATCTGCGAAAAGGCTTTACTTAACCACGATGGACAAAAGTGTCACACTGCTCTGGAAGTTTCAGGTATTTTTTTTTTTTTTTTTGTTTTTTACATTTTAAAAGCATCAAACAACTTATTCTAGGTAAAACGCTTAAACCTATCTTAAATATCTTATCTATTTAACGTAGCATACTGGACCTGAACGGGCACTCTAAGCTATACAGCATATTTTTAATTTTGTCTTTCGACGTCTATTCTATTTGTTGTGGAATTCGTTTATTAGTTTATTAGTATTAAGGCAATGAAAAATTTGTTAAAAAAACTTAGCATATTATTAGTGAGTATAACCTTAAAACTAACTAAAACTACACTACATAGTAATCCTAATCTAGCCTATCCTATTTTATCTTTATGTATATACATATGTATATATATGTACATGCATAGACATGTATATATAAATATATATATACGTACATACATATACATAACTTACAGCTAACCTAACTAACCTAATTAACTTACTACTACCTAATCTATATTCAGCAATTGGCCTTTTATATAATGTTTTCTTATGACGCTAGGCCCAAAGGATTCAGCGACGGAGACTGTACAAGCCACCAGAAACGTTGCGTTTGTCGAGCAACGTCTGCTCGATCACGGAGTGCTACATCCCGTTCGTAAGATAAGCTCTTTTCCACAGACCTTCGGGCCACGTGGAAGATTAACGGGATTGCTGATTTGTCCTGTATCAGTTCGCGGTTGTCGTAATGTAAAAACGCTTCTGGGGGAACAAAGCCGCTAAGACGGCCGAAGTCATCGCCCTTGCAACGTGACTTCGAATCAATTTGATCAAAAAGTTGTCAATCCTAATAATTTTGGCTCTATTGTATAGGACCTCGTTGGGATAGTATTTTATGTACTCGGATTCTGGTGTTCTGTGCAATGAGGGACAGGTCCTAAGAAATTGTCTCTCAAACCCTCGAATCCTTTCCATCAGGCTTGCACTCACATTGAACCAAACGGGACATCCAACTTGACTTTCTTATCAAGTTGGCTGCTATGAAACAGCCATCTTAACAGAGTGAAAGCTCCCCGAGCCCTGGCCAAAGCAACATCTATATGTTTATTAAAATACCGATATTGATCCAACCAGATACCGAGGTATCTGACTACATTTTGGTTCGCCAGTGGACGCCCATCCGGACCAGTGATGGAGAATTTTCGCCAGTTTTTCCTGGTATTCCTAGGGGCCCCAGACAATGGCGTTCTAAACAAAATAGTTTCCGATTTTTGGAAGTTGATTTTCAGTTTCCAGTCATTACAAAACGTTTGAATTTTTTCGAAGTCACGTTGCAAGAGAGTAACTATGACGTCAATCGTTGGACCTGTTCTATACGCGACTAGGTCGTCTGCGTATGCTTTCGAGTGACGAAGCGAAGCTATCAGACCACTGACGTAAATGTTGAAAAGGATCGGCGAGTTCACCGTGCCTTGTTGTCGTCCATTTTTGATATTAAATGTTTGAGAAGAAGTCACGTTGGCAATTTTTACAACGAACTTTCTTCCCATTAACATATCATAGATCATATACAGCAGTGGTTTACGTATGCCTAGCTGGCTAAGCCTGTAGTAAAGTCCCTCTAACCATACAGTGTCGAAGGCTTTTTCCAAGTCAACCAGGCAGGCACCTGTGCATTGGTTCTTGCATCTGTTCCATTGGATATCCGACACGAGTTTCGACGCTGCATGAATAGTACCATGCCCCGCCCTGAAACCTCAACCCATTTTGAAAGGGCTCTGTGAGTCATCTTCTCGAATACCTTGCTGATGCTCGGAAGGAGACTTATCTACCGGAGATTTGCCGGGTTGGAAGAATCTTTTCCTTTCTTGGGGATGGGCTGCACCACCGCTGTTTTCCAACGCACCGGATAATATGCATTATTCAGCGCGTTGTTAAACAGGATAGTGTATGCCTCTACAGCCATCGGTGGAAGGTGTCTAAGTACAATGGTTGAAGTTTCAGGTATTGGTTTATCTACGTGCACATGAATTAGAAGGCGTTCTCGATGAATCCAAAAAGCCAACGGAGGAATTGGCCCTTGCTGCTTGGATTCAGAAAGACAAGAAGGCACAACTAATAATCACTTCGTCGATGGAATTTAACCAGCTAAAGTTCTTGGTGACAAGTGACTCTGCAGCCAAGATGTGGACTAAACTTTCTTCCATCTATGAACAGAGAACTGGAGTCTCACTCAGTACACTACAACTAAGATTCTATGAATACCGAAAGTCAGAAGACGATAACATGGCCAGCCATATATCAGCCATAGAACAAATGGCCAAACAGCTCGGGGAACTGGGTGCTCCGATGGCAGAATCAGCAATTATTACAAAAATTATCTGCAGTCTTTCATCACAATTTAAGCATTTCAGATCAGCATGGGATTCCGTGGCCCAATCGGAACAAACACTTCAAAATTTGACTCAGCGGTTGATGAAAGAGGAGATGCTTCTAATGGAAAAGCCAGATGATTCTTCTACAGACCAGGCATTAATTCACCACAGCCAGAAAAAGATGTCCGTTGCAGATAAGAAGAAGAATTCAACTTGGGGTTTTGCAAGAAGCGCGGTCATTGGTGGCACAACAAAAGGACAACAAACAAGGTACGTTTTCGGCGTTAATGGCTCACTTCGCAGTCAAAAAGAGTACATGTCGGTACACTGACTCTGAAGCATCGAGCCATATGTGTTTCCAAAGAAACGCGTTCAGAAGTTTCCGATCTGTTGGTGAACGTCAATACCCTGTCTGCTTGGGAACCATGGAAACGGTGTATGCACAACGAATCGGCGACGTGAAAATAAAATCAGATGCCTCAGGTGAGGTGCAGTTCCACACACTTACAGATGTACTTTTTGTTCCTAGCATCGGATTTAACCTGTTCAGCGTCAGCTCAGTAGACATGCATGGTGCTACTACGAGTTTCAAGGATGGCTGTGCGGAAGTCGAAAGAAACGGAAAGACTCTTCTGGTTGGAAAATGTTGCGAAGCTTCTCGGCTGGATAAGCTTTGTTTGAGCATGGTTCCACCGGATTTTGCAAATGTTTCGGTCAGTCCCAGCATTGAAAGATGGCACACGCGCCTTGGACATCTGAGCGTTGACAAAATCAAGCAATCAGATCTGAGCAAAAAACTCTCTATGGGTGAATGTGGAAAACTCTTCTGCAAGGGATGCGTATGGGAAAATCTCAGCGACAAAGTTTCGTGAAAAATGAGAAATCAAGAAAGAAAAAGCCAGGCGAGTTGTTCCATGCCGATCTCTGTGGACCGATGCAGGTTTTTTCCCTAGGAGGTTCCAAAAATTTTCTTCTCATCAAGGATGATTTCTCGAACTACACACAAGTCTGTTTCTTGCAGGAGAAATCAGATACTTCATCCAAGTTTGACGAGTTCCTGACCAAAGCACGCGCAAGCTGCATCGATGTGAAAACGGTTGGAACAGACAATGGTTCAGAGTTTTTGTGCAGGGCGTTCAAAGCTATTTTGTTAAAGCATTGTGTTCATCATGAGACTTCAACACCATATACTCCGGAACAGAACGGTTTTATCGAAAGACAAAACCGTACAATAAAAGAGACTACTCTTTCGATGCTGTATGATTGTGGTGCCCCACAGTTGCTTTGGGCAGAAGCTGTCAATACAGCGGTGCAGGTTCGAAATATCTGTCCCCTTCGATCAAACAACAACCTTTTGAGTTGTGGAAGAATGTGTCTCCCAACTATAAGACTCTTTACACTTTTGGATGCAGTGCGTTCTACCATATTCCAAAAGAACATCGCAAAGGATTGGATGCAAAAAGTAAGCATGCTGCTTTCGTGGGCTACAATTACGAAACCAAAGGCTATAGACTGTACAATGGATCGAAAATCGTAATAGCTCGAGACGTCCGGTCTAACGAAGACGAATCATTTTTTGAGTTTGCAAATGTCAATGCAAAAGAATCATCGAATCTATGCGTATTACCTTTCAGCGTTTTTGAGTTTCAATCCGTGCAAAGCCCAGATCAGGATCATCTTAACCAAGGCCAAGCGAAACAGTTTGATGCGCAAGTAACATATTCGTTAAACGAACCTGAAGTAGTTATCTGTAAGGATATTACCATCACAGCTGAAGAAAATGATTGCACTACAGGCACTACAGACGAAAGTTACCCATTGAGGAGTAGAATCCCAGCAAAAATGTGTGCCACAGCTGCAGCCAAACAAAGTCCACCTTATGATGAAGCTTTATCAGGTAACAAGAAATCTCAATGGCTAAAAGCTATGGCGGAAGAGTTACAATCACTCCGAGAATCTGACACATACGAAGTACTTGAGCGTCAGACTTGGATGAAGCCAATTCAAAGCAAATGGATTCTTAAACGGAAGATAGATGCTGATGGTTTACCAAGTCGCTACAAAGCAAGACTAGTGGTTCAAGGATGTTCCCAGAAACCTGGAATTGACTACAGGGAGACATGAGCCCCAGTGGTAAGATTTGATTCTTTACGACTTTTGTTCTCAATTGCAGCTCACAAGCAGCTTGACATGCGTCAATTTGATGTACAAACAGCTTTCTTTCAGCCATGTCATCGAACGTGTTTTTCCCGGTGTTTCTCCTCAGCGGGGTTCTGACAAAACCCCCTGTAGTAAAATTGTCATGAAAAGCTTCTCGAAATTCGCCGTTCGGAACCGGCAATAAAACTGTAGGTCCCTTTCACCTATGTGAAAATGAAATCACACACAACATGGGTGATTGAGAGAAGCTCGGCTCAGGTTCTTCATGGACTGTAACGCCAACATACATACATACATACATACATACATACAACAGCTTTCTTGTAAGGTGAATTACAAGACGAAATCTATGTGTTTCCACCGCCAGATATAGAACATCACAATAAAATCTGGAAGTTGAAAAAGAGTTTGTATGGGCTTAAACAGGCTCCAAGAGTTTGGAATGTGCAATTTAAAGAAACTCTCAACCAGTTTAATCTTCAACAATGTCAAGCGGACCCGTGCGTTTATTTCATGAATAGTACCGACATTTTGATTCCCGCTCTTTACGTTGATGACGGCCTTGTGTTCTCCTCGAGTAAAAACATTTTGGACATTCGATTAAAAAGTCTACGGAATCAAAACTTATCATCAACCAGAAGCAACACTGCGAGCGGGTCTTGAAAAATTTCGATATGGATTCCTTATCACCAGTAAGTACACCTCCTGATCCAAACATCAAGTTTGAAGCTACAAAAGAAGACAACATATCAACATTCCCATTTCGAGAGGCCATTGGAAGTTTGATGTACCTCGCTGTTGGCACTCGACCAGATATTGCCTATGCGGTGAATGTTCTCAGCCAATACCTAGACAAACCATCCGTTGCACATGTAACAGGCGTCAAAGGAATCTTCAAGTATCTGAAAGGAACTATGGATTATGGAATCGAATACCCCAAAATTGCAGAATTTGGCGAGTTATCCGGATACTGTGATTCTGACTTCGCTGGTGATGTAGACACTCGTCGATCCCGGACTGGACATCTCTTCATGTTGAACGGGTCGTGTATAACCTGGAGCAGTGAAAAGCAGAAAACCGTATCTTTATCATCCACTGAGGCCGAATATATTTCGGCTTGTTCTGCAGCGAGGGAGGCGATGTGGTTGCGAACTTTTCTGAGGGAGCTTGGTATTCTCCAGCAAAGCAGCGGTGCAACAACAATATCTTGCGACAACATGAGCAGCATCAAATTAGTTCAGAATCCCGAGTTTCATAAGAGAACTAAACACATTTCCATCAAGCATCACTTCATACGTCAACTGCAAAACGAAAATCACATAAACATCAAATACAATGGGGGTGGCCGTGGTGCAGTGGTTAACATCATCGACCGCCGAGTGGAAGGTTTATGGTTCAAATTCGCTTCATAGCCAAGAAAAAGTAATTTCTATACGGACAAAAAGTATGCAACGCAGTTGTGAATGTAAAGTGACCAGACGTACTGCTGCAGGCATAACACTCACAGTATATGGTCAACCGATATTCATCCTCTGCGTATGCAATACCAAATTGCTTGAACGAATTACTACAGACTATAACCAACGCGGAATTCGGTCGGCTCTCGACCTATCTAGGTCTAGGACAACCACCCCTGAGAGTAGTGAACGAACATCAACGACCCCAACCACTGCACTCCGTTCAAGTTGTGTGTGTCAACACATCATAAGAGAATGTAAAAACTCTTGAACCTGCGCGAGTCTCTAAAAAAAAAAAATAATATGTATCTACAAATGAGCAAAAAACATACGTTCTCACGAACGCATTGCCTGCTCCAGCATTTCCTAAATTCCGTTCATCTATTGGCGTTCAAAAGTGTGAACCACGTTCACAATGAGGGAAGGTGTTGAATAAACATTGGTGAACACGTTCGCGCTATGAAACTCGTCCATTCGCATCAAACTTTTATGACTTGTATCTGTCTCTTTTCCTTGTCACACTGCCTTTATTTGTTTTCTACGCTTTGGCGCGTTTTGCTCTCTGAATTTTTAAATTCAACACCGAGCATCCATCTCTCTTTTCAGTTGTTCGATGGTCAACTTTTCCAGTTTCACAATTTTCTCACTCTTTTAATAACTCACTTTTAATAGTGCAATTCACAATTTGAATAAACGTTCCACTCGTTTACTCGCAATCCCACTTCTGACACCAAATGTTACGAAATATTCGATCCCACACCGAATAGGGTTCGCACCACTGGATTGCGATAAACTACAATTGTCCTTTTTATCCGAATTAAAAACACTCACACTTTCCTTGTTTCACCACAGATCAATTATCTTTATTTTTTTTCCAATACTACCCACTTTAAGCTTTATTACACAAACAAACCTTTATTGAAAGCTTTTATTTTCACACTGTTTGATCACACCGACTTGTCAAACGCTGTTCAATTCCACAAACTGAATGCATGCCGAGGGCGAGTGTTCGCGCTTATATAACTCTCGGTCCACCTTCTCGAATGTTCGCCGTCGGAAGTTCCGCTTCGGAAATCTCTAGAATGCTCTGACAATTAGCATTACGGCGTTGACAGGTGACATCATTCCAATCTCCGCTTCAAGAGAGCTTTCGAACTTCGACAGCGAAATTCGAACTTAACCGTCGGTTTGTGCCTCCGCAACATTATTATTATCTTATTTAATTGTAAGTAAATTACAAAGTTAATAACTTAAAACTAGAATTAGCTGCCAATTGAGGGAAGATATAAGAATAAAAACGGTGTTAATGTGTTCGGCGTTAACGATAGTCAGGAGTTGTGTTAGGCCGTCGTCGGTCATTTTCTTGCAGTTTTTGCAGAGCTGATTTTTCTTCGCATAGGTGACAGGTAGCGGGAATATCTTTTTGAATAGATGTTTGTGCGTGATGTAGGAGTGGCCAAGTCTAAGTCTAATGTAGATTTTTAGTTTCGTGTAAGAGACATTGTTTGGGTAGATTGGATTTGCGCCGTTTCGGTTATGTTTCTTATAAATGTGGTTGTAATTTATCCAAGCGATCTTTTTCTTGTATTTCCAGTTGTCTAAGATGAAGTTTTTGGTATCTTTTTTGCTGTGCTGGTAAAACATTCTTAGGGGTTCTTTGAATGCGGACCTGGCTTCTCTATCAGCTGTCTCATTGCCTCTGATATCGGAGTGACCGGGAATCCATACGATTTTTAGCATTTTTTTGGTTGGAGATTAGGAGATTACGTATAGTTTCGACGATAGCAATGGAGTTGGCTATGCTTTTGAGGGCCGATTGAGTGGATAAACTATCGGAGAAAATGACTGTTTTTTTCTTGTTGGAATGGATTATTGCCTTGTAAATCGCAAATGCTTCAGCGGTAAAGGTAGATGTGAAACTTGGCAATATACCTTTAGAGATGATTAAACCATTTTCGTCAACAACTGAAAATTATGTTTGGGTGTTAGATTAAGAGGCATCTGTGAAAAGAAGGTTCCAACCAAGGACTTTGACGGGAAGACGGGAATATCCAGACCTTTAGCAGACGTGAGTGCATTGCATAGGGTCGATTGGAGTCTCAGTTTCCTTTTCCTATTCAATACCCTCTTGACGTCATCGTGGACTGGTGTCCGGTTTGGTGAATTAATTTTATGGATGATGCTTGAGGTCAGATAACTGATTCGGTCACTCAAGTTTGGGAGACCTGTTTCGGTTAGTATGTTGATGATTGGTGTTGAGCGGATTGCTTTCAAACTTGTCCTGATGGCTGCGTGGTATGGTGTTGTAAGGAGTTGTAGTGATGATTTGGAGCATTTGCCGTATATTGGAAGACCATAGTCGATTTTAGATAAAATAAGAGCTTTGGTTATATTTACTAACGTATTTACATTCGAGCAACTTTTTTTTAGAGGATAGATATTTAACTACATTGACCCTGCCTGTAGGGTTTTTTCTGATATAAGTACAATGATTTTTCAAAGAATAATTAGAATCAAATATAACACCGAGAATTTTTGTAGAATAAACTTTTTTCATAATTATATTATTAAAACTTACTTCAATCATTTTGCTACATTTATGTTTTTTTACAAATATGTAATAATTCCGGTTTAGAAAATGAAATAGTGGTGCCTGAGAATGTGCTCCAACTAACAAGGGCTTCGATAATACGGGCGAAGGTATCGCCTAATACGACTAGGTCTTTACATTTTAAAAAGATGATCAGATCGTCAGCGTAAAGTATATTTATAAAGCTGTCTATTATTTTGCTTATTTCGTTAAACGCTATAGTAAATAAAACCACGGATAATGGCGACCCTTGGGGGATACCGTTTTTTAACTTATGGACTTTCGAATAGGTGCTATAAAATTTAATACGGAAGCATCTATTTGAAAGGAAAGACTTAATGAAACCGAAGACCTTAGGACCAATTTTCCATTTTAAAAGTTCTTTTAAGATTACTTGTGCTCCCATTCTGTCAAATGCTTTGTCAAAGTCTAAGTTAAGAGTAGAGACATAACTTCTTTCGGACAAAGCTAAGGAGATAAAATGTTCGAGGTGGGTTAAGGCGTCTAAAGTAGATCTACCTTTTTTGAATCCGACTTGTCGCTTGTCTATTAAGTTTTCTTTTTCAAGGAACCAAAACAAGCGATTGGCAATAACTTTTTCCAAAATTTTCGTTGTGCAAGGGAGGAGTGAGATGGGATGGTAGCTAGAGAGGGAGGTATGATCTTTGTTTGGTTTATGAAGTGGGATGATGTTGGCAGTCTTCCAAACAGTCTACCTGTCTACCTGTGTCTACCTGTGTGAAAGATATTGTTGTACAATGCCAACAGTCTATTTTTTAGAGTGTGGGGGGAATTTTTTAACATATCGTAAGAGATGCGATCGAAACCTGGTGTTTTGCCTTTCGCTGAATAGAGGCAAGAGATGAGTTATGCCATGCTTATCTGAGATTCAATACTGAGTGTTGATTGACGTGGGTTAAAGCAATATTTGTGTCGTTTAGGATCTTTAATTTTTCGCTGACGAATGTGGAACTGAATTTTGTGTCACAAGCAAGCTGCTCCCAAGTTTGGGCAAAATATTCAGCAATCGCTGCCGGGCATGTAATGGATTCTGTGCTAGTGGTTATTGTTTTGATAGCATTTGCGGTGTATGTACCAGTTAAAGATTTGATATTGGCCCAAAGTTTTCGGGACGAGGTGCTTGGATTTATGGTCGCGGTGAATTTTTCAAAACAAATTATTTTTTCAGCCTTCACAGTTTTACGAAACTTAGCGTTGAGCTTTTTGTAGAGAATAAGATGGTGGTCAGTTGGAAATTTTTCGTACCATTTTCGAAAACTCGTACCAAGCCTTTTGCTTTTGTCTACGGAGTGGGCTAATTTCCTTGTTCCACCAGGGGACTGTTTTTGGCTGTATTTTGTCACTCGTTTGAGGAATGGCTAAATTAGCGGCATAGCGTATGGATTTATGAATTAGAGAAGATTCTTTGTTAATATTAGGTGGGATTTTTAGGTAATTCTTTTGAAATGGTGGAACGGAAGAGGTCGCAGTTTGCTTTGTCCAGAATAAATTGTTTGTGGGGTTTTGGATGTTGATTGTGCGGTTGATATGAGAGATTGATGAGGATAAGAAAGTGGTCGCTACCCCAAAGGTTGTCGCTGATATCCAGGTGGAACTAGGAAGAAGGGATGGAGAAACGAGGGACAAGTCAATGTTAGTAAAAGTCCTATGAGTGGAAAAATGGGTGGGTCGGCCGTCATTAAGAATCGCTAGCCCTGAGTTAGCGATAAAACGTTCCACAAACTTACCACTTTTGTTTATTTTTTCAGAGCCCCAGGAGCTAAAATCGTCTGTCAATATGATTGGGGTGTTTATTCCATTTATTATGTCATCTAGGTCTTGTGTTGAAAAAAGTTGGTCTGGTGGTATATAGAGAGAAATTACTGTAATTTTTATATTGAGGTTGATTTGGACTCCTATTGCTAATATATTTGAGTTTATTGTGATAGATGCATGGGGGAGTGATTTGTGAACCAGGAGGCATACGCCTCGTTTGGAGGTTGAGATGGTGTCGAAGTTATGAAAATATGAGGAATATTGTTTAGGTGGGAATGGTCTTTTATTAACAACTGAAATTCGTGTAGGTTGTTAAGGTAACCCTTAAGGTTCCATTGTAAAATACAAAGGGGGTGATTTATGTTAGTTGGGAATTTTTTTTAATGCCGTGCATTCTGTGTTGAAGGATTATTTTTTTGTTGGGCTTGTGGAGATCATTTCCTTGACTCCGCAACCCATGCACTGACCGATCCAAGCTCCCAACCAAATTGTCAGAGCTCGAGTTTTTAAGTGCATGCGCTGCGGAGTCATCAATATTGTAACTAAGGTTTCCATATGGTGTTGTCATTTGTAATTGAAGTGGGATTTTGTGGTGAAATTATGGGATCTGGGATGTTTAATTTGTGTGATGGATTAATTTCTTAGTTGTTGATTAGATCGTTCTTGATTGGTTCGATATGTGGTGAAGTTGTGTTTACTGAGATTTTGATTGGGTTGAACTCGTTTGTTGGTTCCGCGGAGGGGGAGGTAGAAGGTAGATTAGGAAGTTTGCTGGAGAGTGTTTTTGTATGGTTGATAGCTTGGCTGGAATTATTAGTTTGTTGTGGGGAAGAATTTTTTTTGGGGAATTTCTGTTTGCTGGGTTCTTGGATGTGTCGTTGGGTAAGCTACGGTGAAGTAAAGAGCATGTGTGGCAGTTGCTAAAGGGGGATTTTGTTCCCTATACATTCGTTTCTCTTCCGCTAATGAAACTTTGGTTCTGGATTTGGACATGTGGTCGAGGAGGAGGGGTGAGGACCTTGGCAGTTAGCACACGTTGTACGAGTGCATTCAAGTGAAGTATGGGGTGGGAGGTTACAATTTACACAGGAAGCAGGGCGTGTGCACCATTTCATAGTATGTCCGAGTAATTGGCATTGGGGACAACGCATAGGATTTGGAATGTACTCCGTTACTTTTGTCATGTACCATCCTATTTCAACCGTGTCGGTCCTGACGCTGTATTTTGTCCTTCTCGATTTCTCGTGAATTTGTATACATCCACGACGCCTTGGGATTTCATTTCAGTGACTATTTCTTCTTCCTTAACATTGATAAGGCATGGTGCATAGACTACGCCCTTGGAGATGTTGAGTGTCGGATGTAGTTTAATTGAAACTGGGCACAACTGGTCGATATTTTTTGAACGAATGAATCGATCGGCAGTTGACTGATCCTTGACTAGAACCAATATGGAGCCATCTCTTAGCTGGGATATTTTTTCATATTGTTGAGATATGGCGTCGATAACTTTTTTTTAACAAAAATATGCTAACGGCTGTTAAAGGTTTGCTGGGATCTTTTGGAAATTTGAAGCGAGGGTTTTTGAAAAGGGTTTTGGTGGGAAGTAGGGGAAATTCATGTCGGGATGTGGTAGATAATTTTTGCCTTTTCTTTTGTATATCGGGATCAGGGGGATCCGCAAGACAGCATTCCTCCAGGTTGCCGAACCTGTTGGAGGAATGGAGCTTCGGCCCTAGGGTCATTAGTTCGATTTTATATGTACTTACTTGAATATAAATTCGATAGGTATGTAAGAAAAAAAAAAAAAAAAAAAAAAAAAAACAAATGGGTTATTAAAAAGAAAGAAGAGAAGAAAAAAAAAAGAAAATAACTGTAGAGAAAAAACACTTTTATTGTACTAGCTCTTTACGAACAAAGTGAACGCTACGGAGCTTAGCCGACGACTGACTACATATCATAAAATAATAAAATACTATTGCACAGACAAAGAACCAATTAATGAGCATCTAACTCACATCCCGTCTTTGCGTCTAGTAGGCAAACAATAAACCACAAAACCCTATGTGTATAAAAACGAGAAATATAATGAATAAATACAGGTGTTAACCATTAGAAGTAAAAAAAGGACGTTTTATTTATCCTCCGCTCCTCGAGTACCATGACTCGCGATCCTTTGCATGGCTTTGTTTAAAAACAAGAAATATGTAATTGTTGAGTCAGGACCGCATCGCATCGTAAAATTGCAGAAAAAGGCATTTATGGTGTAAAAAGGCAAAAAAAGGTATTTATGGTATAAAAGGCAAAAAAGGGCATAATAAAATATACATATTTGGAATAGGTGGACCATGAAACGGATTTGTGCAAAGTCGATACTATCGTGAATTAATAATATTTTCAATTTCAATTAAGACACTCCTCAAAGTATCTACTTTAGGTGCCTCTTCTTTTAGCGAATTCTAAGTGAGCTGCCCTAACCGTGAGGCAGGTAAAAATGACGCCCCATCTCTTCTCTCGGCGTCGACCAACCGCAACAAATTTTTTGGCGGATTTCATTTAAGATGACTGCTGAATTCTGATGATGAAATTTCTTGTGGTAGTATTGCATGATGAGACCGGAAACGATATGGTTTTTGGGCAACAGGATCGGACGCCTCGCGTCAAGTGGTAGGTAACTGGCTTCTTCGACACGACCTTGAATTCTTAGAAGACCTTGTTCAACCAAGTACGGTGTAAGGGAGTATATCGGGCTATTTTTGGCTATTGGCTTCAATGACTTTAGGCAAGCGATTTCTTCCTGGTACTGGTTTTGTTGTGAGAGCACCGTGGCGCAGTGGGTAGTGTGTTGCCCTCTGACGCCAATGACTCGGGATCGAATCCCGACACAGCCATGTCATCGAACGTGTTTTTCACGGTGTTTCTCCTCAGCGGGGTTCTGACAAAACCCCCTGTAGTAACATTGTCATGAAAAGCTTCTCGAAATTCGCCGTTCGGAACCGGCAATAAAACTGTAGGTCCCCTTTCACCTATGTGAAAATGAAATCACACACAACATGGGTGATTGAGAGAAGCTCGGCACAGGTTCTTCATGGACTGTAACGCCAACATACATACATACATACTGGTTTTGTTGTGCTATCTTATATATGAACATTTCTGCGTAATTGATTTCAGATAAGGTCGAGAAACTGTTAATTCCATGTTCGGAAGAGGGTTGAGCTTTATGTCGAAACAATTTGCCAGCACGTAAAACATGGGCCACAGTTCTCTTTAGCTTCAAATAAGACGAAAACCGATTAAAATTTATTATTGAATTCAAATTACCTTTCTGGGGTTGCACCAATAAACAAGATTTTACTTATTCGATTCCTTCGTTTTCTGGACGTGGATCAATAATTATCTTAGGCCAGTGTTCCTCTGATTGATGGAGGAAATCTGGACCCGACAGCCATACGCTCCCGACCTTAAACTTTGGACAACCTTTTGCTCGGGTGGCAACATCTGTACTGTTATTGAATGTGGGAGTCTAACGCCATTGGGATGCTTGTGATTTTGACAAAATTTCGGCAATATGGTGTCCTACAAATGCTTTGAACTGTTCATTTGTTGAGTTTATCCAAAACAAAAGCGTTCTCGAATCCGTCCAGATGGTGGTATTAGAGATGTTTATGTCATGACTTTGAATTATCATTTTGCTGATCCGGGTACCCAGCACAGCGGCTTGCAATTCCAATCTAGGAATGGACATTAACTTCTGAGGGGCTCCTCGTGTTTTTCCGCAAACAAAGACAACGTCAATGCCTTGTAGATGAGTTATTCTGAAATAACCAACGGCTGCGAAGGCAGTTTGACTAGCATCCGTAAAGATATGCAACTCAATTTTACTTGCTTGAGGTAAGTATAACGAATAACAACGTTTTATTTGAAACTCCTTGATTTGCTGGAATTCTTTCCACCATGCTTGCCATTTCTGGTTAATATCGGGACTAAGTGGATCATTCCAAGCTATACGACTTGCCCATGTGTCACGTACTAAAATCTTCAAATATACCAGATATTCGGCTAGTAGTCCATAGGGATCGAAAATTGCCATTACATTTCCTAGGAGCTCTCTATTTGTTGGCGGGCGAATGTCTTCTAGTACTTCTGTTGGAATACGATGGAATTTCGTTCCAAACTCGAATGTATCAGTAGCTGTGTTCCAATACATGCCTAGTATTTTTTCTGAAGATGCTTGCCGTTCCATGTTCACTGCGTTGGTACTTCCTGTTGTTTCGTCGTTCATAGTTAATTGTAAGTTGAGGGAGATCGATGTAAAATTCCTTAAATAGAAACCAGCTTTTTTATTAATTTTTACTACTTCTTTACAGATTCGGATGGCGTCTTTTTCGTTCTGAAAGCTCGCAACGTAGTCGTCCACATAACGTTTGTTGATGATTGCTGCAGCGGCGTCGGGATACTGTTGTTCAAATTCTTGGGCGTTTTTATTTTTGATGAATTCAGCACTGCATGGAGAACAGACCGCACCAAAGATCATCGAAACCATGACATAATGATCGATCTGTTGAGTGTTGTCTTCATTTCTCCACAAAAACCTTTGCGCATGCTGGTCGTTTGGTTGAATTCTTATTTGGGAAAACATTTCTCTGATGTCAGCAGCTACTCCGATTGATCTTTCTCGGAATTTGAACAATATACTCATTAATGGCTTGGCTTGTTCGGGTCCTTTAAGTAAGGCGGAGTTGAGGCTATTTACCTCGACTGCGGCTGCAGCGTCAAAGACTATTCTAAGTTTTTCTGGTTTGTGCGGGCTTTGGGCTGCAAAATGTGGAAGATACCAAACTAATTCACCTTTGTCTTCGATTTCCCGTTGTTGGAGTTTTCTGGCGTATCCTTTACTAATATATTTTGACAGTTCCAATTTGTATTTGTTGGCGAATTCTCCATCTCGGACCATTCTTTTTTCCACACCAAAGAGACAGTTTTGAGCCATTTTAAGACTGTCTGGCAAATTAGGCTTAGAACTTTTCCAGAGTAAGCCAGTTTCGAAACCTTTCCCAATACGTCGTGTTATTTTTTCCATGATTTGGCGGGCTCTCTCGTTCTCTTTTGAATTCAAAACTATGGGCGAGGGATTTATACCAAAATTGTCGGCTGTAAAGTATTCTTTTACTAGATTATGTAACTGTTCCTCCTGTTCTTTGGTTTGAATGTGCAGTGCCACGGGGCAAGATATTTCGTTGGAGGCGCTTGGACCATAGACTGTCCAACCTAGTTTTGTTTTTACCGCAATCGGCGTTTTATTTCCCGATTGTACTACGGTGGAGGGAATTCCGAGATGTGCATTGTCTAATCCAAGAAGTATAAGTGGTTTGGCATCTTTATATGTAACTTTGCATCGGCACAAATTCAAGGTGTCTGAATTCGGATTTGTTAAAAGTCTGGACTGGTAGATTTAAATTTTGGATGGTACGACAGTTTTTAGTATTGAACCTGATTAACTCATTTTTTCCTCTTATTTCAAAATTCATTGAAGCAGATGGTTCCGTGTAGTAGGGGAGCCCAAGCGGGGATTTCGCGCGTTACTCGAGCGCGTCAGAAAATCATATGGGGAGAAACCTTGCATCCTGTAATGTACCCCTACCAAACATGAACCCTTAATATAGGGGAGTGCGTTGAGGGCAGCCCGTCAGATTAGTAAAAAAAAATCGATCCTCGGAATAACTCGAGCGCGTCAGATTAAGAACATGTAAGTTAAGTACATCCTGAAAAGTGTATATTTCAATAACCTGACAATTTGAGTGGGGCATAAGGAAATGGGGGAGTCGCAAAGTTGTAAAAAAAAACACGCCACCTCGAAATACTCGAGCGCGATTAATTTTTTTTTTATTTTGAAGGGAATTCTATCACGATTACGAAAAGCATATAATCTGACGGTTTTCATGGGGCGATATAGCTAAAACCATCGATAAAGCATGAGCGTACCGATGCTGATATCCATGTATTGCCCACTCCACGCCTCTCGTTCCTTCTCCCTCTTTCCCAGTGTTTCACATGCAAAGTTTTTTAAATTGTCAGATTAACAATACTCCTCTACATAATTGTCAGATTATCATTTAGGAAGACTCTGACATCGAGTTGAACCAACAGTAGACAAATCTGACGCGCTCGAGTATTTCAAGTTAACGGTTTTTTTTAACATTTTCAAAAATCAGTCATGAGTGTAGGCCACGTCCAAATCGTCAGTAATTTAAACCGAACACTGTTTTGAGTTCACTAAACGTCCCCTTTCAATATCTGACACGCTCGAATAACTTTTTTTTTGTTTTGCTTTTTTACCGCTCTTCTCAGCCGCCCACCGCTATCTAATCGTCAGATTAATATCTAACGGTTATCAGAATGACGAAGCGAGTATACTGTATTAATATCTGACGCGCTCGAGTATTTCCATGTGACTGTTTTTGTTTACATTTTTAAAAATTTTTGCACGCTCCTTTCCCCACTAAAATGGAAAACTTGACATAAAATGTTTGGTTTGAGAACCCAATCTTCACAATCCAATATGTCCGCATGACGCTCTAGTAACTGCAAATTTAGCATCCCGGGCTCCCCTACTAGTGGTAGTATTTTGGCCATACCATTGAAGAGTTAACGGGAATGATCGTCCTTTTAGTCCTAATCTATTGGCAACCTCTTTATCCACAATCAAAATTGCTGAACCTTTGTCGAATATTGCATATATATCAACATACCCATTTGGTCCAAATAAGGTGACTGGAATTATTTTGAATAATGGTGCAATCGATGGGTTTGTTCGGCAACTCAGTAGTGGCTGGGTAGCTATTGAGCTTGTTGGGGAGTTATCATGTAGGCTGGTGTGATGATGACGACGACAACCGTTTATACCACACACCCTTTTGTTACGGCAGTTTGCAGTGTTATGACCCTTCCGTAAGCAGGAAAAGCATAAGTGGAATTCTTTCACCTTTTTCCATCGGTCTTCGACATTAAACGTCCAAGTGCAACGTTAAAAACGTACCAAGTGCAACGACGTTACGTACCTGTGTAGAAAACGCAAGAATTTGTTCAACTTTATTTTCTATTATGGATGGGAATCTTTGAATTTTGTTTAATTGGTGCCGTATAAGAATGCCTGGTCTTCCGAAACGAAATTCTAACTCATCAATTACATTTGGAACATCCTGTGTATTTATTAGCATAGAAGCAACGGCTTCTCGCGCTGGTCCCATTAAACACTTTTGTAATCGTTGTAAATTTTGGCGATTATTGTACTTGAATTCATCGGTTGAGTCTTTAAAATTGGCTAGAAATAATGGCCATTTTCCACATTTCCCGAGAATGTTGGCAAATCCTGAAGTTTAATTAAAGCTTGTGGATAACTGTTGGCATCTGTCGTTGTTTGGCTTAATCCCGAAAATCCTGACGTGTTTCCTTGTAATGCTGCGGGGTTTATGTTAATTGCAGGATCGGTGTCGGCAACAAGACCAGATTCACTACTCACTTGGAGTTTCACATTTAATCTTTCTATGTCTCTCTAGCTTTCGCTTGCACTACTTTTTAATGTTTCCACCGATGTGCGAAGTTCATTTAGACTTCTGAGAATTGTTGCGAGCGCATCCGATTCTAAGGTTGCGTCGTTTTCTTCCCCGGAACATTGCGGCTGGTTCTTGTTCCGCGTATTGTAACCACTTTTTTCTGTCGACATTTTTCGAATCGAACACTATTTCTGATTGGCTGGTCGTTCTTAAGCGTGGCGGCTATGAGTTTCAATTCGACGAAACGAGACCGACAAAGAAAAATCAAGAAAACGTGTAAGTTGGCGGCGACTAGCAAACACAGAATTCACCATGAACATATGTATGTATAAGTATATGGGTAGTTGGCGGCGACTAGCAAACACAAATTCACCGTGAACACATGTATAAGTATATATGTATGTACGTATTTTATTAAAATATACTAAAACAAAATAAAACTGTATTCTTGGTATTTAATTTGACGATTATTGGTTTCGTTTCGTTTCTTGATTGTTTTCTGCTTCCGTCCGTCTCGGCTGACAAAATCCAACTGATCCTCCCGAACAATTTCTCATATGTATACTACTACACATGCATCCCTTCAAGAACCGTGGGTGTGGAATAAACGCCTATGTGGCCTTGGTGGTATACGTGATGCTACGATTCTCTATGATGAGCGATCCGAAAGGCCCAGGGTCGGCCTCATCATATCGAACACACTATCGGCAACCAAACTTGGGCACTTTTGTGGACAAGATCTGGTGGCTGCTAGAGTAAGCTACAAAACGCACGGAGTTATAGAACACTTCGTCGTTGCGTCTGCCTACTTTCCCTACGACTCGATACTGCCTCCACCACCGAAGGTAGTTTCCGAACTCGTAGAGTACTGTGAAGCCAAAAAGATTGGTCTCATCTTGTGCTGCGATGCTAATGCCCAAAACACTGCTTGGGGCAGCAGCAAGTGTAATACAAGGGGGGACCGTCTTTTAGACTTCATTCTCTCGTCTGACCTTACCATCAACAATGTTGGCTCTCAACCAACTTATTTTTTTTTTTTTCTTATTATTATTATTCATTTATTTATTCATCTCATAATCTTAAAACTATTAAACAATTTTAAATTGAATATTAGTGTTCATTCTTTAACTAAGACATTAGTGGTGAATGACACATCTATGTAGATTTAAATTACAATAAGTATCTTATGTGGGGTGACAATCAGTGTTATTGGCATAACAATATGATAATAATATAATGATAACATAAATTAATTACAAATTTTAATTAATATATACATATGTATTTGTGCTCATGGTGAAAAAATTTCAAACATAAGATTCAACACAATCAAAGCTTAAGTTGAATAACCAGTTTTTAACCTTTTTGGTAAAATGTGAAAGACGAAGCGTGTCTCTTATAAATAAGGGCAATTTATTAAAAATTCTTGGAGCTGTATATGTAAGAAAATTGGAAAAATGGGTTTTATGTGCAAAAGGTACATTTACTAAGTTCCTATTGTTTACGCGTAGATTGTACATTTGTATATTCCTACTAGGAATGTTACCGCTTTGCTTAAAGAATTCTCTTAAAACTTTAAAAGCATATAGTTGTCTGATTGGTAGAATACGCAATTTCTTAAACAAAGGCCAACTTTCAACTAAACGATTTTTATTTGAAATGCTTCTAACTAAATGTTTCTGTGCAGTTAATAGTGGCTTAATAGTTATCGTGTACGAACCTCCCCAGCTTGTTATGCCGTAATTCAACTTTGAGTGTGCAAGACCATAATAAATGATTCTTAAAACTTTCGGAGAGCAGAAAGGCTTTATTAAATACATTTTTCGTGTGACCAATAGCAGATAAGCTTTGATCATATGAATATGATCTTTCCAATTTAAATTAGAATCCATTACTACACCTAAGTACTTAAAATTTCGAACGGAATCGATTAAAGCAATCGAATTAAAGCAATTTTCGCTACAACGCAAATTGGCTATAAAGTTACTATTCCCACACCTATGTATAGGCAAGGAGAACTGTTTACAATCGTGAGCGTGAAACCATAAATTGAAATCATATAGGCTATTTCCAGATATCTTAAAACACATTAGCTTAGTTTTTTCGCTGATAATCAATTTGTGATAAGTAAACCACAACCGTAAGATTTCAAGATCTTCATTTATCATCACAATGCTTTCGAAATTAGTTCTAGGTTCGTAGGTAAAAATGATGTCGTCTGCAAAAGCAGTTGAAGTACCATTTAACTTGAGTTTGAATATGGAGTTTATGTATATTAGGAAGAACAAGGGACCAAGTACAGATCCCTGAAGAACACCGTTCTTTAATTGTCTTGGTTCACTTGAGATACCATTAATAGTAACTTTTTGTGTTCTACCTTTTCAATAAGAACTCAGCCAATTGAAAATATTACCACGAAAACCAACCTTAAAGAGTTTAGTCAACAAGAGATTGTGGTTCACCAGATCAAAGGCTTTAGTCATATCGATAAACAATGCAATAGTTGATTTGTTGTTATTTAAGCTTCCACACAGCTGATTACAAACCCTTAAGATGGCATCTTCAGTTGACAAACCTGCTCTAAAACCAAACTGATTCCTACTGAAGAATTTGGACTTGTCCAAAAAAGAGACAATTCGGACCTTAAGTAACTTCTCAAATATTTTGGAAAAGGTTGAAAGAAGTGATGTTGGCCTATAATTTGAGACATGTTGTCTATTGCCTTTCTTCAACAGAGGTATAACTTCAGCACATTTTAGATGATCAGGAAAACCCATTTCAATGCTTTTATTAAATAAGAAGGACAGCACATCCACGACATACCAAGCAACATTTTTTAATAAGCTATTTGAGATACCATCACTAGTGCAGGAAGTTTTGTTTTTTAGGGACATTATAACTATACAAAATTATGTCGTTATGTATATTCGTTACTTCGGCTCCGGCTAACGTTGTAAGCACAAGGTCAAGACAAGTGTATAGTTCGAACGTTTATTGTCAACTAACTATTTAGCATTGAAAGAAATTAGCCATGAATTCGAATTACATATACATATAAAGATTGTTTAGAATTCATTACAATATATGGGTATGCATACATAGTATGATGCTACGTTCAAAATGTAACACACACAAATAATGACGAAATTTCTTAACATCCTCCCGCCGGCGAAGATGGTACAATTTCCAGATTATATAATAGCTGCACAGGTCTTCTAGTCTTCAAACCATCAGAGTAGCGAATAAGACACGCTCGTATGTAGCCATCTCGACCGACGAAAACATCGTCAATTCCAGCCAACTTCCAATTTAACCTTGGCCTTTCAGTATCTGCTAATAACACAACATCGCCTATTTTGAATTGCGGAGGTGCGCACACCTTGTTATAATGGAATGAACGTAGAAGCTGTAAATACTCCATCTTCCAACGTTTCCACAGCATATTCGTATTCGAGGATGATTTGGACTCCTATTGCTAATATATTTGAGTTTATTGTGATAGATGCATGGGGGAGTGATTTGTGAACCAGGAGGCATACGCCTCGTTTGGAGGTTGAGATGGTGTCGAAGTTATGAAAATATGAGGAATATTGTTTAGGTGGGAATGGTCTTTTATTAACAACTGAAATTCGTGTAGGTTGTTAAGGTAACCCTTAAGGTTCCATTGTAAAATACAAAGGGGGTGATTTATGTTAGTTGGGAATTTTTTTTAATGCCGTGCATTCTGTGTTGAAGGATTATTTTTTTGTTGGGCTTGTGGAGATCATTTCCTTGACTCCGCAACCCATGCACTGACCGATCCAAGCTCCCAACCAAATTGTCAGAGCTCGAGTTTTTAAGTGCATGCGCTGCGGAGTCATCAATATTGTAACTAAGGTTTCCATATGGTGTTGTCATTTGTAATTGAAGTGGGATTTTGTGGTGAAATTATGGGATCTGGGATGTTTAATTTGTGTGATGGATTAATTTCTTAGTTGTTGATTAGATCGTTCTTGATTGGTTCGATATGTGGTGAAGTTGTGTTTACTGAGATTTTGATTGGGTTGAACTCGTTTGTTGGTTCCGCGGAGGGGGAGGTAGAAGGTAGATTAGGAAGTTTGCTGGAGAGTGTTTTTGTATGGTTGATAGCTTGGCTGGAATTATTAGTTTGTTGTGGGGAGGAATTTTTTTTGGGGAATTTCTGTTTGCTGGGTTCTTGGATGTGTCGTTGGGTAAGCTACGGTGAAGTAAAGAGCATGTGTGGCAGTTGCTAAAGGGGGATTTTGTTCCCTATACATTCGTTTCTCTTCCGCTAATGAAACTTTGGTTCTGGATTTGGACATGTGGTCGAGGAGGAGGGGTGAGGACCTTGGCAGTTAGCACACGTTGTACGAGTGCATTCAAGTGAAGTATGGGGTGGGAGGTTACAATTTACACAGGAAGCAGGGCGTGTGCACCATTTCATAGTATGTCCGAGTAATTGGCATTGGGGACAACGCATAGGATTTGGAATGTACTCCGTTACTTTTGTCATGTACCATCCTATTTCAACCGTGTCGGTCCTGACGCTGTATTTTGTCCTTCTCGATTTCTCGTGAATTTGTATACATCCACGACGCCTTGGGATTTCATTTCAGTGACTATTTCTTCTTCCTTAACATTGATAAGGCATGGTGCATAGACTACGCCCTTGGAGATGTTGAGTGTCGGATGTAGTTTAATTGAAACTGGGCACAACTGGTCGATATTTTTTGAACGAATGAATCGATCGGCAGTTGACTGATCCTTGACTAGAACCAATATGGAGCCATCTCTTAGCTGGGATATTTTTTCATATTGTTGAGATATGGCGTCGATAACTTTTTTTTAACAAAAATATGCTAACGGCTGTTAAAGGTTTGCTGGGATCTTTTGGAAATTTGAAGCGAGGGTTTTTGAAAAGGGTTTTGGTGGGAAGTAGGGGAAATTCATGTCGGGATGTGGTAGATAATTTTTGCCTTTTCTTTTGTATATCGGGATCAGGGGGATCCGCAAGACAGCATTCCTCCAGGTTGCCGAACCTGTTGGAGGAATGGAGCTTCGGCCCTAGGGTCATTAGTTCGATTTTATATGTACTTACTTGAATATAAATTCGATAGGTATGTAAGAAAAAAAAAAAAAAAAAAAAAAAAAAACAAATGGGTTATTAAAAAGAAAGAAGAGAAGAAAAAAAAAAAGAAAATAACTGTAGAGAAAAAACACTTTTATTGTACTAGCTCTTTACGAACAAAGTGAACGCTACGGAGCTTAGCCGACGACTGACTACATATCATAAAATAATAAAATACTATTGCACAGACAAAGAACCAATTAATGAGCATCTAACTCACATCCCGTCTTTGCGTCTAGTAGGCAAACAATAAACCACAAAACCCTATGTGTATAAAAACGAGAAATATAATGAATAAATACAGGTGTTATCCATTAGAAGTAAAAAAAGGACGTTTTATTTATCCTCCGCTCATCGAGTACCATGACTCGCGATCATTTGCATGGCTTTGTTTAAAAACAAGAAATATGTAATTGTTAAGTCAGGACCGCATCGCATCGTAAGTTTGCAGAAAAAGGCATTTATGGTGTAAAAAGGCAAAAAAAGGTATTTATGGTATAAAAGGCAAAAAAGGGCATAATAAAATATACATATTTGGAATAGGTGGACCATGAAACGGATTTGTGCAAAGTCGATACTATCGTGAATTAATAATATTTTCAATTTCAATTAAGACACTCCTCAAAGTATCTACTTAGGTGCCTCTTCTTTTAGCGAATTCTAAGTGAGCTGCCCTAACCGTGAGGCAGGTAAAAATGACGCCCCATCTCTTCTCTCGGCGTCGACCAACCGCAACATTGAGGGGACCAAACAAATCGACTCCAGTATAGGTGAACGGACGTTTATAGGGAGTTAGGCGGTCGATTGGTAGTTGGCCCAGGATTGGAGGGATTGGCTTAGCGTTTTCAATTTTTCATTCCATGCAGGTACGTTGTACTGATTTAAGAAGGGTTCTGGCATGTGGAATCCAAATTTTTTGGCGGATTTCATTTAAGATGACTGCTGAATTCTGATGATGAAATTTCTTGTGGTAGTATTGCATGATGAGACCGGAAACGATATGGTTTTTGGGCAACAGGATCGGACGCCTCGCGTCAAGTGGTAGGTAACTGGCTTCTTCGACACGACCTTGAATTCTTAGAAGACCTTGTTCAACCAAGTACGGTGTAAGGGAGTATATCGGGCTATTTTTGGCTATTGGCTTCAATGACTTTAGGCAAGCGATTTCTTCCTGGTACTGGTTTTGTTGTGAGAGCACCGTGGCGCAGTGGGTAGTGTGTTGCCCTCTGACGCCGATGACTCGGGATCGAATCCCGACACAGCCATGTCATCGAACGTGTTTTTCACGGTGTTTCTCCTCAGCGGGGTTCTGACAAAACCCCCTGTAGTAACATTGTCATGAAAAGCTTCTCGAAATTCGTCGTTCGGAACCGGCAATAAAACTGTAGGTCCCCTTTCACCTATGTGAAAATGAAATCACACACAACATGGGTGATTGAGAGAAGCTCGGCACAGGTTCTTCATGGACTGTAACGCCAACATACATACATACATACTGGTTTTGTTGTGCTATCTTATATATGAACATTTCTGCGTAATTGATTTCAGATAAGGTCGAGAAACTGTTAATTCCATGTTCGGAAGAGGGTTGAGCTTTATGTCGAAACAATTTGCCAGCACGTAAAACATGGGCCACAGTTCTCTTTAGCTTCAAATAAGACGAAAACCGATTAAAATTTATTATTGAATTCAAATTACCTTTCTGGGGTTGCACCAATAAACAAGATTTTACTTATTCGATTCCTTCGTTTTCTGGACGTGGATCAATAATTATCTTAGGCCAGTGTTCCTCTGATTGATGGAGGAAATCTGGACCCGACAGCCATACGCTCCCGACCTTAAACTTTGGACAACCTTTTGCTCGGGTGGCAACATCTGTACTGTTATTGAATGTGGGAGTCTAACGCCATTGGGATGCTTGTGATTTTGACAAAATTTCGGCAATACGGTGTCCTACAAATGCTTTGAACTGTTCATTTGTTGAGTTTATCCAAAACAAAAGCGTTCTCGAATCCGTCCAGATGGTGGTATTAGAGATGTTTATGTCATGACTTTGAATTATCATTTTGCTGATCCGGGTACCCAGCACAGCGGCTTGCAATTCCAATCTAGGAATGGACATTAACTTCTGAGGGGCTCCTCGTGTTTTTCCGCAAACAAAGACAACGTCAATGCCTTGTAGATGAGTTATTCTGAAATAACCAACGGCTGCGAAGGCAGTTTGACTAGCATCCGTAAAGATATGCAACTCAATTTTACTTGCTTGAGGTAAGTATAACGAATAACAACGTTTTATTTGAAACTCCTTGATTTGCTGGAATTCTTTCCACCATGCTTGCCATTTCTGGTTAATATCGGGACTAAGTGGATCATTCCAAGCTATACGACTTGCCCATGTGTCACGTACTAAAATCTTCAAATATACCAGATATTCGGCTAGTAGTCCATAGGGATCGAAAATTGCCATTACATTTCCTAGGAGCTCTCTATTTGTTGGCGGGCGAATGTCTTCTAGTACTTCTGTTGGAATACGATGGAATTTCGTTCCAAACTCGAATGTATCAGTAGCTGTGTTCCAATACATGCCTAGTATTTTTTCTGAAGATGCTTGCCGTTCCATGTTCACTGCGTTGGTACTTCCTGTTGTTTCGTCGTTCATAGTTAATTGTAAGTTGAGGGAGTTCGATGTAAAATTCCTTAAATAGAAACCAGCCTTTTTATTAATTTTTACTACTTCTTTACAGATTCGGATGGCGTCTTTTTCGTTCTGAAAGCTCGCAACGTAGTCGTCCACATAACGTTTGTTGATGATTGCTGCAGCGGCGTCGGGATACTGTTGTTCAAATTCTTGGGCGTTTTTATTTTTGATGAATTCAGCACTGCATGGAGAACAGACCGCACCAAAGATCATCGAAACCATGACATAATGATCGATCTGTTGAGTGTTGTCTTCATTTCTCCACAAAAACCTTTGCGCATGCTGGTCGTTTGGTTGAATTCTTATTTGGGAAAACATTTCTCTGATGTCAGCAGCTACTCCGATTGATCTTTCTCGGAATTTGAACAATATACTCATTAATGGCTTGGCTTGTTCGGGTCCTTTAAGTAAGGCGGAGTTGAGGCTATTTACCTCGACTGCGGCTGCAGCGTCAAAGACTATTCTAAGTTTTTCTGGTTTGTGCGGGCTTTGGGCTGCAAAATGTGGAAGATACCAAACTAATTTACCTTTGTCTTCGATTTCCCGTTGTTGGAGTTTTCTGGCGTATCCTTTACTAATATATTTTGACAGTTCCAATTTGTATTTGTTGGCGAATTCTCCATCTCGGACCATTCTTTTTTCCACACCAAAGAGACAGTTTTGAGCCATTTTAAGACTGTCTGGCAAATTAGGCTTAGAACTTTTCCAGAGTAAGCCAGTTTCGAAACCTTTCCCAATACGTCGTGTTATTTTTTCCATGATTTGGCGGGCTCTCTCATTCTCTTTTGAATTCAAAACTATAAGCGAGGGATTTATACCAAAATTGTCGGCTGTAAAGTATTCTTTTACTAGATTATGTAACTGTTCCTCCTGTTCTTTGGTTTGAATGTGCAGTGCCACGGGGCAAGATATTTCGTTGGAGGCGCTTGGACCATAGACTGTCCAACCTAGTTTTGTTTTTACCGCAATCGGCGTTTTATTTCCCGATTGTACTACGGTGGAGGGAATTCCGAGATGTGCATTGTCTAATCCAAGAAGTATAAGTGGTTTGGCATCTTTATAACTTTGCATCGGCACAAATTCAAGGTGTCTGAATTCGGATTTGTTAAAAGTCTGGACTGGTAGATTTAAATTTTGGATGGTACGACAGTTTTTAGTATTGAACCTGATTAACTCATTTTTTCCTCTTATTTCAAAATTCATTGAAGCAGATGGTTCCGTGTAGTAGGGGAGCCCAAGCGGGGATTTCGCGCGTTACTCGAGCGCGTCAGAAAATCATATGGGGAGAAACCTTGCATCCTGTAATGTACCCCTACCAAACATGAACCCTTAATATAGGGGAGTGCGTTGAGGGCAGCCCGTCAGATTAGTAAAAAAAAATCGATCCTCGGAATAACTCGAGCGCGTCAGATTAAGAACATGTAAGTTAAGTACATCCTGAAAAGTGTATATTTCAATAACCTGACAATTTGAGTGGGGCATAAGGAAATGGGGGAGTCGCAAAGTTGTAAAAAAAACACGCCACCTCGAAATACTCGAGCGCGATTAATTTTTTTTTTATTTTGAAGGGAATTCTATCACGATTACGAAAAGCATATAATCTGACGGTTTTCATGGGGCGATATAGCTAAAACCATCGATAAAGCATGAGCGTACCGATGCTGATATCCATGTATTGCCCACTCCACGCCTCTCGTTCCTTCTCCCTCTTTCCCAGTGTTTCACATGCAAAGTTTTTTAAATTGTCAGATTAACAATACTCCTCTACATAATTGTCAGATTATCATTTAGGAAGACTCTGACATCGAGTTGAACCAACAGTAGACAAATCTGACGCGCTCGAGTATTTCAAGTTAACGGTTTTTTTTTAACATTTTCAAAAATCAGTCATGAGTGTAGGCCACGTCCAAATCGTCAGTAATTTAAACCGAACACTGTTTTGAGTTCACTAAACGTCCCCTTTCAATATCTGACACGCTCGAATAACTTTTTTTTTGTTTTGCTTTTTTACCGCTCTTCTCAGCCGCCCACCGCTATCTAATCGTCAGATTAATATCTAACGGTTATCAGAATGACGAAGCGAGTATACTGTATTAATATCTGACGCGCTCGAGTATTTCCATGTGACTGTTTTTGTTTACATTTTTAAAAATTTTTGCACGCTCCTTTCCCCACTAAAATGGAAAACTTGACATAAAATGTTTGGTTTGAGAACCCAATCTTCACAATTCAATATGTCCGCATGACGCTCTAGTAACTGCAAATTTAGGATCCCGGGCTCCCCTACTAGTGGTAGTATTTTGGCCATACCATTGAAGAGTTAACGGGAATGATCGTCCTTTTAGTCCTAATCTATTGGCAACCTCTTTATCCACAATCAAAATTGCTGAACCTTTGTCGAATATTGCATATATACCAACATACCCATTTGGTCCAAATAAGGTGACTGGAATTATTTTGAATAATGGTGCAATCGATGGGTTTGTTCGGCAACTCAGTAGTGGCTGGGTAGCTATTGAGCTTGTTGGGGAGTTATCATGTAGGCTGGTGTGATGATGACGACGACAACCGTTTATACCACACACCCTTTTGTTACGGCAGTTTGCAGTGTTATGACCCTTCCGTAAGCAGGAAAAGCATAAGTGGAATTCTTTCACCTTTTTCCATCGGTCTTCGACATTAAACGTCCAAGTGCAACGTTAAAAACGTACCAAGTGCAACGACGTTACGTACCTGTGTAGAAAACGCAAGAGTTTGTTCAACTTTATTTTCTATTATGGATGGGAATCTTTGAATTTTGTTTAATTGGTGCCGTATAAGAATGCCTGGTCTTCCGAAACGAAATTCTAACTCATCAATTACATTTGGAACATCCTGTGTATTTATTAGCATAGAAGCAACGGCTTCTCGCGCTGGTCCCATTAAACACTTTTGTAATCGTTGTAAATTTTGGCGATTATTGTACTTGAATTCATCGGTTGAGTCTTTAAAATTGGCTAGAAATAATGGCCATTTTCCACATTTCCCGAGAATGTTGGCAAATCCTGAAGTTTAATTAAAGCTTGTGGATAACTGTTGGCATCTGTCGTTGTTTGGCTTAATCCCGAAAATCCTGACGTGTTTCCTTGTAATGCTGCGGGGTTTATGTTAATTGCAGGATCGGTGTCGGCAACAAGACCAGATTCACTACTCACTTGGAGTTTCACATTTAATCTTTCTATGTCTCTCTGGCTTTCGCTTGCACTACTTTTTAATGTTTCCACCGATGTGCGAAGTTCATTTAGACTTCTGAGAATTGTTGCGAGCGCATCCGATTCTAAGGTTGCGTCGTTTTCTTCCCCGGAACATTGCGGCTGGTTCTTGTTCCGCGTATTGTAACCACTTTTTTCTGTCGACATTTTTCGAATCGAACACTATTTCTGATTGGCTGGTCGTTATTAAGCGTGGCGGCTATGAGTTTCAATTCGACGAAACGAGACCGACAAAGAAAAATCAAGAAAACATGTAAGTTGGCGGCGACTAGCAAACACAGAATTCACCATGAACATATGTATGTATAAGTATATGGGTAGTTGGCGGCGACTAGCAAACACAAATTCACCGTGAACACATGTATAAGTATATATGTATGTACGTATTTTATTAAAATATACTAAAACAAAATAAAACTGTATTCTTGGTATTTAATTTGACGATTATTGGTTTCGTTTCGTTTCTTGATTGGTTTCTGCTTCCGTCCGTCTCGGCTGACAAAATCCAACTGATCCTCCCGAACAATTTCTCATATGTATACTACTACACATGCATCCCTTCAAGAACCATGGGTGTGGAATAAACGCCTATGTGGCCTTGGTGGTATACGTGATGCTACGATTCTCTATGATGAGCGATCCGAAAGGCCCAGGGTCGGCCTCATCATATCGAACACACTATCGGCAACCAAACTTGGGCACTTTTGTGGACAAGATCTGGTGGCTGCTAGAGTAAGCTACAAAACGCACGGAGTTATAGAACACTTCGTCGTTGCGTCTGCCTACTTTCCCTACGACTCGATACTGCCTCCACCACCGAAGGTAGTTTCTGAACTCGTAGAGTACTGTGAAGCCAAAAAGATTGGTCTCATCTTGTGCTGCGATGCTAATGCCCAAAACACTGCTTGGGGCAGCAGCAAGTGTAATACAAGGGGGGACCGTCTTTTAGACTTCATTCTCTCGTCTGACCTTACCATCAACAATGTTGGCTCTCAACCAACTTATTTTTTTTTTTTTTCTTATTATTATTATTCATTTATTTATTCATCTCATAATCTTAAAACTATTAAACAATTTTAAATTGAATATTAGTGTTCATTCTTTAACTAAGACATTAGTGGTGAATGACACATCTATGTAGATTTAAATTACAATAAGTATCTTATGTGGGGTGACAATCAGTGTTATTGGCATAACAATATGATAATAATATAATGATAACATAAATTAATTACAAATTTTAATTAATATATACATATGTATTTGTGCTCATGGTGAAAAAATTTCAAACATAAGATTCAACACAATCAAAGCTTAAGTTGAATAACCAGTTTTTAACCTTTTTGGTAAAATGTGAAAGACGAAGCGTGTCTCTTATAAATAAGGGCAATTTATTAAAAATTCTTGGAGCTGTATATGTAAGAAAATTGGAAAAATGGGTTTTATGTGCAAAAGGTACATTTACTAAGTTCCTATTGTTTACGCGTAGATTGTACATTTGTATATTCCTACTAGGAATGTTACCGCTTTGCTTAAAGAATTCTCTTAAAACTTTAAAAGCATATAGTTGTCTGATTGGTAGAATACGCAATTTCTTAAACAAAGGCCAACTTTCAACTAAACGATTTTTATTTGAAATGATTCTAACTAAATGTTTCTGTGCAGTTAATAGTGGTTTAATAGTTATCGTGTACGAACCTCCCCAGCTTGTTATGCCGTAATTCAACTTTGAGTGTGCAAGACCATAATAAATGATTCTTAAAACTTTCGGAGAGCAGAAAGGCTTTATTAAATACATTTTTCGTGTGACCAATAGCAGATAAGCTTTGATCATATGAATATGATCTTTCCAATTT
Source organism: Eumerus sabulonum (assembly GCA_951905685.1). NCBI lineage: Eukaryota > Metazoa > Arthropoda > Insecta > Diptera > Syrphidae > Eumerus > Eumerus sabulonum. The sequence continues at coordinate 94,458,564 of OX645060.1, forward strand.
AAATTAGAATCCATTACTACACCTAAGTACTTAAAATTTCGAACGGAATCGATTAAAGCAATCGAATTAAAGCAATTTTCGCTACAACGCAAATTGGCTATAAAGTTACTATTCCCACACCTATGTATAGGCAAGGAGAACTGTTTACAATCGTGAGCGTGAAACCATAAATTGAAATCATATAGGCTATTTCCAGATATCTTAAAACACATTAGCTTAGTTTTTTCGCTGATAATCAATTTGTGATAAGTAAACCACAACCGTAAGATTTCAAGATCTTCATTTATCATCACAATGCTTTCGAAATTAGTTCTAGGTTCGTAGGTAAAAATGATGTCGTCTGCAAAAGCAGTTGAAGTACCATTTAACTTGAGTTTGAATATGGAGTTTATGTATATTAGGAAGAACAAGGGACCAAGTACAGATCCCTGAAGAACACCGTTCTTTAATTGTCTTGGTTCACTTGAGATACCATTAATAGTAACTTTTTGTGTTCTACCTTTTAAATAAGAACTCAGCCAATTGAAAATATTACCACGAAAACCAACCTTAAAGAGTTTAGTCAACAAGAGATTGTGGTTCACCAGATCAAAGGCTTTAGTCATATCGATAAACAATGCAATAGTTGATTTGTTGTTATTTAAGCTTCCACACAGCTGATTACAAACCCTTAAGATGGCATCTTCAGTTGACAAACCTGCTCTAAAACCAAACTGATTCCTACTGAAGAATTTGGACTTGTCCAAAAAAGAGACAATTCGGACCTTAAGTAACTTCTCAAATATTTTGGAAAAGGTTGAAAGAAGTGATATTTGCCTATAATTTGAGACATGTTGTCTATTGCCTTTCTTAAACAGAGGTATAACTTCAGCACATTTTAGATGATCAGGAAAACAACCCATTTCAATGCTTTTATTAAATAAGAAGGACAGCACATCCACGACATACCAAGCAACATTTTTTAATAAGCTATTTGAGATACCATCACTAGTGCAGGAAGTTTTGTTTTTTAGGGACATTATAACTATACAAAATTATGTCGTTATGTATATTCGTTACTTCGGCTCCGGCTAACGTTGTAAGCACAAGGTCAAGACAAGTGTATAGTTCGAACGTTTATTGTCAACTAACTATTTAGCATTGAAAGAAATTAGCCATGAATTCGAATTACATATACATATAAAGATTGTTTAGAATTCATTACAATATATGGGTATGCATACATAGTATGATGCTACGTTCAAAATGTAACACACACAAATAATGACGAAATCTCTTAACATCCTCCCGCCGGCGAAGATGGTACAATTTCCAGATTATATAATAGCTGCACAGGTCTTCTAGTCTTCAAACCATCAGAATAGCGAATAAGACACGCTCGTATGTAGCCATCTCGACCGACGAAAACATCGTCAATTACAGCCAACTTCCAATTTAACCTTGGCCTTTCAGTATCTGCTAATAACACAACATCGCCTATTTTGAATTGCGGAGGTGCGCACACCTTGTTATAATGGAATGAACGTAGAAGCTGTAAATACTCCATCTTCCAACGTTTCCACAGCATATTCGTATTCGAGGTTGATTTGGACTCCTATTGCTAATATATTTGAGTTTATTGTGATAGATGCATGGGGGAGTGATTTGTGAACCAGGAGGCATACGCCTCGTTTGGAGGTTGAGATGGTGTCGAAGTTATGAAAATATGAGGAATATTGTTTAGGTGGGAATGGTCTTTTATTAACAACTGAAATTCGTGTAGGTTGTTAAGGTAACCCTTAAGGTTCCATTGTAAAATACAAAGGGGGTGATTTATGTTAGTTGGGAATTTTTTTTAATGCCGTGCATTCTGTGTTGAAGGATTATTTTTTTGTTGGGCTTGTGGAGATCATTTCCTTGACTCCGCAACCCATGCACTGACCGATCCAAGCTCCCAACCAAATTGTCAGAGCTCGAGTTTTTAAGTGCATGCGCTGCGGAGTCATCAATATTGTAACTAAGGTTTCCATATGGTGTTGTCATTTGTAATTGAAGTGGGATTTTGTGGTGAAATTATGGGATCTGGGATGTTTAATTTGTGTGATGGATTAATTTCTTAGTTGTTGATTAGATCGTTCTTGATTGGTTCGATATGTGGTGAAGTTGTGTTTACTGAGATTTTGATTGGGTTGAACTCGTTTGTTGGTTCCGCGGAGGGGGAGGTAGAAGGTAGATTAGGAAGTTTGCTGGAGAGTGTTTTTGTATGGTTGATAGCTTGGCTGGAATTATTAGTTTGTTGTGGGGAGGAATTTTTTTTGGGGAATTTCTGTTTGCTGGGTTCTTGGATGTGTCGTTGGGTAAGCTACGGTGAAGTAAAGAGCATGTGTGGCAGTTGCTAAAGGGGGATTTTGTTCCCTATACATTCGTTTCTCTTCCGCTAATGAAACTTTGGTTCTGGATTTGGACATGTGGTCGAGGAGGAGGGGTGAGGACCTTGGCAGTTAGCACACGTTGTACGAGTGCATTCAAGTGAAGTATGGGGTGGGAGGTTACAATTTACACAGGAAGCAGGGCGTGTGCACCATTTCATAGTATGTCCGAGTAATTGGCATTGGGGACAACGCATAGGATTTGGAATGTACTCCGTTACTTTTGTCATGTACCATCCTATTTCAACCGTGTCGGTCCTGACGCTGTATTTTGTCCTTCTCGATTTCTCGTGAATTTGTATACATCCACGACGCCTTGGGATTTCATTTCAGTGACTATTTCTTCTTCCTTAACATTGATAAGGCATGGTGCATAGACTACGCCCTTGGAGATGTTGAGTGTCGGATGTAGTTTAATTGAAACTGGGCACAACTGGTCGATATTTTTTGAACGAATGAATCGATCGGCAGTTGACTGATCCTTGACTAGAACCAATATGGAGCCATCTCTTAGCTGGGATATTTTTTCATATTGTTGAGATATGGCGTCGATAACTTTTTTTTAACAAAAATATGCTAACGGCTGTTAAAGGTTTGCTGGGATCTTTTGGAAATTTGAAGCGAGGGTTTTTGAAAAGGGTTTTGGTGGGAAGTAGGGGAAATTCATGTCGGGATGTGGTAGATAATTTTTGCCTTTTCTTTTGTATATCGGGATCAGGGGGATCCGCAAGACAGCATTCCTCCAGGTTGCCGAACCTGTTGGAGGAATGGAGCTTCGGCCCTAGGGTCATTAGTTCGATTTTATATGTACTTACTTGAATATAAATTCGATAGGTATGTAAGAAAAAAAAAAAAAAAAAAAAAAAAAAACAAATGGGTTATTAAAAAGAAAGAAGAGAAGAAAAAAAAAAGAAAATAACTGTAGAGAAAAAACACTTTTATTGTACTAGCTCTTTACGAACAAAGTGAACGCTACGGAGCTTAGCCGACGACTGACTACATATCATAAAATAATAAAATACTATTGCACAGACAAAGAACCAATTAATGAGCATCTAACTCACATCCCGTCTTTGCGTCTAGTAGGCAAACAATAAACCACAAAACCCTATGTGTATAAAAACGAGAAATATAATGAATAAATACAGGTGTTATCCATTAGAAGTAAAAAAAGGACGTTTTATTTATCCTCCGCTCATCGAGTACCATGACTCGCGATCATTTGCATGGCTTTGTTTAAAAACAAGAAATATGTAATTGTTAAGTCAGGACCGCATCGCATCGTAAGTTTGCAGAAAAAGGCATTTATGGTGTAAAAAGGCAAAAAAAGGTATTTATGGTATAAAAGGCAAAAAAGGGCATAATAAAATATACATATTTGGAATAGGTGGACCATGAAACGGATTTGTGCAAAGTCGATACTATCGTGAATTAATAATATTTTCAATTTCAATTAAGACACTCCTCAAAGTATCTACTTAGGTGCCTCTTCTTTTAGCGAATTCTAAGTGAGCTGCCCTAACCGTGAGGCAGGTAAAAATGACGCCCCATCTCTTCTCTCGGCGTCGACCAACCGCAACATTGAGGGGACCAAACAAATCGACTCCAGTATAGGTGAACGGACGTTTATAGGGAGTTAGGCGGTCGATTGGTAGTTGGCCCAGGATTGGAGGGATTGGCTTAGCGTTTTCAATTTTTCATTCCATGCAGGTACGTTGTACTGATTTAAGAAGGGTTCTGGCATGTGGAATCCAAATTTTTTGGCGGATTTCATTTAAGATGACTGCTGAATTCTGATGATGAAATTTCTTGTGGTAGTATTGCATGATGAGACCGGAAACGATATGGTTTTTGGGCAACAGGATCGGACGCCTCGCGTCAAGTGGTAGGTAACTGGCTTCTTCGACACGACCTTGAATTCTTAGAAGACCTTGTTCAACCAAGTACGGTGTAAGGGAGTATATCGGGCTATTTTTGGCTATTGGCTTCAATGACTTTAGGCAAGCGATTTCTTCCTGGTACTGGTTTTGTTGTGAGAGCACCGTGGCGCAGTGGGTAGTGTGTTGCCCTCTGACGCCGATGACTCGGGATCGAATCCCGACACAGCCATGTCATCGAACGTGTTTTTCACGGTGTTTCTCCTCAGCGGGGTTCTGACAAAACCCCCTGTAGTAACATTGTCATGAAAAGCTTCTCGAAATTCGTCGTTCGGAACCGGCAATAAAACTGTAGGTCCCCTTTCACCTATGTGAAAATGAAATCACACACAACATGGGTGATTGAGAGAAGCTCGGCACAGGTTCTTCATGGACTGTAACGCCAACATACATACATACATACTGGTTTTGTTGTGCTATCTTATATATGAACATTTCTGCGTAATTGATTTCAGATAAGGTCGAGAAACTGTTAATTCCATGTTCGGAAGAGGGTTGAGCTTTATGTCGAAACAATTTGCCAGCACGTAAAACATGGGCCACAGTTCTCTTTAGCTTCAAATAAGACGAAAACCGATTAAAATTTATTATTGAATTCAAATTACCTTTCTGGGGTTGCACCAATAAACAAGATTTTACTTATTCGATTCCTTCGTTTTCTGGACGTGGATCAATAATTATCTTAGGCCAGTGTTCCTCTGATTGATGGAGGAAATCTGGACCCGACAGCCATACGCTCCCGACCTTAAACTTTGGACAACCTTTTGCTCGGGTGGCAACATCTGTACTGTTATTGAATGTGGGAGTCTAACGCCATTGGGATGCTTGTGATTTTGACAAAATTTCGGCAATACGGTGTCCTACAAATGCTTTGAACTGTTCATTTGTTGAGTTTATCCAAAACAAAAGCGTTCTCGAATCCGTCCAGATGGTGGTATTAGAGATGTTTATGTCATGACTTTGAATTATCATTTTGCTGATCCGGGTACCCAGCACAGCGGCTTGCAATTCCAATCTAGGAATGGACATTAACTTCTGAGGGGCTCCTCGTGTTTTTCCGCAAACAAAGACAACGTCAATGCCTTGTAGATGAGTTATTCTGAAATAACCAACGGCTGCGAAGGCAGTTTGACTAGCATCCGTAAAGATATGCAACTCAATTTTACTTGCTTGAGGTAAGTATAACGAATAACAACGTTTTATTTGAAACTCCTTGATTTGCTGGAATTCTTTCCACCATGCTTGCCATTTCTGGTTAATATCGGGACTAAGTGGATCATTCCAAGCTATACGACTTGCCCATGTGTCACGTACTAAAATCTTCAAATATACCAGATATTCGGCTAGTAGTCCATAGGGATCGAAAATTGCCATTACATTTCCTAGGAGCTCTCTATTTGTTGGCGGGCGAATGTCTTCTAGTACTTCTGTTGGAATACGATGGAATTTCGTTCCAAACTCGAATGTATCAGTAGCTGTGTTCCAATACATGCCTAGTATTTTTTCTGAAGATGCTTGCCGTTCCATGTTCACTGCGTTGGTACTTCCTGTTGTTTCGTCGTTCATAGTTAATTGTAAGTTGAGGGAGTTCGATGTAAAATTCCTTAAATAGAAACCAGCTTTTTTATTAATTTTTACTACTTCTTTACAGATTCGGATGGCGTCTTTTTCGTTCTGAAAGCTCGCAACGTAGTCGTCCACATAACGTTTGTTGATGATTGCTGCAGCGGCGTCGGGATACTGTTGTTCAAATTCTTGGGCGTTTTTATTTTTGATGAATTCAGCACTGCATGGAGAACAGACCGCACCAAAGATCATCGAAACCATGACATAATGATCGATCTGTTGAGTGTTGTCTTCATTTCTCCACAAAAACCTTTGCGCATGCTGGTCGTTTGGTTGAATTCTTATTTGGGAAAACATTTCTCTGATGTCAGCAGCTACTCCGATTGATCTTTCTCGGAATTTGAACAATATACTCATTAATGGCTTGGCTTGTTCGGGTCCTTTAAGTAAGGCGGAGTTGAGGCTATTTACCTCGACTGCGGCTGCAGCGTCAAAGACTATTCTAAGTTTTTCTGGTTTGTGCGGGCTTTGGGCTGCAAAATGTGGAAGATACCAAACTAATTTACCTTTGTCTTCGATTTCCCGTTGTTGGAGTTTTCTGGCGTATCCTTTACTAATATATTTTGACAATTCCAATTTGTATTTGTTGGCGAATTCTCCATCTCGGACCATTCTTTTTTCCACACCAAAGAGACAGTTTTGAGCCATTTTAAGACTGTCTGGCAAATTAGGCTTAGAACTTTTCCAGAGTAAGCCAGTTTCGAAACCTTTCCCAATACGTCGTGTTATTTTTTCCATGACTTGGCGGGCTCTCTCGTTCTCTTTTGAATTCAAAACTATGGGCGAGGGATTTATACCAAAATTGTCGGCTGTAAAGTATTCTTTTACTAGATTATGTAACTGTTCCTCCTGTTCTTTGGTTTGAATGTGCAGTGCCACGGGGCAAGATATTTCGTTGGAGGCGCTTGGACCATAGACTGTCCAACCTAGTTTTGTTTTTACCGCAATCGGCGTTTTATTTCCCGATTGTACTACGGTGGAGGGAATTCCGAGATGTGCATTGTCTAATCCGAGAAGTATAAGTGGTTTGGCATCTTTATAACTTTGCATCGGCACAAATTCAAGGTGTCTGAATTCGGATTTGTTAAAAGTCTGGACTGGTAGATTTAAATTTTGGATGGTACGACAGTTTTTAGTATTGAACCTGATTAACTCATTTTTTCCTCTTATTTCAAAATTCATTGAAGCAGATGGTTCCGTGTAGTAGGGGAGCCCAAGCGGGGATTTCGCGCGTTACTCGAGCGCGTCAGAAAATCATATGGGGAGAAACCTTGCATCCTGTAATGTACCCCTACCAAACATGAACCCTTAATATAGGGGAGTGCGTTGAGGGCAGCCCGTCAGATTAGTAAAAAAAATCGATCCTCGGAATAACTCGAGCGCGTCAGATTAAGAACATGTAAGTTAAGTACATCCTGAAAAGTGTATATTTCAATAACCTGACAATTTGAGTGGGGCATAAGGAAATGGGGGAGTCGCAAAGTTGTAAAAAAAACACGCCACCTCGAAATACTCGAGCGCGATTAATTTTTTTTTTATTTTGAAGGGAATTCTATCACGATTACGAAAAGCATATAATCTGACGGTTTTCATGGGGCGATATAGCTAAAACCATCGATAAAGCATGAGCGTACCGATGCTGATATCCATGTATTGCCCACTCCACGCCTCTCGTTCCTTCTCCCTCTTTCCCAGTGTTTCACATGCAAAGTTTTTTAAATTGTCAGATTAACAATACTCCTCTACATAATTGTCAGATTATCATTTAGGAAGACTCTGACATCGAGTTGAACCAACAGTAGACAAATCTGACGCGCTCGAGTATTTCAAGTTAACGGTTTTTTTTAACATTTTCAAAAATCAGTCATGAGTGTAGGCCACGTCCAAATCGTCAGTAATTTAAACCGAACACTGTTTTGAGTTCACTAAACGTCCCCTTTCAATATCTGACACGCTCGAATAACTTTTTTTTTGTTTTGCTTTTTTACCGCTCTTCTCAGCCGCCCACCGCTATCTAATCGTCAGATTAATATCTAACGGTTATCAGAATGACGAAGCGAGTATACTGTATTAATATCTGACGCGCTCGAGTATTTCCATGTGACTGTTTTTGTTTACATTTTTAAAAATTTTTGCACGCTCCTTTCCCCACTAAAATGGAAAACTTGACATAAAATGTTTGGTTTGAGAACCCAATCTTCACAATTCAATATGTCCGCATGACGCTCTAGTAACTGCAAATTTAGCATCCCGGGCTCCCCTACTAGTGGTAGTATTTTGGCCATACCATTGAAGAGTTAACGGGAATGATCGTCCTTTTAGTCCTAATCTATTGGCAACCTCTTTATCCACAATCAAAATTGCTGAACCTTTGTCGAATATTGCATATATATCAACATACCCATTTGGTCCAAATAAGGTGACTGGAATTATTTTGAATAATGGTGCAATCGATGGGTTTGTTCGGCAACTCAGTAGTGGCTGGGTAGCTATTGAGCTTGTTGGGGAGTTATCATGTAGGCTGGTGTGATGATGACGACGACAACCGTTTATACCACACACCCTTTTGTTACGGCAGTTTGCAGTGTTATGACCCTTCCGTAAGCAGGAAAAGCATAAGTGGAATTCTTTCACCTTTTTCCATCGGTCTTCGACATTAAACGTCCAAGTGCAACGTTAAAAACGTACCAAGTGCAACGACGTTACGTACCTGTGTAGAAAACGCAAGAGTTTGTTCAACTTTATTTTCTATTATGGATGGGAATCTTTGAATTTTGTTTAATTGGTGCCGTATAAGAATGCCTGGTCTTCCGAAACGAAATTCTAACTCATCAATTACATTTGGAACATCCTGTGTATTTATTAGCATAGAAGCAACGGCTTCTCGCGCTGGTCCCATTAAACACTTTTGTAATCGTTGTAAATTTTGGCGATTATTGTACTTGAATTCATCGGTTGAGTTTTTAAAATTGGCTAGAAATAATGGCCATTTTCCACATTTCCCGAGAATGTTGGCAAATCCTGAAGTTTAATTAAAGCTTGTGGATAACTGTTGGCATCTGTCGTTGTTTGGCTTAATCCCGAAAATCCTGACGTGTTTCCTTGTAATGCTGCGGGGTTTATGTTAATTGCAGGATCGGTGTCGGCAACAAGACCAGATTCACTACTCACTTGGAGTTTCACATTTAATCTTTCTATGTCTCTCTGGCTTTCGCTTGCACTACTTTTTAATGTTTCCACCGATGTGCGAAGTTCATTTAGACTTCTGAGAATTGTTGCGAGCGCATCCGATTCTAAGGTTGCGTCGTTTTCTTCCCCGGAACATTGCGGCTGGTTCTTGTTCCGCGTATTGTAACCACTTTTTTCTGTCGACATTTTTCGAATCGAACACTATTTCTGATTGGCTGGTCGTTCTTAAGCGTGGCGGCTATGAGTTTCAATTCGACGAAACGAGACCGACAAAGAAAAATCAAGAAAACATGTAAGTTGGCGGCGACTAGCAAACACAGAATTCACCATGAACATATGTATGTATAAGTATATGGGTAGTTGGCGGCGACTAGCAAACACAAATTCACCGTGAACACATGTATAAGTATATATGTATGTACGTATTTTATTAAAATATACTAAAACAAAATAAAACTGTATTCTTGGTATTTAATTTGACGATTATTGGTTTCGTTTCGTTTCTTGATTGTTTTCTGCTTCCGTCCGTCTCGGCTGACAAAATCCAACTGATCCTCCCGAACAATTTCTCATATGTATACTACTACACATGCATCCCTTCAAGAACCATGGGTGTGGAATAAACGCCTATGTGGCCTTGGTGGTATACGTGATGCTACGATTCTCTATGATGAGCGATCCGAAAGGCCCAGGGTCGGCCTCATCATATCGAACACACTATCGGCAACCAAACTTGGGCACTTTTGTGGACAAGATCTGGTGGCTGCTAGAGTAAGCTACAAAACGCACGGAGTTATAGAACACTTCGTCGTTGCGTCTGCCTACTTTCCCTACGACTCGATACTGCCTCCACCACCGAAGGTAGTTTCTGAACTCGTAGAGTACTGTGAAGCCAAAAAGATTGGTCTCATCTTGTGCTGCGATGCTAATGCCCAAAACACTGCTTGGGGCAGCAGCAAGTGTAATACAAGGGGGGACCGTCTTTTAGACTTCATTCTCTCGTCTGACCTTACCATCAACAATGTTGGCTCTCAACCAACTTATTTTTTTTTTTCTTATTATTATTATTCATTTATTTATTCATCTCATAATCTTAAAACTATTAAACAATTTTAAATTGAATATTAGTGTTCATTCTTTAACTAAGACATTAGTGGTGAATGACACATCTATGTAGATTTAAATTACAATAAGTATCTTATGTGGGGTGACAATCAGTGTTATTGGCATAACAATATGATAATAATATAATGATAACATAAATTAATTACAAATTTTAATTAATATATACATATGTATTTGTGCTCATGGTGAAAAAATTTCAAACATAAGATTCAACACAATCAAAGCTTAAGTTGAATAACCAGTTTTTAACCTTTTTGGTAAAATGTGAAAGACGAAGCGTGTCTCTTATAAACAAGGGCAATTTATTAAAAATTCTTGGAGCTGTATATGTAAGAAAATTGGAAAAATGGGTTTTATGTGCAAAAGGTACATTTACTAAGTTCCTATTGTTTACGCGTAGATTGTACATTTGTATATTCCTACTAGGAATGTTACCGCTTTGCTTAAAGAATTCTCTTAAAACTTTAAAAGCATATAGTTGTCTGATTGGTAGAATACGCAATTTCTTAAACAAAGGCCAACTTTCAACTAAACGATTTTTATTTGAAATGATTCTAACTAAATGTTTCTGTGCAGTTAATAGTGGTTTAATAGTTATCGTGTACGAACCTCCCCAGCTTGTTATGCCGTAATTCAACTTTGAGTGTGCAAGACCATAATAAATGATTCTTAAAACTTTCGGAGAGCAGAAAGGCTTTATTAAATACATTTTTCGTGTGACCAATAGCAGATAAGCTTTGATCATATGAATATGATCTTTCCAATTTAAATTAGAATCCATTACTACACCTAAGTACTTAAAATTTCGAACGGAATCGATTAAAGCAATCGAATTAAAGCAATTTTCGCTACAACGCAAATTGGCTATAAAGTTACTATTCCCACACCTATGTATAGGCAAGGAGAACTGTTTACAATCGTGAGCGTGAAACCATAAATTGAAATCATATAGGCTGTTTCCAGATATCTTAAAACACATTAGCTTAGTTTTTTCGCTGATAATCAATTTGTGATAAGTAAACCACAACCGTAAGATTTCAAGATCTTCATTTATCATCACAATGCTTTCGAAATTAGTTCTAGGTTCGTAGGTAAAAATGATGTCGTCTGCAAAAGCAGTTGAAGTACCATTTAACTTGAGTTTGAATATGGAGTTTATGTATATTAGGAAGAACAAGGGACCAAGTACAGATCCCTGAAGAACACCGTTCTTTAATTGTCTTGGTTCACTTGAGATACCATTAATAGTAACTTTTTGTGTTCTACCTTTTAAATAAGAACTCAGCCAATTGAAAATATTACCACGAAAACCAACCTTAAAGAGTTTAGTCAACAAGAGATTGTGGTTCACCAGATCAAAGGCTTTAGTCATATCGATAAACAATGCAATAGTTGATTTGTTGTTATTTAAGCTTCCACACAGCTGATTACAAACCCTTAAGATGGCATCTTCAGTTGACAAACCTGCTCTAAAACCAAACTGATTCCTACTGAAGAATTTGGACTTGTCCAAAAAAGAGACAATTCGGACCTTAAGTAACTTCTCAAATATTTTGGAAAAGGTTGAAAGAAGTGATATTGGCCTATAATTTGAGACATGTTGTCTATTGCCTTTCTTAAACAGAGGTATAACTTCAGCACATTTTAGATGATCAGGAAAACAACCCATTTCAATGCTTTTATTAAATAAGAAGGACAGCACATCCACGACATACCAAGCAACATTTTTTAATAAGCTATTTGAGATACCATCACTAGTGCAGGAAGTTTTGTTTTTTAGGGACATTATAACTATACAAAATTATGTCGTTATGTATATTCGTTACTTCGGCTCCGGCTAACGTTGTAAGCACAAGGTCAAGACAAGTGTATAGTTTGAACGTTTATTGTCAACTAACTATTTAGCATTGAAAGAAATTAGCCATGAATTCGAATTACATATACATATAAAGATTGTTTAGAATTCATTACAATATATGGGTATGCATACATAGTATGATGCTACGTTCAAAATGTAACACACACAAATAATGACGAAATCTCTTAACATCCTCCCGCCGGCGAAGATGGTACAATTTCCAGATTATATAATAGCTGCACAGGTCTTCTAGTCTTCAAACCATCAGAGTAGCGAATAAGACACGCTCGTATGTAGCCATCTCGACCGACGAAAACATCGTCAATTACAGCCAACTTCCAATTTAACCTTGGCCTTTCAGTATCTGCTAATAACACAACATCGCCTATTTTGAATTGCGGAGGTGCGCACACCTTGTTATAATGGAATGAACGTAGAAGCTGTAAATACTCCATCTTCCAACGTTTCCACAGCATATTCGTATTCGAGGTTGATTTGGACTCCTATTGCTAATATATTTGAGTTTATTGTGATAGATGCATGGGGGAGTGATTTGTGAACCAGGAGGCATACGCCTCGTTTGGAGGTTGAGATGGTGTCGAAGTTATGAAAATATGAGGAATATTGTTTAGGTGGGAATGGTCTTTTATTAACAACTGAAATTCGTGTAGGTTGTTAAGGTAACCCTTAAGGTTCCATTGTAAAATACAAAGGGGGTGATTTATGTTAGTTGGGAATTTTTTTTAATGCCGTGCATTCTGTGTTGAAGGATTATTTTTTTGTTGGGCTTGTGGAGATCATTTCCTTGACTCCGCAACCCATGCACTGACCGATCCAAGCTCCCAACCAAATTGTCAGAGCTCGAGTTTTTAAGTGCATGCGCTGCGGAGTCATCAATATTGTAACTAAGGTTTCCATATGGTGTTGTCATTTGTAATTGAAGTGGGATTTTGTGGTGAAATTATGGGATCTGGGATGTTTAATTTGTGTGATGGATTAATTTCTTAGTTGTTGATTAGATCGTTCTTGATTGGTTCGATATGTGGTGAAGTTGTGTTTACTGAGATTTTGATTGGGTTGAACTCGTTTGTTGGTTCCGCGGAGGGGGAGGTAGAAGGTAGATTAGGAAGTTTGCTGGAGAGTGTTTTTGTATGGTTGATAGCTTGGCTGGAATTATTAGTTTGTTGTGGGGAGGAATTTTTTTTGGGGAATTTCTGTTTGCTGGGTTCTTGGATGTGTCGTTGGGTAAGCTACGGTGAAGTAAAGAGCATGTGTGGCAGTTGCTAAAGGGGGATTTTGTTCCCTATACATTCGTTTCTCTTCCGCTAATGAAACTTTGGTTCTGGATTTGGACATGTGGTCGAGGAGGAGGGGTGAGGACCTTGGCAGTTAGCACACGTTGTACGAGTGCATTCAAGTGAAGTATGGGGTGGGAGGTTACAATTTACACAGGAAGCAGGGCGTGCGCACCATTTCATAGTATGTCCGAGTAATTGGCATTGGGGACAACGCATAGGATTTGGAATGTACTCCGTTACTTTTGTCATGTACCATCCTATTTCAACCGTGTCGGTCCTGACGCTGTATTTTGTCCTTCTCGATTTCTCGTGAATTTGTATACATCCACGACGCCTTGGGATTTCATTTCAGTGACTATTTCTTCTTCCTTAACATTGATAAGGCATGGTGCATAGACTACGCCCTTGGAGATGTTGAGTGTCGGATGTAGTTTAATTGAAACTGGGCACAACTGGTCGATATTTTTTGAACGAATGAATCGATCGGCAGTTGACTGATCCTTGACTAGAACCAATATGGAGCCATCTCTTAGCTGGGATATTTTTTCATATTGTTGAGATATGGCGTCGATAACTTTTTTTTAACAAAAATATGCTAACGGCTGTTAAAGGTTTGCTGGGATCTTTTGGAAATTTGAAGCGAGGGTTTTTGAAAAGGGTTTTGGTGGGAAGTAGGGGAAATTCATGTCGGGATGTGGTAGATAATTTTTGCCTTTTCTTTTGTATATCGGGATCAGGGGGATCCGCAAGACAGCATTCCTCCAGGTTGCCGAACCTGTTGGAGGAATGGAGCTTCGGCCCTAGGGTCATTAGTTCGATTTTATATGTACTTACTTGAATATAAATTCGATAGGTATGTAAGAAAAAAAAAAAAAAAAAAAAAAAACAAATGGGTTATTAAAAAGAAAGAAGAGAAGAAAAAAAAAAGAAAATAACTGTAGAGAAAAAACACTTTTATTGTACTAGCTCTTTACGAACAAAGTGAACGCTACGGAGCTTAGCCGACGACTGACTACATATCATAAAATAATAAAATACTATTGCACAGACAAAGAACCAATTAATGAGCATCTAACTCACATCCCGTCTTTGCGTCTAGTAGGCAAACAATAAACCACAAAACCCTATGTGTATAAAAACGAGAAATATAATGAATAAATACAGGTGTTATCCATTAGAAGTAAAAAAAGGACGTTTTATTTATCCTCCGCTCATCGAGTACCATGACTCGCGATCATTTGCATGGCTTTGTTTAAAAACAAGAAATATGTAATTGTTAAGTCAGGACCGCATCGCATCGTAAGTTTGCAGAAAAAGGCATTTATGGTGTAAAAAGGCAAAAAAAGGTATTTATGGTATAAAAGGCAAAAAAGGGCATAATAAAATATACATATTTGGAATAGGTGGACCATGAAACGGATTTGTGCAAAGTCGATACTATCGTGAATTAATAATATTTTCAATTTCAATTAAGACACTCCTCAAAGTATCTACTTTAGGTGCCTCTTCTTTTAGCGAATTCTAAGTGAGCTGCCCTAACCGTGAGGCAGGTAAAAATGACGCCCCATCTCTTCTCTCGGCGTCGACCAACCGCAACATTGAGGGGACCAAACAAATCGACTCCAGTATAGGTGAACGGACGTTTATAGGGAGTTAGGCGGTCGATTGGTAGTTGGCCCAGGATTGGAGGGATTGGCTTAGCGTTTTCAATTTTTCATTCCATGCAGGTACGTTGTACTGATTTAAGAAGGGTTCTGGCATGTGGAATCCAAATTTTTTGGCGGATTTCATTTAAGATGACTGCTGAATTCTGATGATGAAATTTCTTGTGGTAGTATTGCATGATGAGACCGGAAACGATATGGTTTTTGGGCAACAGGATCGGACGCCTCGCGTCAAGTGGTAGGTAACTGGCTTCTTCGACACGACCTTGAATTCTTAGAAGACCTTGTTCAACCAAGTACGGTGTAAGGGAGTATATCGGGCTATTTTTGGCTATTGGCTTCAATGACTTTAGGCAAGCGATTTCTTCCTGGTACTGGTTTTGTTGTGAGAGCACCGTGGCGCAGTGGGTAGTGTGTTGCCCTCTGACGCCGATGACTCGGGATCGAATCCCGACACAGCCATGTCATCGAACGTGTTTTTCACGGTGTTTCTCCTCAGCGGGGTTCTGACAAAACCCCCTGTAGTAACATTGTCATGAAAAGCTTCTCGAAATTCGTCGTTCGGAACCGGCAATAAAACTGTAGGTCCCCTTTCACCTATGTGAAAATGAAATCACACACAACATGGGTGATTGAGGGAAGCTCGGCACAGGTTCTTCATGGACTGTAACGCCAACATACATACATACATACTGGTTTTGTTGTGCTATCTTATATATGAACATTTCTGCGTAATTGATTTCAGATAAGGTCGAGAAACTGTTAATTCCATGTTCGGAAGAGGGTTGAGCTTTATGTCGAAACAATTTGCCAGCACGTAAAACATGGGCCACAGTTCTCTTTAGCTTCAAATAAGGAGAAAACCGATTAAAATTTATTATTGAATTCAAATTACCTTTCTGGGGTTGCACCAATAAACAAGATTTTACTTATTCGATTCCTTCGTTTTCTGGACGTGGATCAATAATTATCTTAGGCCAGTGTTCCTCTGATTGATGGAGGAAATCTGGACCCGACAGCCATACGCTCCCGACCTTAAACTTTGGACAACCTTTTGCTCGGGTGGCAACATCTGTACTGTTATTGAATGTGGGAGTCTAACGCCATTGGGATGCTTGTGATTTTGACAAAATTTCGGCAATACGGTGTCCTACAAATGCTTTGAACTGTTCATTTGTTGAGTTTATCCAAAACAAAAGCGTTCTCGAATCCGTCCAGATGGTGGTATTAGAGATGTTTATGTCATGACTTTGAATTATCATTTTGCTGATCCGGGTACCCAGCACAGCGGCTTGCAATTCCAATCTAGGAATGGACATTAACTTCTGAGGGGCTCCTCGTGTTTTTCCGCAAACAAAGACAACGTCAATGCCTTGTAGATGAGTTATTCTGAAATAACCAACGGCTGCGAAGGCAGTTTGACTAGCATCCGTAAAGATATGCAACTCAATTTTACTTGCTTGAGGTAAGTATAACGAATAACAACGTTTTATTTGAAACTCCTTGATTTGCTGGAATTCTTTCCACCATGCTTGCCATTTCTGGTTAATATCGGGACTAAGTGGATCATTCCAAGCTATACGACTTGCCCATGTGTCACGTACTAAAATCTTCAAATATACCAGATATTCGGCTAGTAGTCCATAGGGATCGAAAATTGCCATTACATTTCCTAGGAGCTCTCTATTTGTTGGCGGGCGAATGTCTTCTAGTACTTCTGTTGGAATACGATGGAATTTCGTTCCAAACTCGAATGTATCAGTAGCTGTGTTCCAATACATGCCTAGTATTTTTTCTGAAGATGCTTGCCGTTCCATGTTCACTGCGTTGGTACTTCCTGTTGTTTCGTCGTTCATAGTTAATTGTAAGTTGAGGGAGTTCGATGTAAAATTCCTTAAATAGAAACCAGCTTTTTTATTAATTTTTACTACTTCTTTACAGATTCGGATGGCGTCTTTTTCGTTCTGAAAGCTCGCAACGTAGTCGTCCACATAACGTTTGTTGATGATTGCTGCAGCGGCGTCGGGATACTGTTGTTCAAATTCTTGGGCGTTTTTATTTTTGATGAATTCAGCACTGCATGGAGAACAGACCGCACCAAAGATCATCGAAACCATGACATAATGATCGATCTGTTGAGTGTTGTCTTCATTTCTCCACAAAAACCTTTGCGCATGCTGGTCGTTTGGTTGAATTCTTATTTGGGAAAACATTTCTCTGATGTCAGCAGCTACTCCGATTGATCTTTCTCGGAATTTGAACAATATACTCATTAATGGCTTGGCTTGTTCGGGTCCTTTAAGTAAGGCGGAGTTGAGGCTATTTACCTCGACTGCGGCTGCAGCGTCAAAGACTATTCTAAGTTTTTCTGGTTTGTGCGGGCTTTGGGCTGCAAAATGTGGAAGATACCAAACTAATTTACCTTTGTCTTCGATTTCCCGTTGTTGGAGTTTTCTGGCGTATCCTTTACTAATATATTTTGACAATTCCAATTTGTATTTGTTGGCGAATTCTCCATCTCGGACCATTCTTTTTTCCACACCAAAGAGACAGTTTTGAGCCATTTTAAGACTGTCTGGCAAATTAGGCTTAGAACTTTTCCAGAGTAAGCCAGTTTCGAAACCTTTCCCAATACGTCGTGTTATTTTTTCCATGATTTGGCGGGCTCTCTCGTTCTCTTTTGAATTCAAAACTATGGGCGAGGGATTTATACCAAAATTGTCGGCTGTAAAGTATTCTTTTACTAGATTATGTAACTGTTCCTCCTGTTCTTTGGTTTGAATGTGCAGTGCCACGGGGCAAGATATTTCGTTGGAGGCGCTTGGACCATAGACTGTCCAACCTAGTTTTGTTTTTACCGCAATCGGCGTTTTATTTCCCGATTGTACTACGGTGGAGGGAATTCCGAGATGTGCATTGTCTAATCCGAGAAGTATAAGTGGTTTGGCATCTTTATAACTTTGCATCGGCACAAATTCAAGGTGTCTGAATTCGGATTTGTTAAAAGTCTGGACTGGTAGATTTAAATTTTGGATGGTACGACAGTTTTTAGTATTGAACCTGATTAACTCATTTTTTCCTCTTATTTCAAAATTCATTGAAGCAGATGGTTCCGTGTAGTAGGGGAGCCCAAGCGGGGATTTCGCGCGTTACTCGAGCGCGTCAGAAAATCATATGGGGATGCATCCTGTAATGTACCCCTACCAAACATGAACCCTTAATATAGGGGAGTGCGTTGAGGGCAGCCCGTCAGATTAGTAAAAAAAATCGATCCTCGGAATAACTCGAGCGCGTCAGATTAAGAACATGTAAGTTAAGTACATCCTGAAAAGTGTATATTTCAATAACCTGACAATTTGAGTGGGGCATAAGGAAATGGGGGAGTCGCAAAGTTGTAAAAAAAACACGCCACCACGAAATACTCGAGCGCGATTAATTTTTTTTTATTTTGAAGGGAATTCTATCACGATTACGAAAAGCATATAATCTGATGGTTTTCATGGGGCGATATAGCTAAAACCATCGATAAAGCATGAGCGTACCGATGCTGATATCCATGTATTGCCCACTCCACGCCTCTCGTTCCTTCTCCCTCTTTCCCAGTGTTTCACATGCAAAGTTTTTTAAATTGTCAGATTAACAATACTCCTCTACATAATTGTCAGATTATCATTTAGGAAGACTCTGACATCGAGTTGAACCAACAGTAGACAAATCTGACGCGCTCGAGTATTTCAAGTTAACGGTTTTTTTAACATTTTCAAAAATCAGTCATGAGTGTAGGCCACGTCCAAATCGTCAGTAATTTAAACCGAACACTGTTTTGAGTTCACTAAACGTCCCCTTTCAATATCTGACACGCTCGAATAACTTTTTTTTTGTTTTGCTTTTTTACCGCTCTTCTCAGCCGCCCACCGCTATCTAATCGTCAGATTAATATCTAACGGTTATCAGAATGACGAAGCGAGTATACTGTATTAATATCTGACGCGCTCGAGTATTTCCATGTGACTGTTTTTGTTTACATTTTTAAAAATTTTTGCACGCTCCTTTCCCCACTAAAATGGAAAACTTGACATAAAATGTTTGGTTTGAGAACCCAATCTTCACAATTCAATATGTCCGCATGACGCTCTAGTAACTGCAAATTTAGCATCCCGGGCTCCCCTACTAGTGGTAGTATTTTGGCCATACCATTGAAGAGTTAACGGGAATGATCGTCCTTTTAGTCCTAATCTATTGGCAACCTCTTTATCCACAATCAAAATTGCTGAACCTTTGTCGAATATTGCATATATATCAACATACCCATTTGGTCCAAATAAGGTGACTGGAATTATTTTGAATAATGGTGCAATCGATGGGTTTGTTCGGCAACTCAGTAGTGGCTGGGTAGCTATTGAGCTTGTTGGGGAGTTATCATGTAGGCTGGTGTGATGATGACGACGACAACCGTTTATACCACACACCCTTTTGTTACGGCAGTTTGCAGTGTTATGACCCTTCCGTAAGCAGGAAAAGCATAAGTGGAATTCTTTCACCTTTTTCCATCGGTCTTCGACATTAAACGTCCAAGTGCAACGTTAAAAACGTACCAAGTGCAACGACGTTACGTACCTGTGTAGAAAACGCAAGAGTTTGTTCAACTTTATTTTCTATTATGGATGGGAATCTTTGAATTTTGTTTAATTGGTGCCGTATAAGAATGCCTGGTCTTCCGAAACGAAATTCTAACTCATCAATTACATTTGGAACATCCTGTGTATTTATTAGCATAGAAGCAACGGCTTCTCGCGCTGGTCCCATTAAACACTTTTGTAATCGTTGTAAATTTTGGCGATTATTGTACTTGAATTCATCGGTTGAGTCTTTAAAATTGGCTAGAAATAATGGCCATTTTCCACATTTCCCGAGAATGTTGGCAAATCCTGAAGTTTAATTAAAGCTTGTGGATAACTGTTGGCATCTGTCGTTGTTTGGCTTAATCCCGAAAATCCTGACGTGTTTCCTTGTAATGCTGCGGGGTTTATGTTAATTGCAGGATCGGTGTCGGCAACAAGACCAGATTCACTACTCACTTGGAGTTTCACATTTAATCTTTCTATGTCTCTCTGGCTTTCGCTTGCACTACTTTTTAATGTTTCCACCGATGTGCGAAGTTCATTTAGACTTCTGAGAATTGTTGCGAGCGCATCCGATTCTAAGGTTGCGTCGTTTTCTTCCCCGGAACATTGCGGCTGGTTCTTGTTCCGCGTATTGTAACCACTTTTTCTGTCGACATTTTTCGAATCGAACACTATTTCTGATTGGCTGGTCGTTCTTAAGCGTGGCGGCTATGAGTTTCAATTCGACGAAACGAGACCGACAAAGAAAAATCAAGAAAACATGTAAGTTGGCGGCGACTAGCAAACACAGAATTCACCATGAACATATGTATGTATAAGTATATGGGTAGTTGGCGGCGACTAGCAAACACAAATTCACCGTGAACACATGTATAAGTATATATGTATGTACGTATTTTATTAAAATATACTAAAACAAAATAAAACTGTATTCTTGGTATTTAATTTGACGATTATTGGTTTCGTTTCGTTTCTTGATTGTTTTCTGCTTCCGTCCGTCTCGGCTGACAAAATCCAACTGATCCTCCCGAACAATTTCTCATATGTATACTACTACACATGCATCCCTTCAAGAACCATGGGTGTGGAATAAACGCCTATGTGGCCTTGGTGGTATACGTGATGCTACGATTCTCTATGATGAGCGATCCGAAAGGCCCAGGGTCGGCCTCATCATATCGAACACACTATCGGCAACCAAACTTGGGCACTTTTGTGGACAAGATCTGGTGGCTGCTAGAGTAAGCTACAAAACGCACGGAGTTGTAGAACACTTCGTCGTTGCGTCTGCCTACTTTCCCTACGACTCGATACTGCCTCCACCACCGAAGGTAGTTTCTGAACTCGTAGAGTACTGTGAAGCCAAAAAGATTGGTCTCATCTTGTGCTGCGATGCTAATGCCCAAAACACTGCTTGGGGCAGCAGCAAGTGTAATACAAGGGGGGACCGTCTTTTAGACTTCATTCTCTCGTCTGACCTTACCATCAACAATGTTGGCTCTCAACCAACTTATTTTTTTTTTTTTTCTTATTATTATTATTCATTTATTTATTCATCTCATAATCTTAAAACTATTAAACAATTTTAAATTGAATATTAGTGTTCATTCTTTAACTAAGACATTAGTGGTGAATGACACATCTATGTAGATTTAAATTACAATAAGTATCTTATGTGGGGTGACAATCAGTGTTATTGGCATAACAATATGATAATAATATAATGATAACATAAATTAATTACAAATTTTAATTAATATATACATATGTATTTGTGCTCATGGTGAAAAAATTTCAAACATAAGATTCAACACAATCAAAGCTTAAGTTGAATAACCAGTTTTTAACCTTTTTGGTAAAATGTGAAAGACGAAGCGTGTCTCTTATAAATAAGGGCAATTTATTAAAAATTCTTGGAGCTGTATATGTAAGAAAATTGGAAAAATGGGTTTTATGTGCAAAAGGTACATTTACTAAGTTCCTATTGTTTACGCGTAGATTGTACATTTGTAAATTCCTACTAGGAATGTTACCGCTTTGCTTAAAGAATTCTCTTAAAACTTTAAAAGCATATAGTTGTCTGATTGGTAGAATACGCAATTTCTTAAACAAAGGCCAACTTTCAACTAAACGATTTTTATTTGAAATGATTCTAACTAAATGTTTCTGTGCAGTTAATAGTGGTTTAATAGTTATCGTGTACGAACCTCCCCAGCTTGTTATGCCGTAATTCAACTTTGAGTGTGCAAGACCATAATAAATGATTCTTAAAACTTTCGGAGAGCAGAAAGGCTTTATTAAATACATTTTTCGTGTGACCAATAGCAGATAAGCTTTGATCATATGAATATGATCTTTCCAATTTAAATTAGAATCCATTACTACACCTAAGTACTTAAAATTTCGAACGGAATCGATTAAAGCAATCGAATTAAAGCAATTTTCGCTACAACGCAAATTGGCTATAAAGTTACTATTCCCACACCTATGTATAGGCAAGGAGAACTGTTTACAATCGTGAGCGTGAAACCATAAATTGAAATCATATAGGCTATTTCCAGATATCTTAAAACACATTAGCTTAGTTTTTTCGCTGATAATCAATTTGTGATAAGTAAACCACAACCGTAAGATTTCAAGATCTTCATTTATCATCACAATGCTTTCGAAATTAGTTCTAGGTTCGTAGGTAAAAATGATGTCGTCTGCAAAAGCAGTTGAAGTACCATTTAACTTGAGTTTGAATATGGAGTTTATGTATATTAGGAAGAACAAGGGACCAAGTACAGATCCCTGAAGAACACCGTTCTTTAATTGTCTTGGTTCACTTGAGATACCATTAATAGTAACTTTTTGTGTTCTACCTTTTAAATAAGAACTCAGCCAATTGAAAATATTACCACGAAAACCAACCTTAAAGAGCTTAGTCAACAAGAGATTGTGGTTCACCAGATCAAAGGCTTTAGTCATATCGATAAACAATGCAATAGTTGATTTGTTGTTATTTAAGCTTCCACACAGCTGATTACAAACCCTTAAGATGGCATCTTCAGTTGACAAACCTGCTCTAAAACCAAACTGATTCCTACTGAAGAATTTGGACTTGTCCAAAAAAGAGACAATTCGGACCTTAAGTAACTTCTCAAATATTTTGGAAAAGGTTGAAAGAAGTGATATTGGCCTATAATTTGAGACATGTTGTCTATTGCCTTTCTTAAACAGAGGTATAACTTCAGCACATTTTAGATGATCAGGAAAACAACCCATTTCAATGCTTTTATTAAATAAGAAGGACAGCACATCCACGACATACCAAGCAACATTTTTTAATAAGCTATTTGAGATACCATCACTAGTGCAGGAAGTTTTGTTTTTTAGGGACATTATAACTATACAAAATTATGTCGTTATGTATATTCGTTACTTCGGCTCCGGCTAACGTTGTAAGCACAAGGTCAAGACAAGTGTATAGTTCGAACGTTTATTGTCAACTAACTATTTAGCATTGAAAGAAATTAGCCATGAATTCGAATTACATATACATATAAAGATTGTTTAGAATTCATTACAATATATGGGTATGCATACATAGTATGATGCTACGTTCAAAATGTAACACACACAAATAATGACGAAATCTCTTAACATCCTCCCGCCGGCGAAGATGGTACAATTTCCAGATTATATAATAGCTGCACAGGTCTTCTAGTTTTCAAACCATCAGAGTAGCGAATAAGACACGCTCGTATGTAGCCATCTCGACCGACGAAAACATCGTCAATTACAGCCAACTTCCAATTTAACCTTGGCCTTTCAGTATCTGCTAATAACACAACATCGCCTATTTTGAATTGCGGAGGTGCGCACACCTTGTTATAATGGAATGAACGTAGAAGCTGTAAATACTCCATCTTCCAACGTTTCCACAGCATATTCGTATTCGAGGTTGATTTGGACTCCTATTGCTAATATATTTGAGTTTATTGTGATAGATGCATGGGGGAGTGATTTGTGAACCAGGAGGCATACGCCTCGTTTGGAGGTTGAGATGGTGTCGAAGTTATGAAAATATGAGGAATATTGTTTAGGTGGGAATGGTCTTTTATTAACAACTGAAATTCGTGTAGGTTGTTAAGGTAACCCTTAAGGTTCCATTGTAAAATACAAAGGGGGTGATTTATGTTAGTTGGGAATTTTTTTTAATGCCGTGCATTCTGTGTTGAAGGATTATTTTTTTGTTGGGCTTGTGGAGATCATTTCCTTGACTCCGCAACCCATGCACTGACCGATCCAAGCTCCCAACCAAATTGTCAGAGCTCGAGTTTTTAAGTGCATGCACTGCGGAGTCATCAATATTGTAACTAAGGTTTCCATATGGTGTTGTCATTTGTAATTGAAGTGGGATTTTGTGGTGAAATTATGGGATCTGGGATGTTTAATTTGTGTGATGGATTAATTTCTTAGTTGTTGATTAGATCGTTCTTGATTGGTTCGATATGTGGTGAAGTTGTGTTTACTGAGATTTTGATTGGGTTGAACTCGTTTGTTGGTTCCGCGGAGGGGGAGGTAGAAGGTAGATTAGGAAGTTTGCTGGAGAGTGTTTTTGTATGGTTGATAGCTTGGCTGGAATTATTAGTTTGTTGTGGGGAGGAATTTTTTTTGGGGAATTTCTGTTTGCTGGGTTCTTGGATGTGTCGTTGGGTAAGCTACGGTGAAGTAAAGAGCATGTGTGGCAGTTGCTAAAGGGGGATTTTGTTCCCTATACATTCGTTTCTCTTCCGCTAATGAAACTTTGGTTCTGGATTTGGACATGTGGTCGAGGAGGAGGGGTGAGGACCTTGGCAGTTAGCACACGTTGTACGAGTGCATTCAAGTGAAGTATGGGGTGGGAGGTTACAATTTACACAGGAAGCAGGGCGTGTGCACCATTTCATAGTATGTCCGAGTAATTGGCATTGGGGACAACGCATAGGATTTGGAATGTACTCCGTTACTTTTGTCATGTACCATCCTATTTCAACCGTGTCGGTCCTGACGCTGTATTTTGTCCTTCTCGATTTCTCGTGAATTTGAATACATCCACGACGCCTTGGGATTTCATTTCAGTGACTATTTCTTCTTCCTTAACATTGATAAGGCATGGTGCATAGACTACGCCCTTGGAGATGTTGAGTGTCGGATGTAGTTTAATTGAAACTGGGCACAACTGGTCGATATTTTTTGAACGAATGAATCGATCGGCAGTTGACTGATCCTTGACTAGAACCAATATGGAGCCATCTCTTAGCTGGGATATTTTTTCATATTGTTGAGATATGGCGTCGATAACTTTTTTTTAACAAAAATATGCTAACGGCTGTTAAAGGTTTGCTGGGATCTTTTGGAAATTTGAAGCGAGGGTTTTTGAAAAGGGTTTTGGTGGGAAGTAGGGGAAATTCATGTCGGGATGTGGTAGATAATTTTTGCCTTTTCTTTTGTATATCGGGATCAGGGGGATCCGCAAGACAGCATTCCTCCAGGTTGCCGAACCTGTTGGAGGAATGGAGCTTCGGCCCTAGGGTCATTAGTTCGATTTTATATGTACTTACTTGAATATAAATTCGATAGGTATGTAAGAAAAAAAAAAAAAAAAAAAAAACAAATGGGTTATTAAAAAGAAAGAAGAGAAGAAAAAAAAAAAAGAAAATAACTGTAGAGAAAAAACACTTTTATTGTACTAGCTCTTTACGAACAAAGTGAACGCTACGGAGCTTAGCCGACGACTGACTACATATCATAAAATAATAAAATACTATTGCACAGACAAAGAACCAATTAATGAGCATCTAACTCACATCCCGTCTTTGCGTCTAGTAGGCAAACAATAAACCACAAAACCCTATGTGTATAAAAACGAGAAATATAATGAATAAATACAGGTGTTATCCATTAGAAGTAAAAAAAGGACGTTTTATTTATCCTCCGCTCATCGAGTACCATGACTCGCGATCATTTGCATGGCTTTGTTTAAAAACAAGAAATATGTAATTGTTAAGTCAGGACCGCATCGCATCGTAAATTTGCAGAAAAAGGCATTTATGGTGTAAAAAGGCAAAAAAAGGTATTTATGGTATAAAAGGCAAAAAAGGGCATAATAAAATATACATATTTGGAATAGGTGGACCATGAAACGGATTTGTGCAAAGTCGATACTATCGTGAATTAATAATATTTTCAATTTCAATTAAGACACTCCTCAAAGTATCTACTTTAGGTGCCTCTTCTTTTAGCGAATTCTAAGTGAGCTGCCCTAACCGTGAGGCAGGTAAAAATGACGCCCCATCTCTTCTCTCGGCGTCGACCAACCGCAACATTGAGGGGACCAAACAAATCGACTCCAGTATAGGTGAACGGACGTTTATAGGGAGTTAGGCGGTCGATTGGTAGTTGGCCCAGGATTGGAGGGATTGGCTTAGCGTTTTCAATTTTTCATTCCATGCAGGTACGTTGTACTGATTTAAGAAGGGTTCTGGCATGTGGAATCCAAATTTTTTGGCGGATTTCATTTAAGATGACTGCTGAATTCTGATGATGAAATTTCTTGTGGTAGTATTGCATGATGAGACCGGAAACGATATGGTTTTTGGGCAACAGGATCGGACGCCTCGCGTCAAGTGGTAGGTAACTGGCTTCTTCGACACGACCTTGAATTCTTAGAAGACCTTGTTCAACCAAGTACGGTGTAAGGGAGTATATCGGGCTATTTTTGGCTATTGGCTTCAATGACTTTAGGCAAGCGATTTCTTCCTGGTACTGGTTTTGTTGTGAGAGCACCGTGGCGCAGTGGGTAGTGTGTTGCCCTCTGACGCCGATGACTCGGGATCGAATCCCGACACAGCCATGTCATCGAACGTGTTTTTCACGGTGTTTCTCCTCAGCGGGGTTCTGACAAAACCCCCTGTAGTAACATTGTCATGAAAAGCTTCTCGAAATTCGTCGTTCGGAACCGGCAATAAAACTGTAGGTCCCCTTTCACCTATGTGAAAATGAAATCACACACAACATGGGTGATTGAGGGAAGCTCGGCACAGGTTCTTCATGGACTGTAACGCCAACATACATACATACATACTGGTTTTGTTGTGCTATCTTATATATGAACATTTCTGCGTAATTGATTTCAGATAAGGTCGAGAAACTGTTAATTCCATGTTCGGAAGAGGGTTGAGCTTTATGTCGAAACAATTTGCCAGCACGTAAAACATGGGCCACAGTTCTCTTTAGCTTCAAATAAGACGAAAACCGATTAAAATTTATTATTGAATTCAAATTACCTTTCTGGGGTTGCACCAATAAACAAGATTTTACTTATTCGATTCCTTCGTTTTCTGGACGTGGATCAATAATTATCTTAGGCCAGTGTTCCTCTGATTGATGGAGGAAATCTGGACCCGACAGCCATACGCTCCCGACCTTAAACTTTGGACAACCTTTTGCTCGGGTGGCAACATCTGTACTGTTATTGAATGTGGGAGTCTAACGCCATTGGGATGCTTGTGATTTTGACAAAATTTCGGCAATACGGTGTCCTACAAATGCTTTGAACTGTTCATTTGTTGAGTTTATCCAAAACAAAAGCGTTCTCGAATCCGTCCAGATGGTGGTATTAGAGATGTTTATGTCATGACTTTGAATTATCATTTTGCTGATCCGGGTACCCAGCACAGCGGCTTGCAATTCCAATCTAGGAATGGACATTAACTTCTGAGGGGCTCCTCGTGTTTTTCCGCAAACAAAGACAACGTCAATGCCTTGTAGATGAGTTATTCTGAAATAACCAACGGCTGCGAAGGCAGTTTGACTAGCATCCGTAAAGATATGCAACTCAATTTTACTTGCTTGAGGTAAGTATAACGAATAACAACGTTTTATTTGAAACTCCTTGATTTGCTGGAATTCTTTCCACCATGCTTGCCATTTCTGGTTAATATCGGGACTAAGTGGATCGTTCCAAGCTATACGACTTGCCCATGTGTCACGTACTAAAATCTTCAAATATACCAGATATTCGGCTAGTAGTCCATAGGGATCGAAAATTGCCATTACATTTCCTAGGAGCTCTCTATTTGTTGGCGGGCGAATGTCTTCTAGTACTTCTGTTGGAATACGATGGAATTTCGTTCCAAACTCGAATGTATCAGTAGCTGTGTTCCAATACATGCCTAGTATTTTTTCTGAAGATGCTTGCCGTTCCATGTTCACTGCGTTGGTACTTCCTGTTGTTTCGTCGTTCATAGTTAAATGTAAGTTGAGGGAGTTCGATGTAAAATTCCTTAAATAGAAACCAGCTTTTTTATTAATTTTTACTACTTCTTTACAGATTCGGATGGCGTCTTTTTCGTTCTGAAAGCTCGCAACGTAGTCGTCCACATAACGTTTGTTGATGATTGCTGCAGCGGCGTCGGGATACTGTTGTTCAAATTCTTGGGCGTTTTTATTTTTGATGAATTCAGCACTGCATGGAGAACAGACCGCACCAAAGATCATCGAAACCATGACATAATGATCGATCTGTTGAGTGTTGTCTTCATTTCTCCACAAAAACCTTTGCGCATGCTGGTCGTTTGGTTGAATTCTTATTTGGGAAAACATTTCTCTGATGTCAGCAGCTACTCCGATTGATCTTTCTCGGAATTTGAACAATATACTCATTAATGGCTTGGCTTGTTCGGGTCCTTTAAGTAAGGCGGAGTTGAGGCTATTTACCTCGACTGCGGCTGCAGCGTCAAAGACTATTCTAAGTTTTTCTGGTTTGTGCGGGCTTTGGGCTGCAAAATGTGGAAGATACCAAACTAATTTACCTTTGTCTTCGATTTCCCGTTGTTGGAGTTTTCTGGCGTATCCTTTACTAATATATTTTGACAATTCCAATTTGTATTTGTTGGCGAATTCTCCATCTCGGACCATTCTTTTTTCCACACCAAAGAGACAGTTTTGAGCCATTTTAAGACTGTCTGGCAAATTAGGCTTAGAACTTTTCCAGAGTAAGCCAGTTTCGAAACCTTTCCCAATACGTCGTGTTATTTTTTCCATGATTTGGCGGGCTCTCTCGTTCTCTTTTGAATTCAAAACTATGGGCGAGGGATTTATACCAAAATTGTCGGCTGTAAAGTATTCTTTTACTAGATTATGTAACTGTTCCTCCTGTTCTTTGGTTTGAATGTGCAGTGCCACGGGGCAAGATATTTCGTCGGAGGCGCTTGGACCATAGACTGTCCAACCTAGTTTTGTTTTTACCGCAATCGGCGTTTTATTTCCCGATTGTACTACGGTGGAGGGAATTCCGAGATGTGCATTGTCTAATCCGAGAAGTATAAGTGGTTTGGCATCTTTATAACTTTGCATCGGCACAAATTCAAGGTGTCTGAATTCGGATTTGTTAAAAGTCTGGACTGGTAGATTTAAATTTTGGATGGTACGACAGTTTTTAGTATTGAACCTGATTAACTCATTTTTTCCTCTTATTTCAAAATTCATTGAAGCAGATGGTTCCGTGTAGTAGGGGAGCCCAAGCGGGGATTTCGCGCGTTACTCGAGCGCGTCAGAAAATCATATGGGGATGCATCCTGTAATGTACCCCTACCAAACATGAACCCTTAATATAGGGGAGTGCGTTGAGGGCAGCCCGTCAGATTAGTAAAAAAAATCGATCCTCGGAATAACTCGAGCGCGTCAGATTAAGAACATGTAAGTTAAGTACATCCTGAAAAGTGTATATTTCAATAACCTGACAATTTGAGTGGGGCATAAGGAAATGGGGGAGTCGCAAAGTTGTAAAAAAAACACGCCACCACGAAATACTCGAGCGCGATTAATTTTTTTTTTATTTTGAAGGGAATTCTATCACGATTACGAAAAGCATATAATCTGACGGTTTTCATGGGGCGATATAGCTAAAACCATCGATAAAGCATGAGCGTACCGATGCTGATATCCATGTATTGCCCACTCCACGCCTCTCGTTCCTTCTCCCTCTTTCCCAGTGTTTCACATGCAAAGTTTTTTAAATTGTCAGATTAACAATACTCCTCTACATAATTGTCAGATTATCATTTAGGAAGACTCTGACATCGAGTTGAACCAACAGTAGACAAATCTGACGCGCTCGAGTATTTCAAGTTAACGGTTTTTTTAACATTTTCAAAAATCAGTCATGAGTGTAGGCCACGTCCAAATCGTCAGTAATTTAAACCGAACACTGTTTTGAGTTCACTAAACGTCCCCTTTCAATATCTGACACGCTCGAATAACTTTTTTTTTGTTTTGCTTTTTTACCGCTCTTCTCAGCCGCCCACCGCTATCTAATCGTCAGATTAATATCTAACGGTTATCAGAATGACGAAGCGAGTATACTGTATTAATATCTGACGCGCTCGAGTATTTCCATGTGACTGTTTTTGTTTACATTTTTAAAAATTTTTGCACGCTCCTTTCCCCACTAAAATGGAAAACTTGACATAAAATGTTTGGTTTGAGAACCCAATCTTCACAATTCAATATGTCCGCATGACGCTCTAGTAACTGCAAATTTAGCATCCCGGGCTCCCCTACTAGTGGTAGTATTTTGGCCATACCATTGAAGAGTTAACGGGAATGATCGTCCTTTTAGTCCTAATCTATTGGCAACCTCTTTATCCACAATCAAAATTGCTGAACCTTTGTCGAATATTGCATATATATCAACATACCCATTTGGTCCAAATAAGGTGACTGGAATTATTTTGAATAATGGTGCAATCGATGGGTTTGTTCGGCAACTCAGTAGTGGCTGGGTAGCTATTGAGCTTGTTGGGGAGTTATCATGTAGGCTGGTGTGATGATGACGACGACAACCGTTTATACCACACACCCTTTTGTTACGGCAGTTTGCAGTGTTATGACCCTTCCGTAAGCAGGAAAAGCATAAGTGGAATTCTTTCACCTTTTTCCATCGGTCTTCGACATTAAACGTCCAAGTGCAACGTTAAAAACGTACCAAGTGCAACGACGTTACGTACCTGTGTAGAAAACGCAAGAGTTTGTTCAACTTTATTTTCTATTATGGATGGGAATCTTTGAATTTTGTTTAATTGGTGCCGTATAAGAATGCCTGGTCTTCCGAAACGAAATTCTAACTCATCAATTACATTTGGAACATCCTGTGTATTTATTAGCATAGAAGCAACGGCTTCTCGCGCTGGTCCCATTAAACACTTTTGTAATCGTTGTAAATTTTGGCGATTATTGTACTTGAATTCATCGGTTGAGTCTTTAAAATTGGCTAGAAATAATGGCCATTTTCCACATTTCCCGAGAATGTTGGCAAATCCTGAAGTTTAATTAAAGCTTGTGGATAACTGTTGGCATCTGTCGTTGTTTGGCTTAATCCCGAAAATCCTGACGTGTTTCCTTGTAATGCTGCGGGGTTTATGTTAATTGCAGGATCGGTGTCGGCAACAAGACCAGATTCACTACTCACTTGGAGTTTCACATTTAATCTTTCTATGTCTCTCTGGCTTTCGCTTGCACTACTTTTTAATGTTTCCACCGATGTGCGAAGTTCATTTAGACTTCTGAGAATTGTTGCGAGCGCATCCGATTCTAAGGTTGCGTCGTTTTCTTCCCCGGAACATTGCGGCTGGTTCTTGTTCCGCGTATTGTAACCACTTTTTTCTGTCGACATTTTTCGAATCGAACACTATTTCTGATTGGCTGGTCGTTCTTAAGCGTGGCGGCTATGAGTTTCAATTCGACGAAACGAGACCGACAAAGAAAAATCAAGAAAACATGTAAGTTGGCGGCGACTAGCAAACACAGAATTCACCATGAACATATGTATGTATAAGTATATGGGTAGTTGGCGGCGACTAGCAAACACAAATTCACCGTGAACACATGTATAAGTATATATGTATGTACGTATTTTATTAAAATATACTAAAACAAAATAAAACTGTATTCTTGGTATTTAATTTGACGATTATTGGTTTCGTTTCGTTTCTTGATTATTTTCTGCTTCCGTCCGTCTCGGCTGACAAAATCCAACTGATCCTCCCGAACAATTTCTCATATGTATACTACTACACATGCATCCCTTCAAGAACCATGGGTGTGGAATAAACGCCTATGTGGCCTTGGTGGTATACGTGATGCTACGATTCTCTATGATGAGCGATCCGAAAGGCCCAGGGTCGGCCTCATCATATCGAACACACTATCGGCAACCAAACTTGGGCACTTTTGTGGACAAGATCTGGTGGCTGCTAGAGTAAGCTACAAAACGCACGGAGTTGTAGAACACTTCGTCGTTGCGTCTGCCTACTTTCCCTACGACTCGATACTGCCTCCACCACCGAAGGTAGTTTCTGAACTCGTAGAGTACTGTGAAGCCAAAAAGATTGGTCTCATCTTGTGCTGCGATGCTAATGCCCAAAACACTGCTTGGGGCAGCAGCAAGTGTAATACAAGGGGGGACCGTCTTTTAGACTTCATTCTCTCGTCTGACCTTACCATCAACAATGTTGGCTCTCAACCAACTTATTTTTTTTTTTTTTTTTCTTATTATTATTATTCATTTATTTATTCATCTCATAATCTTAAAACTATTAAACAATTTTAAATTGAATATTAGTGTTCATTCTTTAACTAAGACATTAGTGGTGAATGACACATCTATGTAGATTTAAATTACAATAAGTATCTTATGTGGGGTGACAATCAGTGTTATTGGCATAACAATATGATAATAATATAATGATAACATAAATTAATTACAAATTTTAATTAATATATACATATGTATTTGTGCTCATGGTGAAAAAATTTCAAACATAAGATTCAACACAATCAAAGCTTAAGTTGAATAACCAGTTTTTAACCTTTTTGGTAAAATGTGAAAGACGAAGCGTGTCTCTTATAAATAAGGGCAATTTATTAAAAATTCTTGGAGCTGTATATGTAAGAAAATTGGAAAAATGGGTTTTATGTGCAAAAGGTACATTTACTAAGTTCCTATTGTTTACGCGTAGATTGTACATTTGTAAATTCCTACTAGGAATGTTACCGCTTTGCTTAAAGAATTCTCTTAAAACTTTAAAAGCATATAGTTGTCTGATTGGTAGAATACGCAATTTCTTAAACAAAGGCCAACTTTCAACTAAACGATTTTTATTTGAAATGATTCTAACTAAATGTTTCTGTGCAGTTAATAGTGGTTTAATAGTTATCGTGTACGAACTTCCCCAGCTTGTTATGCCGTAATTCAACTTTGAGTGTGCAAGACCATAATAAATGATTCTTAAAACTTTCGGAGAGCAGAAAGGCTTTATTAAATACATTTTTCGTGTGACCAATAGCAGATAAGCTTTGATCATATGAATATGATCTTTCCAATTTAAATTAGAATCCATTACTACACCTAAGTACTTAAAATTTCGAACGGAATCGATTAAAGCAATCGAATTAAAGCAATTTTCGCTACAACGCAAATTGGCTATAAAGTTACTATTCCCACACCTATGTATAGGCAAGGAGAACTGTTTACAATCGTGAGCGTGAAACCATAAATTGAAATCATATAGGCTATTTCCAGATATCTTAAAACACATTAGCTTAGTTTTTTCGCTGATAATCAATTTGTGATAAGTAAACCACAACCGTAAGATTTCAAGATCTTCATTTATCATCACAATGCTTTCGAAATTAGTTCTAGGTTCGTAGGTAAAAATGATGTCGTCTGCAAAAGCAGTTGAAGTACCATTTAACTTGAGTTTGAATATGGAGTTTATGTATATTAGGAAGAACAAGGGACCAAGTACAGATCCCTGAAGAACACCGTTCTTTAATTGTCTTGGTTCACTTGAGATACCATTAATAGTAACTTTTTGTGTTCTACCTTTTAAATAAGAACTCAGCCAATTGAAAATATTACCACGAAAACCAACCTTAAAGAGCTTAGTCAACAAGAGATTGTGGTTCACCAGATCAAAGGCTTTAGTCATATCGATAAACAATGCAATAGTTGATTTGTTGTTATTTAAGCTTCCACACAGCTGATTACAAACCCTTAAGATGGCATCTTCAGTTGACAAACCTGCTCTAAAACCAAACTGATTCCTACTGAAGAATTTGGACTTGTCCAAAAAAGAGACAATTCGGACCTTAAGTAACTTCTCAAATATTTTGGAAAAGGTTGAAAGAAGTGATATTGGCCTATAATTTGAGACATGTTGTCTATTGCCTTTCTTAAACAGAGGTATAACTTCAGCACATTTTAGATGATCAGGAAAACAACCCATTTCAATGCTTTTATTAAATAAGAAGGACAGCACATCCACGACATACCAAGCAACATTTTTTAATAAGCTATTTGAGATACCATCACTAGTGCAGGAAGTTTTGTTTTTTAGGGACATTATAACTATACAAAATTATGTCGTTATGTATATTCGTTACTTCGGCTCCGGCTAACGTTGTAAGCACAAGGTCAAGACAAGTGTATAGTTCGAACGTTTATTGTCAACTAACTATTTAGCATTGAAAGAAATTAGCCATGAATTCGAATTACATATACATATAAAGATTGTTTAGAATTCATTACAATATATGGGTATGCATACATAGTATGATGCTACGTTCAAAATGTAACACACACAAATAATGACGAAATCTCTTAACATCCTCCCGCCGGCGAAGATGGTACAATTTCCAGATTATATAATAGCTGCACAGGTCTTCTAGTCTTCAAACCATCAGAGTAGCGAATAAGACACGCTCGTATGTAGCCATCTCGACCGACGAAAACATCGTCAATTACAGCCAACTTCCAATTTAACCTTGGCCTTTCAGTATCTGCTAATAACACAACATCGCCTATTTTGAATTGCGGAGGTGCGCACACCTTGTTATAATGGAATGAACGTAGAAGCTGTAAATACTCCATCTTCCAACGTTTCCACAGCATATTCGTATTCGAGGTTGATTTGGACTCCTATTGCTAATATATTTGAGTTTATTGTGATAGATGCATGGGGGAGTGATTTGTGAACCAGGAGGCATACGCCTCGTTTGGAGGTTGAGATGGTGTCGAAGTTATGAAAATATGAGGAATATTGTTTAGGTGGGAATGGTCTTTTATTAACAACTGAAATTCGTGTAGGTTGTTAAGGTAACCCTTAAGGTTCCATTGTAAAATACAAAGGGGGTGATTTATGTTAGTTGGGAATTTTTTTTAATGCCGTGCATTCTGTGTTGAAGGATTATTTTTTTGTTGGGCTTGTGGAGATCATTTCCTTGACTCCGCAACCCATGCACTGACCGATCCAAGCTCCCAACCAAATTGTCAGAGCTCGAGTTTTTAAGTGCATGCACTGCGGAGTCATCAATATTGTAACTAAGGTTTCCATATGGTGTTGTCATTTGTAATTGAAGTGGGATTTTGTGGTGAAATTATGGGATCTGGGATGTTTAATTTGTGTGATGGATTAATTTCTTAGTTGTTGATTAGATCGTTCTTGATTGGTTCGATATGTGGTGAAGTTGTGTTTACTGAGATTTTGATTGGGTTGAACTCGTTTGTTGGTTCCGCGGAGGGGGAGGTAGAAGGTAGATTAGGAAGTTTGCTGGAGAGTGTTTTTGTATGGTTGATAGCTTGGCTGGAATTATTAGTTTGTTGTGGGGAGGAATTTTTTTTGGGGAATTTCTGTTTGCTGGGTTCTTGGATGTGTCGTTGGGTAAGCTACGGTGAAGTAAAGAGCATGTGTGGCAGTTGCTAAAGGGGGATTTTGTTCCCTATACATTCGTTTCTCTTCCGCTAATGAAACTTTGGTTCTGGATTTGGACATGTGGTCGAGGAGGAGGGGTGAGGACCTTGGCAGTTAGCACACGTTGTACGAGTGCATTCAAGTGAAGTATGGGGTGGGAGGTTACAATTTACACAGGAAGCAGGGCGTGTGCACCATTTCGTAGTATGTCCGAGTAATTGGCATTGGGGACAACGCATAGGATTTGGAATGTACTCCGTTACTTTTGTCATGTACCATCCTATTTCAACCGTGTCGGTCCTGACGCTGTATTTTGTCCTTCTCGATTTCTCGTGAATTTGAATACATCCACGACGCCTTGGGATTTCATTTCAGTGACTATTTCTTCTTCCTTAACATTGATAAGGCATGGTGCATAGACTAC
This sequence comes from Eumerus sabulonum, assembly GCA_951905685.1. Taxonomy (NCBI): domain Eukaryota; kingdom Metazoa; phylum Arthropoda; class Insecta; order Diptera; family Syrphidae; genus Eumerus; species Eumerus sabulonum. The sequence goes on from OX645060.1 coordinate 94,494,497, forward strand.
GCCCTTGGAGATGTTGAGTGTCGGATGTAGTTTAATTGAAACTGGGCACAACTGGTCGATATTTTTTGAACGAATGAATCGATCGGCAGTTGACTGATCCTTGACTAGAACCAATATGGAGCCATCTCTTAGCTGGGATATTTTTTCATATTGTTGAGATATGGCGTCGATAACTTTTTTTTAACAAAAATATGCTAACGGCTGTTAAAGGTTTGCTGGGATCTTTTGGAAATTTGAAGCGAGGGTTTTTGAAAAGGGTTTTGGTGGGAAGTAGGGGAAATTCATGTCGGGATGTGGTAGATAATTTTTGCCTTTTCTTTTGTATATCGGGATCAGGGGGATCCGCAAGACAGCATTCCTCCAGGTTGCCGAACCTGTTGGAGGAATGGAGCTTCGGCCCTAGGGTCATTAGTTCGATTTTATATGTACTTACTTGAATATAAATTCGATAGGTATGTAAGAAAAAAAAAAAAAAAAAAAAAAAAAAACAAATGGGTTATTAAAAAGAAAGAAGAGAAGAAAAAAAAAAAAGAAAATAACTGTAGAGAAAAAACACTTTTATTGTACTAGCTCTTTACGAACAAAGTGAACGCTACGGAGCTTAGCCGACGACTGACTACATATCATAAAATAATAAAATACTATTGCACAGACAAAGAACCAATTAATGAGCATCTAACTCACATCCCGTCTTTGCGTCTAGTAGGCAAACAATAAACCACAAAACCCTATGTGTATAAAAACGAGAAATATAATGAATAAATACAGGTGTTATCCATTAGAAGTAAAAAAAGGACGTTTTATTTATCCTCCGCTCATCGAGTACCATGACTCGCGATCATTTGCATGGCTTTGTTTAAAAACAAGAAATATGTAATTGTTAAGTCAGGACCGCATCGCATCGTAAATTTGCAGAAAAAGGCATTTATGGTGTAAAAAGGCAAAAAAAGGTATTTATGGTATAAAAGGCAAAAAAGGGCATAATAAAATATACATATTTGGAATAGGTGGACCATGAAACGGATTTGTGCAAAGTCGATACTATCGTGAATTAATAATATTTTCAATTTCAATTAAGACACTCCTCAAAGTATCTACTTTAGGTGCCTCTTCTTTTAGCGAATTCTAAGTGAGCTGCCCTAACCGTGAGGCAGGTAAAAATGACGCCCCATCTCTTCTCTCGGCGTCGACCAACCGCAACATTGAGGGGACCAAACAAATCGACTCCAGTATAGGTGAACGGACGTTTATAGGGAGTTAGGCGGTCGATTGGTAGTTGGCCCAGGATTGGAGGGATTGGCTTAGCGTTTTCAATTTTTCATTCCATGCAGGTACGTTGTACTGATTTAAGAAGGGTTCTGGCATGTGGAATCCAAATTTTTTGGCGGATTTCATTTAAGATGACTGCTGAATTCTGATGATGAAATTTCTTGTGGTAGTATTGCATGATGAGACCGGAAACGATATGGTTTTTGGGCAACAGGATCGGACGCCTCGCGTCAAGTGGTAGGTAACTGGCTTCTTCGACACGACCTTGAATTCTTAGAAGACCTTGTTCAACCAAGTACGGTGTAAGGGAGTATATCGGGCTATTTTTGGCTATTGGCTTCAATGACTTTAGGCAAGCGATTTCTTCCTGGTACTGGTTTTGTTGTGAGAGCACCGTGGCGCAGTGGGTAGTGTGTTGCCCTCTGACGCCGATGACTCGGGATCGAATCCCGACACAGCCATGTCATCGAACGTGTTTTTCACGGTGTTTCTCCTCAGCGGGGTTCTGACAAAACCCCCTGTAGTAACATTGTCATGAAAAGCTTCTCGAAATTCGTCGTTCGGAACCGGCAATAAAACTGTAGGTCCCCTTTCACCTATGTGAAAATGAAATCACACACAACATGGGTGATTGAGGGAAGCTCGGCACAGGTTCTTCATGGACTGTAACGCCAACATACATACATACATACTGGTTTTGTTGTGCTATCTTATATATGAACATTTCTGCGTAATTGATTTCAGATAAGGTCGAGAAACTGTTAATTCCATGTTCGGAAGAGGGTTGAGCTTTATGTCGAAACAATTTGCCAGCACGTAAAACATGGGCCACAGTTCTCTTTAGCTTCAAATAAGACGAAAACCGATTAAAATTTATTATTGAATTCAAATTACCTTTCTGGGGTTGCACCAATAAACAAGATTTTACTTATTCGATTCCTTCGTTTTCTGGACGTGGATCAATAATTATCTTAGGCCAGTGTTCCTCTGATTGATGGAGGAAATCTGGACCCGACAGCCATACGCTCCCGACCTTAAACTTTGGACAACCTTTTGCTCGGGTGGCAACATCTGTACTGTTATTGAATGTGGGAGTCTAACGCCATTGGGATGCTTGTGATTTTGACAAAATTTCGGCAATACGGTGTCCTACAAATGCTTTGAACTGTTCATTTGTTGAGTTTATCCAAAACAAAAGCGTTCTCGAATCCGTCCAGATGGTGGTATTAGAGATGTTTATGTCATGACTTTGAATTATCATTTTGCTGATCCGGGTACCCAGCACAGCGGCTTGCAATTCCAATCTAGGAATGGACATTAACTTCTGAGGGGCTCCTCGTGTTTTTCCGCAAACAAAGACAACGTCAATGCCTTGTAGATGAGTTATTCTGAAATAACCAACGGCTGCGAAGGCAGTTTGACTAGCATCCGTAAAGATATGCAACTCAATTTTACTTGCTTGAGGTAAGTATAACGAATAACAACGTTTTATTTGAAACTCCTTGATTTGCTGGAATTCTTTCCACCATGCTTGCCATTTCTGGTTAATATCGGGACTAAGTGGATCGTTCCAAGCTATACGACTTGCCCATGTGTCACGTACTAAAATCTTCAAATATACCAGATATTCGGCTAGTAGTCCATAGGGATCGAAAATTGCCATTACATTTCCTAGGAGCTCTCTATTTGTTGGCGGGCGAATGTCTTCTAGTACTTCTGTTGGAATACGATGGAATTTCGTTCCAAACTCGAATGTATCAGTAGCTGTGTTCCAATACATGCCTAGTATTTTTTCTGAAGATGCTTGCCGTTCCATGTTCACTGCGTTGGTACTTCCTGTTGTTTCGTCGTTCATAGTTAAATGTAAGTTGAGGGAGTTCGATGTAAAATTCCTTAAATAGAAACCAGCTTTTTTATTAATTTTTACTACTTCTTTACAGATTCGGATGGCGTCTTTTTCGTTCTGAAAGCTCGCAACGTAGTCGTCCACATAACGTTTGTTGATGATTGCTGCAGCGGCGTCGGGATACTGTTGTTCAAATTCTTGGGCGTTTTTATTTTTGATGAATTCAGCACTGCATGGAGAACAGACCGCACCAAAGATCATCGAAACCATGACATAATGATCGATCTGTTGAGTGTTGTCTTCATTTCTCCACAAAAACCTTTGCGCATGCTGGTCGTTTGGTTGAATTCTTATTTGGGAAAACATTTCTCTGATGTCAGCAGCTACTCCGATTGATCTTTCTCGGAATTTGAACAATATACTCATTAATGGCTTGGCTTGTTCGGGTCCTTTAAGTAAGGCGGAGTTGAGGCTATTTACCTCGACTGCGGCTGCAGCGTCAAAGACTATTCTAAGTTTTTCTGGTTTGTGCGGGCTTTGGGCTGCAAAATGTGGAAGATACCAAACTAATTTACCTTTGTCTTCGATTTCCCGTTGTTGGAGTTTTCTGGCGTATCCTTTACTAATATATTTTGACAATTCCAATTTGTATTTGTTGGCGAATTCTCCATCTCGGACCATTCTTTTTTCCACACCAAAGAGACAGTTTTGAGCCATTTTAAGACTGTCTGGCAAATTAGGCTTAGAACTTTTCCAGAGTAAGCCAGTTTCGAAACCTTTCCCAATACGTCGTGTTATTTTTTCCATGATTTGGCGGGCTCTCTCGTTCTCTTTTGAATTCAAAACTATGGGCGAGGGATTTATACCAAAATTGTCGGCTGTAAAGTATTCTTTTACTAGATTATGTAACTGTTCCTCCTGTTCTTTGGTTTGAATGTGCAGTGCCACGGGGCAAGATATTTCGTTGGAGGCGCTTGGACCATAGACTGTCCAACCTAGTTTTGTTTTTACCGCAATCGGCGTTTTATTTCCCGATTGTACTACGGTGGAGGGAATTCCGAGATGTGCATTGTCTAATCCGAGAAGTATAAGTGGTTTGGCATCTTTATAACTTTGCATCGGCACAAATTCAAGGTGTCTGAATTCGGATTTGTTAAAAGTCTGGACTGGTAGATTTAAATTTTGGATGGTACGACAGTTTTTAGTATTGAACCTGATTAACTCATTTTTTCCTCTTATTTCAAAATTCATTGAAGCAGATGGTTCCGTGTAGTAGGGGAGCCCAAGCGGGGATTTCGCGCGTTACTCGAGCGCGTCAGAAAATCATATGGGGATGCATCCTGTAATGTACCCCTACCAAACATGAACCCTTAATATAGGGGAGTGCGTTGAGGGCAGCCCGTCAGATTAGTAAAAAAAATCGATCCTCGGAATAACTCGAGCGCGTCAGATTAAGAACATGTAAGTTAAGTACATCCTGAAAAGTGTATATTTCAATAACCTGACAATTTGAGTGGGGCATAAGGAAATGGGGGAGTCGCAAAGTTGTAAAAAAACACGCCACCACGAAATACTCGAGCGCGATTAATTTTTTTTTATTTTGAAGGGAATTCTATCACGATTACGAAAAGCATATAATCTGATGGTTTTCATGGGGCGATATAGCTAAAACCATCGATAAAGCATGAGCGTACCGATGCTGATATCCATGTATTGCCCACTCCACGCCTCTCGTTCCTTCTCCCTCTTTCCCAGTGTTTCACATGCAAAGTTTTTTAAATTGTCAGATTAACAATACTCCTCTACATAATTGTCAGATTATCATTTAGGAAGACTCTGACATCGAGTTGAACCAACAGTAGACAAATCTGACGCGCTCGAGTATTTCAAGTTAACGGTTTTTTTAACATTTTCAAAAATCAGTCATGAGTGTAGGCCACGTCCAAATCGTCAGTAATTTAAACCGAACACTGTTTTGAGTTCACTAAACGTCCCCTTTCAATATCTGACACGCTCGAATAACTTTTTTTTTGTTTTGCTTTTTTACCGCTCTTCTCAGCCGCCCACCGCTATCTAATCGTCAGATTAATATCTAACGGTTATCAGAATGACGAAGCGAGTATACTGTATTAATATCTGACGCGCTCGAGTATTTCCATGTGACTGTTTTTGTTTACATTTTTAAAAATTTTTGCACGCTCCTTTCCCCACTAAAATGGAAAACTTGACATAAAATGTTTGGTTTGAGAACCCAATCTTCACAATTCAATATGTCCGCATGACGCTCTAGTAACTGCAAATTTAGCATCCCGGGCTCCCCTACTAGTGGTAGTATTTTGGCCATACCATTGAAGAGTTAACGGGAATGATCGTCCTTTTAGTCCTAATCTATTGGCAACCTCTTTATCCACAATCAAAATTGCTGAACCTTTGTCGAATATTGCATATATATCAACATACCCATTTGGTCCAAATAAGGTGACTGGAATTATTTTGAATAATGGTGCAATCGATGGGTTTGTTCGGCAACTCAGTAGTGGCTGGGTAGCTATTGAGCTTGTTGGGGAGTTATCATGTAGGCTGGTGTGATGATGACGACGACAACCGTTTATACCACACACCCTTTTGTTACGGCAGTTTGCAGTGTTATGACCCTTCCGTAAGCAGGAAAAGCATAAGTGGAATTCTTTCACCTTTTTCCATCGGTCTTCGACATTAAACGTCCAAGTGCAACGTTAAAAACGTACCAAGTGCAACGACGTTACGTACCTGTGTAGAAAACGCAAGAGTTTGTTCAACTTTATTTTCTATTATGGATGGGAATCTTTGAATTTTGTTTAATTGGTGCCGTATAAGAATGCCTGGTCTTCCGAAACGAAATTCTAACTCATCAATTACATTTGGAACATCCTGTGTATTTATTAGCATAGAAGCAACGGCTTCTCGCGCTGGTCCCATTAAACACTTTTGTAATCGTTGTAAATTTTGGCGATTATTGTACTTGAATTCATCGGTTGAGTCTTTAAAATTGGCTAGAAATAATGGCCATTTTCCACATTTCCCGAGAATGTTGGCAAATCCTGAAGTTTAATTAAAGCTTGTGGATAACTGTTGGCATCTGTCGTTGTTTGGCTTAATCCCGAAAATCCTGACGTGTTTCCTTGTAATGCTGCGGGGTTTATGTTAATTGCAGGATCGGTGTCGGCAACAAGACCAGATTCACTACTCACTTGGAGTTTCACATTTAATCTTTCTATGTCTCTCTGGCTTTCGCTTGCACTACTTTTTAATGTTTCCACCGATGTGCGAAGTTCATTTAGACTTCTGAGAATTGTTGCGAGCGCATCCGATTCTAAGGTTGCGTCGTTTTCTTCCCCGGAACATTGCGGCTGGTTCTTGTTCCGCGTATTGTAACCACTTTTTTCTGTCGACATTTTTCGAATCGAACACTATTTCTGATTGGCTGGTCGTTCTTAAGCGTGGCGGCTATGAGTTTCAATTCGACGAAACGAGACCGACAAAGAAAAATCAAGAAAACATGTAAGTTGGCGGCGACTAGCAAACACAGAATTCACCATGAACATATGTATGTATAAGTATATGGGTAGTTGGCGGCGACTAGCAAACACAAATTCACCGTGAACACATGTATAAGTATATATGTATGTACGTATTTTATTAAAATATACTAAAACAAAATAAAACTGTATTCTTGGTATTTAATTTGACGATTATTGGTTTCGTTTCGTTTCTTGATTGTTTTCTGCTTCCGTCCGTCTCGGCTGACAAAATCCAACTGATCCTCCCGAACAATTTCTCATATGTATACTACTACACATGCATCCCTTCAAGAACCATGGGTGTGGAATAAACGCCTATGTGGCCTTGGTGGTATACGTGATGCTACGATTCTCTATGATGAGCGATCCGAAAGGCCCAGGGTCGGCCTCATCATATCGAACACACTATCGGCAACCAAACTTGGGCACTTTTGTGGACAAGATCTGGTGGCTGCTAGAGTAAGCTACAAAACGCACGGAGTTGTAGAACACTTCGTCGTTGCGTCTGCCTACTTTCCCTACGACTCGATACTGCCTCCACCACCGAAGGTAGTTTCTGAACTCGTAGAGTACTGTGAAGCCAAAAAGATTGGTCTCATCTTGTGCTGCGATGCTAATGCCCAAAACACTGCTTGGGGCAGCAGCAAGTGTAATACAAGGGGGGACCGTCTTTTAGACTTCATTCTCTCGTCTGACCTTACCATCAACAATGTTGGCTCTCAACCAACTTATTTTTTTTTTTTTTTTCTTATTATTATTATTCATTTATTTATTCATCTCATAATCTTAAAACTATTAAACAATTTTAAATTGAATATTAGTGTTCATTCTTTAACTAAGACATTAGTGGTGAATGACACATCTATGTAGATTTAAATTACAATAAGTATCTTATGTGGGGTGACAATCAGTGTTATTGGCATAACAATATGATAATAATATAATGATAACATAAATTAATTACAAATTTTAATTAATATATACATATGTATTTGTGCTCATGGTGAAAAAATTTCAAACATAAGATTCAACACAATCAAAGCTTAAGTTGAATAACCAGTTTTTAACCTTTTTGGTAAAATGTGAAAGACGAAGCGTGTCTCTTATAAATAAGGGCAATTTATTAAAAATTCTTGGAGCTGTATATGTAAGAAAATTGGAAAAATGGGTTTTATGTGCAAAAGGTACATTTACTAAGTTCCTATTGTTTACGCGTAGATTGTACATTTGTAAATTCCTACTAGGAATGTTACCGCTTTGCTTAAAGAATTCTCTTAAAACTTTAAAAGCATATAGTTGTCTGATTGGTAGAATACGCAATTTCTTAAACAAAGGCCAACTTTCAACTAAACGATTTTTATTTGAAATGATTCTAACTAAATGTTTCTGTGCAGTTAATAGTGGTTTAATAGTTATCGTGTACGAACTTCCCCAGCTTGTTATGCCGTAATTCAACTTTGAGTGTGCAAGACCATAATAAATGATTCTTAAAACTTTCGGAGAGCAGAAAGGCTTTATTAAATACATTTTTCGTGTGACCAATAGCAGATAAGCTTTGATCATATGAATATGATCTTTCCAATTTAAATTAGAATCCATTACTACACCTAAGTACTTAAAATTTCGAACGGAATCGATTAAAGCAATCGAATTAAAGCAATTTTCGCTACAACGCAAATTGGCTATAAAGTTACTATTCCCACACCTATGTATAGGCAAGGAGAACTGTTTACAATCGTGAGCGTGAAACCATAAATTGAAATCATATAGGCTATTTCCAGATATCTTAAAACACATTAGCTTAGTTTTTTCGCTGATAATCAATTTGTGATAAGTAAACCACAACCGTAAGATTTCAAGATCTTCATTTATCATCACAATGCTTTCGAAATTAGTTCTAGGTTCGTAGGTAAAAATGATGTCGTCTGCAAAAGCAGTTGAAGTACCATTTAACTTGAGTTTGAATATGGAGTTTATGTATATTAGGAAGAACAAGGGACCAAGTACAGATCCCTGAAGAACACCGTTCTTTAATTGTCTTGGTTCACTTGAGATACCATTAATAGTAACTTTTTGTGTTCTACCTTTTAAATAAGAACTCAGCCAATTGAAAATATTACCACGAAAACCAACCTTAAAGAGCTTAGTCAACAAGAGATTGTGGTTCACCAGATCAAAGGCTTTAGTCATATCGATAAACAATGCAATAGTTGATTTGTTGTTATTTAAGCTTCCACACAGCTGATTACAAACCCTTAAGATGGCATCTTCAGTTGACAAACCTGCTCTAAAACCAAACTGATTCCTACTGAAGAATTTGGACTTGTCCAAAAAAGAGACAATTCGGACCTTAAGTAACTTCTCAAATATTTTGGAAAAGGTTGAAAGAAGTGATATTGGCCTATAATTTGAGACATGTTGTCTATTGCCTTTCTTAAACAGAGGTATAACTTCAGCACATTTTAGATGATCAGGAAAACAACCCATTTCAATGCTTTTATTAAATAAGAAGGACAGCACATCCACGACATACCAAGCAACATTTTTTAATAAGCTATTTGAGATACCATCACTAGTGCAGGAAGTTTTGTTTTTTAGGGACATTATAACTATACAAAATTATGTCGTTATGTATATTCGTTACTTCGGCTCCGGCTAACGTTGTAAGCACAAGGTCAAGACAAGTGTATAGTTCGAACGTTTATTGTCAACTAACTATTTAGCATTGAAAGAAATTAGCCATGAATTCGAATTACATATACATATAAAGATTGTTTAGAATTCATTACAATATATGGGTATGCATACATAGTATGATGCTACGTTCAAAATGTAACACACACAAATAATGACGAAATCTCTTAACATCCTCCCGCCGGCGAAGATGGTACAATTTCCAGATTATATAATAGCTGCACAGGTCTTCTAGTCTTCAAACCATCAGAGTAGCGAATAAGACACGCTCGTATGTAGCCATCTCGACCGACGAAAACATCGTCAATTACAGCCAACTTCCAATTTAACCTTGGCCTTTCAGTATCTGCTAATAACACAACATCGCCTATTTTGAATTGCGGAGGTGCGCACACCTTGTTATAATGGAATGAACGTAGAAGCTGTAAATACTCCATCTTCCAACGTTTCCACAGCATATTCGTATTCGAGGTTGATTTGGACTCCTATTGCTAATATATTTGAGTTTATTGTGATAGATGCATGGGGGAGTGATTTGTGAACCAGGAGGCATACGCCTCGTTTGGAGGTTGAGATGGTGTCGAAGTTATGAAAATATGAGGAATATTGTTTAGGTGGGAATGGTCTTTTATTAACAACTGAAATTCGTGTAGGTTGTTAAGGTAACCCTTAAGGTTCCATTGTAAAATACAAAGGGGGTGATTTATGTTAGTTGGGAATTTTTTTTAATGCCGTGCATTCTGTGTTGAAGGATTATTTTTTTGTTGGGCTTGTGGAGATCATTTCCTTGACTCCGCAACCCATGCACTGACCGATCCAAGCTCCCAACCAAATTGTCAGAGCTCGAGTTTTTAAGTGCATGCACTGCGGAGTCATCAATATTGTAACTAAGGTTTCCATATGGTGTTGTCATTTGTAATTGAAGTGGGATTTTGTGGTGAAATTATGGGATCTGGGATGTTTAATTTGTGTGATGGATTAATTTCTTAGTTGTTGATTAGATCGTTCTTGATTGGTTCGATATGTGGTGAAGTTGTGTTTACTGAGATTTTGATTGGGTTGAACTCGTTTGTTGGTTCCGCGGAGGGGGAGGTAGAAGGTAGATTAGGAAGTTTGCTGGAGAGTGTTTTTGTATGGTTGATAGCTTGGCTGGAATTATTAGTTTGTTGTGGGGAGGAATTTTTTTTGGGGAATTTCTGTTTGCTGGGTTCTTGGATGTGTCGTTGGGTAAGCTACGGTGAAGTAAAGAGCATGTGTGGCAGTTGCTAAAGGGGGATTTTGTTCCCTATACATTCGTTTCTCTTCCGCTAATGAAACTTTGGTTCTGGATTTGGACATGTGGTCGAGGAGGAGGGGTGAGGACCTTGGCAGTTAGCACACGTTGTACGAGTGCATTCAAGTGAAGTATGGGGTGGGAGGTTACAATTTACACAGGAAGCAGGGCGTGTGCACCATTTCGTAGTATGTCCGAGTAATTGGCATTGGGGACAACGCATAGGATTTGGAATGTACTCCGTTACTTTTGTCATGTACCATCCTATTTCAACCGTGTCGGTCCTGACGCTGTATTTTGTCCTTCTCGATTTCTCGTGAATTTGAATACATCCACGACGCCTTGGGATTTCATTTCAGTGACTATTTCTTCTTCCTTAACATTGATAAGGCATGGTGCATAGACTACGCCCTTGGAGATGTTGAGTGTCGGATGTAGTTTAATTGAAACTGGGCACAACTGGTCGATATTTTTTGAACGAATGAATCGATCGGCAGTTGACTGATCCTTGACTAGAACCAATATGGAGCCATCTCTTAGCTGGGATATTTTTTCATATTGTTGAGATATGGCGTCGATAACTTTTTTTTAACAAAAATATGCTAACGGCTGTTAAAGGTTTGCTGGGATCTTTTGGAAATTTGAAGCGAGGGTTTTTGAAAAGGGTTTTGGTGGGAAGTAGGGGAAATTCATGTCGGGATGTGGTAGATAATTTTTGCCTTTTCTTTTGTATATCGGGATCAGGGGGATCCGCAAGACAGCATTCCTCCAGGTTGCCGAACCTGTTGGAGGAATGGAGCTTCGGCCCTAGGGTCATTAGTTCGATTTTATATGTACTTACTTGAATATAAATTCGATAGGTATGTAAGAAAAAAAAAAAAAAAAAAAAAAAAAAACAAATGGGTTATTAAAAAGAAAGAAGAGAAGAAAAAAAAAAAAGAAAATAACTGTAGAGAAAAAACACTTTTATTGTACTAGCTCTTTACGAACAAAGTGAACGCTACGGAGCTTAGCCGACGACTGACTACATATCATAAAATAATAAAATACTATTGCACAGACAAAGAACCAATTAATGAGCATCTAACTCACATCCCGTCTTTGCGTCTAGTAGGCAAACAATAAACCACAAAACCCTATGTGTATAAAAACGAGAAATATAATGAATAAATACAGGTGTTATCCATTAGAAGTAAAAAAAGGACGTTTTATTTATCCTCCGCTCATCGAGTACCATGACTCGCGATCATTTGCATGGCTTTGTTTAAAAACAAGAAATATGTAATTGTTAAGTCAGGACCGCATCGCATCGTAAATTTGCAGAAAAAGGCATTTATGGTGTAAAAAGGCAAAAAAAGGTATTTATGGTATAAAAGGCAAAAAAGGGCATAATAAAATATACATATTTGGAATAGGTGGACCATGAAACGGATTTGTGCAAAGTCGATACTATCGTGAATTAATAATATTTTCAATTTCAATTAAGACACTCCTCAAAGTATCTACTTTAGGTGCCTCTTCTTTTAGCGAATTCTAAGTGAGCTGCCCTAACCGTGAGGCAGGTAAAAATGACGCCCCATCTCTTCTCTCGGCGTCGACCAACCGCAACATTGAGGGGACCAAACAAATCGACTCCAGTATAGGTGAACGGACGTTTATAGGGAGTTAGGCGGTCGATTGGTAGTTGGCCCAGGATTGGAGGGATTGGCTTAGCGTTTTCAATTTTTCATTCCATGCAGGTACGTTGTACTGATTTAAGAAGGGTTCTGGCATGTGGAATCCAAATTTTTTGGCGGATTTCATTTAAGATGACTGCTGAATTCTGATGATGAAATTTCTTGTGGTAGTATTGCATGATGAGACCGGAAACGATATGGTTTTTGGGCAACAGGATCGGACGCCTCGCGTCAAGTGGTAGGTAACTGGCTTCTTCGACACGACCTTGAATTCTTAGAAGACCTTGTTCAACCAAGTACGGTGTAAGGGAGTATATCGGGCTATTTTTGGCTATTGGCTTCAATGACTTTAGGCAAGCGATTTCTTCCTGGTACTGGTTTTGTTGTGAGAGCACCGTGGCGCAGTGGGTAGTGTGTTGCCCTCTGACGCCGATGACTCGGGATCGAATCCCGACACAGCCATGTCATCGAACGTGTTTTTCACGGTGTTTCTCCTCAGCGGGGTTCTGACAAAACCCCCTGTAGTAACATTGTCATGAAAAGCTTCTCGAAATTCGTCGTTCGGAACCGGCAATAAAACTGTAGGTCCCCTTTCACCTATGTGAAAATGAAATCACACACAACATGGGTGATTGAGGGAAGCTCGGCACAGGTTCTTCATGGACTGTAACGCCAACATACATACATACATACTGGTTTTGTTGTGCTATCTTATATATGAACATTTCTGCGTAATTGATTTCAGATAAGGTCGAGAAACTGTTAATTCCATGTTCGGAAGAGGGTTGAGCTTTATGTCGAAACAATTTGCCAGCACGTAAAACATGGGCCACAGTTCTCTTTAGCTTCAAATAAGACGAAAACCGATTAAAATTTATTATTGAATTCAAATTACCTTTCTGGGGTTGCACCAATAAACAAGATTTTACTTATTCGATTCCTTCGTTTTCTGGACGTGGATCAATAATTATCTTAGGCCAGTGTTCCTCTGATTGATGGAGGAAATCTGGACCCGACAGCCATACGCTCCCGACCTTAAACTTTGGACAACCTTTTGCTCGGGTGGCAACATCTGTACTGTTATTGAATGTGGGAGTCTAACGCCATTGGGATGCTTGTGATTTTGACAAAATTTCGGCAATACGGTGTCCTACAAATGCTTTGAACTGTTCATTTGTTGAGTTTATCCAAAACAAAAGCGTTCTCGAATCCGTCCAGATGGTGGTATTAGAGATGTTTATGTCATGACTTTGAATTATCATTTTGCTGATCCGGGTACCCAGCACAGCGGCTTGCAATTCCAATCTAGGAATGGACATTAACTTCTGAGGGGCTCCTCGTGTTTTTCCGCAAACAAAGACAACGTCAATGCCTTGTAGATGAGTTATTCTGAAATAACCAACGGCTGCGAAGGCAGTTTGACTAGCATCCGTAAAGATATGCAACTCAATTTTACTTGCTTGAGGTAAGTATAACGAATAACAACGTTTTATTTGAAACTCCTTGATTTGCTGGAATTCTTTCCACCATGCTTGCCATTTCTGGTTAATATCGGGACTAAGTGGATCGTTCCAAGCTATACGACTTGCCCATGTGTCACGTACTAAAATCTTCAAATATACCAGATATTCGGCTAGTAGTCCATAGGGATCGAAAATTGCCATTACATTTCCTAGGAGCTCTCTATTTGTTGGCGGGCGAATGTCTTCTAGTACTTCTGTTGGAATACGATGGAATTTCGTTCCAAACTCGAATGTATCAGTAGCTGTGTTCCAATACATGCCTAGTATTTTTTCTGAAGATGCTTGCCGTTCCATGTTCACTGCGTTGGTACTTCCTGTTGTTTCGTCGTTCATAGTTAAATGTAAGTTGAGGGAGTTCGATGTAAAATTCCTTAAATAGAAACCAGCTTTTTTATTAATTTTTACTACTTCTTTACAGATTCGGATGGCGTCTTTTTCGTTCTGAAAGCTCGCAACGTAGTCGTCCACATAACGTTTGTTGATGATTGCTGCAGCGGCGTCGGGATACTGTTGTTCAAATTCTTGGGCGTTTTTATTTTTGATGAATTCAGCACTGCATGGAGAACAGACCGCACCAAAGATCATCGAAACCATGACATAATGATCGATCTGTTGAGTGTTGTCTTCATTTCTCCACAAAAACCTTTGCGCATGCTGGTCGTTTGGTTGAATTCTTATTTGGGAAAACATTTCTCTGATGTCAGCAGCTACTCCGATTGATCTTTCTCGGAATTTGAACAATATACTCATTAATGGCTTGGCTTGTTCGGGTCCTTTAAGTAAGGCGGAGTTGAGGCTATTTACCTCGACTGCGGCTGCAGCGTCAAAGACTATTCTAAGTTTTTCTGGTTTGTGCGGGCTTTGGGCTGCAAAATGTGGAAGATACCAAACTAATTTACCTTTGTCTTCGATTTCCCGTTGTTGGAGTTTTCTGGCGTATCCTTTACTAATATATTTTGACAATTCCAATTTGTATTTGTTGGCGAATTCTCCATCTCGGACCATTCTTTTTTCCACACCAAAGAGACAGTTTTGAGCCATTTTAAGACTGTCTGGCAAATTAGGCTTAGAACTTTTCCAGAGTAAGCCAGTTTCGAAACCTTTCCCAATACGTCGTGTTATTTTTTCCATGATTTGGCGGGCTCTCTCGTTCTCTTTTGAATTCAAAACTATGGGCGAGGGATTTATACCAAAATTGTCGGCTGTAAAGTATTCTTTTACTAGATTATGTAACTGTTCCTCCTGTTCTTTGGTTTGAATGTGCAGTGCCACGGGGCAAGATATTTCGTTGGAGGCGCTTGGACCATAGACTGTCCAACCTAGTTTTGTTTTTACCGCAATCGGCGTTTTATTTCCCGATTGTACTACGGTGGAGGGAATTCCGAGATGTGCATTGTCTAATCCGAGAAGTATAAGTGGTTTGGCATCTTTATAACTTTGCATCGGCACAAATTCAAGGTGTCTGAATTCGGATTTGTTAAAAGTCTGGACTGGTAGATTTAAATTTTGGATGGTACGACAGTTTTTAGTATTGAACCTGATTAACTCATTTTTTCCTCTTATTTCAAAATTCATTGAAGCAGATGGTTCCGTGTAGTAGGGGAGCCCAAGCGGGGATTTCGCGCGTTACTCGAGCGCGTCAGAAAATCATATGGGGAGAAACCTTGCATCCTGTAATGTACCCCTACCAAACATGAACCCTTAATATAGGGGAGTGCGTTGAGGGCAGCCCGTCAGATTAGTAAAAAAAAATCGATCCTCGGAATAACTCGAGCGCGTCAGATTAAGAACATGTAAGTTAAGTACATCCTGAAAAGTGTATATTTCAATAACCTGACAATTTGAGTGGGGCATAAGGAAATGGGGGAGTCGCAAAGTTGTAAAAAAAATACGCCACCTCGAAATACTCGAGCGCGATTAATTTTTTTTTTATTTTGAAGGGAATTCTATCACGATTACGAAAAGCATATAATCTGACGGTTTTCATGGGGCGATATAGCTAAAACCATCGATAAAGCATGAGCGTACCGATGCTGATATCCATGTATTGCCCACTCCACGCCTCTCGTTCCTTCTCCCTCTTTCCCAGTGTTTCACATGCAAAGTTTTTTAAATTGTCAGATTAACAATACTCCTCTACATAATTGTCAGATTATCATTTAGGAAGACTCTGACATCGAGTTGAACCAACAGTAGACAAATCTGACGCGCTCGAGTATTTCAAGTTAACGGTTTTTTTTAACATTTTCAAAAATCAGTCATGAGTGTAGGCCACGTCCAAATCGTCAGTAATTTAAACCGAACACTGTTTTGAGTTCACTAAACGTCCCCTTTCAATATCTGACACGCTCGAATAACTTTTTTTTTGTTTTGCTTTTTTACCGCTCTTCTCAGCCGCCCACCGCTATCTAATCGTCAAATTAATATCTAACGGTTATCAGAATGACGAAGCGAGTATACTGTATTAATATCTGACGCGCTCGAGTATTTCCATGTGACTGTTTTTGTTTACATTTTTAAAAATTTTTGCACGCTCCTTTCCCCACTAAAATGGAAAACTTGACATAAAATGTTTGGTTTGAGAACCCAATCTTCACAATTCAATATGTCCGCATGACGCTCTAGTAACTGCAAATTTAGCATCCCGGGCTCCCCTACTAGTGGTAGTATTTTGGCCATACCATTGAAGAGTTAACGGGAATGATCGTCCTTTTAGTCCTAGTCTATTGGCAACCTCTTTATCCACAATCAAAATTGCTGAACCTTTGTCGAATATTGCATATATATCAACATACCCATTTGGTCCAAATAAGGTGACTGGAATTATTTTGAATAATGGTGCAATCGATGGGTTTGTTCGGCAACTCAGTAGTGGCTGGGTAGCTATTGAGCTTGTTGGGGAGTTATCATGTAGGCTGGTGTGATGATGACGACGACAACCGTTTATACCACACACCCTTTTGTTACGGCAGTTTGCAGTGTTATGACCCTTCCGTAAGCAGGAAAAGCATAAGTGGAATTCTTTCACCTTTTTCCATCGGTCTTCGACATTAAACGTCCAAGTGCAACGTTAAAAACGTACCAAGTGCAACGACGTTACGTACCTGTGTAGAAAACGCAAGAGTTTGTTCAACTTTATTTTCTATTATGGATGGGAATCTTTGAATTTTGTTTAATTGGTGCCGTATAAGAATGCCTGGTCTTCCGAAACGAAATTCTAACTCATCAATTACATTTGGAACATCCTGTGTATTTATTAGCATAGAAGCAACGGCTTCTCGCGCTGGTCCCATTAAACACTTTTGTAATCGTTGTAAATTTTGGCGATTATTGTACTTGAATTCATCGGTTGAGTCTTTAAAATTGGCTAGAAATAATGGCCATTTTCCACATTTCCCGAGAATGTTGGCAAATCCTGAAGTTTAATTAAAGCTTGTGGATAACTGTTGGCATCTGTCGTTGTTTGGCTTAATCCCGAAAATCCTGACGTGTTTCCTTGTAATGCTGCGGGGTTTATGTTAATTGCAGGATCGGTGTCGGCAACAAGACCAGATTCACTACTCACTTGGAGTTTCACATTTAATCTTTCTATGTCTCTCTGGCTTTCGCTTGCACTACTTTTTAATGTTTCCACCGATGTGCGAAGTTCATTTAGACTTCTGAGAATTGTTGCGAGCGCATCCGATTCTAAGGTTGCGTCGTTTTCTTCCCCGGAACATTGCGGCTGGTTCTTGTTCCGCGTATTGTAACCACTTTTTTCTGTCGACATTTTTCGAATCGAACACTATTTCTGATTGGCTGGTCGTTCTTAAGCGTGGCGGCTATGAGTTTCAATTCGACGAAACGAGACCGACAAAGAAAAATCAAGAAAACATGTAAGTTGGCGGCGACTAGCAAACACAGAATTCACCATGAACATATGTATGTATAAGTATATGGGTAGTTGGCGGCGACTAGCAAACACAAATTCACCGTGAACACATGTATAAGTATATATGTATGTACGTATTTTATTAAAATATACTAAAACAAAATAAAACTGTATTCTTGGTATTTAATTTGACGATTATTGGTTTCGTTTCGTTTCTTGATTGTTTTCTGCTTCCGTCCGTCTCGGCTGACAAAATCCAACTGATCCTCCCGAACAATTTCTCATATGTATACTACTACACATGCATCCCTTCAAGAACCATGGGTGTGGAATAAACGCCTATGTGGCCTTGGTGGTATACGTGATGCTACGGTTCTCTATGATGAGCGATCCGAAAGGCCCAGGGTCGGCCTCATCATATCGAACACACTATCGGCAACCAAACTTGGGCACTTTTGTGGACAAGATCTGGTGGCTGCTAGAGTAAGCTACAAAATGCATGGAGTTATAGAACACTTCGTCGTTGCGTCTGCCTACTTTCCCTACGACTCGATACTGCCTCCACCACCGAAGGTAGTTTCTGAACTCGTAGAGTACTGTGAAGCCAAAAAGATTGGTCTCATCTTGTGCTGCGATGCTAATGCCCAAAACACTGCTTGGGGCAGCAGCAAGTGTAATACAAGGGGGGACCGTCTTTTAGACTTCATTCTCTCGTCTGACCTTACCATCAACAATGTTGGCTCTCAACCAACTTATTTTTTTTTTTTTTCTTATTATTATTATTCATTTATTTATTCATCTCATAATCTTAAAACTATTAAACAATTTTAAATTGAATATTAGTGTTCATTCTTTAACTAAGACATTAGTGGTGAATGACACATCTATGTAGATTTAAATTACAATAAGTATCTTATGTGGGGTGACAATCAGTGTTATTGGCATAACAATATGATAATAATATAATGATAACATAAATTAATTACAAATTTTAATTAATATATACATATGTATTTGTGCTCATGGTGAAAAAATTTCAAACATAAGATTCAACACAATCAAAGCTTAAGTTGAATAACCAGTTTTTAACCTTTTTGGTAAAATGTGAAAGACGAAGCTTGTCTCTTATAAATAAGGGCAATTTATTAAAAATTCTTGGAGCTGTATATGTAAGAAAATTGGAAAAATGGGTTTTATGTGCAAAAGGTACATTTACTAAGTTCCTATTGTTTACGCGTAGATTGTACATTTGTATATTCCTACTAGGAATGTTACCGCTTTGCTTAAAGAATTCTCTTAAAACTTTAAAAGCATATAGTTGTCTGATTGGTAGAATACGCAATTTCTTAAACAAAGGCCAACTTTCAACTAAACGATTTTTATTTGAAATGATTCTAACTAAATATTTCTGTGCAGTTAATAGTGGTTTAATAGTTATCGTGTACGAACCTCCCCAGCTTGTTATGCCGTAATTCAACTTTGAGTGTGCAAGACCATAATAAATGATTCTTAAAGCTTTCGGAGAGCAGAAAGGCTTTATTAAATACATTTTTCGTGTGACCAATAGCAGATAAGCTTTGATCATATGAATATGATCTTTCCAATTTAAATTAGGATCCATTACTACACCTAAGTACTTAAAATTTCGAACGAAATCGATTAAAGCAATCGAATTAAAGCAATTTTCGCTACAACGCAAATTGGCTATAAAGTTACTATTCCCACACCTATGTATAGGCAAGGAGAACTGTTTACAATCGTGAGCGTGAAACCATAAATTGAAATCATATAGGCTATTTCCAGATATCTTAAAACACATTAGCTCAGTTTTTTCGCTGATAATCAATTTGTGATAAGTAAACCACAACCGTAAGATTTCAAGATCTTCATTTATCATCACAATGCTTTCGAAATTAGTTCTAGGTTCGTAGGTAAAAACGATGTCGTCTGCAAAAGCAGTTGAAGTACCATTTAACTTGAGTTTGAATATGGAGTTTATGTATATTAGGAAGAACAAGGGACCAAGTACAGATCCCTGAGGAACACCGTTCTTTAATTGTCTTGGTTCACTTGAGATACCATTAATAGTAACTTTTTGTGTTCTACCTTTTAAATAAGAACTCAGCCAATTGAAAATATTACCACGAAAACCAACCTTAAAGAGTTTAGTCAACAAGAGATTGTGGTTCACCAGATCAAAGGCTTTAGTCATATCGATAAACAATGCAATAGTTGATTTGTTGTTATTTAAGCTTCCACACAGCTGATTACAAACCCTTAAGATGGCATCTTCAGTTGACAAACCTGCTCTAAAACCAAACTGATTCCTACTGAAGAATTTGGACTTGTCCAAAAAAGAGACAATTCGGACCTTAAGTAACTTCTCAAATATTTTGGAAAAGGTTGAAAGAAGTGATATTGGCCTATAATTTGAGACATGTTGTCTATTGCCTTTCTTAAACAGAGGTATAACTTCAGCACATTTTAGATGATCAGGAAAACAACCCATTTCAATGCTTTTATTAAATAAGAAGGACAGCACATCCACGACATACCAAGCAACATTTTTTAATAAGCTATTTGAGATACCATCACTAGTGCAGGAAGTTTTGTTTTTTAGGGACATTATAACTATACAAAATTATGTCGTTATGTATATTCGTTACTTCGGCTCCGGCTAACGTTGTAAGCACAAGGTCAAGACAAGTGTATAGTTCGAACGTTTATTGTCAACTAACTATTTAGCATTGAAAGAAATTAGCCATGAATTCGAATTACATATACATATAAAGATTGTTTAGAATTCATTACAATATATGGGTATGCATACATAGTATGATGCTACGTTCAAAATGTAACACACACAAATAATGACGAAATCTCTTAACATCCTCCCGCCGGCGAAGATGGTACAATTTCCAGATTATATAATAGCTGCACAGGTCTTCTAGTCTTCAAACCATCAGAGTAGCGAATAAGACACGCTCGTATGTAGCCATCTCGACCGACGAAAACATCGTCAATTACAGCCAACTTCCAATTTAACCTTGGCCTTTCAGTATCTGCTAATAACACAACATCGCCTATTTTGAATTGCGGAGGTGCGCACACCTTGTTATAATGGAATGAACGTAGAAGCTGTAAATACTCCATCTTCCAACGTTTCCACAGCATATTCGTATTCGAGGTTGATTTGGACTCCTATTGCTAATATATTTGAGTTTATTGTGATAGATGCATGGGGGAGTGATTTGTGAACCAGGAGGCATACGCCTCGTTTGGAGGTTGAGATGGTGTCGAAGTTATGAAAATATGAGGAATATTGTTTAGGTGGGAATGGTCTTTTATTAACAACTGAAATTCGTGTAGGTTGTTAAGGTAACCCTTAAGGTTCCATTGTAAAATACAAAGGGGGTGATTTATGTTAGTTGGGAATTTTTTTTAATGCCGTGCATTCTGTGTTGAAGGATTATTTTTTTGTTGGGCTTGTGGAGATCATTTCCTTGACTCCGCAACCCATGCACTGACCGATCCAAGCTCCCAACCAAATTGTCAGAGCTCGAGTTTTTAAGTGCATGCGCTGCGGAGTCATCAATATTGTAACTAAGGTTTCCATATGGTGTTGTCATTTGTAATTGAAGTGGGATTTTGTGGTGAAATTATGGGATCTGGGATGTTTAATTTGTGTGATGGATTAATTTCTTAGTTGTTGATTAGATCGTTCTTGATTGGTTCGATATGTGGTGAAGTTGTGTTTACTGAGATTTTGATTGGGTTGAACTCGTTTGTTGGTTCCGCGGAGGGGGAGGTAGAAGGTAGATTAGGAAGTTTGCTGGAGAGTGTTTTTGTATGGTTGATAGCTTGGCTGGAATTATTAGTTTGTTGTGGGGAGGAATTTTTTTTGGGGAATTTCTGTTTGCTGGGTTCTTGGATGTGTCGTTGGGTAAGCTACGGTGAAGTAAAGAGCATGTGTGGCAGTTGCTAAAGGGGGATTTTGTTCCCTATACATTCGTTTCTCTTCCGCTAATGAAACTTTGGTTCTGGATTTGGACATGTGGTCGAGGAGGAGGGGTGAGGACCTTGGCAGTTAGCACACGTTGTACGAGTGCATTCAAGTGAAGTATGGGGTGGGAGGTTACAATTTACACAGGAAGCAGGGCGTGTGCACCATTTCATAGTATGTCCGAGTAATTGGCATTGGGGACAACGCATAGGATTTGGAATGTACTCCGTTACTTTTGTCATGTACCATCCTATTTCAACCGTGTCGGTCCTGACGCTGTATTTTGTCCTTCTCGATTTCTCGTGAATTTGAATACATCCACGACGCCTTGGGATTTCATTTCAGTGACTATTTCTTCTTCCTTAACATTGATAAGGCATGGTGCATAGACTACGCCCTTGGAGATGTTGAGTGTCGGATGTAGTTTAATTGAAACTGGGCACAACTGGTCGATATTTTTTGAACGAATGAATCGATCGGCAGTTGACTGATCCTTGACTAGAACCAATATGGAGCCATCTCTTAGCTGGGATATTTTTTCATATTGTTGAGATATGGCGTCGATAACTTTTTTTTAACAAAAATATGCTAACGGCTGTTAAAGGTTTGCTGGGATCTTTTGGAAATTTGAAGCGAGGGTTTTTGAAAAGGGTTTTGGTGGGAAGTAGGGGAAATTCATGTCGGGATGTGGTAGATAATTTTTGCCTTTTCTTTTGTATATCGGGATCAGGGGGATCCGCAAGACAGCATTCCTCCAGGTTGCCGAACCTGTTGGAGGAATGGAGCTTCGGCCCTAGGGTCATTAGTTCGATTTTATATGTACTTACTTGAATATAAATTCGATAGGTATGTAAGAAAAAAAAAAAAAAAGAAAACAAATGGGTTATTAAAAAGAAAGAAGAGAAGAAAAAAAAAAGAAAATAACTGTAGAGAAAAAACACTTTTATTGTACTAGCTCTTTACGAACAAAGTGAACGCTACGGAGCTTAGCCGACGACTGACTACATATCATAAAATAATAAAATACTATTGCACAGACAAAGAACCAATTAATGAGCATCTAACTCACATCCCGTCTTTGCGTCTAGTAGGCAAACAATAAACCACAAAACCCTATGTGTATAAAAACGAGAAATATAATGAATAAATACAGGTGTTATCCATTAGAAGTAAAAAAAGGACGTTTTATTTATCCTCCGCTCATCGAGTACCATGACTCGCGATCCTTTGCATGGCTTTGTTTAAAAACAAGAAATATGTAATTGTTAAGTCAGGACCGCATCGCATCGTAAATTTGCAGAAAAAGGCATTTATGGTGTAAAAAGGCAAGAAAAGGTATTTATGGTATAAAAGGCAAAAAAGGGCATAATAAAATATACATATTTGGAATAGGTGGACCATGAAACGGATTTGTGCAAAGTCGATACTATCGTGAATTAATAATATTTTCAATTTCAATTAAGACACTCCTCAAAGTATCTACTTTAGGTGCCTCTTCTTTTAGCGAATTCTAAGTGAGCTGCCCTAACCGTGAGGCAGGTAAAAATGACGCCCCATCTCTTCTCTCGGCGTCGACCAACCGCAACATTGAGGGGACCAAACAAATCGACTCCAGTATAGGTGAACGGACGTTTATAGGGAGTTAGGCGGTCGATTGGTAGTTGGCCCAGGATTGGAGGGATTGGCTTAGCGTTTTCAATTTTTCATTCCATGCAGGTACGTTGTACTGATTTAAGAAGGGTTCTGGCATGTGGAATCCAAATTTTTTGGCGGATTTCATTTAAGATGACTGCTGAATTCTGATGATGAAATTTCTTGTGGTAGTATTGCATGATGAGACCGGAAACGATATGGTTTTTGGGCAACAGGATCGGACGCCTCGCGTCAAGTGGTAGGTAACTGGCTTCTTCGACACGACCTTGAATTCTTAGAAGACCTTGTTCAACCAAGTACGGTGTAAGGGAGTATATCGGGCTATTTTTGGCTATTGGCTTCAATGACTTTAGGCAAGCGATTTCTTCCTGGTACTGGTTTTGTTGTGAGAGCACCGTGGCGCAGTGGGTAGTGTGTTGCCCTCTGACGCCGATGACTCGGGATCGAATCCCGACACAGCCATGTCATCGAACGTGTTTTTCACGGTGTTTCTCCTCAGCGGGGTTCTGACAAAACCCCCTGTAGTAACATTGTCATGAAAAGCTTCTCGAAATTCGTCGTTCGGAACCGGCAATAAAACTGTAGGTCCCCTTTCACCTATGTGAAAATGAAATCACACACAACATGGGTGATTGAGGGAAGCTCGGCACAGGTTCTTCATGGACTGTAACGCCAACATACATACATACATACTGGTTTTGTTGTGCTATCTTATATATGAACATTTCTGCGTAATTGATTTCAGATAAGGTCGAGAAACTGTTAATTCCATGTTCGGAAGAGGGTTGAGCTTTATGTCGAAACAATTTGCCAGCACGTAAAACATGGGCCACAGTTCTCTTTAGCTTCAAATAAGACGAAAACCGATTAAAATTTATTATTGAATTCAAATTACCTTTCTGGGGTTGCACCAATAAACAAGATTTTACTTATTCGATTCCTTCGTTTTCTGGACGTGGATCAATAATTATCTTAGGCCAGTGTTCCTCTGATTGATGGAGGAAATCTGGACCCGACAGCCATACGCTCCCGACCTTAAACTTTGGACAACCTTTTGCTCGGGTGGCAACATCTGTACTGTTATTGAATGTGGGAGTCTAACGCCATTGGGATGCTTGTGATTTTGACAAAATTTCGGCAATACGGTGTCCTACAAATGCTTTGAACTGTTCATTTGTTGAGTTTATCCAAAACAAAAGCGTTCCCGAATCCGTCCAGATGGTGGTATTAGAGATGTTTATGTCATGACTTTGAATTATCATTTTGCTGATCCGGGTACCCAGCACAGCGGCTTGCAATTCCAATCTAGGAATGGACATTAACTTCTGAGGGGCTCCTCGTGTTTTTCCGCAAACAAAGACAACGTCAATGCCTTGTAGATGAGTTATTCTGAAATAACCAACGGCTGCGAAGGCAGTTTGACTAGCATCCGTAAAGATATGCAACTCAATTTTACTTGCTTGAGGTAAGTATAACGAATAACAACGTTTTATTTGAAACTCCTTGATTTGCTGGAATTCTTTCCACCATGCTTGCCATTTCTGGTTAATATCGGGACTAAGTGGATCATTCCAAGCTATACGACTTGCCCATGTGTCACGTACTAAAATCTTCAAATATACCAGATATTCGGCTAGTAGTCCATAGGGATCGAAAATTGCCATTACATTTCCTAGGAGGTCTCTATTTGTTGGCGGGCGAATGTCTTGTAGTACTTCTGTTGGAATACGATGGAATTTCGTTCCAAACTCGAATGTATCAGTAGCTGTGTTTCAATACATGCCTAGTATTTTTTCTGAAGATGCTTGCCGTTCCATGTTCACTGCGTTGGTACTTCCTGTTGTTTCGTCGTTCATAGTTAATTGTAAGTTGAGGGAGTTCGATGTAAAATTCCTTAAATAGAAACCAGCTTTTTTATTAATTTTTACTACTTCTTTACAGATTCGGATGGCGTCTTTTTCGTTCTGAAAGCTCGCAACGTAGTCGTCCACATAACGTTTGTTGATGATTGCTGCAGCGGCGTCGGGATACTGTTGTTCAAATTCTTGGGCGTTTTTATTTTTGATGAATTCAGCACTGCATGGAGAACAGACCGCACCAAAGATCATCGAAACCATGACATAATGATCGATCTGTTGAGTGTTGTCTTCATTTCTCCACAAAAACCTTTGCGCATGCTGGTCGTTTGGTTGAATTCTTATTTGGGAAAACATTTCTCTGATGTCAGCAGCTACTCCGATTGATCTTTCTCGGAATTTGAACAATATACTCATTAATGGCTTGGCTTGTTCGGGTCCTTTAAGTAAGGCGGAGTTGAGGCTATTTACCTCGACTGCGGCTGCAGCGTCAAAGACTATTCTAAGTTTTTCTGGTTTGTGCGGGCTTTGGGCTGCAAAATGTGGAAGATACCAAACTAATTTACCTTTGTCTTCGATTTCCCGTTGTTGGAGTTTTCTGGCGTATCCTTTACTAATATATTTTGACAATTCCAATTTGTATTTGTTGGCGAATTCTCCATCTCGGACCATTCTTTTTTCCACACCAAAGAGACAGTTTTGAGCCATTTTAAGACTGTCTGGCAAATTAGGCTTAGAACTTTTCCAGAGTAAGCCAGTTTCGAAACCTTTCCCAATACGTCGTGTTATTTTTTCCATGACTTGGCGGGCTCTCTCGTTCTCTTTTGAATTCAAAACTATGGGCGAGGGATTTATACCAAAATTGTCGGCT
This sequence comes from Eumerus sabulonum, assembly GCA_951905685.1. Taxonomy (NCBI): domain Eukaryota; kingdom Metazoa; phylum Arthropoda; class Insecta; order Diptera; family Syrphidae; genus Eumerus; species Eumerus sabulonum. Next base: position 94,520,592 of record OX645060.1, read on the forward strand.
GTAAAGTATTCTTTTACTAGATTATGTAACTGTTCCTCCTGTTCTTTGGTTTGAATGTGCAGTGCCACGGGGCAAGATATTTCGTTGGAGGCGCTTGGACCATAGACTGTCCAACCTAGTTTTGTTTTTACCGCAATCGGCGTTTTATTTCCCGATTGTACTACGGTGGAGGGAATTCCGAGATGTGCATTGTCTAATCCGAGAAGTATAAGTGGTTTGGCATCTTTATAACTTTGCATCGGCACAAATTCAAGGTGTCTGAATTCGGATTTGTTAAAAGTCTGGACTGGTAGATTTAAATTTTGGATGGTACGACAGTTTTTAGTATTGAACCTGATTAACTCATTTTTTCCTCTTATTTCAAAATTCATTGAAGCAGATGGTTCCGTGTAGTAGGGGAGCCCAAGCGGGGATTTCGCGCGTTACTCGAGCGCGTCAGAAAATCATATGGGGAGAAACCTTGCATCCTGTAATGTACCCCTACCAAACATGAACCCTTAATATAGGGGAGTGCGTTGAGGGCAGCCCGTCAGATTAGTAAAAAAAATCGATCCTCGGAATAACTCGAGCGCGTCAGATTAAGAACATGTAAGTTAAGTACATCCTGAAAAGTGTATATTTCAATAACCTGACAATTTGAGTGGGGCATAAGGAAATGGGGGAGTCGCAAAGTTGTAAAAAAAACACGCCACCTCGAAATACTCGAGCGCGATTAATTTTTTTTTTATTTTGAAGGGAATTCTATCACGATTACGAAAAGCATATAATCTGACGGTTTTCATGGGGCGATATAGCTAAAACCATCGATAAAGCATGAGCGTACCGATGCTGATATCCATGTATTGCCCACTCCACGCCTCTCGTTCCTTCTCCCTCTTTCCCAGTGTTTCACATGCAAAGTTTTTTAAATTGTCAGATTAACAATACTCCTCTACATAATTGTCAGATTATCATTTAGGAAGACTCTGACATCGAGTTGAACCAACAGTAGACAAATCTGACGCGCTCGAGTATTTCAAGTTAACGGTTTTTTTTAACATTTTCAAAAATCAGTCATGAGTGTAGGCCACGTCCAAATCGTCAGTAATTTAAACCGAACACTGTTTTGAGTTCACTAAACGTCCCCTTTCAATATCTGACACGCTCGAATAACTTTTTTTTTGTTTTGCTTTTTTACCGCTCTTCTCAGCCGCCCACCGCTATCTAATCGTCAGATTAATATCTAACGGTTATCAGAATGACGAAGCGAGTATACTGTATTAATATCTGACGCGCTCGAGTATTTCCATGTGACTGTTTTTGTTTACATTTTTAAAAATTTTTGCACGCTCCTTTCCCCACTAAAATGGAAAACTTGACATAAAATGTTTGGTTTGAGAACCCAATCTTCACAATCCAATATGTCCGCATGACGCTCTAGTAACTGCAAATTTAGCATCCCGGGCTCCCCTACTAGTGGTAGTATTTTGGCCATACCATTGAAGAGTTAACGGGAATGATCGTCCTTTTAGTCCTAATCTATTGGCAACCTCTTTATCCACAATCAAAATTGCTGAACCTTTGTCGAATATTGCATATATATCAACATACCCATTTGGTCCAAATAAGGTGACTGGAATTATTTTGAATAATGGTGCAATCGATGGGTTTGTTCGGCAACTCAGTAGTGGCTGGGTAGCTATTGAGCTTGTTGGGGAGTTATCATGTAGGCTGGTGTGATGATGACGACGACAACCGTTTATACCACACACCCTTTTGTTACGGCAGTTTGCAGTGTTATGACCCTTCCGTAAGCAGGAAAAGCATAAGTGGAATTCTTTCACCTTTTTCCATCGGTCTTCGACATTAAACGTCCAAGTGCAACGTTAAAAACGTACCAAGTGCAACGACGTTACGTACCTGTGTAGAAAACGCAAGAGTTTGTTCAACTTTATTTTCTATTATGGATGGGAATCTTTGAATTTTGTTTAATTGGTGCCGTATAAGAATGCCTGGTCTTCCGAAACGAAATTCTAACTCATCAATTACATTTGGAACATCCTGTGTATTTATTAGCATAGAAGCAACGGCTTCTCGCGCTGGTCCCATTAAACACTTTTGTAATCGTTGTAAATTTTGGCGATTATTGTACTTGAATTCATCGGTTGAGTCTTTAAAATTGGCTAGAAATAATGGCCATTTTCCACATTTCCCGAGAATGTTGGCAAATCCTGAAGTTTAATTAAAGCTTGTGGATAACTGTTGGCATCTGTCGTTGTTTGGCTTAATCCCGAAAATCCTGACGTGTTTCCTTGTAATGCTGCGGGGTTTATGTTAATTGCAGGATCGGTGTCGGCAACAAGACCAGATTCACTACTCACTTGGAGTTTCACATTTAATCTTTCTATGTCTCTCTGGCTTTCGCTTGCACTACTTTTTAATGTTTCCACCGATGTGCGAAGTTCATTTAGACTTCTGAGAATTGTTGCGAGCGCATCCGATTCTAAGGTTGCGTCGTTTTCTTCCCCGGAACATTGCGGCTGGTTCTTGTTCCGCGTATTGTAACCACTTTTTTCTGTCGACATTTTTCGAATCGAACACTATTTCTGATTGGCTGGTCGTTCTTAAGCGTGGCGGCTATGAGTTTCAATTCGACGAAACGAGACCGACAAAGAAAAATCAAGAAAACATGTAAGTTGGCGGCGACTAGCAAACACAGAATTCACCATGAACATATGTATGTATAAGTATATGGGTAGTTGGCGGCGACTAGCAAACACAAATTCACCGTGAACACATGTATAAGTATATATGTATGTACGTATTTTATTAAAATATACTAAAACAAAATAAAACTGTATTCTTGGTATTTAATTTGACGATTATTGGTTTCGTTTCGTTTCTTGATTGTTTTCTGCTTCCGTCCGTCTCGGCTGACAAAATCCAACTGATCCTCCCGAACAATTTCTCATATGTATACTACTACACATGCATCCCTTCAAGAACCATGGGTGTGGAATAAACGCCTATGTGGCCTTGGTGGTATACGTGATGCTACGATTCTCTATGATGAGCGATCCGAAAGGCCCAGGGTCGGCCTCATCATATCGAACACACTATCGGCAACCAAACTTGGGCACTTTTGTGGACAAGATCTGGTGGCTGCTAGAGTAAGCTACAAAATGCATGGAGTTATAGAACACTTCGTCGTTGCGTCTGCCTACTTTCCCTACGACTCGATACTGCCTCCACCACCGAAGGTAGTTTCTGAACTCGTAGAGTACTGTGAAGCCAAAAAGATTGGTCTCATCTTGTGCTGCGATGCTAATGCCCAAAACACTGCTTGGGGCAGCAGCAAGTGTAATACAAGGGGGGACCGTCTTTTAGACTTCATTCTCTCGTCTGACCTTACCATCAACAATGTTGGCTCTCAACCAACTTATTTTTTTTTTTTTTTCTTATTATTATTATTCATTTATTTATTCATCTCATAATCTTAAAACTATTAAACAATTTTAAATTGAATATTAGTGTTCATTCTTTAACTAAGACATTAGTGGTGAATGACACATCTATGTAGATTTAAATTACAATAAGTATCTTATGTGGGGTGACAATCAGTGTTATTGGCATAACAATATGATAATAATATAATGATAACATAAATTAATTACAAATTTTAATTAATATATACATATGTATTTGTGCTCATGGTGAAAAAATTTCAAACATAAGATTCAACACAATCAAAGCTTAAGTTGAATAACCAGTTTTTAACCTTTTTGGTAAAATGTGAAAGACGAAGCGTGTCTCTTATAAATAAGGGCAATTTATTAAAAATTCTTGGAGCTGTATATGTAAGAAAATTGGAAAAATGGGTTTTATGTGCAAAAGGTACATTTACTAAGTTCCTATTGTTTACGCGTAGATTGTACATTTGTATATTCCTACTAGGAATGTTACCGCTTTGCTTAAAGAATTCTCTTAAAACTTTAAAAGCATATAGTTGTCTGATTGGTAGAATACGCAATTTCTTAAACAAAGGCCAACTTTCAACTAAACGATTTTTATTTGAAATGATTCTAACTAAATATTTCTGTGCAGTTAATAGTGGTTTAATAGTTATCGTGTACGAACCTCCCCAGCTTGTTATGCCGTAATTCAACTTTGAGTGTGCAAGACCATAATAAATGATTCTTAAAGCTTTCGGAGAGCAGAAAGGCTTTATTAAATACATTTTTCGTGTGACCAATAGCAGATAAGCTTTGATCATATGAATATGATCTTTCCAATTTAAATTAGGATCCATTACTACACCTAAGTACTTAAAATTTCGAACGAAATCGATTAAAGCAATCGAATTAAAGCAATTTTCGCTACAACGCAAATTGGCTATAAAGTTACTATTCCCACACCTATGTATAGGCAAGGAGAACTGTTTACAATCGTGAGCGTGAAACCATAAATTGAAATCATATAGGCTATTTCCAGATATCTTAAAACACATTAGCTCAGTTTTTTCGCTGATAATCAATTTGTGATAAGTAAACCACAACCGTAAGATTTCAAGATCTTCATTTATCATCACAATGCTTTCGAAATTAGTTCTAGGTTCGTAGGTAAAAACGATGTCGTCTGCAAAAGCAGTTGAAGTACCATTTAACTTGAGTTTGAATATGGAGTTTATGTATATTAGGAAGAACAAGGGACCAAGTACAGATCCCTGAGGAACACCGTTCTTTAATTGTCTTGGTTCACTTGAGATACCATTAATAGTAACTTTTTGTGTTCTACCTTTTAAATAAGAACTCAGCCAATTGAAAATATTACCACGAAAACCAACCTTAAAGAGTTTAGTCAACAAGAGATTGTGGTTCACCAGATCAAAGGCTTTAGTCATATCGATAAACAATGCAATAGTTGATTTGTTGTTATTTAAGCTTCCACACAGCTGATTACAAACCCTTAAGATGGCATCTTCAGTTGACAAACCTGCTCTAAAACCAAACTGATTCCTACTGAAGAATTTGGACTTGTCCAAAAAAGAGACAATTCGGACCTTAAGTAACTTCTCAAATATTTTGGAAAAGGTTGAAAGAAGTGATATTGGCCTATAATTTGAGACATGTTGTCTATTGCCTTTCTTAAACAGAGGTATAACTTCAGCACATTTTAGATGATCAGGAAAACAACCCATTTCAATGCTTTTATTAAATAAGAAGGACAGCACATCCACGACATACCAAGCAACATTTTTTAATAAACTATTTGAGATACCATCACTAGTGCAGGAAGTTTTGTTTTTTAGGGACATTATAACTATACAAAATTATGTCGTTATGTATATTCGTTACTTCGGCTCCGGCTAACGTTGTAAGCACAAGGTCAAGACAAGTGTATAGTTCGAACGTTTATTGTCAACTAACTATTTAGCATTGAAAGAAATTAGCCATGAATTCGAATTACATATACATATAAAGATTGTTTAGAATTCATTACAATATATGGGTATGCATACATAGTATGATGCTACGTTCTAAATGTAACACACACAAATAATGACGAAATTTCTTAACATCCTCCCGCCGGCGAAGATGGTACAATTTCCAGATTATATAATAGCTGCACAGGTCTTCTAGTCTTCAAACCATCAGAGTAGCGAATAAGACACGCTCGTATGTAGCCATCTCGACCGACGAAAACATCGTCAATTACAGCCAACTTCCAATTTAACCTTGGCCTTTCAGTATCTGCTAATAACACAACTTCGCCTATTTTGAATTGCGGAGGTGCGCACACCTTGTTATAATGGAATGAACGTAGAAGCTGTAAATACTCCATCTTCCAACGTTTCCACAGCATATTCGTATATTTTTGTCGGTTCTTCCAAATTACTTGGACTCCGCTAGCTCCGTCTGCTACGCCACGAGGTACGATGGGTCCATACTGAATGCCCAGGAAATGCGCTGGTGTCAAAGGCTCCAAGTCTAACGGATCGCTGCTCGCATAAGTTAAGGGACGCGAATTAACAACCCCTTCGGCTTCAATAATTAAAGTCCTTAACTGCTCTGGAGAAAGCTTGGCCCTTCCTATTACTACCTTTAGAACATTCTTAATGGTTCTGATAAGACGTTCCCAGAACCCGCCCCACCATGGAGCTCGCTCCACTATGAATCTCCATTTAACTCCCTTGTCTGTAAGGAAATTTTGAATTGAGCCATCTTCGAATCTGGCGCCACTTAGTTCGAATGCAGCTCGACGGAATGTCTTGGCGTTGTCGGAATACACAGTGGATGGAACTCCCCTTCTAGAGATGAATCGCCGGAAGCCCATCAAGCAACTATCCGTTGTCAAGCTCGGTAGCATTTCGAGGTGCACAGCTCGGACGGCTGCACAGGTGAAAACCATTAAATAAACCTTGCTCATAACCATTGATTCGGTAAAGGTGTAAAGGGGCCCGCGAAGTCGACCCCGATGTTATCAAAAGGCCTGTGCAATTTGAGCCGCTCAAGGGGTAGTTGTCCAAATGGTGTTGAAGATGGCTTGCCCCACAGTTTTCGGCAAATAAGGCAAATTTTTAATCTTTTCTTAATGCGTTGCCTTCCTCTAGGAATCCAAAATCGTGTCCTTAATTGTGACAATACGACACCAGTTCCACCATGTAACGTGCGATTATGGTAATCATCTATTATGAGATCCGTGATATTAGACCTAGCAGGTAGTATGATAGGATGCCGTATGTCTAGGGTATCCTCCATACATTGAAGACGACCTCCGAGCCTTAAAAGTCCGCTGCAGTCCAGAACGGGATTCAGTTCCCGAATATTTGACGCTTTCGGCAAAGGCTTTCCTTCCAGTAAAAGGCAAATTTCTTCAGTAAAACAAGAATTCTGAGTATACCTGACCCAATAAACGCCTGCACTTTCGACTTCTTCTGCGGTCAAGTAAATAGATGCCGCTCTAGTCTTGTCACGGCATGATTTGACAAAGCGTAGGATATATGCCGTAACTCGTACTAACGTTTCCATGTTCCCATGTCCTCAAACGGAAATAATGGCCACGGTTTACGTTTAATTTCCGGTGCTAATGTATTCTCCACTACGAGGGCAAGATGTTCCACCCTTGGCGAATATTGAATGGGAAAGTCCTCTCGTTTTATCCAGCTGGGTCCGTGTTTCCAGAGAGCAGATGCTTGCAAGGCGTCAGCGCTTATACCCGTGGTTAATAAGTCGGCGGGATTTTCCTTTCCACTGCAGTGCCGCCAATCCGAAACCTTCGTGTATCGCTTTATTTCGTTCACCCTACTTTGCACATATGGCTTCCACTTATTTTGCTCACCCTGGATCCAGTTTAGTGTTATTTTAGAATCGGTCCATAGGTAGAATTCATGTATCGAGATCTCGAGTGACCGTCTTAAATAGGAACAAAGCCGAGCCGCGATAAGAGCAGCAGTAAGTTCCAACTTCGGTAAGGTAAGACCATTGTCCTTTAATGGAGCAACTCTACTCTTTGCGCACAGAAACGATGATGTGATTTCGCCTGATGCGCCAATGCTCGTGATGTAGGAAACAACACCATATGCCTTGAGACTGGAGTCGGCAAAAATGTGAACATCGGCTTTATCAGGCGTATGGGATGTCAGGGCTGCTCGTGGGATCGTCACTTCACTGAGTCGTGATAAGCCTTCGATACATTGTTCCCATTCCGTCAAAAGATTTCCCGTCAATGGTTCATCCCAGGATAGATTCTTCTTCCAAATAGACTGGAAAAGTATTTTCAGCCTTACTATCACTGGACCAAGCATTCCTAAGGGATCAAAAATTCTGGCAATGGTACTTAATATGATCCTTTTGTTGGCCTTACTATGCTTAAACGCTTCTTCAAGCGAATTAGTTGCGATGCCGATCTCGTCGCTGAGCACGAACCAATTTAAGCCGACCACTTTCTGTACCACAACCGCGTCCATCGTACCCAAAGCTTCTCGAACTCGACTGCTGTTCGAATTCCATTTCCTTAAATTCATGGAGGCGCTGCTCATAATTTGTACAGCTTCCCGGCTTACTTTAATGGCTTCTTCCTCGGAGTCGAATCCTATAGCAATATCATCCATATAAAATCCCCTTTGCAGCAAGTGGCAAGCTGATGGATAATTCGATTTCTCATCATTTAAATGGTTCCTAATTGTTGCTCTTAACAAAAATGGGCTGCAGTTTACGCCGAAGGTAACTCGGGTCATACGGTAATCTTGCAATACCTGCTCTGGAAGTTTACCTGGAGCGAACCATATAAATCGGTGGCTATCGCGATCACTTTCCTTTAACATAATCTGAAGAAATGCCTTTTCAACATCCGCCACCACGCCATAAAGGCCTATTCTAAAATTTAACAGCACCTTATGTACATTCGGTAGCAAATTTGCACCAACCTACAGCATATCGTTGAGCGAGGGAGATTCTTGGCAACGGGCGGAGGCATCGAACACAATTCGCATTTTTGTGGTGGTACTGTCGGCCTTGAAAAGTTGATGGTGAGGAACATAAAAAATGCGTGCGGATGTACAGTCCGAAGATACAGAAACGGGTTCGGCAAACCCGTCCGCCACAAGTTGTTGGACAGCGGCATCGTATTCATGCAACAGGGTTGAATTTTTAGAAAGACGCATGGTAAGAGATCGAAATCGTTTCAGAGCATATTCCTTGTTATTGTTCAGTATAACATCTGAACTTTTCCAGGGTAGACTAGCTTCATACCGATTTCCCTTTCGTGTTATACACCGCGATATCAAATCCTCAGCTAGCAGCTCATTCTCTACTCCTTCTTGTTGGATACCAATGCTCTCTAAAGACCATAATGCGGTACAATCCCTTTCCAATGCCATAAGGTGAAATGTGGCGCTGCAACTAAAAAGTGGACTTGAATTCTCATTCGAAAAAATATCGTTACGGAGCGAGTACTTCCCTTGCAACGTCCAACCGAAGATAGTCTCCAAGGCTCTTAAGGATGGTGAAACTACCCGTTGTTTACCAGTCACCACTGACCAATAATTGTCAGATCCAATAAGTAAGTAAAGTCCTTCCACTTCGTCAAGATTTGTTTGTCGGACATCAGCTAACTGGAGGCTTTGGATTGATGAACAGCACTGGTCGGGCGGGGGCAAAATATCGATGCAAATGCTCGGTACAACTATGGCTTCAATTTCCACCCGTTTGTTGTTGTATTGCCCCTTGAGAGAAATTCTAACCTTGTCAAATACCTGGGATGGCGTTTGATGCTTGGAAGCAAATGGCATTAAGGACAAGTTAACTTGGCCCACAGTAGGCACACCAAGCTTCTTTACCAAATGTTCGCAAACATAGGAACACTGACTACCACCATCAATTATGAAGCGCTCAAGTCGTTATTTAGTTTCACCTGGGGCTGCAACTATTCCTCGAGCTGTCTTCAGGAATACATTTGATATGTGCGCTGAATTGCACATTGTAGTTCCGTTGAGAATCGTGGTTTGATTCTTAGGATTGCACAAGGACGTTAAATGTTTTCCTTTACATTTACCACATGCAATAAATTTAGCTCCTCTGCATTTTTTTGACAGATGTCCTCGCTTGGCACAGCGAAAACAACGATTCTCTCTTCGCAATATCTCTTTCTTCTCTTCCATTGACATCTTGCTGTCGCACTCCTTTGTGCTATGTTGAGTAGATGCACAAGCAACACAGCTAGTTGTCTCTTTCAGCGACATTAAATTGGTTGCAGTGGCTAGAGAGGAAGGATGACGTTTGGCTATTGCAGATGATGGCGATACGACCTCGCTTCTTTCGAGGGATTCCACCTCCCGCTTTAAAAAACGCATTATACCTTCTACTTGCTTGTCACCTATTTCTAACAGTGTTGAAGTGCTACCGTCTTTTGTCTCATGTCCGTGTGCTTGGTCGCTTTCTCTTTCGGTAGAGCGAAAATAGTCCACACGAAGATCTACCGGAAGACATCGAATGAGAATTGACTTCAACATGACATGGTATTGGTTTGTTGGTATCTCTAAAGTTGTTAACGTACGACAGCATGAAGTGACAGCATTATAGAGTGTGCGTAACCCTGCGGCATCTGTTCTTGAATGCACTGGACGAAGAGAGACAAGCTGTTGAATGTGTTTGTCGACCAATTGCTCGGTATCCCCGAATTGTTCCCTTAAGAGCGAGATGGCATGATCCGGATGCGGTGAATCCTCCTATGACCTTCTTCGCCTTACCCGTTAAGACTGATTCGAGGTAACAGAACTTGTCGGATGATGTTAATCCTTCATTATCGTGAATAGCAGCCTTGAATTGTTCCCAGAAGGGAAGCCATTCCTGAATGTTGCCATCGAATCTTTTCAATGGAATTTGAGGTATTTTGGATGGGCAAACGCTGTGAATATTCGACCGGTGACTTACATTTGCGCTATTTATAGTATCAGATGTTGAGGGAAGCTTCAGATTCAGACGCACCTTCTGCAACCGTGAATTAATCCGAGCCAACATTTCGATTGCTATGTCCTGATACTCAGCTATCTTTTCCGTCTCCTTTTCTAATTCCTCGACTTTAAATAGAGACTTGGTTAAAACTTCCTTGTTAATAGCACCTAAGGAATCGTGAGCAGCAGTTAAGCGTTGACGAAAAGCTTCTAACTCTTCTTCTATCTGGACCAAGTTATTTTCACTATTGACCTGTGAGTCCTTAGAAACGAGGTACTCCGACGCGTTTTTCACAATCTTTGTAACCTGACCACGATAGGCCGCCCGTGTTGAAAGTTCAATTGACATTGTTTTTTTTTTTTTTAGCTCTACACTACTCGTTTGTCTTCGCACACCTTGTCTCGGGTTTCGGCACCATGTACAAAATTATGTCGTTATGTATATTCGTTACTTCGGCTCCGGCTAACGTTGTAGGCACAAGGTCAAGACAAGTTTATAGTTCGAACGTTTATTGTCAACTAACTATTTAGCATTGAAAGAAATTAGCCATGAATTCGATTTACATATACATATAAAGATTGTTTAGAATTCATTACAATATATGGGTATGCATACATAGTATGATGCTACGTTCAAAATGTAACACACACAAATAATGACGAAATTTCTTAACAATAACATTGTACATTTCCCTCGGTGTAATTGCAACATACATAAAACTATTGAGATGAACATCATCAGCAAGAATTCCTGAGAAGGAGGAACGATTGCAATTCATGCAAGGGTCGACAGTTGGTTTCAGTTTTTCGGAAATTTCAGTAAAGTACTCGTTAAATTTATTAGATATTCTGCCTAAATCGGACTCCATTATTCCCTCAACTTCAATAGTTTCAATTTTAACACAATTACTATCCTTTCCTAAAATGTTGTCAACCACACGCCACTCTTTACGTGCATTACCTTCAGCCTTGGCAAACATATCACCGTAGAAGTTGTTACGAGTGTCTTCGATTACTTTGTTGATGAAACAGAAAGTTTCATAATGTCTTTTTAGTTTTGAATTATTTGGATGTTTCTTGCATTTTAAGCCTAACTTCTTCTTTTTCTTAATTTTGTTAAGAAGATTGTTGGTCATCCACGGTTTTAAATGTTTGTTATTACCCGACAGATTTCTTTGGAAAGTACTCGATTTAATGTGATTTTGAAATGTATCCATACATCAAACGCAATAGAAAGATTAGCTTCAGAATAAACCGTTTCCCAACATTCGAAGGTTAACAAATCTTTCAACATTACAAAATCTACACAATTTTTCACTCTATAAGAAGCGGATTTAAAATTTTCACAACGATTGTAAACAGAGGAGTAATTAAGAGTAACCATGCTATGATCTGTCACCCTCAAGTCGTATACTTTGCAACTAAAAACATTTTTATTATTTTTGTGAGTTCTAAGAAAAATGTGATCGATACAACTCTTAGAAGAATCAGTCAAACGGGTGAGTTCATTTACCATACTCTTAAGACCATACGAAGCCATAGTAAACAAGTAGGTTTCAGTATCAGTGTTAAATTCATTGAGAATATCAATATTGATATCTCCTACCACAATTAAATTTTTAGCCGAAGTTGAACTAAGAATATTGGTTAGTTCATCAATGAACATACTTTTAGCAAAACTGTGAAGTCGATAAATGCACAACAAAGTGTAATCAGTATTTTCAAAAGCAAAGGATAATTTTAGTACATCAGCGCTACATATTTTAAGGCAAGAGCAATCACACAAAAACCCATTTTTCACAAAAACGGCAACACCTCCAGCGGAATAAGACTCATCACAATTAGCAAAAAGAGTGTAACCTTGTACATTATACAACTCACGTTCGTTATTATTGTTACGAATTTATTCGATCCCCACACCGAATAGGGTTCGCACCACTGGATTGCGATAAACTACAATTGTCCTTTTTATTTAAATTGAAACACACACACTCTTATTTCTTTCACCACAGATCAATCATCTGTGTAGCTTCACCACTTTTATTTATTATCCAATACAATCCACTTTAAACTTTATTATCCAATACTATCCACTTTAAACTTTATTACACAATACACAAACCTTTATTGAAAGCTTTTCTTTTCACCTTGGTTGATCACACCGACTTGTCACACGCTGTTTTATACCACAAACTGAATGAATGTCGAGGGCGAGTGTTCGCGCTTATATAGCTCTCGGTCCACCGTCTCGAACGTTCGCCGTTGGAAGTTCCCCTTCGGAAATCTCTAGAACGCTCTGACAATTCCATTGGAAGTTGACATCATTCCAATCCCCGCTTCCAGGGAGTTTTCGAACTTCGACAGCGAAATTCGAACTTAACGGTCCGCTTGCATCTCCGCAACACTGCCCTCCTCCTAAACTTGTTCGTCCTCGAACAAGCGATTGGATCCTTCTCCGTAATATGGTGCTAACCTCTCTACGTGGACAATTTTATACTTCGCCCGTCTGTTTCCCATCTGCTGTATCCGGTATACCACGTCATTGAGTTTCTTGATGACCTCATACCTCAGACCCCAGGCTGATTGCAATTTGGGGCACAAGCCTTTTTTTCGTTGTGGGTTGTACAGCAATACCAATTGTCCGGTCTCGAATCCAGAAGTATTCGCCCTCAAGTCGTATCGCGCCCTCATTTTATCGCTGACCAAGTTCAGTCACTCCCGGATGAACTGATGGATAGAGTTCAGCTGTTCTTTCTTTTCGGTTACGAAGTCTTCCCTGCCGCTAGTTGTCGGTAGTACCACGCCGAACTTCAAGTCCGATGGAAGTCGGAGATCAGTTCCAAAAATGGCTTCGGCGGGTGTTGTTGCCGTTGAATTGTGCTGTGCCGAACGGTATGCCATTAAGAAAAGGGGAGGATGTTCTTCCTAGTCCTTCTGATCTCCGACGACGACTTTTCTCAGGTATTCCTCCATCGTCCGGTTGAACCTTTCGACCATGCCATCAGATTGTGGGTGTAATGGTGTTGTCTGCCTCTTTCTGATACCTAGCATGTCGCAGAGTTCTTTGAACACCGACGACTCGAAGTTTCTCCCTTGGTCTGAGTGCAGTTCCATTGGTACTCCATAACGCGAAACCCAGTTATTCACGAATGCATCCGAAATGGTTTTGGCTTCCTGGTTCGGGATGCAAAACACCTCAGGCCACTTGCTGAAGTAAACGATCACCACTAGTGCGTACTTGTTTCCAGCGTTGCTCGTTGGGAATGGGCCTGCAATGTCCATTGCGATACGTTCGAACGGTGCTCCAACATTGTACTGCTGCATATTTCCTCGAGTTTTCCTTACTGGACCCTTTGCCTTCGCACACTGTTCACACCTGCGAATGAAACGCGTAACCGACTCATGGCATCCTACCCAGTAGAAACGTCTCTTGATCTTTTCTACAGTCTTGTTAACACCAAGATGACCCCCGCTTGGTCCCTCGTGGTATTCTCGGATGACCTCGTCGATTTGCCCTTTTGGTATTACCAGCAGATCGTTTACAATGTTCCCGTCCTCACTTTCCCAACTGCGGTAGAGGCAACCGTTCTTCAGCTTCAAACTCTGCCATTGAGCCCAGTAAGCTTTCACGATTGGGCTTTCACTGGATATTTGCTGCCAACTTGGTCGAAAACCTCGTTCTTGGTAGTCGATGATGACTGCCAGATCGGCATCTTCTCGCTGCTTCCTTCCGACCTTCTCGACAGTCCAGGAATCTTCTGGCAGCACCTGGAAACAACGGATGTCGGTGACCTGTTCCTTGGTCTCGGCGCGTGAACAATGTTTGCATTCAAGATCGCAAGGTCGCCTCGATAATGCATCCGCATTTCCATGACTGCTTCCCTTCCGGTGTTCGATACTGAAGTCATAACTCTGGATTCTCTCTGTCCATCTAGCAAGCTGGCCTTCCGGGTTCTTGAACTGCAGCAGCCATCTCAACGCTGCGTGGTCCGTCCTAAGATGAAAAGCTTGGCCACAGAGATATTTGTGGAAATGCTTGACACAGTCGACCACGGCTAAAAGCTCCCTCCTAGTTACACAGTAGTTCCTCTCCGGCTTCGATAGGATCCTACTGTAGTAAGCGATGACCCGTTCTCGCCCGTCAATCATTTGAGAGAGTACTCCTCCGATTCCATGTCCGCTCGCATCGGTGTCCAAAATAAACTTTTCTCCCGGGACAGCATATGCAAGGATCTGCGCACTGCAGAGCAATTCCTTCAGGTGAATGAACGCTTTCTCCTGCGGCTTCTCCCGTTTGAATGGCCTATTCTTTTTGGTGAGCTCGTGCAAACTGCTGGCAACGTTTGCAAATCCTGGGACGAATCGCCTGTAGTATGTGCAAAGTCCCAGGAATGACCCTAACTCATGAAGATTCTTCGGCCGCGGCCATTCCTTAAAAGTTGAGATTTTCTCTTCATCTGTGTGGACTCCTTCTGCAGTCACCACGTGTCCCAAGTACTTCACCTCGTTTCGGAAGAGCGAACATTTCTTCGGGCTCAATTTCAGTCCGGCTGCTTGAATACGTTCCAGTACCTCTTCAAGCTTCTTAAGGTGATCGTCGAAATCCTTGCCCATGACAATTATGTCATCCAGATAGACAAGGCAAGTCCTCCAGTGAAGTCCTCTTAGTACCCGGTTCATAGGTCTCCCGAATGTGGCTGACGCATTCCAAAGACCGAAGGGCATCACAGAGAATTGCCACAACTCTCCCCCGGCAGTGAACGCGGTCTTTTCCTTGTCTTGCTGGTCAAGCTCTATTTGCCAGTATCCGCTTTGCAAGTCCAGCGTCGAGAACCACTTTGCACCAGATAGTGTGTCCAAGGTGTCGTCGATTCTCGGTAAAGGATAGCTGTCCTTCTTCGTGACGTCGAACCTCGATTCTAGTGTCTCGATTCTCTCTTCGACGTCCTGGAATCGATCGTTGACTGTCTGCTGGATGTCTCTCAAGCTTTCTCGATTGTTCTCTAGCATCTCTTCTAACGTCTCCAGCTTCTCTAGTTTCTGGCTCAAGAAAATGGAATTTTCCTCCAGTTTCTGACTCAGAGAATTACTTACGGCAACGGAATTTTCCTCCAGCTTTTCTAGTTTCTGGTTCATGGAAGCACTCATAGCGTTCATAGCCGGGAGAATTTGCTGCATATCGAACGCTGGCTCAGTGGATGTCGACGGCTTCTCCACCCCGAATTCATAACTCTCCCAGTCGACACCTTCTTCCTGCAACGCCGATCGCAGTCTCTCCACCAGGTTGGCTTTACTTCCCACTGTGGATAATTCCCGAGCATCCAGCTCTCTTTTCAGTTGTTCAATTGTCAACTTTTCCAATTTTACCATTTTCTCACTTTTGCAATGATTCACTTCACAACTCAAATAAAGTTTCACTCGTTTACTCGCAATCCCACTTCTGACACCAAATGTTACGAATTTATTCGATCCCCACACCAAATAGGGTTCGCACCACTGGATTGCGATAAACTACAATTGTCCTTTTTATTTAAATTGAAACACACACACTCTTATTTCTTTCACCACATATCAATTATCTGTGTAGCTTCACCACTTTTATTTATTATCCAATACAATCCACCTTAAACTTTATTATCCAATACTATCCACTTTAAACTTTATTACACAATACACAAACCTTTACTGAAAGCTTTTCTTTTCACCTTGGTTGATCACACCGACTTGTCACACACTGTTTTATACCACAAACTGAATGAATGTCGAGGGCGAGTTTTCGCGCTTATATAGCTCTCGGTCCACCGTCTCGAACGTTCGCCGTTGGAAGTTCCCCTTCGGAAATCTCTAGAACGCTCTGACAATTCCATTGGAAGTTGACATCATTCCAATCCCCGCTTCCAGAGAGTTTTCGAACTTCGACAGCGAAATTCGAACTTAACGGTCCGCTTGCATCTCCGCAACATTATATATCCAAATTTCACTCAAGACAATTACAACGGGTAAGTTCGACAACGAATTAAGATGGGCTAGGAAAACTGAAAATTTTTTTCTTAGGCTACGTATGTTTTGATGTATACAAAAACAATATTCAACAGAATTTGGGTATTTACATGCATTAGAGTTACAAGGTGGAAGAGAGCTAACTACATTCATAATTTAAGAAAATCAGCAGCACAATTTATCCTTACATAATTGTCACCCTCCTCTTTCCGCATGCAAACAGTCCAATTTCTCGTCCATACATATTTGTACCCCTTCGTTGTCTTTATTGTAGTAGCAGTCTTAAATAATTTTCTTGTTTCATTCGTTAAGCACTCATTAACATACATCTTTTCCGATCTTGCTTCGCCATTGAGTAGTTTCGTGGTTGGTGGCTCTCTTTTTTCTTTTTTGGCTCTCATTATTTTCTCTTTACAGAGACGAGACACGAGTCGTACGTGAAGAGCATTTTTGTTGGTCGGTCGGCCTTTAGTTGTTGGGTTGGCTAACTTAATTTTCTTCAAGTAGCAATGGTCTATGTCTCCCTCATTTATGTTCAAGCTCAAACTTTCACGAAAAACTTTTAAAGCTACATCAGTATAAGACATGTCTGGTTTGATGGTAGGAACGTTGAATATGTCAATACTGTTTATAAGTAGCTGTTGTTCCAGGTTATTCACCTTAGCTTCGAGAGAAATGATTTTTCTTTCGCACTCTTCGTTTTTGGCTATGGGTGCTTTTATTTGTTTATTCTGATTTTCTTCAATAGAAACCACTTTTGCGTAAATCATTTCCAACGTTATCTTTGTGCCATCAAGTTGTTTGGTGGTAAATGAAAGCAAATCAGACGCTGTGTTGGATGTTGTTGGTGACAAAATACGCGGTTGTACCCTGGCAGCAGACCGTGGCGATGGAGTAGGCGGTGGCGATGATGATGATGGTGGCGGTTGGTAGTTGGATTGAGTGATTGTGTTTGATGGTTTGGAGAAAGATGTTCTACGTTGGGTATTACACGGTTGACACCTCCAAACGGACTTGCTTTTCTTTATAAATCAAGATCGATGGCGGTAATTTTCACTCAATGACCATGAAAAAAACTTCCACGATCCCCGCACCCCACTTTTAGGTCTGATCTTTCAACTTTAGTTAGACAGATACTGCACGACATTATTAATTTGGATATTAAAAAGAATATGTATTTGCAATTAAACAATATTTAAATTAACAAGCTCTACACAACTGCACCCCACAAGACTCAAACTTGACTGAGACACGACAAGACGATAGGAGGTGATTGACCTGACCCTATCCAACAGATATTTGAAGGACATCACTAACTGGCGAGTCTTGCCTGATGCTACGCTGTCGGACCATAAATATATCGAATTCCGATTAAGTTGTGGGATCTCTTCCTTGCAGCCTAGACGGAATCCGAGAAGGACGGACTGGGTACGGATTAGAGAGGAGCTTGAGAAATCCACTCGAGTCCTACCTAAGCTCAGAACGAAACAATTGGTAGAGAACGCTGTTCAGAACCTGAATAGCGTCATCACCAGTTGTTATGAACTCGCATGTCCTGTCAGCAAACCTCCCTGCAGGAAATTGGTCCCCTGGTGGAATGCCGAGCTCCAAAGTCTTCGCAGGGAAGCCAGAATTCTTCTGAATAGATCACTCAAATCGAATTCGGAAGATGACTGGAATAAGTATCGGTCGAAGCAGAAAGAATATAAGAAACTTATTCGTAAATCGAAGAACGATTCTTAAAGGACCTTCTGCGAAGAGATCAAGTCTCTGAGTGCGACTAGCAAGTTGGTTAAAGTCCTCAAACGGGGCAAACCGACAAAGCTAGATGCACTCAGAAAATCTGATGGTACCTTTACTGAGTCTAAAGCGGAAACTCTTAGTTTACTGTTTGAGACTCATTTCCCGGAAAATCAGATCGACATCGGCTCGTTGCACACTCCTTCAAGGGAAACTGCAACTGAAACGATGAAAACAACTCGGCGTGGCTGGTATATTGCGTCGCGCGTGGTTACGACTGAAGCCATTGAATTTGCTGTGGCATCCTCCGATGGTTTCAAATCCCCGGGTACCGACGGAATATATCCTGTTATGCTGCAAAAAGGTATAAGGCAACTGCTTCCTACTTTGAAAAGAATATTCACTGCTAGTCTGGCACCTGCCCACATACCCGTTCCTTGGCGCACAGTGAAAGTGGTCTTCATTCCCAAAATAGGAAAAGAGGACTACTCACTTGCCAAGAGCTTCAGACCAATCAGTCTAACATCCTTCCTGCTGAAAAGCATGGAGAGACTGGTAGAGCTGCACGTGCGCAAGGTTGCCCTTCGAATGCACCCTCTTTCGGAGATGCAACATGCTTACCAGCGCGGAAAATCTTGCGAGACTTTGCTTCAGAACCTAGTTGGGCGAATTGAATGCGCGCTCGAAAGGAAAGAGTACGCGCTGGGCGTTTTCATCGACATTGAGGGAGCTTTTGATAGCGCAACTTTTGACAGCATGTGCAACGCTGCCAGACATCATGGCGTAGATGAAGCACTGGTCCTTTGGATCAAAGCTATGCTCATGCACAGGACATTGACAGCTGATGCAGGCCTCGACCAGTGTGTCAAATCCGGCGTAAACAGGGGCTGCCCTCAAGGTGGAGTCCTGTCTCCGCTGTTATGGTGCATGGTGGTCGATTCTCTGCTTGATGCTCTCAATGCCTCTGGAATCTTTGCCCAGGCATATGCGGATGACGTCGCCATTCTTTCTGTCGGCTCATGTTTGGCGACTGTCCGTCTCAAAGCACAGGCGGCGCTAAACGTGATCGAGGATTGGTGTACCAGAAATGGGCTGTCAGTCAATCCTCTTAAGACCGATGTCGTTCTCTTTACGAGAAGGAGGAAAAATACTGACATGACTCAGCTGGTACTAAAAGGCACTTCCATCCCGATATCCAAGGAGGCTAAGTATATAGGAGTCATCTTAGATAGTAAGCTTCTCTGGTCAAAGCATGTTGAGTCAAAGACCACCAAAGCGCTGTCAGCTTTCTGGCAATGCAAAGGAGCTTTTGGCAAAACATGGGGTTTATCGCCGGCAAAGGTCCTCTGGATCTACACGGCAGTGATAAGACCTATAATCTCATATGCATCGGTTGTCTGGTGGAACAGACTAAAACGCAAACACGTCGTAGCCTCTTTCGCCAAACTCCAAAGAACGGTTTGTCTCAGCTGCACTGGGCCTTTTCCCAGCACGCCGGGCGCTTCTCTAGATGTTATGATGAACCTTCCATCTCTTAATATATTTATAGGAGGGTGTGCTCTAAAAGCCATGTCTCGTCTGAAGAGAAATGGCTTTTGGTACAACTCGCATAGGAATAACGGTGTCCTTGCGCAAGAATTGTCCTGCGACCCCTGTCTCATGGACATGCCTTCTGACGCATTGACGCCAGTCATCCTATTGCGTCGTAATTTCACAGTCGAGTTTCCATGGCGTCAGGATTGGATATGGCTGGATACTGAACCTGGAAAGGATAGTCTTCGCATTTTCACGGATGGCTCCAGGTCTGGGCGGGGGTCCGGTGCTGAAGTCTTCTTTGAATGCGAAAACATCCGACTGCACTTCTCGTTAGGAAAGTATGCGTCTGTCTTCCAATCAGAGATATACGCAATCCTTATGGCCATGCACTATGTTGTGAAGCACAGGTGGAAGGGGGAAAGCATATGCGTCTGTAGTGACAGCCAAGCTGCACTAAAAGCTGTGTGTAACCCCTTAACTAGCTCCAAGTTAGTGCTTGAACTCAAGTCCTTCCTGAACAGAGTCGGCAGACTAAATTCATTGAGGCTTGTATGGGTTCCAGGTCACTCTGAGATTCCAGGAAATGAGATCTCTGATGAACTCGCTAGAATGGGTTCAGAGGAGAGCTTCTCAGGACCTGAACCCGCTCTAGGTCTACCTGCGTCCTCGGTAAATTCCTACATTAACGACTGGGTATTTAATACACACAACCGTAGATGGAGGGATTGTCCAGGTTGCAGGATAACTAAGCGCGTACGCCCTGATGTCTGCAAAAAATCTGCAGCATTCCTCCTGTCTTTAAGGAGAATCGACTGCAGAAGGCTTGTGGGAGTTATCACGGCCATTACACTTTTGCCAAGCATCTCTACGTGCTCGACATCAGTGAGACGCCTACCTGTGCTGCATGTGGTGAAGAGGATGATGACACTGCAGAGCATTTCCTCTGTGATTGTCCCGCCTTTGCTCGCATACGGTGGCGCACCCTTGGAGCCGACGTGGTGTGTGCCGAATCCCTTAGCTCTACATCACTGAAGCTTCTTCACATTTTTCTCCGGAAAACGGAGAAAATACAGTAATGTAAGGTGTCTGTCTGGAGTACAATGGACCAGTGTTTGCGTCTGAGTGCTCCAGCGGATAGCAGAAGCCTTCAACAAAAAAAAAAAAAAAAAACAAAAAAACCTCTTGTAGTTTTTGAGAAATTAAAAAAAATCCAAACCACTTTTTTCTAAGAAAAACCTTTTTTTTTTGGTTTTAACGCGGCTAGACTTGTAGGCAAATTAATGTATGAAACATTGAACTAGTGTAAAATGGTATGGGTGTAACTTCTGGGTATGGAGCACTCTCCATACTTTAGATTTGGGCACTCCAAGCATAATAGCTATCCTCCTTGTACTAAGGGAGGGATTACGTCGGACCAAATCCAAAATTCTTTCATCTAAGGTTGCTGATCCATCTGTAATTGATCTTTCGCTTCTTCGATGCTCTAGCACTCCGTGCTCTTGCAGACGTAGGTGGATTCTTGAAAACATACTACGACTGGGACACCTCCGACTGGGATATTTTTCAGCGTATAGCTGAATGGTCGAGATCGTGAAGCCGAAAGGCTCTTAAAGGCTAATTAAATCAGCTACTCCATATAAATAATTTCGTAATTTTTGTAATGCTCAAACTATTGCTAAAAGTTCTTTTTCGTTCGTACTGTAATTCTGTTCAGTTTCTTTTAAAGTTCGTGAAATAAAAGCGATAGGTTGTCACAATACTGCTCCAGTTGCAAAGTTGCTTACGTCCGTAGTTAGTTCAAAAGGTCAGGTTGGTACAGCTCCACCTGTTCCTGTAGAGCGATTTTTATTTTATCGAGAGCTTCTAATGCTGCTGTGTCAAGATTCACTTTTATTTTTGCGCTTTGATTTTTATTTATTGTTCCATTATCCCCTCTGAGGTGTATAGTTAAAGGCTTCGTTATTGCGGCAACATTTTTAATAAACTTCCTGTAGTAGCTAGCAAAACCCAGGAATGACCGAAGTTCCTTTAATGTTTTGGTTACGGGATATTTATTGATTGCGTCTATCTTTTTTGGGTCAACAGTCACTTTATTATGTTTAATTATGTGGCCTAAGTATTCAACAGAGTTTTGAAAGAAATGTTACTTTTCATTTAAGATTTCCATGTTCGCATTATGGAGTGCATTGATTACAGTTCGGATGTGTTCAATATGTTCTTCAGATGAGGAAGAATATATTGTTACGAATTTATTCAATCCCCACACCAAATAGGGTTCGCACCACTGGATTGCGATAAACTACAATTGTCCTTTTTATTTAAATTGAAACACACACACACTTTTATTTCTTTCACCACAGATCAATTATCTGTGTAGCTTCACCACTTTTATTTATTATCCAATACAATCCACTTTAAACTTTATTACACAGTACAATCCACTCTAAACTTCATTACACAATACACAAACCTTTATTGAAAGCTTTTCTTTTCACCTTGGTTGATCACACCGACTTGTCACACGCTGTTTTATACCACAAACTGAATGAATGTCGAGGGCGAGTGTTCGCACTTATATAGCTCTCGGTCCACCATCTCGAACGTTCGCCGTTGGAAGTTCCCCATAGGAAATCTCTAGAACGCTCTGACAATTCCATTGGAAGTTGACATCATTCCCATCCCCGTTTCCAGAGAGTTTTCGAACTTAACGGTCCGCTTGCATCTCCGCAACACTGCCCTCCTCCTAAACTTGTTCGTCCTCGAACAAGCGATTGGACCCTTCTCCGTAATATGGTGCTAACCTCTCTACGTGGACAATTGTATACTTCGCCCGTCTGTTTCCCCTCTGCTGTATCCGGTATACTACGTCATTGAGTTTCTTGATGACCTCATATGGTCCATCCCAGGCTGATTGCAATTTGGGGCACAAGCCTTTTTTCCGTTGTGGGTTGTACAGCAATACCAATTGTCCGGTCTCGAATCCAGAAGTATTCGCCCTCAAGTCGTATCGCGCCTTCATTTTATCGCTGACCAAGTTCAGTCGCTCCCGGATGAACTGATGGATAGAGTTCAGCTGTTCTTTCTTTTCGGTTACGAAGTCTTCCCTGCCGCTAGTTGTCGGTAGTACACGCCGAACTTCAAGTCCGATGGAAGTCGGAGATCAGTTCCAAAAATGGCTTCGGCGGGTGTTATTGCCGTTGAATTGTGCTGTGCCGAACGGTATGCCATTAAGAAAAGGGGAAGATGTTCATCCCAGTCCTTCTGATCTCCGACGACGACTTTTCTCAGGTATTCCTCCATCGTCCGGTTGAACCTTTCGACCATGCCATCAGATTGTGGATGTAATGGTGTTGTCCGCGTCTTTCTGATACCTAGCATGTCACAGAGTTCTTTGAACACCGACGACTCGAAGTTTCTCCCTTGGTCTGAGTGCAGTTCCATTGGTACTCCATAACGCGAAACCCAGTTATTCACGAATGCATCCGAAATGGTTTTGGCTTCCTGGTTCGGGATGCAAAACACCTCAGGCCACTTGCTGAAGTAATCGATCCACTAGCGCGTACTTGTTTCCAGCGTTGCTCGTTGGGAATGGGCCTGCAATGTCCATTGCGATACGTTCGAACGGTGCTCCAACATTGTACTGCTGCATATTTCCTCGAGTTTTCCTAACTGGACCCTTTGCCTTCGCACACTGTTCACACCTGCGAATGAAACGCGTAACCGACTCATGGCATCCTACCCAGTAGAAACGTCTCTTGATCTTTTCTACAGTCTTGTTAACACCAAGATGACCCCCGCTTGGTCCCTCGTGGTATTCTCGGATGACCCCGTCGATTTGCCCTTTTGGTATTACCAGCAGATCGTTTACAATGTTCCCGTCCTCACTTTCCCAACTGCGGTAGAGGCAACCGTTCTTCAGCTTCAAACTCTGCCACTGAGCCCAGTAAGCTTTCACGAGTGGGCTTTCGCTGGATATTTGCTGCCAAGTTGGTCGAAAACCTCGTTCTTGGTAGTCAATGATGACTGCCAGATCGGCATCCTCTCGCTGCTTTCTTCCAACCTTCTCGGCACTCCAAGCATCTTCTGGCAGCACATGGAAACGACGGATATCGGTGACCTCTTCTTTGGTTTCCGCACGTGAACAATGCTTGCATTCAACGCCCCGAGTTCGGTTCGTTAATGCATCCGCATTTCTATGGCTGCTTCCCTTCCGGTATTCGCGTGTTCTCGCTTGGTCTCCTTTTGGCGAATCAAACCTCGAACGCCTTCTTCTCAGACGACAATTTCTCGCCATGTGCCCCTGGTCGTTGCAGATGTAGCATCTACCTGGGAACGGGCAGCTCCTACTCACCGTTGTTGTTCTCGAACTATCCTGGTCTTGAGATATGCGCCGTAGTTTGATCGAAGGTCGGCATATCAAGAGCGATGTTTCACATGCGAGAGCGCTGGCAACTGTCTCCTTGAAAGATGTCTTCGGCAGGAGAATCAGACTTCGTTGCGTATCGGGGTCCCTTAGCCCTTGGATGAAAGAATCCGTTTTCAGTTTTTCCACCACATCAACTGGAACATCCGCGTAGGCTAGATGAGACAGCCTCTCGATGTCGGCAGCATACTGTTGGATGGTCTCGTTTCCACGCTGCTTGCGCCCTTTAAGCTCCAGCTTGTACATTTCCTGCATGTGATCCCTGCCGTATCTTCGATGATGGTCTGTAGAACGTCAGCTGCTTCACGTGAATTCCGTTCCATTGTTGTCTCGAACTGAAGCTTAAAGATATTAAAAGCGCTCGTGCCGTCGAAGTTGGGAGCTGTGAATTTCGATGCTGCAGTCGGTACAATGAGTCCTTGATGCTGAACGTTCTGGACAGTTTTCTCGAGTTCCAGAACCTTCTTGTCGAACTTCGATTCCAATGTCTCGATTCCCTTTTCTTGATTATTTTCGAGATCGAGGTCCAATGTATCGATTCTCTCTTCGACGCCCTGGAACCGATCGTTGACGGCTTGCTGGATGTCTCTCAAGCTTTCTCGATTGTTCCCTAGCATCTCTTCTACCGTCTCCAGCTTCTGCCGCAGGGAAGTGGAATTTTCCTACAATTTCTGACTCAGAGAAGTGGAACTTTCTGAGTCTCCAACTGAGTTCTCCAACTTTCTACTTACGGCTAGTAAGTACGGCTCTAGTTTCTGGCTCAGCGAAGTGGGATTTACGTCCAGCTTTTGACTCATAGCATTAAGAGCCGCGAACTCGTGATTCTCCCTGTCGACACCTTCTTCCTGCAACGCTGATCGCAGTCTCTCCACCAGGTTGGCTTTACTTCCCACTGTGGATAATTCCCGAGAATCCAGCTCTCTTTTCAGTTGTTCAATTGTCAACTTTTCCAATTTTACCATTTTCTCACTTTTGCAATGATTCACTTCACAACTCAAATAAAGTTTCACTCGTTTACTCGCAATCCCACTTCTGACACCAAATGTTACGAATTTATTCAATCCCCACACCAAATAGGGTTCGCACCACTGGATTGCGATAAACTACAATTGTCCTTTTTATTTAAATTGAAACACACACACACTTTTATTTCTTTCACCACAGATCAATTATCTGTGTAGCTTCACCACTTTTATTTATTATCCAATACAATCCACTTTAAACTTTATAACACAGTACAATCCACTTTAAACTTTATTACACAATACACAAACCTTTATTGAAAGCTTTTCTTTTCACCTTGGTTGATCACACCGACTTGTCACACGCTGTTTTATACCACAAACTGAATGAATGTCGAGGGCGAGTGTTCGCACTTATATAGCTCTCGGTCCACCATCTCGAACGTTCGCCGTTGGAAGTTCCCCATAGGAAATCTCTAGAACGTTCTGACAATTCCATTGGAAGTTGACATCATTCCCATCCCCGCTTCCAGAGAGTTTTCGAACTTAACGGTCCGCTTGCATCTCCGCAACAATATTAATACGTCATCAATATAAACATATGCAAATTTTCCGATATAGTCACGCAAAATATCGTCAACGCATCGTTGAAATATTGCCGGTGCATTTTTTAAGCCAAAAGGCATCCTAACAAATTCATATTTTGCTCCATTTACTGAAAATGCCGTCTTCCCTCTGTCTTTCTCTTTAATGAGGATTTGGCGGAATCCTGATTCCAAATCTATCGTCGAAAATATTTTCGCTTTACCTAAATTTTGAATGGTCATATTAATATCGGGTATTGGGTACCGGTCTGTTACTGTTTGTGCGTTTATCTTCTGAAAATCTACAACCATTCTTCTTTTGGGTTTCCCTTTTTCATCGGTGCCCTTTCTTGGAAGAGTCCAAATAGGAGAATTATTGAATTATCTGATTATCGAGAAGTTTCTGTATTTCCGTATTCATAAAGTCGTTATCCGACATGGGATAAGGGTACTGGTTGGTATAAATAGGATCTTCGTTATTTGTCCTAATTGTTGCTTGAATAGTTGTGGCAAAAGGTAAAATTTCACTAATTTCTTCATTTTTCCTCATTATCTAACTGATATCTTCCTCATATTCTGTATTATTTATTGTATAGTTATTTTTTTCCTTTTCTACCTTCACAATTTTCTTTTGATACTTAAAACTCTAGTCGAATAAATCTATTTTTGCTTTCATAATTCTAAGTCCTTGTTCACCTAATATCATATCATCTCATCTATTTCAAAAAATGGTAAATGGTGACTATATAAAGTTATTATTTTTTTAGATTTCAACAATGAATATCCATGAATAGTTTTGGTTATTATAGGTTTAATATGCACTGACTTACCAATATTACAGCTTAGACTAATATAATTGTTTGTGGATCCTGTATCGATTAAGATTGTAACGGGAGTTTGTATGCAAGGTAAGCCGTTCACTCGCCTAAAAAAGTACTCCCGGATTCATACTGTTCTTCAAAGTGAGAGACAGTGGATTCTGCTTCAGTTTGATGTGTCTGGTTGATCCTCTGTTGCTTGTGTTGATTGAAGTTGTGTGAAGATGGATTTCTTTCTCTTTTGAAAGGATTCTGGTATCCTTGTTGGTTGAAACCTTGACGTGGTGACTGGTTCTGCTGCCATCCTTGTTGGTGTCGAGTAGAGCGCATAAACTGTCTAGAATTGTCTACTTCCATAGGTACAGGCTTATCCACACGATTGTGGTATGGAATGAAGTTGTTGCGTTGCACTTGTATTCCTGGATTGAATCTGAGGCGTTCATTTTGTTCAGGGAAGCGTCCTTCCCCGGGGTGGTTTCTTGATTGTTGTTGAACATATCTTGGCTGTATTTCAAATTGTTGATTATGGTTGCCGTGGTAGATTGTGCTGGCGATAGCATACGCATGTTCCAAGTCCTTTGGGTTTTGGCTGTATAAGGTTCCACTTGTGTATCTGCTGTTTAGTCCCATAATAAATGTTCGAACTGCTTCATGATTTGCATATGTCTTCATAGCTTCACTGTTTTGCTCATGCGACATTTCAATTTTCGAAAGTGCAAGATTAAGTGCTTTATTAATTTCATTATGGTTTTCGGATAGATTTTTTTTCCCTTTATTCATTTTTTTCATTTCGTCTAATAGCACATACAGGGGTCTTGGTCGGCGAATGTGTAGTCTAATCGATTTATAATGGGATAGAAATTTAGTTTTGTGTTATGATTTCTTAATACGTCGGCTGCTGTTCCTATTATTTTTGTACGGATGATTCCTACTGCACTATAATAATCAGGATGCCCTGTAAATGCTTTGATGTCTTCCATAAACTTCCAGGCTTGAGCTCTCCATGACCGATACGAGTTTCTGTCCCCTTCAAACTTGGGTAAACCTTTGAAGAGCTCCAAATCAATATCCTTTGCGTCTGAGGAATTTCTTGGTGTTCCGTAATGGTGGTGATATTCTGGAAGGTGCTCTGATTTTCCTTTACATTTGTAAGCTCTTCTTGTAGGGTTTTTAATTGTAAAGTTTGTTCTCGAAATTGTTGTGCAAGTGTATCAATTTGTGCTTTTAGTTGTGCTGCTTCCGCCATATTCGTTGTGTTGTTGCTTCTCCGAATTCTTGAAGAGGAGGAGTGTGATTTGCTGCTGCTTCGTTGTCGTTTGACAGGTTCGCCGGATAGAAATGCTTTTATTCCTCGGAACTCCAGTTTGTTCCTTCTTCAGGATCGGGGATTGGTTGTGAGTCCTATATTTCAAAAACATCTCTGGCTGTTGGATAGGAAGTAAATGTGCGATCCCGGACGAGCCCCCAGTTAAATAATTAACACTGTTTGTTATAATATATTTTTTTGTCAGCACTTGTGTGCGTCGTTTATTAAACGTAATCATTAACTGAAGACATTTGGTTCACTTACTACTATTTATACTACCGAATATGTTTTGATGCCTATTTGTTATTTTGATGCTGATAAATATGTTTTGATGCCTATTTGTTATTTTGTTGCGGATAAAATGTTTCGATGCCTATTTGTTTAATTGCTGCTGATAAAGTGTTTCGATGCATATTTGTTTGTTTGGAATACGTTCCTTAACTCGCACGCAAAATTTTTTTCGAATATTTTAAAAATTCTTTACGAAAAATTACGTGGCTCGGGGGCGAAAAGCATCAAAAATGGAATTTTTGTTCAAATTTAAATAGTTACGCGCAATTTATTTTTTCGAATATTTTAAAAATTCTCCCTCATCTTGATTTTATTGTTTGCATACGAATAAGTATGTAGTGTAAATTTTACACTGCCTGGTTTTTTAAAGGACTTCTTTCCTTAAAATGAGTTTATTGTTTAGTTATAGAGTCTTTGGGCTTTTAAAAAATATGCATGATTTTTTTATTGAGTCAACATTTTCAGCCCATCTAATAAAATATACTAGGTACCTTTTTAGACAACAAAGTTGAAAAAAAGTGTAAAATGTACACCAAAACCGGATGAAGGTTAGAAAAATGACGTGACTTGGGGGCGAAAAGCAACAAAAATGGAATTTTTGTTCAAATTTAAATAATTGCGCGCGCAATTTTTTTTTCGAATATTTCAATTTTTTTCTAGATTTAATTTGGTTTTTAATTTTTTACAATTAAACTAAATCGAAATTTAAAATTCCGGCTTCGTCATGACCCGACTTATATGGTCAACTAATAGTGTAAAAAAGATAATCTCTCTATAATGTTAGAAAGTGGTCCAAAAACAACATTTTGAGTCCAAGTCAGCACAAAGAAAGCTCACCTTGGGTTCACCTTGAAAAAGTACTGTTACGGAGACACGAACCGACGTCTAAATTCGAATTTCGCGGTCGAAGTTCGAATGTTCTGGTGAAGCGGATGTTGAAATGATGTTAACTGTCAACGGCGTAATGCTAATTGTCAGAGCATTCCATAGATTTCCGTAGGGGAACTTCCGACGGCGAACATTCGAGAAGGTGGACCGAGAGCTATATAAGCGCGAACGCTCGCCCTCGGCATTCATTCAGATTCATTCAGTTTACGGAAGTGAATAGAGCGCGACAAGCCGGTACACAGTGTGATCAGTCGATAAACCAGTGTGAAAATAAAAGCTTTTGGGTAAAGGTTTGCGTGTGTAATAAAGTGTAAGCATAAATAAAGGTATTGAAGTACTCAGACAGTTGGTCTGAGGAGAAGTAAGAAAGGTGTGTGTTTTAATTTGAATAAAACGTAGACAATTGTAGTTTATCGCATTCCAGTGATACGATCCCTATTCAGAGTAGGATTAAATTTCGTAACATTTGGTGTCAGAAGTGGGATTGCGAGTAAACGGGGAAACGTTTATTCGAATTGTGAAGTGAACTATTAAAAGTGAATTATTGCAAGAGTGAGAAAATGGTGAAATTGGAAAAATTGACCATTGAACAATTGAAAAGAGAGCTGGATGCTCGAGAGCTATCCACAGTGGGAAGTAAAGCCAAACTGTTGGAGAGACTGCGATCAGCGTTGGCTGAAGAAGGTGTCGACAGGGAGAATCACGAGTTCGCGGCTCTTAATGCTATGAGTCAAAAGCTGGACGTAAATTCCACTTCGCTGAGCCAGAAACTAGAGCCGTACTTACTAGCCGTAAGTAGAAAGTTGGAGAACTCAGTTGGAGACTCAGAAAGTTCCACTTCTCTGAGTCAGAAATTGGAGGAAAATTCCACTTCCCTGCGGCAGAAGCTGGAGACGGTAGAAGAGATGCTAGGGAACAATCGAGAAAGCTTGAGAGACATCCAGCAAGCCGTCAACGATCGGTTCCAGGGCGTCGAAGAGAGAATCGATACATTGAACCTCGATCTCGAAAATAATCAAGAAAAGGGAATCGAGACATTGGAATCGAAGTTCGACAAGAAGGTTCTGGAACTCGAGAAAACTGTCCAGAACGTTCAGCATCAAGGACTCATTGTACCGACTGCAGCATCGAAATTCACAGCTCCCAACTTCGACGGCACGAGCGCTTTTAATATCTTTAAGCTTCAGTTCGAGACAACAATGGAACGGAATTCACGTGAAGCAGCTGACGTTCTACAGACCATCATCGAAGATACGGCAGGGATCACATGCAGGAAATGTACAAGCTGGAGCTTAAAGGGCGCAAGCAGCGTGGAAACGAGACCATCCAACAGTATGTTGCCAACATCGAGAGGCTATCCCATCTTGCCTACGCGGATGTTCCAGTTGATGTGGCGGAGACACTTAAAACAGATTCTTTCATCCAAGGGCTAAGGGACCCCGATACGCAACGAAGCTTGATTCTCCTGCTCGCGCATGTGAAACATCGCTCTTGATATACCGACCCTCCATCAAATTACGGCGCATATCTGAAGACCAGGATAATTCCAGAACACCAGCGGCGAGTAGGATTGGCTAATTCCCGGGATGCTACATCTGCAACCAGCAGGGGCACATTGCGAGAAAAGGCCGTCTGCGAAAAAAGCGTTCGAGATCTAGTTCGCAAAAAGAGACCAAGGGAGTGAACGCGAACGTTGAAGTGCAAAATGTGCACCTAACAATCCGTTAAACTAAAATGAGTCAGTGCAGAGGGGCAAATGCTGGCTCCCACATTGGAGTGCCCCAGCATCTTCGTATCCCGAATCTGTAGGGGTGCAACCAGCCTAGTCATCGAGGGAACGATGGACGAGCGACGATATCTGCTGACGTTGGACATGGGCGCAACTCATTCAGTCATCCGAAACGGATTGGTCTCTGACATCGAACCATTTTCCAAGGACAGTAACTGGTGAGATGGGTACCGTCGAGTTTCAACATGATTTCATCGTTGCGGACATTACTGATGACATCATAATAGGCGTCGACTTCATGATTATGCATGGCTTCACATTGGACCTCAACCAAAAAGTGATGAAATATGGCAACTTGGAGCTCCCATTAACAATAGATAATGGAAAGGTAACAAGGTCAGGCGAACAGTCGTGCAAGCGCGCCCTCGAATGCAGAAGCTGTGGTTTGGGAAAAGATAGAAGAGGATGCGGGGACAAGCCGAATGTGGGTGGTCGAGCCCGACAAACGTAATCGACCCAGCGATATCATTGTTGGAAGGGCTCTCGTGGAGCCCCGACAAGACCAACTGGTTCCAGTACGAGTCCTGAATCCTCCCAGTTCACCTAAGACAATACAGAAAGGAACAACAATCGCTCAATGCCAAGAAGCTGCCGCCATTATGAACTGCGAAGATGAGAAGCACCGATAAATCCAGAACAACAAAGCGTTCTTGAAAACAATAGCAAGAGACTGGACGCAACATCTAGTGGAGAAACAGAAAAGTAAACACTCTAACTGCTTCGTAAATATTGGACAGTTTTTGCAGATTGTAAGAAATGCGGAAAAACATAAATTGTGAAGCACAGAATAGACACAGGGGACTCTAGACCAATTCGGCAACCACCGAGGAGGGTACCTGCCGTATCTTCGATGATGGTCTGTAGAACGTCAGCTGCTTCACGTGAATTCCGTTCCATTGTTGTCTCGAACTGAAGCTTAAAGATATTAAAAGCGCTCGTGCCGTCGAAGTTGGGAGCTGTGAATTTCGATGCTGCAGTCGGTACAATGAGTCCTTGATGCTGAACGTTCTGGACAGTTTTCTCGAGTTCCAGAACCTTCTTGTCGAACTTCGATTCCAATGTCTCGATTCCCTTTTCTTGATTATTTTCGAGATCGAGGTCCAATGTATCGATTCTCTCTTCGACGCCCTGGAACCGATCGTTGACGGCTTGCTGGATGTCTCTCAAGCTTTCTCGATTGTTCCCTAGCATCTCTTCTACCGTCTCCAGCTTCTGCCGCAGGGAAGTGGAATTTTCCTCCAATTTCTGACTCAGAGAAGTGGAACTTTCTGAGTCTCCAACTGAGTTCTCCAACTTTCTACTTACGGCTAGTAAGTACGGCTCTAGTTTCTGGCTCAGCGAAGTGGGATTTACGTCCAGCTTTTGACTCATAGCATTAAGAGCCGCGAACTCGTGATTCTCCCTGTCGACACCTTCTTCCTGCAACGCTGATCGCAGTCTCTCCACCAGGTTGGCTTTACTTCCCACTGTGGATAATTCCCGAGCATCCAGCTCTCTTTTCAGTTGTTCAATTGTCAACTTTTCCAATTTTACCATTTTCTCACTTTTGCAATGATTCACTTCACAACTCAAATAAAGTTTCACTCGTTTACTCGCAATCCCACTTCTGACACCAAATGTTACGAATTTATTCAATCCCCACACCAAATAGGGTTCGCACCACTGGATTGCGATAAACTACAATTGTCCTTTTTATTTAAATTGAAACACACACACACTTTTATTTCTTTCACCACAGATCAATTATCTGTGTAGCTTCACCACTTTTATTTATTATCCAATACAATCCACTTTAAACTTTATTACACAGTACAATCCACTTTAAACTTTATTACACAATACACAAACCTTTATTGAAAGCTTTTCTTTTCACCTTGGTTGATCACACCGACTTGTCACACGCTGTTTTATACCACAAACTGAATGAATGTCGAGGGCGAGTGTTCGCACCACCATCTCGAACGTTCGCCGTTGGAAGTTCCCCATAGGAAATCTCTAGAACGCTCTGACAATTCCATTGGAAGTTGACATCATTCCCATCCCCGCTTCCAGAGAGTTTTCGAACTTAACGGTCCGCTTGCATCTCCGCAACAATATTAATACGTCATCAATATAAACATATGCAAATTTTCCGATATAGTCACGCAAAATATCGTCAACGCATCGTTGAAATATTGCCGGTGCATTTTTTAAGCCAAAAGGCATCCTAACAAATTCATATTTTGCTCCATTTACTGAAAATGCCGTCTTCCCTCTGTCTTTCTCTTTAATGAGGATTTGGCGGAATCCTGATTCCAAATCTATCGTCGAAAATATTTTCGCTTTACCTAAATTTTGAATGGTCATATTAATATCGGGTATTGGGTACCGGTCTGTTACTGTTTGTGCGTTTATCTTCTGAAAATCTACAACCATTCTTCTTTTGGGTTTCCCTTTTTCATCGGTGCCCTTTCTTGGAAGAGTCCAAATAGGAGAATTATTGAATTATCTGATTATCGAGAAGTTTCTGTATTTCCGTATTCATAAAGTCGTTATCCGACATGGGATAAGGGTACTGGTTGGTATAAATAGGATCTTCGTTATTTGTCCTAATTGTTGCTTGAATAGTTGTGGCAAAAGGTAAAATTTCACTAATTTCTTCATTTTTCCTCATTATCTAACTGATATCTTCCTCATATTCTGTATTATTTATTGTATAGTTATTTTTTTCCTTTTCTACCTTCACAATTTTCTTTTGATACTTAAAACTCTAGTCGAATAAATCTATTTTTGCTTTCATAATTCTAAGTCCTTGTTCACCTAATATCATATCATCTCATCTATTTCAAAAAATGGTAAATGGTGACTATATAAAGTTATTATTTTTTTAGATTTCAACAATGAATATCCATGAATAGTTTTGGTTATTATAGGTTTAATATGCACTGACTTACCAATATTACAGCTTAGACTAATATAATTGTTTGTGGATCCTGTATCGATTAAGATTGTAACGGGAGTTTGTATGCAAGGTAAGCCGTTCACTCGCCTAAAAAAGTACTCCCGGATTCATACTGTTCTTCAAAGTGAGAGACAGTGGATTCTGCTTCAGTTTGATGTGTCTGGTTGATCCTCTGTTGCTTGTGTTGATTGAAGTTGTGTGAAGATGGATTTCTTTCTCTTTTGAAAGGATTCTGGTATCCTTGTTGGTTGAAACCTTGACGTGGTGACTGGTTCTGCTGCCATCCTTGTTGGTGTCGAGTAGAGCGCATAAACTGTCTAGAATTGTCTACTTCCATAGGTACAGGCTTATCCACACGATTGTGGTATGGAATGAAGTTGTTGCGTTGCACTTGTATTCCTGGATTGAATCTGAGGCGTTCATTTTGTTCAGGGAAGCGTCCTTCCCCGGGGTGGTTTCTTGATTGTTGTTGAACATATCTTGGCTGTATTTCAAATTGTTGATTATGGTTGCCGTGGTAGATTGTGCTGGCGATAGCATACGCATGTTCCAGGTCCTTTGGGTTTTGGCTGTATAAGGTTCCACTTGTGTATCTGCTGTTTAGTCCCATAATAAATGTTCGAACAGCTTCATGATTTGCATATGTCTTCATAGCTTCACTGTTTTGCTCATGCGACATTTCAATTTTCGAAAGTGCAAGATTAAGTGCTTTATTAATTTCATTATGGTTTTCGGATAGATTTTTTTTCCCTTTATTCATTTTTTTCATTTCGTCTAATAGCACATACAGGGGTCTTTGGTCGGCGAATGTGTAGTCTAATCGATTTATAATGGGATAGAAATTTAGTTTTGTGTTATGATTTCTTAATACGTCGGCTGCTGTTCCTATTATTTTTGTACGGATGATTCCTACTGCACTATAATAATCAGGATGCCCTGTAAATGCTTTGATGTCTTCCATAAACTTCCAGGCTTGAGCTCTCCATGACCGATACGAGTTTCTGTCCCCTTCAAACTTGGGTAAACCTTTGAAGAGCTCCAAATCAATATCCTTTGCGTCTGAGGAATTTCTTGGTGTTCCGTAATGGTGGTGATATTCTGGAAGGTGCTCTGATTTTCCTTTACATTTGTAAGCTCTTCTTGTAGGGTTTTTAATTGTAAAGTTTGTTCTCGAAATTGTTGTGCAAGTGTATCAATTTGTGCTTTTAGTTGTGCTGCTTCCGCCATATTCGTTGTGTTGTTGCTTCTCCGAATTCTTGAAGAGGAGGAGTGTGATTTGCTGCTGCTTCGTTGTCGTTTGACAGGTTCGCCGGATAGAAATGCTTTTATTCCTCGGAACTCCAGTTTGTTCCTTCTTCAGGATCGGGGATTGGTTGTGAGTCCTATATTTCAAAAACATCTCTGGCTGTTGGATAGGAAGTAAATGTGCGATCCCGGACGAGCCCCCAGTTAAATAATTAACACTGTTTGTTATAATATATTTTTTTGTCAGCACTTGTGTGCGTCGTTTATTAAACGTAATCATTAACTGAAGACATTTGGTTCACTTACTACTATTTGTACTACCGAATATGTTTTGATGCCTATTTGTTATTTTGCTGCTGATAAATATGTTTTGATGCCTATTTGTTATTTTGTTGCGGATAAAATGTTTCGATGCCTATTTGTTTAATTGCTGCTGATAAAGTGTTTCGATGCATATTTGTTTGTTTGGAATACGTTCCTTAACTCGCACGCAAAATTTTTTTCGAATATTTTAAAAATTCTTTACGAAAAATTACGTGGCTCGGGGGCGAAAAGCATCAAAAATGGAATTTTTGTTCAAATTTAAATAATTACGCGCAATTTATTTTTTCGAATATTTTAAAAATTCTCCCTCATCTTGATTTTATTGTTTGCATACGAATAAGTATGTAGTGTAAATTTTACACTGCCTGGTTTTTTAAAGGACTTCTTTCCTTAAAATGAGTTTATTGTTTAGTTATAGAGTCTTTGGGCTTTTAAAAAATATGCATGATTTTTTTATTGAGTCAACATTTTCAGCCCATCTAATAAAATATACTAGGTACCTTTTTAGACAACAAAGTTGAAAAAAAGTGTAAAATGTACACCAAAACCGGATGAAGGTTAGAAAAATGACGTGACTTGGGGGCGAAAAGCAACAAAAATGGAATTTTTGTTCAAATTTAAATAATTGCGCGCGCAATTTTTTTTTCGAATATTTCAATTTTTTTCTAGATTTAATTTGGTTTTTAATTTTTTACAATTAAACTAAATCGAAATTTAAAATTCCGGCTTCGTCATGACCCGACTTATATGGTCAACTAATAGTGTAAAAAAGATAATCTCTCTATAATGTTAGAAAGTGGTCCAAAAACAACATTTTGAGTCCAAGTCAGCACAAAGAAAGCTCACCTTGGGTTCACCTTGAAAAAGTACTGTTACGGAGACACGAACCGACGTCTAAATTCGAATTTCGCGGTCGAAGTTCGAATGTTCTGGTGAAGCGGATGTTGAAATGATGTTAACTGTCAACGGCGTAATGCTAATTGTCAGAGCATTCCATAGATTTCCGTAGGGGAACTTCCGACGGCGAACATTCGAGAAGGTGGACCGAGAGCTATATAAGCGCGAACGCTCGCCCTCGGCATTCATTCAGATTCATTCAGTTTACGGAAGTGAATAGAGCGCGACAAGCCGGTACACAGTGTGATCAGTCGATAAACCAGTGTGAAAATAAAAGCTTTTGGGTAAAGGTTTGCGTGTGTAATAAAGTGTAAGCATAAATAAAGGTATTGAAGTACTCAGACAGTTGGTCTGAGGAGAAGTAAGAAAGGTGTGTGTTTTAATTTGAATAAAACGTAGACAATTGTAGTTTATCGCATTCCAGTGATACGATCCCTATTCAGAGTAGGATTAAATTTCGTAACATTTGGTGTCAGAAGTGGGATTGCGAGTAAACGGGGAAACGTTTATTCGAATTGTGAAGTGAACTATTAAAAGTGAATTATTGCAAGAGTGAGAAAATGGTGAAATTGGAAAAATTGACCATTGAACAATTGAAAAGAGAGCTGGATGCTCGAGAGCTATCCACAGTGGGAAGTAAAGCCAAACTGTTGGAGAGACTGCGATCAGCGTTGGCTGAAGAAGGTGTCGACAGGGAGAATCACGAGTTCGCGGCTCTTAATGCTATGAGTCAAAAGCTGGACGTAAATCCCACTTCGCTGAGCCAGAAACTAGAGCCGTACTTACTAGCCGTAAGTAGAAAGTTGGAGAACTCAGTTGGAGACTCAGAAAGTTCCACTTCTCTGAGTCAGAAATTGGAGGAAAATTCCACTTCCCTGCGGCAGAAGCTGGAGACGGTAGAAGAGATGCTAGGGAACAATCGAGAAAGCTTGAGAGACATCCAGCAAGCCGTCAACGATCGGTTCCAGGGCGTCGAAGAGAGAATCGATACATTGGACCTCGATCTCGAAAATAATCAAGAAAAGGGAATCGAGACATTGGAATCGAAGTTCGACAAGAAGGTTCTGGAACTCGAGAAAACTGTCCAGAACGTTCAGCATCAAGGACTCATTGTACCGACTGCAGCATCGAAATTCACAGCTCCCAACTTCGACGGCACGAGCGCTTTTAATATCTTTAAGCTTCAGTTCGAGACAACAATGGAACGGAATTCACGTGAAGCAGCTGACGTTCTACAGACCATCATCGAAGATACGGCAGGGATCACATGCAGGAAATGTACAAGCTGGAGCTTAAAGGGCGCAAGCAGCGTAGAAACGAGACCATCCAACAGTATGTTGCCAACATCGAGAGGCTATCCCATCTTGCCTACGCGGATGTTCCAGTTGATGTGGCGGAGACACTTAAAACAGATTCTTTCATCCAAGGGCTAAGGGACCCCGATACGCAACGAAGCTTGATTCTCCTGCTCGCGCATGTGAAACATCGCTCTTGATATACCGACCCTCCATCAAATTACGGCGCATATCTGAAGACCAGGATAATTCCAGAACACCAGCGGCGAGTAGGATTGGCTAATTCCCGGGATGCTACATCTGCAACCAGCAGGGGCACATTGCGAGAAAAGGCCGTCTGCGAAAAAAGCGTTCGAGATCTAGTTCGCAAAAAGAGACCAAGGGAGTGAACGCGAACGTTGAAGTGCAAAATGTGCACCTAACAATCCGTTAAACTAAAATGAGTCAGTGCAGAGGGGCAAATGCTGGCTCCCACATTGGAGTGCCCCAGCATCTTCGTATCCCGAATCTGTAGGGGTGCAACCAGCCTAGTCATCGAGGGAACGATGGACGAGCGACGATATCTGCTGACGTTGGACATGGGCGCAACTCATTCAGTCATCCGAAACGGATTGGTCTCTGACATCGAACCATTTTCCAAGGACAGTAACTGGTGAGATGGGTACCGTCGAGTTTCAACATGATTTCATCGTTGCGGACATTACTGATGACATCATAATAGGCGTCGACTTCATGATTATGCATGGCTTCACATTGGACCTCAACCAAAAAGTGATGAAATATGGCAACTTGGAGCTCCCATTAACAATAGATAATGGAAAGGTAACAAGGTCAGGCGAACAGTCGTGCAAGCGCGCCCTCGAATGCAGAAGCTGTGGTTTGGGAAAAGATAGAAGAGGATGCGGGGACAAGCCGAATGTGGGTGGTCGAGCCCGACAAACGTAATCGACCCAGCGATATCATTGTTGGAAGGGCTCTCGTGGAGCCCCGACAAGACCAACTGGTTCCAGTACGAGTCCTGAATCCTCCCAGTTCACCTAAGACAATACAGAAAGGAACAACAATCGCTCAATGCCAAGAAGCTGCCGCCATTATGAACTGCGAAGATGAGAAGCACCGATAAATCCAGAACAACAAAGCGTTCTTGAAAACAATAGCAAGAGACTGGACGCAACATCTAGTGGAGAAACAGAAAAGTAAACACTCTAACTGCTTCGTAAATATTGGACAGTTTTTGCAGATTGTAAGAAATGCGGAAAAACATAAATTGTGAAGCACAGAATAGACACAGGGGACTCTAGACCATTCCGGCAACCACCGAGGAGGGTACCTGCCGTATCTTCGATGATGGTCTGTAGAACGTCAGCTGCTTCACGTGAATTCCGTTCCATTGTTGTCTCGAACTGAAGCTTAAAGATATTAAAAGCGCTCGTGCCATCGAAGTTGGGAGCTGTGAATTTCGATGCTGCAGTCGGTACAATGAGTCCTTGATGCTGAACGTTCTGGACAGTTTTCTCGAGTTCCAGAACCTTCTTGTCGAACTTCGATTCCAATGTCTCGATTCCCTTTTCTTGATTATTTTCGAGATCGAGGTCCAATGTATCGATTCTCTCTTTGACGCCCTGGAACCGATCGTTGACGGCTTGCTGGATGTCTCTCAAGCTTTCTCGATTGTTCCCTAGCATCTCTTCTACCGTCTCCAGCTTCTGCCGCAGGGAAGTGGAATTTTCCTCCAATTTCTGACTCAGAGAAGTGGAACTTTCTGAGTCTCCAACTGAGTTCTCCGACTTTCTACTTACGGCTAGTAAGTACGGCTCTAGTTTCTGGCTCAGCGAAGTGGGATTTACGTCCAGCTTTTGACTCATAGCATTAAGAGCCGCGAACTCGTGATTCTCCCTGTCGACACCTTCTTCCTGCAACGCTGATCGCAGTCTCTCCACCAGGTTGGCTTTACTTCCCACTGTGGATAATTCCCGAGCATCCAGCTCTCTTTTCAGTTGTTCAATTGTCAACTTTTCCAATTTTACCATTTTCTCACTTTTGCAATGATTCACTTCACAACTCAAATAAAGTTTCACTCGTTTACTCGCAATCCCACTTCTGACACCAAATGTTACGAATTTATTCAATCCCCACACCAAATAGGGTTCGCACCACTGGATTGCGATAAACTACAATTGTCCTTTTTATTTAAATTGAAACACACACACACTTTTATTTCTTTCACCACAGATCAATTATCTGTGTAGCTTCACCACTTTTATTTATTATCCAATACAATCCACTTTAAACTTTATTACACAGTACAATCCACTTTAAACTTTATTACACAATACACAAACCTTTATTGAAAGCTTTTCTTTTCACCTTGGTTGATCACACCGACTTGTCACACGCTGTTTTATACCACAAACTGAATGAATGTCGAGGGCGAGTGTTCGCACTTATATAGCTCTCGGTCCACCATCTCGAACGTTCGCCGTTGGAAGTTCCCCATAGGAAATCTCTAGAACGCTCTGACAATTCCATTGGAAGTTGACATCATTCCCATCCCCGCTTCCAGAGAGTTTTCGAACTTAACGGTCCGCTTGCATCTCCGCAACAATATTAATACGTCATCAATATAAACATATGCAAATTTTCCGATATAGTCACGCAAAATATCGTCAACGCATCGTTGAAATATTGCCGGTGCATTTTTTAAGCCAAAAGGCATCCTAACAAATTCATATTTTGCTCCATTTACTGAAAATGCCGTCTTCCCTCTGTCTTTCTCTTTAATGAGGATTTGGCGGAATCCTGATTCCAAATCTATCGTCGAAAATATTTTCGCTTTACCTAAATTTTGAATGGTCATATTAATATCGGGTATTGGGTACCGGTCTGTTACTGTTTGTGCGTTTATCTTCTGAAAATCTACAACCATTCTTCTTTTGGGTTTCCCTTTTTCA
The DNA here is from genome assembly GCA_951905685.1 of Eumerus sabulonum. Lineage (NCBI taxonomy): Eukaryota > Metazoa > Arthropoda > Insecta > Diptera > Syrphidae > Eumerus > Eumerus sabulonum. The sequence continues at coordinate 94,561,011 of OX645060.1, forward strand.
TCGGTGCCCTTTCTTGGAAGAGTCCAAATAGGAGAATTATTGAATTATCTGATTATCGAGAAGTTTCTGTATTTCCGTATTCATAAAGTCGTTATCCGACATGGGATAAGGGTACTGGTTGGTATAAATAGGATCTTCGTTATTTGTCCTAATTGTTGCTTGAATAGTTGTGGCAAAAGGTAAAATTTCACTAATTTCTTCATTTTTCCTCATTATCTAACTGATATCTTCCTCATATTCTGTATTATTTATTGTATAGTTATTTTTTTCCTTTTCTACCTTCACAATTTTCTTTTGATACTTAAAACTCTAGTCGAATAAATCTATTTTTGCTTTCATAATTCTAAGTCCTTGTTCACCTAATATCATATCATCTCATCTGTTTCAAAAAATGGTAAATGGTGACTATATAAAGTTATTATTTTTTTAGATTTCAACAATGAATATCCATGAATAGTTTTGGTTATTATAGGTTTAATATGCACTGACTTACCAATATTACAGCTTAGACTAATATAATTGTTTGTGGATCCTGTATCGATTAAGATTGTAACGGGAGTTTGTATGCAAGGTAAGCCGTTCACTCGCCTAAAAAAGTACTCCCGGATTCATACTGTTCTTCAAAGTGAGAGACAGTGGATTCTGCTTCAGTTTGATGTGTCTGGTTGATCCTCTGTTGCTTGTGTTGATTGAAGTTGTGTGAAGATGGATTTCTTTCTCTTTTGAAAGGATTCTGGTATCCTTGTTGGTTGAAACCTTGACGTGGTGACTGGTTCTGCTGCCATCCTTGTTGGTGTCGAGTAGAGCGCATAAACTGTCTAGAATTGTCTACTTCCATAGGTACAGGCTTATCCACACGATTGTGGTATGGAATGAAGTTGTTGCGTTGCACTTGTATTCCTGGATTGAATCTGAGGCGTTCATTTTGTTCAGGGAAGCGTCCTTCCCCGGGGTGGTTTCTTGATTGTTGTTGAACATATCTTGGCTGTATTTCAAATTGTTGATTATGGTTGCCGTGGTAGATTGTGCTGGCGATAGCATACGCATGTTCCAAGTCCTTTGGGTTTTGGCTGTATAAGGTTCCACTTGTGTATCTGCTGTTTAGTCCCATAATAAATGTTCGAACAGCTTCTTGATTTGCATATGTCTTCATAGCTTCACTGTTTTGCTCATGCGACATTTCAATTTTCGAAAGTGCAAGATTAAGTGCTTTATTAATTTCATTATGGTTTTCGGATAGATTTTTTTTCCCTTTATTCATTTTTTTCATTTCGTCTAATAGCACTTACAGGGGTCTTTGGTCGGCGAATGTGTAGTCTAATCGATTTATAATGGGATAGAAATTTAGTTTTGTGTTATGATTTCTTAATACGTCGGCTGCTGTTCCTATTATTTTTGTACGGATGATTCCTACTGCACTATAATAATCAGGATGCCCTGTAAATGCTTTGATGTCTTCCATAAACTTCCAGGCTTGAGCTCTCCATGACCGATACGAGTTTCTGTCCCCTTCAAACTTGGGTAAACCTTTGAAGAGCTCCAAATCAATATCCTTTGCGTCTGAGGAATTTCTTGGTGTTCCGTAATGGTGGTGATATTCTGGAAGGTGCTCTGATTTTCCTTTACATTTGTAAGCTCTTCTTGTAGGGTTTTTAATTGTAAAGTTTGTTCTCGAAATTGTTGTGCAAGTGTATCAATTTGTGCTTTTAGTTGTGCTGCTTCCGCCATATTCGTTGTGTTGTTGCTTCTCCGAATTCTTGAAGAGGAGGAGTGTGATTTGCTGCTGCTTCGTTGTCGTTTGACAGGTTCGCCGGATAGAAATGCTTTTATTCCTCGGAACTCCAGTTTGTGTTGCTTCCTGTATCTCAAGGACCGTTTCAGAAATTTGTAGTATTGTTCCTATTTTTCAGGAACCGTTGTTTATCCTTCTTCAGGATCGGGGATTGGTTGTGAGTCCTATATTTCAAAAACATCTCTGGCTGTTGGATAGGAAGTAAATGTGCGATCCCGGACGAGCCCCCAGTTAAATAATTAACACTGTTTGTTATAATATATTTTTTTGTCAGCACTTGTGTGCGTCGTTTATTAAACGTAATCATTAACTGAAGACATTTGGTTCACTTACTACTATTTATACTACCGAATATGTTTTGATGCCTATTTGTTATTTTGCTGCTGATAAATATGTTTTGATGCCTATTTGTTATTTTGTTGCGGATAAAATGTTTCGATGCCTATTTGTTTAATTGCTGCTGATAAAGTGTTTCGATGCATATTTGTTTGTTTGGAATACGTTCCTTAACTCGCACGCAAAATTTTTTTCGAATATTTTAAAAATTCTTTACGAAAAATTACGTGGCTCGGGGGCGAAAAGCATCAAAAATGGAATTTTTGTTCAAATTTAAATAATTACGCGCAATTTATTTTTTCGAATATTTTAAAAATTCTCCCTCATCTTGATTTTATTGTTTGCATACGAATAAGTATGTAGTGTAAATTTTACACTGCCTGGTTTTTTAAAGGACTTCTTTCCTTAAAATGAGTTTATTGTTTAGTTATAGAGTCTTTGGGCTTTTAAAAAATATGCATGATTTTTTTATTGAGTCAACATTTTCAGCCCATCTAATAAAATATACTAGGTACCTTTTTAGACAACAAAGTTGAAAAAAATTGTAAAATGTACACCAAAACCGGATGAAGGTTAGAAAAATGACGTGACTTGGGGGCGAAAAGCAACAAAAATGGAATTTTTGTTCAAATTTAAATAATTGCGCGCGCAATTTTTTTTTCGAATATTTCAATTTTTTTCTAGATTTAATTTGGTTTTTAATTTTTTACAATTAAACTAAATCGAAATTTAAAATTCCGGCTTCGTCATGACCCGACTTATATGGTCAACTAATAGTGTAAAAAAGATAATCTCTCTATAATGTTAGAAAGTGGTCCAAAAACAACATTTTGAGTCCAAGTCAGCACAAAGAAAGCTCACCTTGGGTTCACCTTGAAAAAGTACTGTTACGGAGACACGAACCGACGTCTAAATTCGAATTTCGCGGTCGAAGTTCGAATGTTCTGGTGAAGCGGATGTTGAAATGATGTTAACTGTCAACGGCGTAATGCTAATTGTCAGAGCATTCCATAGATTTCCGTAGGGGAACTTCCGACGGCGAACATTCGAGAAGGTGGACCGAGAGCTATATAAGCGCGAACGCTCGCCCTCGGCATTCATTCAGATTCATTCAGTTTACGGAAGTGAATAGAGCGCGACAAGCCGGTACACAGTGTGATCAGTCGATAAACCAGTGTGAAAATAAAAGCTTTTGGGTAAAGGTTTGCGTGTGTAATAAAGTGTAAGCATAAATAAAGGTATTGAAGTACTCAGACAGTTGGTCTGAGGAGAAGTAAGAAAGGTGTGTGTTTTAATTTGAATAAAACGTAGACAATTGTAGTTTATCGCATTCCAGTGATACGATCCCTATTCAGAGTAGGATTAAATTTCGTAACATTTGGTGTCAGAAGTGGGATTGCGAGTAAACGGGGAAACGTTTATTCGAATTGTGAAGTGAACTATTAAAAGTGAATTATTGCAAGAGTGAGAAAATGGTGAAATTGGAAAAATTGACCATTGAACAATTGAAAAGAGAGCTGGATGCTCGAGAGCTATCCACAGTGGGAAGTAAAGCCAAACTGTTGGAGAGACTGCGATCAGCGTTGGCTGAAGAAGGTGTCGACAGGGAGAATCACGAGTTCGCGGCTCTTAATGCTATGAGTCAAAAGCTGGACGTAAATCCCACTTCGCTGAGCCAGAAACTAGAGCCGTACTTACTAGCCGTAAGTAGAAAGTTGGAGAACTCAGTTGGAGACTCAGAAAGTTCCACTTCTCTGAGTCAGAAATTGGAGGAAAATTCCACTTCCCTGCAGCAGAAGCTGGAGACGGTAGAAGAGATGCTAGGGAACAATCGAGAAAGCTTGAGAGACATCCAGCAAGCCGTCAACGATCGGTTCCAGGGCGTCGAAGAGAGAATCGATACATTGGACCTCGATCTCGAAAATAATCAAGAAAAGGGAATCGAGACATTGGAATCGAAGTTCGACAAGAAGGTTCTGGAACTCGAGAAAACTGTCCAGAACGTTCAGCATCAAGGACTCATTGTACCGACTGCAGCATCGAAATTCACAGCTCCCAACTTCGACGGCACGAGCGCTTTTAATATCTTTAAGCTTCAGTTCGAGACAACAATGGAACGGAATTCACGTGAAGCAGCTGACGTTCTACAGACCATCATCGAAGATACGGCAGGGATCACATGCAGGAAATGTACAAGCTGGAGCTTAAAGGGCGCAAGCAGCGTGGAAACGAGACCATCCAACAGTATGTTGCCAACATCGAGAGGCTATCCCATCTTGCCTACGCGGATGTTCCAGTTGATGTGGCGGAGACACTTAAAACAGATTCTTTCATCCAAGGGCTAAGGGACCCCGATACGCAACGAAGCTTGATTCTCCTGCTCGCGCATGTGAAACATCGCTCTTGATATACCGACCCTCCATCAAATTACGGCGCATATCTGAAGACCAGGATAATTCCAGAACACCAGCGGCGAGTAGGATTGGCTAATTCCCGGGATGCTACATCTGCAACCAGCAGGGGCACATTGCGAGAAAAGGCCGTCTGCGAAAAAAGCGTTCGAGGTCTAGTTCGCAAAAAGAGACCAAGGGAGTGAACGCGAACGTTGAAGTGCAAAATGTGCACCTAACAATCCGTTAAACTAAAATGAGTCAGTGCAGAGGGGCAAATGCTGGCTCCCACATTGGAGTGCCCCAGCATCTTCGTATCCCGAATCTGTAGGGGTGCAACCAGCCTAGTCATCGAGGGAACGATGGACGAGCGACGATATCTGCTGACGTTGGATATGGGCGCAACTCATTCAGTCATCCGAAACGGATTGGTCTCTGACATCGAACCATTTTCCAAGGACAGTAACTGGTGAGATGGGTACCGTCGAGTTTCAACATGATTTCATCGTTGCGGACATTACTGATGACATCATAATAGGCGTCGACTTCATGATTATGCATGGCTTCACATTGGACCTCAACCAAAAAGTGATGAAATATGGCAACTTGGAGCTCCCATTAACAATAGATAATGGAAAGGTAACAAGGTCAGGCGAACAGTCGTACAGCGCGAAGCTGTGGTTTGGGAAAAGATAGAAGAGGATGCGGGGACAAGCCGAATGTGGGTGGTCGAGCCCGACAAACGTAATCGACCCAGCGATATCATTGTTGGAAGGGCTCTCGTGGAGCCCCGACAAGACCAACTGGTTCCAGTACGAGTCCTGAATCCTCCCAGTTCACCTAAGACAATACAGAAAGGAACAACAATCGCTCAATGCCAAGAAGCTGCCGCCATTATGAACTGCGAAGATGAGAAGCACCGATAAATCCAGAACAACACAGCGTTCTTGAAAACAATAGCAAGAGACTGGACGCAACATCTAGTGGAGAAACAGAAAAGTAAACACTCTAACTGCTTCGTAAATATTGGACAGTTTTTGCAGATTGTAAGAAATGCGGGAAAACATAAATTGTGAAGCACAGAATAGACACAGGGGACTCTAGACCAATCCGGCAACCACCGAGGAGGGTACCTTTGGCGAAAGAAGGAGAGGTGATTAAACTAATCTACGAGATGGAACAGGAGGGCGTGATCGATCCATCTGCAAGCCCATGGAGTTCGCCAATAGTGCTAGTTAAGAAAAAGGATGGAAGCAACCGATTCTGCTTAGACTATAGGAAGCTGAACGACGTCACGAAGAAGGACAGCTATCATTTACCGAGAATCGACGACACCTTGGACACATTATCTGGTGCAAAGTGGTTCTCGACGCTGGACTTGCAAAGCGGATACTGGCGAATAGAGCTTGACCAGCAAGACAAGGAAAAGACTGCGTTCGCCGCCGGGGGAGAGTTGTGGCAATTCTCTCTGGTGCCCTTCGGTCTTTGCAATGCGCCAGCCACATTCGAAAGACTTAAGAACCGGGTACTAAGGGGACTTCACTGGAGGACTTGCCTTGTCTCTCTCATAACTATCATCGGCAAGGATTTCGACGATCATCTTAAATAGCTTGAAAAGGTACTGGAACGTATTCAACCAGCCGGATTGAAATTGAGCCCTAAGAAATGTTCGCTCTTCCTGCAGAAGGAGTCCATACGGATGAGGACAAAATCACGGTGGTCAAGGAATGGCCACGGCCGAAGAATCTTCATGAGCTAAGGTCATTCCTGGGACTTTGCGCATATTACAGGCGATTCGTCCCAGGATTTGCAAACGTTGCCAGCAGTCTGCACGAGCTCACCAAAACGAATCGGCCATTCAAGTGGGAGAAGCCGCAGGAGGAAGCGTTCATTCACCTGAACGAATTGTTCTGCAGTGCGCAGATCCTTGCATAACCTGTCCCGGGAGAAAAGTTTATAGCGGACATGGAATCGGAGGAGTACTCTCTCAAATGATTGACGGGCGAGAACGGGTCATCGTTTACTACAGTAGAATCCTATCGAAGCCGGAGAGGAACTACTGTGTAACCAGGAGGGAGCTTTTAGCAGTAGTCGACTGTGTCAAGCATTTCCACAAATATCTTTATCGCCAAGCTTTTCATCTTAGGACGGACCACGCAGCGTTGAGGTTGCTGCTGCAGTTCAGAAACCCGGAAGTCCAGCTTGCTAGATGGATAGAGAGAATCCAGAGTTATGACTTCAGTATTGAACACCAGAAGGGAAACTGACATGGAAATGCGGCTGCATTATCGAGGCGACCTTACGATGTTGAATGCAAACATTGTTCGCGAGCCGAAACCAAGGAACAGGTCACCGACACCCGTCGGTTCCATGTGCTGCCAGAAGATTCTTGGACTGTCGAAAAGGTCGGAAGGAAGCAGCGAGAAGATGCCGATCTGGCAGTCATCATCGACTACCAAGAACGAGGTTTTCGACCAACTTGGCAGCAAATATCCAGTGAAAGCCCAATCGTGAAAGCTTACTTGGCTCAATGGCAGAGTTTGAAGCTGAAGAACGGTTGCCTCTACCGCAGTTGGAAAAGTGAGAACGGGAACATTGTAAACGATCTGCTGGTAATTTCAAAGGGACAAATCGACGAAGTCATCCGAGAACACCACGAGGGACCAAGCGGGGGTCATCTTGGTGTTAACAAGACTGTAGAAAAGATCAAGAGACGTTTCTACTGGGTAGGATGCCATGCGTCGGTTACGCGTTTCATTCGCAGGTGTGAAAAGTGTGCGAAGGCAAAGGGTCCAGTTAGGAAAACTCGAGGAAATATGCAGCAGTACAATGTTTGAGCACCGTTCGAACGTATCGCCATGGACATCGCAGGCCCATTCCCAACGAACAACGCTGGAAACAAATACGCGCTAGTGGTGATCGATTACTCCAGCAAGTGGCCTGAGGTGTTTTGCATCCCGAACCAGGGAGTCAAAACCATTTCGGATGCATTCGTGATTAACTGGGTTGCGCGTTACGGAGTACCCCTGGAAATGCACTCAGACCAAAGAATGGGGTAGCCGTGGTGTAGTGGTTAACATTATCGACCGCCGAGCGGAAATAATTCCTATACGGACAAAAAGTATGCAACGCAGTTGTGAATGGAAAGTGACCAGACGTACTGCTGCAGGCATACTACTCACAGTATATGGTCAACCGAAATTCGTTCTCTGCGTATGCAATACTAAAGTGCTTGAACGAATTACTATGGACTATAACCATCGCGGAATTTGGTCGGCTCACGTCCTATCTAGGTCTAAGACAACCACCCCTGAGAGTAGTGAACGAACATCAACGACCACAACCACTCTACTCCGTTCAGGTTGTGTGTGTTAACACATCATAAGAGAATATAAAAACTCTTGAGCCTGCGCGAGTCGCTAAAAAAATAAAAAAAATAAAAATGAACTTCGTGTCGTCAGTGTTCAAAGAACTCTGCGACATGCTAGGTATCAGAAGGACACGGACAACACCATTATACCCACAATCTGATGGCATGATCGAAAGGTTCAACCGGACGATGGAGGAATACTTGAAAAAAGTCGTCGTTGGAGATCAGAAGGACTGGGATGAACATCTTCATCCACCAGCTGAAGCCATTTGTGGAACTAATCTTCGACTTCCATCGGACTTGAATTTCGGCGTGGTACTACCGGCAACTAGCGGCAGGGAGGACTTCGCAACCGAAAAGAAGGAATAGTTGAACTCCATCCATCAGTTCATCCGGGAGCGACTGAACTTGGTCAGCGATAAAATGAAGGCGAGATACGAGACAGGAAAATTGTTATTGCTGTACAACCCACAACGAAAAAAAGGCTTATGCCCTCAAGTGGAGATTCGAGACAGGACAATTGTTATTGCTGTACAACCCACAACGAAAAAAAGGCTTATGCCCTAAATTGCAATCAGCCTGGGACGGGCCATATGAGGTCATCAAGAAGCTCAATGACGTGGTATACCGAATACAGCAGACGGGAAACAGACGGGCCAAATATAAGATTGTCCACGTAGAGAGATTAGCGCCATAGTACAGAGAAGGATCAAATCGCTTGTTCGAGAACGAACAAGTTTTGGAGGAGGGCAGTGTTACGGAGACACGAACCGATGTCTAAGTTCGAGTTTGACTGTCGAAGTCTGAATGCTCTGGTGAAGCGGAAGTTGAAATGATGTCAACTGTCAATGGCGTAATGCTAATTGTCAGAGCATTCTAGAGATTTCCGTAGGGGAACTTCCGACGGGATACATTCGAGAAGGTGGACCGAGAGGTATTTAAGCGCGAGCGCTCGCCCTCGGCATTCATTCAGATTCATTCAGTTTACGGAAGTGAATAGAGCGCGACAAGCCGGTATACAGTGTGTTCGGTCGGTAGACCAATGTGAAAATAAAAGCTTTTGAGTAAAGGTTTGCATGTGTAATAAAGTGTAACAATAAATAAAAGAAGTGAAGTACTCAGACAGTTGATCTGAGGAGAAATAAGAAAGGTGTGTCTTTTAATTTGAGTAAAACGTAGGCAATTGTAGTTTATCGCAATCCAGTGATACGAACCCTATTCAGAGTGGGATTAAATTTCGTAGCAGTACGTTTGGTTGAAATTATAATTACAATAAAATGTATTGCCTTCAATGTTTTCTTCCAGCGTGCATCTTATTTTAAACAGTGGAAGGCATTGCGTAATTTTATTCCCAAAATAAGGATTCCGCTGTATTGTCGATTGAAAAGTACAACTTGCTTGTCATATAAAAAACTACGTTTCATTGAAATTGATCTTTTGAACAAGGCCATCGAAATTATCGAAAGCCAGCAAGCTTCTTTTAAATTACAAAAACAAAACAGAGGGCTGTCAAAACAAAATGTTTCTTCACTACGAAACCCACCTCTGAATTCTCACCGCGTTGCTTTTAAACGAGATAACCCGTATAGGAACGGTGGAATACAAAAGCATCAACCAATCATTGTAAGATCGTCGGGCAGACGTGCGAAGGATTGGTATCTCATTCATTATCCCCGGTTGTAACCTGAAGATCTGCGGTTGGCGGCGTAAGAAACTTTGAGTTACCATATATTGATTTCAACTCGTATCTTGTTAAGAAGTTTTTTAAAATGTCTTTTAAGGCAAGTATTAATGACTAGAAATGACTTTGCTCCAATTATTTACCTCTTTCTAGCCCATAGAACCCGCACGTGACCAATTTCGCAGGTATCTTGAAACTTACGGCGTAGTTGAAGCTTTTACAAAAGTTATCTCACGACTTTTTGATGAAGCTGAGTTGCCAGAGAATCCGATCTCATATATAAAGCACAATATAGGATCGAGGATAGTTCGAAGTGATGAAATAAAGCATTTGAAAGTTTGCCTAGATAAAGCAAATATTCAGAGAGAACGTTTACTGTTTCTAGTTCAGGAAAAATGTGCCACTGTTTGACCCGCAGAACATTAGCTATGCATGTATGAATGTACATACATTTGTAAAGTTGTCACGCTCACTGAATATTTTGTGCAGTATCTTGATATAAATACATACATGTGTATATATATTCGATGCTAAATTAATAGTTAATGTTAGGGTTAATCGTAGTGAACCCAAGGGTTTGGCGTTGTGTTTGGAAAATATTTGGTTCTCTATTTAGCAAAAGCAACATTTCCGCAACCGATTCCATCGTGCCGCCAAACGTGTCCCCCTAAATTGGTCAAACTATGGGATCGCTGAAATGGAAAACCATTGATGGTTTGTATACGTTTTTGTGATATTTGCCTACTTACTTATCAGGCCAGCGATCCATGGAGGATCTAAGCTATAGCTGCCATCCATCCTTGACGGTCCCGGGCACGCTGCTTCCAGTTGTCAAGACCAAGATGTCTTACATCCGAGATTACTTGGTCTTTATACCGGAGGTTCGATCTTCCTCTTCTCGAACCAGGAGGCTCGGAGTCGAAGACCCTCTTAGCTGGAGCGTTGATGTCCATGCGCTCGATGTGGCCGAGCCAGTGTAGTCGACGGATCCTTGCCTTCCGGACTACATCCACATCTTGGTACAGCTCGTAGAGTTCGCGGTTGTGTCTTTTTCTCCATTCACCTTCCTCACAGACAGGACCAAATATCCGGCGCAGAATTTTTCGAAAGAACCCAAAATCAGCTCCGCTGTCCTGCTTATCGTCCAGCTTTGGGCTCCGTACAGTAAGACTGGCAGAATGAGCGTTTTGTAAAGGATGACTGGTCTTTCGAGTGAGGAGTTTTGACCCCAGTTGTTTGGACAAGCCGAAGTAGCAGCGGTTGCCAAGGGCGATTCTATGCCGGATCTCCACTGTGGTGTCATTTGTGGAATTTACGTTTGCCCCGAGGTAGACAAACTCCTTAACTACCTCGAAATTGTAGCTGTCAATTGTTATATTTTGTCCCAGGTGGTGAGCGACGGATTGGTTTTTGCTTGACAGAATGTATTTCGTTTTGTCCTCATTGATCTTAAGACCAACTCGTTTCGCCTGTTCTTCAATCGCCGTGAATGCTTCCACAATGCCACGGCGAGAACATGCGATGATGTCGATATCATCCGCGTATCCTAGCAGCTGGATGAACTTGTAAAAGATAGTGCCTTCCCTGTTGACGCCTGCCCGTCGCACTATCTGCTCCAGCACCAGGTTGAAGAAGTCACATGACAGCGCATCTCCTTGCCGAAATCCGGTGCATGTTTCGAATGGTTCCGAGGTCCTAGAACCGAGTTGCACGGTGCATCGCGTGTTTTTTAGCGTGGCGCGACACAACTGGATCAGTTTTACCGGGATCCCGAATTCGGCTATCGCACCAAAGAGTTCTCCACGATGAATGCTGTCGTATGCGGCTTTGAAATCGATGAAAAGATGGTGTGTATCGATTCGAAACTCGTTGGTCTTTTCCAGGATTTGTCGAAGTGTGAAAATTTGGTCTATAGTTGATTTGCCGGACCGGAAGCCGCACTGTTAGCTGCCGATTAGTGCGGTGCAAAATGGCTTTAGACGTTCACACAATACGCTGGACAGGATCTTGTATGCGACATTGAGCAGGGATATAGTTCTTGCAAGAGGTAGGATCGCCTTTTTTTGTGGATGGCGCATATAGAGCTGGTATTCCAGTCGTCGGGCATGCTTTCATCTTCCCAAATTCCGCAGGTGATCTGGTGCATGCTCTTTACCAGAACATCGCCGCCAGCCTTGAAGAGCTCTGATGGCAAGCCATCTGAGCCTACGGACTTGTTGTTCTTCAGCTTCTGAATAGCTGTGCCGACTTCTTCGATGCTGGGTGGGAGGACTACTTCAGCGGCTGGAGTTGGGATTTCCTCGGTCGCTACCACTCTCTCTTGGTCGTGCTCGTTAAGCAGCTGCTGGAAATGCTGCTTAAATACGTCCACTATTCCTTGCGGGTCGGTGACCCTCGCAGTTTCGAAGAGCCTGGGTGCCCTGTTTGAAGCCTCCTGCAAGGCCTTTGGCTTTCTTGTAAAAGGCTCGTGTTTTATGTTTATCCCTAGACTCCTCGATATCCTTGAGCTGGGAGGCTGCGAAGATTCTTTTCTTTTGTCGCAGTAGTTTTTTCTCCTCCCTTCTTCTGGCTCGGTACTCTTCTTGCGCAGCCCTGGTTTTCCTCTGCAGCGCCTTTTGGTACGCCTCGTCGGTTGCTGCCTTTTTCTGCTCACACCCGCCATCATACCACGGGTTTCTTGTCAGGGGTGGTAGGTATCCTAAGGTGGTTTCGGCTACTTCCTGAATGGCTGAGCGGCAATGCAGCCACATATTATTGGCATTTGTGTTTGACGTAGGCATACCATAGAGTCTTTCGCTCAGCTGCTCCCTGTAGACTCTGGCAACCTCCGGTGTGCTCAAGCGCCCAATGTGGAACCTCCTCCTGATGGGCTGATGCAGCTTTCTGACATTGGACAGTCGAGCTCTGAATCTTGCTGCTACGAGGAAGTGGTCAGAGTCGACATTTGCCCCTCTGAATGTTCGCACATCCAGCATGTTTGACGAGTACCTTGCGTCAATGAGCACATGGTCGATTTGGTTGGCGGTTCGACCGTCCGGAGATCGCCAGGTTGCTGTGTGGATTCGCTTGCGAGGGAATCTTGTGCTACTTATCACCGCATTACGAGCTGTCGCAAAGTCAGCGAGTCGGAAGCCGTTATCTGTTGTTGTATCGTGGAGGATGTGCTTTCCGATCACTCCGCCAAGGGTGTTCTCCTTACCAATTTTGGCGTTGAAGTCCCCGAGCACGCTTTTTACATCGTACTCCGGACAAGCTCCGTAGGCGTTGTCCAGGAGGTCATAGAAGTCCTCCTTGATAGGGTCTTCAGCCTCGTCGGTAGGGGCGTGTGCACGTATAAGGCTCACGTTATAGAATCTGCCTCTGATGCGGATCACAGCCAGGCGATCACTTATAGGTTTAAAGTCGATGACCTTCGACCTTAACCGCTTTCCCACGACAAATCCGCATCCCAGTAAGTGCAACCTTTTGTGACAGCTGTAATAAATGTCGCAATTTTTCTTCCTAATCATACCGTTTCCTATCCAGCGTATTTCCTGGACCGCAGTAATATCCGCCTTGTACTGCGTGAGGATTCCTTCTAGTTTATGAGCAGCTCCGGGAGTGTACAGGGTTCTGACATTCCAGTAGCATACTCGCAAATCGTGTTCCTTCTTCGTGCGTTGTCGTCGTCGAGTATCCGTCCGTGTATCCGACTTATCTTTTTTTACGTGGGCGGATTGTTAGCCCGTCGCACAACCGCCATTCTGGTCGGGGTTTTGTCGCTGCATACGTTTGTTCACCTCCCAACGGTTGTTGAAGACACTATCCAGAGGGCGCCGCGAGGAGGCCGTATGTCAACTTGACCCGGGCATTAAAACAGGGATCGTTGCTGGCATCTCGCCAGGGTGAGAGCGATCAACAACTTTACCCTGTATGTCCGAGCCCATGCCCTCTGGTATTTGCCTACATGCGGTCCGAATTCCAAAAAACTGGAAATTTGACGGCTATGTATGTTGATATTGGATAGAAATGCATGTAAACGCGGATCGAGCTGAGGCACGATTCCGATATCCGAGGTAAACGCATTTTGAAAACGCAGTTTTTTAGATCTCTATGAAATAAGCACATAAAATTAAGTGCCAATTTTCTCGTTTTCGCCTAGTTTAGGAGATATCAAGGTTTAAAAATTCATTTTTTCCTATGGATTTCTCAGAAAATATCCTACTTGTGGGATACAATTTTTTTGCATACTTGTGGGCCTAAAGAAAGTCTGCGTTGACATGTTGCTGCGTGAACGTACATGCATAAAATATAGGCATACTTTTAGGGCTAGTTAGAAGTCCAGATGATACATGCATTCATGTACATACATATACCTATACACCTAATTCTGTTTAAAGATTCCGATTGCTTAGGTAGAGAATTTTGGCAATTGTATTTTTTTCTGCTGTGGGATTCAATTTTGTTTGCGTACCTGTGGGCCTAAAGAAAGTCTACAGTGACATGTTCCTACGTAAACGTACATGCATAAAATGTAAGCATACTTTTAGGACTAGTTAGTAATCCAGATGATGCGTACATTCATGAAAACACCTAATTCTGTTTTTACTGTTTTTTTTTTAAAACATTGTTCGATATACTTCCGAATAGTCCTCAAAGGGGCATTCATCAAGCTTGGGCGCTTATACTTTGTATATACCCAACATTGCACCCACTCCAAATCCTACATGTTTCACTGCGATTTACTGATATGTATTATTTTATCCAAGAATAATTTCAAATAAAACAGTAAAAACAGAATTAGGTTAATAGGTATACATGAATGCATGTATCATCTGGATTACTAACTAGTCCTAAAAGCACGCCTACATATTGTTACGAATTTATTCAATCCCCACACCAAATAGGGTTCGCACCACTGGATTGCGATAAACTACAATTGTCCTTTTTATTTAAATTGAAACACACACACTTTTAATTCTTTCACCACAGATCAATTATCTGTGCAGCTTCACCACTTTTCTTTATTATCCAATACTATCCACTTTAAACTTTATTACACAATACACAAACCTTTATTGAAAGCTTTTCTTTTCACCTTGGTTGATCACATCGACTTGTCACACGCTGTTTTATACCACAAACTGAATGTTTGTCCTCGAACAAGCGATTGGATCCTTCTCCGTAATATGGTGCTAACCTCTCTACGTGGACAATTTTATACTTCGCCCGTCTGTTTCCCATCTGCTGTATCCGGTATACCACGTCATTGAGTTTGTTGATGACCTCATATGGTCCGTCCCAGGCTGATTGCAATTCGGGGCACAAGCCTTTTTTCCGTTGTGGGTTGTACAGCAATACCAATTGTCCGGTCTCGAATCCAGAAGTATTCGCCCTCAAGTCGTATCGTGCCTTCATTTTATCGCTGACCAAGTTCAGTCACTCCCGGATGAGCTGATGGATAGAGTTCAGGACTGGAATCGGCTAAGGTGATAGGTGATAGTCACTTTGGTGACAGTCATATGTGACTATCATCATCTTTTGGTATCGGGTAAGATTATCACAAAAAAAGTTTAGAAAAGGAGCAACACTTGCTTTTTCGGAGTTACTGATAGATAAAGGTAGCCCTAAACGGCGAACATGTTCGCCGAATCCATTCGTTTGCGTTAATCTCTACACGGCGACCACATTTGGAGAACATTAATTTCGTGCTGATTCTCCAGAGGGTAAACATGTGCGATAAATAAGCACAAGTGGTTGCGCTTATGGTTATTTATTTATGTTTACTCGGCGACATTCACGAACAAAATCGGCGAACATGTTCGCCGTGTAGGGCTGCCTTAAGACAGCTGTTAGACAGGTAAAAAGAAATTTTGAAATTAAAATCAGGGCCGTTGTCACCGATTGTTTTGCACAAATACTGGGAAAAGTAAATAATGTACATATTAGAAATGCTATTATTGCATTCAATTCATTTATTGGCCAATTATACATTTTGTCGGCGTACAGGGAAAGGAAACCGATTTAGACCGATTTCTCAAATTCTTCCTCAGAATTCTAACTTCCATCAATGTCTCATGGAGCTCTTCATCTTCGCTTAAAAATCTCTTCATCTTCGCTTAAAAATAGTTCCAAGCACGGAAACATACATATTTTATAAAACACACAAAGGCACAAACAAAGCCATACCAAACGCACAGAACATAGGAAAGTGATAGCTAAATAGCTGTCACCAGAAAACTGTCACAAAAATGTGACAATCACAGTGACTATCACCTTACACGATACCGAAATTGAGAATGTGACTGTCACTTGTCACAAATCACCTTAGCCGATTCCACCCCAGCTGTTCTTTCTTTTCGGTTACGAAGTCTTCCCTGCCGCTAGTTGTCGGTAGTACCACGCCGAACAGGTCGGAGATCAGTTCCAAAAATGGCTTCGGCGGGTGTTGTTGCCGTTGAATTGTGCTGTGCCGAACGGTATGCCATTAAGAAAAGGGGAAGATGTTCATCCCAGTCCTTCTGATCTCCGACGACGACTTTTCTCAAGTATTCCTCCATCGTCCGGTTGAACCTTTCGACCATGCCATCAGATTGTGGGTGTAATGGTGTTGTCCGCGTCTTTCTGATACCTAGCATGTCGCAGAGTTCTTTGAACACCGTCGACTCGAAGTTCCTTCCTTGGTCTGAGTGCAGTTCCAGCGGTACTCCATAACGCGCAACCCAGTTGTTCACAAATGCATCCGAATTGGTTTTGGCTTCCTGGTTCGGGATGCAAAACACCTCAGGCCACTTGCTGAAGTAATCGGTCACCACCAGCGCGTATTTGTTTCCAGCGTTGCTCGTTGGGAATGGGCCTGCGATGTCCATTGCGATACGTTCGAACGGTGCTCCAACATTGTACTGTTGCATATTTCCTCGAGTTTTCCTTACTGGACCCTTTGCCTTCGCACACTGTCCACACCTGCGAATGAAACGCGTAACCGACTAATGGCATCCTACCCAGTAGAAACGTCTCTTGATCTTTTCTACAGTCTTGTTAACACCAAGATGACCCCCGCTTGGTCCCTCGTGGTATTCTCGGATGACCTCGTCGATTTGCCCTTTTGGTATTACCAGCAGATCGTTTACAATGTTCCCGTCCTCACTTTCCCAACTGCGGTAGAGGCAACCGTTCTTCAGCTTCAAACTCTGCCTTTGAGCCCAGTAAGCTTTCACGATTGGGCTTTCACTGGATATTTGCTGCCAACTTGGTCGAAAACCTCATTCTTGGTAGTCAATGATGACTGCCAGATCGGCATCCTCTCGCTGCTTTCTTCCAACCTTCTCGGCACTCCAAGCATCTTCTGGCAGTACATGGAAACGACGGATATCGGTGACCTCTTCTTTGGTTTCCGCACGTGAACAATGCTTGCATTCAACGCTGCGAGTTCGGATCGTTAATGCATCCGCATTTCCATGACTGCTTCCCTTCTGGTATTCGCGTGCTCTCCCTTGATCTCCTTTTGGCGAATCAGACCTCGGATGCCTTCTTCCCAGACGGCAATTCCTCGCCATGTGCCCCTGCTCGTTGCAGATGTAGCATCTACCTGGGAACGGGCAGCTCCTACTCACCGTTGTTTCTCTGGAACTACGCCACAACTTGCTGGAAGAACGCTTTCTCCGCAGACGACTGTCTTTTGCAATGTGCCCCTGCTCGTTGCAGATGTAGCATCTACCTGGGAACGGGCAGCTCCTACTCACCGTTGTTTCTCTGGAACTACGCCACAATTTGCTGGAAGAACGCTTTCTCCGCAGACGACAGTCTTTTGCAATGTGCCCCTGCTGGTCGCAGATATAGCAGCTACCTGGGAACGAGCGACTCCTACTCACTGTCGTTGCTCTGGAATTACGTCGCAATTTGCTGAAGGAACGCTTTCTCCGCAGACGGCAGTTCCTCGCAATGTGCCCCTGCTGGTCGCAGATGTAGCATCTACCCGGGAATGAACCACTCCTACTGCCGTTGTTGTTCTGGAACTATCCTGGTCTTGAGATATGCGCCGTAATTTGATGGAAGGTCGGCATATCAAGAGCGATGTTTCACATGCGAGAGCGCTGGCAACTGTCTCCTTGAAAGATGTCTTCGGCAGGAGAATCAGGCTTCGTTGCGTATCGGGGTCCCTTAGCCCTTGGATGAAAGAATCCGTCTTAAGTTTCTCCACCACATCAACTAGAACATCCGCGTAGGCAAGATGGGATAGCCTCTCGACGTCGGCAGCATACTGTTGGATGGTCTCGTTTAAACGCTGCTTGCGCCCTTTAAGTTCCAGCTTGTGCATTTCCTGCATGTGTTCACTGCCGTATCTTCGATGGAGAGCATCCCATATGGCTGTGTAGTTCCTTCTCTGGGTCTCCGGGATGGTCTGTAGAACACCAGCTGCTTCGCCTCTAAGCGAAATTACTAGAGCGGCCACACGCAACAATATTGTTGCGGAGATGCAAGCGGACCGTTAAGTTCGAATTTCGCTGTCGAAGTTCGAAAACTCTCTGGAAGCGGGAATTGGAATGATGTCAACTTCCAATGGAAATGTCAGAGCGTTCTAGAGATTTCCGAAGGGGAACTTCCAACGGCGAACGTTCGAGACGGTGGACCGTTAGCTATATAAGCGCGAACACTCGCCCTTGACATTCATTCAGTTTGTGGTATAAAACAGCGTGTGACAAGTCGGTGTGATCAACCAGTGTGAAAAGAAGAGCTTTCAATAAAGGTTTGTTTGTGTGATAATCTTTTAAGTGGATAGTATTGGATAATAAAGAAAAGTGGTGAAGCTACACAGATAATTGATCTGTGGTGAAAGAAATAAAAGTGTGTGTGTTTCAATTTAAATAAAAAGGACAATTGTAGTTTATCGCAATCCAGTGGTGCGAACCCTATTTGCTGTGGAGATTGAAATAATTCGTAACATTTGGTGTCAGAAGTGGGATTGCGAGTAAACGAGTGAAACTTTATTTGAGTTGTGAAGTGAATCATTGCAAAAGTGAGAAAATGGTAAAATTGGAAAAGTTGACCATTGAACAACTGAAAAGAGAGCTGGATGCTCGGGAAATATCCACAGTGGGAAGTAAAGCCAACCTGGTGGAGAGACTGCGATCGGCGTTGCAGGAAGAAGGTGTCGACTGGGAGAGTTATGAATTCGGGGTGGAGAAGCCGTCGACATCTACTGAGCCAGCGTTCGATATGCAGCACATTCTCGCGGCTCTGAATGCTATGAGCCAAAAACTCGATCAAAAGTTGGAGGAAAATTCCACTTCTCTGAGCCAGAAACTGGAGAAACTTGAGGAAAACTCCGCGGCCGTAAGTAGAAAGTTGGAGGAAAATTCTACTTCTCTAAACCAGAAACTAGAGAAACTGTAGGAAAATTCTACTTCCCTGAGCCAGAAGCTGGAGACGGTAGAAGAGATGCTAGAGAACAATCGAGAAAGCTTGAGAGACATCCAGCATGCCGGTAACGATCGATTCCAGAATGTCGAAGAGAAAATCGAGACACTGGACAAGAAGGTTCTAGATCTCGAGAATAGTCAAGAAAAGAGAATCGAGTCACTGGAATCGAGGTTCGACATGAAGGTTCTGGAGCTCGAGAAAACTATCCAGAACGTACAGCATCAAGGAATCGTCGTACCGACTGCAGCATCAAAATCCACAGCTCCCAACTTCGACGGCAAGAGCGCTTTTAACATCTTTAAGCTCCAGTTCGAGACAACAGCGGAACGGAATCAATGGGGAGAGGAAGATCGTGTGGCTGCCCTAGTAATTTCCCTTAAAGGTGAAGCAGCTGACGTTCTACAGACCATCCCGGAGACCCAGAGAAGGAACTACACAGCCATATGGGATGCTCTTCATCGAAGATACGGCAGTGAGCACATGCAGGAGATGCACAAGCTGGAACTTAAAGGACGCAAGCAGCGTGGAAACCAGACCATCCAGCAGTACGCTGCCGACATCGAGAGGCTGTCTCATCTAGCCTACGCGGATGTTCCAGTTGATGTGGTGGAGAAACTAAAAACGGATTCTTTCATCCAAGGGCTAAGGGACCCCGATACGCAACGAAGCCTGATTCTCCTGCCGAAGACATCTTTCAAGGAGACAGTTGCCAGCGCTCTCGCATGTGAAACATCGCTCTTGATATGCCGACCTTCCATCAAACTACGGCGCTTATCTCAAGACCAGGATAGTTCCAGAACAACAACGGCGAATGGGAGTCGCTCGTTCCCAGGTAGCTGCTATATCTGCGACCAGCAGGGGCACATTGCAAAAGACTGTCGTTTGCGGAGAAAGCGTCCCTCCAGCAAATTGGGGCGTAGTTCCAGAGAAACAACGGTGAGTAGGAGCCGCCCGTTCCCAGGTAGATGCTACATCTGCAACCAGCAGGGGCACATGGCGAGGAATTGACGTCTGGGAAGAAGGCATCCGAGGTCTGATTCGCCAAAAGGAGATCAAGGGAGAGCACGCGAATACCAGAAGGGAAGCAGTCATGGAAATGCGGATGCATTATCGAGGCGACCTTGCGATGTTGAATGCAAACATTGTTCACGCGCCGAGACCAAGGAACAGGTCACCGGCATCCGTTGTTTCCAGGTGCTGCCAGAAGATTCCTGGACTGTCGAGAAGGTCGGAAGGAAGCAGCGAGAAGATGCCGATCTGGCAGTCATCATCGACTTCCAAGGACGAGGTTTTCGACCAAGTTGGCAGCAAATATCCAGTGAAAGCCCAATCGTGAAAGCTTACTGGGCTCAATGGCAGAGTTTGAAGCTGAAGAACGGTTGCCTCTACCGCAGTTGGGAAAGTGAGGACGGGAAAATTGTAAACGATCTGCTGGTAATTCCGAAAGGACAAATCGAAGAGGTCATCCGAGAATACCACGAGGGACCAAGCGGGGGTCATCTTGGTGTTAACAAGACTGTAGAAAAGATCAAGAGACGTTTCTACTGGGTAGGATGCCATGAGTCGGTTACGCGTTTCATTCGCAGGTGTGAACAGTGTGCGAAGGCAAAGGGTCCAGTAAGGAAAACTCTAGGAAATATGCAGCAGTGCAATGTTGGAGCACCGTTCGAACGTATCGCAATGGACACCGCAGGCCCATTCCCAACGAGCAACTCTGGAAACAAATACGCGCTGGTGGTGATCGATTACTTCAGCAAGTGGCCTGAGGTGTTTTGCATCCCGAACCAGGAAGCCAAAACCATTTCGGATGCATTTGTGAACAACTGGGTTGGGCGCTATGGAGTACCGCTGGAACTGCACTCAGACCAAGGAAGGAACCTCGAGTCGACGGTGTTCAAAGAACTCTGCGACATGCTAGGTATCAGAAAGACGCGGACAACACCATTACACCCACAATCTGATGGCATGGTCGAAAGGTTCAACCGGACGATGGAGGAATACTTGAGAAAAGTCGTCGTCGGAGATCAGAAGGACTGGGATGAACATCTTCCCCTTTTCTTAATGGCATACCGTTCGGCACAGCACAATTCAACGGCAACAACACCCGCCGAAGCCATTTTGGAACTGATCTCCGACTTCCATCGGACTTGAAGTTCGGCGTGGTACTACCGACAACTAGCGGCAGGGAAGACTTCGTAACCGAAAAGAAAGAACAGCTGAACTCTATCCATCAGTTCATCCGGGAGCGACTGAACTTGGTCAGCAATAAAATGAAGGCTTGATACGACTTGAGGGCGAATACTTCTGGATTCGAGACCGGACAATTGGTATTGCTGTACAACCCACAACGGAAAAAAGGCTTGTGCCCCAAATTGCAATCAGCCTGGGACGGACCATATGAGGTCATCAAGAAACTCAGTGACGTGGTATACCGGATACAGCAGATGGAAAACAGACGGGCGAAGTATAAAATTGTCCACGTAGAGAGGTTAGCACCATATTACGGAGAAGGATCCAATCGCTTGTTCGAGGACGAACAAGTTTAGGAGGAGGGCAGTGTTGCGGAGATGCAAGCGGACCGTTAAGTTCGAATTTCGCTGTCGAAGTTCGAAAACTCTCTGGAAGCGGGGAATTGGAATGATGTCAACTTCCAATGGAATTGTCAGAGCGTTCTAGAGATTTCCGAAGGGGAACTTCCAACGGCGAACGTTCGAGACGGTGGACCGAGAGCTATATAAGCGCGAACGCTCGCCCTTGACATTCATTCAGTTTGTGGTATAAAACAGCGTGTGACAAGTCGGTGTGATCAACCAGTGTGAAAAGAAGAGCTTTCAATAAAGGTTTGTTTGTGTGATAATCTTTAAAGTGGATAGTATTGGATAATAAAGAAAAGTGGTGAAGCTACACAGATAATTGATCTGTGGTGAAAGAAATAAAAGTGTGTGTGTTTCAATTTAAATAAAAAGGACAATTGTAGTTTATCGCAATCCAGTGGTGCGAACCCTATTTGGTGTGGAGATTGAAATAATTCGTAACAATATGTATAAGTAAATCGCAGTGAAAGATGTATGGGGGGGCATGCTGCCTCCCTGTTTGGGCTCACTGTAGGATTTGGAGTGGGTGCAATGTTGGGTATATACTAAGTATAAGCGATCAAGCTTGATTAATGCCCCTTTCTAAATAAATAAATAAATAAATCGGAGATGAGGACTATTCGGAGGTTTATCCAAAAATGATTTCAAATAAAAGAGTAAAAACAGAATTAGGTGTATAGGTATACATGAATGCATGTATCGTCTGGATTACTAACTAGTCCTAAAAGTATGCCTACATTTTATGCATGTACGTTTACGCAGCAACATGTCAATGCAGACTTTCTTTAGGCCTCAAAGTATGCAAACAAAATTGTATCCCACAGCAGAAAAAAATACAATTGTCAAAATTCTCTACCTCCGTAATCGGAATCTCCCCCGAGTTGAAATAGAGTTGACACGATCTAGCTAGATGAGCTGGATTGAGTCGAAAAAATTCATGTAAGTCGAGGAGTTGAACTGACATTTTGTCTCTGGATGTGAGATATGTTTTTTCTTTCTTTTCGTTTTCTGGTTGGCATATCGCAAGACTAACCCAATCGAAGTAAAAGGTCCATATATACATAGGTCCCGATTGCGAGGGTCGATTAGCGATCGATAATCGACATTTATCGATCATCGATTGCAGATTTCGGTATTGTGAATGTCGATTGTGATCGACATTTGTCGATCTGTTGGTTGTCGTGAGATATTTTCCCATCGACGATTGACGGTAGCGAATGATAAACAATTTTTATCGTTACTGCTCGATACTTACATATTGTAAGTAATTCAGAGAAATAACCATGTATTATTTTAAGAATAATAATATAAAAATTGTAATGCTGGTCAAAATTGGTTACAAGTAAAAAACAAATAGAGCAGCTGGTAAAACTTATAGAGGAGAATATAGATATTACAAGGGGAGTTTGTGGATTCCAGCGGATTAGAAGCATCTCTTAATTTTTCGCCTTTTCCTGGCAATTTCCACAAAACTCCGATCGTTCTCAGATTCTGAGTTAGAAAAACCAACTTCTACACTTTTCATTTTTTATAAAAATTAAACTCTATTGAAATTTACTTCGAAATAATCTGAAAACATTAGGTGTGTTCCCGTACTTTGTGCGCCAACTTCACACTTAGTCAATTTTCAAGGAGTATGGATGAAATTCTCTCAAAGAGAGACAAAATCACAAAAAAGTACGGAAACGCATTAAGCCACAAATGCTACACACTTTTGAAATGTCAAAAACATACAGTGAGCGATAAAAGCGACCCCCATTCTCGCTATCTGACAAGTTCAAAAGCATTATGAAAAAATCTGACTATGCAATCTTGTTTAAATTTTTTTTGATAATACACCTTAAAATAAGTTAATTTAACAAAAACTTAACAACTAATTCACAAAAAACGAAAATTAAATAATGACAAAAGCCTGCATACGGCCGGCATCCCTTGTTTCTTTTGTTGTACGCAGGTGGAGAATAACTGAAAAGTACAGTTATGATTTTTTCCATTTGTGGCTACTTTACTACGCCCCAAGACAACTACACACCCCACCCCAAAGTTGGGCAGAAATTCGTAGCATGGGGAAATTGTTTGCTCTTTCGAGAGCGCTCTCTTTTGCCCAAAAGTGTGAATTTTTTGAGTACGGGAACAGACTTTCGTTGTTTTTCGTAGATTTTCGCCGTTTTCGACACACTTATTAAAACCGCGAATAAAATTGAAATATGAAAACATCTGTCAAAAGTATTCAATATTCACAATATTCATGCTGGTAATTCACAGCAGCACAATCTTTTGTCGATTGAGTTACACAATACCAAATCCAGAATCAATCGATGCAATCGACAGCTGCCGAATCGATCGATGATCGACACTCACAATCGGGGCCATATTCATGGCGATCATTGATGTCTGTTTCACAATTCTACTACACGGCGATGCAACAGCGCGACTACAAACGCCGTAGCCGTCAAATCCATATTCATACTGTTACGAAATTTAATCCCACACTGAATAGGGCTCGCACCACTGGATTGCGATAAACTACAATTGTCTTTTTATCCGAATTAAAACACACACACTTTACTTGTTTCACTACAGATCAATCATCTGTGCAGCTTCACCACTTTTATTTATTACTGCACTTTAAACTTTATTACACACACAATACTGAACCTTTACTGAAAGCTTTTATTTTCCCACTGTTTTACCGATTGATCACACCGACTTGTCACACGCTGTTCAATACCACAAACTGAATGAATGCCGAGGGCGAGCGTTCGCGCTTATATAGCTGTCGGTCCACCGTCTCGAATGTTCGTCGTCAGAAATTCCCCTTCGGAAATCTCTAGAATGCTCTGCCAATTAGCATTACGCCGTTGACAGTTGACATCATTGCAATCTCCGCTTCAAGAGAGCTTTCGAACTTCGACAGCGAGATTCGAACTTAACCGTCGGTTTGTGTCTTCGCAACACTGCCCTCCTCCTAAACTTGTTCGTCCTCGAACAAGCGATTGGATCCTTCTCCGTAATATGGCGCTAACCTCTGTACGTGGACAATCTTATACTTCGCTCGTCTGTTTCCCGTCTGATGTATTCGGTATACCACGTCATTGAGCTTCTTGATGACCTCATATGGCCCATCCCAGGCTGATTGCAATTTGGGGCACAAGCCTTTATTTCGGGGTGGGTTGTACAGCAATACCAATTGTCCTGTCGCGAATCCAGAAGAGTTCGCCCTTAAGTCGTACCTCGCCTTCATTTTATCGGTGACCAAGTTCAGTCGCTCCCGGATGAACTGATGGATGGAGTTCAGCTGTTCCTTCTTTTCGGTTACGAAGTCCTCCCTGCCGCTAGTTGTCGGTAGTACCACGCCGAACTTCAAGTCCGATGGAAGTCGGAGATCAGTTCCAAAAATTGGCTTCAGCTGGTGTTGTTGCCATTGAATTGTGCTGTGCCGAACGGTACGCCATTAAGAAGAGGGCAAGATGTTCATCCCAGTCCTTCTGATCTCCGACGACGACCTTTCTCAAGTATTCCTCCATCGTCCGGTTGAACCTTTCGACCATGCCATCAGATTGTGGGGTGTAATGGTGTTGTCCGTGTCTTTCGGATACCTAGCATGTCGCAGAGTTCTTTGCACACCGACGACTCGAAGTTCTCTCCTTGGTCTGAATGCAGTTCCATTGGTACTCCATAACGCGTAACCCAGTTGTTCACGAACGCATCCGAAATGGTTTTGTCTTCCTGGTTCGGGATGCAAAACACCTCAGGCCACTTGCTGAAGTAATCGATCACCACCAGCGCGTATTTGTTTCCAGCGTTGCTCGTTGGGAATGGGCCTGCGATGTCCATATCGATACGTTCGAACGGTGCTCCAACATTGTACTGCTGCATATTTCCTCGAGTTTTCCTAACTGGACCTTTTGCCTTCGCACACTTTTCGCACCTGCGAATGAAACGCGTAACCGACTCATGGCATCCTACCCAGTAGACACGTCTCTTGATCTTTTCTACAGTCTTGTTAACACCAAGATGACCTCCGCTTGATCCCTCGTGGTATTCTCGGATGACCTCGTCGATTTGTCCTTTTGGAATTACCAGCAGATCGTTTACAATGTTCCCTCACTTTCCCAACTGCGGTAGAGGCAACCGTTCTTCAGCTTCAAACTCTGCCATTGAGCCCAGTAAGCTTTCACGATTGGGCTTTCACTGGATATTTGCTGCCGAGTTGGTCGAAGACCTCGTTCTTGGTAGTCGATGATAACTGCCAGATCGGCATCTTCTCGCTGCTTCCTTCCGACCTTCTCGACAGTCCAGGAATCTTCTGGCAGCACCTGAAAACGACGGATGTCGGTGACTTGTTCCTTGGTTTCCGCGTGAACAATGTTTGCATTCAACATCGCAAGGTCGCCTCGATAATGCATCCCTTCCGGTGTTCGATACTGAAGTCATAACTCTGGATTCTCTCTATCCATCTAGCAAGCTGGCCTTCCGGATTTTTGAACTGCGGCGGCCACCTCAACGCTGCGTGGTCCGCCCTAAGACGAAAAGCTTGGCCATTGATATGACTTCTAGGCGTTTATTTACAAAAATGAGAGGGGGAACAATTGTATGCTACGATATATATATGAAATTCTTTGGCGGGAAAATCATATTAGTTCCCGCGCTTCTAATAATGACAGTTGTTGTTGATGTTGGTGATGGACCAATTCAGCTGTGCAAGACAGTTGCAGGCACTGGCCTAGGCACGCTACAGGGTGCATCATTTACCCTAACGGCAAATTTGAGACGGCTCGGACCTGCTTGTTCTTTAGTCGCTCGGATCTTCTCAGTGTCGGGGTGTTAATGGCAGGTGAGTATGTGATGATCCGTTCGTGTCCACTTCGCCACTGGGAAGTTCTGGGTTTTCGATAGGCTCTGGGTTAACGTTTGTACTGCTAGTCACTGGATGCATAGGCACGTCCGAGTTGTCCTGTTTCTCAAGCTGCGAGCTTAGTTGATATGCAGAAACCAATTCTGTATTAGTACTGTAATTTGGATTACTTGCCTGA
Source organism: Eumerus sabulonum (assembly GCA_951905685.1). NCBI lineage: Eukaryota > Metazoa > Arthropoda > Insecta > Diptera > Syrphidae > Eumerus > Eumerus sabulonum. The sequence goes on from OX645060.1 coordinate 94,587,609, forward strand.
GGTGATCTGATAATGTCTTCTGCGTCAACCGACTTGCTAATATGTGTTGCTCGAATCTGATTTTGATGACGTTTCCAAACTTCGCCGTTGCTTGATTCCACCAGGTACAAACGTCCTCTAATTTTCTTCCTAATACGCGCTGGAGTCCACTTAGCCCGACCCATATACTGCCGAACTACAACCCTAGTAAGGATTTAGATTTGGAATTAATGTTTTTTTTCATGCTAAGTGATTCTGGATGAAAAGCGGAGATTAATGTTCGGTGCTGCCGACCATGCAATTTTTCGGCTGGAGAAACCCCGTTCTCATCCGGCGTTGATCGATAGGTTGACAATAATGTTAAAAGGGCATCTTCACGTTGTGAATTGTCATCCATGATTTTCTGAAACGCCGTCTAAAAGGTTCGTACCATACGTTCAGCGAGACCGTTCGATTCCGGGTTGAGTGAGGTGGATGTTAAATGCTGGATTGAATGGTCTCAGCAGAATCTTTGAAATTCACTCGACGTAAATTGTGTCCCGTTGTCAGACACAATAGTCTTGGGAAGCCCTTCTAATGCAAAGATTGCTTGCAGCGCTTGGATTGTGGATTGAGATGTGGAGGATGACATTCGCACAATAAGTGGGAACTTCGATTTGGAGTCGACGACAAGTAACCAGATATGTTACTCAAACGGACCGGCGTAGTCAACGTGAATGCGCTCCCATACTTCCTCTATGGTAGGCCAACTTGAATATTCCGTTGGTAACTGGCATTCAGTTGACATGATGTACAACGGGCTACTGTTTTCGATATGTCGTCGTCTATGCTGGGCCACCAGCAGTATCTTCTCGCCATTTGTTTCATTCGAGTAGTGCCCCAACGGCCTCGATGAAGCAGCCCTAGGACCATTTGCTGCAATTGAGTCGGTATTACCACCCTCGAACTTTCATTGCTGTGGAAGAGAAGAACGTTAGCACACACACTAAGACAAAGTCTTCTACGAAAGTAAGATATTAATTTTTCTTCATCGATTGGTAAACGGTTTGGCCAACCCTTTTTTACATACTCAATCACTCGTTTAATAATCGGGTCTTTCTGCGAGACATTCGCGACTCTGCTGACGTCAATGGGGAATTCATCCACCACCGCAGAAACTACTGCATCTATCTGTTGACATAATTCGGACCGATCAAAATCCTCATCCGGGCCAACAGGCAAACGTAAAAGGCAGTCAGCGTTGCCATGTTGTTTCGTCGGACGGTAACGAATACTATATGTATACCCCATCAACATAATGGCTCAACGCTGAAGTCTTTGGATAGTCATGTGTGGCAATCTTTCACTTGGATTAAAGATGGTAACCAGAGGTTCGTGATCAGTTATTAATTTGAATCGTCGCCCGTAAAGGTATTGATGGAATTTTTTGACCCCGAAAATAATTGACAAGGCCTCCTTCTCGATTTGGCTGTACCTTTTTTGAGTTTCGTCCAGCGTTTTTGAGGCGAACGCAATTGGTTTCTCGGTTCCATCGGGATAGATATGGGAAATTACTGCTCCTATTCCGTGCGTTGAGGCATCCGTAGCCAAGGTTATTGGTAAGTCCTCCTGAAAATGTACCAATCTAGATACCTTTAATAGTTCGTTTTTAAAAATATCAAAAGAACGCTGCTGCTCCGTCCCCCATACAAAAGGTTTACCATGCGCACGCAGCTTATTCAATGGAGCTGCTATTGATGAACCGGTTATAGTAGTTTAGTTTTCCTATAAATGCTTCAAGCTCCTTTAAGTCCTTTGGCCTAGGTAAGTCTCATGTGGCCTTGATGCGCGATTCTGACGGACGTCACCAGTTCCGTCGATAATGTGGCCCAGATATTTGATTTCAGATTTTGCGAATTGGCTTTTCTCAATACGACATCGCAACCTATGATGTTCAAGCCGTTCTAAAAAACTCCGCGCAACTTTAGAAATAGTTCATGAATTCGCGGTATTGGATGGCGGTCAATCTCTAGCTGAGGATTGAATGCAATTTTAAAGTCACCACAGATGCGCAACTTGCCATTGGCTTTTTTCACGATCACTATTGGGGTCGCCCATTGACTCGTCTCAATAGTTTTGTTTTTCCACTTAACACTTACCGTCGCCACCCCCGTGATAGAGACGCTCTTTTCCATATACGCCTTTAGGTTGCGTGTTGTAGGTTCGCATTTTGGACTACTCAACTGTCGGTAACCTTCCAGACCAACCAAGGAACAGGTGGCGCCTGTGTCTAAGAGGAAAGTTAACGGCTGTCGATTTATGTAAAGTGACACCAATATCTTATTGCTGTTTCTATCCGCTGCCAGTTCTGCTGAAGCTACTTTTTTGATGGTTCTGCCATCAAGAACAGCATTAATCGCATGCGTGACTTCTGTATGCTTTGGATTCCTTTCACGATTGTTATACCGTTTCCTCCTTCGACCCTTAGAACGCTGATGGCTTGTATTAGAATTGGAGCTATCAACACGCTGTGCAGACAAGCAAACACTTCGTATATGCCCCCGCCGTTGACGGTTGTCACATATCGAGGATATATGCCTACACTCTTCACGACTATGCTTTGTGAAGCAACCTGGATACGACTTCGAACATTATACATATCAAATGACTTACTTGGTGGCCTAATGTGACTGCTTTGTTTAACTTGGTTGACTTCAGTAGATGTCGCTGAGGTTGACGAGTTGCTTCCTTTTAAAATATTTGATGCCAACTGTGTGGATTCGTATGCTGTGACCAATTCCTCAATTTCTTCCGATGTGGGGTGTTGTTTTTTTTTGAGTTGCAGCTAAGCGTACAGCATCATGTGGCGTATAAAAGGCCACCATGTCCCTGATCATAACCTCCGCACAGGATGTGTTACATCCCTCCTTGGGACATACAAAGGCACAATCTCTAGCCAATCCTCTCAGGTCGGCAATCCATTCCGCATAGGATTGCCCCGGCAGCATCTTCTGCTTCAAAAATTTGCACCTCGAAGCAAGCACGTGCAACATGGATTGAAAAAGTTTTGTTAGTTTCGTAGAAAGATCTTTGAAAGTGTGCGTACTTACGTCCTCTGTTCCAAGCAGCTTTTTTAGAAGTTCGTTGGTGGTGATACCACGTGTCGATAAAAAATGCGTCTTTCTTAAGTTGTCGTCTTCTAATTTATTTGCGGCCAAATGTTGCTGCCGCTGAAACAGGTAGCTGTTTCACGTCTCCTTCTCTGCATCAAACGGGCGAAATTGTGGGATTGTTGGGGTTACCGGTGAAACTTCCCTCAGGATACGCTCCAAATACTCCGTGTTGGATTTTGGGCTTTTTCCATCCACGCTTCCTGTTGCCGGAGGATCTCCTGAATTGCTCCGGGTTCTATTTGGAAAATTCCTCGTCGCCACTGATATGACTTCTAAGCGTTTATTTACAAAAATGAGAGGGGGAACAATTGTATGCTACGATATATATATGAAATTCTTTGGCGCGAAAATCATATTAGTTCCCGCGCTTCCAATAATGACAGTTGTTGTTGATGTTGGTGATGGACCAGTTCAGCTGTGCAAGACAGTTACAGGTGCGCTGGCCTAAGCACGCAACAGGGTGCATCAGCCATAGAGATATTTGTGGAAATGCTTGACTCAGTCAACCACAGCTAAAAGCTCCCTCCTTGTTACACAGTAGTTCCTCTCCGACTTCGATAAGATCCTACTGTAGTAAGCGATGACCCGTTCTCGCCTGTCAATCATTTGAGAGAGTACTCGGTCGATTCCGTGTCCGCTCGCATCGGTGTCCAAAATAAACTTTTCCCCCGGGACAGGATATGCAAGGATCTGCGCACCGCAGAGCAATTCCTTCAGGTGAATGAACGCTTCCTCCTGCGGCTTCTCCCACTTGAATGGCCGATTCTTTTTGGTGAGCTCGTGCAAACTGCTGGCAATGTTTGCAGATCCTGGCACGAATCGCCTGTAATATGTGCAGAGTCCCAGGAATGACCTTAGCTCATGAAGATCCATCGGCCGTGGCCATTCCTTAACCGCTGAGATTTTCTCTTCATCTGTGTGGACTCCTTCTGGAGTCACCACATGTCCCAAGCACTTCACCTCGTTTTGGAAGAGCAAACATTTCTTCGGGCTCAATTTCAGTCCGGCTGCTTGAATACGTTCCAGTACCTCTTCAAGCTTCTTAAGCTAATCGTCGAAATCCTTGCCCACGACAATTATGTCATCCAGATAGACAAGGCAAGTCATCCAGTGAAGTCCTCTTAGTACCCGGTTCATAAGTCTTTCGAATGTGGCTGGCGCATTGCAATGATCGAATTGCATCACAGAGAATTGCCACAACTCTCCTCCGGCGGTGAACGCGGTCTTTTCCTTGTCTTGCTGGTCGAGCTCTATTTGACAGTATCCACTTTGCAAAGCCTGCGTCGAGAACTACTTTGCACCAGATCGTGTGTCCAAGGTGTCGTCGATTCTCGGTAAAGGATAGCTGTCATTCTTCGTGACGTCGTTCAGCTTCCCATAGTTCACGCAGAATCGGGTGCTTCCATCCTTCTTCTTAACTAGCACTACTTCAGAACTCCATGGGCTTGCAGATGGTTCGGTCACGCCCTTCTTTTCCATCTCGTTGATTAGTTTGACCACCTCTCCTTCTTTCGCCAAAGCTACCCTCCTCGGTGGTTACCGGATCGGTCTGTGTTTATTCTGTGCTTCACAATTGATGTTCTTCCACAGTTCTTACCATTTGCAATAACTGTCCAATATTTGCGAAGCAGGGAGAGTGCTTTACTTTTCTGCTTCTCCACTAGATGTTGCGTCCACTCTCTGACCATTGTTTTCAAGAAGGCTTTGTTGGTCTGGATTTCCCGGTTTCTGATCTTCGCAGTTCATAATAGCGGCAGCTTTTTGGCATTGGGCGATCGTTGTTCCCTTGTGTACAGTCTTAGATGTACTGGCTGGATTCAGGACTCGTACTGGAACCAGTTGGTCTTGTTGGGGTTCCACGAGAGCCTTTCCAACAATGATATCGTTGGGTCGATTTCGTTTGTCGGGTTCGACCACCCACATTCGGCTTGTCCCCGCATCCTCTTCTATCTTTGCCCAAACCACAGCTTCTGCATTCGGGGGAACTGTTTGGCGCGCTTGCATGACTATTCGCCTGACCTTGCTACCCTGTCCATTATATATTGTTAATTGCGGCTCCAAGTTGCCATACTTCATCAATTTTTGGTTAAGGTCCAATGTGAAGTCATGCCTAGTCATGAAGTCGACGCCGATTATGATGTCATCAGTGATCTACGCAACGATGAAATCATGCTAAAACTGGACGGTACCCATCGTAGTTCTTTTCTGGACCTTTCTCTTAACTTCCGCCTTCTCACCAGTTACTGTACGAAGCCTTACCTCGGAAAATGGCTCGATGTCGGAAACCAATCCGCTTCGGATGACTGAATGAGTTGCGCCCGTGTCCAACGTCAGCAGATATCGTCGCCCGTCCATCGTTCCCTCGATGCTTAGGCTGGTTGCACCCCTACAGATTCGGGATACGAGGATGCTGGGGCACTCCAATGTGGGAGCCAGCGCATGCCCCTCAGTGCAGAGGGGCTTTAGTTTGACGGATTGTTAGGTGCACCTTTTGCACCTCCACGTTCGCGTTCACTCCCTTGGTCTCTTTTTGGCGAACTAGACCTCGAACGCTTTCTTCGCAGGCGGCAGTTTCTCGCAATGTGCCCCTGCTGGTCGCAGATGTAGCATCTACCCGGGAATGAACCACTTCAGGCTTCGTTGCGTATCAGGCTTCGTTGCGTATCTGGATCCCTTAGCCCTTGGATGAAAGAATCCGTTTTTAGTTTCTCCACCACATCAACTGGAACATCCGCGTAGGCAAGATGGGATAGCCTCTCGATGTCGGCAGCATACTGTTGGATGGTCTCGTTTCCACGTTGCTTGCGCCCTTAAAGCTCCAGCTTGTGTATTTCTTGCATGTGCTCACTGCCGTATCTTCGATGGAGAGCATCCCATATGGCTGTGTAGTTCCTTCTCTGGGTCTCCGGGATGGTCTGTAGAACACCAGCAGCTTCGCCTTTAAGCGAATTTACTAGAGCGGCGACACGATCTTCTTCTCGCCATTGATTCCGTTCCGCCGTTGTCTCAAATTGGAGCTTAAAGATGTTAAATGCGCTCGTGCCGTCGAAGTTGGGGGCTGTGAATTTTGATGCTGCAGTCGGTACGACATTTCCTTGATGCTGAACATTCTGGAAAGTTCTCTCGAGTTCCAGAACCTTCTTGTCGAACCTCGATTCTAGCGTCTCGGCTCTCTTTTCCTGATTATTTTCGAGATCTAGAACCTTCTTGTCCAGTGTCTCGATTTTCTCTTCGACATTCTGGAATCGATCGTTAACGGCTTGCTGGATGTCTCTCAAGCTTTCTCGATTGTTCTCTAGCATCTCCTCTACCGTCTCCAGCTTCTGGCTCAGGGAAGTAGAATTTTCCTCCAGTTTCTCTAGTTTCTGGTTTAGAGGCGTGGAATTTTCCTTCAACTTTTGTTGTACGGTCGCCTCCAGTTTGTGGCTTATGGAAGTAGGATTTTCTTCCAGCTTTCTACTTACAGCAGCGGAATTTTCCTCCAGTTTTTCATCTAATTTCTGGCTCAGGGAAGCACTCATAGCATTCATAGCCGCGAAAATTTGCTGCATATCGAATGCTGGCTCACTGGATGTCGACGGCTTCTCCACCCCGAACTCGTGATTCTCCCAGTCGACACCTTCTTCCTGCAACGCTAACCAGGTTGGCTTTACTTCCCACTGTGGACAGTTCTCGACCATCCAGCTTTCCTTTCAATTGTTCGATGGTAAATTTTTCCAATTTCACCATTTTCTCACTCTTTCCATAATTCACTTTTAATGGTTCAATTCACAATTCGAATAGGTAAACGTTTCCTCGTTTACTCGCAATCCCACTTCTGACACCAAATGTTACGAAATTTAATCCCACACCGAATAGGGTTCGTACCACTGGATTGCGATAGACTACAATTGTCTTTTTATCCGAATTAAGACACACACACTTTTCTTGTTTCACCACAGATCAATTATCTGTGCAGCTTCACCACTTTCATTTATTATTGCTCTTAACCTTTATTGAAGGCTTTTATTTTCCCACTGTTTTACCGATTGATCATACCGACTTGCCACACCACACACACCGACTTCTCAATACCACAAACTGAATGAATGTCGAGGGCGAGCGTTCGCGCTTATATAGCTGTCGGTCCACCTTCTCGAATGTTTGTCGTCGGAAGTTCCCCTTCGGAAATCTCTAGAATGTTCTGACAATTAGCATTACGCCGTTGACAGTTGACATCATTGCAATCTCCGCTTCGAGAGAGCTTCCGAACTTTGACAGTGAAATTCGAACTTAACCGTCGGTTTGTGTCTCCGCAACAATAGAATGGAATTATATGGAGTAGGTCACATAGGGACACATAGGGATCGAACCCCGACACAGCCATGTCATCGAACGTGTTTTTCACGGTGTTTCTCCTCAGCGGGGTTCTGACAAAACCCCCTGTAGTAAAATTGTCATGAAAAGCTTCTCGAAATTCGCCGTTCGGAACCGGCAATAAAACTGTAGGTCCCTTTCACCTATGTGAAAATGAATTCAAACACAACATGGGTGATTGAGAGAAGCTCGGCTCAGGTTCTTCATGGACTGTAACGCCAACATACATACATACAAGTCACATAGGCACGTGTGTAGTCGTGTCGCAGCGCTGTAATTTCGAAAATTCGAAAAACTGTCGCAATTCGAATTCGACATTGGAGGAATACGTTTGATAACTTGGTCTTAGCCACCACCTTCTTCTGACTTTTGTTTTCGCTTTTAACTTTTTATAGGCTTAAGCAGCCGCACATGTTAGCAATAATGTTTTTTTTTTCAAATTGTTTTTATCCATATATGAACTAATTTCAGTTTCAATCTTCGAATTTTTACTGATGCCAACTTCACTCTATAGAATTCACCTCCAACTTCACTCACAGAAGTAACGTCGCTGTCAAGAAAAACGCCGATGAAATTCGCTCCATTGTGTATTGACTGAACGACTTTACAACAACAGCAAACGGCAGCGTTTGCAGGGATAAAGAATTAGAATCAATCTATTGGCTTTGACAGATTGCACCTACAAACGCGTTGAGGTTTGACGACGTCTTGACGATGTCATTCTACCTTGTTGGGACCATCCTTCCACGTCTTGAATCTACACATCGACGTCATGAGACTATCATTGGGTTAGTGAGAAGCGTCGTTTTTAAACGGAAAATGACACGTATTATATCCGCGTGTATTACAAAAGCAACAACCAACCCTTGCGTTGACAGACGAACGAAAGACTGGTATCGCATTGTTTATCCCTGTTCTACACCTCGAAGCTTGATGCCTGTGTCACAATGCTACTACACGGCGGTGCGACAGCGCAACTACAAACGCTGCCGTTTGCTCTGGTTGTAAAGTCGGTCAGTCAATACACAATGGAGCGAATTTCCTCATCGTTTTTTTTTGACAGTGAGTGAAGTTGGAGATGAATTCTACAGAGTGAAGTTGGCATCAGTAAAAAATTCGAAGATTGAAACTGAGGTCATAAATGAATAAAAAACAATTTGAAAAAAACATTGTTGCCAACATGTGCGGCTGCTTTAGCCTATAAAAAGGTAAAAGCGAAATCAAAAATCAGAAGAAGGTGGTGGGTAAGACCAAGTTATCAAACGTATTGTTACGAATTTATTCAATCCCCACACCAAATAGGGTTCGCACCACTGGATTGCGATAAACTACAATTGTCCTTTTTATCAGAATAAAAACACACACATTTTTATTTCTTTCACCATCAATTATCTGTGCAGCTTCACCACTTTTTTTATTATCCAATACTATCCACTTAAAACTTTATTACACAAACAAACCCTTATTGAGAACTTTTATTTTCACACTGTTTGATCACACTGACTTGTCACACGCTATTCAATACCACAAACTGAATGCATGTCGAGGGCGAGCATTCGCGCTTATATGTACCTTCTCGAATGTTCGCCGTTGGAAGTTCCCATTCGGAAATCTCTAGAATGCTTTGACAATTAGCATTACGCCATTGGAAGTTGACATCATTCCAATCCCCGCTTGCAGAGAGCTTTCGAACCTCCACAGCGAAATTCGAACTCAACCGTCGGTTTGTGTCTCCGCAACACTGCCCTCCTCCCAAACTTGTTCGTCCTCGAACAAGCGATTGGATCCTTCTCCGTAATATGGCGCTAACCTCTCTACGTGGACAATTTTATACTTCGCCCGTCTGTTTCCCGTCTGCTGTATCCGGTATACCACGTCATTGAGTTTCTTGATGACCTCATATGGTCCGTCCCAGGCTGATTGCAATTTGGGGCACAAGCTTTTTTTCGTTGTGGATTGTACAGCAATACTAACTGTCCTGTCTCAAATCCAGAAGTATTCGCCCTCAAATCGTATCTCGCCTTCATTTTATCGCTGACCAAGTTCAGTCGCTCCCGGATGAACTGATGGATGAAGTTCAGCTGTTCCTTCTTTTCGGTTACGAAGTCCTCACTGCCGCTAGTTGTCGGTAGTACCACGCCGAACTTCAAGTCCGATGGAAGTCGGAGATCAGTTCCGAAAATGGCTTCGGCGGGTGTTGTTGCCGTTGAATTGTGCTGTGCCGAACGGTATGCCATTAAGAAAAGGGGAAGATGTTCAACCCCAGTCCTTCTGATCTCCAACGACGACTTTCCTCAAGTATTCCTCCATCGTCCGGTTGAACTTTTCGACCATGCCATCAGATTGTGGGTGTAATGGTGTTGTCCGCGTCTTTCTGATACCTAGCATGTCGCAGAAATCTTTGAACACCGACGACTCGAAGTTCCTTCCTTGGTCTGAGTGCAGTTCCATTGGTACTCCATAACGCGTAACCCAGTTATTCACGAATGCATACGAAATAGTTTTGGCTTCTTGATTCGGGATGCAAAACACCTCAGGCCATTTGCTGAAGTAATCGATCACCACCAGCGCGTATTTGTTTCCAGCGTTGCTCGTTGGGAATGGGCCTGCGATGTCCATGGCGATACGTTCGAACGGTGCTCCAACATTGTACTGCTGCATATTTCCTCGACTTTTCCTAACTGGCCCCTTTGCCTTCGCACACTGTTCACACCTGCGAATGAAATTTGTGACCGACTCATGGCATCCTACCCAGTAGAAACGTCTCTTGATCTTTTCTACAGTCTTGATAACACCAAGATGACCCCCGCTTAGTCCCTCGTGGTATTCTCGAATGACCTCGTCAATTTGTCCCTTTGGAATTACCAGCAGATCGTTTACAATGTTCCCGTCCTCACTTTCCCAACTGCGGTAGAGGCAACCGTTCTTCAGCTTCAAACTCTGCCATTGAGCCCAGTAAGCTTTCACGATAGGGCTTTCACTGGATGTTTGCTGCCAAGTTGGTCGAAAACCTCGTTCTTGGTATCCGATGATGACCGCCAGATCGGCATTTTCTCGCTGCTTCCTTCGGACCTTTTCGACAGTCCAGGAATCTGGCTTATGGAAGTAGAATTTTCCTCCAATTTCTGACTCAGAGAAGTGGAATTTTCCTCCAACTTTCTACTTACGGCAGCGGAATTTTCCTTCAGCTTTTGATCGATATTCTGGCTCATAGCATTAAGAGCCGCGAGAATGTGCTGCATATCGAACGATGGCTCAGCGGATGTCGACGGCTTCTCCACCCCGAATTCGTAACTCTTCCAGTCGACCTTCTTCCTGCAACGCTGATCCAAGTCTCTCCACCAGGTTGGTTTTACTTCCCACTGTGGATAATTGCCGAGCATCCAGCTCTCTTTTCAGTTGTTCGATGGTCAACTTTTCCAATTTCACAATTTTCTCACTCTTTTAATAATTCACTTCTAATAGTTCAATACACAATTTGAATAAACGTTTAACTCGTTTACTCGCAATCCTACTTCCGACACCAAATGTTACGAATTTATTCAATCCCCACACCAAATAGGGTTCGCACCACTGGATTGCGATAAACTACAATTGTCCCTTTTATCAGAATAAAAACACACAGATTTTTATTTCTTTCACCACAGATCAATTATCTGTGCAGCTTCACCACTTTTCTTTATTATCCAATACTATCCACTTTAAACTTTATCACACAAACAAACCTTTATTGAGAACTTTCACTTTCACATTGTTTGATCACACTGACTTGTCACACGCTATTCAATACCACAAACTGAATGCATGTCGAGGGCGAGTGTTCGCGCTTATATAGCTCTCGGTGCACCTTCTCGAATGTTCGCCGTTGGAAGTTCCCATTCGGAAATCTCTAGAATGCTCTGACAATTAGCATTACGCCATTGGAAGTTGACATCATTCCAATCCCCGCTTCCAGAGAGCTTTCGAACCTCCACAGCGAAATTCGAACTCAACCGTCGGTTTGTGTCTCCGCAACAGTATTCCTCCAATGTCGAATTCGAAATGGTACAACGCCGTGTAGTTGCGACAGTTTTTCGAATTTTCGAAATTACAGCGCTGCGACACGACTACCACGTGCCTATGTGACTTATTCCATATGAGGCTATCAATTTGTTAGTCAAAATCGTAGTTTTTAAACGGAGAATAACACGTATAGTATCGGTGTGTATTACAAAAGCAACAATCAACCCCTGCGATGATCAACGGACAGACGTACGAAAGATTGGTATTTCATTGTTTGTTCCGCAGTTTAACTGGCTGGACACAATGAGGTCGCGGCCACGGTCTCGGTCGCCTGTCAAAAGTTAAAAGCAGTTATCAAGGAGATGGAAAACTCTTCAAGTTTGCATGCAATTTGGCGATATTTGCATTCAAGAGGTCTGAATGGAAAAACTGGAAATTCTGGAATACGTCTGTGGAACGATTTAACAAACATTACAATAACAAAAATTATTGTTGGACGAGGCATGTTCACTTGTTTTTTGAATTTGAATTCAGCGACGGTTACAACGTACGTACAACGCAAATATTTAAATAACATATTGTTACGAATTATTTCAATCTCCACACCAAATAGGGTTCGCACCACTGGATTGCGATAAACTACAATTGTCCTTTTTATTTAAATTGAAACACACACACTTTTATTTCCTTCACCACAGATCAATTATCTGTGTAGCTTCACCACTTTTCTTTATTATCCAATACTATCCACTTAAAAGATTATCACACAAACAAACCTTTATTGAAAGCTCTTCTTTTCACACTGGTTGATCACACCGACTTGTCACACGCTGTTTTATACCACAAACTGAATGAATGTCAAGGGCGAGTGTTCGCGCTTATATAGCTCTCGGTCCACCGTCTCGAACGTTCGCCGTTGGAAGATCCCCATAGGAAATCTCTAGAACGCTCTGACAATTCCATTGGAAGTTGACATCATTCCCATCCCAACTTAACGGTCCGCTTGCATCTCCGCAACTCTCTGGAAGCGGGGATTGGAATGATGTCAACTCCCAATGGAATTGTCAGAGCGTTCTAGAGATTTCCGAAGGGGAACTTCCAACGGCGAACGTTCGAGACGGTGGACCGAGAGCTATATAAGCGCGAACACTCGCCCTCGACATTCATTCAGTTTGTGGTATAAAACAGCGTGTGACAAGTCGGTGTGATCAACCAAGGTGAAAAGAAAAGCTTTCAATAAAGGTTTGTGTATTGTGTAATAAAGTTTAAAGTGGATTGTACTGTGTAATAAAGTTTAAAGTGGATTGTATTGGATAATAAATAAAAGTGGTGAAGCTACACAGATAATTGATCTGTGGTGAAAGAAATAAAAGTGTGTGTGTGTTTTTAATTGGGAAAACGTAGAAAATTGTAGTTTATCGCAATCCAGTGGTGCGAACCCAATTTGGTGTGGGGATTGAATAATTCGTAACATTTGGTGTCAGAAGTGGGATTGCGAGTAAACGAATGAAACTTCATTTGAGTTGTGAAGTGAATCATTGCAAAAGTGAGAATATGGTAAAATTGGAAAAGTTGACAATTGAACAACTGAAAAGAGAGCTGGATGCTCGGGAATTAAACACAGTGGGAAGTAAAGCCAACCTGGTGGAGAGACTGCGATCGGCGTTGCAGGAAGAAGGTGTCGACTGGGAGAGTTATGAATTCGGGGTGGAGAAGCCGTCGACATCCACTGAGCCAGCGTTCGATATGCAGCACATTCTCGCGGCTCTTAACGCTAAGAGTCAAAAGATGGAGGAAAATTCCACTTCTCTGAGCCAGAAACTGGAGAAACTTGAGGAAAATTCCGCTGCCGTAAGTAGGAAGTTGGAGGAAAATTCCACTTCCCTGAATGAGAAGCTGGAAGAGATGCTAGAGAACAATCGAGAAAGCCTAAGAAATATCCAGCAGGCCGTCGACAATCGATTCCAAGACGTCGAAGAGAGAATCGAGACACTAGAATCGAGGTTCGACAAGAAGGTTCTAGATCTCGAAAATAACCAGGAAAAGAGAATCGAGACACTGGATAAGAAGGTTTTGGAACTCGAGAAAACTATCCAGAACGTTCACCATCAAGGAAACATCGTTGTACCGACTGGAGCGTCGAAATTCATAGCTCCCAACTTCGACGGCACGAGTGCATTTAACATCTTTAAACTTCAGTTCGAGACAACAGCGGAACGGAATCAATGGGGAGAAGAAGATCGTGTGGCCGCTCTAGTAATTTCCCTTAAAGGTGAAGCAGCTGACGTTCTACAGACCGTCCCGGAGACCCAGAGAAGGAACTACACAGCCATATGGGATGCTCTACATCGAAGATACGGCAGTGAGCACATGCAGGAGATGCACAAGCTGGAACTTAAAGGGCGCAAGCAGCGTTTAAACGAGACCATCCAACAGTATGCCGCCGACATCGAGAGGCTATCCCATCTTGCCTACGCGGATGTTCCAGTTGATGTGGTAGAGAAACTAAAGACGGATTCTTTCATCCAATGGCTAAGGGACCCCGATACGCAACGAAGCCTGATTCTCCTGCCGAAGACATCTTTCAAGGAGACAGTTGCCAGCGCTCTCGCATGTGAAACATCGCTCTTGATATGCCGACCTTCCATCAAATTACGGCGCATTTCTCAAGATCAGGATAGTTCCAAAACAACAACGGCGAGTAGGAGTGGTTCATTCCCGGGTAGATGCTACATCTGCGACCAGCAGGGGCACATTGCGAGGAACTGCCGTCTGCGAAGGAAGCGTTCGAGGTCTAGTTCGCCAAAAAGAGACCAAGGGAGTGAACGCGAACGTGGAGGTGCAAAAGGTGCACCTAACAATCCGTTAAACTAAAACGAGTCAGTGCAGAGGGGCATGCGCTGGCTCCCACATTGGAGTGCCCCAGCATCCTCGTATCCCGAATCTGTAGAGGTGCGACCAGCCTAGTCATCGAGGGAACGATGGACGGGCGATGATATCTGCTGACGTTGGACACGGGCGCAACTCATTCAGTCATCCGAAGCGGATTGGTTTCTGACATCGAATCCTCTTCCGAGGTAAGGCTTCGTACAGTAACTGGTGAGAAGGCGGAAGTTAAGGGAAAGGTCCAGAAAAGAGTTACGATGGGGACCATCGAGTTTCAGCATGATTTCATCGTTGCAGACATCACTGATGACATCATAATCGGCGTCGACTTTATGATTAGGCATGGCTTCACATTGGATCTCAACCAAAAAGTGATGAAGTATGGCAACTTGGAGCTCCCATTAACCATAGATAATGGACAGGGTAACAAGGTCAGGCGAATAGTCGTGCAAATGCGCCAAACAGTTCCCCCGAATGCAGAAGCTGTGGTTTGGGCAAATATAGAAGAGGATGCGGGGACAAGCCGAATGTGGGTGGTCGAACCCGACAAACGAAATCGACCCAGCGATATAGTTGTTGGAAGGGCTCTCGTGGAACCCCGACAAGACCAATTGGTTCCAGTACGAGTGTAATGATCTTAAATGATCGCCATGTTGTGAACTTAAATGATCTTCATGTAAAGATATGGCATGTAAGATCATGTAAGATTTCAGCAGCCTGGCAGAATCGTCATGTAATGATCTTGGATCAGTACAGCAAGGTTGCTGTATGCGTCAGGACTTCAAGGCTGTGGAATTAGCAAGAGTAACTTAGAAATGTGCTTCCCAATAGTGAAGGGGTCGACCTAGCGGGGTGTCCGGCGTGGAACGCCACTGGACAGTCAGGGTGCCTGTTTCCTGGCACTCCTTGAGAATTAAAATAGCCTATGCCGAGTTATTGGCTTCTAAAATAATTCTGATTTATTCAAGAAATTTTTGTTCCTTATATACTAATTCCCGATAGCATTTCCAATGCATTATGCATTCTAATATTAGGTCACGAGCCATAATTTGATTTTAGTGCACTTGACTCCACAAGCGAGTCATACTTCGACTTTAGTGTACTTGACTCTACAAAGGGTCGCTTCACCAGATGACACATTGCGGGTCATGTATTGAATATCACAGTGCAGTGGACGTAGTAATGTTTACGTTCCCTTTTGCCTGTCTTCATACATTGTCGGTATTTGGCGAGTGCCGTCCCGTGAGTAACTCTTGGTGTCATGTGACGCTATTGAGTGGTGTGCATTGTGTTAAGTGTTTTATTCGGGTATGTAGGAAGTGATTAGTGTTTTGTTTTGGTATGTTGTTTTTGGTACGTGGGAAATGTTTGGTTGTGGGTACACTACACGAGTCCTGAATCCTGCCAGTACACCTAGGACCATACACAAGGGAACAACAATCGCTCAATGCCAAGAAGCTGCCGCTGTTATGAACTGCGAAGATAAGAAACACCGGGAAGTCCAGAAAAACAAACCGTTCTTGAAAACAATGGCCAGATAGTGGACGCAACATCTAGTGGAGAAGCAGAAAAGTAAAGCACTCTCCCTGCTTCGTAAATATTGGACAGTTTTTGCAGATGGTAAGAACTGTGGTAGAACATCAATTGTGAAGCACAGAATAGACACAGGGGACTCTAGACCGATCCGGCAACCACCGAGGAGGGTACCTTTGGCGAAAGAAGGCGAGGTGGTCAAACTAATCGACGAGATGGAAAAGGAGGGCGTGATCGAACCATCTGCAAGCCCATGGAGTTCGCCAGTAGTGCTTGTTAAGAAGAAGGATGGAAGCACCCGATTCTGCGTGGACTATAGGAAGCTGAACGACGTGACGAAGAAGGACAGCTATCCTTTACAGAGAATCGACGACACCTTGGACACACTATCTGGTGCAAAGTGGTTCTCGACGCTGGACTTGCAAAGTGGATACTGGCAAATAGAGCTTGACCAGCAAGACAAGGAAAAGACCGCGTTCACCGCCGGCGGAGAGTTGTGGCAATTCTCTGTGATGCCCTTCGGTCTTTGCAATGCGCCAGCCACATTCGAGAGACTTATGAACCGGGTGCTAAGAGGACTTCACTGGAGGACTTGCCTTGTCTATCTGGATGACATAATTGTCATGGGCAAGGATTTCGACGATCACCTTAAGAAGCTTGAAGAGGTACTGGAACGTATTCAAGCAGCCGGATTGAAATTGAGCCCGAAGAAATGTTCGCTCTTCCAGAACGAGGTGAGGTACTTGGGACATGTGGTGACTGCAGAAGGAGTCCATACAGATGAAGAGAAAATCTCGGCGGTTAAAGAATGGCCGCGGCCGAAGAATCTTCATGAGTTAAGGTCATTCCTGGGACTTTGCACATATTACAGGCGATTCGTCCCAGGATTTGCAAACGTTGCCAGCAGTTTGCACGAGCTCACCAAAAAGAATCGGCCATTCAAGTGAGAGAAGCCGCAGGAGGAAGCGTTCATTCGCCTGAAGGAATTGCTCTGCAGTGCGCAGATTCTTGCATATCCTGCCCCGGGAGAAAAGTTTATTTTGGACACAGATGCGAGCGGACATGGAATCGGAGGAGTACTCTCTCAAATGATTGACGGGCGAGAGCGGGTCATCGCTTACTACAGTAGGATCCTATCGAAGCCGGAGAGGAACTACTGTGTAACTAGGAGGGAGCTTTTAGCCGTGGTTGACTGTGTCAAGCATTTTCACAAATATCTCTATGGCCAAGCTTTTCATCTTAGGACGGACCACGCAGCGTTGAGATGGCTGCTGTAGTTCAAAAACCCGAAAGGCCAGCTTGCTAGATGGATAGAGAGAATCCAGAGTTATGACTTCAGTATCGAACACCGGAACGGAAGCAGTCTTGGAAATGCGGATGCATTATCGAGGCGACCTTGCGATGTTGAATGCAAACATTGTTCACGCGCCGAGACCAAGGAACAGGTCACCGACATCCGTTGTTTCCAGGTGCTGCCAGAAGATTCCTGGACTGTCGAGATGGTCGGAAGGAAGCAGCGAGAAGATGCCGATCTGGCAGTCATCATCGACTACCAAGAACGAGGTTTTCGACCAATTTGGCAGCAAGTATCCAGTGAAAGCCCAATCGTGAAAGCTTACTGGGCTCAATGGCAGAGTTTGAAGCTGAAGAACGGTTGCCTCTACCGCAGTTGGGAAAGTGAGGACGGGAACATTGTAAACGATCTGCTGGTAATTCCGAAAGGACAACTCGAAGAGGTCATCCGAGAATACCACGGGGGACCAAGCGGGGGTCATCTTGGTGTTAACAAGACTGTAGAAAAGATCAAGAGACGTTTCTACTGGGTAGGATGCCATGAGTCGGTTACGCGTTTCATTCGCAGGTGTGAACAGTGTGCAAAGGCAAAGGGTCCAGTTAGGAAAACTCGAGGAAATATGCAGCAGTACAATGTTGGAGCACCGTTCGAACGTATCGCAATGGACATTGCAGGCCCATTCCCAACGAGCAACGCTGGAAACAAGTACGCGCTAGTGGTGATCGATTACTTCAGCAAGTGGCCTGAGGTGTTTTGCATCCCGAACCAGGAAGCCAAAACCATTTTGGATGCATTCGTGTATAACTGGGTTTCGCGTTATGGAGTACCAATGGAACTGCACTCAGACCAAGGGAGAAACTTCGAGTCGTCGGTGTTCAAAGAACTCTGTGACATGCTAGGTATCAGAAAGACGCGGACAACACCATTACACCCACAATCTGATGGCATGGTCGAAAGGTTCAACCGGACGATGGAGGAATACCTGAGAAAAGTCGTCGTCGGAGATCAGAAGGACTGGGATGAACATCTTCTCCTTTTCTTAACGGCATACCGTTCGGCACAGCATAATTCAACGGCAACAACACCCGTCGAAGCCATTTTTGGAACTGATCTCCGACTTCCATCGGACTTGAAGTTCGGCGTGGTACTACCGACAACTAGCGGCAGGGAAGACTTCGTAACCGAAAAGAAAGAACAGCTGAACTCTATCCACCAGTTCATCCGGGAGCGACTGAACTTGGTCAGCGATAAAATGTAGGCGCGATATGACTTGAGGGCGAATACTTCTGGATTCGAGACCGGACAATTGGTATTGCTGTACAACCCACAACGGAAAAAAGGCTTGTGCCCCAAATTGCAATCAGCCTGGGATGGACCATATGAGGTCATCAAGAAACTCAATGACGTGGTATACCGGATACAGCAGATGGGAAACAGACGGGCGAAGTATAAAATTGTCCACGTAGAGAGGTTAGCACCATATTACGGAGAAGGGTCCAATCGCTTGTTCGAGGACGAACAAGTTTAGGAGGAGGGCAGTGTTGCGGAGGTGCAAGCGGACCGTTAAGTTCGAAAACTCTCTGCAAGCGGGGATTGGAATGATGTCAACTCCCAATGGAATTGTCAGAGCGTTCTAGAGATTTCCGAAGGGGAACTTCCAACGGCGAACGTTCGAGACGGTGGACCGAGAGCTATATAAGCGCGAACACTCGCCCTTGACATTCATTCAGTTTGTGGTATAAAACAGCGTGTGACAAGCCGGTGTGATCAACCAAGGTGAAAAGAAAAGCTTTCAATAAAGGTTTGTGTATTGTGTAATAAAGTTTAAAGTGGATTGTACTGTGTAATAAAGTTTAAAGTGGATTGTATTGGATAATAAATAAAAGTGGTGAAGCTACACAGATAATTGATCTGTGGTGAAAGAAATAAAAGTGTGTGTGTGTTTTTAATTGGGAAAACGTAGAAAATTGTAGTTTATCGCAATCCAGTGGTGCGAACCCTATTTGGTGTGGGGATTGAATAATTCGTAACATTTGGTGTCAGAAGTGGGATTGCGAGTAAACGAATGAAACTTCATTTGAGTTGTGAAGTGAATCATTGCAAAAGTGAGAATATGGTAAAATTGGAAAAGTTGACAATTGAACAACTGAAAAGAGAGCTGGATGCTCGGGAATTAAACACAGTGGGAAGTAAAGCCAACCTGGTGGAGAGACTGCGATCGGCGTTGCAGGAAGAAGGTGTCGACTGGGAGAGTTATGAATTCGGGGTGGAGAAGCCGTCGACATCCACTGAGCCAGCGTTCGATATGCAGCACATTCTCGCGGCTCTTAACGCTAAGAGTCAAAAGATGGAGGAAAATTCCACTTCTCTGAGCCAGAAACTGGAGAAACTTGAGGAAAATTCCGCTGCCGTAAGTAGGAAGTTGGAGGAAAATTCCACTTCCCTGAATGAGAAGCTGGAAGAGATGCTAGAGAACAATCGAGAAAGCCTAAGAAATATCCAGCAGGCCGTCGACAATCG
Source organism: Eumerus sabulonum (assembly GCA_951905685.1). NCBI lineage: Eukaryota > Metazoa > Arthropoda > Insecta > Diptera > Syrphidae > Eumerus > Eumerus sabulonum. Next base: position 94,607,331 of record OX645060.1, read on the forward strand.
ATTCCAAGACGTCGAAGAGAGAATCGAGACACTAGAATCGAGGTTCGACAAGAAGGTTCTAGATCTCGAAAATAGCCAGGAAAAGAGGATCGAGACACTGGATAAGAAGGTTTTGGAACTCGAGAAAACTATCCAGAACGTTCACCATCAAGGAAACATCGTTGTACCGACTGGAGCGTCGAAATTTATAGCTCCCAACTTCGACGGCACGAGTGCATTTAACATCTTTAAACTTCAGTTCGAGACAACAGCGGAACGGAATCAATGGGGAGAAGAAGATCGTGTGGCCGCTCTAGTAATTTCCCTTAAAGGTGAAGCAGCTGACGTTCTACAGACCGTCCCGGAGACCCAGAGAAGGAACTACACAGCCATATGGGATGCTCTACATCGAAGATACGGCAGTGAGCACATGCAGGAGATGCACAAGCTGGAACTTAAAGGGCGCAAGCAGCGTTTAAACGAGACCATCCAACAGTATGCCGCCGACATCGAGAGGCTATCCCATCTTGCCTACGCGGATGTTCCAGTTGATGTGGTAGAGAAACTAAAGACGGATTTTTTCATCCAATGGCTAAGGGACCCCGATACGCAACGAAGCCTGATCCTCCTGCCGAAGACATCTTTCAAGGAGACAGTTGCCAGGGCTCTCGCATGTGAAACATCGCTCTTGATATGCCGACCTTCCATCAAATTACGGCGCATTTCAGGATCAGGATAGTTCCAGAACAACAACGGCGAGTAGGAGTGGTTCATTCCCGGGTAGATGCTACATCTGCGACCAGCAGGGGCACATTGCGAGGAACTGCCGGCTGCGAAGAAAGCTTTCGAGGTCTAGTTCGCCAAAAAGAGACCATGGGAGTGAACGCGACCGTGGAGGTGCAAAAGGTGCACCTAACAATCCGTTAAACTAAAACGAGTCAGTGCAGAGGGGCTTGCGCTGGCTCCCACATTGGAGTGCCCCAGCATCCTCGTATCCCGAACCTGTAGGGGTGCAACCAGCCTAGTCATCGAGGGAACGATGGACGGGCGACGATATCTGCTGACGTTGGACACGGGCGCAACTCATTCAGTCATCCGAAGCGGATTGGTTTCTGACATCGAACCTTTTTCCGAGGTAAGGCTTCGTACAGTAACTGGTGAGAAGGCGGAAGTTAAGGGAAAGGTCCAGAAAAGGGTTACGATGGGGACCATCGAGTTTCAGCATGATTTCATCGTTGCGGACATCACTGATGACATCATAATCGGCGTCGACTTCATGATTAGGCATGGCTTCACATTGGACCTCAACCAAAAAGTGATGAAGTATGGCAACTTGGAGCTTCCATTAACAATAGATAATGGACAGGGTAGCAAGGTCAGGCGAATAGTCGTGCAAGCGCGCCAAACAGTTACCCCGAATGCAGAAGCTGTGGTTTGGGCAAAGATAGAAGAGGATGCGGGGACAAGCCGAATGTAGGTGGTCGATCCCGACAAACGAAATCGACCCAGCGATATCATTGTTGGAAGGGCTCTGGTGGAACCCCGACAAGACCAATTGGTTCCAGTACGAGTCCTGAATCCAGCCAGTACACCTAAGACTGTGCAACAGGGGACAATAATCGCTCAATGCCAAGAAGCTGCCGCCATTATGAACTGCGAAGGTAAGAAACAACAAGAAATCCAGTCCAACAAAGCCTTCTTAAAAACAGTGGCCAGAGAGTGGACGCAACACCTAGTGGAGAAGCAGAAAAGTAAAGCACTCTCCCTGCTTCGTAAATATTGGACAGTTTTTGCAAATGGTAAGAACTGTGGAAGAACATCAATTGTGAAGCACAGGGGACTCTAGACCGATCCGGCAACCACCGAGGAGGGTACCTTTGGCGGAAGAAGGCGAGGTGGTCAAACTAATCGACGAGATGGAAAAGGAGGGCGTGATCGAACCATCTGCAAGCCCATGGAGTTCGCCAGTAGTGCTTGTTAAGAAGAAGGATGGAAGCACCCGATTCTGCGTGGACTATAGGAAGCTGAACGACGTAACGAAGAAGGATAGCTATCCTTTACCGAGAATCGACGACACCTTGGACACACTATCTGGTGCAAAGTGGTTCTCGACGCTGGACTTGCAAAGTGGATACTGGCAAATAGAGCTTGACCAGCAAGACAAGGAAAAGACCGCGTTCACCGCCGGGGGAGAGTTGTGGCAATTCTCTGTGATGCCCTTCGGTCTTTGCAATGCGCCAGCCACATTCGAGAGACTTATGAACCGGGTACTAAGAGGACTTCACTGGAGGACTTGCCTTGTCTATCTGGATGACATAATTGTCATGGGCAAGGATTTCGACGATCACCTTAAGAAGCTTGAAGAGGTACTGGAACGTATTCAAGCAGCCGGATTGAAATTGAGCCCGAAGAAATGTTCGCTCTTCCAGAACAAGGTGAAGTACTTGGGACACGTGGTGACTGCAGAAGGAGTCCATACAGATGAAGAGAAAATCTCAGCTGTTTAGGAATGGCCTCGGCCGAAGAATCTTCATGAGTTAAGGTCATTCCTGGGACTTTGCACATATTACAGGCGATTCATCCTAGGATTTGCAAAAGTTGCCAGCAGTTTGCACGAGCTCACCAAAAAGAATCGGCCATTCAAGTGGGAGAAGCCGCAGGAGGAAGCGTTCATTCACCTGAAGGAATTGCTCTGCAGTGCGCAGATTCTTGCATATCCTGTCCCGGGAGAAAATTTCATTTTGGACACAGATGCGAGCGGACATGGAATCGGAGGAGTACCCTCTCAAATGATTGACGGGCGAGAGCGAGTCATCGCTTACTACAGTAGGATCCTATCGAAGCCGGAGAGGAACTACTGTGTAACTAGGAGGGAGCTTTTAGCCGTGGTCGAATGTGTCAAGCATTTCCACAAATATCTCTATGGCCAAGCTTTTCATCTTAGGACTGACCACGCAGCGTTGAGATGGCTGCTGCTGTTCAGAAACCCGGAAGGCCAGCTTGCCAGATGCATAGAGAGAATCCAGAGTTATGACTTCTGTATCGAACACCGGAAGGGAAGCAGTAATGGAAATGCGGATGCTTTATCGAGGCGACCTTGCGATGTTGAATGCAAACATTGTTCACGCGCCGAGACCAAGGAACAGGTCACCGACATCCGTTGTTTCCAGGTGCTGCCAGAAGATTCCTGGACTGTCGAGATGGTCGGAAGGAAGCAGCGAGGCAGCCATCATCGACTACCAAGAACGAGGTTTTCGACCAAGCTGGCAGCAAATATCCAGTGAAAGCCCAATCGTGAAAGCTTACTGGGCTCAATGGCAGAGTTTGAAGCTGAAGAACAGTTGCCTCTACCGCAGTTGAGAAAGTGAGGACGGGAACATTGTAAACGATCTGCTGGTAATTCCGAAGGGACAAATCGAAGAGGTCATCCGAGAATACCACGAGGGACCAAGCGGGGGTCATCTTGGTGTTAACAAGACTGTAGAAAAGATCAGGAGACGTTTCTACTGGGTAGGATGCCATGAGTCGGTTACGCGTTTCATTCGCAGGTGTGAACAGTGTGCGAAGGCAAAGGGTCCAGTTAGGAAAACTCGAGGAAATATGCAGCAGTACAATGTTGGAGCACCGTTCGAACGTATCGCAATGGACATTGCAGGCCCATTCCCAACGAGCAACGCTGGAAACAAGTACGCGCTAGTGGTGATCGATTACTTCAGCAAGTGGCCTGAGGTGTTTTGCATCCCGAACCAGGAAGCCAAAACCATTTCGGATGCATTCGTGAATAACTGGGTTTCGCGTTATGGAGTACCAATGGAACTGCACTCAGACCAAGGGAGAAACTTCGAGTCGTCGGTGTTCAAAGAACTCTGTGACATGCTAGGTATCAGAAAGACGCGGACAACACCATTACATCCACAATCTGATGGCATGGTCGAAAGGTTCAACCGGACGATGGAGGAATACCTGAGAAAAGTCGTCGTCGGAGATCAGAAGAACTGGGATGAACATCTTCCCCTTTTCTTAATGGCATACCGTTCGGCACAGCACAATTTAACGGCAACAACACCCGCCGAAGCCATTTTTGGAACTGATCTCCGACTTCCGTTGGACTTGAAGTTCGGCGTGGTACTACCGACAACTAGCGGCAGGGAAGAGTTCGTAACCGAAAAGAAAGAACAGCTGAACTCTATCCATCAGTTCATCCGGGAGCGACTGAACTTGGTCAGCGATAAAATGAAGGCGCGATACGACTTGAGGGCGAATACTTCTGGATTCGAGACCGGACAATTGGTATTGCTGTACAACCCACAACGGAAAAAAGGCTTGTGCCCCAAATTGCAATCAGCCTGGGACGGACCATATGAGGTCATCAAGAAACTCAATGACGTGGTATACCGGATACAGCAGATGGAAAACAGACGGACGAAGTATAAAATTGTCCACGTAGAGAGGTTAGCACCATATTACGGAGAAGGATCCAATCGCTTGTTCGAGGACGAACAAGTTTAGGAGGAGGGCAGTGTTGCGGAGATGCAAACGGACGGTTAAGTTCGAATTTCGCTGTCGAAGTTCGAAAGCTCTCTGGAAGCGGGGATTGGAATGATGTCAACTTCCAATGGAATTGTCAGAGCGTTCTAGAGATTGCCGGAGGGGAACTTCCAACGGCGAACGTTCGAGAAGGTGAACCGAGAGCTATATAAGCGCGAACACTCGCCCTCGACATTCATTCAGTTTGTGGTATAAAACAGCGTGTGACAAGTCAGTGTGATCAAACAGTGCGAAAATAAAAGCTCTCAATAAAGGTGTTGTTTGTGTAATAAAGTTTAAAGTGGATGGTATTGGATAATAAAGAAAAGTGGTGAAGCTACGCAGATAATTGATCTGTGGTGAAAGAAGTAAAAGTGTGTGTGTGTTTTAATTCCGATAAAAAGGATGTTTGTAGTTTATCGCAATCCAGTGGTGCGAACCCTATTTGGTGTGGGGATCGAATAACTCGTAACAATATGAGTAAACTATGCACACTTAAAGTAATTACACCCGGGTCATGGTTTATTCATATATTTGCTCACTATTTCGAACGAAAAATTAATTTTTTATTTATATTTTGTTGATTTCCTTAGCGTTTCAATTTTGAGTCACAATTTAACGCTTTCTTCCTGCTAGTATGTTCATTTCAAAAGAAAAGGTAAAATACGAGCAATTTTATTCATCTTTTTATCGGATTTCAGTTTCTTTTCACCATTTAAGCTTGGGTTATCTTTCGAACAATTACAAAATGTATTTTCAATGCAATGCTCACTCTGTGGGCAGGTGTGAGGTCCCACCCCGTCTTTTTTTTTTTTGGTATTACAAAAGCAACAACCATCACATGGGTTCGCCGGGCAGACGCAGGGATAAAGGATGAGATACCAATCTATTGGCTTTGACAGGTACTGAAAGATTGGTTTCTCATTGTTTATCCCTGGGCAGACGTACGGAAGTTTGGTATCTCTATAATATTTATCTATGGTTAAGCGCACGTAAACCCAATAACGGAAACACAATGATATCGCGGTCGCTGTCTCGGTCGTAGGGTGTATCGCGCGAGTTGGCTAACTTTTAACTCGGTCGTACGACATTGTGACAGGTGTGTAAAAAAAAAAAAACAAGGAAATCTTCAGATCGGCGGTTGACGGTTCGTTGTAAGTACAACTGGTCTCAAAAGAAAGTTTATATTAAGGGGATCGATTAAAAACGAAATAAGCATTCTATCGAAATCAATTTTATTTATCATTCAAAATCACAACTTGGCAATTTATTTCTCAAAAATAATGTCATCCAATGCCCTCGGATGGCAAAGGACTAACAAAGGCCTCGTAGGGGTAGCATCTATCCGACGGATGCTGGCCTGCTAAAAAGCGAGAAGAGCCACCGCAGTCGAACATCTTGCGGCACTGTTAGTAAGTCCTATCCCCACCTCCTCGTGAAGCCATCTGGAGATTTCCTATGGAAATTGGCGAATGGCGAGCCTCCTGCGCCAAAAAACAGGATTAGTCGGTTGGGCTACGGCCTAGTAAGCCGTAACCGTAAAAAAGTCACAAACTCCGAAACAACCACAAGCCTCGGATATAACGGACCGGATTTATGTTGACGACCCTTGCAAAAAACGAAAAAAGGACAATGATCTTCGGCCTTGTACGTGGAATGTTAGGTCCCTAAACAGGCCACGTGCAGCAGAACAACTTGCTAGACTGCTATAAAATGGACATCACCGCCATCCAAACCGCCAAATGCGATGGAATGGACTGGGTATAAAGCGGATGAAAAACTGGGATATTTACTACGGCGACTGCTATAGGGAGAGAGGGCAAGGATTGTGTGGATGCGGATTTGTTGTTCGAGGTGGACGAAGGCAAAAAACCTTAAGCTTTCGGCATGTGAGCGAACGCCTCATAACAATCCGTATCAAGGCTACATTTTTTAACATCAGCCTGATCTGCGTCCACGCCCCCACGGAAGACAAGGATGACTCCGCCAAATATGAGTTCTACGATCTTCTAGACAGAACGTATACCCAATGTCCCAGCTATGACATCAAAATTGGACTAGAGGACTTCAATGCTAAGCTGGGTAAGGAAAGCATCCTTGAACGAGTCATCGGCAAACATAGCCTACACGACACCACCTACGATAACGGACACAGGCTGATTGAAATCTCCTTCTAGCCAGTACGCGCTTCCCGCACCTCGATATACACAAAGGCACCTGGCGGAATTTTGATCAATCGACTACCAACCAGATTGATCACATCGCGGTCGACGTCAGACACTCCTCCACTATTCCTGATGTTCGAACTTTCCGAGGGGCTACCATCGGCTCGGACCAGTATCTTGTAGTAGCCAAGATGCGCTTACGGATATCACGAACGCAACGGAGTAGAGTAAGAATACAAAGTTATGACGTCGGAAAGCTACTATCGCCAGAAACCGCTAGTGCTTTTACCGATCGCGTCTCCCTTAAGCTCTCCAATACACCTGAATCCTCCACGCTATCAATAGAACAGCAGTGGAGCCCTTGCAAACAAGCCCTTTAGCATTTTAGAAGTTACCGAAGTTGAACACACCCATCCTCACAATACACAAACAGAAATGTACATAATGGAGGCAAAAAAAAAAGAAATTTTGCATAGATTCATTTAAAATAAAATTCCTTTTTTTTTTCAAAACTTAAAAGTTTTTTCATATTGCTGACTGGAATCCGCATCAATTGTTTTGCGGTTGAGAAACGTCACAATTTGTATAGAGTGCATATCGTATGCGTATTCAATGATGGCTGGATTTTAGACTTCTTTACCTACATTTACTCACTTGCGATTTCAATGATGGCAAAACAAAAAAAAAGGGAGAGTTCTTCCGCCGCAGTCAATCCGGCGTATTCAATGATCGGCATGATTGTTAGAAAATGAATCCCACTTCGAAAAGGACTTGTATCACTGGATTGCGATAAACTACAACTACTTTTTATTCGAATTTAATACACACACTTTTATTATTTCGCTTCAGATCAATTATTACATTGTATACCGACTGGACACACGTTACTGAATCCCGGGAACTGAATACTCCCAAGGGCGAGCGTGCGCGCTTATATAGCCTCGGTCTGTGATCGAGTTTTCGCAGTCAGACGTTCCCATTCGGAAGTTTCTAGAGTGCTCTTGCATTCAGCGGTATGCCGCTGAAAGTTACTATCATTTTCATTTCAGCTTCACCTGATCATTCGAACTTGGACAGCGAAATTCGAACATAACCGTCGATTCGTGTCCGCAACACTGCCCTCCTTCTAAACTTATTCTTCATCGAACAAGCGATTTGATCCTTCTATGTAGTATGGCGCTACCCTCTCTAAGTGGACAATCTTATACTTCGCCCGTCTGCTGTATTCGATATACCACGTTAAGTTTCTTGACGACCTCATATGGCCCGTCCTAGGACGATTGTAATTTGAGGCAAAAAGTTTTTTTTCGGATCGGGTTGTACACCCATAGCAATTGTCCTGTCTCGAATCCAGAAGTGTTCGCCCTTAAGTCATATCTCGCCTTCATTTTATCACTGACCACCGATGGGTAGAGTTCAGCTGCTCATTCTTTTCGGTTACGAAGTCCACCCTGCCGCTAGTTGTCGGTAGCAGCACACCGAACTTCAGATCCGATGGAAGTAGGAGATCAGTTCCAAAAATGGCTTCAGCTGGTGTTATCGCCGTTGAATTAAGCTGCAATCGGTACGCCATTAAGAAAACTGGAAGAAGTTCGTCCCAATCCTGATCTCCGATCTCGACTTGAACCTTTCGACCGTGCCATCAGATTGTGGGTGTAATGGTGTTGCCCGCGTTTTTCTGATACCTAGCATTTTTTTTTTTTTAGTAATTTGCGCGCACTCAAGGTCTAATAATCTGGAGATTCGTGTGGTTCGGTTAATGAAAGATTCTCTATATTTGACCGGGAAAACTCGAGCTTCTCAGGCAACCCGGCGCGTCCCCAGGTGGCGGATAGGGGAAGGCCACGTAGCGTGGTAGGGGTCATTGCACCCCCGCGGACCAAGGGCACTTACATTCCCAAGTCAAGGTGGTTGGAATACGTGCCGAGGGCTGAATGATGCAGGGAATACAAAAATGTGCATCGCTAACGTACGATCCCTATGTGATACCGGGCGTCCTCACATAGTAACTAGCCTTACATCTATATGGGAGCTCTGTAGATGGTTGACCGAGAGAGTATGGCGAGAATCGATTCTCGCCATACTCGTGGGACCAACACATGAACAACAAACACAAAAAAAACAAAACACCAACAGAGTCGGAGGAAGAATATCTCCTCCGCTCACCAGTACACGAAATGGAGACAGAAGTCACAGAACCATCTCCAAACTCTGCAACTACATTCCCGTCCAACAAGACGGACAACCAAAACGCTCAGGTACCTAAGGGTCCAAGCGCCGAGGTTGCAGTGGTTAACGACGCCAAAAAAACCCGGCAGAAACAAGAGCATTTCACCGGGGCCCAAAGGCGACGAATCGCCGCTCTAATCCGGGACGGGATGGAGCCCGAGGAGGCGAGACAAAAAGAAAGAGCAAGATATGCTCTCGTGCTTGCGGAAAGGGAAGCTCACAAAAATACCGATGCATCGAATCCCAAACGAAGCCGATCTAACGACAACTCCATTGTGGAGAATATCCGCAAGAAGAGTCGACCACACACAGAAGCACATAGCAGTTCATGTGCCGGTAAACGAAATGATCGCCCTGGATCCGCTGGTGAAGCTAAAACAAAACCCGCTGAAAAAACTAGTGGAGGTGCACGAGAGCGTACGGAAGAACTCGAGCCATCCTACCGGGATGCCATTGCTCGGTGCAAGGTCGCTATCATGCACTCGCAACACCCGCAAGAGACCCTAACTGATCAACAAATAAAATTAGTGAGGAAGAGCCTGCTAGAGGAAATTGACAAGGCAGATCAGAATTGTCCTGCCCTCAGATTCGAGACCACCTGAGCCAGAAACGGATGACTATCTATCACCTGTCACGATACAGAAACCAAAAATTGGCTCATGTCGTCGATAGAGAAGATTAAGCCATCGAAAAAGGCAGATCTGTGTGCAACTCAGGGCAATGACATTCCCAAGTTATACACCTACGTAACATTCGTTTCCGAAGCCGATGACCTTACCAAGGACACCTTCCTTATGCGCATAATGAGGCAAAATGCGAACATTAGCACTAAAGGATGGAGAGTCCTCAGGATTGCTAAGGAAAAAAGCGGTGGGGATCAAGTAACCTTTGCCATCGACGAGGCTTCTAAAGACGCCATTGTGAAGCAAAGGTTTAAACTGTTCCTCAACTTCTCCCAGATCCTAATTAGGATCAAGGGAGTTCCCAAGCAGACAAAGGTAACTGCGGACAACAAAACTAAGGACAGGGCACAAGCCCATCCGAAGTGCGATGCCCAAGGTATGCCGGCCATGCCTAAGAAAGGGAGTGAGGAACTCGGCGCGCATAAGCCAAACCAGAGTGCAACAACCACTGCATCTGGCGTTAGTGCACCAACCATAGAGACAACGAAAGTACCCCAAACGTCAGAGCTACCTGAAGAAACAACTCGGGCAGCTAAGACTTCAGTGGTCAGCCCTATGGTTGGGACAATTACTAACACTGGCAGCCCTGCCAGTACCTGATGAATCCATCATGTCGGGATTAAGGTGCATCCAAGTAAATCTACAGCATGCAAAGGCCGCGTCGGCGGTACTGAGCCATAGGTTTAACAAGGAGCACCTCGATATAGCCTTTATCCAGGAACCGTATACCATTAAAGACCAGATCAAAGGACTATCAGGTGAGCTGCTCTACGACTCCACAAATGAAGGACGACCTAGAGCCTGCTTAATGTTCAATAACAATATTAAAGCCATTCCTATTCCAGAATTCACGAATAAGGACCTGGCAGCTGCCATCATCAAGCTATCCACTGCGGAAGGTAGGTCAGAAGCTGTAATCTGCTCAGCCTACCTTGCGGGCGACTCCACGGATCTCGGCTTCACACGACTGCAGGATCTTCTCGACCACTTTGGAAGAAAAGGGTCACACATCATCGTATGCTGTGACGCAAACGCACAGCACACAGCATGGGGAAGCTCGGACATCAACAAAAGAGGTGAGTACCTATTTGAATTCATATTTAGGAACAACCTCAATATCATAAACCGTGGAAATAATCCCACCTTTATGAATAAAATCAGAGAAGAGGTATTAGACCTCACCTTAACTACCCCGTTCATAGGTAACTCTATTCTAAACTGGCATGTCTCAACAGGAACATCGATGTCAGACCATCGACAGATCTGTTTTGACATAAAAGCGGGAGATAGAATTACTAGAACATATAGACAACCAAGAGCGACAGACTGGGACACTTATAGCCTAGAAATCGCACAAGCGATCGGAAACTGTACCAATAGCATCAGAGACATAGACAGCCTCGAACTCAGCTGCGACAGCCTCAGTGCTACCATCTTATCTGCTTTTCACAACGCTTGCCCAGAGAAAGTTAAGCCAGGCAACCGTACCACTCCGTGGTGGAACAGCAATCTGGCCAAGCTAAGAGCACTGACCAGAAAACTGTTCAACAGAGCTAAACGGACTGGTGACTGGACGCAGTATCGTGCCTCACTCACCAACTACAACCAAGAGATTAGAAGAGCCACAAGAGACTCATGGAAAAAGTTCTGCAGCAGTCTTTCAGACATTCAGAGCAGCGCTCGCATCCACAGAGTTCTCGCTAAAGAGCACACTAACCAAATTGGTTCGTTGAGGAGAGCAGATGGCACCTACGCGGAAAATGGTACGGAAGTACTCAAAATTCTGACCAGTACGCACTTTCCGGACTCCAACATCATTCCCTCCGATCTCTCTAACATACCTCCGCAGATCAGAGCAGCTAGACCAAACAGGGAGGATTGGAAGAGAGCACGAACGCTATTTCACGAGGGAAGCATAAAATGGGCCATCAATTCTTTTGACCCATACAAATCCCCGGGGGAGGATGGCATCTTCCCAGCCCTTCTTCAGAAGGGGAGTGCGCAAATCAGCCCCATGCTCATTAACATCTTTAGAACCAGCTATGCATGGGGACACATACCAACAAGCTGGACAGAGGTAAAGGTAAAATTCATTCCCAAAGTAGGCCGTAGACCCACAGACCTGCCTAAGTCCTACAGACCGATAAGCCTTACCTCTTTCTTCCTAAAAACAATGGAAAAAATCCTGGATAGGCATATCAGGGACGGTGCACTGAGAAGATCACCACTTCACAAAAACGAATATGCCTACCAGCCTGGGAAATCGACCACGCATGCCCTTCAGGAACTAATGGCCCGGATTAACAAATCCCTGAGCGACAAAGAAATTGCGATAGGTTGCTTTCTCGATATTGAGGCTGCTTTCGATAACACCGAATACACCCAAATAAAACGTTGCATCCTCAGCACAGGGGTGGACAACACCACATGCAATTGGATCCAACATATGCTTAGCAACAGAAAAATAAACACCTCGCTAGGCAATGACAAAATCAGCGTAAACGCCGCGAAAGGATGCCCTCAAGGCGGGGTTCTCTCACCACTCCTGTGGTCCATCGTGGTTAACGATCTGATAAGCATACTCAGCAACAATGGCTTCTATGTCCAGGGCTACGCTGACGACATAGTGATCCTGATCAGAGGTAAATTCGAAGATACAGTCTCGGAACTCCTCCAACGGGCACTAAACCTTATTGCAAACTGGTGCTTAAAGGTTGCACTAAATGTAAGTCCTAGAAAAAGCACCATTGTCGCCTTCACCAAAAGAAGGAACAGGCACAAACTTACTAAACCTACCCAATAGGGTTCTCAAAAGAAGTCAAATATCTAGGGATAACTCTAGACGAAAAGCTCACTTGGAACTCTCACATTACAAAGACCATTGAGAAAGCCAGGATCTCCTTATGGACCAGCAAAAGTCTCACTGGAAAAAACTGGGGCACAAGCCCCAAAATGTTCCGCTGGCTACATACAGCAATCACCAGACCAATCCTTATATATGCTGCGCCCGTCTGGTGGCACAAAACAAAACAAGTATCAGTGCAAGCCAAGCTCAACAAATTGCAGAGACTAGCTTGCATCTGTATCAATGGGGCCATGAGAACAACCCCCACAGCAGCACTAGAAGTCATCACAAGCCTGCCACCTCTTCATCTCCAACTGAAGAAAGAAGCAATGGTCTTCGCCCACAGGATGATCGTGGAGGATGACTCTAACCGTAGGCTCTTTCACCCTGATATCCTTACAGAAATAAATAGGCATGAAATCCTAAAGATATCTCTTATAGACAACTGTCTCCCCAGATACAACTTCAGCCAAAACTACAAGGTCACATTCCCTAATCGACAGAACTGGGAACAGGATAGACCCTCCTTCAACCGTGGATCCTACGTGTGGTACACAGATGGCTCCAAAACGGACGAAGGCGTTGGGGCTGGAGTATACGGAGCAAATACAGGCACATGCATTTATGTCAGCATGGACAGTAGTACTTACAGTACTTACTTACTTAACGGGCGCTACAGTTCGGGGTGAACCTGGGCCTCAACCAACATGCCTCTCCACCTAGCACGATCTTTCGCTAGTGTTTTCCAATGCTGCACGCCCAGTTGGTTGAGGTCCCCTTCCACCTGTGCGCGCCACCTCAGGTGCGACCGTCCTCTATTTCTTCGTCCCTCGGGGTTGGATTCAAAGACTCTACGGGCTGGAGCTGTGGTGTCCATTCGCTCTTAGGCGTTGGATCCGTAGACGCCTGACCAGACTCATGTCGCTGTACAACCCGTACAGTTCGTGATTGAATCTTCTCCTCCAACCCTCCTCTGTGTTTATGGGACCGAAAATCGAACGCAGAATCTTTCTCTCGAAACGACCAAGGATTTCCTCATCCGCTTTAGATAAAGTCCATGTTTCTGCGCCGTATAACAGGACCGGGATAATTAAGGTCTTATATAAGGTCAACTTGGTCGTACGAGAGCTCTACTTCTCAGTTGCCCCTTGAGCCCAAAAAAGCAGCGGTTGGCAAGAGTAATTCTGCGCTTGATTTCGAAACTGGTGTCGTTGTTCCAAGTCACCGCGGAGCCGAGGTATATGAAGTCCTTAACTACCTCGAACTTATATCTGCAATATGCACGTTCTGTCCAAGACGTCGGTGGTAAATGTCCTTTTTCGATGACAGCAGATATTTAGTCTTGCCTTCATTAACTGCCAAACCAATTTTTGCCGCCTCCATCTCAATACTCGCAAACGCCTCATTGACATCTCGCTGCGATCTACCTATTATGTCAATGTCGTCGGCGTATGCAAGGAGTTGCGAGGATTTGAAATAGATTGTGCCCCTTGTATTGGCCTGTGATTTTTCACAATCATTTCTAATATGATGTTAAAAAAATCACACGACAACGCATCTTCCTGTCTAAATCCTTTCTTGACTTCGAAACTATCGGTCAGTTCTGCACCGATTCGGATGGAGTAGCGAGCATTTTCCAGGGTCATCCTGCATAGTCTGATGAGCGTAGCAGGGATGTCAAAAGTAAGCATGGCATTATATAGTTCGTCTCTAATTACGCTGTCGTATGCGGCCTTGAAGTCGACGAATAGATGGTGTGTATCGACTTGAAATTCATTGGTTTTCTCCAGGATCTGCCGTAGTGTGAAGATTTGATCGATGGTGGACTTCCCTGGCCTGAAGCCACACTGATAAGGACCTATCACTTTGTTTACGAATGGCTTCAGGCGTTCACACAAAACGGCAGCGAAGATCTTGTATGCGACATTAAGGAGACTTATTCCTCTATAGTTGGCGCAGTCCAAGGGATCTCCTTTTTTGTGGATCGGGCAAACAATGCTGAGACTCCATTCCTCGGGCATGCTTTCCTCTGACCATATCTTACAGATGAGCCGGTGCATGCTCCTAACCAGCTCACCGCCAGCCGCTTTGAAGAGCTCAGCAGACAGTCCATCTGCGCCAGCAGCTTTATTCGACTTGAGTTTCGACATGGCAATCTCAACTTCGTCGAGGTCAGGGAGACGGAATTCTCTGCGATCTTCGTCGTTAAAAAATGGATCATTCTGCCTGACGGCGGTATGTTGGCTGTCATCGCCGTTATACAGTCTGCAGAAGTGGTTTTTCCAAATTCTCAGCATCGACTGCGATTCTACTACTAGGTGTCCGTTCTCATCCTTACAGGCCTCCGTTCGGGCTTTATAGCCTTGAGACATTCGTTTTATCCGCTGATAAAATCTTCGAACGTCGTGCCTGCAATAGCACCTCTCCAAGTTTTCAATCGCCCGCTTCTCGTGCTCTTTCTTTTTTCTCTTGAGAAGCTTATGTTCCTCCCTTCTCTTAAGCTCGTAGAGCTCACGAGCCGCTCTTGTTTTTTTGTGCAGTGAGGCTTTGTATGCCTCCTGTTTTTCCGCATGAATCCTTCTACACTCCTCATCGAACCAGGTGTTTCGTCGTGGTGGAGCTTTAAGGCCCAGCACTTCCGTTGCTGTGTTCTTAAGGGCTTGTTTGCACAGGCTCCATTGTTGCTCTACTGACTGAGTGGAGGATTGAGGTGTATCGGAGAGCTTAAGGGAGACGCGGATGGCAAAAGCACTGGCGATCTCCGGCGATAGTAACTTTCCGACGTCATAGCTTGGTGTTCTAACTCTACTCCGCGGTGTTCGTGTTATGCGCTGACGTATCTTGGCTACTACAAGATAGTGGTCTGAATCGATGTTCGCTCCTCGGAAAGTGCGAACATCAAGAACAGGGGAGGAGTGTCTGACGTCAATCGCGATGTGGTCAATCTGGTTGGTGACTGATTGATCTGGCGACCGCCAGGTGCCTTTGTGTATATCGAGGTGGGAAAATCGTGTGCTGGCTACAAAAAGATTTCGCCCCGTGGCAAGGTCGATCAGCCTATGTCCGTTATCGGATGTGGTGTCATGTAGGCTGTGTTTACCGATGACCCGCTCAAAGATTCTTTCTTTACCCAGCTTAGCGTTAAAATCTCCTAGTATGATTTTGGTATCATAGCTGGGGCATTTGGTATATGTTCTGTCTAGGAGATCAAAGAAATCATCTTTGATTGAGTCATCCTTGTCTTCCGTGGGGGCATGGACGCATATGAGGCTGATGTTACAGAAATTTGCCTTGATGCGGATCGTTATGAGGCGTTCACTCACATACTGGAAACTTAGGACTTTATGTCTTAGTCCACCTCTAAGAACAAATCCGCATCCAAATAGTCTCTGTCCTCTCTCCCTATAACACCGTCACCGTAGTAAATGTCGCAGTTTTTCATCCGCTTTTTACCCGGTCCATTCCATCGCATTTCCTGGATGGCGGTTATGTCCGCTTTATAGCGGTCTAGGGCGTCCGCAAGTTGTTCGGCCGCACGTGGTCTGTTTAGGGACCTAACATTCCACGTACAGAACCGAAGGTCCTTGTTTGTTTTTTGTTTTCTTATAGGGTCGTCAACATAGATCCGTTCCGTTTTATTATCCGAGGCTGTTTTTAGTTTTTGAGCAATTAGTGGTTTTACGGTTATGGTTCGCTAGACCATAGCCCAACCGACACTAATCCTGTTTGGTGGCGCAGAATACTCGCCACTCGGCCTCTTCCGTCAGTAATTTCCCTTTTAAGGAAATTTCCAGATGGCACCACGATGAGGTGGAAGTAGGATCTGACTAGCAGAGCTGCAAGATGTTCGGCTGCAGAGGCTCTTACTCGCTTTTTGTCGGGCCAGCATCCGTCGGCAGATGCTACCCCTACGAGGCCTTTGCTAGTCCTTCACCATCCAACTACATCCCTCAAAAGAACGAAACAACTTCTCATGCTTTCGAGGAGTCAGATTCGTTTAATCACAGGTTTCCTTACTGGACACTGCCCAGTTAATAAACACCTCAAAACAATGGGCATCATACAAGATGACACTTGCCGTATGTGTAATGAAGACGAAGAAACAGCAGAGCACATACTATGCCACTGTAACTGCCTGGTCTTCGTCACCTAGGCAAGTATTATCTTGAAGCAGAAGAAATTGCTGCCAGCTCACTCAAAAGCATACTAAGTTTTATCACGGACTCAGGTTTTCTGAGTGAACTGTAAGTGGGGGACATCACAATAGGCCCAATCGTGGCCGCAGTGATCAGGCGACTCTGTCCCACCCCCTAAGCCCTATCTATCTATCTATCTCTATATTTGACGGTACGTCAGAAAGCGGGCTTCAGGGTATGTTGGTGAGCCTGGTGGTGTATTGCGGGAGAAATGTTGAAGAGGCGGAATGCAACTGGCTATTTCATCAGAGCATTTTTGGTGGTAGTAACGATAAAACCTTGGAAACCTTGGAAAGAAGGTACATAAGTGCAATGGGTCGGTAGTTGGAGGGAGAAGATGATTCGCCTTTTTTTGGGTATAGACCAATGCTGTTTTCCACCTACGCGAAAAGAGCCCAGAGGAGTAGGAAAGGTGAAAAAGCTTACGCAGTGGTTTTGCCAGCGTAGAAGAACACCTCTTCAGAACTATTGGGGCAATACCATCTGGACCAGCGGATTTGTGTATGTCGAGGTCTTTAAGAACCCTTGCGACTGTACGGGTGCGGAAATTGATTAGTCCCATGATGGAATTGACGCACTCTAGTACAGGCGTAGACAGCTGAGAACTGGTTGCGAAATTGGCAGCAAGTAGGTTAGCTTTGTCTAAGGGGGTGACAGCTGGAATGTCATTATGGATTAGCTTCAGTATAGACGACGTAGTTGAGTTTTTTTACGTTTTTTACAAACGACCAGAAACTTTTGCTACCTTTGGGACATTGAAGGATTTTACGCCTTAATTTTTGGTCGGATTGGAATTTAACCCGTCGAATGTGGGTGTTACAGTCATTTCTGGCTCGTAAGTACTTTTTTCGGTTTTCCTCAGAACTGTTTGCCTTGTAGGCCCGAAAACTTATCTGCCTGAGCTTAATAGCCTCTTTGCAGCTCAAATCAAACCACGTATTATCCTTAGGCCTGGTGCTTTTAATCTTGCTGGGAATAAAATTTGACAAGCCGATTCGGATAATATTTGCGATAATATCAGTTGCGGCGTCCACGTCGTTGTCGGGGAAGCACAACGACCAGTTAAAGATCCGAAGGAAGTTGTTAAGGCCGCACCAGTTGGCTTTCTCGTATAGCCATAGTGTTCTCTTAGGAGCTTTTTCTTTAACTGGATGGTGGGAGATCGAGAATTTTGCTGATATCACGCAGTGGTCAGACGAGACTAGGGGCGCCAATACATCGATCGTGTATTTGTCAGGCTGAGAAGTAAGAAACAAGTCCAGTGTGTTGGCGGTATGACCAGCAACATCGGGGATACGTGATGGCTCATTCACAAGTTGAGTTAATTGACTTAACTCAGCAAAAATTTCAACATTTCGGGTGTTGTCTGTCTAGAATGTCGAAGCCACTGAGAATTGTGTACATTGAAATCGCCCGCTAAAACGATTTCAGTGCGAGGGAACAGGGAAAGAATTCTTTGGATGGAATCAGACAGTGCGTCAAATGCATCAAATGTTGCATTCCTGAAAACAGTAGGTAATGAACGGAGTGCTTACGGAATATGAATTTAAGCCATATGAAATAAAATTCCGAGGTGGATGTTTGGCTATACTATGGAAGTAGCTGGTAAGCAATGTCACTACGAACATAGATGGCGAGACCGCGGTGAGAAACGAATAATGGCACTAAGCTATATCCAGGAAGACTGAAATCCGAAGGATCATCGACCTGTGTTTTAGAGAGATGGACATACATGGCCAAGAAATTCTTCCGTAACCCACGAATATTGCAGAACCGCACACAGAAATCCCTCATCAATACAAACTACAAAACATGTATAGATACAAAACCGTCAAAGCAGAGACGTGTAAGTGAAGTTCTATCGTCGGATTTGCAAAAACAAACTACCGTAGGTGTTATGCCCTTACGACAGTAAGATTTGCTCCACCAGAAAAGAACAACACACGCGGCCCGCTACGCGTCGGTTGAGTGCTACCCCTGTCACGAGAGGGGAAGGGGGACAGGCAGGAGTACGGCCCAGCGCTGCTGCCGACCAGGTGTTCGGTTGCGGCATTTTCGCGGTTTTTTTTTTTTATTTTCTTTTTGCCCGCACTACACTGCACTACAGTATTTGTTTTTTTTCCCGTTTTTTTTTGTTCGTTCTTTTGTATTTTCCTTCCGTGCGTGACTCGTGACCGCGCGACTTAAGTCTGGATATTCTTCGGAATATCCACCACAAAGAAAAACAAGAAAAAATGATTTTTTCTGGCAATTTATATTTATTGAATTGACCGTCACGTTACGAGGTTTGAAGAGAACTCCCCAATTCATCGTATGCATAAAACAATTCTTTTGATTTTCTTACTCAGGTGTTTCGCACACTGAGTTGTTTGCGTTCATCAAGCTGAGTCGCAATTCTTTTGATTTGCTTACTCAGGTGTTTCGCACACTGAGTTGTTCGCGTTCATCAAGCTGAGTCGTCATCAGCTCAGGTTCTCAACGAACTTGATGACCTCTGGTCTAACACAGTTGGTGGAATGTGTTGAATCAGCTGAATTCTCCTCGAGCCTCGCAACTTGTGGACACATAGGATGAAGGAACGTAGCTCGCGCGACGACTGTCAATGGCAAACAGTCGTAGAGTTCCTTGAACACCAACGACTCGAATTTCCTTCCTTGCTCTGAGTGCGATTCCGTAACGCGCAGCCCAGTTATTCACGAATGCATGCGAATTGGTTTTTGCTTCTTTGTTCGGGATGCAAAACACTTCAGGCCAGTTCCTGAAGTGATCGATCACCACCAGCGCGTATTGGTTTCCAGCGTTGCTCTTTGGGAATGGGCCTGCAATGTCCATGCCAATAAGTTCGAACGTTGCTCCAACATTGTACTGCTGCATATCTCCTTGAGTTTTCCTAAGCGGTCGCCGCGAATGAAATTTGTGACCGATTCATGGCATTCTTCCCAGTAGATACGCATCTTAATCTTTTCTACAGTCTTATTAACACCAAGATGACCCCCGCTTGGTCCCTCGTGGTATTATCGGTTGATCTCGTCGACTTGTCCCTTTGGAATTACCAGCATATCGTTCGTAACGTCCCCGTTCGCACTTTCCCAACTGCGGTAGAGACAAACCGTTCTTTTACGATCGGGCTTTCATTGGATATTTGCTGCCAAGTTGGTTAAAAACCTCATTCTTGGTGGTCGATGTCGATATCGGTATCTTCTCCCTGTTTTCTTCCGACTTTCTTGACAGTCCAGGAATCTTCTGGTAGGACATGGAAACGACGGATGTCGGTGACCTGTTCCTTGGTTTCCACACGTGAACAATGTTTGCATTCAACGTCGCAAGATCGGCTCGATAAAGCATCCGCGTTTCCATTACGGTTTCACTAACGATGTTCGATACTGGAGTCATAACTCTGGATCCTCTCTATCCATCTAGCAAGTTGGCCTTCCGGGTTTTTGAACTGCAACAGCCATCTCAACCCAGCGTGTCCGTCCTAAGATGAAAAGCTTGGAAATAAAGGCATTTGTGGAAACGCTTGACACAGTCAACCAGGGCTAAAAGCTCCCTCCAAGTTACGCAGTGGTTCCTCTCCGGCTTCGATAGCGATGACCCGTTCTCGCCCGTCAATCATTTGAGAGAGTACTCCTCCGATTCCATGTCCGCTCGCATCGGTGTCCAAAATAAGCTTTTCTCCCGGGACAGGATATGCAAGAATCTGCATACTGCAGAGCAATTTCTTCAGGTGGATGAACGCTTCCTCCTACGGCTTCTCCCACTTGAATGACCGATTCTTTTTGGTGAGCTCGTGCAGGGTGCTGGCAACATTTGCAAATCCTGGGACGAATCGCCAGGCAAAGTCCCAGGAATGAGATTCTTTGGCCGCGGCCATCTTTAGCCGTTGAGATCTTGTCTTCAGCTGTGTGGACTCTTTCTGCAGTCACCACATGTCCCAAGTACTTCACTTCAATTTCAGTCCGGCTGCCTGAAATCTTTCCAGTATCTCTTTTAGCTTCCTATGGTGATCGTGCAAATCCTTGCCCATGACAATTATGTCATCCAGATAGCCAAGACAAGTCCTCCAGTGAAGTTACCCTAGTACCCAGTTCATAAGTCTTTCAAAGGTGGCTTGCGCATTGCAAAGACCGAAGAGCATCCCAGAGAATTGCCACAACTCTCCCCCGGCGTTGAAGGTGGTGTTTTCTTTCTCTTGCGGATCACGCTCTATTTGCCAACATCCAATTTGCAAGTCCAGCTTCGAGAACAGCTTAGCACCAGGTAGTGTGCCCAATGTGTAGTCGATTCTCGGTAAAGGTAAGATGTCTTTACTCGTGACGTAGTTCAGCTTCCTGTAGTCGACGCAGAATCGGGTACTTTTATTCTTCTTCTTTACCCGCACTACCGGAGAACTCCAGGAGCTTGCAGATGGTTCGATTACGCCCAGATTTCTATTTCGTCGATTAGTTTGATCACCTCGCCTTCTTTCGCCACCCTCCACGGTAGTTGATGGGTCAGTCTAGAGTCCCCTGTGTCTATTCTGTGATGTTCTTCTACAGTTCTTACCATTTGCAAAAACTGTCCAATACTTACAAAGCAGGGAGAGTGCTTCACATTTCTGCTTTTCCACTCTCTGGCCAATTGTTTTCAGAACGCTTTAGTGGTATGGATACCCTGGTGTTTCCGATCTTCGCAGTTCATAATGGCGGCAGCTTCTTGGCATTGAGCGAATGTTGTTCCTTTTTGTATTGTCTTAGCTGTACTGGCAGGATTCAGGACTCGTACTGGAACCAGTTGGTCTTGTCGGGGCTCCACGAGAGCCCTTCCAACAATGATATCGCTGGGTGGATTTCGTTTGTCGGATTCGACCACTCAAATTTTGCTTGTCCCCTCATCCTCTTCTATCTTTGCCCAGACTACAGCTTCTGCATTTGTGGGAACTGCTTGGCGTGCTTGAACGACTATTTGACTGACCTTGTTACCCTGCCGATTATCTATTGTTAATGGGAGCTCCAAGTTACCGTATTTCATCCCTTTTTGGTTGAGGTCCAATGGGAAACCATCCCTAATAATGAAGTCAACGCCGATTATGATGTCATCAGTAATGTCCGCAACGATGAAACCATGCTGAAACTCGACGGTACCCATCGTAATTTTTTTTTGGGCCTTACCTTTGACTTCTGCCTTCTCACCAGTTACTGTATGAAGTCTTACCTCCGTAAATGGTTCGATGTTAGAATCGAATCCGCTTCGAATGACTGAATGAGTTGCGCCCGTATCCAAAATCAGTAGATTCCGTCGCCCGTCCATCGTTCCCTCGATGACTAGGCTGGTTACACCCCTACAGATTCGGGATACGAGGATGCTGGGGCACTCCAATGTGGGAGCCATCGCATGGCCCACTGCACTGACTCGTTCTACTTTAACGAAGTGTTAGGTGCACCTTTTGCGCCTCCATTTTCACGTTCTCTCGCTTGGTCTCTTTTTGGCGAACTAATCCTCGAACGCTTTCTTCGCAGGCGGCAGTTTCTCGCAACGCGCCTTGCTGGTCGCAGATGTAGCATCTACCCGGAAATGAGCCACTCCTACTCGCCGCTGTTGTTCTGGAACTATCCTGGTCTTCAGATATGCGCCGTAATTTGAGGGAGGGTCGGCATATCAAGAGCGATGTTTCGCATGCGAGAGCGCTAGCAACTGACTCCTTGAAAGATATTTTTGGGAGGAGAATTAAGCTTTGTTGCGTATCGAGGTTCCTAAGCCCTTGGAGGAAGGAATCCGTTTTCAGTTTCTCCACCACATCAATTATAACATCCGCGTAGGCTAGATGACACAGCCTCTTGATGCCGGCAGCGTACTGCTGGATGGTCTCGTTTCCACGCTGCTTGCGGCCTCTAAGCTCCGGCTTGTGCATTTCCGGCATGTGCTTACTGCCATATCTTCGATAAAGAGCCTCCCATATGGCTGTTTAGTTCCTTCTCTGGGTTTCCGGGATGGTCTGTAGAACGTCAGCTGCTTCACCTTTAATGGAAATTACTAGGGCGGCCACACGGTCCTCTTCTTCCCATTGATTCCGTTTCGCTGTTGTTTCGAATTGCAGCTTAAAGATACACACTAGTGCCGTCGAAGTTCGGGGCTGTGCATTTCAATGCTGCAGCCGGTACGACACTTCCCTGATTCTGAACATTCTGGATAGTTTTCTCGACATTCAGAACCTTCTTGTCGAACCTCGATTATCATTTCCTGATTATTTTCGAGAGCTAGAGCCTTCTTGTCCAGTGTTTCTATTCTCTCTTCGACATTTTGGAATCGATTATTGACGGTTTGCTGGATGTCTCTCAGACTTTCTCGATTACTTCTTAGCATCTTTTCTACTGTGTCCAGCTTTTGGCTCAGGCAAGTGCAGTTTTCCTCCAACTTTTTACTTACGGCAGCGGAATTTTCCTCCAGTTTCTCTAGTTTCTGGCTTATGGAAGAGGAACTTTCTTCCAACTTTCTACTTACGGCAACGAAATTTTCCTCCAGCTTTTGATGTATGTGCGCCTCTAGTTTCTGGCTTATTCCTCCAGCGAATTTTCCTCCACCTTCTGATCTAGTTCCTGGGCTATGGAAGCACTATGCTGTATATCGAATGCTGACTCGGAAGATGTCGACGGCTTCTCCACTCTAAGCTCATGATTCTCTCAACTAGGTTGGCTTTGCAACCCACTGTGGATAGTTCCCGAGCATCCAGCTCCCTTTTCAGCTGTTCTATTTTCAGTTTCTCTAATTTCACCATTTTGTTGCACTCTTTCAATAATTCACTTCACAATTCGAACAAACGTTTCACTCGTTTACTCGCAATTCCTCCTCTGACACCAAATGTTACAAAATGAGTCCCACTACGAATAGGGTTGAATTGATTTCTGGCTGGAAGAGGCATGTGGTTTAGGTGCAGTTTCCAGTTTAAAATTAATTTTAATATCATATTCTAATAACTGAGAGCACCGTGGCGCAGTGGGTAGTGTGTTGGCCTCTGACGCCGATTAAACGGGATCGAATCACGACACAGCCATGTCATCACGGTGTTGCTCCTCAGCGGGGTTCTGACAAAACCCCCTGTACTAAAATTGTCATGAAAAGCTTTTCGAAATTCGCAGTTCGGAACCGGCAATAAACTGTAGGTCCCTTTCACCTATGGGAAAACGAAATCACACACAATATGAATGATTGAGAGAAGCTCGGCTCAGGTACTTGATGGATTGTAACGCCAGCATACATACATTCTAATAACTACCTTATGCTAGACAAAATTAATAAAACTGCTTAATTAACTTAATTACATTAGAAATATCCTACGGACCTAATGCGGATACTCTAAGATAACCAATATTTATTTCTTAAATATTTCTTTCGGCTTTCATATTAATTTACCATTTAATTTAAAAGAATTATATAAAGCTACGAAAATATTTTTATAAAAAATTCAGCAAACGGTCTAAATAAATTTTTTAGCTTAGTCTAACTACAACTAATCAGGTCACGTTCTGCCGAACAACTTGCGGACGCCTTAGACCGCTATAAAGCAGACCTAACCGCCATCCAGGAAATGCGATGGAATGGACTGGGTATAAAGCGGATGAAAAACGGCGATATTTACTACGGTGACTGCTATAGGGAGAGAGGATAACGATTGTACGGATGCGGATTTGCTGTTCGAGGAACAGCGGAACACGGAAGAAAAAGATGGCTCCGCCAAAGATGAGTTATACGATTTCCTATACAGAACGTATGTCCATTGTCCCAGCTATGACATCAAAATTGTACCAGGAGACTTCAATGCTAAGCTGGGTAAGGAAAGCATTTTTGAACGAGTCGTCGGCAAACATAGCCTACACGGCACCACATCCGATAACGGACACAGACTGATTGATCTTGCTACGGTGCGAAATCTCTTTCTAGCTAGTACGCGCTGTCCGCACCCCGATATACACAAAGGCACCGGCCGGTTTTTTGATCCATCGACTACCAACCAGATTAATCACATCGCGATCGACGTCAGACACTCCTCCACTATTCTTGATGTTCGAACATTCCGAAGGGCTAACATCGACTCGGACCACTATCTTGTAGTAGCCAAGATGCGCTGAAGGATATCTCGAACGGTGTAGAGTAAGAATACAAAGTTATGACGTCGGAAAGCTCATCTTTCACCGATCGCATCTCCCTTAAGCTCTCCAATACACCTGAATCCTCCACGTTATCAATAGAACAACAGCAAACAAGCCCTGAAAAGCACTGCATCCGAAGTTTTGGGTTTCAAGGCTCCACCAGGAAGAAACACCTGGTTCGATGACGAGTGCAGGCGAATTCACACAGCAAAGCACGATGCATATAAAGCCTCGCTGCATAAAAGAACGAGAGCAGATCGTGAGCTTTACGAATTAAAAAGAAGGGAGGAGCATAAGCTTCTCAGAAGAAAGAAGAAAGAGCACGAGGAGCGCGCGATTGTAGATTTGGAGAGGTGTCAATGCAGGCGTGACGTTCGAAAGTTTTGTCAACAGATAAAGTGAACATGCCAAATTTATAAAGGCAGAACGGAAGCCTGCAGGGATGAGAACGGACACCTAGTAGCAGAATCGCAGTCGATGCTGAGAATATGGAAAAACCACTTCTGCAGACTGTATAACCGCGATTTTAGTCAATATACCGCTGTCAGGCAAAATGATCCATTTCTAATCGACGAAGACCGCTCACTTGTAAGATATGTCAAAGGAAAGCATGCCCGAGAAATGGAGTCGCAGCATCGTATGCCCGATCCACAAGAAAGGAGACCCCTCTAACTGCGCCAACTACAGAGGCATAATCTTATTAACATCGCATAAAAAATCTTCTCTGCCGTTTTGTGTGAACGCCTGATGCCTTTGGTAAATAAGCTGATAGGTCCTTATCAGTCCGGATTCAGGCCAAGGAAGTTCACCATCGACCAATTCTTCACAATACGGCAGATTCTGGAAAAAAATCAATACATTTCAAGTCGACAGTCTGTTATTTGTCGACTTCAAAGCCGCATGCGACAGCGTAATTAGAGACGAGCTATACAATGCTATGTCTACCTTCGACATACCTGCTCAACTCGTCAGACTATGCAGGATGACTTTGGAGAATGCTCGCTGTTACATCCGAATCGGTGATCACCTTACCGATATTTTGATGTCAAAAAAGGATTTAGGCAGGGCGATGCGCTGTCGTGTGAATTCTTCAACATCATATTAGAAATGATTGTGCAAAAATCTCTGGCCAATACAAGAGGCACAATCTCAAATCCTCACAACTCCTTGCATACGCCGACGATAATGATGTAATAGGTAGATCTCAGCGAGATGTCAGTGAGGCGTTTGCGAGTATAGAGATGGAGGCGGCGAAAATTGGTTTGGCAGTAAACGAGGGCAAAACTTAATATATTCTGTCATCAAAAAAGGACGCTCACCACCGACGTCTTGGCCAGAACGTTTGTATTCTCAGATATATGTTCGAGGTAGTTAAGGACTACGTCTACCTTGGCCTCGCAGTGACCTGAAACAACGACGTAAGTTCCGAAATCAAACGCAGAATCACTTGCCAATCGTTGTTTCTTGGGCTCAGGAGGCAATTGAGTAATAGAGCCCTGTCTCGAACGACAAAGTTGACTCTATATAAGACCCTTATCATTCCGGTCCTGCTATACGGCGCAGAAGCATGAACACTATCAAAAGCGGATGAGGAGGCCCTTGGTCGGTTCGTAAGAAAGATTTTGCGCGTGATTTTCGGGCCTTTAGACGCCGACGGGGGATGGAGAAAAAGATTCAACCACCAACTTTACAGGCTGTACAGGGACATGGGTTTAGTCAGGCGTCTACGGATTCAACGCATAAGATGGCTGAGCCATGTAGAGCGAATGAACACCACAGCTCCAGCCTGGAGAGGCTTTGAATCCAACCCCGAGGGACGTAGAAACAGAGGACGGCCATACTTAAGATGGTGCACACAGGTGGGAGGGGACCTCAACCAACCTGGTGTGCGGCAATGGAAAAGGCTAGCAAAAGATCGTGCAAGTTGGAGGGGCATGTTAGTTGAGGCCAAGGTTCACCCCGAACTGTAGCGCCCGTTAAGAAGAAGAAGAACTAAAACTAATTAAACTTAGCCTATCTTAACTAACATGTATATACTGTTACGAAAATTAATCCCACTTCGAATAGGGTTCGAATCACTGGATTTTGGTACACTACAACTATTTGTTTGTCCAGTGTTTCTATTCTCTCTTCGACGTTCTGGAATCGATGGTTGACGGCTTGCTGGATGTCTCTTTGGCTTTCTCGATTGCTCTTTAGCATCTCTTCTACCGTGTCCAGCTTTTGGCTCAGGCAAGTGGAGTTTTCCTCCAACTTTTTACTTACGGCAGCGGAATTTTCCTCCAGTTTATCTAGTTTCTGGCTTATGGAAGTGGAATTTTTCTCCAACTTTCTACTTACGGCAACGGAATTTTCCTACAACTTTTGATGTATGGTCGTCTCTAGTTTTTGGCTTATTCATCCAGCGAATTTTCCTCCAGCTTCTGATCTAGTTTCTGGGCTATGGAAGCACTGATAGCATTCATAGCCGCAAGAATTTGCTGCATATTGAATGCTGGCTCGCTAGGGGTCGAAGGCTTTCCACTCCAAACTCATGATTCTCTCGACTAGGTTGGCTTTGCTACACACTGTGGATAGTTCCCGAGCATCCAGCTCCCTTTTCAGCTATTCTATGGTCAGTTTCTCTAATTTCACCATTTTGTTGCACTCTTTCAATAGTTCACTTCACAGTTCGAATAAACATTTTACTCTTTTACTCGCAATTCCACTTCTGACACAAAATGTTACGAAATTAATCCCACTTCTGACACCAATTGTTACGAAATGAATCCCACTACGAATAGGGTTGCTATTACTGGATTGCGATAAACTACTTTTTATTCACATTTAATACACACCCACTTTTATTACTTCGCCACAGATCAATTATCTGAGCTTTTTACCTTGGTTTATTGTTAGAACCTTTTACACACACGTTACACTTTATTCCACCACGGATCAATTACCTGCGCTTCACATCTCGCTAGATGGCTTGATTACCGACCGATCACTCGTTACTGAATCCCGGGAGCTGAACGCCCCCAAGGGCCAGCGTTCGCGCTTATATAGCCCTCGGTCCACTTTCTCGAATGTTCACCGTCAGACATTCCCATTCGGAAGTTTCTAGAATGCTCTGGCATTCAGCATTATGCCGCTGAAAGTAACCATAATTTCCATTTCAGCTTCACCAGAGCATTTAAACTTTGACACCGAAATTCGAACATAACCGTCGGTTCGTGTCCGCAACATTGCCCTCCTTCTACACTTATTCATCGTCGAACAAGCGATTTGATCCCTCTCCGCAGCATGACGCTAATTTCTCCGAGAGGACAATCTTATCCTACGCCCACCTGTTTCCCATTTGCTATATCCGGTATAGCACGTTATTGAGTTTCTTGATGACCTCATATGGCCTGTCCCAGGCAGATTGCAATTTGGAGCACAATACTTTTTCCGTTGCGGGTTGTACACCAATGCCCATTGTCCTGTCACGAATCCAGAAGTGTTCGCCCTTACCTCATATCTCGCCTTCATTTTGTCACTGGCCAAGTTCAGTCGCTCCCGGATGAACTGATCGCAGGATTCTGCTGCTCCTTTGCGGCTACGAGGTCCACCCTTCCACTAGTTGTCGGTAGTACCATGTCGAACTTCAGATTCGTTGAAAGTAGGAGATTAGTTCCAAAAATAGCTCCAGCTGGTGTTATTGCCGTTGAATTGTGCTGCGCCGATCGATAAGCCATTAAGAAAAGGAGAAGATGTTCATCCCAGTTCTTCTGATCTCCAACGACTAAGTTTCTCAAGTATTCCTCCACCGTCCGGTTGAACCTTTCGACCATGCCATCAGATCGTGGGTGTAATGGTGTTGTCCAAGGAAGTTCCTTGCCTGATCTGAGAGCAGTTCCAGCGGTACTCAGTTATTCACGAATGCGCAATACCGCGCAACCCAGTTATTCACGAATGCATCCGAAATGGTTTCGGCTTCTTGGTTCGGGGTTTTTTTTTTTTTTAGAGACTCGCGCCGATGACACGGGATCGAATCTCGACACAGCCATGTCATCGAACGTGTTTTCACGGTGTTTCTCCTCAGCTGGGTTCTGACAAAACCCCCTGTTTACTACTTGTCATGAAAAGCTTCTCGAAATTCGCCGTTCGGAACCGGCAATAAACTGTAGGTCCCTTTCACCAATGGGAAAATTAAATCATACACAACATGGGTGATTGAGAGAAGCTCGGCTCAGGTCCTTCATGGACTGTAACGCCAACATACATACATACATACAGCCGGTAGGACGAATCCTTGATGCTGTACATTCTGGATAGTTTTCTTGAGTTCCAGAACTTTCTTGTCAAACCTCGTCTCTAGTGATTCGAGATCTAGAACCTTCTTATCGAACCTGGACTGTAGTATCTCGATTTTCTTTTCCTGATAATTCTCGAGGTCAATAACGTCGATTCTAGTGTCTCGATTCTCCTTTCGACGTTCTGGAATCGATCGTTGACGGCCTGCTGGATATTTCTTATTCTTTCTCGATTGTTCTCTAGCATCCCTTCTACCCTCTCCAGCTTCTGGCTCATGCAAGTGGAATTTTCCCCCAACTTTTTATGAGTAATTTATGAGTAAACTTACTTACTTACTTAGGTGGTGCTACAGTCCGTGGTGAACCTGGGCCTCAACCAACAAGCGTCTCCAGCTGGTGCGGTCTTTGGCCAGCTGTTTCCAGCGCCGCACGCCCAGTTGGTTAAGGTCCCCTACCACCTGCGTGCGCCACCGTTGATGCGGCCGTCCTCTGCCGCGCCTTTCTTCCGGGGTGGATTCGAAGACTCTTCGGGTCTGAGCTGTATTTTCCATGTGCTCTACATGGCCTAGCCACCTTACACGCTGTATCCGTAGACGTCGTACCAGGCCGATATCGCTGTACAACCCGTAGAGTTCTTCGTTATATCTTCTCCTCCATACACCATTTGAACGAACGGGACCGTAGATAGTGCGCAGAATTTTCCTCTCGAAACGACCAAGGGCATCTTCATTCGCTTTGGTTAAGGTCCAAGCCTCTGCGCCGTAAAGGAGGACTGGTATGATTAAGGTCTTATATAGTGTCACCTTGGTTTGCCTCTTGAGCCCAAAGAAACAGCGGTTGGCAAGAGTGATTCTGCGTTTTATCTCAGCGCTGGCGTTGTTGTCGCTGGTCATCAATGAGCCAAGGTAGACGAAGTCCTTGACCACTTCAAAGTCATATCCGCCCATGTTGGAGTTATGGCCAATACGTCGGTGTTGTCCCTCTCTTTCAGATGAAAGCAGATATTTGGTTTTATCCTCATTAACCTTGAGACCCACCTTAGCCTCTTCTACCTCAATGCCTACAAAGGCCTCAATGACGTTTCGCTGTGTCCGTCCAATTACGTCAGTGTCGTCGGCGTACGCAGGCAATTGCGTAGACTTGAAATAAGACGTACCTCTTGTGTTGGCCAGTGACTCTTGCACGATCTTTTCAAGTACGATGTTGAAACAGTTACATGATAGCGCGTCACCTTGCCTAAATCCTTTTTTAGCATCAAAGGTCTCGGTTTGCTCATTACCGACCTTAACGGAGCAGCGAGAATTTTCCATGTTTGGCAGGGATGTTAAAACTAGACATGGCTCTCTATAGCACATCTCTATACACGCTGTCATATGCAGCTTTTAAATCGCCAAAGAGGTGGTGAGTGTCGATTTGGTATTCCTTGGTCTTCTCCAAGATCTGCCGTAGCGTAAATATTTGGTCTATTGTGGATTTACCTGGCCTGAAACCACACTGATAAGAGCCGATCAGGTTATCCACAAACGGTTTCAGGCGTTCACACAATACGGCAGAGAAGATCTTATATGCGATGTTAAGGGGACTTATTCGCCTATAGTTGGCGCAGTTATATGGGTCTCCTTTCTTATGAGCCGGGCAAACGATGCTGAGATTCCATTCGTCGGGCACTCTTTCCTCCGACCATACTTTGCAAATGAGATGGTGCCTGCACCTTACCAGCTCATCTCCAGGAGCCTTAAGAAGCTCAGCAGACCGGCCGACTGTGCCCGCGGCTTTATTAGACTTAATTCTTGATATCGCTATTTTTACTTCGTCTAGGTCGGGTGGACTGAATTCTGTTACATCGTTGTCCATTACGAATGGCTCGTTCTGCCTGACAGCGGTATCTTGTCTATCATCGCCGTTATACAGTCTGCAGAAGTGGTCTTTCCTAATCCTCAGCATCGACTGCGACTCTACTACCAGTTCTCCATTTTCATCCCTGCAGGCCGCCGCTCTGGCTTTCTAGCCATCGCATGTTCGTTTTACCTTGTTGCAAAACTTGCGGGCGTCATTTCTGCGGAAGCATCTCTCCACCTCCTCGATCTCACGCTTTCCGTGCTCTCTCTTCTTTCTTCTGAAAAGTGTGTGTTCCTCTCTTCTCTTCTGCTCATAGATTTCGCGAGCAGCTCTCGTCCGTCGTTGCAGCATGGCTTTATATGCCTCTTGTTTTGCTGCATGGGCTTGTTCGCATTATTCATCGAACCAGGGGCTTCTAAGTGGTGGCGGTTTGAAACCCAGCATCTCTGAGGCAGCGTCTCTGATGGCGCTCTGGCAATGCGCCCATTCCTGCTCTATTGTTTGTGCTGCTGTGGGCGGATTTTGAGAGAGCTTGGAGGAGATCGGATCGATTGTAGTTTTCCGACGTCAAACTTACGTAGTCTTACTCGACTTATAAGCATTCTTGATATCCTTATTCGAACCTTGACTACAACAAGGTAGTGGTCCGAGTCAATGTTGGCCCCTCGAAAGGTTCGTACGTCGAGAATACAGGAGGAGTGCCTGGCGTCGATCGCAATGTGATCAATCTGGTTGGTGGTCGAATGATCAAAAGACCGCCAGGTATCCTTATGGGTGTTGAGATGGGGGAATCGCGTGCTTGCTATAAGGAGGTAACGCCCCTCTAGGAAATTGATTAGCCTAAGTCCGTTGTCGGATGTGGTATTATGGAGGCTATACTTTCCTATGATCGACTCAAATATGTCCTCTTTGCGCAGTTTTGCATTAAAATCTCCTAGGACTCTTTTTGTGTCGTAGCTGGGGCATTTGGCATATGGCCTGTCTAGGAAATCGTAGAATTCTTCTTTGAGTCGATAGTCCTTTTCTTCCGTTGGGGCGTGAGCGCTATTAAGCTAATGTTTCCAAATTTCTCTTTGATGCGGATTGTTATGATGCGTTCGCTTATATATCGGAAACTTAAGACTTTTTGTCGGAGTCTTCCTCGAATAACGAATCCGCACCCGAATAGGCGCTATTTGTTCTCCTTATAGCAGTTCCCGTAGTAGATGTCGCAGTTTTTCATCCGTCTTTTGCCTGGTCCATCCCATCGCACTTCTTGGGGTGCGGTTATATGTATCTGCTTTATAGCAGTTGAAGGTTTGCCCCAATTGATCGCCTGCACCCGGTCTGTTAAGGGACCTCACATTCCAGATGCAGACTCTCAAGTCCGTTAGCCGTTTGCAGGGGTCGTCAGCTTTGTATCTGTTGTATCTATGTAAGCTGTGAGGTCTCACCGCGTCGTTTATGGTGGTGTTACAAAAGCAACAATCAACCTTTGCGGTGATCACCGGGCAGACGTACGAATGTTTGGAATCTTTGTCATTATCTCTGGACAACCCTACACTTAATGTCCGTATCACAATACTGCGTTAGCGCTCGCGTTTAACATACAACACAGGCAATTCAATGGAGCACTCTCCAATACTGCGTTTGCGTTGGCATACTTACGTCTGTTGAAAAATGAGAGAAAATAAGAAAAAATGAGAGTGGTGAGAGTACGTAACCTCACGTAACAACGCATACAAGAGTCCAACACGCTGAAAATTTTGTACGTTTTAATGACAATTCTCGTTATTTGAATGCGTTGACGAAAAGGCGTTTGTTTATTCTTGCGAATTTTGACATGGAAACAGCTGATAATTTTCAAATGTCACCTCAAGGCATGTTTGAAGCATTTCTCTCGTAACGTAAAAACGCAATTCCCTAACGCAGTATTGTGATTTAGCTCTAAGTTCGGCGTCTGGGATTCCTAATAAGAAATGTGGTCATACCGAGATTTTATTTTGGCTAAAAAATCAGTTTTCGCAGATACGAATAATGTCAGATTTTTTCTTTTTGCTCTTTCAGTGTTCTAGTTTTAACATGTTGTGCGTGGTGTGTGTCAAAGTCAAACTTGGTCAAAACTCAAAACGGAAATAAACAAGATTTATAAAGTAATGAGTTTTCTTATCAATGTTCGTGATCTGTAAAAAATGTTTTACGAGCACTTCGACCATTTTGGGTTGTAATGATGGACCCAATGAGCTAGCAATTCAAGCCATAGTGAATTGGCCGACTAAGTTGTGCGATTTTGCAACTACACATAGGCAAAATTTTCAAAATTGGACACTAGTAGTCACCTAAAACCTTCTAGTCGTTAACATTTTATATGTATGTATGTATATTGGCGTTACAGTCCATGAAGGACCTGAGCCGAGCTTCTCTCAATCACCCATGTTGTGTGTGATTTCATTTTCCCATAGGTGAAAGGGACCTACAGTTTATTGCCGGTTCCGAACGGCGAATTTCGAGAAGCTTTTCATGACAATTTTACTACAGGGAGTTTTGTCAGAACCCCGCTGAGGACAAACACCGTGAAAAACACGTTCGATGACATGGCTGTGTCGGGATTCGATCCCGTGTCATCGGCGTCAGAGACCAACACACTACCCACTTCCGAGACATTCTTGTGATATTCCGGAAAATCGAATGATTTGATAATGCTTGGATTTCCTATCAGCCTGATCGCGAACTTCAATTCTGGCTAGAAGAGGCATGTGGTTTTAGGTGCAGTTTACAAGTTAAAATGAATTTTATTAACATATTCTAAAAACTATCTTATGCTAGACAAAATAAATAAAACTAGCATAATAAACTTAATTACATTAGAAATTAGGGCGGTAGGATCCTAATATAACCAATATTTATTTCTTATATATTTCTTTCGGCTTTTATATTAATTTATAACTTAAAAGATTTATACATATAAAGCTAGGAAAACATTTTAATAAAAAAATACAGCAAACGATCAAGATTTTTTTATTTAGTCTAAATAATTTTTTTTAACTTTGTCTAACTAAAATTAATCAGGCCACGTTCTGCCGAACAACTTGCGGACGCCCTAGACCGCTATAAAGCGGGCATAACCGCCATCCAGGAAATGCGATGGAATGGATCAGGTGTAAAGCGGATGAAAAACTGCGATATTCACTACGGCGACTGCTATAGGGAGAGAGGACAACGATACACGACACCACATACGATAACGGACACAGGCTGATTGATCTTGTTACGGAGCGAAATCTCCTTCTAGCCAGTACGCACTTCCCGCACCTCGATATACACAAAGGCACCTGGCAGTCTTTTGATCAATCGACCAACAACCAGATTGTTCACATCGCGATCGATGTCAGACACTCTTCCACTATTCTTGATGTTCGAACTTTTCGAGGGGCTAACATCGACTCGGACCACTATCTTGTAGTAGCCAAGATGCGCATACGGAAATTACGAACGCAGCGGGGAAGAGTAAGAATACAAAGTTATGACGTCGGAAAGCTACTATCGCAAGAAACCGCTCGTGCTTTTACCGATCGCATCTCCCTTAAGCTCTCCAATACATCTCAGCCTTCCACGCTATCAATAGAATAGCAATGGAACAGTAGTTTTGGGCTTCAAGGCTTCACCACAAAGAAACATCTGGCTCGATGACGAGTGCAGGCGAATTCACACAGCGAAGCAGGATGCATATAAAGCCCCGCTGCATAAAAGAACAAGAGCAGATCGTGAGTTTTACGAGTTAAAAAGAAGGGAGGAGCATAGGCTTCTTAGAAGAAAGAAGAAAGAGCACGAGAGGCGCGCGATTGTAGATTTGGAGAGGTGTTACTGTAGGCGTGACGTTCGAAAGTTTTATTAACAGATAAAGCGAATATGCCAAAGTTATAAAGCCAGAACGGAAGCCTGCAGGGATGAGAATGGACACCTAGTAGTAGTATCGCAGTCGATGCTGAGAATATGGAAAAACTACTTCTGCAGAGTGTATAAGGGCGATGTTAGCCAATATACCGGTGTCAGGCAGAATGAGCCATTTCTAATCGACGAAAACCGTAGAGGATTCCGTCCCCCTGACCTCGAAGAAATTAAGATTGCCATATCGAAACTCAAGTCGAATAAAGCTGCTGGCGCCGACGGAGTGCTTGCTGAGCTCTTCAAGGCAGCTGGGATGCCCTGGTTAGGAGCATGCACCAGCTCATCCGTCAGAAGTTCGTTGCCTGCCGTCAAGTCAGACGGACGTATCTTTTTCTGCTCGCTTACGCTGCTAATAATAATAATAAAAAAAAAAAACAAAAAAAAAGTAAAATAAATAAATAAAAAATATATATAAAAAAAAAAAAAAACAAAAAAAAAAAAATTATAGAAAAAAATAAATAAATAAATAAATAAAAAAAAAAGAAATATTAAATAAAATATACAAATAAATAAAAATGGCGGACAAAGGTGGAAATTGTGGAGATTGTGGAAAAAGAGTGGATATAGTTAAGGAAAGAAATGTGTCTTACGGTGGAAATTGTAAAAAAAACTATCATACAAATTGTGCTAAAATAAGTGAGCTTGAATATAGCAAACTCATTAATGATAGTATGAGAATTTGGATTTGTCCTAAATGTGTTCAAATTGCCCCGGCTAGAGTAACTAGACTGAAAGACAGAAACATTAACTTACCAACGATTGCTTCACCTGATCATCATAGCCCAGGTACGTCTGAACTAAGCATAAGTATTCGCGATGAACTTAAGAGGATTTCTAATGACATCAAAAAGATCCTCAAAGTTCAAACTGATCTCAAAAAAAAAATGGAACTGTTCGATGACAAGCTTCGAACAGAAATATCTGGTTTACATAAGAACATTGATGAACTTAAGAATGAAAACACAGAATTAAGAAACATTGTCGATAATCTTAACTTTAGAATAAATACACAAGAACAAGAAAAACTTGAGAAAAATATGGAGATTGTTGGAGTCCCATCTACTCCAAATGAAAATGTTAGAGATTTTGTAAATAACCTCATTCAAAAAATTGGAGGCGGTTTGACAGATTCCAATATCACTGATGTCTATCGGAAGTCTAACAGAAAACCAAACGGCCTTCCTGATTCGATTATTGTTGTTTTCAGTAGCACAAGAACAAAACAGACTGTAATTAAGAAATGCAAAACGATTAAGAATCTAAATACGTCCATTTTTCAAAATCCGCAGATACCATCGCGTCCATTATATATTAACCACCAACTCACTAAAACCACTCAATTTCTTTTAAGTAAAGCGAGGGAAATACGTAAACAAGGAAAAATCAAACACGGTTAGGTAAATGATGGGAAAATTTTGATACGGATAACTGATAGCAGTCGCGCTATCAAATTATTTAGTCTATCCCACTTACAAAATGTCATTCGGCAAAAACAATAACACAAATCTTCAAAATATCCCAACACCGAACGTGTTAATAAACTCTAGTAGGGGACTAAGTAATATAACACTCTCACAGAGCTCACTAAACATTCTATATCTAAACGCGCAAAGTATAAACAACAAAATTGAAAAACTGAATAATATTATTAAATGTTTAAACACGGAAATAGATATAATCGCTGTCACAGAAACGTGGGTAACAAGACAACAAATCAAATTACTAAATGTTAATGGCTATCAAACTGTTGCAGCGGGGCGCTCTACAAAGGTTGGAGGAGGTGTATGTTTTTTCATACACGATCGTCTCAATAAGCAAAGTATAGTAGTGGAGAGTTTTAGCGATGACATCCAGAGCTATATGAGCTTACAAATAAAAACACATAAAGTAACACTATACTTGCACGTTTTCTATAATCCACCATTAAGTTCTGTTGACATGTTTGATAGATCTATTGCGATATTTGAACCTCTCTTGGAAAAATATTCTGACAAAAATAATGTAATATTGGGTGACTTCAACATCAACATAAAAGATAATACAAGTCCCTTTTCTAAGAATTATAAAAATATTTAACATAGAAATACTTTCTTTATATATGATGAAATAACAATTACTCGGCCTGCATCGAACTCAACACTGGATCATGTGATTGGAAATAGTAAAAATTTGGAAATAGTACTTAATCATCTTGATGAAAGTTTTTCTGGTCATAACATGTTATTATGTGAGCTTAAGGGCATACTAATAAATAAACAGCCAAACATCGCTATTATACATAAGGAAAAACTAAACCCACTTTTTTATGACAGCATAGCCACAAATCCAATAGCAATAAGTAATGACATAGACTGCAATGCTATGTTCGACTCTTTCCTGGGACACTTTAAACAACGAATTAAGGACTTCACTATCAAGTCAAAAAAAAAAAAAAAAAAGAACTGAAAAAAAATTAAAACCCTGGTATGACCATGAACTTGATAAGATTATATCAACTCAGAGATTTTGGTACAACAAATTAAAACGAGCAAAAAATAACTTACATTATGAAACAAACGCTAACGACGTAGACATTTTAGTAAGGGAATGCCGGTTCTGGACAAACCAAGTTAATGTACTAAAAAGAAAAAAAAAATCAGATCTTTTTCGTAAGCAAATAACAAGGGACCCAAACAACACAAAGGTGATTTGGAAAGGAATTAATTATGCCTTGAATGACGGTGTTATCAAGCCTCATCCTCCAGTTTGCTTGAATGTCAATAACTGCTTAATTAACGACGACAAGATCATTGCAAATGAATTTAACAATTACTTCACTGGTGTAGGAAAAAAACTATATGAGCAATACCGAAGCAACGCTTCACATTACTATGATATTGAATATAATATTGTAAACACATTTACTTTGACTCCCACGACTACAACTGAAGTTACGTCCATTATTAAAGACCTGAAAAATACAAAATCAAAAGGATATGATGATATAGCAACAGACATCGTCAAGAAAAGCTCAGCTTATATATCACCCTTGTTAAAAGATATAATAAACAAATCGTTTGAGGATGGAATTTTTCCTACTCAACTTAAAATAACAAAAATAATCCCAATACACAAGAAAGGTATAAAAACGGATAAGGCTAACTACCGGCCTATAGCTATTACATCAGTGTTTTCAAAAATCTTCGAAAAAGCATTTAAAAATCGGCTAATCAAACATCTTCAAGACAATCAAATTCTATGTGATGAGCAATATGGTTTTCGACAACAATCAAACACGTCCATTGCCCTTTATGACCTCAGCCCAGTCATACAAACTCATATGGCAAAAAAAAGGAAAGTTTCTGCAATCTTCATAGACCTAGAAAAAGCCTTTGACTCTGTTGACATGCGTACGTTAATGAGCAAAATGAGACATATTAGATTTAGTGATCAAGCACTTAAATGGGGCCAGTCATTCTTAGATAAAAGAAAACAATATGTCAGTGTAAATAGTACCAATTCAGAAATGAAAGAGCTCATTTGTAGTGTACCACAAGGCAGTATCTTGGGACCATTATTCTTCCTCATTTTTATCAATGATCTCGCGAGAATCTCGTTCCATGGACGGTTTTTCCTTTTTGCGGATGACATCAGTTTAGTCTTTGAATCAGCATCCGAGAGAGACTTAGAACGGAAAATGCAAGAAGACCTGTCACGATTAGATAATTGGCTGGAACAAAACAAAATTTGTCTTAATATAAGGAAAACTAAATATCTGGTGTTTTATCCTAATCCAAATATTCAAATATATTTCAAAAGCAATCTTGTTGATAGAGTAGAGGAGTTTGTATATCTTGGAGTTCATATTGACCAAGGATTGAAATTTAAGTTACATGCATTGTATCTGGAGCAGAGACTATCAATAATAGCTGGAATATTTCGAAGAATTTCAAGATACTTAGATGATACTTCTAGAAGAATAGTCTTCTACTCACTATTCCATAGCATTCTTATTTATGGGATTGAAGTCTGGGGTACAGTTAATAGAACTAAAATGGCTGAACTGCAAGTGGTACAAAATAAAGCAATTAAAAATCTATTTCGTCATCCGATAAGAGAAAGAACAAAACATGAGCAAAAACTAGTTAACATCACTCACAGTATAATCACGAAGCAAATTCATACGTCCACAGAATTCGTATTCAACAGAGATGTCCATCAGCACAACACACGAAGAGTAAATTTAATTCACGTTTCATCTTCCCCATCATCGTCAATCCAACATGAATCGATTACAAAATACAATACTTTGCCTATGAATATTAAAGCACTTAACAGAACAGAATTTTTAGTCCAAAGCAAATTTTATATTAAAAATAAGTTCATAAATTCTTAAGATTTAGATACATTTGTTTCTGGAAGAGCAAAAAGGCCCCTTCTACTTGAGTTGAAGTCTTCTTTACAGTATTTTTCCTTTTTACGTGAAACTTAAATTTATACAATTGAAGTTTTCTTGTTTTATGAAATTCTCCGACACTTTCTTTTTTAACTTTTTCACCGTTCCACAATTAATTCAAATTAAATTAAGTTAAGTAAATGTTTTAATGTTAGTCATTTTTTCTTTTTTTTTTTTTATATAGTATTATTTTTTATTTTTTGTTTCATTTTGTTTTAAATAAATATTTATATCATTTGTATTATTAATGTATACTACCCTTTATCGAGACATTGTTTCCATGGGCTATTATGTATCAATAAATAAATAAAAAATAAGATATGGTCAGAGGAAAGCATGCCCGAGAAAGGAGACCCCTCTATCTGCGTCAACTACAGAGTAATAAGTCTTCTTAACATCGCCTACAAAATTTTCTCTGTTTTGTGTGAACGCCTGAAGCCTTATCGCCCTTATCAGTGCGGATTCAGGCCAAGGAAGTCCACCATAGACCAAATCTTCGCAATACGGCAGATCCTGAAAAAAACCAATGAATTTTAAGTCGACATTCACCATCTATTTGTCGACTTCAAAGCTGCATTCGACAGCGTAATTAGAGAAGAGCTATACAACGCTATGTCTACCTTCGACATAAAGCGCTTAGCTCGCCAGACTATGCAGGATGACTTTGGAGAATACACGCTGCTACATCACCTTACCGATAGTTTTGATGTCAAAAAAGGATTTAGGTAGGGCGATGCGCTGTCCTGTGATTTCTTCCAAATCATATTAAAAATGATTGTGCAAAAATCAATGGCCAATAGTTAGTTAGTTTAGTTAGTTAAGTGACTTTTATTTATTTCATATAACACATATTTCTTTTATTTTGATTACAAAGTCGTATATGGTTTGGCTTCATGCCGTCTACCAGGTTGACATTTCTGGGTTCTGACAAAACCCTTTGTAGTAAAATTGTCATGAAAAGATTCTCGAAATTCGCCGTTCGGAACCGGCAATAAACTGTAGATCCCTTTCTCCTATGGGAAAATGAAATCGCACACAACATGGGCGATTGAGAGAAGCTCGGCTCAGGTCCTCCATGGACTGTAACGCCAACATACATACAATAATTTAAAAATAAGCATACCATTTGTGTTTAAAAATCACCATCTAGAATGCGGGATCTGTAGCGTATGGCTGCTGTAGTGTAGTTATATAAAACTTCCCACCCATATCTACCGTTTAGTATGTTGATAACCTCATCAAAGTCCAGGAAAGTGACTTCGAAGTATCTCACGCGAAATTCTCTTAGAATGGGACATCTTCCGATAAAATGGTACACGTCCTCCCTTTCTTTAAGGTTGCACAGGTCACATATGATAGGAAGATCAGGTCGATGTGGTATAAAATGAAGATTTATTAGTTCCCCTCGAAGTTTAAATATTGTGCTTATCGTATTCAGGGAGTGGCGATTAACAAAGTACGTAGAAGCGCATCCAATGGTGTTGTAATTCAATCTATTGTAGAGCAGCCTTTGTTGTGATGGGAGGGCTTCAACTACAAATCCCTCATATAAGGCATTGCCTGCTTTTTTCAAAACATTGATGAACGTGGATTTTACCGATGGTAGTTGCATATCAACAGAAATATTTAGATCTACGCCATAATTTGCTGCCAACTCCTCCCACTCTAAAAACAGTAGCCCTCTTGATGATATTATGTGTTTCAGTACAATCCTTGGCAATCTGCTTTCTTCCATCTCCACTACTTTCATAACATAGTCCGCGTGCAGCTTAAGAGTATTTAGAAAAAGGGGTGGGACTTCATACTAGCATATAGTCTGGTGTACATATTGGGAGCCGAAAAATGCGCTTCAGAAAGTATCTAAGGAATTTCTCTACTTCCTCGAAAAAGGAATGGCCCCAAATTTGGGCCCCGTACAGCAATATAGACGAAGCAGTTGCGCGAAACAGATTAATTTTCGATGTGTGGTCGATATACTTATTATCGATGCACCGCCTCTAAACTGCTGAAATAGCTCTTTCAGCTGCTGCTAGTTGGCACACGAAATGCCTTTTCATACTGAGGTTAGCTGTAATTATCATGCCTAAATACTTATACTCTTTCACTATTTCAACGCTTTCGCACCGATAGTACCACTTTTCGTTGCGAGAGTATCTTCCACCGCCATTCCTAAAAATCATCACCTTTGATTTCGTTAGGTTGACTGTCAGGTTCCATTGATTGCAGTAGTTTTCAAGACGGTTCATATTCCAATACAAGAGGCACAATCTATTTCAAATCCTCACAAATCCTTGCATACGCCGACGATATTGACATATAATGTATATCACAGCGAGATGTCAATGAGGCGTTTGTGAGTATTGAAATAGAGGCGGCGAAAATTGGTTTGGCAGTAAACGAGGGCAAAACTAATTATATGCTGTCATCAAAAAAGGACACTTACCACCGACGTTTTGGCCAGAATATTTGTATTCGCAGATCTAAGTTCGAGGTAGTTAAGAACTGCCTTGGCTCCGCAGTGACCTGGAACAACGACATAAGTTCCGAAATCAGGGGTGGCCGTGGTGCAGTGGTTAACATCAT
Organism: Eumerus sabulonum; assembly: GCA_951905685.1. NCBI lineage: Eukaryota > Metazoa > Arthropoda > Insecta > Diptera > Syrphidae > Eumerus > Eumerus sabulonum. The sequence goes on from OX645060.1 coordinate 94,649,142, forward strand.
CGACCGCCGAGCGGAAGGTCTATGGTTCAAATTCGCTTCATAGCCAAGAAAAAGTAATTCCTATACGGACAAAAAGTATGCAACGCAGTTTTGAATGGAAAGTGACCAGACGTACTGCTGCAGGCATAACACTCACAGTATATGGTCAACTGAAATTCATCCTCTGCGTATGCAATACTAAAGTGCTTGAACGAATTACTACGGACTATAACCAACGCGGTTTGGTCGGCTCTCATCCTATCTAGGAAAATAGGACAACCACCCCTGAGAGTAGTGAACGAACATCAACGACTCAAACCACTGCACTCCGTTCAGGTTGTGTGTGTAAACACATAATAAGAGAATATAAAAACTCTTGAACCTGTGCGAGTCTCTAAAAAAAAAAAACAAAAACGCAGAATCACTCTTGCCAATCGCTCTTTCCTTGAGCTCAGGAGGCAATTGAGTATTAGAGCCCTCTCCCGAACGACGAAGTTGACTCTATATAAGACCCTGATCATCCCGGTTCTGCTGTACGGCGCAGAAGCATGGACACTATCAAAAGCGGATGAGGAGGCCCTGATTCGGTTCGAGAGAAAGATTTTGCGCGTGATTTTCAGGCGTCTACGGATTCAACGCCTAAGATGGCTGGGCCATGTAGAGCGAATGAACACCACAGCTCCAGCCCGGAGAACCTTTGAATCCAACCCCGAGGGACGAAGAAGCAGAGCACGGCCGCACTTAAGATGGCGCACACATGTGGAAGGGGACCTTAGCCAACTGGGTGTGCGGCAATGGAAAAGGCGAGCAAAAGATCGTGCTAGTTGGAGTGGCATGTTGGTTGAGGCCCAGGTTCTCAGTCCGAAATGTGGCGCCCGTTAAGAAGAAGAAGAACTAAAACTAATTAAACTTAGCCTATCTTAACTAATATATATATATAGTTACGAAAATTAATCCCACTTCGAATAGGGTTCGAATCACTGGATTGCGATAAACTTCAACTATTTGTTTGTTTATTCAAAAACACACATTCTTCTGTTATTTCACCTCAGATCAATTATCTGAGCACTTTATCTTTATTTATTGTTAGAACCTTTTACACACCCTACTGTTGCTCCACAGATCAATTATCTGTGCCCTTCACATCTCGCTGGATCTCGGGAACTGAATCCCCCAAGGGTGAGCTTATATAGCGCTTATAGTGAACGAACATCAACGACCCCAACCACTGTACTCCGTTCAGGTTGTGTGTGTCAACACATCATAAGAGAATATAAAAACTCTTGAACCTGCGCGAGTCTCTAAAAAATAAAAAAAAAAAATATAGCACTCGGTCCGCTTTCTCGAATATTCGCCATCAGACATTCCCCTCCGGAAGTCTCTAGAACAGCCATACTCAACCTTTTTTTTCCCTCGGGCCACATTCATATGTTTGCTAATTCACGCGGGCCGCTACATTATACGTTTTGGGTGATGACCTTTTCGAGGAGTTTAGGGATAAGCATAAAATACGAGCCTTTTACAAGAAAGCCAAGGCCTTGCAGGAGGCTTCAAAAAGAGCACCCAGGCTCTTCGAAACTGCGAAGGTAATCTTGTCACCGACCCGCAGGGAATAGTGGATGTATTTAAGCAGCATTTTCAGCAGCTACCAAACGAGCATGAACAAGAGAGAGCGGTAGGGACCGAGGTAGTCCCAGCTCCAGCCGCTGAGGTAGTCCTCCCACCCAGCATCGAAGAAGTCGGCATAGCTATTCAGAAGCTGAAGAATAACAAGGCCGCAGGCTTAAATGGCTTGCCATCAGAGCTCTTCAAGGCTGGCGGCCATGTTCTGCTAGGGAGCACGCATCTGCAGAATTTGGGAAGACGAAAGCATGCTCGACGACTGGAATACCAGTCGTCTATTTGCCCCATCCACAAAAAAGGCGATCCTACCTCTTGCAAGAACTATAGAGGTATATCCCTGCTCAACGTCGCATACAAGATCCTGTCCAGCGTATTGTGTGAACGTCTAAAGCCGTTTTGCACCGCATTAATCGGCAGCTACCAGTACGACTTCCGGCCCGGCAAATCGACTATAGACCAAATTTTCACACTTCGATAAATCCTGGAAAAGACCAACAAGCTTCGAATCGATACACACCATCTTTTCATCGATTTCAAAGCCGCATACGACAGCATTCATCGTGATGGACTGTTTGGTGCGATGGCCGAATCCGAGATCCCGGGAAAACTGATCCAGTTGTGTCGCGCCACACTAAAAAATACGCGATGCACCGTGCAACTCGGTTCTAGGAGTTCGGAACCGTTTGAAACATGCGCCGGATTTCGGCAAGGAGATGCGCTGTCATGTGACTTCTTAAACCTGGTGCTGGAGCAGATAGTGTGACGACAAAACGAGGTACATGCTGTCAAGCAAAAACCGATCCGCCGCTCACCACCTGGGACAAAATATAACAATTGACAGCTACAATTTCGAGGTAGTTAAGGAGTTTGTCTACCTCGGGCCAAACGTAAATTCCACAAATGACACCACAGTGGAGATCCGGCATAGAATCGCCCTTGGCAACCGCTGCTACTTGGGCTTGTCCAAACAACTGGGGTCAAAACTCCTCACTCAAAAAACCAAAGTCATGCTTTACAAAACGCTCATACTGTCAGTCTTACTGTACGGAGCCGAAAGCTGGACGATAAGCAGGACAGCGGAGCTGATTTTGGGTTCTTTTGAAGGAAAAACTCTGCGCCGGATATTTGGTCCTGTCTGTGAGGAAGGTGGATGGAGAAGAACACGCAACCGCGAACTGTACGAGCTGTACATCGATGTGGATATAGTCCGGAAGGCAAAGATCCGTCGACTACACTGGCTCGGCCACATCAAGCGCATGGACATCAACGCTCCAGCTAAGAGGGTCTTCGACTCCGAGCCTCCTGGTTCGAGAAGAAGAGGAAGACCGAATCTCCGGTATAAAGACCAAGTAATCGCGGATGTAAGACATTTTGGTCTTGATAACTGGAAGCAGCGTGCCCGGGACCGTCAATAATGGAAGGCAGCTATAGCTCAGGCTCAGAACCTCCATGGATCGCTGCCCTGATAAGTAAGTAAACAAAGAAAAACATTACGATGCTAGTGAGAGACACATGTAAAGCTGGACATATAATGCAAGGCATCGCGTTATTAGGCATCGCTTTCGTTGGTCACCAAAAACAAGGTATCGCGTTAATGCCTAATCCACAATACTGCGTTAGTGCTAGCTGAGACATCCAACACAAGTAATTCAATGGGGTAGTCCAAAATACTGCGTTTGCGTTGGCGAGCTTTCGTTCATTAAAAAATCAGAGGAAATAAGAAAAAATGAGAGCGAGAGAAAACGTAAGCTCACGTAACCAAAGGAGACAAGAGTCAAACACGTCGGAAATTTCTGTGCGTTTGAACGACTGTTGCTGTGTATTGATGTGTATGCTGTATCTGTGTATTTTATGGTTTGTGTTGTGTACTTCAGTGTTTTGACATGGAACAGCTGATTAAATTGAAGTAAGCATGCGTTGAAGCATTTTTCGTAACACGTAAAGTGCCTCGCAGCAACGCAGTATTGTGGATCAGGCATAGTTGTCATTTTGCGAAATCAAATGTTACATGCTGAAAGTAAACGCGTCATGAGGCATCACATCGATAGCGATCGCGTCATACCCGCTGGTATTTTAACCAGGAATGAAGAATGAGATACCAATCTATTGGCTTTGACAGGCACTCTTACAGTTTGCACCTACAAACGCGTTGCGGTTTGACGGCGCAGCGTCTTGACTATGTCATTCTGCCTTGTTGCGACCATTTTGCCACGTCTTGACTCTACACATCGACGTCTTGAGACTATCACTGTGTTAGTTTTTAAACGGAGAATACGACGTATAGTATCGGTGTGTATTACAAAAGCAACAACCAACCCCTTCGATCAGCGATCAACGGGCAGACGTACGAAAGATTGGTATCTCATTGTTTATTCCTAAATTTAACAGCCACTATTGAAATGCATCGGTCGAAATTCACGACGCGATGTCTTGTATTATATTTCCACCTTAACGCTTCAGAGAATTTAAGCGGAATATTTTGCATAAAGTTAAAAAAATGATTGTGAGAGTATTGATGTCAGAACATAACGTATGTTTTCAATAGACAAAATAATTTTAAAAAATTCTGTTCCCCATTAGTGTGTTTCGGGCCGCATATAAAAGATTGGCTGGCACCAAATTGAGTATGGCTGCTCTAGAATGATCTGGCATTCAGCACTATGCCGCCGAAAGTTACCATCATTTAAATTTTAGCTTCACCAGAGTATTCTAACTTCGGTAGCAAAATTCGAGCATAACAGCCGGCTCGTGTCTCTGTAACAATACATGTATGCATATATATGTACAATCATGTGAAAATTAATAGGGACACTAAATTAATGTTGATAAAACTGACAGAATTGTGTACGCCGCGACATTGAAGCCTACTTTTTGGTTTTATGTTAATGAAAAACAAAATAAACAATAAAAAAATGCATGCATAAAAAAAATAAAAATTACAAACGTTGCACATGTCTTAGTTTAGCTGCGAAAAATAATAGGGACGGTTTTAAAATAAGACTTACACCCTTATCATGAGTGTCAAAAAATAAAACGATAAGCGACATTTACCCAAAAAACTGACAATCGGTATTGTGGACATCAGTCGTCAAATAACGATTGGTACGTTTTGACTAGTTACAAATTTCCATTGTGAATAAAAAAAAAAGTCGTTTTGCTTGACGAACTGAAGATGTAAGAATTTCGAAAAATTAAATTACATAAATTGTGCACAAATTAAAATCTAAGAACGAACGAAATTATTAAATGAATGAGAATAATAACAAATAATTTTTATATTATCCTCCAATTCAAGTGGGTTGGAAACGTCTCATAAATATCTTCTTCACATCTTTCTCCTTTGGTGGCGTTACAGCCCATGAAGGACCAGAGCCAAGCTTCTCTTCAATCACCCATGTTGTGTGTGATTTATTTTACACACAGGTGAAAGAGACGTACAGTTTAATGCCGGTTCCGAACGGCGTGAGTGGAGAAGCTTTTTCATGGCAAGTGTTTTTATTTTTTTTTTGTGTTGGAGGCTTGTACTCCCCGTTTCCCGGATAAAAATGAGAAGGAGCCTCAGTGATGTAGAGCTAAGAGTTTCAGAACACCACATCCGCCGCCTAGGGTGCGCCACCGTGTGCGAGCAAAGGTGGGACAGTCACAAAGAAAATGCTCTGCTGTGTCATCCTCCTCTCAACATGCAGCACAGATAGGCATCTCACTGAAGCCAAACACGCAAAGATGCTTATCAAAAGTGTAACGGCCCGTAATGACTCCCACAAGTCTTCTGCAGTCGATTCTCCTTAAGAGCAGGAGAAATGCTGCGGAATCCTTGCAGACATCAGGGCATACGCGCTTAGTCATTCTGCCATCTGGATAATCCCTCCATCTACGGTGCCAGTCCTGATGCCATGATATAATAGCGCAGTATGAGAACGGGTGTTAAAGCATGGCTATGAGACGGGGATCGCAGGACATTTCTTGTGCAAGCACATTGTTATTCCTGTGCGAGTTTTACCAAAAGCCATTTCTCATGAGACCAAACAGTGCTTTCAGTGCACATCCTCTGATGACTATATCAAGGGGTGGAAGGTTCATCATAGCATCTAGATCAGCGTCCAGTATGTTTGCGTGTTAGCATGCTTCACCAGACAACCGTTGCCAATGAGATTAGACCTATAATTTCATTTCAAAGAAGCTTGCTATGTACGACGACTCGTAGATACTTAGCTTCCTTAGATACCGGGATGGAAGTGCCTCTGAGTACCAGCGTCATATCGCGTGTGCTTTGAGACGGATAGTCGCTATGCATGAGCCGACAAACAGAATAGCGACATCATCCGCATAGGCATGGGCATAGATTCCAGAGGCATTGAGAGCACCAACCCGAGAGTCGACCACCATGCACCATAACAGCGGAGACAGGACGCCACCTCATGGCAAGTATACTTCGGGGGGTTTTACCAGTACCCAGCCGAGAAGGGACACCGCGAAATAAATATTCGATGGCGTTGGAGTTATCGGGATCCGAACTCGCTCATGGTAAGTCCACACACTAACCACTGCGCCACGGCACATAACGTGTAAAATTTCGTCACGCTCATTTTAATCTTCATCTGCAAACCATAATTCCACCGAAGTCATTTTTAATAAGGCAATTCAAATTGTATTCATAGATTTGATTTTAATGAATCCAAAAAACCTCTCAAGTGTATTAGATTAGATTTATTTAGCTTTGAGCTATTTCTTACATTTAATATTTCATGCTAAATAGCAAGGATAACAACCTGTCAAAAAATTCACTGTAGTCAATTTATCCACAAGAGGTTTAACTTTATCAAATGAGTTACACAGTAGGTGTTTCTTATTATGCATCCAGATCCCGATCCGGATCACGATTTACATGCGTTACAATAACAACACGTGATCCAGCTTTCTATCTGGATAAACTTTCGTGATCCGAAAATCAGTTCACACTTTTGTTAATCATCGCTGAGCATCGGGGGGTAGTCGAATCAACCAGTTTCTGGCAGGTTTCTCTAGATATTGCCTCACAAGCAGCCTTCAAATGTAACCACTGGCCGTTGTAATTAGTAAGTCTTTTGTAGCTGAACGCTATCTTGACCTGCCGCCAAAGTTTTTCTATCAGATTCAAATCCGGAGATCGAGAAGGCCAAGCTTCGTTGATTGTTTCGGACCATTATCTTGCTGAAACAACCACACAGGCGGCATTTTTTCTTCAGCGTATGATAGCATTGTGTTTTTTTTAATTTCTACGAATGACGTGGCTGACATCTTTCCGTCAATTCTTCAGATCGGATCTACACCTTTGTAGGAAAAACATCCCTATGCCATTATGCTGCCTCCGCTATGTCTTATAGTTTTTATTGCATATTTAAGTTGGTATGCGGTATTTCTAACCGCAATTTGACTGCAACGATCAGAGTTAAATAATTTAACTTTTGTCTCATCTGACCAGAGAATGTTCTGCCATTTGCACAAAGGAGTAAAAGCAGTCTTTTGCAAAGTTTGCTTTTGAAAAAAGCGGTACTTTTCCGGCACTTCTAGCCCATATGTTATGTCTTAATAATAGTTGAAGTGTCGACATCCGTTTCGAATTCCTTTTTTATGGCGCTAGATGGGACAAAGGGCCCGTTTTTTTCTGAAAACTTAAACATCGTTTTTTTCAAGGAATCTGTTATTTTCGGTTTTCTTCCGGGAGTTTCGGGCTTTGCTCAACAATTTCCCGGATTTTTCTATAGGGGTAACCGTTATTACGGACCTTATTTATTTGAACTCTTTGCATCTCACTACAATACTTTGATCTACCCAATTTTCTTAATTTTAAATTTGGAATGCCATTAAGTTTAGAACTTAATAGCTATTTATCACAAACTTTTATATTACCTGAAGTTCACCATTTAATTATTTAAGTATTCACAACACACTCACTGTTACCACCGTCACGTCACCCTGTATATATACATGAACAACCAAATTTCTCATATATTTCCAATGCAAAGTGGACCTAACGGTTCAACGTGTGATCCGCCTTCTGCGGTACAAGCACGCAAATTCATTTCCCTATTTCGCAATTGAAGAGAAAACATCGTTGATTTAAAGCCCTTTGCGGATTATTTCCGCAAAATTTTTTTTCTGAAATAATAAAGTGTAATTCTTTTTTGCAGAAACATTTTTTGAAGCGAAATAATTTCAACAATTCTTTAAAACTTTTAACAATAAATTAATTTGGAAAACTAAGGCAAAGATGCAAAAAGTGCGTTCAAATTGACGACAAAAGCATGGTACCTAATGTGTGACCACTGTAACAGCTGGTATCACTTTGGTTATGTTGAAGTGAATAGTGACGTGGCCTTTACAAGCTAGAGTTGCGAACATTGCAATCAAGTTTTGTCACCACCTACTTACTCGTGCGCTGAAGCGCCTCCAACAACATAGAACGCCACAGCAGCAGCCTTTCGATTTCAGGGTTCCACATCAACACCAACGGGAGGCCAAACACCACGACCGTTTAGGTCAAAAGGTATCGCAATGGTGACGTCACCGCCCGCAGCGGCTGCAACTGTTACTCGTCCTTCACTAGTAACCACTACCAGAACATCATGGTTTCCGAAAACCATGTTACAACAAACCAATACTTCGTCAACTCCAATGCATACGTGTGCTGAATTTCTGAAGTTGTGAGTAAAGTTACCACTCCAAACTTTGTTAAGGCTAGTACTACCGTAAATACTCACCTTCAGACTGATTCTGCTGTCGAAAATGGCATCTTGAATAAAAAGGAGTGCAGCGTAAGCAAAGGCTTTCAGAGCGTTCGACAGTGCAAGAAATTAAAAAAATTCAAAAATTCAAGTTCAAGGATTCACAAATCACTAGAGTTCTAATAAAATCGAAATAAGGGGTTTCAAGTCTCAGTTCAAACACTAATTCAGTTTACAGTCACTTATATTTAAACAATTCTAGAACTCTACAATTTCAAGCAATTTCAGAGTTCTCAATACGAATAATCGTTAACTATTCAAATCAGATTTTTCAAATTTAAAGAGTTCACCACTATCACTTTCCACACTTTGATTTCAAGAGTTCTAGTTTTCTTTAGTTTTCAAATGTGAACCGTCGCTGACCAGACTAACCTTTCGACTCAATCCCCAGTCATTGAATCCTCCCTTAGAACCGGTCAGTTTTCAGATACTTCTGGAACCTTTTCCATATTTGGTAACAATTTTACTTAAATTCAATTTTCAGTTAGATTTTCATTTCTACCTTCCCCACGTAATATATATTTATCTCTCTAGATTCATCTCCCTCATCATATTGTTACGAATTTATTCGATCCCACACCGAATAGGGTTCGCACCACTGGATTGCGATAAACTACAATTGTCCTTTTCGTCCGAATTAAAGCACACACACTTTTCCTGTTTCACCACAGATCAATTATCTGTGTGGCTTCACCACTTTTCTTTATTATCCAATACTATCCACTTTAAACTTTATTACACAAACAACCCTTTATTGAAAGCTTTTCTTTTCACATTGGTTGATCACACCGACTTGTCACACGCTGTGTAATACCACAAACTGAATGTTTGTCAAGGGCGAGTGTTCGCGCTTATATAGCTCTCGGTCCCACCGTCTCGAATGTTCGCCCTTGGAAGTTCCCCTTCGGAAATCTCTAGAACGCTCTGACAATTCCATTGGAAGTTGACATCATTCCAATCCCCGCTTCCAGAGAGTTTTCGAACTTCGACAGCGAAATTCGAACTTAACGGTCCGCTTGCATCTCCGCAACAATATTGTTGTTGGTGTCAGAAGTGGGATTGCGAGTAAACGAGTGGAACGTTTGTTTAAATTGTGAATTGCACAAAGTGAATTGTTAAGAGACAGAGAAAATGGTGAAATTGGAAAAGTTGACCATTGAACAACTGAAAAAAGAGCTGGATGCTCGGGAATTATCCACAGTGGGAAGTAAAGCCAACCTGGTGGAGAGACTGCGATCGGTGTTGCAGGAAGAAGGTGTCGACTGGGAGAGTTATGAATTCGGGGTGGAGAAGCCGTCGACATCCACTGAGCCAGCGTTCGATATGCAGCAAATTCTCGCGGCTCTTAATGCTATGAGTCAAAAGATGGAGGAAAATTCCGTTGCTGTAAGTAGAAAGTTGGAGGAAAATTCCATTTCCATAAGTCAGAAACTGGAGGCGACCGTACATCTAAAGTTGGAGGAAAATTCCGTTGTCGTAAGTAGAAAGTTGGAGGAAAATTCCACTTCCATAGGGCAGAAACTAGAGAAGCTGAAGACGTTAGAAGAGATGCTAGAGAACAATCGAGAAAGCTTAAGAAACATCCAGAAGGCCAACGACGATCGATTCCAGGACGTCGAAGACAGAATCGAGACAATAGAATCGAGGTTCGACAAGAAGGTTCTGGAACTCGAGAAAACTATCCGGAACGTACAGCATCAAGGAATCGTCGTACCGACTGCAGCATCAACATTTACAGCTCCCAACTTCGACGGCAAGAGCGCTTTTAACATCTTTAAGCTCCAGTTCGAGACAACAGCGGAACGGAATCAATGGGGAGAGGAAGATCGTGTGGCTGCCCTAGTAATTTCCCTTAAAGGTGAAGCAGCTGACGTTCTACAGACCATCCCGGAGACCCAGAGAAGGAACTACACAGCCATATGGGATGCTCTCCATCGAGGATACGGCAGTGAGCACATGCTAGAAATACACAAGCTGGAGCTTTAAGGGCGCAAGCAACGTGGAAACGAGACCATCCAAAAGTATGCTGCCGACATCGAGAGGCTATCCCATCTTGCCTACGCGGATGTTCCAGTTGATGTGGTGGAGAAACTTAAAACGGATTCTTTCATCCAAGGGCTAAGGGATCCAGATACGCAACGAAGCCTGAAGTGGTTCATTCCCGGGTAGATGCTACATCTGCGACCAGCAGGGGCACATTGCAAGGAACTGCCGTCTCCGGAGAAAGCGTTCATCCAGCAAATTACGGCGTAGTTCCAGAGAAACAACGGTGAGTAGGAGCCGCCCGTTCCCAGGTAGATGCTACATCTGCAACCAGCTAGGGCACATGGCGAGAAATTGCCGTCTGGGAAGAAGGCGTCCGAGGTCGGATTCGCCAAAAGGAGATCAAGCGAGAGCACGCGAATACCAGAAGGGAAGCAGTCATGGAAATGCGGATCGAGGCGACCTTGCGATGTTGAATGCAAACATTGTTCACGCGCCGAGACCAAGGAACAGGTAACTGACATCCGTTGTTTCCAGGTGCTGCCAGAAGATTCCTGGACTGTCGAGAAGGTCGGAAGGAAGCAGCGAGAAGATGCCGATCTGGCAGCCATCATCGACTACCAAGAACGAGGTTTTCGACCAAGTTGGCAGCAAATATCCAGTGAAAGCCCAATCGTGAAAGCTTACTGGGCTCAATGGCAGAGTTTGAAGCTGAAGAACGGTTGCCTCTACCGCAGTTGGGAAAGTGAGGACGGGAACATTGTAAACGATCTGCTGGTAATACCAAAAGGGCAAATCGACGAGGTCATCCGAGAATACCACGAGGGACCAAGCGGGGGTCATCTTGGTGTTAACAAGACTGTAAAAAAGATCAAGAGACGTTTCTACTGGGTAGGATGCCATGAGTCGGTTACGCGTTTCATTCGCAGGTGTGAACAGTGTGCGAAGGCAAAGGGTCCAGTTAGGAAAACTCGAGGAAATATGCAGCAGTACAATGTTGGAGCACCGATCGAACGTATCGCAATGGACATTGCAGGCCCATTCCCAACGAGCAACGCTGGAAACAAGTACGCGCTAGTGGTGATCGATTACTTCAGCAAGTGGCCTGAGGTGTTTTGCATCCCGAACCAGGAAGCCAAAACCATTTCGGATGCATTCGTGAATAACTGGGTTTCGCGTTATGGAGTACCAATGGAACTGCACTCAGACCAAGGGAGAAACTTCGAGTCGTCGGTGTTCAAAGAACTCTGTGACATGCTAGGTATCAGAAAGACGCGGACAACACCATTACACCCACAATCTGATGGCATGGTCGAAAGGTTCAACCGGACGATGGAGGAATACTTGAGAAAAGTCGTCGTCGGAGATCAGAAGGACTGGGATGAACATCTTCCCCTTTTCTTAATGGCATACCGTTCGGCACAGCACAATTCAACGGCAACAACACCCGCCGAAGCCATTTTTGGAACTGTTCTTCGACTTCCTTCGGACTTGAAGTTCGGCGTGGTACTACCGACAACTAGCGGCAGGGAAGACTTCGTAACCGAAAAGAAAGAACAGCTGAACTCTATCCATCAGTTCATCCGGGAGCGACTGAACTTGGTTAGCGATAAAATGAAGGCGCGATACGACTTGAGGGCGAATACTTCTGGATTCGAGACCGGACAATTGGTATTGCTGTACAACCCACAACGGACAAAAGGCTTGTGCCCCAAATTGCGAAGTATAAAATTGTCCACTTAGAGAGGTTAGCACCATATTACGGAGAAGGGTCCAATCGCTTGTTCGAGGACGAACAAGTTTAGGAGGAGGGCAGTGTTGCGGAGATGCAAGCGGACCGTTAAGTTCGAATTTCGCTGTCGAAGTTCGAAAACTCTCTGGAAGCGGGGATTGGAATGATGTCAACTTCCAATGGAATTGTCAGAGCGTTCTAGAGATTTCCGAAGAGGAACTTCCAACGGCGAACGTTCGAGACGGTGGACCGAGAGCTATATAAGCGCGAACACTCGCCCTTGACATTCATTCAGTTTGTGGTATAAAACAGCGTGTGACAAGTCAGTGTGATCAAACAGTGTGAAAATAAAAGCTCTCAATAAAGGTTTTGTTTGTGTAATAAAGTGGATTCTATTGGATAATAAAGAAAAGTGGTGAAGCTACACAGATAATTGATCTGTGGTGAAAGACATAAAAGTGTGTGTGTGTGTGTTTTTATCCAGTGGTGCGAACCCTATTCGGTGTGGGATCGAATAATTCGTAACAATATTCTTACTGCCTGAACACAATGAGGTCGCGGTCGCTTTCTCGGTCACCTGTCAAAAGTTAAATGTACGTAAATCCCATAATGTAAACACAATGATGTCGCGGTCGCTGTCTCGGTCGTAGGGTGTGTCGCGCGAGTTGGGTAACTTTTAACTCGGTAGTACGACATTGTGCTCATTCATAACTTTGGGTCCTGTTGGTCCTGTCTGTGAGAAGGTGAATGGAGAAGAAGACACAACCGCGAACTCTACGAGCTGTACCAAGATGTGGATGTAGTCCGGAAGGCAAGGATCCGTCGACTGCACTGGCTCGGCCACATCGAGCGCATGGACATCAACGCTCCAGCTAAGAGGGTCTTCGACTCCGAGCCTCCTGGTTCGAGAAGAAGAGGAAGACCGAACCTCCGGTATAAAGACCAAGTAATCGCGGATGTAAGACATCTTGGTCTTGACAACTGGAAGCAGCGTGCCCGGGACCGTCAAGGATGGAAGGCAGCTATAGCTCAGGCTCAGATCCTCCATGGATCGCAGGCCTGATAAGTAAGTAAGTAAGTACGTACGACATTGTGACAGCTGTGTAGAAAAAAAAAAACAAAACGCAAGGAAACCTTCAAATCGGTGGTTGACGGTTCGTTGTAAGTACAAGGTGTCTCAAAAGAAAGTAGACATTCCATCGAAACCAATTTTATTTATCATTAAAGTTCACAAGTTGGGAATTTAGTTATTAAAAATAATGTCATCTAAATGTAAGTATTCACGTTCACGACAACCATTTAATTGCACAGCTCTGCGCGCTTTCGAATCGAAAGGTCGGGATCACTGCGAACAGACTGATTAACATTCTTTACGTTTTCTTACATTATCGATGACCTTGACGGTCCAGATTTTGGTTTTTCTAGTGTTGAACCAGTCTCTTCAAACTTTTTTACCCATTTTCGAATGAGAGGAATGCTTGGCGCATCCTTTAAATGGCGTAAAATTCGAATATTGCAGACATTTCTACGCGCCACAGTCGCCGAATCACCGTTTTTGTAAAACTCTCGCACGCATAACGCGTAGTCTGCACCCGAGAAATGCTCCATAGCGATTGAATTCCCAAGAGCTAGGCTTCCGATTGACATACCTCCCGCGCCCCTCGGAATCGTTGCGAGCGTGCAATAAGCTAAACAAATGTAAACTTTCTTTTGAGACACCTTGTATATGGACAAAGGTGAAAACAGCTGTTAAAATTTGACATAACAAAGCGACCTCATTGTGGGCGAGATTTTACCAAACCTAGCGACAACAATGCCCACCGCGACCGAGACTGCGACGGAGATAGCGACTGCGACCTCATTGTGTTCAGGCAGTTAATCCCTATTGTTTCTAATTCCGAAAAATGTTTTTTGTCTTGGATAATCGACGATTTTAATAAGGAAAACAATGCAAATAAAAATCAATTAAAGGTCAAATGTCAAAAATGATAGTGGCGAATTGTGTATAATATGGTAAGTGAAATGAATGTGCAATTTCTCACTGTTTAGTGTTGTGGTATTGTGATATGTATTTCAATGTTGTTCATGGTCTCCGTGCAGTTGATTCCGTCCACTGCAATGCACCAGACTCTTGCTTTGTTTTCTTTTGTTCATCGCCGGAGTTGTTGAGTCTTTGGGTCAGTCAGATTTTTGCTTGGGTCCGGGCAAAGGTACTGTCCCATTCGCAAGTCGTTGCAATCGTAGTCGACTTCTAACGTTCAGAATCACTTTTCTCGGTTAACTTTGCGTTAAGTTAGAAAAAAATTATTTGCAATGTTTGTTGACATTTGTTTAATGTTACGTAGGACCTCCATCTCCATTCAATCCAGTGGGAACAATCGCCGTTGTCTTGAGATGCCATCAGATAAGGATTCGGGTTGAAGCTTGCTTGGATCCACAACATATTCCGGGCCTTGGAACATTGCAGTTCCAACATAGGTAGCCATAAATTGCCCCTTGTCAGTAGTGCTTTTAGCATTAGTTCTGCAAGCAAAAAATGACGATGGCTATATGGGATATGGTTTCGTGGGGCAAAGGTTATGAATTAATTAAGGTGCATGAATACAGATTTGCTTATTAGTTTTAGTTCATATAAAATTTTTATTTTTGTTAGTGAAGTCGAAAGGTCTGGTATATATTCGATTTTCGATACCTTAAACGTTATAGTGCATTTAGCTTATTTCGGTTTGGATTGGCAACAAGCAGATCTTTGATATTTGTTGTTTCAGAACAGAGTCTTTCATTTTAATCGTAACTACGCGGATTAATTGATCTGCGCCCGGGTGAACTTCAACTATTCTTCCCAATATCCAACGCGACGGTGGTAAATTATTCTGCTTGACGATAACTAATCTACCGACTTTTACATTATGGTGCCTTTTGATCCACTTCGGTCTTTGTTGAAGTCGAAACAAATATTCGGTATTCCAACGTTTCCAAAATGTTTGGTATAGCTATGTATATTTATGTCTAACAGTGAGGGCTCTGGTGGTGTAGTTAATGAAACGCCAATTAAAAAGTGAGTTGAAGTAAGTGGTGTTAAATCTTCCGGATCACTACTGATTTCGCACAATGGTCGCGAATTTAGGAAAGCCTCGATTTGCGTTAGGACTGTGTTGAGGTTATTCATATGTGAGAGTCGAGGCAAATCGCCCATTAATTGCTGCTGTGCTGCCGCCTTCTGTTTGTAACATGAGATACAGTTGTGAATCTGGTATCGAATTGTGTTTCTAGCGTTTATTATCCAATATTTCCCTAAGATGACACTCATCATCAACTGAGGACCCCCATGTAAGGTTTCTCGGTGAAATTTATTAATTATCAGTATCGTGAGATGGCCCTTGTCTGGTAGTATCACGGGGTGTTTCTCGTCGTACCGCAAAATTACATGTTTTAGTCGTCCGCCCACTCTTAAAATCCAATCCCATCGTGATCGATGAACGGTGTTAGTTTAACTAAGGGACTCTTTCTACTTATTTTCTGCTTTCTAGTAAGTTTTTCGATTTAATAAAGGAAATGTCTTCGCTGAACTATTTTCAAGATTGTTGTTAAGGAATCCTTCAGCTCTATATTCGTTAGATAGGCTTTATTTCGATCGTTTATAAATCTCTTGCAGTAGGCTATGACCCTTAAAAGTTTGGTAAGCGAAGAAAATCTTTTTAATATATCGTCTTCTGTCACTACATTGGAACAACAAGGTCTTAGTTTTCGTATTTCCAGGTCAGTTGAACGACTAGTCTTCGTAGTGGGCCAGCAAGCTTTCGGCCTCTGCAGCCATTCGGGACCTCTCCACCATAGTTAATGCCTTTTTAAGTCTTCAGGTCATAGCCCTCTTGTGGCACAATCGGCTGGATTTTGACTTGAGAATACATAACCCCTGACTACTTCTCCTGGTAAGTCGTGTACGAGTGATACACGATTTGCAATAAAAGTTTTCCATTTCGTAGGATGCCCTTTAAGCCAGGTAAGAACGATCTCCGAGTCTGTCCAAGCAAAGGTAGGAGTGTCGTCAGAGATTTTTAGCGACTTTTTTGTACATCGAAGTAATTTTGCGAGCAATACCGCTCCACACAACTCAAATCTTGGAAGAGATACAGCTTTTATAGATGCTACCTTAGTTTTGGCTTTAAGTATATTGACCCTTCTTTCTCCGTTGTGGATCGCGCTGCGTAAGCCAGGGTGGACGCCTCGCTGAATCCATGGATTTCTATTGTATTGTAGCAGTAACCTTGCTAATCCCCCTTTGATACCTAACCCATTCTGACTGAAGCTCTATTGGTACAGTGTCATCCCAATCAATTTTGGCTAACCACAACCTTTGAATCATTATTTTTGCAAGTATGATAACTGGCGACAACCATCCTAGAGGATCAAATAATTTCGAGATTTCAGATAATATAGATCTTTTAGTTAACATGCCTAATTGTGGCTTCTCCTTCAGCGAATAAGAAAATGTGTCGATTTTTTGGATTCCAGTGATGCGGAGTGCCTTTACGTTGTCATGCATATTGATGTTGAATGACAGGTCTATTTCCCCCAATCCTTCAGGTATGGCTTCTAATAACTATTGAGAGTTTGAAACCCATTTTCTTAACTGAAAACCTCCTGAGTTCATAAGGTTTCTTAGTTGAATTTGCTTTTCTATAGCTGCTTCTGTGGTATGGGCACCTGACATCAGATCATCAACGTAAAAATCGGTTAGAGCTGCAGCTGAACCAACTGGATAATTTATTTGCCCGTCGAGAGCCAATTGCTTTATGACTTTCGTCGCTAAATATGGTGCGCTTTTAGTTCCAAAGGTGAATGTGAGAAGTCTGAAATCTCTAACAGGAATTAGTGGTGACTCACGTCATACGATTCTTTGGTAATCGGCATGTCGTTCTGAGATTCGTGACTGCCGATACATCTTTGCAATATCAGCAGTAAAGGCAACGCGATGTACACGCCATCTGAAGAGGATTGAGAACAAACCATTTTGCTGAGGAGGTCCGTTCAACAAAATATCATTGAGAGATATGCCATTGCTTGTTGGTACAGAAGTATTGAAAACAACAGGGAGTTTTGTAGTGGTACTGTCTTCCTTTAAAACAGAGTGATGAGGTAAGTAGCAACATGAGTACGAACCCTGTGATGCAGTATAACTCGCTTCCTTGTTTTCTATAGGCTCCATGTGTTCCAGGGTAATGTATTTCTTAAGGCACTCATCATATTGCATTTTCAAGTTCGGATTTTTATTCAATCGATTTTCTAACTGGTAGATACGTGAGACAGCCATGTGTCTGCGTTTGTATGTTCTGTGAAAGATTTCTTCACACCGTTGTTCTTCCTTGGTGAGTTGTTTATCAATATTTATTTCTTCCAGCTCCCAAAACTGTTTCATTTGTTGTTGTAGGTCTGCCGTGAAATGAAAGATGTTTAGTTTGACAGACGAGATAGATTCTACTACTCTTCCGGACAAAATCGATTCCAGAGCCGTTTCTTGTGCTACAGGAGCTCCTCTATTGCCATGGATAAGATCCTTCATAATTAATTGCCCGTAGATGTCTGCGCCCAACAGTATGTCAATCTTTGCCGGACGGTAGTACCAGGGATCAGCTAGTTTCAATTGTTTAATGTGATGCCAATCTCTCTCATAGATATCCCTAGATGGAAGAAAGTTGGTTAACTTATTCAGCACCAGCGCATTTATATCCACCGCAAAGTCAACATTATAATGTGACTTAAGTGCTAAATAAACTTGAGCATTAATTTCTCCTGCGTTTGTTTGACCTATCACTGAAACACTCAGTTTAAGTTTCTGCACAACGGCTTCTGTCACCAAAGAGACTTGAGATACCTGATCGATTAACGTTCGCACTATCACTTCATTACCTGCTGCTAATCTAAGCCTTACCATTGCTGTGGACTACTGTCTACTAGCAACGAATTCAAATTACATGACGGGGATGAATTGAGACTGGGAAGAAAACTTGTAGAAAATGGCGATAAATCTGACTGAAAGTAAGATTGCGGCGTTGACAAATTTGATGTAGTGGCTAACGATTGAGTTTGCCCCTCATTGGCGGACGGCGGTGTTTGTTTTGGATGGTTAGATGTTACGTTCTATCTTCTTCTATCTTCTGCGATGCAGTAACGAGTGATGACGTTGCTTGCATATGTTACATTTGTGCTGACTTCGACACTGTGCTACTAGATGGCCCTGACCTAAACAATTTATGCATAACCCTTTAGATTTAACAAAATCCATTTTCTGAGATGCAGATAAATTAACAAATTTTTGACATTGCCGAACACTGTGGTTGTTTAGACAATAGCTGCAAATTGTTTTAGTGGTATTAGGAAATGAATGAGATGTATTCTTTGGTTTTGAGAGTACATTCCGAAAATCCGTGAGCGTGGTTGTTCTCTTCTGAGCGACGGCTTCTAAAGTCCTGAAGCGAGCTTCCAAAAAATCCCTTAACTTTTCCCAAGATGGTATTTCTCGATCTTTACTGATGCTATTCTCCCATAGTTGAAGGGTTTCAGAAGGAAGTTTCTGGGCTATTATGTGCACATGTTGTTACATCAATAGATAAGTTTTTCAATGCTTGAAGGCATTCAGTTGTCATGTCCAAAAGACCCTTAATTCCCTGCGATGATTCAGTGGATAGTGAGTTTTGCGAAAATAAAAGTTTTAACTGAGCATTAACCAACACTCTCTTGTTGTCATATCTGTCCTTGAGGAGCTTCCAAGCTGGCTCATAGTTATCATTAGAGACCTGAAAATAACGCAGAAGACCTTCAGCCTCGCCACCCAGTGAAGCTTTATATATTGCAACCTGTGAGCATTCGATAAATAGGAGTTTTCATGAATCAGACTTTTGAAGAGATCGTGAATTGTAGTCCATTTCCGATAATCTCCCGTGAATTTCTCTAGTGAAATTTTTGGTAACTTGACTAAATCCTCCTTATCAGATGTATGCCTAAGAGCACCTTGACCGTAATCATCATTAGATTGGTGTTGCGTCCCAGATTTCTTGATTGGATATTCGTCTTCAAATCGGGTTTCTATTGCCGCGTAATTTGTGTAGAAATATATCTCCATTACCGAATATATATCCCTCTTTTTGAATACACATGTTTTGAATTAGCAGATTCAGCAGGTTCCAGATTTTTTGCTACAAGTATATCCGTATGAGTAATCTGGATTTGACTAAATAAATCTTGGAAATCTTGCAAACGTTTTTTATAATATTGAGCAGTTCGTCTCTCCTTACCATCCTTGCCATAATTTGTGAGATACATTTCCAGAAGTTCTTTACGAGCTTATTGCAAATTCATTAACTGTTCCATATTTTTCGCTCGATTTTATCACTTGGTTCAAGCAATAATAGAAAATTCCAAAAAACTTACCAAGATTCTGTTCGGAGTTCAAGATATCAAGTTTTGTGCGCAACAGTTGATATGAAACTTCTACCGATCGCAATACTGATTCCGATTTCACTTCTTTCTAACAAGGTTTCGTATCCTTTTAAAGGATCCGGCTCGAAGGACCATTAAATGTTCAAGTTCAAGGATTCACAAGTCACCAGAGCTCTAATAAAATCGAAATTAGGGGTTTCAAGTCTCAGTTCAAACACTTATTCAGTTTACACTCACTTATATTTAAACAATTCTAGAACTCTACAATTTCAAGCAATTTCAGAGTTCTCAATACGAATAATCGTTAACTATTCAATTCAGATTTTTCAAATTTATAGAGTTCACCACTATCACTTTCCACACTTTGATTTCAAGAGTTCTAGTTTTCTTTAGTTTTCAAATGTGAACCGTCGCTGACCAGACTAACCTTTCGACTCGATCCCTAGTCATTGAATCCTCCCTTAGAACCGGTAAATTTTCAGATACTTTTGGAACCTTTTCCATATTTGGTAACAATTTTACTTAAATTCAATTTTCAGTTAGATTTTCATTTCTACCTTCCTCACGTAATATATTGTTGCGGAGATGCAAGCGGACCGTTGTCAACTTCCAATGGAATTGTCAGAGCGTTCTAGAGATTTCCAAGGGGGAACTTCCAACGGCGAACATTCGAGACGGTGGACCGAGAGCTATATAAGCGCGAACACTCGCCCTTGACATTCATTCAGTTTGTGGTATAAAACAGCGTGTGACAAGTCGGTGTGATCAACCAAGGTGAAAAGAAAAGCTTTCAATAAAGGTTTGTGTATTGTGTAATAAAGTTTAAAGTGGATTGTACTGTGTAATAAAGTTTAAAGTGGATTGTATTGGAGAATAAATAAAAGTGGTGAAGCTACACAGATAATTGATCTGTGGTGAAAGAAATAAAAGTGTGTGTGTGTTTTAAATTGGGAAAACGTAGAAAATTGTAGTTTATCGCAATCCAGTGGTGCGAACCCTATTTGGTGTGGGGATTGAATTAATTCGTAACATTTGGTGTCAGAAGTGGGATTGCAAGTAAACGAGTGAAACTTTATTTGTTTTGTGAAGTGAATCATTGCAAAAGTGAGAAAATGGTAAAATTGGAAAAGTTGACAATCGAACAACTGAAAAGAGAGCTGGATGCTCGGCAATTATCCACAGTGGGAAGTAAAGCCAACCTGGTGGAGAGACTGCGATCGGCGTTGCAGGAAGAAGGTTTCGACTGGGAGAGTTACGAATTCGGGGTGGAGAAGCCGTCGACATCTACTGAGCCAGCGTTCGATATGCAGCAAATTCTCGCAGCTATGAATGCTATGAGTGCTTCCATATCCCAGAAACTGGATCAGAAGTTGGAGGAAAATTCCAGTTCCATAAGCCAGAGACTAGAAGCAACCATACATCAGAAACTGGAGGAAAATTCCGCTGCCGTAGGTAGAAAGTTGGAGGAAAATTCCACTTCCATAGGGCAGAAACTAGAGAAGTTGGAGACTTTAGAAGAGATGCTAGAGAACAATCGAGAAAGCTTGAGAGACATCCAGCAAGCTGTCAACGATCGATTCCAGGACGTCGAAGAGAAAATCGAGACACTGGACAAGAAGGTTCTCGATCTGGAAAGTAACCAGGAAAAGGTAATCGAGACACTTGAATCGAGGTTCGACAAGAAGGTTCTAGATCTCGAAAACAATCAAGAAAAGATAATCGAGACACTGGGATCGAGGTTCGACAAGAAGGTTCTGGAACTCGAGAAAACTATCCAGAACGTACAGCATCAAGGAATCGTCGTACCGACCGCAGCATCAAAATTCACAGCTCCCAACTTCGACGGCAAGAGCGCTTTTAACATTTTTAAGCTCCAGTTCGAGACAACAGCGGAACGGAATCAATGGGGAGAGGAAGATCGTGTGGCTGCCCTAGTAATTTCCCTTAAAGGTGAAGCAGCTGACGTTCTACAGACCATACCGGAGACCCAGAGAAGGAACTACGCAGCCATATGGGAAGCTCTTCATCGAAGATACGGCAGTGAGCACATGCAGGAGATGCACAAGCTGGAACTCAAAGGACGCAAGCAGCGTGGAAACGAGACCATTCAGCAGTACGCTGCCGACATCGAGAGGCTGTCTCATCTAGCCTACGTGGATGTTCCAGTTGATGTGGTGGAGAAACTAAAAACGGATTCCTTCATCCAAGGGCTAAGGGATCCCGATACGCAACGAAGCCTGATTCTCCTGCCGAAGACATCTTTCAAGGAGACAGTTGCCAGCGCTCTCGCATGTGAAACATCGCTCTTGATATGCCGACCTTCCATCAAATTACGGCGCATATCTCAAGATCAGGATAGTTCCAGAACAACAACGGCGAGTAGGAGTGGTTCATTCCCGGGTAGATGCTACATCTGCGACCAGCAGGGGCACATTGCGAGGAACTGCCGTCTGCGAAGGAAGCGTTCGAGGTCTAGTTCGCCAAAAAGAGACCAAGGGAGTGAACGCGAACGTGGAGGTGCAAAAGGTGCACCTATCAATCCGTTAAACTAAAACGAGTCAGTGCAGAGGGGCATGCGCTGGCTCCCACATTGGAGTGCCCCAGCATCCTCGTATCCCGAAACTGTAGAGGTGCGACCAGCCTAGTAATCGAGGGAACGATGGACGGGCGACGATATCTGCTGACGTCGGACACGGGCGCAACTCATTCAGTCATCCGAAGCGGATTGGTTTCTGACATCGAACCCTTTTCCGAGGTAAGGCTTCGTACAGTAACTGGTGAGGAGGCGGAAGTTAAGGGAAAGGTCCAGAAAAGAGTTACGATGGGGACCATCGAGTTTCAGCATGATTTCATCGTTGCGGACATCACTGATGACATCATAATCGGCGTCGACTTTATGATTAGGCATGGCTTCACATTGGATCTCAACCAAAAAGTGATGAAGTATGGCAACTTGGAGCTCCCATTAACCATAGATAATGGACAGGGTAACAAGGTCAGGCGAATAGTCGTGCAAGCGCGCCAAACAGTTCCCCCGAATGCAGAAGCTGTGGTTTGGGCAAAGATAGAAGAGGATGCGGGGACAAGCCGAATGTGGGTGGTCGAACCCGACAAAAGAAATCGACCCAGGGATATAGTTGTTGGAAGGGCTCTCGTGGAACCCCGACAAGACCAATTGGTTCCAGTTCGAGTCCTGAATCCTGCCAGTACACCTAGGACAATATACAAGGGAACAACGATCGCTCAATGCCAAGAAGCTGCCGCTATTGTGAACTGCGAAGATCAGAAACATCAGGATATCCAGAAAAACAAACCGTTCTTGAAAACAATGGCCAGAGAGTGGACGCAACACCTAGTGGAGAAGCAAAAAAGTAAAGCACTCTCCCTGCTTCGTAAATATTGGACAGTTTTTGCAGATGGTAAGAACTGTGGAAGAACATCAATTGTGAAGCACAGAATAGACACAGGGGACTCTAGACCCATCCGGCAAACCACCGAGGAGGGTACCTTTGGCGAAAGAAGGAGAGGTGATGAAACTAATCGACGAGATGGAAAAGGAGGGCGTGATCGAATCATCTGCAAGCCCATGGGGTTCTCCGGTAGTGCTAGTTAAGAAGAAGGATGGAAGCACCCGATTCTCCGTGGACTATAGGAAGCTGAACGACGTAACGAAGAAGGATAGCTATCCTTTACCGAGAATCGACGACACCTTGGACACACTATCTGGTGCAAAGTGGTTCTCGACGCTGGACTTGCAAAGTGGATACTGGCAAATAGAGCTTGACCAGCAAGACAAGGAAAAGACCGCGTTCACCGCCGGGGGAGAGTTGTGGCAATTCTCTGTGATGCCCTTCGGTCTTTGCAATGCGCCAGCCACATTCGAGAGACTTATGAACCGGGTACTAAGAGGACTTCACTGGAGGACTTGCCTTGTCTATCTGGATGACATAATTGTCATGGGCAAGGATTTCGACGATCACCTTAAGAAGCTTGAAGAGGTACTGGAACGTATTCAAGCAGCCGGATTGAAATTGAGCCCGAAGAAATGTTCGCTCTTCCAGAACGAGGTGAAGTACTTGGGACATGTGGTGACTGCAGAAGGAGTCCATACAGATGAAGAGAAAATCTCAGCGGTTAAGGAGTGGCCGCGGCCGAAGAATCTTCATGAGTTAAGGTCATTCCTGGGACTTTGCACATATTACAGGCGATTCATCCCAGGATTTGCAAACGTTGCCAGCAGTTTGCACGAGCTCACCAAAAAGAATCGGCCATTCAAGTGGGAGAAGCCGCAGGAGGAAGCGTTCATTCATCTGAAGGAATTGCTCTGCAGTGCGCAGGTCCTTGCATATCCTGTCCCGGGAGAAAAGTTTATTTTGGACACCGATGCGAGCGGACATGGAATCGGAGGAGTACTCTCTCAAATGATTGACGGGCGAGAGCGGGTCATCGCTTACTACAGTAGGATCCTATCGAAGCCGGAGAGGAACAACTGTGTAACAAGGAGGGAGCTCTTAGCCGTGGTCGACTGTGTCAAGCATTTCCACAAATATCTCTATGGCCGAGCTTTTCATCTTAGGACGGACCACGCAGCGTTGAGATGGCTGCTGCAGTTCAAAAACCCGGAAGGCCAGCTTGCTAGATGGATAGAGAGAATCCAGAGTTATGACTTCAGTATCGAACACAGGAAGGGAAGCAGTCATGGAAATGCGGATGCATTATCGAGGGGACCTTGCGATGTTGAATGCAAACATTGTTCACGCGCCGAGACCAAGGAACAGGTCACCGACATCCGTTGCTTCCAGGTGCTGCCAGATGATTCCTGGACTGTCGAGAAGGTCGGAAGGAAGCAGCGAGAAGATGCCGATCTGGCAGTCATCATCGACTACCAAGAACGAGGTTTTCGACCAAGTTGGCAGCAAATATCCAGTGAAAGCTCGATATTTGAAAGCTTACTGGGCTCAATGGCAGAGTTTGAAGCTGAAGAACGGTTGCCTCTACCGCAGTTGGGAAAGTGAGGACGGGAACATTGTAAACGATCTGCTGATAATACCAAAAGGGCAAATCGGCGAGGTCATCCGAGAACACCACGAGGGACCAAGCGGGGGTCATCTTGGTGTTAACAAGACTGTAGAAAAGATCAAGAGACGTTTCTACTGGGTAGGATGCCATGAGTCGGTTACGCGTTTCATTCGCAGGTGTGAACAGTATGCGAAGGCAAAGGGTCCAGTTAGGAAAACTCGAGGAAATATGCAGCAGTACAATGTTGGAGCACCGTTCGAACGTATCGCAATGGACATTGCAGGCCCATTCCCAACGAGCAACGCTGGAAACAAGTACGCGCTGGTGGTGATCGATTACTTCAGCAAGTGGCCTGAGGTGTTTTGCATCCCGAACCAGAAAGCCAAAACCATTTCGGATGCATTTGTGAACAACTGGGTTGCGCGTTATAGAGTACCGCTGGAACTGCACTCAGACCAAGGAAGGAACTTCGAGTCGACGGTGTTCAAAGAACTCTGTGACATGCTAGGTATCAGAAAGACGCGGACAACACCTTTACACCCACAATCTGATGGCATGGTCGAAAGGTTCAACCGGACGATGGAGGAATACTTGAGAAAAGTCGTCGTCGGAGATCAGAAGGACTGGGATGAACATCTTCCCCTTTTCTTAATGGCATACCGTTCGGCACAGCACAATTCAACGGCAACAACACCCGCCGAAGCCATTTTTGGAACTGATCTCCGACTTCCATCGGACTTGAAGTTCGGCGTGGTACTACCGACAACTAGCGGCAGGGAAGACTTCGTAACCGAAAAGAAAGAACAGCTGAACTCTATCCATCAGTTCATCCGGGAGCGACTGAACTTGGTCAGCGATAAAATGAAGGAGCGATACGGCTTGAGGGCGAATACTTCTGGATTCGAGACCGGACAGTTGGTATTGCTGTACAACCCACATCGAAAAAAAGGCTTGTGCCCCAAATTGCAATCAGCCTGGGACGGACCATATGAGGTCATCAAGAAACTCAATGACGTGGTATACCGGATACAGCAGATGGAAAAGAGACGGGCGAAGTATAAAATTGTCCACGTAGAGAGGTTAGCACCATATTACGGAGAAGGATCCAATCGCTTGTTCGAGGACGGACAAATTTAGGAGGAGGGTAGTGTTGCGGAGATGCAAACGGACCGTTAAGTTCGAATTTCGCTGTCGAAGTTCGAAAGCTCTCTGGAAGCGGGGATTGGAATGATGTCAACTTCCAATGGAATTGTCAGAGCGTTCTAGAGATTTCCGAAGGGGAACTTCCAACGGCGAACGTTCGAGAAGGTGGACCGAGAGCTATATAAGCGCGAACACTCGCCCTTGACATTCATTCAGTTTGTGGTATAAAACAGCGTGTGACAAGTCGGTGTGATCAACCAAGGTGAGAAGAAAAGCTTTCAATAAAGGTTTGTGTATTGTGTAATAAAGTTTAAAGTGGATAGTATTGGATAATAAGGTTTAAAGTGGATAGTATTGGATAATAAAGAAAAGTGGTGAAGCTACACAGATAATTTATCTGTGGTGAAAGAATTAAAAGTGTGTGTGTTTTATTTTGAATGAAAAGGACAATTGTAGCTTATCGCAATCCAGTGGTGCGAACCCTATTTGGTGTGGGGATCGAATAATTCGTAACAATATATTTATCTCTCTAGATTCATCTCCCTCATCATATTCTTAATCCCTATTGTTTCCAATTCCGAAAAATAGTTTTTGTCTTAGATAAGCGACGGTTTTAATAAGGAAAACAATGCAAATAAAAATCAATTTAAGGTCAAATGTCAAAAGTGATAGTGGCGAATTGTGTATAATGTGGTAAGTGAAACCCACCAAAAACGTTCTGTAAAAAACCAGCCAAGTCTCGATGGAGCTGCTTGTTTATTTCTAAAAAATAATGAAATCTATACAAAGCCGTGCCAAGTCTAAGGTTCCTTACTGCGATTTCTTTACTATTATAGTGTTGCGGAGATGCAAACGTACCGTTAAGTTCGAATTTCGCTGTCGAAGTTCGAAAGCTCTCTGGAAGCGGGGATTGGAATGATGTCAACTTCCAATGGAATTGTCAGAGCGTTCTAGAGATTTCCGAAGGGGAACTTCCAACGGCGAACGTTCGAGAAGGTGGACCGAGAGCTATATAAGCGCGAACACTCGCCCTTGACATTCATTCAGTTTGTGGTATAAAACAGCGTGTGACAAGTCGGTGTGATCAACCAAGGTGAAAAGAAAAGCTTTCAATAAAGGTTTGTGTATTGTGTAATAAAGTTTAAAGTGGATAGTATTGGATAATAAAGTTTAAAGTGGATAGTATTGGATAATAAAGAAAAGTGGTGAAGCTACACAGATAATTGATCTGTGGTGAAAGAATTAAAAGTGTGTGTGTTTCAATTTAAATAAAAAGGACAATTGTAGTTTATCGCAATCCAGTGGTGCGAACCCTATTTGGTATGGGGATCGAATAATTCGTAACATTTGGTGTCAGAAGTGGGATTGCGAGTAAACGAGTGGAACGTGTATTTAAATTGTGAATTGCACAAAGTGAATTGTTAAGAGATAGAAAAAATGGTAAAATTGGAAAAGTTGACAATTGAACAACTGAAAAGAGAGCTGGATGCTCGGGAATTATCCACAGTGGGAAGTAAAGCCAACCTGGTGGAGAGACTGCGATCAGCGTTGCAGGAAGAAGGTTTCGACTGGGAGAATCACGAGTTCGGGGTGGAGAAGCCGTCGACATCCAGTGAACCAGCATTCGATATGCAGCAAATTCTCGCAGCTATGAATGCTATGAGTGCTTCCATATCCCAGAAATTAGATCAAAAGCTGGAGGAAAATTCCATTGCCGTAAGTACTTCTCTGAGTCAGAAATTGGAGGAAAATTCCACTTCCCTGAGTCAGAAATTGGAGGAAAATTCCACTTCCATAAGCCAGAAAATGGAGGCGACCGTACATCAAAAGTTGGAGGAAAATTCTGCTGCCGTAAGTAGAAAGTTGGAGAAAAATTCCACTTACCTGAATCAGAAGCTGGAAGAAATGCTAGAGAACTCTCGAGAAAGCTTAAGAAACATCCAGCAGGCCGTCGACGATCGATTCCAGAACGTCGAGGAGAGAATCGAGACACTAGAATCGAGGTTCGACAAGAAGGTTCTAGATCTCGAAAATAATCAAGAAAAGATAATCGAGACTATGGAATCGAGGTTCGACAAGAAGGTTCTGGAACTCGAGAAAACTGTCCAGAACGTTCTGCATCAAGGAATCGTTGTACCAACTGCAGCATCGAAATTCACAGCTCCCAACTTCGACGGCACGAGCGCTTTCAACATCTTTAAGCTCCAGTTCGAGACAACAGCGGAACGGAATCAATGGGGAAAAGAAGATCGTGTGGCCGCTCTAGTAATTTCGCTTAAAGGCGAAGCAGCTGGTGTTCTACAGACCATCCCGGAGACCCAGAGAAGGAACTACACAGCCATATGGGAAGCTCTTCATCGAAGATACGGCAGTGAGCACATGCAGGAGATGCACAAGCTGGAACTTAAAGGACGCAAGCAGCGTGGAAACGAGACAATCCAACGGTATGCTGCTGACATCGAGAGGCTATCCCATCTTGCCTACGCGGACGTTCCAGTTGATGTGGTGGAGAAGCTAAAAACGGATTCTTCCATCCAAGGGCTAAGGGACCCCGACACGCAACGAAGCTTGATTCTCCTGCCGAAGACATCTTTCAAGGAGACAGTTGCCAGCGCTCTCGCATGTGAAACATCGCTCTTGATATGCCGACCTTTCATCAAATTACGGCGCATATCTCAAGACAAGGATAGTTCGAGAACAACAACGGCGAGTAGGAGTGGTTCATTCCCGGGTAGATGCTACATCTGCGACCAGCAGGGGCACATTGCGAGGAACTGCCGTCTGCGAAGAAAGCGTTCGAGGTCTAGTTCGCCAAAAAGAGACCAAGGGAGTGAACGCGAACGTGGAGGTGCAAAAGGTGCACCTAACAGTCCGTTAAACTAAAACGAGTCAGTGCAGAGGGGCGTGCGCTGGCTCCCACATTGGAGTGCCCCAGCATCCTCGTATCCCGAATCTGTATGGGTGCAACCAGCCTAGTCATCGAGGGAACGATGGACGGGCGACGATATCTGCTGACGTTGGACAAGGGCGCAACTCATTCAGTCATCCGAAGCGGATTGGTTTCTGACATCGAACCTTTTTCCGAGGTAAGGCTTCGTAGAGTAACTGGTGAGAAGGCGGAAGTTAAGGGAAAGGTCCAGAAAAGGGTTACGATGGGGACCATCGAGTTTCAGCATGATTTCATCGTCGCGGACATCACTGATGACATCATAATCGGCGTCGACTTCATGATTAGGCATGGCTTCACATTGGACCTCAACCAAAAAGTGATGAAGTATGGCAACTTGGAGCTCCCATTGACAATGGATAATGGGCAAGGTAACAAGGTCAGGCGAATAGTCGTGCAAGCGCGCCAAACAGTTCCCCCGAATGCAGAAGCTGTGGTTTGGGCAAAGATAGGGGAGGATGCGGGGACAAGCCGAATGTGGGTGGTCGAACCCGACAAACGAAATCGACCCAGCTCTCGTGGAACCCCGACAAGACCAATGGGTTCCAGTACGAGTCCCGGGTCCTGCCAGTACACCTAGGACAATACACAAGGGAACAACGGTCGCTCAATGCCAAGAAGCTGCCGCCGTTATCAACTGCGAAGATAAGAAACAACAGGAAATCCAGTCCAACAAAGCCTTCTTAAAAACAATGGCCAGAGAGTGGACGCAACACCTAGTGGAGAAGCAGAAAAGTAAAGCACTCTCCCTGCTCCGTAAATATTGGACAGTTTTTGCATATGGTAAGAACTGTGGAAGAACATCAATTGTGAAGCACAGAATAGACACAGGGGACTCTAGACCGATCCGGCAACCACCGAGGAGGGTACCTTTGGCGAAAGAAGGCGAGGTGGTCAAACTGATCGACGAGATGGAAAAGGGGGGCGTGATCGAACCATCTGCAAGCCCATGGAGTTCTCCAGTAGTGCTAGTTAAGAAGAAGGATGGAAGCACCCGATTCTGCGTGGACTATAGAAAGCTGAACGACGTAACGAAGAAGGACAGCTATCCTTTACCGAGAATCGACGACACCTTGGACACACTATCTGGTGCAAAGTGGTTCTCGACGCTGGACTTGCAAAGTGGATACTGGCAAATAGAGCTTGACCAGCAAGACAAGGAAAAGACCGCGTTCACCGCCGGGGGAGAGTTGTGGCAATTCTCTGTGATGCCCTTCGGTCTTTGCAATGCGCCAGCCACGTTCGAGAGACTTATGAACCGGGTGCTAAGAGGACTTCACTGGAGGACTTGCCTTGTCTATCTGGATGACATAATTGTCATGGGCAAGGATTTCGACGATCACCTTAAGAAGCTTGAAGAGGTACTGGAACGTATTCAAGCAGCCGGACTGAAATTGAGCCCGAAGAAATGTTCGCTCTTCCAGAACGAGGTGAAGTACTTGGGACATGTGGTGACTGCAGAAGGAGTCCATACGGATGAAGAGAAAATCTCCTCGGTTAAAGAATGGCCGCGGCCGATGAATCTTCATGAGTTAAGGTCATTCCTGGGACTTTGCACATATTACAGGCGATTCATCCCAGGATTTGCAAACGTTGCCAGCAGTTTGCACGAGCTCACCAAAAGAATCGGCCATTCAAGTGGGAGAAGCCGCAGGAGGAAGCGTTCATTCACCTGAAGGAATTGCTCTGCAGTGCGCAGATTCTTGCATATCCTGTCCCGGGAGAAAAGTTTATTTTGGACACCGATGCGAGCAGACATGGAATCGGAGGAGTACTCTCTCAAATGATTGACGGGCGAGAGCGGGTCATCGCTTACTACAGTAGGATCCTATCGAAGCCAGAGAGGAACTACTGTGTAACTAGGAGGGAACTTTTAGCCGTGGTCGAATGTGTCAAGCATTTCCACAAATATCTCTATGGCCAAGCTTTTCATCTTAGGACGGACCACGCAGCGTTGAGATGGCTGCTGCAGTTCAAAAACCCGGAAGGCCAGCTTGCTAGATGGATAGAGAGAATCCAGAGTTATGACTTCAGTATCGCGCGCCGAGGCCAAGGAACAGGTCACCGACATCCGTTGTTTCCAGGTGCTGCCAGAAGATTCCTGGACGGTCGAGAAGGTCGGAAGGAAGCAGCGAGAGGATGCCGATCTGGCAGTCATCATCGACTACCAAGAACGAGGTTTTCGACCAACTTGGCAGCAAATATCCAGTGAAAGCCCAATCGTGAAAGCTTACTTGGCTCAATGACAGAGTTTGAAGCTGAAGAACGGTTGCCTCTACTGCAGTTGGAAAAGTGAGAACGGGAACATTGTAAACGATCATCCGAGAACACCACGAGGGACCAAGCGGGGGTCATCTTGGTGTTAACAAGACTGTAGAAAAGATCAAGAGACGTTTCTACTGGGTAGGATGCCATGAGTCGGTTACGCGTTTCATTCGCAGGTGTGAACAGTATGCGAAGGCAAAGGGTCCAGTTAGGAAAACTCGAGGAAATATGCAGCAGTACAATGTTGGAGCACCGTTCGAACGTATCGCAATGGACATTGCAGGCCCATTCCCAACGAGCAACGCTGGAAACAAGTACGCGCTGGTGGTGATCGATTACTTCAGCAAGTGGCGTACCGCTGGAACTGCACTCAGACCAAGGAAGGAACTTCGAGTCGACGGTGTTCAAAGAACTCTGTGACATGCTAGGTATCAGAAAGACGCGGACAACACCTTTACACCCACAATCTGATGGCATGGTCGAAAGGTTCAACCGGACGATGGAGGAATACCTGAGAAAAGTCGTCGTCGGAGATCAGAAGGACTAGGAAGAACATCCTCCCCTTTTCTTAATGGCATACCGTTCGGCACAGCACAATTCAACGGCAACAACACCCGCCGAAGCCATTTTTGGAACTGATCTCCGACTTCCATCGGACTTGAAGTTCGGCGTGGTACTACCGACAACTAGCGGCAGGGAAGACTTCGTAACCGAAAAGAAAGAACAGCTGAACTCTATCCATCAGTTCATCCGGGAGCGACTGAACTTGGTCAGCGATAAAATGAAGGAGCGATACGACTTGAGGGCGAATACTTCTGGATTCCAGACCGGACAGTTGGTATTGCTGTACAACCCACATCGAAAAAAAGGCTTGTGCCTCAAATTGCAATCAGCCTGGGACGGACCATATGAGGTCATCAAGAAACTCAATGACGTGGTATACCGGATACAGCAGATGGAAAAGAGACGGGCGAAGTATAAAATTGTCCACGTAGAGAGGTTAGCACCATATTACGGAGAAGGATCCAATCGCTTGTTCGAGGACGGACAAATTTAGGAGGAGGGTAGTGTTGCGGAGATGCAAACGGACCGTTAAGTTCGAATTTCGCTGTCGAAGTTCGAAAGCTCTCTGGAAGCGGGGATTGGAATGATGTCAACTTCCAATGGAATTGTCAGAGCGTTCTAGAGATTTCCGAAGGGGAACTTCCAACGGCGAACGTTCGAGAAGGTGGACCGAGAGCTATATAAGCGCGAACACTCGCCCTTGACATTCATTCAGTTTGTGGTATAAAACAGCGTGTGACAAGTCGGTGTGATCAACCAAGGTGAGAAGAAAAGCTTTCAATAAAGGTTTGTGTATTGTGTAATAAAGTTTAAAGTGGATAGTATTGGATAATAAGGTTTAAAGTGGATAGTATTGGATAATAAAGAAAAGTGGTGAAGCTACACAGATAATTGATCTGTGGTGAAAGAATTAAAAGTGTGTGTGTTTCAATTTAAATAAAAAGGACAATTGTAGTTTATCGCAATCCAGTGGTGCGAACCCGTATTGCGTATTAAAAGCAAAAGGGGACGCATTCGCCCAGCAGTGGGACGCTATAGGCTTGATTAAATTAGAAGATGTGTCCCACTGCGCTGGAGTTTTGCAATGCCAGTCGATTTTTGTATGTACCAATAGTAGAAGGGTGCATAACCATAATTCTAATACAGCTGAGACCAGCTGAGGGCTCTTCATCAGATACTTCAGACGTTCAATTTTTGGGTCACCAGCTACTCCAGACCTTCGATTATCCTAGTTTTTATAGTTTTCCCTTTATGTGGCCATTAAACCCTAACTCTGTACCAAATTTCAGCTGTCTGAGTCTATGGGAAGTACTAGTTCTATTCTGATGATCATGAGTGAGTGAGTGAGTGTCATAAATGCGAAACATTGCTTTCGCTTAACGTCGGAACTAAATGACCTACAGATCTGAAATTTTAAATTTTAAGTATATGATTATAGTGATTATAGTTTACCGGATGACGAAAATTTCTGCGTTCTGGACTTATCCAGAGGTTCTCAAATAGGGGCCTGAAAATGCGGCGAAGTAGTTCCAGTAAAGGATGGTACGGCTGTGTTTTTCGCGCTCGACTTGGCGGGGGCACTGCCGTGCCCCCCGATTAATGTGCAATTTCTCACTGTTTAGTGTTGTGGTCTTGTGATATGTATTTCAATGTTGTTCATGGTCTCCGTGCAGTTGATTCCGTCCACTGCAATGCACCAAACTCTTGCTTTGTTTTCTTTTGTACATCCCCGGAGCTGTTGAGTCTTTGGGTCAATCTGATTTTTGCTTGGGTCCGGGCAAAGGTATTGTCCCATTCGCAAGTCGTTGCAGCCGTAGTCGACTTCCAACGTTCAGAATCAATTTGCTTGGTTAACCTTGCGTTAAGTTAGAAAAAAACATTATTTGAATGTGAATAATCGGTCGAGTCTGATTTGCAATGTTTGTTGACATTTGTTTAATTGACTGATGTCAGTGGTGGTGAGTGTGGTGCAGGCACCCTCCAATTGTCGACCTGTTTTTTATCATTTGTCTACGCATGACAGTCAGCTGTTGTGTATTGGAAATCGGAAAGTTGCTGACGCTGCCGCTTGATGTCGTTGGGCAGAAGAGCGCGGTATTTGAGATGAGACCTTACTTCGTGTCGTTGTAGTTTTGGTTTTTGAATTTTCTGTCTTGATTTTTAGAATGCTTTGGATAGGACTGGAACGCTTGTTATCCTGAATAAGATTTTCGTTTTCAGCTGAATTCGTAGGACCTCCATCTCCATTCAATCCAGTGGGAACGATCGCCGTTGTCTTGAGATGCCATCAGATAAGGATTCGGGCGGAAGCTTGCTTGGATCCACAACATCCTCTGAACAGGAAATGGGTGATCGTCAAGAAAAATAATCCTTGTCGAAAATGTCTGAACTCTCATCGACGTAAGTGTAACTTCATCAAGGAGTGGGGCGTAGACGACGCCGTCTACTCCTTCACAAGTACGTTGAAGAAAACGCAGTCGTCGTTAGGGTCCGAGAGAGCGTTACCTGGGCGCTTCACTTATATTACAAGCTTTTAAACACTACACTTTATTGCTTACACACACCTTTATTACACACTTTGTCTCTACAAATCATTAGGTGGCTTGGTTACTATCACACTGAATACCGACTGACCACTCGTTATTGAATCCCAGTGACCGCAACAGGCGATTAGATCCTTCTCCGCAGTATGGCGCTAATCTCTCCAAGATGACAATCTTACACTACGCCCGCCTGTTTCCCATTTGCTGTATCGGGTGTACCACGTCACTGAGTTTCATGATGACTTCACATGCGCCGTCCTAGGGTGATTGAAACTTGGAGACTTTTTTCCGTTGCGGGTTGTACAGCAATACCAATTATCCTGTCTCGAATCCAGAAGTGTTCGCCCTTAAGTCATATGTCGCCTTCATTTTGTCACTGACCAAGTTCAGTCGCCTCCCGGACGAACTGATGGTGGAATTCAGCTGGTCCTTCTTTGCGATTACGAGGTCCACCCTACCGCTAGTTTTCGGTAGTACAATGCCGACCTTCACATCCGCTGGAAGAAGGAGATTAGCTTCAAAAATGGCTTCAGCTGGTGTTATCGCCGTTGAATTGTGCTGCGCCGATCGATACGCCATTAGGAAAAGGGGAAGATGTTCATCCCAGTCCTTCTGATCTCCAACGACGAATTTTCTCAAGTATTCCTCCACCATCCGGTTGAACCTTTTGACCAAGCCATCAGATCGTGGGTGTAATGGTATTGTCCAAGGAAGTTTCTTGCTTGGTCTGAGTGCAGTTCCAGCGGTACTCCATAACGCCCAACTCAGTTATTCACGAATGCATCCGAACTGGTTTTGGCTTCTTGGTTCGGTATGCAAAACGCTTCAGGCCATTTGCTGAAGTGGTCGATCACCACCAGCGCATACTTGTTTCCAGCGTTGGTCGTTGGAAAGGGGCCTGCAATGTCCATGGCGATGCGTTCGAACGGCGCGGTGTACTGCTGCGTATTTCTTCGAGTTTTCCGAAGTGGACCCTTTGCCTTCGAATAATATTCATAGCTGCGAATAAAATTTGTGTGCGATTCAGGGAATCCTACCCGTCTTTTAATCTCTTCTACAGGCTTGTTAACACTAAGATGACCCCCGCTTGGTCCCTCGTGGTGATCTCGGACCACCTCGTCGATTTGTCCCTTTGGAATTACCAGCAGAACGTTTAAAATGTCCCCATTCTCACTTTCCCAACTGCGATAGAGGCAACCGTTCTTCAGCTTCTAACTCTGCCATTGAGCCATTGACTAAGGTTTTACGATCGGACTGTCACTGGATATTTTCTGCCACGTTGGTCGAAAACCTCGCTCCTCGTGATCGATGACGACTGTCAGGTTGACATCTTCTCGCTGCTTTCTTCGGACCTTCTCGACAGTCTAGTAACCTTCTGGTAGGAAATGAAAACGAGGGGTGTCGGTGACCAGTTTCTTGGTTTCCGCACGTATGTCGCGAGGGCGCCTCGACAAGGCACCCACGTTTCCATGACTGAAGGAAAATTCCACCACCCTGAGTCAGAAGCTGGAGACGTTACAAAGGACGTTAGAAAACAATCGAGAAGGCTTAAGGGCCTAAGGCCGTCAACGATCGATTCCAAGACGTCGAAGAAAGAATCTTGAAAATATTCAGGAAAAGATAATCGAGACGAGTCACTAGAATCGAGGTTCTACAAGAAGGTTCTGAAGCTCGAAAAAGCTATCCTGAGCGTTCAGCATCAAGGAATTGTCGTACCGGCTGCAGCATAGAAACTCACAGCTCTCAACTTCGACGGCACGAGGGCGTTTAACATATTTAAGCTTGAATTTGAGACAACAGTGGAATGGAATCAATGGGGAGAAAAAGAACGTGTGGCCGCCCTACTAATTTCCCTTAAAGTTAAGCAGCTAATGTACCACAGACCATTCCGGAGACCCAGAAAAGGAACTACACAGCCATCTGGGATGCTCTTGATCGAATATACGGCAGTGAACACATGCAGGAAATGCACAAACTGGAGCTGAAAAGGCGCAAGCAGCGTGGAAACGAGACTATCGGGCAGTATGCTGCCGCCATCAAGAGGCTGCCTCATCTACGCGAATGTTCCAATTGATGTAGTATGTATGTATGTATGTATGTATGTACATATGTTGGCGTTACAGTCCATGAAGGATCGAAGCCGAGCTTCTCAACCACCCATGTTGTGTGTGATTTTGTTTTTCCATATTTGAAAGGGACCTACAGTTTATTGCCGGATCCGAACGCCGAAATTCGAGAAGCTTTTCTTGACAATTATACTACAGGAGTCTTATCAGTACCCTACTGAGGAGAAGCACCGTGAAAAACACGTTCAATGACATGGATATTGTCGGGATTCGATCCCGTGTCATCGGCGTCAGAGGCCAACACACTACCCACTGCGCCACGGCGCCACGGCGCAGTGGTGGAGAAACTTAAAACATATTCTTTCATCCAAGGGCTAAGGGACCCCGATACGAAACGAAACTTGGTTCTCCTGCCGAAGACATCTTTCAAGGAGGCAGGGGCCAGCGCCCTCGCATGTCAAACATCGCTTTTGACATGCCGACCCCCTCTCAAATGGCGGCCTAGATGCTATATCTGTGACCAGCAGGGGCACATTGCGAGAAACTGCCGTCTGCGAAGAAAGCGTCACTCCATCACATTCTGGCGTATTTATGAGGAAGTGGCTCATTCCCGGGCAGATGCAACATCTGCGACCAGCGGGGGCACATTGTGAAAGACTGCCGTCTACGAAAAAGCGTTCGAGGTCTAATTCGCCAAAAGGAGACCAAGCGAGAGCACGCGAACTCGGAGGTGCGAAAGGTGCACGTAACACTCGATTAAACTAGAACGAGTTAGTGCAGAGAGACATGCGCATGAGGACACATTGGAGTGCCCCAGCATCCTCGTATCCCGAATCTGTACGGGCGCAACTCATTCAGTCATTCGAAGCGAATTGGTTACTGACATCGAACCATTTTCCGAAATAAGTCCTTGTACAGTAACTGGCGCGAAGTCGGAAGTTAAGGATAAGCTCCAGAAAAGAATTACGGTGTGTACCGTCGAGTTCCAGCATGATTTCGTCGTTGCAGACATTACTGATGGCATCATAGTTGGCGTTGACTTCATGATTAGGCACAAATTGGACGTCAACCGAAAAGGGATGAAATATGGTAACTTGGAGTTCCTATTAACAATAGATAATGGGCAGGGTAACACGGTCAGGCGAATAGATGTGCAAGCTCGCCCAGCAGTTCCCCCGAATGCGGGGGCTGTGGTTTTGGCAAAGACAGAAGAGGATGCGGGGACAAGCCGAGTGTGGGTGGTCGAACCCGACAAATGACATCGACTCAGCGACATCATTGTTGGAAGCGCTTTCGTGGAATCCCGACAAGACTAATGGGTTCCAGGAAGAGTCCTGAATCCAGCCAGTACACCTAAGACTTTACAGCAGATTAGCGCCATACTGCAGAGAAGGATAAAATCGCTTGTTCGAGAATGAACAAGTTTAGGAGATGAGCAGTGTTGCGAACACGAAACGACGGTTATGCTCGAATTTCGCTGTCAAAGTTTGGAATGCTCTGTAATGCTGAATGTAAGTGCCAGAATATTCTAGAGACTTCTGAAGGGGAACGTCTGACGGCGAATATTCGGGAGATTGAACCGAGGGCTATATAAGCAGAGGCACTCGCCCTCTGGGGCATTCGATCTTAGGGATTCAACAACGAGTGATTCATCGGTATTCAATGAGTTGTAAAGTGTAAAGTTTTTACAAGCTTGTAATAAAGGTGTGTAAGCAGTAAAGTGTGTAAAATCTTGTAATAAAGGTGAAGCGCCCAGATAATTGGTCTGAGGTTGCAATAGTAAATGAAGTTTGTGTATTGAATGAAAAAAGTAAATCGCTGTAGTTTATCGCAATTTTCGTAACAATATGCTAATAATTCAGAAGTTTGTACATTTGCATTTTTAGTTGAGGGCTCCTCCGTTTCACTAATTGGAAAGAGTTTATTCGACAGCTTGAAGTTGACGGAAGTAAAAGATCCGCTGTGCCTGCGTTGGACAGGTGGAAACTTGATCGGAAAACGAATCGGTTACGAGGACCAGTTCAAATCCCAGGTATGTAAACGTGTACTAAATACACATTGGAAGATCTTCATACGGCCAAAAATTTGTCTATTGAATCCTATCGGAATGTTCAATGGCACTCATAGGCGCCAACAACTGGAAACTTGCAGTGCCTTTGAAAATTCGCGAAGGTTCCTTTTGTCAACCTATTGATACGAAGACCAGATTGGGCTGAATCTTGCACTGTACCAGCTTACTAGGCGTACACACTTGCGACTGCGAAAAACGATATGAACAGTTGCATGAAACCATTAAGATGTACTTTAAATATAATCTTCACCTACTACACCACTTTTATCATCAGATGATGCAAGAGATGAGCGAGGCATTAGTAAAAGGCAAGGAAGGATATGAGATTGGACTATTATGGCGGCACGATCAAGTGCGCCTGCCCGGCGCACTTATTCAGGCAAATGCAGCTCGACGACTTCTTTGCCTTCACAAAAATTCAACCATTTCCTCATTGAAACAAATTATGCAAAACCAGATTGATAACCTACTCAAAAAGGACTACGCTAGGAAGTTAAGCAGTGCAGATTTGGAAGCCTCATTATAGCGAATATGGTACTTGCCCACATTCATAATCAAGAATCCGAACAAACCAAACAAGGCTCGGTTGGTTTGGGATGCGGCGGCGAAATCGAATGGCGGCCGTTTAAATTATTTTCTGCTCATTGGGCCTGACCTACTCAGACCACCGGTAGACATACTGTTAGCGCTTTGATTTGGAAAGATATCAATATGCGGCGACATAGATGAAATGTTTCATTGCATTCAAGTACGGGACAGCGATATACATGCACAAAGTTTTCTGTGGTACGACGAGAATGACAAGTTACAAGAGCCAAGTGTTTACGTGATGAAGGCCTTGACCTTTGGAATTAGCTGCGCCCACGGCATCGCTCATCACGTCCGCGATACAGCAGTTGTTCTTAATACAAAAACACCGTTATGTGGACGATATTACAGACACCGTAGATGACGAGCAAAGCGCATTAGTTCTGGCAAAGGAAATATGACACATTGGGATTCATGTGATGAAAAGCTACCTGAGCCATGTCAAGCGAAGTGGGTTCACTGGAAATCCACGCTGTCGCTGATAGCTGCTCTAGAAATTTCCCGGTGCTACTCTTCGACGCTTCGCAATTGTGAAAGTGTCGAACTACATACATTCGTTGAGGCAGGAAAATACGTATACGCTGCAGCATGCTATCAACCAGTACGATGCGGCGCGGAAGTAACTGTCACTCTCGCACTTCCTAAATCTAAAGTAGCACCCCTCAAGCCACTGTGTACATCAATGATGGAGCTACAAGCAGCGGTAATGGGCGTAAGAATTCCACAAAAAATCAAAGAAAAATGAATGAACCATACAGCTGGACTCGATGCTATGGTAGCCAGACTCTAAAACTGTCCTAAAGTGGCTACACATAGATCCAAGAAACTTCCAACAGTTCGTTATGCACAAGGTGGGGAAAATTCTCGAGTACAGCGATATGTGTCAATGGACAGACCTTGCGACTAAAGATGTAACCCGAAAAGCAATGCACATTGCTTTTTAGGTCCAGACTTCCTAGGCGATCTAACAAATGAGTAGCCGAAGTGCGATGATTTGGGTCCCACCCATGAGTCAGAACTAAGACATCATGTGCTGTTAATTGATAAAATTGAATCACCGTTTAATGCTAAATATTTCCCTGACTGGAAAAGGCCTTACATTCATATTGTACGTGAGAAATCTTAAGGCTACAACATACTCTAAGCCTCACCAGGTAACAATTTCTCTCGAAATTATCGGGATGGCTGAAGAATTCATCATAAAAGAAGCTGTGACCAACAATGTCACAACAGCGAAATTTCTGTGTTCACGAATCCCAAATTACACAACGCTGCGCTATGGTGTCACACGCAATTGTAATCAAGTAAACAGCGGTTCGAATGACAATCGCACAGTCTAGATACCGTCCAGAAAACAACAGCTTCAGGTGACACACGCAGCGTATGAGTCAATTTTATATTTGAGTTCCAACATTATTTTCTGTAAACTGAGCATAATTTTAGTATATAAGATAGAGTAAGAAGATGAAGAGTTAAGTTGTTCATCACCTACAGAAACAGAGAGTTGTTATTTTCCCCACCAATGCGCAGCGGAAACATCTAACAGCTCTACATTGGTCCTTCGATAGTGAGTGAATCATCGACATTTAGCGTTACCAAGGCTATTGACATTGGTATATTACAAAAACAAACAACTTTATTGCGTTACCAAAGCTACTGACATTGGTATATTACAAAAAGACATTTATAGCGCTACCAAGGCTACTGACATTGGTAAATTGTTGACTTATCAGTCAACTTTCGTTAATAAGTTCAGTATGGCAGAGGGGGCAGATGTGTTTGCCGTCGTTGCAAGACAGAAAACGCTAGCAGAAGAATTAGAAAGGGCAGCAATAAACTTCAGAAAAGATAGTGCTTCAATAAAAACTCAGCGTTATAAACAGGAACGCTCTCTCTGACTCTGTCAAATCAGACACGCCATATATGGGGAGAAACACATATGGCAGAGTGGAGGAGATGTATAATAAACTAAAGAGTTTATTAGAAAATATAGTTCCTCATGAAGACGGAGAAATACAGTCAGCAAAATCATCCACGTCTAAGGACATCAGCCTCCAATCGCAGAGACTTAGAAAACCGTATGTAAAAATTGAAGCCATTATCTGTAACATGGAGGAGTTCAAAGAAACTTTCGATGGATATTCGAAGGAAGTATACGAATACCGACAGAAGATTTTGCTAGAGCAACTTCGGAACTTGAATGAACTTCATGAGGAGTTCATTGCCAGTGCTGTGGAAGAAGACCTGCAGTCGGCATATATTAAGCAGTCGAATTACACAGACATTAAGAGAGATATAAATCAATGTCTCCATCGGATGGCGCCTACTCTTTCCAAGGAAAATAAGGTTATTACTGGGATAGAATCTAGCGCAAAACTGCCTCCCTTAAAGTTACCAACATTTCAGGGAAATTATCTGAAATGGAGTTCTTTCTATGATGTGTTTTCAACAATAATTTATTGAAAAGATTCCATAAGCACGACTGAGAAAATGGAATATTTGAAGACCCATTTGGAAGGAGAACCACTTCAATTATTTCAACATATAACGATTTCAAGTGGTAACTATTTCTGTGCATGGGACACACTTAAATCGAGGTACGGTAACGAGCGCAAATTCGTCTCCATGTACATTGACAAGATGATAAGATTATATGCAAACCAGTCATCTGCAACTGCAATAAAGTCAGTGTTGGATGCCATTAAGGGAGGATTATCAGCTTTAAAAAATCTGGGCTTCGATACATCTTCTTGAGGTCCTATTATAGTGCATTTAACAACAAAATCACTAGATCAAGAAAGCCGACATTTTTTCGAGAAAGGTCTTACGGAACCAAATAAGATGCTAACTATGAAGTCGTTATTAGACTTCTTGGAAAGAGGATATCAAGCCCTGGAAGTCCTATTACTTGCTAAGAAAAGGAAAAATAAGTGGGTGGACGATTCGAAACTCCCAGTGCGCAACTTCCATGTAACGTCAAAAACAGTGGAGTGCGTAATCTTTAAAGGCGATCACGCAGTGTACACATGCCCAAAATTCACGAATAGCACACCAAAGCAGCTGCTTGAATCCATCAAACACGCCAAGCTATGTAAGCGGAAATGCAAAATTTGCAGTAAAAAAATCATTCATTACTTCACATGGAAGGGCAAGAAAGAATTCCACAGCCTAAACAAATGGAACGGGAGGGAGGGAGCGAGCAAACAGAGCAAAGAAGTTGATCGCGTTTAACATGGCAAACGCCAGCTTCGATCTCTGTCCCTGTTCAATCCAAGTTGACACACAGCCTCCGCGTGGCCCCCCTGGATAGCTACCCTGGCACCCGCCAGGTAGTGAACCAATGTGTGCAGCGACCCAACCCTTGTTCCTGGGGAAAGAGGAACCTGGCCCTCCAGGTTGGGGGTTGTGCTTAGGGGTAACATCCCTATCACGTAAAAACCCACTTGTTCCGAAACGACAACAAGCCTCGGATACGGACGGATACAAAGCTGACGACCCCTGCAAACGACTAACGGACTTGAGAGTCTGCACCTGGAATGTGAGGTCCCTTAACAGACCGGGTGCAGGCGATCAATTGGAGCAAACCCTCAACTGCTATAAAGCAGATATAACCGCACCCAAGAAGTGCGATGGGATGGACCAGGCAAAAAACGGATGAAAAACTGCGACATCTACTACGGGAACTGCTACAAGGAGAACAAACAGCGCCTATTCGGGTGCGGATTCGTTATTAGAGGAAGACTCCGACAAAAAGTCTTAAGCTTCCGAGATGTAAGCGAACGCCTCATAACAATCCGCATCAAAGCTAAATTTGGAAACATTAGCTTAATATGCGCTCACGCCCCAACGGAAGAAAAGGACGATCGACTCAAAGAAGAATTCTACGATCTTCTAGACAGAACATATGCCCAATGTCCCAGCTACGACACAAAAATAGTCCTAGGAGATTTTAATGCAAAACTGGGCAAGGAGGACATATTTGAGTCGATCATAGGAAAGCATAGCCTCCATAACACCACATCCGACAACGGATTAAGGCTAATCGATTTCCTAGCGGGGCGTAACCTCCTTGTAGCAAGCACGCGATTCCCCCATCTCAACATCCACAAGGGTACCTGGCGGTCTTGTGATCAATCGACCACCAACCAGATTGATCATATTGCGATCGACGCCAGACACTCCTCCTGTATTCTCGACGTACGAACCTTCTGAGGGGCCAACATCGACTCGGACCACTACCTTGTTGTAGCCAAGGTACGAATGAGGATATCAAGAATGCTTAGGAGTCGAGTAGGACAACGTAAGTTTGACGTTG
Source organism: Eumerus sabulonum (assembly GCA_951905685.1). Lineage (NCBI taxonomy): Eukaryota > Metazoa > Arthropoda > Insecta > Diptera > Syrphidae > Eumerus > Eumerus sabulonum. The sequence goes on from OX645060.1 coordinate 94,692,184, forward strand.
GAAAGCTACAATCGCAAGAGACTGCCAGAATCTTTGCCGATCGTGTCTCCTCAAAGCTCTCTCAAAATCCGCCCAGAGCAGCACAAACAATAGAGCAGGAATGGGCTCATTGCCAGAGCGCCGTCAGAGATGCTGCTTCAGAGGTGCTGGGTTTCAAACAGCCACCACCTAGAAAACCCTGGTTCGATGAACAATGCGAACAAGCCCATGCAGCAAAACAAGAGGCATATAAGGCCGTGCTGCAACGACGGACGAGAGCTGCTCGCGAAATCTATGAGCAGAAGAGAAGAGAGGAACACACGCTTTTCAGAAGAAAGAAGAGAGAGCACGGAAAGCGTGAGATCGAGGAGAAGGAGAGATGCTTCCGCAGGAATGACGCCCGTAAATTTTACAACAAGGTAAAACGAACATGCCATGGCTACAAAGCCAGAGTGGCGGCCTGCAGGGATGAAAATGATGAAAATGGAGAACTGGTAGTAGAGTCGCAGTCGATGCTGACGATTTGGAAAGACCACTTCTGCAGACTGTATAACGGCGATGATAGACAAGATACCGCTGTCAGGCAGAACGAGCCATTCGCAATGGACCACGAAGTAAGAGAATTCGGTCCACCCGACCTAGACCTAGATAAAGCCGCTGGCGCAGACGGCCTGTCTGCTGAGCTTTTCAAGGCGGCTGGAGATGAGCTGGTAAGGTGCATGCACCATCTCATCTGCAAGGCATGGTCGGAGGAAAGCAAGCCCGACGAATGGAATCTCAGCATCGTTTGCCCGGTCCATAAGAAAGGAGACCCCTATAACTGCGCCAATTATAGGAGAATAAGTCTCCTTAACATCGCATATAAGATCTTCTCTGCCGTATTGTGTGAACGCCTGAAACCGTTTGTGGATAACCTGATCGGCTCTTATCAGTGTGGTTTCAGGCCAAGTAAATCCACAATAGACCAAATATTTACGCTACGGCAGATCTTGGAGAAGACCCAGGAATACCAAATCGACACTCACCACCTCTTCGTCGATTTCAAGGCCGCGTATGACAGCGTATATAGAGACGAGCTGTACAAAGCCATGTCTAGTTTTAACATCCCTGTCAAACTCGTCCGACTGTGCAGGATGACAATGGAGAATTCTCGTTGCTCCATTAAGGTCGGTAGGCAGGGCGACGCGCTGTCGTGCAACTTTTTCAACATCGTGTTTGAAAAGATTGTGCAAGAGTCACTGGCCAACACAAGAGGTACGATCTATTTCAAGTCTACGCAATTGCTTGCGTACGCCGACGATATTGACGTAATTGGACGAAAACAGCAAGACGTCAATGAGGCTTTTGTGAGCATTGAGGTAGAAGCGGCTAAGATGGGTCTCAAGGTTAATGAGGGTAAAACCAAATATCTGCTCTCATCTAAAAGAGACGGACAACACCGACGTATTGGCCAGAACGTCACCATGGGCGGATATAACTTTGAAGTGGTCAAGGAATTCGTCTACCTTGGCTCACTGATTACCAGCGACAACAACACCAACGCTGAGATAAAACGCAGAATCACTCTTGCCAACCGCTGTTTCTTTGGGCTCAAGAGGCAATTGAGAAGTAGAGCCCTCTCTCGGAAAACCAAGGTGACACTATATAAGACCTTGATCATCCCAGTCCTCCTTTACGGCGCAGAGGCTTGGACCTTAACAAAAGCGGATGAAGATGCCCTTGGTCGTTTCGAGAGGAAAATTCTGCACACTATCTTCAGAGGTGCTGGGTTTCAAACAGCCACCACCTAGAAACCCCTGGTTCGATGAACAATGCGAACAAGCCCATGCAGCAAAACAAGAGGCATATAAGGCCGTGCTGCAACGACGGACGAGAGCTGCTCGCGAAATCTATGAGCTTGTTTAAACGGTGTATGGAGGAGAAGATATAACGAAGAACTGTACGGGTTGTACAGCGACATCGGCCTGGTACGACGTCTACGGATACAGCGTCTAAGGTGGCTAGGCCATGTAGAGCGCATGGAAGATACAGCTCCGACCCGAAAAGTCTTCGAATCCACTCCGGAAGGAAGGCGCGGCAGAGGACGGCCGCCTCAGCGGTGGCGCACGCAGGTGGAAAGGGACCTCAACCAACTGGGCGTGCGGTACTGGAAACAGCTGGCCAAAGACCGTGCCGGCTGGAGACGCTTGTTGGTTGAGGCCCAGGTTCACCACGGACTGTAGCGCCACCTAAGTAAGTAGGTTAAGATAAACTTGAAGCTCGTCTGTTGCTATCACCCATCGCAAACCAAGTACCTTATGCGAAGCAGAAATTATCTGTTCTTCTTCAAAACAGTCTCGAACACGAGCATTGTTAGTATTCCATTTACGTAATTTCATGGAGGCACTTTCAAAAATATTGGTTGCTTCGCGATAAACACTTATTGTATGCTCTTCATCGTTGACGCTTACGACAAAATCATCTATATAAAAACTACTTTGCAATAACTCACATATTTTTTGATAACGCAGCAACTCCTCGTCACCTTTGTGTGAAATTTGGCAAATTTCCTTAAACTTAGACGAAGCCTCCTTGCTCGGTTCTTGTATCATAGTACCCAGAATGTAAGGACTGCTCTTGACGCCAAATGTAAGCCGCGTCATTCGGCATGTCCTTATTGCAGGCAACACCTTATCGTTTATTATTTTTTCGACGAACCAAAGAAAGCGATGGCTGTCTCTATCCGACGGTTGAAGCAGAATTTGCAGGAACGCCTTCTTAATGTCTGCAACCAGTCCAATCTTTCCTGTACGAAAGTTCAAAAGGATTAACAAAAGATCAGGCAAAAAGTTTTCACCCACATCCAAAACATCATTAAGTGATAAATGATTCGGAGCATGAGCGGAAGCGTCAAATACAATACGAAGTTTCGTTGTTTCCTTATATTCTCTATATACCGGACGATAAGGCATATAGTAGACCAGATTTTCATCAACCACCGTATCTGGAGCAATCTCAGCAATGCCTGTGGACAACAGTTCATTCATTGACGCATTGTAATCAGCAATTTTGCCAGCTGAGCATAGCTTTCTTACAAGCGACTGCAATCTTACGAATGCACCAGTTCTATTGTTATGAAGTGCAGCAGACATGATTTTCCAAGGAAGGGATGCTTCAAACCTATCACCTTTTCTACGAATATGCACGGATACATCGCCACTTACCCCCCTTTTATCTTCAGTATTTATTCCCAAAATATTCGGCTTCCAAAACCTCTGAATATCACCACAGGCGCAGACGTTAAGCGCTGTTGCATAAGAACCGGAAGACATTGGTTCTATGTTCGATGGTCCTTGAATTGTCCAGCCCAGGATTGAATTGATTGCTGTTGACTTCTCCGTAATACGCTTGTTTTCCCCAGTCACAAATTGCCAATACGTATCGGCACCAATAAGTACGCTGTATCCGTCCTCCAGTTGTTGCCCGTGGGCATGATTATCGGCTAAAATCAACTTGCAAGATGTAATTGCTGGTTCGTTAGTGGGTGTTCACAATACATCATAGCAAATAGATGGAACTTCAATAGCATCGATCACTGCAATAACGGCTGCGAAGTACTAGGCGAACTCGGTTACATAGCTTACTAGGCCTAGGTTTGTCACTTCCGAATGGTATAACGCTCATACTGTATTTTCCCACAACAGGTAAGCTCAAGCGACTTGCAAGAGTGGACTTTACGAAAGATAGCTGACTACCACCGTCCATAACAATGCGCACAAACATGGAAAGTGTAGAAAATTCACTGCTAGCATAGGCGCATGCCGTTTGCAAATACACATTACCCCTTTGCAATCCATCCGCCGTATAAAGGTTGAATGCAGAAGCATTGTCCACATTTGCTGGTATTTGTTTACTGCGGTAAGAATACGCAGGGTCGCACATGCTAGTAGCATGACGTCCGTTGCATGTTTTGCAAACCACTCCTTTCACTCTGCGCATCTTCGAATTGTGGCCGCCTTTACAGCATCTAAAACATCTTCCTTTGCTTATCAGCAGTCTTTTCTTTTCTGCAAGATCTTTAGAGCAACAGCAATCTTTGGCCTCGTGATTTGTTGCACTACTTTCTCTTTTTTCAGAAGTAAACAATCCTAGGGCCGTTTTGACAGGTTTCGTATGAGTATTTGTGATGGATGAATCTTCGCTTCGTCCGCCTTTTCTAGCGATTCAACCTCTCTCTATAAACATTTTAAAAGACAATTGACTTGTCTATCGCCATGGCACTCGAAGAGGGGGACGCCTGGTTTTATCTTTCGCGGACGAGGTACTTACTTCGTCATTATCATACCCTGTGCGATCGTTTGGAAGCTTTGCATTTGAATGCTCATAATAACGATGAAAGTCTACTCGCAAGTCATTTGGAAGGCAATGCAATAAAACGCCTTTCAACATTACAAAGTAATATGATAATGGAATGCCTAATGATTCAAGTGATCGAGCAGAAGCCAACACTGACGTATAAAGCCGTCTTAGGCTAATGACATCGGTTTTAAAAGAAACGGGATGGATAGAGAGCAAGCGCTGCATGGTGTAATCTATGATTTTCTCGTTATTTCCATACTCTTCTTTTAATAAAGTGATGGCCGTATGGTAGTTAATTTCTGTGAGCGTGAGACCAGCTAGTGTTTCTGCGGCTTTACCGACTAATACTGCCTCAAGATAGTTAAATTTATCGATCGTGCTACGGGAGGAGTTGGGAACACGATATTGTTTCCAAAACGGGACCCACTCCTTAAAATCGCCAGAGAAACGTTTTGGCTGTAATTTATTCAATTTTACCTCATTGACTGAAGACGATTCCAGAGGGGTGAGAGGGGGCGGTACTGCTCTTGCTGAGGTGGACTCCTGTGCATTTTCGGTATAAGTTGAGTGCCCTTGACAAAGACGAAGCTTAGACAGGCGACATCTAATTCGCGCCATGGTACATATCGCTTTATCCTCGTACTCCGTCACAGTGTCAGCTTTCTCTTCTTTAATTAATGAGGCCACTTCAGTGTTTGCTTTTCGAAAACTCTCATGTGCGGCTGTGAGCCGTTCCAACATAACCACTAACTCCTCCTCAATATGGTCCAGATTACTTACATTCTCTTTTATCTTAGGGTCATTTGATTTCAGATAATCGGTCGCACTTTTGACAAGTTTAGTTACTTGCTCACGATCAGAAGCACGACTACCGAAATCCATCATGGCAAACGGAACCCTATTACTAAGACTTCGCTGTCCGTCCATTTGGTAAAAGCATATATGTATCTGCTTTCATCAAAAAAAGACGGTCAACGATTCTGTCATGGCCAGAACGGCACCATGGACAGATATAACTTTGAAGTGGTCAAGGAATTCGTTTACCTTGGCTCACTGATGATCGGCGACAACACCAGTGCTGTGAAAAAAACGCAGTATCACTCCTGCCAACCGCTGTTTCTTTGAGCACAAGAGGGAATTGAGAGGTTTCCCTCTCTCGGAAAAACAAGGTAACACTATATAAGACCTTGATTATCCCAGTCCTCCCTTACGGCGCAGAGGCTTGGACCTTAACGAAAGCGGATGAAGATGCCCTTGGTCGTTTTCAGAAGAAAATTCTGCGCCCTATCTACGGTGCCGTTTGTTCAAACGGTGTATGGATGGGAAGATTTAACGAAGAACTGTAGGGGTTGCACAGCGACATCGACCTGGTACGACGTCTACGGATACAGCCCATAAGGTGGCTAGGCCATGTAGAGCGCATGAAAAATACAGCTCCGACTCGAAGAGTCTTCGATTCCAGCCCGGAAGGAAGGCGCGGCAGAGGACGGCCGCATCTACGGCACGCAGGTGGAAGGGGACCTTAACCAACTGGGCGTGCGACGCTGGAAACAGCTGGCCAAAGACCGTGCCAGCTGGAGACGCTTGTCCGTTGAGGCCCAGATTAACCACAGACGGTAGCGCCACCTAAGTAAGTAAGTAAACTGTCAAGTGGAAAGGCTCCATTCGACCTTGTGTGCAGTTTTGCGCTGTCTGAAAACAGAACGCAACCACACCTTTCAGGGAATTGCTAGACAGAGCTTTTGATGAGTACAACGCTATCATACACTTGGTGACAAATAGAAAACCGATCAAGTATTTTTCAGCAGAATTTTGAGTATCGATCCAGATTTATACGAGCAAAATAGAACCGAAATGCTAAGGGGAAACACAAGATTAAGTCATTACTGACCACAATAGGACAAATAGTATGTCAGAACATTTGGAGCCGACGTGGTGTGTGCCGAATCCCTTAGCTCTACATCACTGAAGCTCCTTCAAATTTTTCTCCGGAAAACGGAGAAAATACAGTAATGTAAGGTGTCTGTCTGGAGTACAATGGACCAGTGATTGCGTCTGAGTGCTCCAGCGGATAGCAGGAGCCTTCAACAAAAAAAACAAAAAAAAAAAAAAATGTCAGAAAATATAAACAGGAAATAGTTAAATAAAATAATTCTACAACAACACTAAAACAATCAGGGAAAATAGTTTACAAATTCAATATTCGAAATTAGCTCAAATTCCCCATTCTACCATCCTACGCAGACAACCTCCCGTCGGAAATATGAACTCGTGCAAAACATACTAACCTTTCCCTCCTCACATCCCATCAAATAACTTAACTAAGTGCCGGTGCTCACGAGAGTTTTTTAACGCTGCGGCACATTAAATATTAAATTCAAATTAAACATTGTAAAAGAAGAATTAGAAATTGAAAATGAATATGCTATTCTTTGGGCAAAAATACTAAATACATTTGCATTGTTATTGTTAATGTCCAAAATTAAAATAATTAAGCAAATTTTCGAAAAAGACATTAATCCTTATGTAAACCATGAAGAAGAACTAGAGTTTGCGGATGTAAATATTGCATATATTGCTTCAATTATTTATGTAATTATTTTATACTTCACCTACTACAAAAATTTAAACATGTAATAAACCTCATTAAGCCAGCCAAGAAAGTAAATACAATTAAAATGAAATGAGAATATACAGCATTGCAAAAACAATATTCACTCATTCATTCATAATTTGTTTTCTTACAGTTACATGAAAATGGAATATAATACAAAATTTACGAAATTTCATTTATGACTTAATAAATATGTAGTATGTAATGTAATGTAGAAATACTGAAAACATTAGTACAAACAAACGTAAAGCAATAGAGTTGAATGTCACTCCATTGGAACGATATGTACAAGTATTTTTTTAGTATTTATTGTGGCACAGATTTTAGGTAATTACAATTGGGTTATACAGAGATTTGGTTATAGATACCTTACTACTAAAATAAATACAATCATTTAGATAATTTATCACAGAGTTAGCCATATTTGAAGGAAAAGCCACTAAAACCCTTCATTAAATTTAAGTTTGTGAGCTTCGCCGGAGGGAAGAGAGAAGTGATTATAACACTTGATTTCAAATTTGACAGTGTAAGTTAATCAGTATCCATAACCCCAAACATTCGCACTTTGCCCGAACCCAACGTTATCATTTCCTGCACAAGTCACAACCCAGCATGATCACCCGAAACATTCGCACTTTGCCCGAACCCAACGTCATCATTTCCTGCACAAGTCACAACCCAGCACGATCACCCCAAACATTCGCACTTTGCTAAAACGCAGCGTCATTTCCTGCACAAGCCATAGCCCAGCACGATCACTCCAACTGTTTGCACTTTGCCCAAACGCAGCGTCATCATTTCCCGAACATGCAATACCCCAGCACGATTAATCCACAGCACAATCACCTTTGATATTATTTACTTAGGTTATTTCGTTATTGTTAAGGTAGGTTATGTTAAGATAGAATACGAAAAATAAAGGCAGTCAAGAGTAGACTGGAAAGAAAGACAGAAGTCTTTTAACTGGCGCGCAACTTTTCCTTTTTGTGTCTTTTTTTTCTCGTGAAGTATTTGTGTGCTCCAAAAATCTCCATAAGAAGATAATAGAGCAAAAACTAAGTAAACTCGTACTTGTAAACACAAAAAAACGCGTACAAAAAAGACACCACCCACCCGTGACCCTGAAAGTGTAAAAGTGATATCCGGCTGGACAAACATTAACTAAGACACTAAGCGGAAGGATGAGCGTGATCTTTGTGTGAGTGGATAGTAATTATTAAGAAAATTGATTGTTAAACGTCTAAGCTAAACTACTTTTTGTCAAAAATTATAAAACCATTTCTTTTCCTTTTCCTTATTGTAAAATACAAAATAAGAAATATGGCCACTAACAATTTACCGGAGTCGATTCCCTCTAGTGTTCTTGCAACGGCAATTGAGATTGCTGTTGAATCAGCGTGCGAAAATATTCTTAAGCATATGACCGAAGTTTCAAGCAGGAACACGGTGAAACACGATGAGCTGTCTGCTCAAATAAACACGTTAGCAGAAAAGTTAAGATCTATTGAGCCTATTCACCAAACCGCAATAATTAATTACCAACCTATTGCAATAATATCCTCAGCTATTTGTTCAATTTCATTTGACTTAGTCAAGTCACTCCCTGAGTTTTCAGGCGAGCAAGCACGTTATCTCTCATGGCGACAAGTAGCTCACACTGCCATGGAATTATTTAAAAATTACGTAGGCACCGAAAGGTACTACCAAGCAGTAGCGATAATTAGGAATAAAATAACAGGCCCTGCGGTCCTGATCATTTCTTCTTTTAACACAGTTCTAAATTTTGATGCTATTATAGCTAGGCTAGATAATACGTACAGTGATAAAAGACCGCTTCACATTCTCGAAAATCAAATGAGTGTTTTATGCCAGGGAAGAATGTCTATCGCAGATTATTATGATCAAATAGAGAAAAACCTGACCTTGATCATAAACAAGATCACGATGGAGTACTCTGGTAATAATGAATTAATTTCTTCGTTAGGAGCCAAGTATCGAGCCGATGCATTACGTGTCTTTATTTCGGGCCTTAATAAGCCCATACGCAACATTCTCTTCTCTGCTCGTTGCGAAGACTTGCCTTCTGCATTAGCTAAAGCTCAAGAACTCGAAGCAAACCAAAATAGGTATAATTTCGCTAGAGCCTTTGACAGCAGCCTTTACGCTGGTTCCAAATCAAACGATATTCCCCAACGTAGCAATCCTCATTACATAAGAGTACCACAAACGTTACCGATGAGTAGTCAACAGAAACATAGCCAACAACCAACGATGGCAGATGATCACATGAGTGTTGATAACTCGTCGAGATTCCGATACAATTCAAGACGAACGGCACAAACCCACAATCCACCACAGTATCTTAGAGCAACAAGCAGTAAACAAACATACAGACAACAACCGCAGACTGTAGAAACGAACAGAGCCTTCAAACGCCCATTGGAATCCGATAGAGCCCCCTTCCCAAAAACTCAGCGTATTAATTTTTTGAAATCCAAAAATACTGATCTAGAAACGAGAAATCGTCACGAAGTGGAACTCGAAAATGAAAATGAATATCAAGCCCCTAATAGCTCTGAATACGATGACCAGATTCATTTTTTAGAGTAAAGTCAGCTCTCCCTTATGTTGAAAAGAAGCTCGATAATAAAATTGTTAAGAGAATTCTAGTAGACACGGGGACAGCCAAAAACTATATTAAAGATATACCGTACTTAAAAGCCATTCCCAATAATAAACCGTTTAAAGTAAGAACTCTGAACGGTGACAACATAGTAACTCATAAATGCAAAATACATTTATGTGGTAAAGTCACCGATTTCTTCCTTCTTCCCAACTTAAAAACCTTTGATGACATAGTTGGATATGACTTCCTCCCACAAATAAAAGCACAGATCGACACCAAGAGGTCATTGTTAATTTATGAAAATGGTGAAATGCAAATTAAGTTCTTTAAATGTGAACAAGTGAATAACTTCGACATCGATACAGATTCAGTTCCAGAGAATATCAAGAGTGAGTTTAAAAATTTGATAGAAGAGTATTCAAACGTTTTTGCTCAACCTGATGAAAAGTTACCCTTTAATACAAACATAAAAGTAACCATAAGAACATTCAATTCTGAACCAATTTACTCAAAACCAAGACCATACAATATGGCGGCTGCTCCGTTTGTAAATAGGGAAATTAAAAAAATGATTAATGACGGTATCATTCGGCCATCACATTCCCCGTATAATTCCCCAATATTGGTGGTAGGGAAAAAAGGAACAAACGAAGACGGTACTCAAAAATCTAGGTTGGTGTTTGACTACAGGAAGTTAAACGAGCAAACTATTGCAGACCGTTATCCCATCCCCGAAAGTTCTGTCATTTTATCAAATTTAGGCCAAGCCAAATATTACACAACCATTGACTTAAAATCCGGCTTCCACCAGATTCTCCTAGAAGAAAAAGACCGGGAAAAAACTGCATTTTCCATCAACAATGGAGAATATGAATTTTGTAGATTACCTTTTGGCTTGAAAAATGCTCCCAGCATATTTCAACGAGCAATCGACGACGTTTTACGAAGTGAAATAGGAAAAAACTGTCATGTCTACATTGACGACGTAATCATATTTTCGAAAACTGAAAAACAGCATTTAGAACATATTAGAACAATTTTTGCCAAGCTTTTTCACGCCAACATGCGAATATCCCCTGAAAAATGTAAATTTTTTAAGATTGAGGTAGAATTTCTGGGCTTCCTTGTATCCGGAGAAGGTATAAAAACCTGTCCCAATAAAGTAAAGGACATTGTTAATTATGAAATACCAAAATCCCTTCGTGCCTTAAGATCATTCCTTGGACTCTCCGGCTATTATCGGCGTTTTATAAAAGACTACGCCCAAATAGCCAAGCCCTTAACGAAATACCTCAGAGGGGAAAATGGAAACATTGGAACAAATAAATCCAAGAACATTAAAATTCAACTAAATTCAGAAGCAATATGTGCTTTCAACCGAATAAAAAATATATTAGCTTCGGGAGATGTCTTGTTATTATACCCGGACTTTCGAAAACCTTTCGATTTGACCACCGATGCATCATCTCAAGCTGTAGGTGCGGTTCTTTCCCAAGGTGGTAGACCAATCACAATGATATCTCGAACTCTGAGTAGGGCCGAGGAGAATTACGCTACTAATGAACGTGAAATGTTAGCGATAATCTGGGCACTAAAAAGTCTTCGAAACTACTTGTATGGCGCCGCTAATATTAATATATTTACCGATCATCAACCACTCACCTTTGCGATATCCGACAAAAATCCTAATACCAAACTGAAAAGATGAAGAGCTTTCATTGAAGAATATTCTCCTAACTTTTTTTATAAACCGGGTAAAGAAAACAAAGTAGCAGATGCACTATCTCGCCAACATATTAACACATTCTCTACCTACGGGCAAACCGTTCACAGTGAACGCTCATTAACAAAAGTTATACCTACAGTCGAAAATCCCATCAATTGCTTCAAGAATCAAATCTTTATCACTGAAGGTTTGGAGAAAAGCCAAAAAGTAAAAATTCTGTTCCAAAAACAAGTTAGACATCCTATAATATTTCGATCAATGACAGAACTTATAAACACAATTAAGAATGTGGTAAATGTAGATATTAGTAATGGTATTGTTACGAATTTATTCGATCCCCACACCAAATAGGGTTCGCACCACTGGATTGCGATAAACTACAATTGTCCTTTTTCTTTAAATTGAAACACACACACTTTTAATTCTTTCACCACAGATCAATTATCTGTGTAGCTTCACCACTTTTATTTATTATCCAATACAATCCACTTTAAACTTTATTACACAGTACAATCCACTTTAAGCTTTATTACATAATACACAAACCTTTATTGAAAGCTTTTCTTTTCACCTTGGTTGATCACACCGACTTGTCACACGCTGTTTTATACCACAAACTGAGTGAGTGTCGAGGGCGAGTGTTCGCGCTTATATAGCTCTCGGTCCACCATCTCGAACGTTCGCCGTTGGAAGTTCCCCATAGGAAATCTCTAGAACGCTCTGACAATTCCATTGGAAGTTGACATCATTCCCATCCCCGCCTCCAGAGAGTTTTCGAACTTAACGGTCCGCTTGCATCTCCGCAACACTGCCCTCCTCCTAAACTTGTTCGTCCTCGAACAAGCGATTGGATCCTTCTCCGTAATATGGTGCTAACCTCTCTACGTGGACAATTTTATACTTCGCCCGTCTGTTTCCCATCTGCTGTATCCGGTATACCACGTCATTGAGTTTCTTGATGACCTCATATGGTCCGTCCCAGGCTGATTGCAATTTGGGGCACAAGCCTTTTTTTCGTTGTGGGTTGTACAGCAATACCAATTGTCCGGTCTCGAATCCAGAAGTATTCGCCCTCAAGTCGTATCGCGCCTTCATTTTATCGCTGACCAAGTTCAGTCGCTCCCGGATGAACTGATGGATGGAGTTCAGCTGTTCCTTCTTTTCGGTTACGAAGTCTTCCCTGCCGCTAGTTGTCGGTAGTACCACGCCGAACTTTAAGTCCGATGGAAGTCGGAGATCAGTTCCAAAAATGGCTTCGGCGGGTGTTGTTGCCGTTGAATTGTGCTGTGCCGAACGGTATGCCATTAAGAAAAGGGGAAGATGTTCATCCCAGTCCTTCTGATCTCCGACGACGACTTTTCTCAGGTATTCCTCCATCGTCCGGTTGAACCTTTCGACCATGCCATCAGATTGTGGGTGTAATGGTGTTGTCCGCGTCTTTCTGATACCTAGCATGTCACAGAGTTCTTTGAACACCGACGACTCGAAGTTTCTCCCTTGGTCTGAGTGCAGTTCCATTGGTACTCCATAACGCAAAACCCAGTTATTCACGAATGCATCCGAAATGGTTTTGGCTTCCTGGTTCGGGATGCAAAACACCTCAGGCCACTTGCTGAAGTAATCGATCACCACTAGCGCGTACTTGTTTCCAGCGTTGCTCGTTGGGAATGGGCCTGCAATGTCCATTGCGATACGTTCGAACGGTGCTCCAACATTGTACTGCTGCATATTTCCTCGAGTTTTCCTAACTGGACCCTTTGCCTTTGCACACTGTTCACACCTGCGAATGAAACGCGTAACCGACTCATGGCATCCTACCCAGTAGAAACGTCTCTTGATCTTTTCTACAGTCTTGTTAACACCAAGATGACCCCCGCTTGGTCCCTCGTGGTATTCTCGGATGACCTCTTCGATTTGTCCTTTCGGAATTACCAGCAGATCGTTTACAATGTTCCCGTCCTCACTTTTCCAACTGCGGTAGAGGCAACCGTTCTTCAGCTTCAAACTCTGCCATTGAGCCCAGTAAGCTTTCACGATTGGGCTTTCACTGGATATTTGCTGCCAACTTGGTCGAAAACCTCGTTCTTGGTAGTCAATGATGACTGCCAGATCGGCATCCTCTCGCTGCTTTCTTCCAACCTTCTCGGCACTCCAAGCATCTTCTGGCAGAACATGGAAACGACGGATATCGGTGACCTCCTCTTTGGTTTCCGCACGTGAACAATGCTTGCATTCAACGCCGCGAGTTCGGCTCGTTAATGCATCCGCATTTCTATGGCTGCTTCCTTCTGGTATTCGCGTGCTCTCGCTTGTTCTCCTTTTCGCGAATCAAACCTCGAACGCCTTCTTCTCAGATGACAATTTCTCGCCATGTGCCCCTGCTCGTTGCAGATGTAGCATCTACCTGGGAACGGGCAGCTCCTACTCACCGTTGTTTCTCTGGAACTACGCCACAATTTGCTGGAAGAACGCTTTCTCCGCAGAAGACAGTCTTTTGCAATGTGCCCCTGCTGGTCGCAGATATAGCAGGTACCTGAGAACGAGCGACTCCTACTCACTGTCGTTGCTCTGGAATTACGTCGCAATTTGCTGAAGGAACGCTTTCTCCGCAGACGGCAGTTCCTCGTAATGTGCCCCTGCTGGTCGCAGATGTAGCATCTACCCGGGAATGAACCACTCCTACTAGCCGTTGTTGATCTCGAACTATCCTGGTCTTGAGATGTGCGCCGTAGTTTGATGGAAGGTCGGCATATCAAGAGCGATGTTTCACATGCGAGAGCGCTGGCAACTGTCTCCTTGAAAGATGTCTTCGGCAGGAGAATCAGGCTTCGTTGCGTATCGGGGTCCCTTAGCCCTTGGATGAAAGAATCCGTTTTCAGTTTTTCCACCACATCAACTGGAACATCCGCGTAGGCTAGATGAGACAGCCTCTCGATGTCGGCAGCGTACTGTTGGATGGTCTCGTTTCCACGCTGCTTGCGTCCTTTAAGTTCCAGCTTGTGCATCTCCTGCATGTGCTCACTGCCGTATCTTCGATGAAGAGCATCCCATATGGCTGTGTAGTTCCTTCTCTGGGTCTCCGGGATGGTCTGTAAAACACCAGCTGCTTCGCCTTTAAGCGAACTTACTAGAGCGGCCACACGATCTTCTTCTCCCCATTGATTCCGTTCCGCTGTTGTCTCGAACTGAAGTTTAAAGATGTTAAATGCACTCGTGCCGTCGAAGTTGGGAGCTGTGAATTTCGACGCTGCAGTCGGCACAACGATGTTTCCTTGATGCTGAACGTTCTGGAAAGTTCTCTCGAGTTCCAGAACCTTCTTGTCGAACCTCGATTCTAGCGTCTCGACTATTTTTTCCTGATTATTTTCGAGATCTAGAACCTTCTTGTCCAGTGTCTCTATTTTTTCTTCGACATTCTGGAATCGATCGTCGACGGCCTGCTGGATGTTTCTTAAGCTTTCTCGAGTGTGCTCTAGCATCTCTTCCAGCTTCTGATTCAGGGAAGTAGAATTTTCCTCCAACTTCCTACTTACGGTAGTGGAATTTTCCTCCAGTTTCTGACTCAGAGAAGTGGAATTTTCCTCCAACTTTTGATCGAGTTTTTGGCTCATAGCATTCAGAGCCGCGAGAATGTGCTGCATATCGAACGCTGGCTCAGAAGGTGTCGACGGCTTCTCCACTACGAATTCGTAACTCTCGCAGTCGACACCTTCTTCCTGCAACGCTGATCGCATTCTCTCCACCAGGTTGGCTTTACTTCCCACTGTGGATAATTGCCGAGCATCCAGCTCTCTTTTCAGTTGTTCAGTGGTCAACTTTTCCAATTTTACCATTTTCTCACTTTTGCAATAATTCACTTCACAACTCAAATAAAGTTTCACTCGTTTACTCGCAATCCCACTTCTGACACCAAATCCAAATAGGGTTCGCACCACTGGATTGCGATAAACTACAATTGTCCTTTTTTAGGGTTCCGTACCCAAAGGTAAAACGGAACCCTATTACTAAGACTTCGCTGTCCGTGTTATTGTGAATTCCTATTTAATAATGTGAATATACCTTTAGTTAGTTCTATTATAATGAGTTGTCAAAGTCAACAAATCTAGTAACGTGAAATAAATCTCCCCTTTTTGTTTCGAACACGAAAGCGACAACACGTGTTTTCTTTTCTCAAGTCTGGAGGAACTTTAAACAACAGGTTATGGGCCTTATTTAAGTTAAATTCCTTATTTAAACTTTAAACAACAGCAATGGCAGCTATTTGTGCTTCTGTGGAAAAACTGAAGGGCAGGGAAAATGTTGATGTCTGGAAGATAGCTGCTGAGTCGTATTTGGTCATAAAAGGTCTGTGGTCATACGTTGAAAAGGAGCCATCCGATTCCACAGATTCAAAAGAAAAGGCAAACGATTTAAAAGCTAGATCAGAGATAATTTTATTATTGGAAACGCAAAACTACTCCTTTATCGCTGGTGCGAAAACAGCGAAACAAGCATGGGATGCACTGACAAATGCATTTGAAGACAGCGGTCTTTGCCGTCGAGTAAGTTTGTTAAAGGAACTAGTCCAATTGAATTTATCTGATTGCGATTCAATGGAATCATTCATAAACCGTATGGTTATGATTTCCATTAAAGTAAAAAAAGCTGGTCTAGAAATATCCGACGAAATAATTGCTTCATTAATGTTGGCAGGGCTGCCTGATAATTACAAACCACTTGTAATGGCAGTGGAAAACTCTACAACAAAATTGACAACGGATGTTGTAAAAACTCTACTTTTGCAAGAAGTTAAATATGATTCAAAATCGAGTGATCAAGCAATGGTAGCAAAATCGTTCAAACCAAAATTTAAATTCAATTTTAAATGTCATTCATGCGGTGAGATAGGGCATTATGCGAGAAATTGTAAAAAGAAACGCGAAGGTCGAAAAGGATATAAAATTGCCCTTAACACATCATTTCTCGCAAAGAGTTCATCCAGAAATGAATGGTTCATTGATTCAGGTGCGTCGGCTCACATGACGAAGTTTGCATGCATGGTGAAAAATAAAAGAATTCCACCAAACGGAGACGTTGTTGTAGCCAACAATGAAAAATTAAAAATTGATTGTATTGGTGATGTTGACTTAACCTTAGAAAATGGCATGTGCGCGACGCTGTCAAATGTTTACTATGTGCCTGACTTAACCACAAATCTACTGTCAGTAAGTCAAATGATAAATAATGGCAATCGACTAGTGTTTCGTGGAAAATATTGCACCATTTTTAATAAAACGAATCAATTAATTGCAACAGCAACAATGGTAAATGGGATGTATCGATTAAATTGCAAAACTAACGAGTGCATTGAAAGTGCAAGTGTTCCTGCTGCAGTGTCTATGAGTGCAAACTGTGAAAGTTCAGCGGAAGCAAACAAACGTCTATGGCATCGACGTCTAGGCCACATTTGTGATGTTAATTTGAGAAAGGTGAGCAATGCAGTTAAAGGTGTGAAAATCAATGGAAGTGATAAAGCTAAATGTGTTGTCTGCATTAAAGGCAAACAAACTCGGGCTCCCTTCAAAGATCTTGGAAATCGTGCCACAAATTTGCTTGATTTAATACATTCAGATATCTGTGGTCCAATTTCTGAACGTTCTATTGGTGGCGCAAAATACTTTCTCACTTTTATCGACGATTATAGTAGAAAAGTATTTGTGTATCCCCTGAAAGAAAAAAGTCAAACATTTAATGAATTTGTTCAGTTTAAGGCTTTTGTTGAAAACCAATGTAGCAGAAAAATTAAAACCTTGCGAACTGACAATGGGGCGGAGTTTTGTAGCAAAATCTTTCAACAGTTCCTCACGAAGAACGGTATTCAGCATCAAAAGACCTCTCCTTATACACCTGAGCAGAACGGAGTTGCTGAACGAATAAATCGAACTCTTGTCGAACGAATTCGATGCATGCTCATTGATTCTGGTTTGAGCAAGAGATTTTGGGCCGAAGCCTTGTCCACGGCAGCGTATTTGATAAATCGGATTCCTTGCAGGAATGAAAAATTCAAAACTCCTGAAGAAATTTGGTCTAAAATGAAACCAGACTTAACTATGGCAAAGGTGTTTGGATGTAGAGCGCTCGTTCTCGTTCCTAAGGAAAAACGTAAGAAACTTGACATAAAGTCAATTGAATGCATCATGCTTGGGTACAGCAACATGAACACTAAGAAGATAGTAATCAGCAGAGATATTAAATTCTTCGAAGACGAACCTTCTGAAAATCAAACGGTAAACGTAATTAATAAAGAACTTGAAAATAATTCTTTTTCGTCGACAGGAATACTCATCGATGAACGTGAAGAAGACAATGTCGATTCAGGGGGTGAGTGTAAAGGCGAATCTTCCATTGCCGACAATGATTCGATTAAAGTCAAAATCGAAACATCTACTCCAGCGACACCTAGCGTGGCCGAAACGAACGTAATCAACAACGATTCTTATGTTTCTGGTGTCGAGAGAAGCGTTGTTGATGATGGCGATGTAGCCGATAATACTCTGAGCGATAACAGCGAGATGTTCTTCAGCGACGACAACGATGATACATATGTTCCTGATCAATCTGTTGAAATTCCGCAAGAAGTTCGTAAATCGAAGCGCATCGTCAACCTAAGAAACCGACAATACAATTTTAGTGCAACGGAGTTAAGTGAATGTGAACCTGGCACGTTTGAAGATGCACTGTCGAGCCCGAATGCAAACAATTGGATGGAAGCTATGAATGAGGAAATGAAGTCGCTGCGTAAAAATCACACTTGGGATTTGGTCAACTTACCTGCAGGTAAATTACCCATTAAATCTAAGTGGGTCTTCAAAATCAAACGAGATTCAGCTGGTAAGATAGTGAGACATAAAGCAAGATTGGTTGTGAAGGGTTTTTCACAAAAGCAAGGGATCGACTATGTTGAAACCTTTGCACCAGTCGCAAAATATACCTCCATTCGTTTTCTTTTGGCTATAGCGGCAAAATTTAATTTACGAATCCGTCAAATGGATGCGGTTACAGCCTTTCTCAATGGAGAACTGAAAGAGGACATATATATGGTTCAACCTAAAGGATTCGACGATGGTTCAAGAAAGGTATGTAAACTGTTGAAATCATTATACGGCTTAAAACAGTCCAGTCGAGTCTGGAATAATAAATTAAATACAGTTTTAATGAAATTTGGCTTGAAACGATCGGATGCTGATCAGTGCATATACTACAAAGTGGAAAATAGTGAAATGCTATTTGTAGCAATATATGTAGATGACGTGTTGATGTTTTCAAGTAATGCTGAGTTAGAACGTCAGTTAATGGATGAGTTATGCATGCATTTTAAAATGAAAGACTTAGGAGAGGCATCTTCAATATTGGGAATTTCCATTACACGTGACAGATCAGCCGGAACAATTTCAATAGATCAATCTGTGTACATTTCCCAAATTATAGAACGTTTTGGTATGAGTGGCTGTAATCCAGTCGGAACACCTTTGGACACCAATCAAAAAATTTCGCGAAGGATGTGCCCCAGAAGCGTGGAAGAACAACAGGAGATGTCACTTGTACCATACATGGAAGCCATTGGTAGTTTGTTGTTTACAGCTCAAACTACTCGCCCCGATATCTGTTATGCTGTAAATCTACTTAGCCGGTACAGTAGCAACCCCGGGAAGGCACATTGGGCAGCGGTTAAGAGAGTCCTTCGATATCTACAGGGAACGATAGATAAGAAATTAATTTATCGAAAGGATGCAGATGGAATTAAAGGTTACTGTGATGCCGACTGGGGCAGCGATCTTGATGAAAGAAAATCCACAACGGGCTATGTCTTCACAATGCAAGGAGCCGCAATCTCTTGGGGATCAAAACGTCAATCCACTATCGCCTTATCAACAACAGAAGCAGAATTCATGGCAATGGTATCTGCAATGCAGGAGTCAATGTGGCTTAAAAGACTTGAAAGTGAGCTTCTACCATCAACATCGAAGCAAATGATAATTTACTGTGACAATAAAAGTGCTATACAGCTGGCTAAAAACAACGCATACTCTGCCCGGACTAAGCACATTGAAATAAAATCTAAATTCATCCGTGAAAAAATCGATGACGGGTTAATACAAATTGAGTACAAACCAACAGATCAGATGATAGCAGATGTCTTTACCAAGGGTGTGGTGGGCACCAAACAATCACTATTTACAAAGCAACTTGGTTTAATATAAATAAACCTTTCTTTCCATTATTTTTCACCGTTATGTTAGTATTGAAATATGATAATGAAGTTTTTTTTTTATATGCTTTTGAAGATGAATTTGTTTGAATTATACATACATATAATGAATTGAGCAATTAATTTTATTTTTTTTGGTTTCGATTTCAAATTGCTTTTTATATATACTTTTGAAGATGAATTTGATGGAATTATATATATATATAATAAAACAAACAAACAATATGTATGTTTTCTCAGATTAGTAAATAGTTATTCAGGGGGGGTGTTATTGTGAATTCCTATTTAATAATGTGAATATACCTTTAGTTAGTTCTATTATAATGAGTTGTCAAAGTCAACAAATCTAGTAACGTGAAATAAATCTCCCCTTTTTGTTTCGAACACGAAAGCGACAACACGTGTTTTCTTTTCTCAAGTCTGGAGGAACTTTAAACAACAGTCCGTCCGTCCGTCCCCGTCCGTCTGTCACCAGGCTGTATCTCATGAGCCGTGATAGTTAGACAGTTGAAATTTTCACAGATGATGTATTTCTGTTGCCGCTACCACGACAAATACTAAAAACAGAACAAAAATTAATTATACATATACATAATTACAAACAACCAATAATAAATTGTTTCGAAAGGTTTTCGTTGTCATCTTTCCCATTTTTGAGCGGTTCGTAGTCATCTATTTTGGGAAACGAAACTCAGAGAAAGCGGATAGCCCGAGGGTACGATCATCACTTGACACGCGAACGAGTGGAGTTCAGCCCGCAGCAGGGCAGGATTTTTGTTTTTTTTTTGTTCCTAGTAGCACATGAGGGAGAGTGGGCGAAGAACTCGTGGAGAAATCTTCGGCGAAGTACTCGGTGAGTGATCTTCGGGGAAGAACTCCAGTACGGTTTTAAGCAGTTCCCGGTACGCGGCCGTACCGTGTGTCCTATTGCCTACGTTGGTCGTGGATATCACGTTCATTGTATAAGGTATTAAAATCACAAATTTGTTTGTCGTGATTGGTGATGCGGGCTAAGTCGTTGGTCAGAGGAGTTTCGGTACGACTGTTCGAATACTCAAGCTGCGGTTTGCTTACTTTTTTGGACAGTGAATTCCTTTTTTTTTTTTTTACATATATTTTTTTTTATTTATTTCGACTTTTTAATTGACATACGGTGTAGGGTAGTTTTAAGGATTAATTGTAAACCTAGATTAAGTTAGGTTAAGGAAATTAAATTTGTGACATATTGAATTGGAAACGATTACGGTGTTTTTTTTTCTTTTGCGTGGGATATTTCGCGAGTCTCGTAGCAAATTCGCGATTCTTGCTGCGGGTAAGTCGGCGTGAGGGCAATCGCGTGGCGCCATTGCTCACGACCAGTCCTCGCAGCTGGCCTAGCATCCCTTTCGCACGACGTCGCGGCAGGTGGAGAGGAGCAAGAGGAGCAAGCGATCTTGCACACATACGAACCGATACGTTCATACGTGCATACGCATCACATACGTGCATACACTCACACATCTCTACGCTATGTATAAGTATACATACATACATACATACATATGTACATAACGAAGTAGAGTTGGGTAGTTCCGGACATGTATAGTTCACGGAACTATGTCCTCTCTCGGACACATGTCCTCTCGCTCCGCAAATTGAACGAAAAGAGTTCCATAGTTCCATTCAACCCTTATTCATCAATCACATATGTACAAAACGAAAAAAAAACCATAAATGCAACGAACATGCTTCTCATACGGTATGAGTTATACCCCGTAGTTTTCAAGAAACCCAAAAGTATGGAGATGTGGCGATAAAGCTCGAACAGTTGGTGTACACTGTACAGCACACTTGAACTGAAATGAAGAAAAGAAATGAAAGAATATAATGCCCGCACCGCATTTCGTGAACGAATGTCATACATGTGTATGTATGCATTCAGGTCCGGACATGGACATGGTTTGCTAGTTCCATATCGGTGCGATAATACATTTAGTTCCGGACATGGACATGTTTTTGCTAGTTCCATTTCGGTGCGAGTATACATTTAGTATTTTAAAACGGGAAGAGATTAAAGTGCATACTGAGATGGAATAATTATCTTATAACCCCATTTAGATAATGTTTCAAATATATTGAATGGTCTTTCCAACAAAGTTGTTGGTCCAATGTAACACCTAAATATTTAAAACTGTCCACGTGTTCAATCAAGAGGCAATTTTCAAACATTCTTGATTGTTAAATACTATATCTTCAAGAACAAATCGATTACACAATGGTGCATGATAATATAAGGGAAGGTCTCTGAAAACTCTACCATTGATATTAAATATCATGTACTTCGTTTTGTTGCTAATTATTAGTTTATGATAATTAAACCATCTCCTTAACATATCTAGGTCATAGTTAACATCTGCAAAACTATCAATTAAGTTAGTGTTTGAGTGGAAAAGAGATGTTTCATCAGCAAAGGCAGTTATTTTGCCTTTAAAAGGTTGTATGAAAAACGTATTAACATAAATTAGAGAAAGGATTGGGCCCAATACTGCTCCTTGGGGAACATCCATATTTAAGAAGTCTATAGAACTGTAAACATTCCTAATTTTCACAACTTGATAACGGTTGGATAAATAAGAAGAAAACCATTTATAAATGGAGCCTCTGAAACCCGCTTTGTAAAGTTTATCGAGTAGCAAAGTATGATTAACCATATCAAAGACCTTACTGTAGGGCGTTTCTTCAATAAAAAAACACTGCACAGAGCGGCTGTTAGTAACAGAAAGACCTCATTGCTTTATTCAAGTACCCCTTCATATAAACGTTAATCTCTGTTAGTGGAGAGTTTTCTGTACGATAACCCCATCATATGACCCAATCTGTAGACAACATTATGTATTATAAACAGTTGAAATTCGTGAACATATACAGTGGTGTTCAAAAGGCAAGGAAATGTTAAATCTTTTTATTCGTCTACATTACTGATATCAACAAATAATGTTGATGGTATTTGAGAAGTGCTTAAACTATTATATATTTCACCAGTTAATTTCAATAAAGCAGTTTCAGTCGATTAGCCACGTCTAAACCCAAATTGGCAATCACTCAAAAAATGAGTATTTTCTAAAAATTACAACATTCTAGATTTTAACTATCCGAAAAGTGAGAATAAAATGTCACTGATAATGTAGTTCTGTTGCTGCTTTAACAACAAATACTTAGACAGAATATAATAAATATTTGTATAAATGGGGCTCCCATACAACAGACATGCTTTTTTTGCCGTTTTTATACACAATAGTACGGAACCCTTCGTGCGCGAGTCCGACTCGCACTTGGCCGGTTTTTCTTTAAATTGAAACACACACACATTTTTAATTCTTTCACCACAGATCAATTATCTGTGTAGCTTCACCACTTTTATTTATTATCCAATACAATCCACTTTAAACTTTATTACACAGTACAATCCACTTTAAGCTTTATTACACAATACACAAACCTTTATTGAAAGCTTTTCTTTTCACCTTGGTTGATCACACCGACTTGTCACACGCTGTTTTATACCACAAACTGGGTGAGTGTCGAGGGCGAGTGTTCGCGCTTATATAGCTCTCGGTCCACCATCTCGAACGTTCGCCGTTGGAAGTTCCCCATAGGAAATCTCTAGAACGTTCTGACAATTCCATTGGAAGTTGACATCATTCCCATCCCCGCCTCCAGAGAGTTTTCGAACTTAACGGTCCGCTTGCATCTCCGCAACAGTATTTATTGCAGTCTCGAAACTTTAGGAAAAATACAGAATGAGCTTATGGAAGCGTTCCCCAAAGTTAAAATGAGATATACAAAAAAATTAGTTCAGGACGTATTTAATAAGAATGACCAAGAGAATATTATTGCAAATAAACATGAAAGATGCCTCTAGATGTAAGATATGCAAGGAAAGTAAATATAAGCGTAGACCAGATCATCATCCAATTGGCGAAACACCAATCCCCACCCATGTTGGAGAAATCCTACACATAGATATTTACAACACAGGAAAAAAATACTTTATCACATGTGTTGATAAATTTTCGAAGTTCGCAATTATTAAGCATATTGCCTCCAGAAAATCTGTGGATGTAAAAAATCCGTTGATAGAAATAGGGGCATATTTCTATATCCGCCGGGGGGAATGATTCGTACGTTCGCATTTCTATACCCATCGGGGGGAATAAAAAACGTCATTGAAATTAACTTCCTAATCGACAGTGAATCTTTCGCGGTCGATAATGTAAATTGGGATTCCTCTATTCGCTCGCATCGAATTCAACTGTCATATTCTGCCCGCTCCTTTTCAATCGCGCCAAACAGTTTTTTAAACCATGTAAGTAATTTAAAAAAATGTTTGGCAGTTTTTTCCAACGGTTTAATTTTTCTACAGAAAAAAATTACTAACAGGGAACAGTTTTCATTTCTAATAAGAGAAACCTTTACGATTATAGTAAATATGGGAATTTGTTGACGGTGCCTTAATACCCACATGAGTTCCATCAACACACATTATGACCCCTGGTATTTTACTCTTATTATAAAAATATCTTTTGGCATTCATCTTCTCCTCCGGATTCATATTTAAATTGATCCACGTAGGGCACAATTCTTTTTCAAGTACATTGAGCACCTGTTTCAAAACTTTGCTGAAAGTTCCCTGGGCAATACATACGTTGTAGTCTCTTAAGATTACCTACCTTTTATCCGACAGGGCCATAACATCTTTTGCTTTTTTTCTTAAATCATCCCGGTATTTTTTATGCTCATTATTTTGATGAACGAAAAAATGCGAAACTGAGTCCATCTTTAAAAACAAACTCAAAAAAATCACGGCAATTTCAAATTTAAAATACGAATCAAATGTCAAATAACGGAAGACAATTCGAACGATTCGTGAACAATAAGGTAGTGCTCCCGGCGGATATAGAAATGGCAAGGGAGTGCGAAAGTGAATCGAACGTGCGGATCGAACGTTCGATTCGAACGACTATAGAAATATGCCCCATAATCTCACATTTCAGAAATTCGAAAATAATAGTAACAGATAATGAAGGTGCTTTCACATCAATTGCAACGCAGGCTCTTTTAAAAAACGAGTTCAATATCTCAACACACATAATCCCAGCATTACATAGCCAAAGTAACGGTCAAGTTGAGCGATTTCACTCAACCCTGGCTGAAATAGCCAGATGCACAAAAGACTCAACTACCGATATTATTGAACTTCTGCTCCTTTCGACATTTAAATATAATCGTACAATCCACTCTGTAACAGGTTATAAGCCCATAGACATCTTTTCTGGCACCTCTGATGAAATAAAAAACGAAATCATTAAAAAACTCAAAACTAAACAAATTAGAGATCTAAGCTATCATAATATTAGAACCAAATACAAAAAATATAAACCCGGGGATAAGGTTTACCTTAAAACTAATAAAAGAATAGGGAACAAATTTTCAAAATTGTATAATGAAAAAACAGTTCAGGCAGAGTTAGGTACCGCAGTCCTAATCGACGGAAGACAAGTACACAAAAATAACCTTAGATAAATTTCCTCTTTTGCAGATTATTTCTTTTCGCTTTCACGTAAGCAAAAATTACTGATTATACAACCGCAGAATTTATCCCAGTCGAATTTGACGAATATTTTTATTTAAAACACTCAACCAACTTATCAGGCATCAACACCATTATTGTCGAGAATATGAAGCTGATAGATACCGTAGGAGACGAAAATATCAGGGAAATTTTACAGCGGGATGTTAATGAAATAAAGCGGTTATTGCGTATATTTAAAGCTCCTGGTAAATCTCGCAGATCTATAGACTTTATTGGATAAAATTAGTTGCAGGAACACCAGATAATCAAGACTTCCAAATATTAAAAATGCAAGAAAATGAATTAGTAAGACAAAATAATAGGCAAATAGAGATAAACAAAGCCATTCAAGCTAAAATTAACGAAATAACAGAAAGCATAAACAATATAACTAACATAAACAGTGATCAAGTACCAGTAAGTTATCAAATATTAACCAAGTTAATGGAAAATAGAAATAGAATAATTATAGATAATTTACGTAACAATGTGCACGCCCTAGTATTAGCAAAAAACAATATTGTAAACCCTTTGTTATTGAATATTGATGAAATAGATTCAATAATTATGAAATTAAATTATGTAACTTCTATAAGCGAACTACTTTTCATTGCTGATGTTAAAATGTATTTCCTTAACGAAACTCTAGTTTATTTAATCAAAATACCTTTAGTTTTAAAAGATTGTCAACTTGTTGAAATATCCCCTGTTGCGCATAATAATAAAGTAATAGATTTAATAAACAATTTAACAGCTAATTGTAATGAACACCACTTTCCTCTCATGAATTGTAAAAGAGCCATATCCTACACTTATTGCCAAATTAACCACAACGACACTTGCCTCGATCAACTTCTCAACAATCACACAGCCATCTGCCCAAGAACATCAGCCGACCATCTGGACAAAATAAAAGTCATCAAGGATGGACTAATCATAGCCCGTGACAATCTTACAGTGCAAGATAATGGCCAGAATTTTATCATTAACGGAACATTCCTTATAACCTTCCAGAACAGCATAACCATAAATGGAAGGCAATTGAGCACAACCAATTCTGTCGAAGTAATCCATTTACCTGCGCCCAAAAAGACGATTTTGATTGAAAGCGAATTCGAACATAAAATGTCGCTACCGTATTTGCACAAACTTCAAATCATTAACAACGAAAGAATCGATCAATTTAAAGTTACATTGGAAAATAGCAAATGGACATGGTATTGCGTTAGCGCGGTTCTCGTATTTGTAGTCATATTACTACTGTACGTGAAAATACGCCCGAGAAAAGTAGAAGTCCAAACTACGCAACTGGAAACTGGAGAGTGATACGTAGACAAAGAGGCAATTCGTCTCCAGGTGCTAAAAATCTTGAACAGGGACGATCAAAATTAAGAGAGGGGGGAGTTAATCAGCAGTATCCATAACCCCAAACATTCGCACTTTGCCCGAACCCAACGTTATCATTTCCTGCACAAGTCACAACCCAGCACGATCACCCGAAACATTCGCACTTTGCCCGAACCCAACGACATAATTTCCTGCACAAGTCACAACCCAGCACGATCACCCCAAACATTCGCACTTTGCTAAAACGCAGCGTCATTTCCTGCATAAGCCATGGCCCAGCACGATCACTCCAACTGTTTGTACTTTGCCCAAACGCAGCGTCATCATTTCCCGAATATGCAATACCCCAGCACGATTAATCCACAGCACAATCACCTTTGATATTATTTACTTAGGTTATTTCGTTATTGTTAAGGTAGGTTATGTTAAGATAGAATACGAAAAATAAAGGCAGTCAAGAGTAGACTGGAAAGAAAGACAGAAGTCTTTTAACTTGTAATATATTAATAACGTGAAATGAAACAATAGTAATAAACAAAAAATAATTAAATAAATAATACAAAAACAGATAAGTAAATAACAGATAAATAAATAAGTAAATATGCATATTTAAAAATAATAAATAGATAAATAACAAAAAATAAATAAACAAATATAAAAATAAATAAATAAATAAATATGTGAATAATAAAGAAATACCTAAAAAATAGAGGAATTGCACTTATTATGTAGCCAAATTTGAAATCAAGTCATTGTCGGATGATAAGCAACTTACGTTTTAATGATAGTTTAGTTTTTCAATTCTGGTTGTAACCATTTCTATGTTAGCCGTTTTATGTAATTCGTCTGTTGAGAAGAACCAAGGCAGGTTTAGGATCATCTTCAGTATTTTATGTTGCTTCACTTGCAGTTTTTGCAAATGACTTTTTGCGCACTTACCCCAGACAGGGGATCCATAGAACATAATTGCTTGGAATATACCCTTAAAGATTGGCAATTTGTTGGCATCGTTTAAATGCGAATTTCTACATATGAAAGGATAGAGAATTCTTATCATGAGATTAATTTTAGTTGTAATTTTTTGAATATGATAGCTGAATGTTAAACGCTTGTCCAAGTATATTCCAAGGTACTTAGCATTTGATTTCCACTCGACTTGAGTACCGTTAATAAAAAGATTGTTGCTTGGGAGGAAACAAGCTTTTCTTTTTCGAGTGAAAAAGATAGCTTGAGTCTTATGAGCATTCGTTTTCATTTTCCAATTGCTACAATCTTATTCGATGATGTTTAATCCCGATTGCAAACTAGTTTCAATGTTAAAACCAATTACATCAGAGGAATAAATGCAAGTATCGTCAGCAAATACGGCAATGTTACAATTTGGTAGGATGGGGAAATCGCAGGTATAAATGTTAAAGAGGACAGGACTAAGGGCGAACAACGCGTTATGGAACTTTTTTTTTTTATTTAAATAAAAATCTAGGGAATTAGTCTCCAACATGCCCCTCCATCTAGCACGATCTTTCGCTAGCCTTTTCCATTGCCGCACACCCAGTTGGCAAAGGTCCCCTTCCACCTGTGTGCGCCATCTTAAGTGCGGCCGTCCTCAGCTTCTTCGTCCCTCGGGGTTGGATTCAAAGACTCTCCGGGCTGGAGCTGTGTCCATTCGCTCTACATGGCCCAGCCATCTTAGGCGTTGAATCCGTAGACGCCTGACTAGGCTCAAGTCGCTGTACAGCCCGTAAAGTTCGTGGTCGAATCTTCTCCTCCATCCCCCGTCTGCGTTTATAGGCCCAAAATCACGGGCAAAATCTTTCCCTCGAACCGACCAAGGGCCTCCTCATCCGCTTTTGATAGTGTCCATGCTTCTGCGCCGTACAACAGGACGGGGATGATAAGGGTCTTATTTAGAGTCAACTTTGTCGTTCGGGAGAGGGCTCTATTACTCAATTGCCTCCTGAGCCCGAGGAAACAGCAATTGGCAAGAGTGATTCTGCGTTTGATTTCGGAATTGACGTCGTTGTTCCAGGTCACTGCGGAGCCAAGGTAGACGAAGTCCTTCACTACCTCGAATTTATATCTGCCTATACAAACGTTCTGGCCGAGACGTCGGTGGTGAGCGTCCTTTTTTGATGACAGCATATATCTAGTTTGGCCCTCGTCTACCGCCAAACCAATTTTCGCCGCCTCCATCTCAATACTCGCAAACGCCTCATTGACATCTCGCTGTGATCTACCTATTATATCAATATCGTCGGCGTATGCAAGGAGTTGCGAGGATTTGAAATAGATTGCGCCTCTTGTATTGGCCAGTGATTTTTGCACAATCATTTCCAATATGATGTTGAAGAAATTACACGACAGTGCATCGCCCTGCCTTAATCCTTTTTTGACATCAAAACTATCGGTAAGGTGTTCACCGATTCGGATGGAGCAGCGAGCATTCTCCGGAGACATCCTGCATAGTCTGACGGGTTAAGCAGGTATGTCAAAGGCAGATATAGCGTTGTATAGCTCGTCTCTAATTACGCTGTCGTATGCGGTTTTGAAGTCGACAAATAGGTGGTGAGTGTCGACTTGAAATTCATTGGTTTTTTCCAGGATCTGCCGTAGTGTGAAGATTTGGTCGATGGTGGACTTCCCTGGCCTGAATCCGCACTGATAAGGACCTATCAGCTTATTTACAAAAGGCTTCAGGCGTTCACACAAAACGACAGAGAAGATTTTGTAGGCGATGTTAAGGAGACTTATTCCTCTATAGTTGGCGCAATCAGAGGGGTCTGCTTTCTCGTGGATCGGGCATACGATGCTGAGGCTCCATTCCTCGGGCATGCTTTCCTCTAACCATATCTTACGGATGAGCTGGTGCGTGCTCCCAACCAGGTCATCCCCAGCTGCCTTGAAGAGCTCAGCAGACAGTCCGTCTGCACCAGCAACTTTATTCGACTTGAGCTTCGATATGGCAATCTTAACTTCGCCGAGGTCAGGGGGACAGAATTCTCTGCGGTCTCCGTCGATTAGAAATGAATCATTCTGCCTGACAGCGGTATATTGACTAACATCGCCGTGATACAGTCTGCAGAAGTGATTTTTCCATATTCTCAGCATCGACTGCGGTTCTACTGCTAGGTGTCCGTTTTCATCCCTGCTGGCTTCCGTTCTGACTTTATAGCCTTGGCATGTTCGCCTTATCTGTTGATAAAACTTTCGAACGTCACGCCTGCAGTAACACCTCTCCAAATCCTCAATCGCGCGCTTCTCGTGCTCTTTCCTTTTTCTTCTAAGAAGCTTATGCTCCTCCCTTCTTTTTAACTCGTAGAGCTCACGAGCTGCTTTTGTTCTTTTATGCAGCGAGGCCTTATATGCATCCTGCTTCGCTATATGAATCCTCCTGCACTCGTCATCGAACCAGGTGTTTCTTCGTGGTGGAGCCTTGAAACCCAAAACTTCGGATGCAGAGCTTTTCAGGGCTTGTTTGCAAAGGCTCCACTGCTGTTCTATTGGTAGCGTGGAGGATTGAGGTGTATTGAAGAGCTTAAGAGAGACGCGATCGGTAAAAGCACGAGTGGTTTCTGGCGATAGTAGCTTTCCGACGTCATAACTTTGTATTCTTACTCTACTCTGTTGCGTTCGTGATATCCGTAAGCGCATCTTGGCGCGCTAACGCGCTAGCTATCAACTTCTCTAAGAATCAATTAATTGCTAATAATCTCACCCCAGCTACACATATTGTATCTGCTGTAGAACAGTCACTAAACTTTATAAATTCCCACCCGCTAAGTAATATTCATCCAATACATCTTAGTGAACTCAAGGACATTATACATGGTTTAAAACCTAGAAAATCGTCTGGTTTCGATGGAATAAGAAACCTATGTCTTAAGAATATTTCTGATTTTGTACTTAAGAAATTGTAAGATCTCTTAAATAATTGCCTTACATTGGGATATTTTCCTAATAGATGGAAAGCGGCTAAGGTAATTCCTATTCTAAAGCCTGGCAAATCACCTAACTTACCTTGTAGCTTTAGTCCAATTAGTTTGTTAAGCGCTCTCTGTAAATGCCTAGAAAAAGTTATAAAGAACAGAATTGTATCTTTTATTGACAATAATCCCATTTTACCACGTGAACAGTTTGGACTTAGAGCTTTTCATAGCACTATTCATCAAGTGCATCGTATAACTTAAGATGTTAAAAACAATTTTTCCGAGGGCAAAAGTACTGGCATGGTGATCTTGGATATAGAAAAAGCATTCGATACTGTTTGGCATGATGGTTTATTGCACAAACTACAGAACATTCATTGTCCGCTCTATCTTATTAAAATAATCCAATCATTCTTATCATCCCGTAGTTTTAAAGTATCCATTAGCCAAAACCTCTCGGACAATCAACTGATTAACGCTGGTGTTCCGCAAGGATCTGTCCTTAGTCCTGTCCTCTTTAACATTTATACCTGCGATTTCCCCATCTTACCAAATTGTAACATTGCCCTATTTGCTGACGATACTTGCATTTATTCCTCTGATGTAATTGGTTTTAACATTGAAACTAATTTGCAATCGGGATTAAACATCATCGAAGAATATTGTAGCAAAAAAAAAAATTAAAATTAATGCTCATAAGACTCAAGCTATCTTTTTCACTCGAAAAAGAAAAGCTTGTTTCCTCCCAAGCAACAATCTTTTTATTAACGGTACTCAAGTCGAGTGGAAATCAAATGCTAAGTATCTTGGAATATACTTAGACAAGCGTTTAACATTCAGCTATCATATTCAAAAAATTACAACTAAAATTAATCTCATGATAAGAATTCTCTATCCTTTCATATGTAGAAATTCGAATTTAAACGATGCCAACAAATTGCTAATCTTTAAGGCTATATTCCAAGCAACTATGTTCTATGGATCCCCTGTCTGGGGTAGGTGCGCAAAAATTAATTTGCAAAAACTGCAAGTGAAGCAAAATAAAATACTGAAGATGATCCTAAACCTGCCTTGGTTCTTCTCAACAGACGAATTGCATAAAACGGCTAACATAGAAATGGTTGCAACCAGAATTGAAAAACTTAACTATCATTATAACGTAGGTTGCTTATCATCCGACAATGACTTGATTTCAAATTTGGCTACATAATAAGTGCAATTCCTCTATTTTTTAGGTATTTATTTATTATTTATATATATATTTATTTATCATTTTTTTTTTATATTTATTTATTACATTTTTTTTTTGTT
The DNA here is from genome assembly GCA_951905685.1 of Eumerus sabulonum. Lineage (NCBI taxonomy): Eukaryota > Metazoa > Arthropoda > Insecta > Diptera > Syrphidae > Eumerus > Eumerus sabulonum. Next base: position 94,723,910 of record OX645060.1, read on the forward strand.
ATTTATTTATTTATTTTCTGTTATTTATTTATTTATTTTTTGTTATTTATTTATTTATTTTTTGTTATTTATTTATTTATTATTTTTAAATACATATATTTACTTATTTATTTATCTATTTATTCACTTATTCATCTGTTTTTGTATTATTTATATAATTATTTTTTGTTTATTACTATTGTTTCATTTCATGTTTTTAATATATTACACTGTCAAATTTGAAATCAAGTGTTATAATCACTTCTCTCCTCCCTCCGGCGAAGCTCACAAACTTAAATTTAATGAAGGTTTTTAGTGGCTTTTCCTTCAAATATGGCTAACTCTGTGATATATTATCTAAATTATTGTATTTATTTTAGTAGTAAGGTATATATAACCAAATCTCTGTATAACCCAGTTGTAATTACCTAAAATCTGTGCCACAATAAATACGAAATACGAAAAAAAAAAGCGCATCTTGGCTACTACAAGATAGTGGTCCGAGTCGATGTTAGTTTTTGTATTATTTATTTAATTATTTTTTGTTTATTACTATTGTTTCATTTCATGTTTTTAATATATTACACTGTCAAATTTGAAATCAAGTGTTATAATCACTTCTCTCTTCCCTCCGGCGAAGCTCACAAGCTTAAATTTAATGAAGGTTTTTAGTGGCTTTTCCTTCAAATATGGCTAACTCTGTGATATATTATCTAAATTATTGTATTTATTTTAGTAGTAAGGTATACATAACCAAATCTCTGTATAACCCAGTTGTAATTACCTAAAATCTGTGCCACAATAAATACGAAATACGAAAAAAAAGCGCATCTTGGCTACTACAAGATAGTAGTCCGAGTCGATGTTAGCCCCTCGGAAAGTTCGATCATCAAGAATAGTGGAGGAGTGTCTGACGTCGATCGCGATGTGATCAATCTGGTTGGTAGTCGATTGATCAAAAGACCGCCAGGTGCCTTTGTGTATATCGAGGTGCGGGAAGCGCGTACTGGCTAGAAGGAGATTTCGCCCCGTAGCAAGATCAATCAGCCTGTGTCCGTTATCGGAGGTGGTATCGTGTAGGCTATGTTTGCCGATGACTCGTTCAAATATGCTTTCCTTACCCTGCTTATCATTGAAGTCTCCTAGTACAATTTTGATGTCATAGCTGGGACATTGGGCATACGTTCTGTCTAGGAGATCGTAGAACTCATCTTTGGCTGAGTCAACCCTGTCTTCCGTGGGGGCGTGGAGATCAGGCTGATGTTAAAAAATTTTGCCTTGATACGGATTGTTATGAGGCGTTCGCTCACATGCCGAAAGCTTAGGACTTTTTGCCTTAGTCCACCTCGAACAACAAATCCGCATCCAAACAATCGTTGCCCTCTCTCCCTATAGCAGTCGCCATAGTAAATATCGCAGTTTTTCATCTGCTTTATGCCCGGTCCATTCAATCGCATTTCCTGGATGGCGGTGATGTCCGCTTTATAGCGGTCTAGGGCGTCCGCACGTTGTTCGGCTGCACGTGGCCTGTTTAGGGACCTAACATTCCACGTACAAAGCCGAAGATCATTGTCCTTTTTTCGTTTTTTGCAAGGGTCGTCAACATAAATCCGGTCCGTTATATCCGAGGCTTGTGGTTGTTTCGGAGTTTGTGTTTTTTTTACGGTTATGGCTTACTAGGCCGTAGCCCAACCGACTAATCCTGTTTTTTGGCGCAGGAGGCTCGCCATTCGCCCTTCCCCGTCTGCAATTTCCATAGGAAATCTCCAGATGGCACCACGAGGAGGTGGGGATAGGACTTACTAACAGTGCCGCTAGTTAGACAGTTGAAACCGTGATAGTTAGACAGTTGAAACTTTCACAGATGATGTATTTCTGTTGCCGCTACCACGGCAAATAAGAAAAATGAATATTTAAGGGAGGCTCCCATACAACAGACATGATTTTCATCCAAAATCTCCCCTTGGTCACATACTGAACTAAGGTTAGTCGACAATATCCCACAACCTTAAGCAAACTTCCCAGTTTTGATCTCGTTTGTGTCTTTGATGAATTAATCCTAGTTGCAAACCTTTTTCCCATATTTCCCATTATTGTTTTTCACCTTTTGACATCGTTGCTGTCAAGTAAGATAATTGATTCGAATTCAATGGACACTTTGATGATCAACTGTATCTCATCATGAAGATAGTACATACATAGTCTCTTTCATATTTATATATACAGATGGTACGGAACCCTTCGTGCGCGAGTCCGATTCGCACTTGGCCGGTTTTTTTATTTTGTTTTCGTTGTCAGTATTCGTTAGTGTTTTAAACACGAAATACGCACAAGCACATTGCCCTAATCAGTGTTGTTAAGGTGAGTTAATACTGTAATGTCCTCAAAAGAGGTAGATTTGCATTATCATCCGTTCTTAGCCTATAAAGGCTCTCATACTGACTTGCCAGCGCAATTGTGCCAACAAAAAAATGCCAACCTGCCCTTCGGCAGCTCAAGAAGCACTAATTGGACTTACTCCACTGCACCTTTTTATTAAAAAGGTCGCATTACGTAGTGCAATCAGAATTTTTCGCTCGGGAACAGACCTATGGGTAACATGTCAATCCTGCAACAGCTTCCTGAGCTGGATATGAATACTACGGTCTCAGACGCATTACCACAAACCTTCTCTTTTGACAAGAGGTTTAAGATATTGATCCCAAACCGCACAGCTTCGAAAACCAGTGATCTCTTGCTCAACGTCAAAGGCCTTAGGTGGTATACTGATGGCTCAAAAATTATTTCTGGCGTTGTCGACAGCATCTTTGGACCAAATTGGAGGATTAGCAAGACCCTACGAATGAGTCCCAGTATCTTCTAGTCTGAATTATAACCATCCTAACATCCGCCAATCTAAACTTAGAGACTGGTATAAGAGTAATAACCATCAGTGTACTCTATGATAGCCAAGCAGAGCTGAATTCGTATAGCACGAACTCCAAATCCGTTAGGGAATGTCATGATGCCCTAAAAGACCTAGCCAAAGAAAAAAAAATAAATCAAACTCTGGTGGGTGCCAGGGCACAAAGGTATTAAAAGCAATGAAATCACTGATCATCTCGAAAGGAAACGTTCCAGCGAAAGGTACATAAATCCTGAATCTTTCTGCGGCAGTGAGAAAAATCGCAACCCCTGCCCTTTTGACTTTGCCAATCGAAAAGATTTATACAACCCCTATTAATATTCTTAAACTTAATAGAGTCGATATCAGAAGACTGGTCAGCTACCTTGAGGACGAAGAAACTGCATGGCACATACCATATGAGTGCGCTGCCTCATAAGGGGATCATCAAATTTTAAAAAATTGCGCTACGTAATACTTGAACGCCCCCTTTGTGTTTGATTGTACGTCTAATTACAACGGCAACACCGCCACCACTTCTCTGTTCCCTGTCCAGACGATAGCTTTTATATTCAAAGTTAGACAAATTATCAGATGAATTTAGCCAGGTTTCTGAGACTAAAGTTAAGTCTATATTGTATTTCCTAAGAAAGGAATAAAATTCTAGTTGTTTCCCTCGAATGCTTCTAGCATTCCAACATATTGTTACGAATTATTCGATCCCCACACCAAATAGGGTTCGCACCACTGGATTGCGATAAACTACAATTGTCCTTTTTATTTAAATTGAAACACGCACACTTTTAATTCTTCCACCACAGATCAATTATCTGTGTAGCTTCACCACTTTTCTTTATTATCCAATACTATCCACTTTAAACTTTATTATCCAATACTATCCACTTTAAACTTTATTACACATTACACAAACCTTTATTGAAAGCTTTTCTTTTCACCTTGGTTGATCACACCGACTTGTCACACGCTGTTTTATACCACAAACTGAATGAATGTCAAGGGCGAGTGTTCGCGCTTATATAGCTCTCGGTCCACCGTCTCGAACGTTCGCCGTTGGAAGTTCCCCTTTGGAAATCTCTAGAACGCTCTGACGATTCCATTGGAAGTTGACATCATTCCAATTCCCCGCTTCCAGAGAGTTTTCGAACTTAACGGTCCGCTTGCATCTCCGCAACACTGCCCTCCTCCTAAACTTGTTCGTCCTCGAACAAGCGATTGGACCCTTCTCCGTAATATGGTGCTAACCTCTCTACGTGGACAATTTTATACTTCGCCCGTCTGTTTCCCATCTGCTGTATCCGGTATACCACGTCATTGAGTTTCTTGATGACCTCATATGGTCCGTCCCAGGCTGATTGCAATTTGGGGCACAAGCCTTTTTTCTGTTGTGGGTTGTACAGCAATACCAATTGTCCGGTCTCGAATCCAGAAGTTTTCGCCCTCAAGTCGTATCGCGCCTTCATTTTATCGCTGACCAAGTTCAGTCGCTCCCGGATGAACTGATGGATGGAGTTCAGCTGTTCCTTCTTTTCGGTTACGAAGTCTTCCCTGCCGCTAGTTGTCGGTAGTACCACGCCGAACTTCAAGTCCGATGGAAGTCGGAGATCAGTTCCAAAAATGGCTTCGGCGGGTGTTGTTGCCGTTGAATTGTGCTGTGCCAAACGGTATGCCATTAAGAAAAGGGGAAGATGTTCATCCCACTCCTTCTGATCTCCGACGACGACTTTTCTCAGGTATTCCTCCATCGTCCGGTTGAACCTTTCGACCATGCCATCAGATTGTGGGTGTAATGGTGTTGTCCGCGTCTTTCTGATAAATAGCATGTCACAGAGTTCTTTGAACACCGACGACTCGAAGTTTCTCCCTTGGTCTGAGTGCAGTTCCATTGGTACTCCATAACGCGAAACCCAGTTATTCACGAATGCATCCGAAATGGTTTTGGCTTCCTGGTTCGGGATGCAAAACACCTCAGGCCACTTGCTGAAGTAATCGATCACCACTAGCGCGTACTTGTTTCCAGCGTTGCTCGTTGGGAATGGGCCTGCAATGTCCATTGCGATACGTTCGAACGGTGCTCCAACATTGTACTGCTGCATATTTCCTCAAGTTTTCCTAACTGGACCCTTTGCCTTCGCACACTGTTCACACCTGCGAATGAAACGCGTAACCGACTCATGGCATCCTACCCAGTAGAAACGTCTCTTGATCTTTTCTACAGTCTTGTTAACACCAAGATGACCCCCGCTTGGTCCCTCGTGGTATTCTCGGATGACCTCTTCGATTTGTCCTTTCGGAATTACCAGCAGATCGTTTACAATGTTCCCGTCCTCACTTTCCCAACTGCGGTAGAGGCAACCGTTCTTCAGCTTCAAACTCTGCCATTGAGCCCAGTAAGCTTTCACGATTGGGCTTTCACTGGATACTTGCTGCCAACTTGGTCGAAAACCTCGTTCTTGGTATCCGATGATGACCGCCAGATCGGCATCTTCTCGCTGCTTTCTTCCAACCTTCTCGGCACTCCAAGCATCTTCTGGCAGCACATGGAAACGACGGATATCGGTGACCTCTCCTTTGGTTTCCGCACGTGAACAATGCTTGCATTCAACGCCGCGAGGTCGGCTCGTTAATGCATCCGCATTTCTATGGCTGCTTCCCTTCCGATATTCGCGTGCTCTCGCTTGTTCTCCTTTTCGCGAATCAAACCTCGAACGTCTTCTTCTCAGATGACAATTCCTTGCCATGTGCCCCTGCTCGTTGCAGATGTAGCATCTGCCTGGGAACGGGCAGCTCCTACTCACCGTTGTTTCTCTGGAACTACGCCACGATTTGCTGGAAGAACGCTTTCTCCGCAGACGACAGTCTTTTGCAATGTGCCCCTGCTGGTCGCAGATATAGCAGCTCCCTGGGAACGAGCGACTCCTACTCACTGTCGTCGCTCTAGAATTACGTCGCAATTTGCTGAAGGAACGCTTCCTCCGCAGACGGCAGTTCCTCGCAATGTGCCAATGCTGGTCGCAGATATAGCAGCTACCTAGAAACGAGCGACTCCTACTCGCCGTTGTTGTTCTCGAACTATCCTGGTCTTGAGATATGCGCCGTAATTTGATGGAAGGTCGGCATATCAAGAGCGATGTTTCACATGCGAGAGCGCTGGCAACTGTCTCCTTGAAAGATGTCTTCGGCAGGGGAATCAAACTTCGTTGCGTATCGGGGTCCCTTAGCCCTTGGATGAAAGAATCCGTTTTAAGTTTCTCCACTACATCAACTGGAACGTCCGCGTAGGCAAGATGGGATAGCCTCTCGATGTCGGCAGCGTACTGCTGGATGGCCTCGTTTCCACGCTGCTTGCGTCCTTTAATTTCCAGCTTGTGCATCTCCTGCATGTGCTCACTGCCGTATCTTCGATGAAGAGCATCCCATATGGCTGTGTAGTTCCTTCTCTGGGTCTCCGGGATGGTCTGTAGAACGTCAGATGCTTCACCTTTAAGGGAAATTACTAGGGCAGCCACACGATCTTCCTCTCCCCATTGATTCCGTTCCGCTGTTGTCTCGAACTGGAGCTTAAAGATGTTAAAAGCGCTCTTGCCGTCGAAGCTGGGAGCTGTGAATTTTGATGCTGCAGTCGGTACGACGATTCCTTACTGCTGTACGTTCTGGATAGTTTTCTCGAGTTCCAGAACCTTCTTGTCCAGTGTCTCGATTCTCTTTTCCTGGTTATTTTCGAGATCCAGAACCTTCTTATCCAGTGTATCGATTCTCTCTTCGACGCCCTGGAACCGATCGTTGACGGCTTGCTGGATGTCTCTCAAGCTTTCTCGATTGTTCTGTAGCATCTCTTCCAACGTCTCTAGCTTCTCTAGTTTCTGACCTATGGAAGTTGAATTTTCCTCCAACTTTTGATGTACGGCAACGGAATTTTCCTCCAACTTTCTACTTACAGCTGCGGAATTTTCCTCCAGTTTTTGATCTAATTTCTGACTCAGAGAAGTGGAATTTTCCTCCAACTTTTGATGTATGGTTGCTTCTAGTCTCTGGCTCATGGAAGCACTCATGGCGTTCATAGCCGCGAGAATTTGCTGCATATCGAACCCTGGCTCAGTAGATGTCGACGGCTTCTCCACTACGAATTCGTCACTCTCCCAGCCGACACCTTCTTCCTGCAACGCTGATCGCAATCTCTCCACCAGGTTGGCTTTACTTCCCACTGTGGATAATTGCCGAGCATCCAGCTCTCTTTTCAGTTGATCGATTGTCAACTTTTCCAATCTCACCATTTCTCTTAACAATTCACTTTGTGCAATTCACAATTTAAATAAACGTTTCACTCGTTTACTCGCAATCCCACTTCTGACACCAAATGTTACGAATTATTCGATCCCCACACCAAATAGGGTTCGCACCACTGGATTGCGATAAACTACAATTGTCCTTTTTATTTAAATTGAAACACACACACTTTTAAATCTTCCACCACAGATCAATTATCTGTGTAGCTTCACCACTTTTGTTTATTATCCAATACTATCCACTTTAAACTTTATTATCCAATACTATCCACTTTAAACTTTATTACACAATACACAAACCTTTATTGAAAGCTTTTCTTTTCACCTTGGTTGATCACACCGACTTGTCACACGCTGTTTTATACCACAAACTGAAGGAATGTCAAGGGCGAGTGTTCGCGCTTATATAGCTCTCGGTCCACCGTCTCGAACGTTCGCCGTTGGAAGTTCCCCTTTGGAAATCTCTAGAACGCTCTGACAATTCCATTGGAAGTTGACATCATTCCAATTCCCCGCTTCCAGAGAGTTTTCGAACTTAACGGTCCGCTTGCATCTCCGCAACAATATTATGTTTGTGTATGTATGTATGTATGTTGGCGTTACAGTCCATGAAGAACCTGAGCCGAGCTTCTCTCAATCACCCATATTGTGTGTGATTTCATTTTCCCACAGGTGAAAGGGACCTACAGTTTATTGCCGGTTCCGAACGGCGAATTGCGAGAAGCTTTTCATGACAGTTTTACTACAGGGGGTTTTTTCGCTGAGGAGAAAAACCGTGAAAACACGTTCGATGACATGGCTGTGTCGGGATTCGATCCCGTGTCATCGGCGTCAGAGGCCAACACACTACCTACTGCGCCATTTATGTTATTTACGCTACATAATTTCATTTCTTAGATGTATACAGATATTTGATAGTAAGTTGAGCAATAATATTGAATTGTTCCGCCTTAGTAGAACAATTACCAAGCAAGGTGATCATCTCTGTAGTAAGAGCATTAATTTCATCAAAAGAGAAGAGTTCTTCGTTGTTCTTCACACCATTGTTGTTGTTGGTAGGCTTAGTCCATACATGTGGGGACTGGAAGTTGTGAGAAGCCTTGGTTGCCAAAACAGCTGGTAGTTTACGCTGGGGTGACAGAGAGGGAAAATCCAAAATGTTGGATTCAAAAGTTGGTTGTGCTCTCCTGATGTGTTGTGTTTTGTTTTTGGTCGAAAGCTTTTCTCTCATCTCAAGAAAGCTCTGGCGGCTAACGCATGATAGGTCAGTTGACTTATGTGTACTATGGCAATTAGCGCATTTCAAATTTTTGGAAGTGCACTCAGTTGTTTTAAGGCATTCGGAGCAGATGGCGCAATGAGTCTTTATATGGCAGTTTTTTTCTCCATGTCCATACATCTGGCAGTTGTAACATTGTGTTACTCTATTTAGTTGTCTTCTCGCGAAGTCCCTTTTTACTTGAGTTTTGAAAATGCTTCGAAATTGTTTTTTTAGGTCTGCCAGTCGAATGGATCCAGTTTCAAGAAAAACCAGATAAAAGACATCAACGAAGCGTTCATACTGCTTCTTAATGAGTTTAATGTTTTGACACTTTAACCGAAGTGACACTAGTACAATGTACAATATTGTTGCGGAGATGCAAGCGGACCGTTAAGTTCGAAAACTCTCTGGAAGCGGGGATGGGAATGATGTCAACTTCCAATGGAATTGTCAGAGCGTTCTAGAGATTTCCTATGGGGAACTTCCAACGGCGAACGTTCGAGATGGTGGACCGAGAGCTATATAAGCGCGAACACTCGCCCTTGACATTCATTCAGTTTGTGGTATAAAACAGCGTGTGACAAGTCGGTGTGATCAACCAAGGTGAAAAGAAAAGCTTTCAATAAAGGTTTGTGTATTGTGTAATAAAGTTTAAAGTGGATAGCATTGGATAATAAAGAAAAGTGATGAGGCTACACAGATAATTGATCTGTGGTGAAAGAATTAAAAGTGTGTGTGTTTCAATTTAAATAAAAAGGATAATTGTAGTTTATCGCAATCCAGTGGTGCGAACCCTATTTGGTGTGGGGATCGAATAAATTCGTAACATTTGGTGTCAGAAGTGGGAATGCGAGTAAACGAGTGAAACTTTATTTGAGTTGTGAAGTGAGTTATTGCAAAAGTGAGATAATGGTAAAATTGGAAAAGTCGACAATTGAACAACTGAAAAAAGAGCTGGATGCTCGGCAGTTATCCACAGTGGGAAGTAAAGCCAACCTGGTGGAAAGATTGCGATCAGCGTTGCAGGAAGAAGGTGTCGACTGGGAGAGTTACGAATTCGTAGTGGAGAAGCCGTCGACATCTACTGAGCCAGGGTTCGATATGCAGCAAATTCTCGCGGCTATGAACGCCATGAGTGCTTCCATGAGCCAGAGACTAGAAGCAACCATACATCAAAAGCTGGAGGAAAATTCCGTTACCGTAAGTAATTCTCTGAGTCAGAAACTGGAGGAAAATTCCATTTCCTTGAGCCAGAAACTAGAGAAGCTGGAGACGTTAGAAGAGATGCTAGAGAACAATCGAGAAAGCTTGAGAGACATCCAGCAGACAGTCAACGATCGATTCCAGGACGTCGAAGAGAGAATCGAGACACTAGAATCGAGGTTTGACGAGAAGGTTCTAGATCTCGAGAATAATCAGGGAAAGAGAATCGAGACACTGGAGTCGAGGTTCGACAAGAAGTTTCCAGATCTCGAAAATAACCAGGAAAAGAGAATCGAGACACTGGACAAGAAGGTTCTGGAACTCGAGAAAACTATCCAGAACGTTCAACATCAAGGAAGCATCGTACCGGCTGCAGCATCGAAATTTACAGCCCCCAACTTTGACGGCACGAGCGCATTTAACATCTTTAAGCTCCAGTTCGAGACAACAGCGGAACGGAATCAATGGGGAGAAGAAGATCGTGTTGCCGCTCTAGTAATTTCGCTTAAAGGCGAAGCAGCTGGTGTTCTGCAGACCATCCCGGAGACCCAGAGAAGGAGCTACACAGCCATATGGGAAGCTCTTCATCGAAGATACGGCAGTGAGCACATGCAAGAAATGCACAAGCTGGAGCTTAAAGGGCGCAAGCAGCGTGGAAACGAGACCATCCAACAGTACGCTGCTGACATCGAGAGGCTATCCCATCTTGCCTACGCGGATGTTCCAGTTGATGTGGTGGAGAAACTGAAAACGGATTCTTTCATCCAAGGGCTGAGGGACCCCGATACGCAACGAAGCTTGATTCTCCTGCCGAAGACGTCTTTCAAGGAGACGGTTGTCAGCGCTCTCGCATTTGAAACATCGCTCTTGATATGCCGACCTTCCATCAAACTATGGCGCATATCTCAAGACCGGAATAGTTCCAGAACAACAACAGCGAGTAGGAGTGGTTCATTCCCGGGTAGATGCTACATCTGCGACCAGCAGGGGTACATTGCGAGGATTTGCCGCCTGCGAAGAAAGCGTTCGAGGTCTAGTTCGCCAAAAAGAGACCATGGGAGTGAACGCGACCGTGGAGGTGCAAAAGGTGCACCTAACAATCCGTTAAACTAAAACGAGTCAGTGCAGAGGGGCATGCGCTGGCTCCCACATTGGAGTGCCCCAGCATCCTCGTATCCCGAATCTGTAGAGGGGCAACCAGCCTAGTCATCGAGGGAACGATGGACGGGCGACGATATCTGCTGACGTTGGATACGGGCGCAACTCATTCAGTCATCCGAAGCGGATTGGTTTCTGACATCGAACCATTTTCCGAGGTAAGGCTTCGTACAGTAACTGGTGAGAAGGCGGAAGTTAAGGGAAAGGTCCAGAAAAGAATTACGATGGGTACCGTCGAGTTTCAGCATGATTTCATCGTTGCGGACATCACTGATGACATCATAATCGGCGTCGACTTCATGATTAGGCATGGCTTCACATTGGACCTCAACCAAAAAGTGATGAAGTATGGCAACTTGGAGCTCCCATTAACAATGGATAATGGGCAAGGTAACAAGGTCAGGCGAATAGTCGTGCAAGCGCGCCAAACAGTTCCCCCGAATGCAGAAGCTGTGCTTTGGGCAAAGATAGGGGAGGATGCGGGGACAAGCCGAATGTGGGTGGTCGAACCCGACAAACGAAATCGACCCAGCGATATCATTATTGGAAGGGCTCTGGTGGAACCCCGACAAGACCAATTGGTTCCAGTACGAGTCCTGAATCCTGCCAGTACACCTAGGACAATACACAAGGGAACAACGATCGCTCAATGCCAAGAAGCTGCCGCCGTTATGAACTTCGAAGATAAGAAACACCGGGAAGTCCAGAAAAACAAACCGTTCTTGAAAACAATGGCCAGAGAGTGGACGCAACATCTAGTGGAGAAGCAGAAAAGTAAAGCACTCTCCCTGCTTCGTAAATATTGGACAGTTTTTGCAGATGGTAAGAACTGTGGAAGAACATCAATTGTGAAGCACAGAATAGACACAGGGGACTCTAGACCGATCCGGCAACCACCGAGGAGGGCACCTTTGGCAAAAGAAGGCGAGGTGATTAAACTGATCGACGAGATGGAAAAGGGGGGCGTGATCGAACCATCTGCAAGCCCATGGAGTTCTCCAGTAGTGCTAGTTAAGAAGAAGGATGGAAGCACCCGATTCTGCGTGGACTACAGGAAGCTGAACGACGTCACGAATAAGGACAGCTATCCTTTACCAAGAATCGACGACACCTTGGACACACTATCTGGTGCAAAGTGGTACTCGACGCTGGACTTGCAAATTGGATACTGGCAAATAGAGCTTGACCAGCAAGACAAGGAAAAGACCGCGATCACCGCCGGGGGAGAGTTGTGGCAATTCTCTGTGATGCCCTTCGGTCTTTGCAATGCGCCAGCCACGTTCGAGAGACTTATGAACCGGGTGCTAAGAGGACTTCACTGGAGGACTTGCCTTGTCTATCTGGATGACATAATTGTCATGGGCAAGGATTTCGACGATCACCTTAAGAAGCTTGAAGAGGTACTGGAACGTATTCAAGCGGCCGGAAATTGAGCCCGAAGAAATGTTCGCTCTTCCAGAACGAGGTGAAGTACTTGGGACATGTGGTGACTGCAGAAGGAGTCCATACAGATGAAGAGAAAATCTCAGCGGTTAAGGAATGGCCGCGGACGAAGAATCTTCATGAGTTAAGGTCATTCCTGGGACTTTGCACATATTACAGGCGATTCATCCCAGGATTTGCAGACGTTGCTAGCAGTTTGCACGAGCTCACCAAAAAGAATCGGCCATTCAAGTGGGAGAAGCCGCAGGAGGAAGCGTTCATTCACCTGAAGGAATTGCTCTGCAGTGCTCAGGTTCTTGCATATCCTGTACCGGGAGAAAAGTTTATTTTGGACACAGATGCGAGCGGACATGGAATCGGAGGAGTACTCTCTCAAGTAATCGACGGGCGAGAACGGGTCATCGCTTACTACAGTAGGATCCTATCGAAGCCGGAGAGGAACTACTGTGTAACTAGGAGGGAGCTTTTAGCTGTGGTTGACTGCGTCAAGCATTTCCACAAATATCTCTATGGCCAAGCTTTTCATCTTAGGACGGACCACGCAGCGTTGAGGTGGTTGCTGCAGTTCAAAAACCCGGAGGGCCAGCTTGCTAGATGGATAGAGAGAATCCAGAGTTATGACTTCAGTATCGAACACCGGAAGGGAAGCAGTCATGGAAATGCGGATGCATTATCGAGGCGGCCTTGCGATGTTGAATGCAAACATTGTTCACGCGCCAAGACCAAGGAACAGGTCACCGACATCCGTTGTTTTCAGGTGCTGCCAGAAGATTCCTGGACTGTCGAGAAGGTCGGAAGGAAGCAGCGAGAAGATGCCGATCTGGCAGTCATCATCGACTACCAAGAACGAGGTTTTCGACCAAGTTGGCAGCAAATATCCAGTGAAAGCCCAATCGTGAAAGCTTACTGGGCTCAATGGCAGAGTTTGAGGCTGAAGAACGGTTGCCTCTACCGCAGTTGGGAAAGTGAGGACGGGAACATTGTAAACGATCTGCTGGTAATACCAAAAGGGCAAATCGACGAGGTCATCCGAGAATACCACGAGGGACCAAGCGGGGGTCATCTTGGTGTTAACAAGACTGTAGAAAAGATCAAGAGACGTTTCTACTGGGTAGGATGCCATGAGTCGGTTACGCGTTTCATTCGCAGGTGTGAACAGTGTGCGAAGGCAAAGGGTCCAGTAAGGAAAACTCGAGGAAATATGCAGCAGTACAATGTTGGAGCACCGTTCGAACGTATCGCAATGGACATCGCAGGCCCATTCCCAACGAGCAACGCTGGAAACAAATACGCGCTGGTGGTGATCGATTACTTCAGCAAGTGGCCTGAGGTGTTTTGCATCCCGAACCAGGAAGCCAAAACCATTTCGGATGCATTCGTGAATAACTGGGTTTCGCGTTATGGAGTACCAATGGAACTGCACTCAGACCAAGGGAGAAACTTCGAGTCGTCGGTGTTCAAAGAACTCTGTGACATGCTAGGTATCAGAAAGACGCGGACAACACCATTACATCCACAATCTGATGGCATGGTCGAAAGGTTCAACCGGACGATGGAGGAATACCTGAGAAAAGTCGTCGTCGGAGATCAGAAGGACTGGGATGAACATCTTCCCCTTTTCTTAATGGCATACCGTTCGGCACAGCACAATTCAACGGCAACAACACCCGCCGAAGCCATTTTTGGAACTGATCTCCGACTTCCATCGGACTTGAAGTTCGGCGTGGTACTACCGACAACTAGCGGCAGGGAAGACTTCGTAACCGAAAAGAAAGAACAGCTGAACTCTATCCATCAGTTCATCCGGGAGCGACTGAACTTGGTCAGCGATAAAATGAAGGCGCGATACGACTTGAGGGCGAATACTTCTGGATTCGAGACCGGACAATTGGTATTGCTGTACAACCCACAACGGAAAAATGGCTTGTGCCCCAAATTGCAATCAGCCTGGGACGGACCATATGAGGTCATCAAGAAACTCAATGACGTGGTATACCGGATACAGCAGATGGGAAACAGACGGGCGAAGTATAAAATTGTCCACGTAGAGAGGTTAGCACCATATTACGGAGAAGGGTCCAATCGCTTGTTCGAGGACGAACAAGTTTAGGAGGAGGGCAGTGTTGCGGAGATGCAAGCGGACCGTTAAGTTCGAAAACTCTCTGGAAGCGGGGATGGGAATGATGTCAACTTCCAATGGAATTGTCAGAGATTTCCTATGGGGAACTTCCAACGGCGAACGTTCGAGATGGTGGACCGAGATATATATAAGCGCGAACACTCGCCCTTGACATTCATTCAGTTTGTGGTATAAAACAGCGTGTGACAAGTCGGTGTGATCAACCAAGGTGAAAAGAAAAGCTCAATAAAGGTTTGTGTATTGTGTAATAAAGTTTAAAGTGGATAGCATTGGATAATAAAGAAAAGTGATGAAGCTACACAGATAATTGATCTGTGGTGAAAGAATTAAAAGTGTGTGTGTTTCAATTTAAATAAAAAGGACAATTGTAGTTTATCGCAATCCAGTGGTGCGAACCCTATCTGGTATGGGGATCGAATAAGTCCGTAACAATATGTACAATAATATGTAATTCATGCCGTTTTATTGGTACATCTACTAACAAGCACTAACAAAATCTAGTTAATTTTAAAAGCAATAACAAAAATCAACAGAAAAAACAAAAATACACAAAAATTGAAATTGAAATAGAAAAAAAAGATCAATCCTATAAAAACAAATTGTATTACAAAATTAAGCGAAAATGATTATATTCCAAATTTATTAAACAGTTGTTCGATAGCCCAGATATACTCTTGTTTTTCTTTGCTATTTATTGGTTTTATGTAATTGCACGTGGACTGTATATTGATCACATTCGAATTACCGCTCTGAAGGTTCGGTTGGGAATGACGATCCGCTGATCGCCCTGTTTCCACCCCGGTGGTGGCGCTCGTATCATCGCTCTGCTCGGTTGCGTTAGGTGTAATATCTAACATCTGTACAGGCACACATACTTGTGCATGACAGATGGACAGCTTTGGTAGGTTTTGTTCTGTACACGGCAGACTTACGTCTAGTTTCTTCATTCACACGAGTCTGGGAGTCTGGGTGTTGTACGGGTTCATGGTATCGTGCGGCACGATGACATGATGATTCACTGGGTTGCTAGCTGTGTGTCCTGAACATCAGTTACCCGTTGTGTTTGACAGAAACAAGCTATGCACCGCCCAATGTGAGTTCCTTATGCGCGCCTCAATGTGGAAATCCAGTACCTATGTCTGATGTACTGCGTGCTTAGCTGCACTCCACCATGTATAGTTCGGATGTGTGCTTCTCTAAAGATGAGCTCGCTCAATCTACTCTTAGCTGGTAGGATGACAGGATGCTTGACTTCGTAGTGCAGCGCTGTTATGGAGTCGTCCCCCTGCCCTCATTACACCCTCTCCATAAATGAAAGGGTCCAACGTGGATATACTGCTCGAAGTATCCACAGATCGTTTTTCCCTGAGTAGCTTTATCCCTTGCTGGTACGCCCGTTGCTGCGTTCTAGAGAAATTATTAGTTCTAGAGAAATTATTCGGAACTAACCGGTTATGACGCCAAGGATTTTGTAGATGTCAGTTTGTCTGACTAATCAGACAAACTAATCTGAGATTAGTCTGCTATTCCGTTGTTTATCGAGCCGAGGCCAAATTTAGCCGGGGGATGAGGCAGGTGTGCCCCAGGGCCCTTCTGAGGTTCAAACTGGTTTAAACTGAATGGCTGCAGAAGGTATACCCTCTCATGCCATGATTGATTGCTGCGTCGTTCCTTTTCTGAAGTGAGTCGGCCCTTTCGTTGCCTGGGTCCTGGTACCCATAGGAGTTGTATATTAAACTGTTCGGCCATCTCGTGAAGAGATAGGCGACAGTCAAGGCATGTTTTTGAAGTGTACAAGTAGGACTCCAGCGATTTCAAGGCTGCTTGACTGTCCGTAAGAGTTTGAGTATCCGTAGTAGATATTACGTCCCACTTAAGCCAAGACAGAGGCCCTTTTATTGCCAACAGCTCCACCTGAAAGATGCTGCAATAATCTGGTAGTTTTAGCGCTTGGCTCAGGTTTAATTGTTTGCAGAATACTCCACTACCCACCTTGTGGGTAGTTTTTTGAACCGTCGGTGTAGAAGTCCATGCAGCTCTTGCGAGGTTGCGTTTGGCGGGACCAGATGTAAGACAACTTGGTCTTGATAACTGCAAGCAGCGTGCTCGGGACCGTGAAGGATGGAAGGCAGCTACAGCTCAGTCTTAGATTCTATATGGATTGCCGCTGTGATAAGTAGGTAAACTATCAATTTTGCCACGCCGATTCGGATAATACTTGTGATAATATCAGTTGCGGCGTTCACGTCGTTGTCGAGGAGGCACAACGACCAGTTAAAGATCCGAAAGAAGTTGTTAAGGTCACAATATTTGGCTTTCTCGTGTAGGAGCTTTTTCTTTAACTGGGTGGTAGGGGTTCGGGAATTTTGCTGCTATCATGTAGCGGTCGGACGGGCCCACAGGCGCCAATACACCGATCGTGTATTTGTTAGGCTGGCAGGTAAGAAAATAGTACAGTTTGTTAACGATATGATCAGCAACATCGGGGATACGCGATGGCCCATTCATAAGTTGAGTAAATTGCTTTAACTCGTCAAAAATCTCAACATACCTTCCTTCGGGTGTTGTCTGTCCAGAATGTCGAGCCCATTGAAAATTGTGTACATTGAAATCGCCCGCTAAAACGATTTCAGTGCGAGGAAACAGGGAAACACTTCTTTCAATGGAATCAGAGAGTGCGTCGAATTCATAAAGAATGTGTTTGAGTGTCCTGGGGTGCGCATCTCGATTCTTTTACTTTCACTAAAATTTCACACTGAAGTGCTCCATGTGTTCTGAAAGAATTGAAAGAAGCTGTTCTACTAAGATTTCTTGTGGTGACTGTTTGAATTACTTCCATATCTCGTGCGTTAAACTCACTGAAAAAGATGCAGAATTCATCGTATCAAGCGGCCAATCCTTTCGATGCGACAAGTGTGGTGTGCTCAGACTCAGATCAATGCGTATGCCTGACCATTTGCTTCACAAAGACATACATTGTGATAACACAACGAAAACTGCACTATCTTCTTCGGATGTAAATCGAATACCAATAGCTACCACAAGAGGTCACTCTAAATCATTTGTCACGGATACAAAACCTACTAACGAAAATAGCGGATGCACTCTTCAAATTATTTATTTGAAGCTCTCTAAATTAAAGGAAACCAATAACCGTTTCCTATCATCACTTAACGAGCTACGGAAGGAAAATGCGGAGCTAAAGGCAACAGTTGCTTCACTGGTGAATCGACTCAACTGGCATCAACAACAACAACTCAGCAACAGCATAGAAATTGTTGGTGTTCCAGATGTCGACAACAAAAATGCATTTGACAAGGCCAAGCTAGTCTTCAAAAATGCATTGGCCATTGATGTGCCCGACACAAAAATTTTTTAGATTTAGATTTTAGATTAGATTTATTTCATTCAATCGAACATAAGATCGAGATTGAGATTGATAAATTGAGAGATGCTTTGTGAAGAATGCACGCAACAAAGAAGGAGGAGACAACACCCACTCCAAATCGATAATTTGTGTTAGGTTCACCGAATTGCAACGTTATCAACGAGAGTGGTCAAAGCATTGGCAGTGGCATCGACAGCAGTAATGGGACAATCTTCATCAACCATGCGATGACTAAGTACACACAGGCTCTATTATTTATATTATTTAAAGCTAAAGAAGTAAGGAAGAGAGAAAATTACAAATACTTCTGGTTCAAAAATAACCAAATTCTTTTGAGAAAGGTGGAGGGTGGAGGAGTAATCTCAATTAGATCGTTTAATGATCTTGAACTTATTTAGTTTTATAAACGTTATTTGTTTACAAATACAAAGTTAAAAGAATTTTAATAATGATCTAAATGATTACTCTTCACTCCTCAATGTTACGATACCAAACTGTATTTATCAATAGTAATTACTGCAATAACGAGCTTTTTGTGGTTCACCAGAACGTTAGAAGTCTGAGAGAGAATTTTGCATCTCTTGTTACCCACCTTAACTCTTTTTTATGCATTCCAGATATCGTTTTTGTTTCAGAAATTTGGATTAACGGCTTCGAAATAACCGATTACCATTTGCCAGGTTTAAAATTCTTTGCTAACCCTAATGAAAGTTACGCTGCGGGTGCTTTGTTAATGAGCAATACAGAGTTATTGAAGCTAAGAGTGTCGTTTTTAATAGTGCAGACGTGTTACTAGTTTCCATTGAGTTGAACGATATGGAATACGTTTTTTTTTGTGTGTGTATATGTTGTAGCCAAACATCGAAGCTCCGGCGCTCCTAGGTTTGACTAGTCAAACCTCAGGTCTGACATAAAGTCTTAGTCAAAGTCCAAAGCAATTTCATTTTTCTACCTTTGACTGACGAATTTGTCTAATCCTAGGAGAGACTAATTTGGACAGTCAAACGCCGAAACTCAATCAGAATAAGTAGGTAATTCAGTTTTTTACTGTTATTTTGTATTATGACAATAATTAATCAAAACATTAGTCTTTATTTTGACAAGGTGATGCGTTATGGCATTTTGAGTTGCACAATACGTTTGATCTTTTACATTTACACATTTTTGAGGAGCGCTCCTCAATATTGTATCCAACTATCTAACCCTTTTGGCATCGCATGGACTCACCTGTTTTATTAATGAACCTACAAGAGAGGTTTTTAAGTTCCTGTGAAAAGGGCATTTTCAATTTAAAAATTTCCGATCACTCAATGACAGGTTTATTGATAAATTCAAACCGTTTACAGAAAAAAAAAAAAAAAAAAACAAAGTTGAAAATGCATCAAAAATAACCACTAAAATCAATTTTACAAAGCTTAAAGACCTTCTTTGCTATGAGTTCTGGGACGATGTATACTCGGAAAGTAATCCATCCATTTCCTATTCACTGTTTTTAGATCGTCTCTCCAAACATATTATCAACTGCACTTCCGTCGTGTCCTTAGCGAAATCTCCTAAAAGCCTTAAACCATGGATATCCTCAAGACTTATCAACAAGGTTAGGTACAAGAATAAGCTCAGGATTAAGTGCTCAAAGCATCCCAACAACACCAGGTTGCGTATTAAATATAAGAAATTATGTTCCCAACTCAAAAAAGAGATTCCCATCTGCCGCGACCATTACTTTCGTAATCAATTTCTTCTGGCTTATGGTAATATTAAAAGTGAATGGAAGGTAGTTAACATCTTAAACCAATCCTACTCTTCTAAAATACCCACAGACATTCGTGTAAATGATTGTGTAGTTACTAATAGATTCGACATCGGTAATGCTTTTAATAACTATTTTGCCTCATTGGCGAAGAATCCACCAGTTCATGGTGTCCAACAAAGTTGTGATTGGTGCTCGTTTTCTTGTAGCCTACAAGAACCGTTGCAAAGAAATAGTTTTGTCTTCGAGCCTAAAACTGCTCTTGAGCTTTTACAGATAATTGGAACTCTAAAGAACTCTAGGTCCTGCGGTTGTGATGGGATTTCTAACATTGTTTTAAAACGCATCGGCTGTTTCGTCGTTGATGTTTAGCTGTTTTAGTTGATGTAAGCAATTATAGACCAATCTCACTTCTTCCCGTTATTAGCGAAGTTTTTGAAAAATCTATCAAAGTGAGAATTGTTTCTTTTCTAAACAAATCCAAGTTTTTTAGTTCGGTGCAATTTTGCTTTCAGAAAGGGAAATCAACTGAAGATGCCCTTTTACATTTTTGCTCTAATATTCTTTCGAGTCTTGACTCAAAAAGCACACTGCAGGACTTTTTGTAGACATTACAAAAGCCTTCGACATGGTTAACCACTAAATCTTGTTGGCCAAACTTGAAAAAGCTGGATTTCGGGGCTTTATGCTATCCTGGTTTGTCTTACCTATCAAATCGTTCTCAAAGAGTGAAGATTGATGGTACCAGGAGTGACACCCAATTTCTCAATTTGGGAGTTCCTCAAGGCTCCGTTTTGGGACCCATTTTGTTCCTTACGTATATTAATTCACTGTTTGGACTAAACTTTAAAGCTAACCTTACTGCCTTTGCAGATGATGTGGGATGATCCTATAGCTTCTTAAACTTGCTCTCGGATATCAACTGGGACCTCAATTTATTAAGAATCTGGTTCTCGGAACATAAATTGAGATTGGCCCTAAAACAAAAATGATGTTCTTCAATCTGTCCTCCCAGACCTATTCCAATGCAGAAGTTTACTTTCACGCACCGGAATGCCAAAAATTTAAATTGATTAGTTGCTCCTGCGCTTCCGGTCCTTTCCTTCCGTCATTTTGTAGAACATCCGATTGCAGAGATATGTGTTTTCTGATTGAGAATGTAGAGGAGTTTAAGTACTTAGGGCTGACTATTGATTCGAGGATGAATTTTGCTAACCACACAGAATCTTTGAAGAAATATTTCCGTTATGCACTTCGGAAATTTTTTTATCTTCAAAAAATTTGTTCGTATAAACTCCTCAAGACTATATATCATGGTATTTTTAACTCTAGGCTCCAGTATGGTGTTACATGTTGGGGTGGAACGCATCTGAATAAAATTAAACCACTTTTAATAATGCAAAAAAGTATCTTAAGATTGTTATGCAGAAAACACCGTCGACATCCCAGCTTTCCGTTGTTTCGTGCTACGAAAATTCTCCCCGTCAATACAGGTGACGGTATTGCTTCAAAGTGTTGAAGACATTCTTCATGAGATCGGGAAACCGTAATCGCCGAATAATTTCTGACTACAACCTACGAAGAAACTTTGCAAATGTAGTGTCTATACCTTTCTATCGCACCATCGCCTATCGTAACTTTTATCAAGTTACTTCGTGCCGTCTGTTCAATAAGCTTCCACTTTCCTTAAGAACATTAACGGTCTCTGGTTTGTTTGAAACTCGTGTAAAATACTGGCTTCTGAATCTAGATTTTCACTGTTTAGAATCCAATTTATTTGACTTTCTGCTGTAATCTACTTTTACTCTGTTTTCTTTTTTTGCCCCTGTGTGTCCTACTTCTTCCGTATCACTACCTTTGTTCTATTATTTTTTTATTTTATAATTTTGTAAGTGTCACCCCACCCACAATTTGAATTTATCTAGTACTGTAAAGCCCATATGTATAGTGGCGTTTCAAACTATTTTAATACTTGAAGTATAATAAATAAAAAATGTCACACATATTATTTCTTAATCCAGTTAGTAAGTAACTCACTGTTATAATGTATGAATTATGTTTTGATTGATTGAAATAAAAATCGAATCTAATCTAAATCTAAAAAACAGTAGTAAACAGAGTGCTGACGGAGTGTGGGTTTAAGCCATGACAGTCAATTCCGTGAAGGACACATGGCTATATTGTGGTAAAAGTTGGTAAGCGATGTCACTACGGATGTAAACAGCGAGACCGCGATGGAGTACGAATAATGCCACTAAGCTATATCCAGGAAGACTGCAATCCGAGTCGCATTTTTCATCGACCTGTGTTTCACATAGTGCCGAACCTGCCGGTTTATAGAGGGAAGCATGGGCATACGTGGCAAAGAAATTCTTCCGTAAACCACGAATGTTGCAGAACTGCAAACAGAAATCTCTCATCAGCACAACCTACGAATCATATAGTCATCCACAAAAGTGAAGACACAGCACCTATTTTCGTAAAAAACGCCCTCCAAATAGCTTCGTATTTAAAAAAATAACAACAAAACATAGTTATTTTATAGATTAGTGTATTTGGATTCAGGATTGTGACTTTTAATTTTTTTGTTAGAAAAAATAACGGAAATATTTCTATTTTATAGTAGCAAAGTAGAAAATTCATTCCACAAAAGTGAAGGCACAGCTAAAATGAAAGACACAGAATTATTATATTACTCATAAATTTTCAATGAAGCCTTACCTTTCTAATATTTAGTTGCATATCCTTTGTTTTGAAGGACTGCATGGAGCCTTCTACTCATCGAATCGACTAATTTCTGAGTATATTCTGGACAAATATTCTCCCATTCGTCTTTTAATGCCGCTTTGAGCTCGTTTTTGTTATGAATTTCACTTTGGCGGATCTTTTGTTCTAAATAATTCCAAATATGCTCTATTGGATTCAACTCAGGGCTTTGCGGAGGCGTAATGAGCATGTGAGGATTATTCTTCACAATCCACATCCTTGCGTTATGCGCCGTATGCTTGGGGTCGTTATCTTGTTCAAAATAATACGACTCCCCAAGCCCGGTTTTTTCAGACTTTGTTTTAATTTTTATTTTAAGATGTCAATATTGATCCATCCATCCAGTATTGATCCATCCTTCCCTCTATGAAATGCAGGTTACCAACACCTTTAGCGAACATTCAACCCGACACCATGATACCACCTCCTCCATGCTTGATTGTTTTAAGTGTGTGTTTATGGTACAGTGCAGTTTCCCTCTTTCGCCACACACGAAGGCGACCGTCTGATCCAAATATGTTGAATTTGGATTCGTCAGGGAAAACTACTTTATCCCAGAAATCACTAGATTGATTAAAATTATTTTTGGCGAACTGAATTCTCTTCAATCTGTTCTTAAGTGAAACCAAAGGTTTTTTTTTTCTTGGCGAACAAGATTTAAATCCAGCATTTACATTGCATCGTCTTATGGTTTCGTGGTGGATCGTTTTTTGTTGGTAGTTCTGGAAGTAATCACTGATTTTTGTTGCACTTTTAAATGGTTTTCCTTTGATCAGGTATTGTTTGAGTCTCTTATCATGTTGGCTAAGTTTCTGGGGGTCTACCACTTCTAGGTTTATTTTCTATTTGCCCGTTATTTCCATAATAATGAATCACATTACGTATTGTATATCGGCTACGAGACCATAAGGCACCAATTTCAGAATATGATTTGTTTTCTTTTACATACAAATTTATAACAATTCTACGCTCTTCTACAGATAGTTCTTTCCGCGGCATTTTATTAGCTATTTTTAAATTTAATATATTAAAGCTTCTATTAAAGAGACTTAAACACACTGCCTAGGCGCAGGAAATGCAATACACAATAATGAATTCTACCACGAAGTAAACCACTGCGGAACTCCCGTTTTAAATGTGCTGTTCCCTGCTGTGCCTTCACTTTTGTGGAACCAATTTTCTACTTTACCATCATAAAATAGAAATATTACCGTTATTGTTTCTGGCAAAACAGTAAAAGTCACAATCCTGAATCCAAATACACTAATCTATAAAATAATTATGTTTTGTTATTATTTTTTTGAATACGAAGCTATTTGGAGGGCGTTTTTTACGAAAATAGGTGCTGTGCCTTCACTTTTGTGGATGACGGTATGTGTAGGAAAAGATTTGTTCGTTTCGTTTAAGATGAACAATTAAATTTTTATTTGTAGAATAAGATTACAATGAAATTTTTGTTGAACAATAGTTATAGTGCACATTGCGTTTTTAAAAGCTCCGGACCGCTGAACCACCGAAGCTACACTCTCGTACTGCTAAACTGACTTGGAAACCAAAACTGACTTCCCTTTTATACATATTCGCCATCCGCTCGAAAGCTAACCCAGTCGATCATTCAGTTCAACCAACTCCAAAGTCCAAGAGCTAAGTATTTTGTGCCACGTCCACAGTTTTACCACGAAAGACAACACCATCCAGCCAACGTATAATTCGGTCATGGCGATTAATAGCTTCAGCGGAGCCATGGTGTCACGGAGATGACATGCTTACATCGCTTCGGTTTTTATGTTTTCCCAGAGTAGGTCAATCCATTCATGACGAATGTAAACACTGTCTTCCATGACTCCGCAAAAGTAAACAAACCCTCGTAGAAAATGGATCAACAATCGAGCGGGTGACGATTCACTATATTGAAATTAGAGAAAGAAACATTATCGGATCGGATTTAATAGGTCAAGATATTCACGAGTGCCACTGGTGGTTCGACGGTCCGGAACTTTTTAAAAAACATAATTTGCACTATAACTTTATTGTTCAACTAGGGTTTGATTGTAATCTTATTGTTCAAGTAAGATTTAATTGTAATCTTAGTATACAAATAAAAATTTTATTGTTCATCCTAAACAAAACGAACAAATCTTTTCCTACATGTACATACATCATAACATATTATTATAGACATTTTTCTTTGTGATCCTAACCCAGCACACTAACCTAGAACGGTACAATCTAAAGCTAGAGTTTGTAGCAAAAAGCATATGTGCTCATACTCTCTCTCTCTCTCACACACACACACAGTCTCTCTCATACTCTCTCAGTCATGGTAGGCGAATAGAACAGAAGAACAAATTCAGAACAAAAGACAGAAGATAGTTGAAAGAAGACAAGAAGAAACTGAAGAACAGAGAAGAATTAGAACAGAAAAAGATAATAACAGACATAAATTAAGTGTTTCACTAGGCCCAGCAAGAGGACGAAGAATTCCATGGCATAATCTGCTGCTTACTCGTATGTATAAAGATATAACACCGACTCTTCGCGTAAGAGTCTATCTTGCATACCCTTTTTACTACCTTGAAATATATAGCTAGGGAAAGTGAAAAATCTCGTTCGTATGAACAGTTATGGTTGTGGTTAGTTCATTCTACTGCGAGTTTAATGTAATTGAGGCGTTTATTTATTTGTCTATTAAAAATTCATATGTTTAATTAATTTTATTTATTTTGAAATCTTCATTCTTAGGATTTGAAGTGAAAAGAGAATAAAAAAAAAAAAAAAAAAAACAAACGTAGTCACTGGCAACATTGCTTGCGAACGTCTGAGGTAACAGTTGGTTTTACATCAATGGCCTCTACGTTAGTTGGCCGAATAACATCTCCCTCCGGAGGATCTCTAATTTGTTTTTGAGACACGATGCGATATATCTCTAAAGCATAAATAAATGTTTAGTATAATTAATGTTATTGAAATATTAGTTACCTGTAAGTATGTTTTGGAATGCTGTTTCAACATTAGTTGAATCCAGGGCGGAAGTTTCTATAAAACTTAACCCATTTCTTTCGGCAAATGTTTTAGCTTCGTCAGTGGGAACGGTTCGTAAATGCCTTAAGTCAGACTTATTTCCAACAAGCATTATAACTATATTTTGATCAGCATGGTCTCTCAATTCCCTCAACCAGCGTTCAACGTTTTCATATGTCAAATGTTTCGCTATGTCATAAACTAGAAGAGCACCCACTGCTCCTCGGTAATATGCAGATGTTATTGCACGATACCGTTCTTGTCCTGCTGTATCCCAAATTTGAGCCTTTATAGTTTTTTGATCAACCTTTTTAAAATATGAAATATATATAAACGATAAATAAAATTGAACTCTTTATACAACCTCAATACTTCTAGTGGCAAATTCTACGCCAATAGTAGATTTGGACTCCAAATTGAACTCATTCCTAGTGAAACGAGAAAGCAGATTACTTTTCCCAACTCCAGAGTCTCCTATTAACACAACTGAAAAAAAAGTATGTATTACACATATGTATGTACATATAGCAGTTTAATTAATAAAAAGCGACACGCGCATACATACAGTGCTGATCAAAATAATAGGTTATAATAGCAATGGGAACGCTGAAATCGGCACTCTATCTCTGTTTGTCGGAAATTTTAACGGTACCGTTACTTAAGCAGATAATTTTCCATCCCTTTAAGGATGGATTTTTCCATCCCATAAGGAAAATTCTCTGTTGGGATTTTCGTCTTACAACAACAAATGTGAGAGAGAAAGTCATCTACGGTGTGATCAAAATAATAGGTAATTGTTATTCATTCAGGATTTTCTACTTCATTTATATAGAAAAAAGGTGATATTATTGACATTTTCATTAAATTGTATTATTTTTATTAAACCAACTTGTTTTTTTATAAGAAATTGGTAAAAATAGGCATTGCTCTTCTGAGGAACTTCGAGTGATTAAAAACCTTAAAAATTATGGGAAAACATTAAAATTTATTGCTGAGAATTTAGGAAGATCAGCCACTTTTGTCGCAAACGCATTAAAAAGAACACCTGCAGCAAATACACGAGGTACGCCGCGAAAAACAACCTCTGTGACTGATATGCGTATCGTATTGCTGGCCAAAAAGGACCATTCTTGTCATCGAAAGCTATCGCAGCGGAAATTAACAACATCATCAGTCCACCAATCGTCCACTGAAGGCTACAAGAAAGTCAGTTACCAGGAAGAATCGCCAGAAAATGTCCATTCTTCTTCTTTGGTGGCGTTACAGCCCATGAAGGACCAGAGCCAAGCTTCTCTCAATCACCCATGTTATGTGTGATTTATTTTTCACACAGGTGAAAGGGACCTACAGTTTAATGCCGATTCCGAATGGCGTGAGTCGAGAAGCTTTTTCATGGCAAGTATACTACGGGGGGTTTTGCCAGTTCCCGCCGAGAAAATTTCCATTACTGAGCACAAAAAAAATATCAGAAGCAGGAGTGAATTTGCACTAAGTTTGCGTACCCATAAAGCCGAACAATTTCGCAACATATTATGGAGCGATGAGTGGAAATTAATTATTCGGCTCTGATTGCAAGCGAAATGTTCGAAGACCTCAAGGAATGGAGTTTAGTAGCCGCTATATAAAAAAAAGCTGGTAATCATGGTGGTGGCTCAGTAATGGTATGGGGATGGTTTTTCTGGTTTGGCGTGGGTCCTATTTACCAAATCAATAGCATCATGATAAAAGAGGTCTACTGCGATATTTTGGAGAATGCCATGTTGCCATACGCGGAGGACAACATGCGAGTATATTGGCACTTCCAGAATGCCAACGATGCTAGGCATTCGTCTAATTTGGTGAAATCTTGGTTGAATCGTCAACAAGTGTCGGTGCTCCAGTGGCCTGGAAACTAATAAGATTATGCAAGCTCAGCAGTATTTTGATAAAGATGCAAAAAGACTGGCGAACTGTAGTAACGGTACAGAATTCTCGGAATTTAATGAGGAAATTAAATGACCAGTCATACATATATGTATGTACATATTATAAACCAGACGCTGAAACCATAACTTCTGAAGTATGCTTTCATATTTTAAAGATCCGATAAATCAATAGAATAGACAGGTTTACCTACGAAGAGATTATTGAAGCTCTGAAAAAGTTAAAGGATGTTAAAGTGACAGGATAGGATGTGATTCCGCCAGAATTATATAAATATGGAATCCAGAAACTAACTAAGAAGTTATAAATCATCTTTAATAAAGTGATGGATAATGGCGTGATACCGCATTAAAATCGCTGATCCTCGATTTATAAGAAAGGTAGTACAATGGACCCGGCAAACTATCGAGGTATATCGGTTTTAAATGCTTCATACGACCATCTTGCAACATCACCTTGATGCTTGGATCATGGCTTATAACCTAATTAGCGAATATCAAGCTGGATTTAGAACAGGTGCTACATGGTGTACCTGCTTTTCTTATAAAAACATTAGTCACAGCGCCAACTTTCAGATCTTTCAAGCAGTTTCAAAAGCCATCACGCTATCTGCGACACAGGTATGGGGTTATAAGGGATACGAAACAGTGGAGAAATTACAGAGATCCTGTGTTAAAAGGATCTTTCGTATCCCATCCAAAGCAACTATATAGTACACTGCTGGATACCGGATTGATACTTCTCTTCATACGAACCCTAAAATTCCTTAGAATATCTAATGAAAGGCTCCCTAAAAAGACAGTGGTTAACGCTATAAGGAAGAAACCGCGTTGGTATGAGGAATGACACGAATTGGACCAATGGTGTGGCATAGAGCTGAACATTGATGATCAAGATTATGGTGAATGAAAGCCAAAGCTTTATGAACTTATTTCAAAAGTGGATCAACGATATAGAGAAAAATGTGTATGTGAAGCAACTAGTTCAACTCATAGAGTCCTATACAGTCGATTGAATTATAACCTTGAAAAAAAAAAAAAAAAAAAAAAAAAATCGAGACGACTTAAGTGTATGATAGCTAAGATGCAAGGATAGCTTTTACAACTAAACTTCTTTCTACATACAAACGATTTAGTAATTTATTGCAACCTCTTCTGTAATATTCAGGAGAGGATATAGTTCACTTCGTAGGGTGCTGCTCGACTTTAGCCGAAACGAGGAAATGTTTCTTGGATGCAAGCTTTCTAACGGATGAGCAAATAATTGCTCTTCTTAATGATATGAACGTCCATTAAACTTTTTAAGTTCTGTAAAATTGCATTAACTTATCGTCAGGGAATTAGCGATGAGAACTTCTACACTTGTGCTATTTATTAATTTGTTTAGGGGTTTCACTTTCTTACTTATTTTCATAGTAATTTTATTGTCAATCGATAAGGGGCAATGCCATGCTTTAACTAGTCAAAAGACATAAGGTCTTGTCTGTCTTTGTCTTTGAGTGCCCGTATGGGATCAGAAACACATTTCCAATGTAATCATATTACTTAAGCTACATAGTTCTTGTCATTTTGTCTAGCGTAAGATAGTTATAAAATTGAATGGAGTAAAATGGTTTAAAAATGTAAACATTCAAGTTCTTGTCAATCACCTATCGCCAACCACTCAGTCGCAAGTAAAACCGCGTGGTCTATCCTTCCATTCAACCGGTTTCCCTCTAAAGTACAATATTTCATTTCATGATGCCGAAACCCGCGGGAAAGACGAACAAAACCAAAAGTGTATTTGTGACTAAACCAAAGATAAATAAAGTAATTCGAAAATTGTGATTGATCGATTGTGAAATACAATGAATTCTCCGTCCTGTCTGCTTATAGCGGCCAGGTTACTAAACTTTGTAAAGCTGCTTTCTGAGTTTTTTTCAAGCGATGAACATCGGCTGCTGTTAATATCGCCGAGATTTAGAAAGAACTACATCCAACTCTCAACAGCAGCGCATGAAAACCTAATTGTAAGCAACAAGGATATCCAAAGTAAAGGTTTAATTAATATAGAGAACATTGATTAAGAAATGGAAAGGGTTACGGAATACGAAGTTTCTGCTATAAATGTGCTCACAAAGCTGCAAACGAGACCAGCATACTACGACGAAAGTGCGCTTCAAGTGTCGACAACACCGTTGCTGTAACAATTCATCTGTGCTAGCCGCTATACATTGTGAAACTTCTCAAACCACAAATGAAAAACTTCGATGGTTCCCGTTTTGGGAGCAGTTTCAAATGGCTGTACACAAAAATTCAACTTCAACTTCTTCCGACAAGTTCTGTTATTAGAGTCAGCGTTGGTAGCGTTGGTAGGAAAGATGGTAATCGCTGTATTTACAGCCTCTGAAACATGCTACGATGCAACTGTATGAAAATCCTGAACGTTTAGTCGACAAACTCATGCAACAGCTTATCTCTCCTCGCCCTATACATCTAAGATCGGACGTTGTTGGGCTACGCAATCTATATATATAATTCAGTGACAGCTTGTAGCCGTTCTCTCACATCACTTCACGTATCCCCTCACCAATACTAGGTAATGTTGAAGTCAATTTCGATACAATGTTTGCCTTTTGAACTCCGAGTCAACTACTACCGCAGGATAATGATATTAGCGACATTAGCAACTCTGCATTAGGAAGCACATCGAGTCTTTCGCACATCAGAGCAAACAAATGCAAAGATTTATGCGATTCCTGACACAAGAAGTAGAGTCATTGGAGAAAAGTAAAGCTGCTTCAGTCGCAACATTTCCTAGATCATCATATTCACATCCACTGCTACAAGTTTGACTTCGTCGACAAAGATATTTGTTTACAATATTTTGTTCTTCTTGCGGACGAAATAATGCAACGGAAATATCCCTATTACAAAAAAAAAAAAAAAAAAGTGGTCTAGGTGCGGCCCATACGACCAACTTCCCAGTGGAAGAATTGGAAACACCCATTTCATTTCATTTTTTTTTTTATTTTAAGCCCCCGACGCAAAGAGGGGGTTATAAGTTTGAGTTGTCTGTAGCATAGCGAATGGACCGACTATGATACCTTTTTGTTTTGAAAGCTAACGTGATCGAAATTTGTGAAGATCTGTTCAGGTGTTTCAAGGTCATTAGCTCTTTTTGTTAGCTGCGGTAGGATTCTTAGACGAATAATGGGTAATGTATTGGTTCTCGTCTGATCACGGCTGATAACCAGCATCGGGTGCGGTCAGTACTTAGATGGGGAACCGCTTGGAAACACCGCGTATTGGTGGCATCAAGCCGCCTATTTGCTGTCGCTCCATGTAACTCAGGGTAAGGAAACGCACATTAAACAATCTATTGGTCATAAACTGCTCACGTGCGTGTGCAATTTCGATTACTGAAAGTTTCTAATTTAGACTTTATAGAAAATGAATATATATGTATGAATGCTATAAAAATGAAAAAAAAAATTTGAAGTGAAATGTTTCCATGTTTTATCATTCATTTAAACAGAACCCACCCTACAGGGTGCATATAAGAGTGCGTTCCCTTTTGAACGGGTGCGGTTAGTACTTAGATGAGGGACCGCTTCGGAACACCGGGTGTTGTTCATTTTTTTTTTTTGCCTATTTTAGTTATTTAATTTCTAACAAAAAAAAAATCGGCCAAGTGCGAGTCGGACTCGCGCATGAAGGGTTCCGTACCATCTGTATATACAAATATGAAAGAGACGTTGTATGTTACCTCATCAGTCATCACATTAAATCACATTTTTTTGTATGATGACAGATCTTGGTTGCAGGCAGGTTATCGGCATATTACATTGATAATCAAAAATCTTCATGATGAGATATAGTTGATCATCAAAGTGTCCATTGAATTCAAATCATTTATCTTACTTGACAGCAACGATGTGGAAAGGTGAATAACAATAATGGGAAATATGGGAAAAAGGTTTGCAGCTAGGATTAATTCATCAAAGACACAAAAGAGATCAAAACTGGGAAGTTTGCTACTGGTTGTGGGATATTGTCGACTGATGAAAATCATGTCTGTTGTATGGGAGCCCCCTTTAAATATTAATTTTGTTCTGTTTTTAGTATTTGTCGTGGTAGCGGCAACAGAAATACATCATCTGTGAAATTTCAATTGTCTAACTATCACGGTTCATGAGATTCAGCCTGGTGACAGACGGACGGACAGCGAAGTCTTAGTAATAGTAACCTTTAGTAACCTTTGGGTACGGAACCCTAAAAACGGCTGTACCGATTTTGATGAAAACTTACTTCTCGAGACAATCGAGACGAAAATTCCGATACGCACACCCACATACATCTCTATAAATACCTTGGATTTGGATTCTGGTGACCTTGAAACGTGGAGATATGTCAGCATTTGGAATTTGCAAAATCGGCCCCATTACAATATCTTCCCACTGGGAAGTTAAAAAAGAGTTACTGCGTAAACCAAATCCCACTCGTCGAAAAACTACCACAATGCGAAATGAATTTTATATAAGAAATGTAAGGGGAAGCACATTACTTCGATGTGTGATCCTAGAAAACCATACGATCCGTCAACGACCGAAACATCATTTGAATCTGTGAGCATGCAGCTCCGCTCTCGAAAATTCAAATATCTTCTTAAAGACGGTACGCTTTATTATTGATGGAGGAGCCAACATTCCTTTATCTGTGAAAGACTAGCGCGGAAGTTAAACTTGGTGGCCGTCGGTCAATTTTCCCCTTTATAGATCTCCCTATAAAAATTTAAAAAATGTAAACCTGGAGATACAAAACGCATCAATATAGAAGCAGTAGTCGTACCACTACTAAATTTTTAACATCAGCCTGATCTGCGTCCACGCCCCCACGGAAGACAAGGGTGACTCCGCCAAAGACGAGTTCTACGATCTCCTAGACAGAACGTATGCCCAATGTCACAGCTTCTTCTTCTTCTTTGGTGGCGTTACAGCCCATGGAGGACCAGAGCCAAGCTTCTCTCAATCACCCATGTTGTGTGTGATTTATTTTGCACACAGGTGAAAGGGACCTGCAGTTTAATGCCGATTCCGAACGACGTGATTCGAGAAGCTTTTTCATGGCAAGTTTACTACGGGGGGTTTTGACAGTACCCCGCCGAGGAGGAACGTCGCGAAATAAACATTCGATGGTGTTGGTCTTATCAGGATCCGAACTCGCTCATCGTGCGCCAGAGTCCAGCACACTAACTACTGCGCCCTCAATGTCACAGCTATGACATCAAACTTGTACTAGGAGACTTCAATGCTAAGCTGGGTAAGGAAAGCATCTTTCAACGAGTCATCGGCAACCATAGCCTACGCGACACCACGTCCGATAACGGACACAGGCTGATTGATCTTGCTACGGGGCGAAATCTCCTTCTAGCCAGTATGCGCTTCCCGCACCTCGATATACACAAAGGCACCTGGCGGTCTTTTGATCAATCGGCCACCAACCAGATTGATCACATCACGATCGACGTCAGACACTCCTCCACTATTCTTGATGTTCGAACTTTCCGAGGGGCTAACAGCGACTCGGACCACTATCTTGTAGTAGCCAAGATGCGCCGACGGATGTCACGAACGCAGCAGAGTAGAGTAAGAATACACAGTTATGACGTCGGAAAGCTACTATCGCCAGAAACCGCTCGTGCTTTTACCGCTCGCGTCTCCCTTAAGCTCTCCAATACACGTCAACCCTACACGCTATCAATAGAACAGCAGTGGAACCTTTGCATACAAGCCCTGAAAAGCTCTGCATCCGAAGTTTTGGGCTTCAAGGCTCCACCACGAAGAAACATCCGGTTCGATGACAAGTGCAGGAGGATTCACACAGCCAAGCAGGATGCATATAAAGCCTCGCCGCATAAAAGAACAAGAGCAGGTCGTGAGCTCTACGAGCTAAAAAGAAGGGAGGAGCATAAGCTTCTCAGAAGAAAGAGCACGAGAAGCGCGCATGCACCAGCTCATCTGTAAGATATGGTCAGAGGAAAGCATGCCCGAGGAATGGAGTCTCAGGGGAATAAGTATTCTTAACACCGCCTACAAAATCTTTTCTGCCGTTTTATGTGAACGCCTGAAGCCTTTTGTAAATAAGCTGATAGGTCCTTATCAGTGCGGATTCAGGCCAGGGAAGTCCACCATCGACCAAATCTTCACACTACATCAGACGCTGGAAAAAACCAATGAATTTCAAGTCGACACCTATTTGTCGACTTCAAAGCCGCATACGACATCGTAATTAGAGACGAGCCATACAACAAACTCGTCAGACTATGCAGAATGACTTTGGAGAATGCTCGCTGCTCCATCCGAATCGGTGAACACCTTACCGATAGTTTTGATGTCAAAAAAGGATTTAGGCAGGGCGATGCGCTGTCGTTTGATTTCTTCAACATCATATTAGAAATGATTGTGCAAAAACCACTGGCCAATACTGGAGCCCAATACTCCTTGCATACGCCGACGATATTGACATAATAGGTAGATCAGAGCGAGATTTTAATGAGACGTTTACGAGTATTGAGATGGAGGCGGCGAAAATTGGTTTGACAGTAAACTAGGAGTGGACGATATACATCGATGTTTAAAAACATGTTTTTTTTAATTTGTCAACTTCGATGTTTTTTTTATTCGATATACCTATCGATACGGCAGTTGCGACTCCCTTCTAGTGAGACAAAACTAATACAAAGCTTGCCTACGCGCTGGAATAGTACATACTATATGCTGCAATGCTCAGTGGTTTAGAAATATCCATTGCCTCATCCGTTCTCTTGATTTTACGACCATTGGAGGCAGCTACAAAAGAAATCTCAGGGGATAAATATAGCACAACTAGCAAAATTACACCTTTAGTTCGCTGCATAATTTAAAAAATTACTTCAGCTGTCGTAGAGAAGATCCCATGGCAAAAGAGGTGCGCAAATTGGCTCTGCACGAAATGTCAAAAAGAATGGGTTCCATAGAACAAGTAACTGCTATGTATTGCTATAGCAAACATTTTAGACACCAGATTAAAAAAAAAAATGCACCTTACCGATGCAATCGCTTGTAGCAATGCTATATTAAAAATCAAAGAGCTAATGAAGATCAATTTACGGCAAAATTATGTTATGGAACTGACTCCGACAAGTCCGATAAAAGTGAAGATACTTTTTCATTATGGGGTGACCATTACAAACTGGTACATCGAATTTGGAAAAGTAATAAAAGTGAAGAGAGCACCGTGGCGCAATGGGTAGTGTGACACGGGATCGAATCCTGACACAGCCATGTCTTCGAACGTGTTTTTCACGGTGTTTCTCCTCAGCGGGGTTCTGACAAAACCCCCTGTAGTAAAATTGTCATGAAAAGCTTCTTCTCGAAATTCGCCGTTCGGAACCGGCAATAAACTGTAGGTCCCTTTCACCTATGGGAAAATGAAATCACACACAACATGGGTGTTTGAGAGAAGCTCGGCTCAGGTCCTTCATGGACTGTGCATACATACATACATACATACAATAAATCTGAAGATACATTGTCTAATGAACTTTCAGTTTATCTGAAAACACCTGTCGGAAGACTGAACGAAAATCCGTTGGAATTTTGGAAAGATTATAAAACCCAGTTTCCAATATTGTATAAAATTGCCTATAAATACTTAACGATGGTGGGAACATCGGTTCCTTCTAAAAGACTATTTTCGCAAGCGGCACAGATGATACCTCAACAAAGAAACCGATTGAAGATTAGGCAAGCTTTCGTTCTTACAAAGTATTGATGATATAACATCGATGCCACTATTCGAAGTATTACCCCGAAAAAGACCTTGATGTTTTTTTTTTCAATGTCCATCACTACAGTAAACGAAGGCAAAACTAAATATATGCTGTCATCAAAAAAGGACGCTCACCACCGACGTCTTGGCCAAAACGTTTGTATTGCCAGATATACGTCCGAGGTAATTAAGGACTTCGTCTACCTTGGCTCCGCAGTGACCTGAAACAACGACATCAGTTCCGAAATCACACGCAGAATCACTCTTGCCAATCGCCTGTTTCTTTGGGCTCAGGAGGCAATTGAGTAATAGAGCCCTCTCCTGAACGACAAAGTTGACTCTATCTAAGACCCTTATCATCCCGGTCCTGCTGTACGGCGCAGAAGCATGGACACTATCAAAAGCGGATGAGGAGGCCCTGGTTCGGTTCGAGAGAAAGATTTTGCGCGTGATTTTCAGGCGTCTACGGATTCAACGCCTAAGATGACTGGGCCATGTAGAGCGAATGGACACCACAGGTTCAGCCCAGAGTCTTTGAATCCAACCCCGAGGGAAGAAGAAGCAGAGGACGGCCGCACTTAAGATGGCGCACACAGGTGGA
The DNA here is from genome assembly GCA_951905685.1 of Eumerus sabulonum. Lineage (NCBI taxonomy): Eukaryota > Metazoa > Arthropoda > Insecta > Diptera > Syrphidae > Eumerus > Eumerus sabulonum. The sequence goes on from OX645060.1 coordinate 94,759,521, forward strand.
AGGGGACCTCAGCCAACTGGGTGTGCGGCAATGGAAAAGGCTAGTAAAAGATCGTGCTAGTTGGAGGGGCATGTTGGTTGAGGCCCAGGTTCACCCCGAATCGTAGCGCCTGCTGTGTCTCTTCCTCTTGGGACGTGAAGGATTGTGTCGAACAGGTACTCGGATGATTCTTGAAGAAGGAGTTTTACAGATTCAATCGAAACCAGCAGAATCTCCTCGAATTGGTACTCAGCTAGAAGAGAATTAACGTAACGAAGATTCGGACTGAATTTCCGAATTTGACGACTGCTTTCCAGAGGACCTCTCTCAGTTAGGTCAATGTAACACGCAGTGATGGAAATCGAGGTAACGACTACGAATTCAATAGTTGGAAAACGATACTAGGTTCCGTTTGCCCAACGAGGGAATTTATCTGCCAACATCGACAATCTTCTAAAGCACAGTGGTACTTGTCCAGAAATCCAACGGAGAGAGTCGAATGTGCATCGACCATCGGGCCCTACATGCAGTCACCGTGAAGAAGCAATGTATAATGCCGGTGGTAGAGGAACAGCTATCTCAACTTGCAGGTAATAAGTTTTTCTTAACACTTAAGATGACAGCGGAGTACTAGCAGATCCTATTGAAAGAAGAGTGCAAGAAGCTGACGGCATTCTTCCCGCCAGTTGGATTTTTCGAGTACAACGTGATGCCATTCGCGCTGGTGAATACACCAATGGTCTTCCAGGAAGCTGTCAGAGATATAATGAAGAATCTCAATCATCGGTCAATTACGTCGACAAATTAATTATAACATCATACATCAATTATAACATCAGGGGTGGCCGTGGTGCAGTGGTTAACATCATCGACCGTGGTAAGCAGATTCAAGAAGATTACCAGATATAACACGGCCGCTTGTACCGGAAGGTTGAAGGCAAATATAAGCTCGTTATTCCAGAACTAGTAAGATGACGAGTTACCATCGTATCACGATGAAGCTGGACACTTCGGGATCGAGAAAACAATCCAGAGCTTGAACAAGTACTTCTGGTTTCCTCGAGTTAGACGGTATGTAAAGTCCTATGTCGCCGCCTGTCCAGAATGTTATTTAGTTATTTATTTATAGTTCTTTATTCCTTCTTAAGAATTTACAAGTTTATAAAAATACATCATCGAGTTATTAAATGCTTGCAAGGAATAGCATAGAATAGAATATCTGACGACAAGAGGCGAATGTACCTTTCGAATTACAATACAAAGCAAAATTTTAAATATTATTGATGGGGAAGAATGAATTACATATGAGTACAATTATTAAATAACAGAAATAACAAAAAAAAAAAAATAATTGCATTTAAGTGGAAGTAATAAAATGATTACGAGGTAGTAAAGAACAGATCAATTACATGATGGTTAAAAGAGAAGAGCCACTTTTTAACATTGATCAAAAATACTGTCTTCTTTCTATCACACCTAAGGTTTTCAGGTAATAAATTAAATAGACGAGGTGCAGTAACATTGTGAATAGTTGGAATAGTGACGATGTTTCTGGTATTGACACGTAATTTATATCTTTCCTGAAGTCTAACATGATAGTAACCGGAGTTTTCAAAAAAAATTTTCAAGACTTTGTAGCAATAGAGGTGCCTCAACGGGAGAATTTCAAGATTTTTTAACAATTCAAAACTGGGAGTTCGACGATTTACTTTAGCCATAATTCTTATTGCATGCTTTTGCTTTAGTAATGGTTCTATTTTATTAAATAGGCGCCGCCCCAACAAGTAACACCATACTGGATTTTTGATTTGAAAAAGGCGTTATACACCATTTTTAAAATTTGTAGATTGCAATAAAGACTGAGATGGTACAGTTGCCTCACAATTTTATTTAAATATTGTTTAAGATAAGCAGATCCGTTCAAGAGAGTTTATGGTCCGATTTTCATGAGGCGATTTTCACTGCAGCTGACGTCTTCGTTAAAAGTCTTCGCATAACTTGAAGATGGAAAACAGAAACGTTGGCAACTTGGTGAATGATAATATATAGGCAAGTCTTTGCAGATTAAACCTTTGATGTTAAATGCCATGAACTTCGTTTTATTACTAATTATCAATTGGTGTTGCTTGAACCATCTTCGCAATATATCTAAATCGTTACAGTGAAACTTCTCTCTACGGACACCCCTCCATAAGGGACACCTCTCTTTACGGACAATTCCTCTGGTCCCCGGCATGAAGATATGGCTATTCGTGTATTTCGACCCCTCCACAACGGACCCCCTCTATTCCGGACACGGACACGAATTTCAGCGCCTATTGAGCAGTTTTATCTCTTATAACGGACATGCGAAGCAAAAACAAAGATGAAAGAGAACGAAAAATATTGTATATACGCATTCCCTTGTTCTATATGCATACTAATACATAAATATTTGCAGCGTTTCTAGAGACCAATGCACTCTTTTTATACAAATGTATACTGTTTCTACAATACATCACCAAAAGCGTAAACCGTTAGAAACAGTGAATGTGGGTAATCGACTCACACGTGTTTTAGGACTGAATTGACACTATACATTGAATAATACGCTTTTGAGTTTATTCATAAAACTTTGCGGGTAATCGACTCAAGCGTGTTTTAGGACAGAATTGACACTATACAATGAGTGTTACGGTGTTGAATTTATTCATTAAATTTCATGCCAATTTCTATGAATAAAATACATACGTTACCTCCCTAGAACGGACACCCCTACATAACGGACAAATTTTATGGTCCCGCGGCTGTCCGCTATAGAGAAGTTTCACTGTATTTACATCTGATAATAAGTTCAGATAGCTATTATTGGAGTACGATAGAGCTGTATCATCAGCAAATGCTGTGATTTTGCCTTTAAACGGCTGATTAAATAACGAGTTAACATATATCAGAAACAATAACATATATCAGAAACAATACCCAAAACAGAGCCTTGAGGAACCCCGATATTTGAATGAAACATTGAGCTGTAGGCGTTTTTAATTTTTACTACTTGCTTACGTTCCCTTAAATAAGAGACAAACCAGTCATTAATAAAGCCCCTAAAACCCGCTTTAAACAGTTTATTTAATAATATAGTATGATTTACCATGTCAAAGGCCTTAGTTATATCAATAAAAAGACAACCCGGAATTTGAAAGATATTCAAATTATCATATATTTTTATCCGATTAATTTCAATAAGGCACTTTCTGTAGATCCGGAATTTCTAAAGCCGAACTGAGAGTTACTTAAGAAGTGGGTTTTGTCTAAAAAGGATATAATTCTACGTTTCATACACTTTTCAAAAACTTTTGAGAAAATCGATAGAAGGGAAATAGGGCGATAGTTGTTCAATGTTCTGGTATCATCTTTTTTGTGTAGGGGTATTACCACTGCTATTTTAAGGCAATCTGGAAAAACGCCTTTTCGTACACAAGAATTAAAATTATAACATAAAACATCAGAAATCTGAAAGGAGATGTTTTTCAATAGTTTACTTGAGATCTTATCATACGAGTAGGAATAAGACGTTTTTAGAGAAATTATAGTTATTTGAATTTCAAGAGGTGTAAACTCTTCGAAGTAGAAACTTTCTGAGTGGTAGTCTGAATCCAGTATGGAGTTGTCACAATAAAACGAGGAGTTGTCATTCGAACTATTGAGGTGAAAACCAACATTAGAAAAGAAATGATTGAAAACGTTGGCAACTTCTTGCGGTTCAGAAATAATGATGCCTTCATTTTTCAAAATGATATCGGGACAAGGAATATTATTATTGAGTAGCTATTTTTGCAAGCTTGAATTTCAGTTTTAACTTCCCGACAAACTTTATCGTAATATGCCTTTAGCCTAGCGTGATTCAGATGTTTCTTAATAAGTAGACAAAGCTCCTTTTTCCTTTTAATTTTCCTAAGTAGGGAGATAGACATCCAATTTTTTAAACATTTTAATTTATCAACTCTTTTATTATTTGTCTTGAGACATAACGATATAAACGATTTTAGTTTATCGAGAAACGAGTCAAAAGCAGTAACTGGATTTGTAACACTATAAACATCATCCCAAAATTCAAAGTTTAGATGCGTTCTCAGAGCGTCAAAGGCAATTTTATTTAATTCATTGAATTCAGGTTTATCAGTCCTGGCAATGTCATAGTTTAATTGAATACTGGTTAAGCTATAGTCAGTTATATTAAGGTCATTTTCCGTTTCTTAATAAAATATAATGTTTAAGTTTCCAATGACTATTTACTTTATTTTGGTTTGTTGGTTTCTGGACCACTTGATAAAATGTATATGTAAAATGGGACCAAATTTTTTCATGGATTTGTAAAAAAGTTTCAGTTTTAATCAAGGTTAATTCTAAAGCGTATGAAATAATTACATTCTATCCAAATAAAATGAACGTTTCATGTGAATGAATTTTAGTTTTCTTAAGAGCATGAGCAGAGCACGTTTCAGTGTACGTACATATGTACATACATACACCTTATAGAGAAATAGAAATGTTGTGTATTTGTTAAGAAATATTTCGTCTTTCTGATTCATGACGTAAAAGAACAATACAATATTTGGTAAACCGTTCCCCAATACCCTATAAACCATATAATAGTGGAGCGACTAATACCTTGAAAGGGATCCGCATTCAAAAATTATGTTTTCGCACCATTGTGCGGCGTAGGACTACTCTTTTCGGAAAAGTGAAAAAAATCAATGAGTGCTGAATTTATCAGAAAGAGTACTGCTTATACAAGTTAAAACAAAAAATACGATAATGAACATCATTCAAGTGTATGCACCAACAAGCGACTGCGAAGAAAAAGTTATCGAAGAATTTTATTACCAAGTTGAACAAGCAATCAAAATAACAAAACAGAAAGAAATTACATTACAAAAAACCGAGAGATCAAAAACGAATAGACCACGTGGACTAACAATAAACACCTGGTTCAAACTCCCACCAAGGTGACTATATATACCTGAACATCCCCAAGGCACACCTGGGGCTCAATAGTCAGGAATCAAATAGACATCATAATTAATAAAAGATACAGAAACTCTTTGAAATCAGCAAAATGCTACCCAGGTGCTGATGGAATCAGATCACAGTCCAATTGTAGCGAAAATCATGTATACCCGTTAAAAAGTAATCCAACTATGTACATATGTATGTATGTATGATAATTGATGTGACTCAACTTTTTCTGTTCAACTGTGGCATTGGCCACAAATATTACTGTATCCCCATCTGTATCTTTTACAACAATTACTAGGTGTCATTCAGACAGATGTAATTTATATTTGGGAATAAAAAAAAATAAAAACAATTTTTTTTTTCAATTTTGACGGGATCACTGTAACGATTTTCTAAAGGAATACTCCTGCTTTATTGATTACAAAGATAATGTTCTGGGAATTCGTCCCCGTACAAAGAGACTCTGCGGGTCCAATGTGTAGGTCCGTGGAGAACAATTCTCCTCCTCAGGACTACATTAACGTAGAGTTAGAACAGAAACGAAGTTCAGCTGTAGTTAATTTCGAACAGATCGACTCAATCGCAGATAATCACGGGGAATTGTTCGAAGCCACGATTCCATATCCAGTAATTATTACTTCAAACAGAAGAACTTTCAGGCGACATCCAGATACCACATAGGGCGAGCTAGTTACAGAAATTACCTTCAACAGTCAGAAAGACATAGTGTTTCGGAAAAAACAGGTTTCTCCTGGGGTCTTTTTGGCCTCTTCCATAGGAAAATCGAACAAAAAACGATCCTAAATTGTATTATTGAATATAAATGAAAAAAAGGTTAAATTAAATAAAAAAGATCTGGATTTGGAATGGGAAGATTTATAAGTTTGATCTCATCGAGACACCCTGAAAACGATCCGGTTCACAAAGGTTAGAGAACCTTAAAAAGCAAATAAACATAGAACATTGCAACCGCGAAGTAAGGGATTCTATAATGCAAACATACCGTGAGTTCAACGATCTATATTTTTTTGCAAATAGTTAACCACCCATATACGTGAGACCCTATAGATTACCAGAAACGAGTAAAGCCTAGATACACAAACAAGTGAAAGAGATGCTGGAAAGTGATATCATTAGACTAAGCTTTAGTCCATGGAACTCTCGCCCTTATTACTCGTTCCTAAGAAACCAGATGCGCAAGGGAACAAGAAATGGAGAGTAGTAGTAGACTACAGTTTTGAAAAGCCAAATACTTCAGTACACTCGATCTCGCAAACCGTTTTCACCAAATACTAGTTGACAAAGATGATCGAGAAAAAACATCATTTAGCACAACCTTCGGTCAACACGAGTACATCCGAATGCCGTTTGGTCTGAAAAACATACCAGCCACGTTCCAACAAACTATGAACAACGTTCTAAAGGGAATAATTGGTATAGAGTGTTTTGTGTATGTTGATGACATTGTTATTTACGGTACCAGCTTGGCGGAACACAACGATAAATTACGAAATGTGTCCACAAGTTTACGGGATCATAAACTAAAGTTACAACCCGATTAATGTCATATAAAACGGGAGTTAATCACCTAGGGTACGTAATAAGTGACGGCGGAATTAAACCGAATCCGAAAAAAATAAAAGTAGTCAGAACTTACCCTAGACCTAAAAGGGCTAAGGATATAAAGGCATTTCTAGGTTTTTTTGGTTATTATCGCGGGTTTATCCCGAATTTCGTGGTGGTAGCAAAACCACTAACCAACCTATTAAAGAAGGGTAAGGATTTCAAATAAGACGCACTTAGTGAGGAATCGTTTTTAAGATTAAAGGACAAACTTACCACTGCTACATTTTTAATTTATCCAAATTTCAAAGAAAGTTTCTTAATAACCACTGACGCTTGTGATCACGCGATAGGTGCAGTACTGTCCCAAGGGAAGATAGGTGAAGACAAGCCTGTATATTACGTTAGTCGTACACTAAATTCGGTAAAAACATGTTACTCAACTACAGAAAAGGAACTGCTAGCAAAAATCTTCGCCGCAAAGCAATTCCGACCTTACGTTTATAGCAGAAAATGTACCATCCTCACCGACCACAGGCTACTCCAATTGATAATTAATCTTAAAGATTCAACCTCTAGACTGGCTCGATGGCGAATAGCATTAGAGCAATACGAATATGAAATAAAATATAAACCTGGTAAATGCAACACTAATGCAGATACGCTACGTAGAGAATCCGAAAAATCAACTAACACCGTTCTCGTTACAACTTAAAATCAGGCAAACCAGCATAAAGCGCAAGAAAACGAAGACAACGACCACCAGGTAAAGATAATTACACCAAACACTTCAACTTGTACTTTCATTGAAAAATTTGAGTCAATAGTACTCCAAAGAAAACCCGAGAAACACCAAATTTTCATATTAACACCAGAGGAAACTGAAGAGGAACTAGTGTTTAGGAAAGTAAAGAACTATATCAGACCAAAACTGAGAGAAATAAAGTGTTACGACACAGGACCTATTACGTATATTAATGCTACAATACCTTTACAAACTCAACAACGAGGTAAACACATAAAAACCAATTTTATTGACAATCAAACTAATAGCGTAGATGTTTCTATACTGAATTATTCGAACTCATACAAAGACCTAAAAAGCATTTTAACCGAAGCCTTTTCACACTCCAACCTAAAAATATTTTTCTACTCTGACCCGAGAAAATATTAACAGATTTCCATGACTCTCCATTCGGAGGACATCAGGACATTTTCCGCACAATAAAACGAATCAAGCGGAAGTACATCTGGCCAACTTTAACAAAAGATGTAAAAGCTCACATTTCGAAATGCGAATCTTGCCAGAGAAATAAACTCAGTAAAACTTATCGTATACCTATGACACTAACTACAACAGGCTCAAACCCTTTCGAACGACTGGCACTATATAGTAGGTCCATTACCATTACGTCACGATAACAATAAATACATTTTGACATTCCAAGACAATCTTACTAAATTCACAGAAGCCATCCCAATTCCAAATACTGAAGCTTCAACCGTAGCACGAATATTAGTTGAACGACTAATATGTCGATTTGGAATTCCTGAATCTATCCTCACGTATCAAGGAACCAACTTCCTTAGTACACTTTTTAAAGAAATATGTAATCTTCTTAAGGCGAAAAAGATATAGACGACTCCATATAATCTCAAAACAAATGGCGCTCTTGAGCGTAGCCATCGAACTTTAGCCGATCATCTTAGACACTACGTTAACCAAGAGCCACTCACTTGGGATACATGGCTACCGTACTCAATGTTTGTACATATATAATACCACACCTCATACCAGTACAGCTTTCAGCCCATACGAATTACTATACGGTTTTCCTGCAAGAAATCCCAACTCCCTGAATAGACAGCCACGGATCTCGTATAATTCCGACAAATATGCCAACGAAAAAAAAAAAAAAAAAAAAAAAACGAATCCAAACCACGCTTGGGTATCAGACGGCTAAGAACATTGTAATAATAAATAAAGAGAGCTCGAAAACTAATTACGATTATGGAACCAAACCTATAAGCTACAACAAGGAGACAAGATAATTTAAAAAAAAAACAAGCAGGAAAAAATTAGTTTTCAGCTCTTTGGGAAGGTCCATATGAAATCACAAGAATTCTGTCCAAAGAAAACTTGGAAATCAAAGTTAATAATAAACTCAAGGTCATACACAACAATAACACAAAACCATTCGTGGAATAAGAAAGCACACTAACAAAACCAACAAGCTAGCTTTCATAAAATACATACATACTCCAGTCAAAATGAACTCCAAAGGCTTAAATGAACTCCATGCGGCAAAAGAGAGACAATTAACACCTATAGACGTCCATAATATTCACCACGTCGTTTTGATAATACCAATAGCCGCGATATTTCTCATTAACGAACGTTTAAAAATACGAAAAACCAGACTTACCGAAGAACCAAAGGAATCCTTTCTTTGTCCTATCCCTCTCCCGCGTAAACATAAGAATACTTGCAATAAAGAGAAAACGGAAGAAACCACTAATCCTATACATTTACTTCCAACCCCTAAACCTAAATTTGTATTGACGACAGAAATTTAACCATAACTAGTAAACAAAAAAAATAAGTTCTTTTAAAATATATGTATATGTATATACACACACATATATATATATACCTATACGTATGTATTACAATGGAAAATTTGTAACAAAAAAATTATTTTGGGAATAAAATTTTATACGTATGTATGTATATATTACGATGAACAAACAAAAAAATTATTATTTTTCGTAATAGAATTATTATATGTCACTAGGAAAACATACAAATTAAAATATTGTAATCTTCCATAAACGATTATCAAAATATTACAAAACAATAAGGTGATAACCGATTATACAAGAAAAATATCGTTACCCAAGTATGTACATATACATACGTATATTGCTAAGACTATATATAGAGTACATCTATTTTCGATATCAGCAGCAATCCAATTTGCTTTTCCACTAAAAATTCTATCCTCTTCTAGGTAGAATTTTCTTTTTCGTAGGAGGATGGGATGTTGTGATCCACACAACGAACCGCACCATCGTTCATTCAGCGAATGCACACTTCTCTCCTTTATTTACCCATATCCGCCAAAAGCGCTAACGATAAATCAAGACACACGATACAACTGTGTAGGTGCAGTAGTGCAAACTCAAGTGGGGTCAGTACAGTCTAACGTTAATTCAAGACTTACCACACCCTTGAAGCGTACGAAGAATCAAGAGACATGACACCTTCAAAGTGTCCCCATTCATATGCGTTATATGCAGTAGGTATATTGGGTAAACACTAAATCATGCACGGCAATAGCAAAAACCTGAAGGCAATTAAGAGATATTGCGAATGAGTGCCAGAGTGCATGCATGAAAGTGAAAATGGGTCGGTGCAAAGTACAGTGTATGTATTTATGTAGGCCCAGTCTAAACATAAGCCAGTTGTAGACCCAGTCTAAACATAAGCCAATTGTAGGCCCAGTCTAACCATCAATTCGAACCCGACCACAAACAACTTCACACTTCACACCGCCTGGAGAAACGAGGGTGAGAGTTCGGTGTGAAGGCGGGGTACGAAAAAGACACGGCATTCAAGACAAGAAAACTTAAATAATACAAGTACACTTAATTTTTATTAACCACTTTTATATACCTAATACCTAAAATGTTATACAATTATATTGAACTGAATTAATAAATTCTACATATGGGGGCTCAACTCTAAAATAAAATGATACAATTCATAAAACTTGCTACGACAAACAAACGAACCTCAAGTAAAGACAAAACAAAGCTTCATCGGAATAGAAGAGATAGACGAAAACCGAGAAAAAACAAGAGATTTCTTAATGGAAGACACGCTAAAGAAGTTGACAACCAGAAAGCTGAGAATTTTGTGTAAAATGAGAGGGATTTCAACATCATATCGAGTGAAGAACGAACTTATTGAGCGCCTTTTGTCAAACAAGATAAGCGAGGACAAAATACGCACTGAACTACAAAATCAGAAAAAGCGACGAGGAAAGTGAGAAAAACACTGGCAACGAAAGCGACGTATCTAGCAACGAATATAAGAAACCACGTGGTGACGAAAGGAACATCGGTAACAGTAGTGAAGAATCCAGTAACGACTTAGATAGCAAGAAATCCAAGCAATCAAGCCAAAAGGTAAAGAGTTCAAGTGAAATGTCGACTAATAATTTCTCTTTTAAAGATATCGAAGATGCTTTGGAGGTATTTGAAGGTACTTCTTCGCAGTGTATTGAACAATGGGTGAAGAACTTTGGGGGAATTTCAGAGACATGCCAGTGGAACGAGGTGCAAAAATACATCTACTGCCGAAGGTTGATGAAAGGAGTCGCCAAGCTATTCATTGAAGCTTCACCAGAAATCGTAGACTATGCAACACTAATTGCTAATCTTCGATCAGAATTCCACGAGGCACCATCCAGTATGGAAGTCCACCAAATGTTAAATAAAAGAAAAAACGCTGAAAATGAATCATATATGGAATATTTATAAAAAATTATGCAATTGGCTAATAAAGCCAATATCGACGAGCGGTCAATTATTTCGTATGTTGTCGCTGGAATTAAGGGGGATCCGTTTCAGAAGTCCATACTTTTCGAAGCAAAAACAATAGGGGACTTGAAGGAAAAGCTTAAGACTTTCGCATCAATCGAAAACTTAGCACATGCCCGATATTCAGTAGCACGTGTACCATCTCGACATAACCATATTCGTTCATCAACTAGTTTTTCGCCTCGATGTAACAACTGTGGCGCCCATTCCCATAAAACTGACACGTGCCCATTTAAAGAAAAAGGAACGCGCTGTTTTCGATGCAACCAGTTCGGGCACATCGGCAGAAAATGTCCCACTAACGGAAATCTATCTAATTGCAATAAAATATTAGCGACGAACGACGTTAGACCTCATTCCCCTATAAAACCAGCGATGCATACCAAAGTTATAATATTCGACGTGGAGGTGTACGCTCTAGTGCAGCCATACTCAACCTTTTTCCCCTCGGGCCAAATTCATTTGTTTGCTAATTCACGCGGGCCGCAACATTATAAATTTTGGGTGATGACCTTTTCGAGGAGTCTAGTAATAAGGATAAAACACGAGCCTTTTACAAGAAAGCCAAAGGCCTTGCAGGAGGCTTCAAAAAGGGCACACAGGCTCTTCGAAATTGCGAGGGTAAGCTTGTCACGGACCCGCAGGGAATAGTGGATGTATTTAAGCAGCATTTCCAGTAGCTACTTAACGAGCAGGATCAAGAGAGACCTGTAGGGACCGAGGAATTCCCAACTCCAGCCGCTGAAGTAGTCCTCCCACCCAGCATCTAAGAAGTCGGCACAGCTATTCAGAAGCTGAAGAATAACAAGGTCGCGGGCTTAGATGGCTTGCCATCAGAGCTCTTTAAGGCTGGCGGCGATGTTCTGCTAGGGAGCATGCACCTGCAGAATTTGGGAAGACGAAAACATGCCCAACGACTGGAATACCAGCTCTATTCGCCCCATCCACAAAAAAGGGGATCCTACCTCTTGCAAGAACTATAGAGGTATATCCCTGCTCAATGTCGCATACAAGATCCTGTCCAGCGTATTGTGTGAACGTCTAAAGCCGTTTTGTACCGCACTAATCGGCAGCTACCAGTACGGCCTCCGGCCCGGCAAATCGACTATAGACCAAATTTTCACACTTCGATAAATCCTGGAAAAGACCAACAAGTTTCGAATCGATACACACCATCTTTTCATCGAATTCCAAGCCGCATACGACAGCATTCATCGTGAAGGACTGTTTGGTGCGATGGCCGAATCCGGGATCCCGGGAAAACTGATCCAGTTGTGTCGCTTCACGCTAAAAAATACGCGATGCACCGTGCAACTCCATTCTAGGACTTCGGAACCGTTTGAAACATGCACCGGATTTCGGCAAGGATATGCGCTGTCATGTGACTTCTTCAACCTGGTGCTGGAGCAGATAGTGCGACAGGCAGGCATCAACCAGGGAAGGCACTATCTTCTACAAGTCCGTCCAGCTGCTAGGATACGCGGATGATATCGACATCATCGCGTTTTTTCGCCGTGGCATTGTGGAAGTATTCACGGCGATTGCAGAATAGGCGAAACGAGTTGGTCTTAAGGTCAATGACGACAAAACGAAGTACATGCTGTCCAGCAAAAACCAATTCGTCGATCACCACCTGGTACAAAATATAACAATTGACAGCTACAATTTCGAGGTAGTTAAGGAGTTTGTCTACCTCGGGGCAAACGTAAATTCCACAAATGACACCACAGTGGAGATCCGGCATAGAATCGCCCTTGGCAACCGCTGCTACTTCGGCTTGTCCAAACAACTGGGATCAAAACTCCTCACTCGAAATCAAAGTGATGCTTTACAAAACGCTCATACTGCCAATCTTGCTGTACGGAGCGGAAAGCTGGACGATAAGCAGGACAGCGGAGCTGATTTTGGCTTCTTTCGAAAGAAAAATTCTGCGCCGGATATTTGGTCCTGTCTGTGAGGAAGGTGAATGGAGAAGAAGACACAACCGCGAGCTCTACGAGCTGTACGAAGATGTGGATGTAGTCCGGAAGGCAAAGTTCCGTCGACTACACTGGCTCGGCCACATCGAGCGCATTGACATCAACGCTCCAGCTAAGAGGGTCTTCGACTCCGAGCCTTCTGGTTCGAGAAGAACAGGAAGACCGTACCTCCGGTATAAAGACCAAGTAATCGCGGATGTAAGACATCTTGGTCTTGATAACTGGAAGCAGCGTGTCCGGGACCGTCAAGAATGGAAGGCAGCTATAGCTCTGGCTCAGATCCTCCATGGATCGCTGGCCTGATAAGTAAGTAAACAAAGAAAAACATTACGATGCCAGTGCGAGACACATATAAAGCTGGACATATAATGCAAAGCATCGCGTTCGTTGGTCACAAAAAACAAGGCATCGCGTTAATTGTCATTTTGCGAAATCAAACGTTACATGCAGGAATAAAGAATGAGATACCTATCTATTGGCTTCGATAGACACTTTTACAGTTTGCACCTACAAACGCGTTGCGGTTCGACGGCGTCTTGACTATAACATTCTGCCTTGTTGCGACCATTTTGCCACGTCTTGACTCCACACATCGACGTTATGAGACTATCACTATGTTAGTCAAAAGCGTCGTTTTTAAACGGAGAATAACACGTATAGTATCGGTGTGTATTACAAAAGCAACAACCAACCCCTGCGGGGATCAACGGGCAGACGTACGAAAGATCGGTATCTCATTGTTTATTCCTGATTTTAACAGCCACCATAGAAATGCATCGGTCGAAATTCACGACGCGATGTCTTGCATTACATTTCCACCTTAACACGTCAGAGAATTTAGGCGGAATATTTTGCACAAAGTTACAAAAATTATTGTGAGAGTATTGATGTCAGAACTGAAAAATGTGTGCATCATAATGTTTCATTTGACGTATGTTCTCAATAAACAAAATAATTTGAAAAAAATGTGTTCCCCATTAGTGTGTTTCGGGCCGCACATAAAAGATTGGCGGGCCGCAGGTTGAGTATCGCTGCTCTAGTGGATACCGGCAGTGACGTTACCATTATAAAGCAAAGTTTGTGGGAGCGCAACAACAATCGAAAACAGCTTTCTCAACCAGGCATACAGCTAAAGGGATTCGGCAAAAATCCCGATTTACTAAATTCGACTTTGGGGTCTTTCACAGAAATCATAAATATCGATTGTTACAATTTTAAAGTTAAATGTCAGGTTGTACCAGACAAGTGGATGTCGGTCGATATGATAATAGGAAAAGATGTACTTTCAATCGCAAAACTGTCCGTCATCCAGGGAATAGTTAAGATAACACCGATTGATATCGTAAGCTATGAACTACCATTTCATGATGAAGCCGAAATTACTCGAATCGATACGGAACGACATCAATATGAAATTCGCGAAGATGTAAGTCTAGAAACTAAAACCAATATAACATCTTTTAATTATAGACTGGTCACCAAACCAAAATCCGTAATTGAAATGCGCATCGAGCTAACTGATAATATCCCCGTTCATCAACCACCGCGCCGGTTGGCACCGCTCGAGAGAGATATCATTAAGAGGCAGATCGAAGAATGGCTTCAGGAAAAAATTATTCGCGTAAATCAATCAGATTACGCAAGTCCAGTGGTTTTAACTCGGAAAAAGGATGGTAACTATCGGCTGTGCATAGACTTTCGGAAACTCAATGCGAAAATAGTACGAGATAGATATCCGCTACCCCTTACTGAAGATATTTAAGATTCACTTTGCAATGGCAAAGAATTCACCACTCTAAATATGCGCAATGGATTTTTTCACGTTGATATAGAAGAGGAAAGCATCAAGTACACCGCTTTTGTGACACAAGACGGACAATTCGAGTTCTTAAAAACTCCATTTGGTCTCTGTAATTCTCGATCAGTTTTCCAGAGATTTGTCAACGTTGTTTTCCAAAAATTTATTCGGGAAAATTTGGTAAGAATTTATGTTTACTGTGACTTTTAGGTAGAAATGGTCACTTGGGTGTTACGTAACGTTTAGATAGAGAGGGGGGGGGGGGACTACGGTGCGTTACATGGGGGATGGGGGGTCCAAAATCTTCAAAAATTGCGTTACGTAATACTTGAACGCCCCCACAAAGAGACATAAGAACGACGATTTTTGTCGCTTTGTTTTCATCAGACGATTTTAACCAGGCGAGAGAAATAAAGGATTTTTCTGCAGTTCACATTTATTTAAATAGAAATGATTAAAAATTGATTCAGTTTTAATTAAAATAGTTTGGTTCTATGTATAAAATGAAAATCAGCAATCATAAACAATTCGAAATACTGGTTGCTCATATGGAAAAACTTCTTATTTGGCAAAAGGATTCTACAAGGGGATTAACAAAATAGACTTTAAAAGAGCACGGGACTCCCTTGCTATCACTTCAAATAGTCTCCGCCCTCCAATAAGAGATGCACGTGGTAGCAAGAAGTACAGTTTAGCATCATTTTTTTCCTCTTCCGATGTTACCCACTTAGGACGAATATATCTTTCCAAGATATCGATGACTTCTTTGAATATCTTACTAACTGTAGGTTGAGCAAAACTTAAATTGAAGTCATTACCGACGCTAATTTGGTAACTTCCTTCAGCAAAATTTCTCAACGCAACAGCTAATTTTAAAATAACGTATTGATGGCGAACGCTTTGTATTCTTAAATTTATTTAATACTTCGCCCAATTTGTATTTGAAAGCCGTTTTTGGTAAACGAAAATATCCTTCGAATCTAAAAGAAAGGGTTCGTCTTCTTCTTTGGTGGCGTTACAGCCCATGAAGGGCCAGGCGCAAGCTTCTCTTAATCACCCATGTTGTGTGATTTATTTTTTATACAGGTGAAGGGGACCTACAGTTTAATGCCGGTTCTGAACGGCGTGAGTCGAGAAGCTTTTTCATGGCAGTTTTGCCAGTAACCCGCGGAGGAGGAATGCTGCGAAATAAACATTCGATGGCGTTGGTGTTATCGGAATCCGAACTTGCTCATCTTGCGTCAAAGTCCAACACTCAAACCACTGCACCACGGCGTAAGGGTTACCAGAGAAAAAAAAAAAAAAGCAATTAATGCGCAGTTTACTTACTTTTTTGTCAAGCAAACTACATGGATCTGAGCTTTGTCTTATTTTTTTTTCTCCTTACAATTAATCGGTATTTGGCTTCGTCATTTTCATCATCTTATTTTTAAACACTTCATGAATAAATTTCCTTATTTGACATCAAATAATGACATATCAGATTTCTACTGACATTACAACTAGTACTTTTTTGTCGTTTAACAATCTACAACAAAATTGTCGAGCCGTTTAAGTTTCGGAATACGCATTAAAGAAACGACACGCCGAAGAAAACGACATTCGTCGAAAACGACAACGGGAATAGGGGTGATTACCTTCAACATTGTGAAATTCTTGCTGTTTACTGGGAAAGCTGCGTCTTGAGTTGGCACTATATGTATCCATCGGTTCTATGTTTCAACTCCTATTTGGTACTCGATTGCTGCTTGAAGCAGTAGTGTTACTGTATGTTAAGTTATTATTTGTTCTAACGTGGGGATTATGGCTGGCACTACCTCGTTCAAAGTCATTACGCCTCTGATATATCTGCCTAAACTGATCACTTCCTCCCATATTATTAGAGCGATAAAATTGTCTTGCAGGTTGAGGGAAAGTATTCGAACTGTTTTGTGGAAGGGGCTGTCTATTGTCGAAAGTAGGTCTAAACGTGTTGTTATTGTATGTAGTAAATGTTCTGTTTTGGTCTGTATGGGAATATTGTTGTCGAAAAGTTGTCGGTCGAACGTGTGTATGGTTCTGTTCTTGCAAGCAAAAACTTAGGGCATCCGTTAATTTTGTAAGTCGCATAGATCTTACCGTAGATCCTAAGGGTTCTCTAAGTCCCGACAGAAAGCAGTTAAGACACATCTCCTGGTACAGTGTTTGCTTTGCCGCTATGACATTTTGATTTTGTTCATGCACTTTCACATGATCCATCATAGCAGACAGCGTTTCAACTACCTTAGAATAAAATAATTCAACAGAATCACTTCTCTGCCTAAGCTGGTGCAAATCTCCGATTAGGTTTGTTTCATTTCTCTTATCCGAGTAATGAATTATCAAATTGTTCTTAATCTCTTCCCAGTTAACCTGTGTTCCATACATATTGAGAACCTCCTTAGCTTGACCCACGACCTTATTTTTAATAGCTCTTATGATAATTTTTTTATAAGCAGGGTTCAAATCTAATTGAGGTATCAAGCTAAGAATTTCCTCAACGTTGCTAATAAAATCGAAAAGATCACGTGGGTTTCCATCAAATGTCGGAACATCTTTAATCGCATCCGGAATGCGGAGGGAATTAAAAATGTCCGTGGATGTAGAAGGTAACATTTCACCTCCTTTTGTTTTTTTTTTTTTCACTCGGGTAAATTATGTTTTTGTTTTTGCTAAATGCACCACTTAAATGATTTTTAAAATATGTTATTTTTCTCCAACTCGGAGTGTAAAAAGTAGAAATATTACTAGGTTTCCGAGATTTGGGGTTAAGGGTAATTGGAGACATGAAACACCGAAGAACAACTAACCTAAGAATGGACTCACCATGTGCTTTGTGCTCCACGTAAGTTCTTCAATATGCTCCAAATTTATCTGCCACACGTGTACTACTTCGGGTTCTTTCACTACTAATGCCGATAAATTATTGTACAATCGACTGCGCCAATTAAAGAAATATTGTATCCAATTATATTTTTTTTTATTAAAGTTAATTTCTATATGTTTTTTTATTTCAATTACAATTATCGTGACGATTTATTTTTGATTATGTATATAACCTTCCGGTTCCACGGTCGTCGAGAGAATGACCCGAGTTGATTTTCAGTTTCCTTTTCCAAGCTGCTTTTCTCTCCCAGCATGTTTCCTGTTTGCAGTTTACTCCTTCTCCGCATGTTCGCGTACACATATGTAAGTATGTAACGCGCGCACAGGCGGAAAGAGACCTCACCCAACTTGGTCTGCGGCACTGGAAGCGGCTGGCCAAAGATCGTGCCGGCTGGACAGGCTTGTTGGTTGAGGCACTGGTTCACCCCGAACTGTAGCGCCATCAAAGTAAATAATATACAATTATCCAGACCGATTTTGGAAACTACCTGATTGGGAGTATGCACCAGCTCATCTGTAAGATTCGGTCACAGGAATGCATGCCCGATGAATGGAATATTAGTATCGTTTGCCCGATTAGAGAAGTATAGTATAAGTCTCCTGAACATCGCTTATAAAGTCTTCTCTGCTGCACAGTGTGAACGCCTGAAACCTTTCGTTAATAAACTGATTAGCCCATGTCAGTGTGATTTCAGGCCCGGGAAGTCCACTATCGATCAAGTATTTACACTGCGGTAGGTCCTGAAAAAAAACGAGTTTCAGATCGACACCCACATTCATTAAAACCATTTCTTCCTCGTCAAGTAAATCGGTTGTAATACTGGAGTAAGAAATGTTGTGGACAAACGAATATTCCTTGGGCTCTCGAAAATTCCCTTCAGTTGGATCTGGAGCAACATTTCGAAAAATTGCTGTGAACAGCTAAAATCAAAATGTCCGTGCTTATTTCAATCATTTTCTAACACGTCGATACACTAAAAGATTAAAACAGATTTGATTGCAGAGCGACGTCGCTCTGTCGTTTGGCAAAATCGCTCGTCGCTCAGGGCCTACGTGGCCACCGCCATACGATTTGATGCGTTTTAATTTTTTATCGCAGTGAGCGACTCTGCGTGGACGCAGCCTAACGCGAAAAATTCTCACATAGGAAAAAAGTAAAAGACATTAAAAAAGACTTGTGACAGTTTAAAAACGTTTATAATTTCCCATTCACAAAATATTTCACTTTTATTTACAGTAATTAATTTATCGGTTAACCATATCTTATTTTTAATACAATAAAATAAATAAAACTTAATTGAAAAATAAGTGGACAAAACTAAAGCACATTTTCGAGTTTATAAACAAAAAAAAAAAAAAAGATTTTGAAACTTATACTTAGTGGCATATCCATTCTTTTTTGATTACCGCAGCACTAAGCGAGGCATTGAGGCAATTGATTCTCAATAAACTTCATTGGGATGTTATTCCAGGCAATTTATGCTTGTTGTAGTAGTGAGTCCAAATTATTGCATACGATCAATTCTTTGATCTACAATTTCCCATCGATTCTGAATGGGGTTGAGATCAGGGGATTGCACTTACCACTTCAATAAAGTTATCTTGGATTTCTTAAGTCAAACCGTCACAAGTTTAGCGGTATGTTTAGGATCGTTGTCATGTTGGAAGATCAGCACAATGAGGCTGACACACTGCTCGCGGCGCACCCTGTATATCCCCACACAATAATCCTGCCACCGCCGTGTTTCACTGTACCCTTGGTAAATCGTGGATTCAGACTTCCGCCTTCCGGCCTCGGCACCGATGAGATCCGGTGATCCGGATCTGATCCTTTTAAATTGAATTTGGATTCGTCAGAAAAAGTACAATTTTCCATTTTGCTACGGTCCAGTTAAAGTGTTCCTTTGCAAACTCAATTGACAGTCGATTTTTTAAAGAAATAAGTCGCATTTAAAATATTTGAGAATTATTCTTCCCACTCAAATCGCAACTCGTAAACCATAATTTAATTGGTGCTCTCTTTTTTTGAACGTGTGCACGACGCTGTTGAGTCATTCTATTGTTACTTGCTCACTTCATTTGTACTAATTTTATACTGGCGAGTTCAATTATTAGTGGATGTTCTGCCTCTGAAGCATTAATTTTACAACACTTAACTCTGCCTATGGTTCTCCTTTCATGCATCTGAGTGCATAATCGGTCCGGCCTCCTCTATCTTTCGTGGATTACCTGGTCTCCCTACTCTATCGCCCGTGTGAGTAGTTTCAGTATGTGTTTTGCCGCTCAAGCAAATCTGATATTCACTTACGATCTTATTATTATTATCTTATCCATAAACCCCATAGCATGCAAAGGACTAACAAAGGGCTCGTAGGGGTAGCATTTGACCGACGGATGCTGGTCTGCTAAAAAGCGAGAAGAGCCACCGCAGTCGAACATCTTGCGGCACTTTTAGTAAGTCCTATCCCTCCTCCTCAAATACAGGATTAGTCGGTTGGGCTACGGCCTAGTAAGCCGTAACCGTAAAAAAACACAAACTCCGAAACAACCACAAGTCTCGCAGATAACGGACCGGATTTATGTTGACGACCCTTGCAAAAAACGAAAAAAGGACAATGATCTTCGGCTTTGTACGTGGAATGTTAGGTCCCTAAACAGGCCACGTGCAGCCGAACAACTTGCGGACGCCCTAGACCGCTATAAAGCGGACATCACCGCCAACCAGGAAATGCGATGGAATGGACCGGGTATAAAGCGGATGAAAAACTGCGATATTTACTACGGCGACTGCTATAGGGAGAGAGGACAACGATTGTTTGGATGCGGATTTGTTGTTCGAGGCGGACTAAGGCAAAAAGTTCTAAGCTTTCGGCATGTGAGCGAACGCCTCATAACAATCCGTATCAAGGTTAATTTTTTTTAACATCAGCCTGATCTGCGTCCACGCCCCCACGGAAGACAAAGATGACTCCGCCAAAGATGAGTTCTACGATCTCCTAGACAGAACGTATGCCCAATGTCGCAGCTATGACATCAAAATTGTGCTAGGAGACTTTTGAACGGAGGATCTTTGGAGCATCTTTGAACGAGTCATCGGCAAACATAGCCTACACGACACCACCTCCAATAACGGACACAGGCTGATTGATCTTGCTACAGGGCGAAATCTCCTTCTAGCCAGTACGCGCTTCCCTCACCTCGATATACACAAAGGCACCTGGCGGTCTTTTGATCAATCGACTACCAACCAGATTGATCCCGGGAAAATTCAAGCTTCTCAGGCGACCTAGCGCGTTCCCAGTGGGCGGATAGGGGAAGGCCACGTAGTGTGGTAGGGGTCATCGCATCCCCGCGGAACAAGAGCACTTATATTCCCAAGTCAAGGTGGTTGGAATACGTGCCGAGGACTGAATGGTGCAGGGAATACAAAAATGTGCATCGCGAACGTACGATCCCTATGTGATACCGGGCGCCCTCACATAGTAATTAGCCTTACATCTACATGGGAGCTCTGTAGATGTTGACCAACAATTCTCGCCATACTCGTGGGTTCAATACATGTATAAACAACAATAAGACGGACAACCAAACTGCTCAGGCACCAAATGGTCCAAGCACTGAGGTTGCAGTGGTCAGCGACGCCAACAAACCTCGGCAGAAATATGACTATTTACCGGGGCCCAAAAGCGACGAATCGCCGCACTAATCCGGTACGGGATAGAGCCCGAAGAGACGAGACTAAAAGAAAAAGCAAGGTATGCTCTCGTGCTTGCGGAAAGGGAAGCAAACAAAAACTCAGACTTGCCAAATCCCAAACGCAACCGATCTAACGACAACTCCCTTGTGGAGAACACTTCGAAGAAGAGTCGACCACACAAACGAAATGACCCTGGATCCGCTGGTGAAGCGAAAACAAAACCCACTAAGAGAACTAGTGGAGGTGCACGAGAGCGTACGGAAGCATCCGAGCCATCCTACGGGGATGCCATGGCTCGGTGCAAAGTCGCTATCATGCACTCGCAACACCCGCAAGAGACGCTAACTGATCAACAAATAAAGTTAGTGAGGAAGAGCCTGCTAGAGGAAATGGACAAGGCAGATAAGAATTGTCCTGCCCTCAGATTCGAGGCCACCTGAGCCAGAAACGGATGACTATCTATCACCTGTCACGATACAGAAACCAAAAATTGGTTCATGTCGTCGATAGAGAAGATTAAGCCATCGAAAAAGGCAGATCTGTGTGCGACTCAGGGCAATGACATTCCCAAGTTATACACCTACGTAACATTCGTCTCCGAAGCCGATGACCTTACCAAGGACACCTTCCTTATGCGCATAATGAGGCGAAATGCGAACATTAGCACTAAAGGATGGAGAGTCCTCAGGATTGTGAAGGGAAAAAGCGGTGGGGACCAAGTAACCTTTGCCATTGATGAGGCATCCAAAGACGCCATCGTGGAGCAAAGGTTTAAACTGTTCCTCAACTTCTCCCAGATCCTAATCAGGATCAATGGAATCCCAAGCAGGCAAAGATAACTGCTGACAACAAAACACGGGACAGGGCACAAGCCCATCCGAAGTGCGATGCCCAAAGTACACTGGCCATGCCCAGGAAAGGAAGTGAGGAACTCAGCGTGCATAAGCCAAGCCAGAGAGCAACAACTATTGCATCTGGTGATAGTGAATCAGCCCAAGAGGCAACGAAAGTACCCCAAACAACAAGGCTGCCTGAAGAAACTACTCGGGCAACCAAGACTTCAGGGGTCAGCCCTATGGTTGTAGCATTCACTAACCCTGGCGGCCCTGCCAGTATCTCGCTTAAGGGGGGAAGTACCTGTAAAGGCCTAAAAAAAAAGGACTTTTTCGCGATTTATTTTCAGGAATATGAAAGCGGCGCAAATAAAAATGATATTATATATATTTAGAGAAATGTTTAAAGATGAAAAAAAACATGTTTTACATTATGAAAAAGAAAAATTTCATTCACTTGTGGTGGCTCCTGTATGTCGTGTCGCCGCAGACATCGAAACCTGCGTAAATTTTCCCGACCACAATTTTCATCTAAAATCGTAAAACTAAATGTTATTTCACTCAAGAGGGTTTTTTATCCTAGATGAACCAGGATCTTTGGGAAATTCGAACATTAACCATAAAAATGAGGGTCCCAAAGAAAATGTTGGCTTTTTTGCGAAAATGTTCTATTATTTTTGCGTTAAAAATGGTCTAAAAATAATTTTTCCTCCATGTCCGTAGTTCATCTAGAGTAGTTTTTTATGCCCTTTAAGAAAATAGCTAGATTATCAAAATCGGTTTACAACTTCTTTCGTAATCGTTTACGCAAATTTGAAAAACAAGGTTTCGAGAAAACGCAGTCTGAAAAACTGACGAAAAATACGCAAGTTGGAAGAAGTTGGGAACAGGGGTATTCTGAGAAATATCGATCTTTGGACTAAAATTCGTAACTCGCACACATTTTGAGAAAGTCGCATTATTTACACTAAGTTCTTGGAATCCGGACCGCGCAGCAGCGATACTTGACGCGAGTCTCACTCGGATACTCGGCGCGAACCACTTTCAAGTGGCATAACTTCCACAAGTTTCAATATAGGTTTTGGAAATTTCGCAATGATTTTCTTAGAGCATATACCTATCGATTAAGACGATAAAAAAAAAATCGATTTTTCAAAACGTCTTGAAGTACTTCCCCCCACCTAATCCACCATGTCGGGATTAAAGTGCACCCAAATAAATCTACAGCATGCAAAGGCCGCGTCTGCGGTACTGAGCCATAGATTTAACAAGGAGCACTTCGATATAGCCTTTATCCAGGAACGATCAAAGACCAGATCAATGAACTATCAGGTGAGCTGCTCTACGACTCCACAAATGATGGACGACCTAGAGCTTGCATAATGATTAATAAAACCATTAAAGCCATTCCCATTTCAGAATATACGAATAAGGACCTGGCAGCTGCCATTAATCAGCTATCCTCTGCGGAAGGTAGGTCAGATGTCGTAATTTGCTCAGCCTACCTAGCGGGCGACTCCACCGATCTCAGCAGGATCTCCTAGACTACTGTGGAAGAAGAGGCTCACAAATAATCATATGCTGTGACGCCAACGCCCACCACACAGCATGGGGAAGCTCGGGCATTAACAAAAGAGGTGAGTACTTGTTCGAATTTATTTGCAAGAACAACCTCAACATCTTAAACTGGGGAAATAGTCCCACCTTTATGAATAGAATTAGAAAAGAGGTACTAGACCTCACCCTAACCACTCCGTTCATAGGCAACTCTATCCTAAACTGGCATGTCTCAACAGAAACATCGATGTCAGACCATCGACAGATCTGTTTTCGCATAAAAGTAGGTGATAGAATTACCAGAACATACAGACAACCGAGAGCGACAGACTGGTACACATGCGTAGAAATCGCACAATCGATCGGAAACTGTACCAATAGCATCAGAGACATAGACAGCCTCGAACTCAGCTGTGACAGCCTTAATGCTACCATCATATCTGCCTTTCACAACGCTTGCCCAGAGAAAGTCAAGTCAGGCAACCGTACCACTCCGTGGTGGAACAGCAATCTGGCCAAGCTAAGAGCACTGACCAGAAAACTGTTCAACAGAGCTATACGGAATGGTGACTGGATGAGTACCGTGCCTCACTCACCAACTACGACCAAGAGATTAGAAGAGCCAAAAGAGACTCATGGAAAAGGTTCTGCAGAGTCTATCAGACAGACAGAGCAGCGCTCGCATCCACAGAGTTCTCGCCAAAGAGCCCACTAACCAAATTGGACTGTTGAGAGCAGATGGCACTTACGCGGAGAACAGTTCAGAAGTACTGAAAATTCTAACCAGTACGCACTTTCCAGACTCCAAAATCATTCCCTCTAATCTCTCTAACATACCTCCGCAGATTAGGGCAACTAGACCCAACAGGGAGGTCTGGAAGAGAGCACGAAAAATGTTCCACGAGGGAAGCATAAAATGGGCCATTAATTCTTTTGACCCGTGCAAATCCCCGGGGGAAAGGAAGTGCGCTAATTAGCCCCATGCTTATCAACATCTTTAGAATCAGCTATGCATGGGGATACATACCAACGAGCTGGACAGAGGTAACGGTGAAATTCTTTCCCAAAGTAGGCCGTAGACCCACAGACCTGCCTAAGTCCTACAAACCGATAAGCCTTCTCTTTCTTCCTAAAAACAATGGAAAAAATTCTGGATAGGCATATCAGGGACGGTGCCCTGAAAATATCACCACTTCACAAAAACCAATATGCCTACCAGCCTGGGAAATCGACCGTGCATGCTCTTCAGGAGCAGCCCGAATCAACAAATCCCTGAGCGACAAAGAAATTGCGATAGGTTGCTTTCTCGATATTGAGGGTGCTTTCGACAACACCGACTACACCCAAATAAAACGTTGCATCCTCAGCACAGGGGTGGATAACACCACATGCAATTGGATCCAACACATGCTTAGCAATAAGAAAATAAACACCTCACTAGGCAATGATAGAATCAATGTAAATGCCGCGAAAGGATGCCCTCAAGGTGGGTTTCTCTCACTTCTCTTGTGGTCCATCGTGGTAAATGAACTGATTAACATACTCAGCAACAATGGTTTCTATGTCCAAGGCTATGCTGACGACATAGTGATCCTGGTTAGAGGCAAATTCGAAACTCCGAAAACTATTCTTGATGTTCGAACTTTCCGAGGGGCTAACATCGACTCGGACCACTATCTTGTAGTAGCCTAGATACGCCTACGGACGCAGCGGAGTAGAGTAAGAATACAAAGTTTTGATGTCGGAAAGCTACTATCGCTAGAAATCGCTCGCGGTTTTACCGATCCCGTCTTCCTTAAGCTCTCCAATACACCTCAACCCTTCCATGCTATCAATAGAACAGGAGTGGAACCTATGCAAACAAGCCCTGAAAAGCTCTGCATCCGAAGTGTTGGGCTTCAAGGCTCCACCACGAAGAAACACCTGGTTCGATGACGAGTGCAGGAGGATTCACACGGACAAGCAGGATGCATATAAGGCCTCGCTGCATAAAAGAACAAGAGCAGCTCGTGAGCTCTACGAAGAGAAGAGAGGAGCATACGCTTCTTAGAAGAAAGAAGGAGCACGAGAAGCGCGCGATTGAGGATTTGGAGAGGTGTTACTGCAGGCGTGACGTTTGAAAGTTTTATCAGCAGATAAAGCCAACATGCCAAGGTTATAAAGCCAGAACGGAAGCCTGCCTGCCTTCGGATGAGAACGAATACCTAGTAGTAGAATCGCAGTAGATGCTGAGAATATGGAAAAACCACTTCTGCAGACTGTATAACGGTGATGTTAGTCAATATACCGCTGTCAGGCAGAATGAGCCATTTCTAATCGACGAAAACCGCAGAGAATTCCGTCCCCCTGACCTCGACGAAGTTAAGATTGCCATATCGAAACTCAAGTCGAATAAAGCTGCTGGCACAGACGGACTGTCTGCTGAGCTCTTCAAGGCAGCTGGGGATGACCTGGTTAGGAGCATGCACCAGCTCATCTGTAAGATATGGTCAGAGGAATGCATGCCCGAGGAATGGAGTCTCAGCATAGTATGCCCGATCCACAAGAAAGGAGACCCCTCTGACTGCGCCAACTACAGAGGAATAAGTCTTCTTAACATCGCATACAAAATCTTCTCTGCCGTTTTGTGTGAACCTGAAGCCTTTTTAAATAAGCTGATAGGTCCTTATCAGTGCGGTTTCAGGCCAGGAAAGTCCACTATCGACCAAATCTTCACACTACGGCAGATCCTTGAAAAAACCAATGAATTTCAAGTCGACAATGGAAAAGGCTAGCAAAAGATCGTGCTAGTTGGAGGGGCATGTTGGTTGAGGCCCAGGTTCACCCCGAACTGTAGCGCCCACTAAGAAGAAGAAGAAGATAATTATTAGAAAAATATGTATAACATGACGTAAAAAAAAAATATATATATATATATAAAAATGAATTTTTAGATATCAAAAGAAGTAAAATATGTTTGTTTTCGTGGTATGCGGTCAATTTTGAGAGCAACTGTATATGTACACTGATGCACCAAATTATTCGTAATGTGGTGTTACTAACAATAAAAAGCGAAAAAAAAACACTTTTAAAAAGTTATTGTTTGGAAAACGTTTTTATAAAACTCAGAATAAAATCCATAACGAAAACAAACAGTAGCAATAAAAGTAATTAAGCAATTGAGAATTTGGTTGGACAAAAGTATTCGTGATTTCTAAATAGCATACAATATTTCCAAACACAGTAACAAATTACAATGCATGAACGAGTACATTTTAAACTTTTAGGTATTTACTGTTATAATTTGATATCAGCGATGATACAGCAAAGTACAATTTACTGATATGAGCAGGACGGTACGTAAAAGTAAAGAAACTACTTCTGAAGAGCGAAAGATAATTTTAAATCCTTTTAAAGTGGTGAACCAGGAAAAAAGATGACTGACATAGTGAAAAAGAGTTACGCAACTGTATATGACATTACAAAACGTTTGAAAAATTCATCGGATTTACATAAATAAAAGCATAGGAGTGGTCGTCCGAGTAAAATGACATTGAGTAAAATGACAGAAGTTGACTCTCGAACAGTCCGAAGAGTACTCACTCAGAAATGAGGGGTATAGGGCTAGAACTTGCAGAGGGAAGCCTTTTATTACTAAGGTGAACAAAAGGAGGAGACTGGATTTTGCAAAAGAATTCTCGGGCAAGCCAAAATCGTTTTGGGAGAAAGTTTTGTTCTCCGATGCCAGTAAATTTTGTGTTTACCGATCGGATGGACGAGTTTTGACTTGGAGGAAAGCAGGCACCGAATTAGATCAAAAAAATGTTCAATCAACTGTCAAAAATGGTGGTGTTGGAGTCATGGTATGGGGATGCAGGGCAGCTTCTGGTGTAGGGACGCTTGCATTCATCGACGAAATCATGAAAAAAGAAGAATACATTTAGATCCGGAAGGAAAATTTAAAGATCAGTGATAATTATATGATATTTACATCTGAGCAACGATTTTTACTTTCAGGAAGATAACGACCCAAGGCACACTGCTGAAATGGTTCGATCATGGATATTATATAACACTCCTCATACCTTGAAAATACCACCCCAATCACCAGATCTCAATCCTATAGAGCATCTATGGGATATGTTGAAAAACGGGTGCAACAACACAACATAACGTCTAAACAGCAACTTATAGACTTGCTACAGGAAAAATGGACAAAAATAGGTACTGACTTCACCAAAAAGTTGGTACATTCCTTGTCAAATAGACTGCAAGCAAATAGACTGTTATTAGGCCAAAAGGCAATTCAACCAACTACTAAATTTTAAGTAATTAAAAGTGTGTTTTGAATTAACATGAAATTACGAATACTTTTGTCCAACCAAATTCTCAATTGTTTAGTTACTTTTATTGCTACTGTTTGTTTTTGTAATGAATTTTATTTTGAGCTTTATTTAATTTGTTGTATATATCTTTCTCTATAAGATAAAAAAACGTTTTGCAAATAATAATTTTTTTAATTTGTCTTTTCCTCTTTTTATTGTTAGTAATATCACATTACGAATACTTTTGTCCACTTTTGGTGGCCCAGAGCCAAAGCTTCTCTTCAATCACCCATGTTGTGATTTATTTTTCATACAGGTGGAAGGGACCTACAGCTTAATACCGATTCCGAACGGCGTTAGTCAAGGCAAGTTTACTACGGGGGATTTTGCCAGTCTCCCGCCGAGAAGGGACACCGCGAAATAAACATTCGATGGCGTTGGTGTTATCGGGATCCGAACTCGCTCATCGTGCGTCAGAGTCCAACACACTAACTACTGCGCCACGGCGCCCTGATTACATGATATTAATTCTGTCTTGATCACTCAAATTAAGCAAGCTTTGGTAGTGCGTAAGTACATACAATGTATACATATATGTGTGTACATACATATGTATGCACATATGTACATATACAAGAAAACCATTCTCCGTCCAAAACACTTTTTGTCTTCATGCCACTCATATGTATGTACATATTTATACCGAAAGATGCATTCAATTAATGACATGAAAATGTTAAAGCTCTTAAGTGGGGGTGGCCGTGGTGCAGTGGTTAACATCATCGACCGCCGAGCGGAAGGTTTATGGTTCAAATTCGCTTCATAGCCAAGAAAAAGTAATTCCTATACGGACAAAAAGTATGCAACGCAGCTGTGAATGTAAAGTGACCAGACGTACTGCTGCAGGCATAACACTCACAGTATATGGTCAACCGAAATTCATCCTCTACGTATGCAATACCAAAGTGCTTGAACGAATTACTACGGACTATAACCAACGCGGAATTTGGTCGGCTCTCGTCCTATCTAGGTCTAGGACAACCACCCCCGAGAGTAGTGAACGAACATCAACGACCCCAACCACTGCACTCCGTTCAGGTTGTGTGTGTCAACACATCATAAGAGAATATCAAAACTCTTGAACCTGCGCGAGTCTCTAAAAAAAAAAAAAAAAAAGTACGAAATACACGATACAATGGTTGTACCGACTGGCGTTGTGCATGCGACCACACAATATCGGTACAACGGTCGGTTGGGTGGAAATACAGGCTACAATTGTTGTATACAACACCAAAATTGTACAACCGTTGGTACAACCATTGTATCGTGTATTTCGTACTTTACAGTGCAGTACTGAGTTAATGCCTAATATTCGAAAATACATATTAATAATATTTTGCCGAATACTAATATGCATGTACAAATGTATAAGTATGTACCTACATTTTAACTTCAACGCTTGTAACAGAGTAACGCAATTGGAAGAATACGGCCAATTTTTTTAATTGATACAATTTCATTAGCGCCGTTCACACCATACGATTTGTCTATACGATTTGCTTGATGACTCGTGTCTGTACTGCCAATCGTCAATGTGAACGCTCCATACTGCAAGTCGATACGATTTGTAGTACGAAGTTCAGAATTTTCGACTTTTTGCCTTGCTTGTGTGGATGCCCGTGTATGTGTAAAAGTCAGAAATTATTCTTCCATACGTTTTTCACTTTTTTTGTGATTTCGAAGGGTGAACATTAGCGGACAAAGGCGATATGACGACGAATTTAGTGACAAGTTATGGCATTTCCAAGCTTGTAGATGTAATAATAGACTATTGTTGGCGGGATTGGTGTCTACTTCTGAGCTTCGGATATATGTATGTAGCTGGCTTAAATTGGTAGTGGTCAGCAAAACTCTAAATCTTGTGGTTATAATTCCAAAAAATATTTTCTACTACACGCCATCACGATACTTCCACTCGGGAGCCGCCGGGACCGACGCCAGGCACCGAGATACCGACCGCCAGTTGCGGGGGCTCCTGTTTCTGGTGGTACCAGATTATAGCTACCGGTGGAGCTTCGCGATCGCAAGGTCACTTGAGATGAGTCCCGCAAAGCTCGAAGTCTAGCACCTCACCCTAGAAAAACTCCCAACTTTGGAGCAAGGCAGTACTCCAGCGCCTCGCCTCTTACGACAGGCATGCCTTTCATTCTTCCCATTTTGTAACAACTCGGATGTATATTTAAAAAAAAACAGGGGTAACGATATTCACGACACAAATTCTCCCTCACAAATGAAATCTATCAAACTTGCAGTATAGTGTGAACGCTACGGACTTTTGATTGTCAAAAAAATCGTATAGACAAATGAATGTGAACGGCGCTATTAAAAAGCAAAATTCATAGATACATATATGTATGTATATATGTATGTAGCTAATAAGACAATGAAGTGTCAGAAGAATCTTAAATTGTCTATCTCATTCAACCGGTAAATCAATTTAAGAATTTTTTACGAAATCAATTTGTAGGCTAAGTTACCGGATGAAGTAAGCAGAAAACGCAACAAAGCGGTTAACTACCCGAGGATTCTTGATTCGTACCAAAAGTACATGCATATGTATGTACATACATATGTATAGATGTACGTATGTAAAATAACCTTGTACTGTTATTAATTTAACAGACCTAATGTCTCCGTATATTCTCTATGTATGGACATAAATCATGGTTAGGTGGGGTGACAGTTGTATGTATGTATGTACATACATAAGAAATTTTATTAAAGATATGTACATATGAACCGATCTCAATCAATATACGTATACTTCTATATAACAATGTACCTATGTATGTATATGCTAATGCGTTAAATTACCTTTGAATAAATAATCATATTCATCTTCTCTGCCACTCATATTGCATCCAATATCTATATAAGCACTAGGTATATAACCATATATTCGCTCCTGTACTCCCACGATCACGAATTGTTTCCTTTGTAATTATACTAACTGCGCTAATAATACAGAACAATAATAAAAATACGTGTAAGCACATACGACGACTTCAATCCTTGTCGATAGGTACAAGTCGTTCATTATCATTTTTTTTTATCAAAAAGTGGACAATTCCTTCTGTTCAGGCATAAAGCCTATTTCATTTTTGAAATAAACACACAACAGTCCAAATGTGTTCACATGCTTGTTAAGATTTCTTAAAATAAAAAAAAACAATTCAAATTAATAGCGACATAATTTTCGTACATACGTAATGTTTATAAGAACTAGGTTAAATCGACAGAGGACTATTAAACGTAAAATAGGTCGTCAACATCATATGACCAAAGGTCCGCCTCTGCATTGCGTCGTAATGCACAATATGCCTCCTTTCTTCGCGCGCCTTGTCGTGACGGGAAGCTTAAGAGGTCGTAGACCTCGAACTAAGACTCGAAGACCCAAAAATGAATGGACAAACCAAAGGAATTGTGTACTCCAGGTGGTACCCGCAGCAGCGGAAATCCACCGGCGATCTCTTTGATCGCGGCCGGGGCCAGGATTCTGGAGGCCCCAACATTCGTTCTTAACCCTACGGCAGCCCGGAACGACACCGGCCCCTGCGGCTCACTGTCTGACCACCTGGTCCGACTGAGCATGAGCGGTGCATCCAGCGGAGGCGACACTAACGATGGCGCGGCACGGGAAACCGCAAAGGTGGAAGGCGCCCCAGAATTGGGACGTACTGCTGAATGCACTGCTAAGTGCCCAAAAAGTAGAGGTAAGAGACGTCAATTATATTGGTAGCACCATTACTAAAATATTCATCTAATTGTTGAAGAGGTGGAGAGTTCGCACTGTTAGCTTCCTGGAAGTTAAAGTTACTGTTTCGTGTTTGTTGGCTCTGAACGTTCTTAAGCCTTGGGTTCGATTTAATATTCGATTGTGTTCGCAACGGAGGTCTTGAAAATGTAGTGTATTGTGTTCCATTATTATTTTGGGGTTTCGAACTCCAGGATGGTCTACCCTTATAGGCAATGGTCTAGGGTAAGTGGAAATCTGCTGCCAAGAATTTCGTTGCCAGGAATTTTGCTGAAGCGGATAGTTAGGTCTTTGAGGGTTTTGTCGGGGGTAAGGGGAAATGTGAGGTTTATATTTGGGGTATTGTGTTAATTTTCGGTACGAAATACAGCAAGATAGAGTAGAGGCAAGTGAGTTTGGTTGCATGGTTCTGGCTCTAAAACCAAGGGGTTCCTTTAGACCACTCAGGAAAGAGTTAAGGCACATTTCGGAGTATAAGTCTTTCTTTGCCTTAATGACGTTTTGGTCGATTTCATGTATGAGTATGTTGTTGCCGAGTGCGGACTGAATTTCAATTATTTCTCCGTACAGTGTGTCAACCCCGACAAGAAACCCGTGGTATGATGACGAGTGTGAGCAGAAAAAGGCAGCAACCGACGAGGCGTACCAAAAGGCGCTGCAGAGGAAAACCAGGGCAGCGCGAGAAGAGTACCGAGCCAGAAGAAGGGAGGAGAAGAAACTACTGCGACAAAAGAAAAGAATCTTCGCAGCCTCCCAGCTCAAGGATATCGAGGAGTCTAGGGATAAACATAAAATACGAGCCTTTTACAAGAAAGCCAAAGGCCTTGCAGGAGGCTTCAAAAAGGGCACCCTGGCTCTTCGAAACTGCGAGGGTAATCTTGTCACCGACCCGCAGGGAATAGTGGATGTATTTAAGCAGCACTTCCAGCAGCTGCTTAACGAGCATGACCAAGAGAGAGTGGTAGGGACCGAGGAAATGCCAACTCCAGCCGCTGAAGTAGTCCTCCCACCCAGCATAGAAGAAGTCGGCACAGCTATTCAGAAGCTGAAGAACAACAAGGCCGCAGGATCAGATGGCTTGCCATCAGAGCTCTTCAAGGCTGGCGGCGATGTTCTGGTAGGGAGCATGCACCAGATCATCTGCAGAATTTGGGAAGATGAGAGCATGCCCGACGACTGGAATACCAGCTCTATATGCCCCATCCACAAAAAAGGCGATCCTACCTCTTGCAAGAACTATAGAGGTATATCCCTGCTCAATGTCGCATACAAGATCCTGTCCAGCGTATTGTGTGAACGTCTAAAACCATTTTGCACCGCACTAATCGGCAGCTACCAGTGCGGCTTCCGGCCCGGCAAATCAACTATAGACCAAATTTTCACACTTCGACAAATCCTGGAAAAGACCAACGAGTTTCAAATCGATACACACCATCTTTTCATCGATTTCAAAGCCGCATACGACAGCATTCATCGTGAAGCACTGTTTGGGGCGATGGCCGAATTCGGGATCCCGGTAAAACTGATCCAGTTGTGTCGCGCCACGCTAAAAAACACGCGATGCACCGTGCAACTCGGTTCTAGGACCTCGGAACCATTCGAAACATGCACCGGATTTCGGCAAGGAGATGCGCTGTCATGTGACTTCTTCAACCTGGTGCTGGAGCAGATAGTGCGACGGGCAGGCGTCAACAGGGAAGGCACTATCTTTTACAAGTCCATCCAGCTGCTAGGATACGCGGATGATATCGACATCATCGCGTGTTCTCGCCGTGGCATTGTGGAAGCATTCACGGCGATTATAGAACAGGCGAAACGAATTGGTCTTAAGATCAATGAGGACAAAACGAAATACATGCTGTCAAGCAAAAACCAATCCGTCGCTCACCACCTGGGACAAAACATAACAATTGACAGCTACAATTTCGAGGTAGTTAAGGAGTTTGTCTACCTCGGGGCAAACGTAAATTCCACAAATGACACCACAGTGGAGATCCGGCGTAGAATCGCCCTTGGCAACCGCTGCTACTTCGGCTTGTCCAAACAACTGGGGTCAAAACTCCTCACTCGAAAGACCAAAGTCATGCTTTACAAAACGCTCATTCTGTCAGTCTTGCTGTACGGAACCGAAAGATGGACGATAAGCAGGACAGCGGAGCTGATTTTGGGTTCTTTCGAAAGAAAAAATTCTACGCCGGATATTTGGTCCTGTCTGTGAGGAAGGTGAATGGAGAAGAAGACACAACCGCGAACTCTACGAGCTGTACCAAGATGTGGATGTAGTCCGGAAGGAAAGGACCCCTCGACTACACTGGCTCGGCCACATCGAGCGCATGGACATCAACGCTCCAGCTAAGAGGTTCTTCGACTCCGAGCCTCCTGGTTCGAGAAGAAGAGGAAGACCGAACCTCCGGTATAAAGACCAAGTAATCGCGGATGTAAGACATCTTGGTCTTGACAACTGGAAGCAGCGTGCCCGGGACCGTCAAGGATGGAAGGCAGGTATAGCTCAGGCTCAGATCCTCCATGGATCGCAGGCCTGATAAGTAAGTAAGTAAGTAAGTACAGTGAGTCAACAGGCCTATTAAATTGTTTTACATTATGAAGATCTCTAATAAGCGATGTTTCTGTTCGCTTATCAGAGTAGTAGGGCGAGGGGCGTCCCGTACATGTTAAGGACTTCGTTTGCCTGTCCTTCCACTTTATTTCGAATGGCTCTTAATAGGATTTGTCCGTAGGGCATATTATCTGTTCCTCTGATATAGAGGAGTATTTCTTCAACGTTGTTCAGAAATTCGTACAAATTCGTTGTGGGTTGCCATCGAACTTGGAAAGGTCATTTATGGCGCCAGGGATTCTTAATGAGTTGAAAATGTCGTTATGGTTAATATTATTTGGGGCCTGGGTTGATAGGTCGGTGCAAGTTTGTTCTGTAGACATGTCTAAGGAGTTAGTACTCGAGGAAGAACTATCGAGAGTAGAGTTGTCTTCAGGAATAGAGCACAGGCTTTTTGAGATTCATCTTAGATTATATGGGAAAAAGGCGTACTCTTTTTTTTAGGTACCTTAGGCATAGATACGTACTTGGTACTTATTGTATTTAGCAGCCCTATTCTGGCTGTGATGTGGTCACAACTCACAAACCTCAGTGATGCTAAAATTGTGATGTCTCTCTTGTGAGGTTTCTTGTGAGTAATCAGCTGTTTGGTATTCTGGCAAACGCATCACAAGAAACATGCATGAAAATTACTTTTTTTGACAGCTATCACTTTCAATCAATCGAGCAGTCAGTGAAGAACAAAAAAAAAAAAGGAAAACGAAAAAATAATGGCAAATAATTTTTGACAAGGAAGTAATAACAACAAGTATCTGAAACGAGATTTCAAGACAAAAAAATTTTCTGAAAAATCTATCATGAAAATGGGTTATTTCTTTCCCGTTGTTGTTGTATTCTAAAAACCAAAAGAAATATTTATAAATTTGTATACTGTCCAACAAGACATAAATATAAGAAACAAAAGCAAAAATTCTTCCTCCATCTTATCTCTTGTGATCGAGTTGTGAGCTGCTCAATCGGACATCACAATTTTGACAGTTACTGTGATGCTCACAACTTGTGAGGTTTTGGTTAGAATACGAAAACAAGTTGTGAATACAAGTTGTGACTCACCACACTCTTGTGAGGTTGTTGTGACTTATGAGGCATCACTGAGGTATGCCAGAATACGGGCGTAGGTTTGTTATTTATTATGTTGCCTATATAGTAATGTATTATAACATCTTACATGCACATGCACCCGAAGACAGGGAATATGCCCAGCATTCCTGTACGTAGTAGTAGACTAGGGATGATGATTGATGAGGGATAGTAACTTATGGCTCAACGGTGATAAAGGATTGGTATTCAACGGTCAATATCTTTAGATAAGCACACGCTTTCATGCTATTTCAAATATCACGATCACGGTGTTTGAGATTCCATGAACGAGGCAGCTTGGCTTTGTCCCTTCGCACGCGAACAACTTGCTTTCGGCATGTACAATGGCACACACATGAGCAGCTCGCCAATCCCTTCGCACACGAGCAGCTTGGTTTCGGTACGTAAGCACACGAGAAACTTGGCTTTGATACACACATGCAGGATCAGCTTGACTTGATTTCTTCACCAACGAATATTCATTGCTTTTCTACCGTCGTGCGACTCGGACGTATCTTGGGACTGTGTAATAAAACGTGAACAATAAGAAATTGAAAAAAAGAATTGTGTTTCCTTTGGTTAGTCAATTTGGTTCCTAAGTGTACACCGGTTCACATCTGCATATTTTCCTGTACATTTTCTGGTGCCTCCTGTGAGGATTGGCTCGAAACAAATTTAGTGGCAGTAAACAGACAATTGCACTATGTACATCTTCTATTCCACGAAGTGGCCACGGGGATAATTGCAACCCCTTTTTTCGTTTCCTGCGAACAATGGCGGGGCTAAACAAGTAAACTGCCGCAGTTGCGGCTATCAAACGCATTGCAGCTAAGGTTATAGCCGATCACTATGATGACGACGACTTTGGTCTACATCAGGAAGAGAGAGCAATGCAGATGCATTTCGAACGATTCATGGCAGCTCATGAACTATTGATTGGTTCAGCTAAGTTTACAGAAATGGAGTCCCACACCATGCTATGGGATGGGGTGGAGGTTTTGTACAAATCAGCTAGGGCAAAGCTCCAACGTGTGCTTTCGATTGTTCGTGCTAGAACAAATGCAAACAGCGAAGATGATGCCGCGCCATTGCGATCAGCCCGCGCAACTGTTGCGATGGATTTGGAACTAAATCCATTGGCAGTACCGGTTTTAGATGGCACCTTGCATAATTGGCTATTATTTAAGGATGCCTTCGAAACACTGGTCCATCATCAGGATTTTCCGGAGGCCTATAAACTTGGCAAGTTACGCGCAGCCGTGAAGGGCGATGCAGTGCCGCTGGTTGGCGGCTTACACACTGGTGGCTACAAAGAGGTATGGGGCGCACTGACATCCCGGTATGACAATCCGAAACAACTGGCAGAGATCCACGTCTCACGTTTCATTGGCTTAAAACAACAGAATAGTGAATCGACAACGGCACTTCTTTCCATCGTTGATACGGTAAGAGAGTCACTGCGTGCTTTATCAGTGATGAAGTTGCCCGTGGACCAATGGGATGCTTTGGCAGTACCTATTGTTTCCTCAAAGCTCCCGACAGCAACACAGCAGGCATGGGGGATGAGCCGAACCTCGAACGATATACCGAAGCTGGCAGATCTTCTCAAGTGTGTGGAGAGGCGAGCACACAGTTTGGCGACAGGTATACTCGAGGGCGCCGTGGCACAGTGGTTAGTGTGTTGGACTCTGGCGCACGATGAGCGAGTTCGGATCCTGATAACACCAACGCTATCGAATGTTTATTTCGCGACGTTCCTCCTCGGCGGGGTACTGGCAAAACCTCCCGTAGTAAACTTGCCATGAAAAGCTTCTCGACTCTCACCGTTCGGAATCGGCATTAAACTGTAGGTCCCTTTCACCTGTGCGAAAAATAAGTCACACACAACATGGGTGATTGAGAAAAGCCTGGCTCTGGTCCTTCATGGGCTGTAACGCCACCAAAGAAGAAGATACAGCGATGGGATGCAGCCAACAACAACGTACAGGAGACAAAAAGGCAGGCTACCACTCCAAATCGCACTCCTCTTCTGGTTAAGTCGAATTTGGCTTCAACTACACCTGGCAATTGCGAATTTTGCAACGATCACTCTCACCGCATCAGTCGTTGCCCGCAACTGTTGGCATTGACCGTGACTGAACGCTTCCAATGGTTAAAGGGCTCGAACCTTTGCTTTAATTGCTTGAAGCCAGGCCATGCAAAGAAGGCATGTAGTTCAACGAATTGCCGTCAATGCAATGGAAGGCATCATACCTTGCCTTGTCGGTCATCACCATCTGTGACACCATCCGCACCTAGATCAACTGTGGCGACTTCAGCGACGACTTCCCAGACACCGGCGACGCCAATGACGAGTCAGGCCACCCGAAATCAGATCTGACTCGATGAAGGCATTAAAACGTTTACCGTTATTGGCAATCACATTATCCTTTTGGCAACAGCGAATGCGCAAATCACCGATGGCGTTGGCGGCACGCACCAGTGTCGATTACTATGTGATCCAGGCTCACAGATCAGTTTTATGGCATCACGCTTTTTTAACAGTTTGTCTCTCCGCGCAAATAGAAGCAAACTACCCTTAGTCCACCCTTAGGGCGTCGGTAGTACGATATTGACGCACCCTCGTGGCCAGGCAATTGTTCAATTGTCTTTCAAATGTGGACTCATCCTTTGGAATCAAGATTGAGGTTTACATCATCGATTCCGTTACATCACCTCCACCAGTGATAAATGTTGCACAAGATGGCTGGCATCACCTATGAGGTTGAGGTAAAAATTTGACAACTTTCTAGGACAACCACCCCTGAGAGTAGTGAACGAACATCAACGACCCGAACCACTGCACTACACTCCGTTCAGGTTGTGTGTGTAACAACACATCATAAGAGAATATAAAAAAATGGCAACACATACACGAAATGCAGATGGCCGTTATACCGTACAAATTCCATTCAATTTCATCAACTCGAACGTAAATTGGCATTGAATCCCGACTTGAAGGAGAAGTATGTGGCATTCATGCGAGAGTATTTCCAGCTCGGCCATATGCACGTGATGGTGGTTCAACCAGGCGACCCAACCCAATCGTACTACATTCCACATCATGGCGTGGTGGCCAAGTTCCGCGTGGTCTTCAATGCCTCAGCGCAAACAACAACAGGCATCTCACTCAATGATACACAATTGGCAGGGCCGCTCATACAAGAGTTACTTACTTTCTTACTTAGGTGGCGCTACAGTCTGTGGCGAACCTGGGCCCCAACCAACAAGCGTCTCCAGCTGGCACGGTCTTTGGCCAGCTGTTTCCAGCGCCGCACGCCCAGTTGGTTAAGGTCCCCTTCCACCTGCGTGCGCCACCGATGATGCGGCCGTCCTCTGCCGCGCCTTCCTTCCGGAGTGGATTCGAAGACTTTTCGGGTCGGAGCTGTATTTTCCATGCGCTCTACATGGCCTAGCCACCTTAGACAGTGTATCCGTAGACGTCGTACCAGGCCGATGTCGCTGTACAACCCAGTACAATCCAGTTCTTCGTTATATCTTCTCCTCCATACACCGTTTGAGCAAACGGGATCGTAGATAGTACGCAGAATTTTCCTCTCGAAACGACCAAGGGCATCGTCATCCGCTTTTGTTAAGGTCCAAGCCTCCGCGCCGTCAAGGAGGACTGGGATGATTAAGGTCTTATATAGTGTTGGTTTTCCGAGAGAGGACTCTACTTCTCAATTGCCTCTTGAGCCCAAAGAAACAGCGGTTGGCGAGAGTGATTCTGCGTTTTATCTCAGCGCTGATGTTGTTGTCGCTGGTCATCAGTGAGCCAAGGTAGACGAATTCCTTGACCAATTTAAAGTTATATCCGCCCATGGTGACGTTCTGACCAATACGTCGGTGTTGTCCGTCTCTTTTAGATGAAAGCAGATATTTGGTTTTACCCGCATTAACCTCGAGATCCATCTTAGCCGCTTGTACCTCAATGCTTACAAAGGCCTCATTCACGTCTCGCTGTGTCCGTCCAATCACGTCAATATCGTCGGCGTACGCAAGCAATTGCGTAGACTTGAAATAAATCGTACCTCTTGTGTTGGCCAGTGACTCTTGCACGATCTTTTCAGGCACGATGTTGAAAAAGTTACATGACAGCGCGTCACCTTGCCTAAATCCTTTTTTAACATCAAAGGTCTCGGTTTGCTCATTACCGACCTTAATGGAGCAGCGAGAAATCTCCATTGTCATCCTGCACAGCCGGACGAGTTTGGCAGGGCTTTGTATAGCTCATCTCTATACACGCTGTCATATGCAGCCTTGAAATCGACGAAGAGCTGGTGAGAGTCGATTTGGTATTCCTGGGTCTTCTCCAAGATCTGCCGTAGCGTAAATATTTGGTCTATTGTGGACTTACCTGACCTGAAACCACACTGATAAGAGCCGATCAGGTTATCCACAAATGGTTTCAGGCGTTCACACAATACGGCAGAGAAGATCTTATATACGATGTTAAGGAGATTTTTCCCATATAGTTGGCGCAGTTATAGGGGTCTCCTTTCTTATGGACCGGGCAAACAATGCTGAGGTTCCATTTGTCGGGCATGCTTTCCTCCGACCAAGCCTTGCAAATGAGATGGTGCATGCACCTTACCAGCTCATCTCCCGCCGCCTTAAGAACCTCAGCAGACAGGTCGTCTGGGTGGACTGGATTCTGTTTCATTGTCGTCCATTACGAATAGCTCGTTCTGCCCGACAGCGGTATCTTGTCTATTATCGCCGTTATACAGTCTGCAGAAGTGGTATTTCCAAATCCTCAGCATCGACTGCGACTCTACTACCAGTTCTCCATTTTCATCCCCGCAGGCCACCGTTCTCGCTTTGTCGCCATGGCATGTTCGTTTTACCTTGTTGTAAAACTTACGGGCGTCATTCCTGCAAAAGCATCTCTCCATATCCTCGATCTCACGCTTTCCGTGCTCTTTCTTCTTTCTTCTGAAAAGCGTGTGTTCCTCTCTTCTCTTCTGCTCATAGATTTCGCGAGCAGCTCTCGTCCGTCGTTGCAGCATGGCTTTGTATGCCTCTTGTTTTGCTGCATGGGCTTCTTCGCATTGTTCATCGAACCAGGGGTTTCTAGATGGTGGCGGTTTGAAACCCAGCACCTCTGAGGCAGCGTCTCTGACGGCGCTCTGGCAATGCGCCCATTCCTGCTCTATTGTTTGTGCTGCTGTGAGCGGATTTTGAGAGAGCTTGGAGGAGACACGATCGGCAAAGATTCTGGCAGTCTCCTGCGATTCTAGCTTTCCGACGTCAAACTTACGTTGTGCTACTCGACTCCTAAGCATTCTTGATATCCTCATTCGTACCTTGGCTACAACAAGGTAGTGGTCCGAGTCGATGTTGGCCCCTCGGAAGGTTCGTACGTCAAGAATACAGGAGGAGTGTCTGGCGTCGATCGCAATGTGATCAATTTGGTTGGTGGTCGATTGTTCAAAAGACCGCCAGGTACCTTTGTGGATGTTGAGATGGGGAAATTGCGTGGTTGCTACAAGGAGGTCAGGTCCCGCTAGGAAATCGATTAGCCTTAGTCCGTTGTCGGATGTGGTGTTATGGAGGCTATGCTTTTCTATGATCGACTCAAATATGTCCTCTTTGCCCAATTTTGCATTAAAATC
This sequence comes from Eumerus sabulonum, assembly GCA_951905685.1. Classification (NCBI taxonomy): domain Eukaryota; kingdom Metazoa; phylum Arthropoda; class Insecta; order Diptera; family Syrphidae; genus Eumerus; species Eumerus sabulonum. The sequence goes on from OX645060.1 coordinate 94,800,903, forward strand.
TCCTTGGACTATTTTTGTGTCATAGCTGGGGCATTGGGCATATGTTCAGTCTAGGAGATCGTAGAATTCTTCTTTGAGTCGATCGTCCTTTTCTTCCGTTGGGGCGTGAGCGCATATTAAGCTAATGTTTCCAAATTTAGCTTTGATGCGGATTGTTATGAGGCATTCGCTTATGTCTCGGAAGCTTAAGACTTTTTGTCAGAGTCTTCCTCGTTCACACAATACGGCGGAGAAGATCTTATATACGATGTCAAGGAGACTTATTCCCATATAGTTGGCGCAGTTATAGGGGTCTCCTTTCTTATGGACCGGGCAAACAATGCTGAGGTTCCATTTGTCGGGCATGCTTTCTTCCGACCAAGCCTTGCAAATGAGATGGTGGATGCACTTTACCAGCTCATCTCCCGCCGCCTTAAGAAGCTCAGCAGACAGGCCGTCTGGGTGGACTGAATTCTGTTTCATTGTCGTCCATTACGAATAGCTCGTTCTGCCTGACAGCGGTATCTTGTCTATTATCGCCGTTATACAGTCTGCAGAAGTGGTATTTCCAAATCCTCAGCATCGACTGCGACTCTACTACCAGTTCTCCATTTTCATCCCTGCAGGCCGCCGCTCTCGCTTTGTAGCCATGGCATGTTCGTTTTACCTTGTTGTAAAACTTACGGGCGTCATTCCTGCAAAAGCATCTCTCCATATCCTCGATCTCACGCTCTCCGTGCTCTCTCTTCTTTCTTCTGAAAAGCGTGTGTTCCTCTCTTCTCTTCTGCTCATAGATTTCGCGAGCAGCTCTCGCCCGTCGTTGCAGCATGGCTTTATATGCCTCTTGTTCTGCTGCATGGGCTTGTTCGCATTGTTCATCGAACCAGGGGTTTCTAGGTGGTGGCGGTTTGAAACCCAGCACCTCTGAGGCAGCGTCTCTGACGGATCTAAACTAAGTGCATCTCTCCCACCAAAGAAACTCTGGAACAACCTACGAAAAATTGGAATATCTAGTTGTAACCACTTCTCTAAATGTGACTTTAGTGCTGATGAACTAAACCATGCATTCCTGGGGGAAAAACCTAGTTCAACAGACTTTGACTTTAATAATACATTAGACAATGCAAGTTCAAGACTAGATGAGTTTGTCGTAGCTTCAGAAAATGAAATTATCCGGTGTGTAAGTGGTATTAAATCAGACTCCATAGGAGAGGATGGCATACCAATTCGATTTATCAAACTTATTTTACCACAAATCGCCTCCCATCTTGCACATGTGATCAATTGGTGTATAATTACATCGACCTTTCCGCAGTCCTGGAAAGTCGCTAGAATTATACCCATTGCTAAGAAAACCAACCCAGCGTCTACTGCCGACTTTAGACCAATTAGTATCCTGCCCTGCTTATCCAAAGTCTTCGAGAAAATAATAGCGAATCAAATTACAAAACACCTATTAGTTAATGATCTTCTTTATACCCAGCAATCAGGAATCAGAGCAAATCACAGTTGCTCTACAGCCATGATTAATGTTCTGGAAGAAATAAGAGTATTCTTTGACAAAAATTACATCTCGTATTTGTGTCTCCTGGATTTCTCGAAGGCTTTTGACAAAGTAAATCATGACATCCTATGCTGGAAGCTACGGAACAACTTTGGTTTTAGTACTAGTGCGGTTAAATTAGTGAGGAGTTTTCTCTCCGGGAGGTCACAAAAAGTCGTCATGGGTGAATGCGATTCGTCTCTTATGAAAGTAGAGCAAGGTGTTCCGCAGGGCTCAATTTTAGGCCCGATTCTCTTCTGCATGTTCATTAATGATCTACCATCCGAGTGCAGGCACTCTTCAGTACACATGTACGCTGATGACGTTCAATTGCATTTAGCCATGCCCCTTTCAAATATAAATGAACTGGCGTCTCTCATGAACGATGATCTGAAATGTATCTATGGTTGGTCAAAAGCGAATGGTTTACAACTCAATCCAATCAAGTCCCAAGTAATCCCTATCTCTAAAACAAAATTTAATCTCGACCATCTTCCTGCCCTCTATTTAAGCACTACTATGATCAAAGCCGTAGAGAAAACCACTAGTCTAGGATATGTAATAAACAGAGATCTATCTGGTTATGATCATACTAATATGGTCGTCGGTCGCATTTATGGATGCCTTCGCAAGCTGTGGACCAGTGCTTATTACACTCCGCTAGATACCCGGAAAAAACTAGTAACTGCCCTAATTCTACCTCTCATAAGATACGGTGAATTAATATATTGTCATCCTGATTCGCTCTCCATGCAAAAGCTACAGGTGGCATTTAATGATGCAATACGCTATATTCACGGCATTCGTAGATGTGAGCACATCTCTGCTTACGCTAGGAACCTGCTTGGGTGCAGTCTTCAACAGTATATTAAGGCAAGGAACTGTATTTTCCTCCACAAAATCATTCACAGTCGTACTCCGGAATACCTGTTCAACAAGCTAAATTTCACCCGTTCCAATAGGACAATCAATCTAATTCCCTACTGCAGTAACTTTTTAAATTCGTCCCGCTTATTTTTCATTCACACTATAAAACTATGGAACTCTTTACCTTTTGCTATAAAATCTATATCTAATCACAGAAACTTTAAAAGTGCAATTTTCCGTCATTTCTCAACACTCCCATAAAAACTGATCCCTTCCGTCACTTAGCTTTAAGAACATACGTTAATTTTGAATTAAACTGTTTCAACTGGAATTTAATGACTAAGTACAAAAAAAGATGTAGATCTTAATGTACATACCTCTTATGTTAAATAAATATGAAATATGAAATATGTTGCTACAAGGAGGTTACGTCCCGCTAGGATATCGATTAGCCTTAGTCCGTTGTCGGATGTGGTGTTATGGAGGCTATGCTTCTCTATGATCGACTCAAATATGTCCTCTTTGCCCAATTTTGCATTAAAATCTCCTTGGACAATTTTTGTGTCATAGCTGGGGCATTGGGCATATGTTCAGTCTAGGAAATCGTAGAATTCTTCTTTGAGTCGATCGTCCTTTTCTTCCGTTGGGGCGTGAGCGCATATTAAGCTAATGTTTCCAAATTTAGCTTTGATGCGGATTGTTATGAGGCGTTCGTTTATGTCTCGGAAGCTTAAGACTTTTTGTCGGAGTCTTCCTCGAATAACGAATCCGCACCCGAATAGGCGCTGTTTGTTCTCCTTTGTTGATATTGTTACGAATTTATTTGATCCCCACATCAAATAGGGTTCGCACCACTGGATTGCGATAAACTACAGTTGTCTTTTCATCCAAAATAAAACACACACACTTTCCTGGTTTCACCACAGATCAACTATCTGTACAGCTTCACCACTTTTCTTTATTATCCAATACTGTCCACTTTAAACTTTATTACACAAACAAACCTTAGTTGACAGCTTTTATTTTCACACTGTTTGATCACACTGACTTTTCACACGCTGTTCAATACCACAAACTGAATGTCTGTCAATTCGCGCTTATATAGCTCTCGGTCCACCGTCTCGAACGATCGTCGTTGGAAGTTCCGCTTCGGAAATCTCTAGAACGCTCTGACAATTCCATTGGAAGCTTACATCATTCCAATCCCCGCTTCCAGAGAGTTTTCGAACTTCGACAGCGAAATTCGAACTTAACGGTCCGCTTGCATTTCCGCAACACTGCCCTCCTCCTAAGCTTGTTCGTCCTCGAACAAGCGATTGGACCCTTCTCCGTAATATGGTGCTAACCTCTCTACGTGGACAATTTTATACTTCGCCCGTCTGTTTCCCATCTGCTGTATCCGGTATACCACGTCATTGAGTTTCTTGATGACCTCATATGGTCCGTCCTAGGCTGATTGCAATTTGGGGCACAAGCCTTTTTTCCGTTGTGGGTTGTACAGCAATACCAAATGTCCGGTCTCGAATCCAGAAGTATTAGCTCTCAAGTCGTATCGCGCCTTCATTTTATCGCTGACCAAGTTCAGTCGCTCCCGGATGAACTGATGGATAGAGTTCAGCTGTTCTTTCTTTTCGGTTACGAAGTCTTCCCTGCCGCTAGTTGTCGGTAGTACCACGCCGAACTTCAAGTCCGATGGAAGTCGGAGATCAGTTCCAAAAATGGCTTCGGCGGGTGTTGTTGCCGTTGAATTGTGCTGTGCCGAACGGTATGCCATTAAGAAAAGGGGAAGATGTTCATCCCAGTCCTTCTGATCTCCAACGACGACTTTTCTCAAATATTCCTCCATCGTTCGGTTGAACCTTTCGACCATGCCATCAGATTGTGGGTGTAATGGTGTTGTCCGCGTCTTTCTGATACCCAGCATGTCACAGAGTTCTTTGAACACCGACGACTCGAATTTCCTTCCTTGGTCTGAGTGCAGTTCCATTGGTACTCCATAGCGCGCAACCTAGTTGTTCACGAATGCATCCGAAATGGTTTTGGCTTCCTGGTTAGGGATGCAAAACACCTCAGGCCACTTGCTGAAGTAATCGATCACCACCATCGCGTATTTGCTTCCAGCGTTGCTAGTTGGGAGGGGGCCTGCAATGTCCATATCGATACGTTCGAACGGTGCTCCAACATTGTACTGCTGCATATTTCCTCGAGTTTTCCTAACTGGACCCTTTGCCTTTGCACACTGTTCACACCTGCGAATGAAACGCGTAACCGACTCATGGCATCCTACCCAGTAGAAACGTTTCTTGATCTTCTCTACAGTCTTGTTAACACCAAGATGACCCCCGCTTGGTCCCTCGTGGTATTCTCGGATGACCTCTTCGATTTGTCCTTTCGGAATTACCAGCAGATCGTTTACAATGTTCCCGTCCTCACTTTCCCAACTGCGGTAGAGGCAACCGTTCTTCAGCTTCAAACTCTGCCATTGAGCCCAGTAAGCTTTCACGATTGGGCTTTCACTGGATACTTGCTGCCAACTTGGTCAAAAACCTCGTTCTTGGTAGTCGATGGTGACTGCCAGATCGGCATCTTCTCGCTGCTTCCTTCCGACCATTTCGACAGTCCACGAATCTTCTGGCAGCACATGGAAACGACGAATATCGATGACCTGTTCCTTGGTTTCGGCTCGTGAACAATGTTTGCATTCAACATCACGAGGTCGCCTCGTTAACGCATCCGCATTTCTAAGGCTGCTTCCCTTCTGGTATTCGCTCTGGCTTGATCTCCTTTTGGCGAATCCGACCTCGGACGCCTTCTTCCCAGACGGCAATTTCTCGCCATGTGCCCTTGCTGGTTGCAGATGTAGCATCTACCTGAGAACGGGCGGCTCCTACTCACCGTTGTTGCACTGGAACTACGCCACAATTTGCTAGAAGAACGCTTTCTCCGCAGACGACAGTCTTTTGCAGTGTGCCCCTGCTGGTCGCAGATAAAGCAGCTACCTGGGAACGAGCGACTCCTACTCACTGTCGTTGCTCTGGAACTACGTCGCAATTTGCTGAAGGAATGCTTTCTCCGCAGATGGCAGTTCCTCGCAATGTGCCCCTGCTGGTCGCAGATGTAGCATCTACCCGGGAATGAACCACTCCTACTCGCCGTTGTTGTTCTCGAACTATCCTGGTCTTGAGATATGCGCCGTAGTTTGATGGAAGGTCGGCATATCAAGAGCGATGTTTCACATGCGAGAGCGCTGGCAACTGTCTCCTTGAAAGATGTCTTCGGCAGGAGAATCAGGCTTCGTTGCGTATCGGGATCCCTTAGCCCTTGGATGAAGGAATCCGTTTTTAGTTTCTCCACCACATCAACTGGGACATCTGCGTAGGTAAGGTGAGATAGCCTCTCGATGTCGGCAGCATACTGTTGGATGGTCTCGTTTCCACGCTGCTTGCGTCCTTTAAGTTCCAGCTTGTGGATCTCCTGCATGTGCTCACTGCCGTATCTTCGGTGAAGAGCTTCCCATATGGCTGTGTAGTTCCTTCTCTGTGTCTCCGGGATGGTCTGTAGAACACCAGCTGCTTCGCCTTTAAGCGAAATTACTAGGGCAGCCACACGATCTTCCTCTCCCCATTGATTCCGCTCCGCTGTTGTCTCGAACTGGAGCTTAAGGATGTTAAAAGCGCTCTTGCCGTCGAAGTTGGGAGCCGTGAATTTTGATGCTGCAGTCGGTACGACGATTCCTTGATGCTGTACGTTCTGGATAGTTTTCTCGAGTTCCAGAACCTTCTTGTCCAGTGTCTCGATTCTCTTTTCTTGATTATTCTCAAGATCTAGAACCTTCTTGTCGAACCTCGATTCTAGTGTCTCGATCCTCTCTTCAACGTCCTGGAGTCGATCGTTGACTGTCTGCTGGATATTTCTTAGGCTTTCTCGATTGTTCTCTAGCATCCCTTCTAACGTCTCCAGCTTCTGGCCCAGGGAAGTGGAATTTTCCTCCAGCCTTTGATCTAGTTTCTGGCTCTAGGAAATGGAATTTTCCTCCAGTTTCTGACTCCGAGAAGTACTTACGGCAACGGAATTTTCCTCCAGCTTTTGATCTAATTTCTGGGATATGGAAGCACTCATAGCATTCATAGCTGCGAGAATTTGCTGCATATCGAATGCTGGTTCACTGGATGTCGATGGCTTCTCCACCCCGAACTCGTGATTCTCCCAGTCGAAACCTTCTTCCTGCAACGCTGATCGCAATCTCTCCACCAGGTTGGCTTTACTTCCCACTGTGGATAATTCCCGAGCATCCAGCTCTCTTTTCAGTTGTTCAATTGTCAACTTTTCCAATATTACCATTTTCTCACTTTTGCAATGATTCACTTCACAACTCAAATAAAGTTTCACTCGTTTACTCGCAATCCCACTTCTGACACCAAATGTTACGAATTTATTCGATCCCCACACCAAATAGGGTTCGCACTACTGGATTGCGATAAACTACAATTGTCTTTTTATCCAAAATAAAACACACACACTTTCCTGGTTTCACCACAGATCAACTATCTGTACAGCTTCACCACTTTTCTTTATTATCCAATACTGTCCACTTTAAATTTTATTACACAAACAAACCTTAGTTGAGAGCTTTTATTTTCACACTGTTTGATCACACTGACTTTTCACACGCTGTTCAATACCACAAACTGAATGTCTGTCAAGGGCGAGTGTTCGCGCTTATATAGCTCTCGGTCCACCGTCTCGAACGTTCGTCGTTGGAAGTTCCCCTTCGGAAATCTCTAGAGCGCTCTGACAATTCCATTGGAAGTTGACATCATTCCAATCCCCGCTTCCAGAGAGTTTTCGAACTTCAACAGCGAAATTCGAACTTAGCGGTCCGCTTGCATTTCCGCAACAATATTGTTGCGGAGATGCAAACGGACGCAACAATATTGTTGCGGAGATGCAAACGGACGGTTAAGTTCGAATTTCGCTGTCGAAGTCGAATGATATCAACTTCCAATGGAATTGTCAGAGCGTTCTAGACATTTCCGAAGGGGAACTTCCAACGGCGAACATTCGAGAAGGTGGACCGAGAGCTATATAAGCGCGAACACTCGCCCTCGACAGACATTCAGTTTGTGGTATCGAATAGCGTGTGACAAGTCAGAGTGATCAAACAGTGTGAAAATAAAAGCTCTCAATAAAGGTTCGTTTGGGTAATAAAGTTTACAGTGGATAGTATTGGATAATAAAGAAAAGTGGTGAAGCTACGCAGATAATTGATTTGTGGTGAAAGAAGTAAAAGTGTGTGTGTGTTTTAATTCCGATAAAAAGGATATTTGTAGTTTATCGCAATCCAGTGGTGCGAACCCTATTTGGTGTGGGGATCGAATAATTCGTAACAATATTAATGAAGAATGTAATTTGAATATTTGAATTTGGCAATGCCCTCACTGGAAATACTGTTCAGTTAGTTCTTAAGTTTCGCATTATATTCCTTTCCTGTAATAAAGCTGTTCTGTTGAGTTATACTCTCCTTCCAAGTCGGTCGTTTTTATCTGATACGATATTCACAACAGGTTATGGGCCCAGACCACGTGGAAAAGAAAAAAAGGGAAACGGAAAATTAAAGATTAATTTTAAATCACAAGTAAAGTTTAACTTACATTTTTTTTTTGAAACGCAGTATTCCGTGTTAATTTGTTTTTTTAAATTGTAAATTGGGTAGTGTAAAATTCTAAAAACAATCGGGAAGAATGGAAAATAACTTTTTTAAAATCGAGCAACTCCAAACTGTAGAAATTTCAAGCCTCCATTTTGCTCAATGCATCTGGGCTTTTTGCATTTGTGGATGGCGAATCACAGTTCCCTATCAAGATGCAAAATGAAACACAAGAAGATTTTGATAAGCGACTCCTGATTCGGAAGAGATCTGACAGCAGAGCTCAGCAGATAATTGCAACCAGTGTCGGTTCTGTCCCCCTTCGACACATCGTAAATTGTAAAACAGCAATGGAAATGTGGGCTAAATTAAAGTCAGCTTATGAACAGAACTCGAAGGCAAATATCCACATGTTGCTGCAGAAGTTTTACGGATTTGAGAAAGATCCAGTAGACGATGTCTCAGCGCATATATCGAGGTTAGAAAACATTGTCCTACAGTTAAGAGATATTGGAGAAACAATATCAGAAAGCATGATCATTACAAAAGTTCTAATGACCCTTCCAAGTAATTTTCAACATTTCATTTGTGCGTGGGAGTCGACCGCAAAAGAGCAGCAAACACTGGAAAATCTTACGTCACGACTGGTAATGGAAGAGACACGCATGTCATCGCATGCACCAAGTTCGTCCGTTGCTTTATTCGGGCGGCAAAAGGCAAAGAAGGGAAGGACAAAGTCTTCTTAAACTGGAAAGTGTTTTCATTGCAATGAACATGGCCACTGGAAGAGAGAGTGTCCCAAGAAAAATACTGTAATTGATTGCAAACGGAAGACTGGAACTAAGGGCGAGGTACGAAGGGGTGATGCACTAATATGTAAAGTTGAAAACAAAGTGACGGCTGGAAGCGCAGGAAGGATTGGAAGCACGGGTGAGGTGCATAAACGAACCAGCTGTTTGGGTGAGCTGAACATGAGGAAATGGACTGGAACTAGAAGTCAAGTTCAAGGGGACCTCCATTTGGTTGCAACGCGCTGATGGCAAAGGATGGCTCATCAGCAAATCAGAGCTGGTACTTGGATTCTGGAGCAAGCGACCACATGACGTGCAGAAAAGAGTGGTTCGCATGTTATAGACAATTTACTGATCCTGTTGGCATCCAGATAGGAAGTGGAGAAAAGATCTTTGCAGAGGGAATCGGTGACAACATTCTCGCTTCAACTGGAAAAAACTGGTTTGAAAGACATTTGTCCGAAGTTCTCTATGTGCCAAAAATTTCTATGAATCTATTTTCACAGACTCGTGCCTTGGATAATAAACTGAGTATTATATCTGACAGTCTTCATTGCAGGTTTGTCAAGAAGGACGGTACAGTCATGGCGGTAGGACATAGAGAGGGGCAACTCTTTAAGATGTGTTTTAAGGTACTATCACCGTCCTTGATTATGAAAGAAGCGAATGTGGCAAGTCAGATATTATCGATTAAAGTTTAGCACGAACGAATGGCGCACCAGAACATTGCGCAGGTTCGCAATCAGTTGAGGATAGAAGGTGTTCAGTTTGAGGACACTGAGAACTTTTCTTGTGATAGCTGCGTCTACGGAAAGCAGCATCGATTGCCTTTTCCTAAAAGTAATTTCCAAGCTTTCTACCCAGGCGAACTTATCCATGCGGACGTTTGCAGACCACTGGAGGAAAGGTCAATTGGCGGCTCCAGGTACTTTCTTTTTGTTTAAAGAACATTTTTCAAGGTACAAGGTGGTGTATTTTTTAAAGAATAAGTCCGAAGCTTGTACCTATTTAGAACAGTTCCTAAACAAACCAAAGAACGAACGTGGTAACATGGTAAGAACGCTTCGTACAGACAATGGAACAGAGTTCATAAATGAAAAGGTTAAATTAATCTTGACCAAGCACTCTGTTCGTCACCAAACTACAGTGCCCTATACCCCAGAGCAGAATGGAAGTGCCGAACGCGAAAATCGCACCATTGTAGAAGCGGCAAGAACTATGCTATGTGGAAGCGGCCTATCAAAAAAGTTTTGGGCAGAAGCAGTTAACACTGCAGTCTTCATACTTAATCGAACAGGTGTTAGTTCGCAAAGAGAAAAAAACCCATGTGAACTTTGGTGGGGCAGTGGCTTTAAGGCTGATGACTTGAAAACGTTTGGAACCGAGATTTTTATACATGTACCAAAGCAGAGACGAAATAAGTTCGATAGAAAGGCCGAAAAAGATCTTTTCATGGGGTATGCGGAGAACTCGAAAGGATGTCGCGTTTGGAATATGTCATCAAGATCAATTCAGATTGTTAGAGATATAACATTTAAGGAGTTTTCGCCACTCGTAGAAACTCAACTCGATAACGAAAGATCTAATGAGTACTCAGATCATGGTTTGCAGGTAGATATGCTCGATGATATTCGTGATAATAAGCATGAATATGTGCACAATAAATCGACTGACCATGCTTATAATAATGGTTCCCATGATGAGGGCAATGATAATGGTAGTCGAAGTAGTTTTAATAGTTCGTCTGAACCCATTTCTCAAGAAGCCAATCTAGATGATGATGATTTTACCCCGGTAGATGAGAGGGCTGCTTTAGATGAAAATGCTGAAGTTTCATTTAAAAGAAAACTTCGAAGTGCAAAGAACTGGAAGAGCTCAGGTATGCTTAATTTTGCAGAAAAACATGTTTTCCTTGTGCAGGGTGAACCAGTGACCTACAGAGAGGCAGTTACTTGTGATGAAGCACTACACTGGGAATGACAGACGAGGTGAAAAGTCTTCTTAAAAACCACACTTGGGACTTGGTGGAACAACCAGCCAATAGGAAGGTGATCGATAGCAAATGGGTGTATAAGATCAAGAATTTGGACGCGCGTGGGAAAAGGAGGTATAAAGCACGGTTAGTGATTCGCGGTTTTACACAGGAATATGGTGTCGACTATTTTGAAACCTTTAGTCCTATGGCAAAATTTGCTTCGATTCGAACAATTTTGGCAATTGCCGCCTTCGAGGAATTATTTCTTATTCAATTCGACATTAAAACAGCATTTTTAAATGACCATTTGAATGAAGACATCTACATGCGTCAACCTCTTGGATTCGATGATGGTTCTGGCAAGGTGTGTAAACTCCGAAAAAGCCTCTACGGGTTAAAGCAAGCTTCCAGGTGTTGGAATGAGAAAATCACTCGTGTGCTAAAAGAGTTCAACCTGCAAATTTCTGAAATGGATCCTTGTGTCTTTGTTGGAAACGGTACTGGTAGTCGTCTTATATTGACAATTTATATTGACGATGGACTGATAGCCACAAAGAAAAAAGAGGATGGTATGAAGCTTGTGGAATTTTTAAGAACACAATTTGAGATTACGCTTTTGGATGCGGAATGGTTCTTGGGAATGCAATTATCACTGGGAACAAACGGAGAAATTCATGTCAACCAAGCAAGTTATGCGGAACAAGTGTTAAAAAAGGTTTAACATGAATGACAGCAAACCAGTTTCAACACCAGCTGAAAACCTCTCGAGTGAAGACGACGCACCTCAAAGGGATATAAGTTTTCCGTTTAGAGAAGCGGTGGGATGCCTAATGTATTTGGCTGTGGCCACCCGGCCAGACATTGCATTTGCAGTGGGAGTTGTGTGTTGCTACAAGAAAATCTACCTCTGGCTTTATTTTTATGTTCGGAGGTGGTCCCGTTTCCTGGGCATCGCAGAGACAAACGTGTGTGGCATTATCAACTACCGAATCAGAATATGTGGCAGCATCGCAAGCTGTGAAAGATATGGTGTGGCTTCAACGACTTGTTGCGGAACTGATGCCAGCTAAAAGATCAGGCGCAGCTGAGTTGAATATGGACAACCAAGGTGCAATCCGATTGATTTAAAATTTCACAAGCGCACAAAGCACATTGATGTGCGCTACCACTTCATACGTGAAAGGTATGATAGAAAAGAGTTTTGTATTAATTACGTTCCTTCTGAACATCAAATTGCAGACATTTTTACCTAGGCCTTAAGCAAAGAAATTTGAGGAATTCAGATTTTTGATTGGAGTTGTAAACAATCCATTTTAAAGATAACTAAACTTCAAATTAAACTATTCAAACGTGGGAGTGTTGATATTAAGGAAGTATGTAATTTGAATATTTGAATTTGGCAATGCCCTCACTGGAAATACTGTTCAGTTGGTTCTTAAGTTTCGCATTATATTCCTTTCCTGTAGTAAAGCTGTTCTGTTGAGTTATGCTCTCCTTCCAAGTCGGTCGTTTTTATCTGATACAATATTCACAACATCCTTGTAGCAGTTCCCGTAGTAGATGTCGCAGTTTTTCATCCGTTTTTTGCCTGGTCCATCCCATCGCACTTCTTGGAATGCGGTTATATCTGCTTTATAGCAGTTGAGGGTTTGCTCCAATTGACCTAAGGGACCTAACATTCCAGGTGCAGACTCTCAAGTCCGTTAGTCGTTTGCAGGGGTCGTCAGCATTGTATCCGTCCGTATCCGAGGTTTGTTGTTGTTTCGGAACAAGTAGGATTTTACGTGATAGGGATGTTACCCCTAAGCACAACCCCCAACCGGGAGGGCCAGGTTTCTCTTTCCCTAGGAACCAGGGGTTGGGTCGCTACACACATTGGTTCACTACCTGGTGGGTGCCAGGGTAGCTATCCAGGGAGGGGGGGGGGGGGGGGGGAGGGGGGCACGCGGAGGCTGTGTGTCAACTTGGATTGAGCAGGGACAGAGATCGAAGCTGACGTTTGCCACGTTAAACGCGATCAACTTCTTTGCTCTGTTTGCTCGCTCCCTCCCCCCTCATACAGGAGTTACTGGTAAACATAATCTTCCGATATCCATGTTTCGCAGTAGCGTTATCAGCAGACGTAGAGAAGATGTTCCGGCAGGTGTTAATCGATGACAGGCACCGACAATGGCAACGAATTTTATGGCGAGAGTCCCCTACTGAACCATTGCTCACATATCAATTGGCTACTGTGACTTATGGCCCCGCGAGTGGACCTTATTTGGCAATTCGTTCAATGTAACAATGTGCCTTGGATAACTGTGACAAATTACCAGATGGCAACCGGGCAGCTACAGCCCGGGAAAGCATATTGCGAGACTTCTACGTGGATGATTACCTGAGTAGTGCCCCGTCAACACAACAGGCAATAGAGTTGGCAGAAGACATTGATTTTGTACTCAGGCAGGGAAACCTTCATCTACGAAAATGGCGATCCAACGACATGCACACACTGGCTCAGATCACAAATAGCCTAATCACGGATTAAATTGAGTTGCAAGTGGCAGAAACGACAGTTCTTGGCCTACATTGGGATCCTATGGCAGACGAACTCTTTTACAGAATAAAATTTGCATTCGACACTCCATCTACAACGAAACGTCGAGTTCTGGGTAATACGGCTAGGCTCAATAATTCAATTGGCATGTTGGCGTCGGTTATAATTGTTGCCAAATTATTCATCCAACGGCTATGGCAGACGGGATTGGCTTGGCATACACCACTTCCCCAGAAATTTCTAGACGAATGGCTGACGTTTCGCAACAATCTGCAGCGACTGGCGAACATACGCATACCGCGATGGCATGGCATAACTACTGACAGGTTCCTACATCTACATGGTTATTGCGACGCATACGCCGCTGTCATCTATCTCAGCACTACAGATACAGATGGACAGCGGCGTTCATCACTGATTACAGCAAAGACGAAGGTGGCACCTACCAAGGCAATCACGATTCCAGGGCTGGAGTTGTGCGCTGCACGACTTCTCAGTACGACAATGACAACTATTAGGCAGGCCCTGGGGCTTAACGACGTTCCATACACGATGTGCAGTGACTCTAGTATTGTGCTCCACTGGCTTCGAAAATCACCAGCTCAACTCAAACCATATGTGGCGAATCGTGTTGGATACATTCAACAACATTTTAATATTAATAATTGGCACCATGTTCGCACGCAATTCAACCCGGCGGATTGCGCTAGTAGAGGCATAAGCGTTGATGCGCTACTTACACATCAGCTATGGTGGCATGGCCCAACGAGTGAGGATGAGCGATCCTCTACTGACGTCATTAGTCTGAGCGTGGATGAAACTTTGACGATGGCGACGGAACTAAGACCGGTTAAGGCAAATGTGGCAAGACTAACGAAGGTACTTCTCATTGAGACGCGATATCAAAGCGGGAAAGAAACCATCATTATCAATTTGCTCGAGCGTTTCAACAAAACTGGCAAGCTCCTTCGTACCACAGCGTATGTTTTGCGTTGGAGGAGCTCAAATCGACAATATAGGTCGCAATCTATTGTGGCAGCACAAGAGATGGAAGAGGGTGTTTACTGGCATATCCTTGCGGAACAACATCGATACTTCGAAGTTGAGATTTGCGAACTTCGAAAGGACAATAACCTGTGTACAACAAGTAAGATCATCACACTGGCCCCATACATTGACAGCACGGTGGGAAACATATTGCGCGTCTCTGGCAGACTTGACAACGCGAAGCTGAAGGAGTATCAGAGGCATCCAATCCTTCTTCCCAGGGAGAGCACGTTGGCCAGGCTAATTGTTGAACAAACACATCATGATACGCTCCATGAAGGCATACAACTCATGATACAGATAATCCGGGAAAAATGGTGGATAGTCCATGTACGTACCCTTGTTAAACGTTGTATTCATTCATGTACTATTTGCAGAAGGGATCAGCATACAATGGCGAAACAGCGCATGGCATCATTACCTCGGTCCCGGGTTTTGGCATCACCACCGTTCTCAACGGCTGGTGTGGATTACTTCGGTCCATTTAATATCCGAATCGGCTCAAGAACTACTCGCACCATTAAGAAGACATACGTGACTATCTTTGTGTGTATGGCTTCTAAGGCTGTGCACATTGAGTTGGCAGAAGATCTATCTGCGGAGGCCTTCATCAACGTGTACGCCCGGTTTGTAAATCGCCGAGGCCCATGTCGTCGCATATACAGTGACTATGGGACCGCATATGTTGGCGCCAATCGACTACTCCAGGATGGCAACTTACTGACAAAGGCCTCGTAGGGGTAGGATCTATCCGACGGATGCTGGCCTACTAAAAAGCGAGAAGAGCCACCGCAGTCGAGCATCTTGCGGCACTGTTAGTAAGTCCTATTCCCACCTCCTCGTGGTGCCATCCGGAGATTTCCTATGGAAATTGCAGACGGGGAAGGGCGAATGGCGAGCCCCATGCGCCAAAAAACAGGATTAGTCGGTTGGGCTACGGCCTAGTAAGCCGTAACCGTAAAAAAAACACAAACTCCGAGACAACCAAAAGCCTCGGATATAACGGACCGGATTTATGTTGACTACCCTTGCAAAAAACAAAAAAAGGACAATGATCTTCGGTCTGCACGTGGAACGTTCGGTCCCTAAACAGGCCACGTGCAGCCGAACAACTTGCGGACGCCCTAGACCGCTATGAAACGGACATCACCGCCATCCAGGAAATGCGATGGAATGGACCGGGTATAAGGCGGATGAAAAACTGCGATGTTTACTACGGCGACTGCTATAGGGAGAGAGGGCAACGATTGTTTGGATGCGGATTTGTTGTTCGAGGTGGACTAAGGCAAAAAGTCCTAAGCTTTCGGTATGTGAGCGAAAGCTTCATAACAATCCGTATCCAGGCTAAATTTGTTAACATCAGCCTGATCTGCGTCCACGCCCCCATGGACGACAAAGATGACTCCGCCAAAGATGAGTTCTACGATCTCTTAGACAGAACGTATGCCCAATGTCCCAGCTATGACATCAAAATTGTACTAGGAGACTTCAATGCTAAGCTAGGTAAGGAAGGCATCTTTGAACGAGTCGTCGGCAAACATAGCCTACACGACACCACCTCCGATAACGGACACAGGCTGATTGATCTTGCTATGGGGCGAAATCCCCTTCTAGCCAGTACGCGCTTCCCGTACCTCGATATACACAAAGGCACTTGGCGGTCTTTTGATCAATCGACTGCCAATCAGATTGATCACATCGCGATCGACGTCAGACACTCCTCCACTATTCTTGATGTTCGAACTTTCCGAGGGGCTAACATCGACTCGGACCACTATCTTGTAGTAGCCAAGATTCGCTTACGGATATAGCGAACGCAACGGAGTAGAGTAAGAATACAAAGTTGTGACGTCGGAAAGCTACTAACGCCAGAAACCGCTCGTGCTTTTACTGATCGCGTCGTCCTTAAGCCCTCCAATACACCTGAATCCTCCACACTATCAATAGAGCAGTAGTGGAGCCTTTGCAAACAAGCCCTGAAAAGCTCTGCATTCGAGGTTTTGGGTTTCAAGGCTCCACCACGAAGAAACACCTGGTTCGATGACGAGTGCAGGAGGATTAATACAGCGAAGCAGGTGGCATATAAGGCCTCGCTGCATAAAAGAACAAGAGCAGCTCGTGAGCTCTACGAGTTAAAAAGAAGGGAGGAGCATAAGCTTCTTAGAAGAAAGGAGAAAGAGCACAAGAAGCGCGCGATTGAGGATTTGGAGAGGTGTTACTGCAGGCGTGACGTTCGAAAGTTTTATCAACAGATAAAGCGAACATGCCAAGGTTGTAAAGCCAGAACGGAAGCCTGCAGGGATGAGAACGGACACCTAGTAGTAGAACTACAGTCGATGCTGAGAATATGGGAAAACCACTTCTGCAGACTGTATAACGGCGATGTTAGTCAATATACCGCTGCCAGGCGGAATGATCCATTTCTAATCGAGGG
Source organism: Eumerus sabulonum (assembly GCA_951905685.1). Classification (NCBI taxonomy): domain Eukaryota; kingdom Metazoa; phylum Arthropoda; class Insecta; order Diptera; family Syrphidae; genus Eumerus; species Eumerus sabulonum. The sequence goes on from OX645060.1 coordinate 94,817,725, forward strand.
AGACCGCAGAGAATTATGTCCCCCTAACCTCGACGAAGTTAAGATTGCCATATCGAAGCTCAAGTCGAATAAAGCTGCTGGCGCAGACGGACTGTCTGCTGAGCTCTTCAAGGCAGCTGGGGATGACCTGGTTGGGAGCGTGCACCAGCTTATCCGTAAGATATGGTTTGAGGAAAGCATGCCCGAGAAATGGAGTCTCAGCATCGTATGTCCGATCCATAAGAAAGAAGACCCCTCTGATTGCGCCAACTATAGAGGAATAAGTCTCCTTAACATCGCCTACAAAATCTTCTCTGCCGTTTTGTGTGAAAGCCTGAAGCTATTTGTAAATAAGCTGATAGGTCCTTATCAGTGCGGATTCAGGCCAGGGAAGTCCACCATCGACCAAATCTTCACACTACGGCAGATCCTGGAAAAAACCAATGAATTTCAAGTCGACACTCACCACCTTTTTGTCGACTTCAAAGCCGCATACGACAGCGTAATTAGAGATGAGATATACAACGCTATGTCTACCTTTGACATACCTGCTAAACTCGTCAGACTATGCAGGATGACTTTGGAGAACGCTCGCTGCTCCATCCGAATCGGTGAACACCTTACCGATAGTTTTGATGTCAAAAAAGGATTTGGGCAGGGCGATGCGCTGTCGTGTGATTTCTTCAACACCATATTAGAAATGATTGTGCAAAAATCACTGGCCAATACAAGAGGCACAACCTATCTCGAATCCTCGCAACTCCTTGCATACGCCGACGATATTGACATAATAGGTAGATCACAGCGAGATGTCAATGAGGCGTTTGCGAGTATTGAGATGGAGGCGGCGAAAATTGGTTTGGCGGTAAACGAGGGCAAAACTAAATATATGCTGTCATCAAAAAAGGACGCTCACCACCGACGTCTCGGCCAGAACGTTTGTATAGGCGGATATAAGTTCGAGGTAGTGAAGGACTTCGTCTACCTTGGCTACGCAGTGACCTGGAACAACGACATCAGTTCCGAAATCAAACGCAGAATCACTCTTGCCAATCGCTGTTTCTTTGGGCTCAGGAGGCAATTGAGTAATAGAGCCCTCTCCCGAACGACAAAGTTGACTCTATATAAGACCCTTATCATCCCGGTCCTGTTGTACGGCGCAGAAGCATGGACACTATCAAAAGCGGATGAGGAGGCCCTTGGTCGGTTCGAGAGAAAGATTTTGATTTGATGGAGGAGGAGATTCAACCACGAACTTTACGGGCTGTACAGCGACATGAGCCTAGTCAGGCATCTACGGATTCAACGCCTAAGATGGCTGGGCCATGTAGAGCGAATGGACACCACAGCTTCAGCCCGGAGAGTCTTTGAATCCATCCCCGAGGGACGAAGAAGCAGAGGACGGCTGCACTTAAGATGGTGCACACAGGTGGAAGGGGACCTCAGCCAACTAGGTGTGCGGCAATGGAAAAGGCTAGCGAAAGATCGTGCTAGATGGAGGGGCATGTTGGTTGAGGCCCAGGTCCACCCCGAACTGTAGCGCCCACTAAGAAGAAGAAGAACGATCGACTTCTCAAACAAGACTTGGAGGCATGGCATAATGCATACACACTGCAACATTTGGCTAACAAAGGGACTCAGTGGCATTTTATCCCTCCTGGCGCACCTCATCAAGGTGGTCTTTGGGAAGCAGCTGTCAAATCTGCTAAACGACTACTCTACTCGGCGTCATTGGAACTCAATCAATATACTATGACCAGTTGCACACTTTACTCGTACACGTGGAGGCTTGCTTAAATTCTCGCCCATTAGTGGCTTTGCGTGATGATATCGACGATCGCATGGCTCTCACACCAGTGAGATCAATATACTATGACCTGTTGCACACTTTGCTCGTACACGTGGAGGCTTGCTTAAATTCTCGCCCATTAGTGGCTTTGCATGATGATATCGACGATCGCATGGCTCCCACACCAGCAAATTTCCTCATTGGACGTTTTCTTATTGCGGTACCAGATGCAGCTGTCTTGGAAGTGCCCACACAACGATCACGAAATTGGCGTCAGCTCAGACAAACGCAACAACAATTTTTGGCGGAGATGGCAAGACGAATATTTGACTACACTTCAGCGGCGGTCTAAATGGCAAGGATCCCACAACGAGATCCATTGGCGACTTGGTCGAGTCATGCAACTTCATCCAGGCGACGACGGTCTCATCAGGGTCGTCACAATCAAACACTCACAGGGTGAGTGCATTGGGCCAGTTCAGAAGTTATGCAAGCTCTTGGATGGTCCTGAACGTACCCGTCCAGCCGGGCAGGATGTTTGAGATTCCATGAACGAGGCAGCTTTGCTTTGTCCCTTCGCACACGAACAACTTGGTTTCGGCATGTATAATGGCACACACATGAGTAGCCCGCCAATCCCTTCGCACACGAGCAGCTTGGTTTCGGTACGTAAGCACACGAGTAGCTAGGCTGTGGTACACACATGCACGAACAGCTTGACTTGATTTCTTCACCAACGAATATTCATTGCTTTTTCTACCGTCGTGCGATTCGGACGTATCTTGGTACTGTGTAATAAAACGGGAACAATAACAAATTGAAAAAAAGAATTGTGTTTCCTTTGGTTAGTTTCCCGGTCAATTTGGTTTCTGAGTGTACACGGGTGCACATCTGCATATTTTCGTGTACACACGATTTATATTGTTACGGATTTATTCAATCCCCACACCAAACAGGGTTCGCACCACTAGATTGCGATAAACTACAATTGTTCTTCTTGAAAGAATAAAAACACACACACTTCTACTTCTTTCACCACAGATCAATTATCTGTGTAGCTTCACCACTTTTATTTATTATCCAATACTGTCCACTTTACACAAACAAAACTTTATTGAGCTTTTATTTTCACACTGTTTGATCACACTGACTTGTCACACGCTATTTAATACCACAAACTGAATGAATGTCGAGGGCGAGTGTTCGCGCTTATATAGCTCTCGGTCCACCTTCTCGAACGTTCGCCGTTGGAAGTCTCCCTTCGGAAATCTCTAGAACGCTCTGACAATTCCATTGGAAGATGACATCATTCCAATCCCCGCTTCCAGAGAGCTTTCGAACTTCGACAGCGAAATTCGAACTTTTTTTTTTTATTTTTAGCTTCAAATATTTACATAATTTTTGTTCGTAACATAATACACTTAGTAATTTTTTTGGTTTGGCTGAAGGCCGTCTACCAGATTCTCGATAAGGCTAAAGTACTGTACAAAGTAAATAATGACCTCAATATCGCGCCTATGTACAAAGTGTTATCAAAAATCGCCTTCCACAATACGGATTCTATAGCTGCTTGCAGCTGTGGCATAGTTGTATACAGCTTCCCACCCACAATTACCGTTTAATACGTTAATAACCTCGTTGAAGTCCAACGATATCGCTTTGAGGTATCTCATACGGAATTCTTTTAAAATTGGACATCTTCCGACGAAATGGTATACATCCTCTCTTTCCTTAAGGTTACACAGGTTACATAAAATTGGGAGGTCAGGTCGATGCGGAATGAAATTAAGATTTATTAGCTCTCCTCTCAATTTGAATATTGAGCTTATCATATGCAAAGAATAGCGATTTAAAAAGTACGACGACGCATTACCATTGCAATTGAAGTTCAGCCTACTATAAACCAGCCTATGTACCGATGAATATGCTTCAGCCAGAAAACTGTCATACATGGCGTTACCCGCTTTTTTCAGGATGCTGTTAAAGATCGTTTTTAAATGTGTGGATTCTATATCGCTTCCAATATTTATGCTCACGTCATAGTTTGCCGCTAGCTCCTCCCACTTTTGAACCAAGTGCCCTCTTGTCGCGATGATATGCTTCAGGACAATCCTTGGCAGTCTTCCTTCATCCATATCTAGTACTTTCATTATATAATCTGCGTGCAACTTTAAGGTCTGCAAAAAAAACGGAGGGACTCGAGTTTCTAAGTGCAGCATATAATTCGGCGTAGATGATGGAAGTCGAAAGTTTCGCTTCAAAAAGTATCTTAGGAATTGTTCTACTTCCCCAAAGGAGCAATAACCCCAGATCTGGACTCCGTACAGCAATATAGAGGCCGCTGTTGTGCGAAAAAGTTTATATTTTGACGTGTGTTCGATAAACTTATTGTCGATGCATCGTCCCCAAACTGAGGAAATAGCTCTTTTGGCTGCAGCTTGCTTACACTCTAAGTGTTTTTTCATACTAAGGTTAGATGTAATTACCATGCCTAAATACTTGTACTCTTTTACTATGTCCACGCTTTCCCCGTGATAAGACCAATTTTCGTCGCGGCAGTATCTTCCACCCCCCTTTCTAAAAATCATCATCTTGGATTTCGTTAGATTCACGGTTAAATTCCACTGTTTACAGTAGCTTTCAAGTCGATTTAAAATACCCTGCATCTCTTCAACTGACTCCGACAGAAACACTATTTCGTCCGCAAACTTTAACGCTGGTATCCGCATCCCGGCAAACTCAACCCCCCCCCCCCCCCCCTACTTCGTCTACTATATCATTTATGAATAAGATGAAGAGCAGCGTGCTTAAGATGCAACCTTGCTTAACATCCATTTGCATTCCAAATTCTTCTGATACAGACTCTCCATTCCATACGTACGCGACATTGTGTTCATACATCGCCTCTAGCACGTGTATTACCTTGCTTGACAAACCAATCTTGTACAACTTATAAAAGAGTGCTTCGCGCGCAATGGAATCAAATGCCGCGCGGAAATCCACAAAGAAAACATATAGCTTTTTGCGGTTCTGTTTAAAATTTTCTGCAATGTTGGTGAGGGTGAAGATATGATCCAGAGTTGAGTATTGCTTCCTGAACCCCGCTTGGTATTCACTTAATATATTGTTGATTGATAACCATTTCAAGAGCCTATTATAAATCACAGCACTAAATAGTTTCGCCGAAGTATTCAGAAAAGAGATGCCTCTGTAATTAGCTGGATTATCCAACTCGCCTTTTTTGTGCAGTGGGAAGATTATCGCTCTTTTAAAGCTTCCTGGAATTGTGGCTGTTGCAAAAATTCTATAAAACTCCTTTGTAAGAGCAGTGAGGAATTCAAAAGAGCTGTTCTTGTAGAACTCAAACGGAATCCTATCATCACCTGGGGCTTTCCCCGCTTTAGATGAATCGACTGCGCTTTTAACTTCGGAAAAGGTAAATGGCGTATCTAAAAGCTCGTCAGTAAGAAGTGGGGCGGCATATTGCGGTAGCGGTGAGAATTGCGAAGCATTGAGCAGATTTTTGAAATAATCCCTCAGTTCTGATGGTTGTAGTGTCGTCGAAATCATATTACTTCTTCCGGTTACAATTTTAGCCGCTTTCCAAAAATCTGCTGAAGATCTCGAAGAATTAAGAATAGCAATGATCTGTTGGTTAAAGAGTTTCCTTTTCTCCATACAAAGACGTTTGTAGTACTTGTTCGCTTCTGCGTAAAGTTCCTTGGAGTAATTAGTATTTTGTGCCTTTAAGTCCTTTAGCAGTGCGAACGATCTATTTCTCGCCTTCAGGCAGTCGGCATCGAACCATTTTTGTTTTCCGTATACCGCACGTCTTTCCTTAACTTTCACCGGTATGGATCTTTTAATGATTTGGGCTAGGTCGTCGATATGTGGAGCGATGTTAAGCTCGCTTAGACTCGAAAGCTCGGAGTTCAACCTATTTTGGTAATATGTGCGAAAACTGTCATTCCAAATCAGCTTCGGAAGAAGAGCCAGTTGTTTTGAATTCTCTCTTGCTCTCGACATCGAAATAGCGCAGGAAATTTCTAGTGGCATATGGTCGGAGAATGTTTGGGCAGCTACTTTCATATTGTCAACGACAGAGTTCCAATTTCCGGACATAAAGCAATAATCTATAACTGAACAAGATGTTCCACGGATGAAGGTGAGTTCGCCGGCTTTGTCTCCTTCGCAGCTTCCATTCAAGATTTTACAGTCGTACGCGTCTGCAATTTCCATAATCTTGATACCCTTTCCATCACAAAATCCGTCCTTAGAATTCCGAGTTGCGTTTAAAATGAATGATGTAGGACCACTTTTGAAATTGTTTTGCGATAGTCCTATCCTTGCATTGAAGTCACCCGCAAGAAGAAGGTCCGACGATCCTAAGTTCTGCAGCATATCGGTGAGTCTGTCGTAGTCTTGCGTCCAGTGACTACAGTTTAAATAAATAGGCACTATACAAAGGGTGCTGCCCCTTATCATTACATTAAGAACGTAAGTTCCTTCCACCATCTTAAAATGTATGTCTAAATCCTTAAGGGATTTGCGATAACCTATCAACTCCCCACCACTTCCTCTTCCGAATACGTTGGTCTTGACTGCTGGAATCCATTTTGTTTCATAATCCATAAAAATATTCTTAAATCTAATTTCTTCGCTTTCTAAGACATGCGTTTCATAGAGCATAAAGACATCAAAGCTCTTTATATAATTAAAAAAATTCGGAAAAAGTAGTTTGCTTTTAAGACCTGCAACATTATAACTCAGAATTTTGAAATTAGTTACTTCATTATTTTTGATTACTTTTAGACTATAATTTTCATTATTACTCCTAACTATATTGCTTGTTTTGTATCGGCAGACGGCATTACTACTAAATATTGGGCAGTGACTCCAAAAACGAGGAACTTCTACTTTTATTACCGCCCCATACAATTCCACCTTCACTAATTCCTTTTCTGACAGTTGACACTGAAGGATTGACATCTACCAGCTGCTGGAGAATTGACATTCCACATTCGCTGCCATGACCCTCACATCGAAGGTTGTCACTCGTGTCGAAATAAAAAGTTTTGTTTTCCACTTTCAGCTTACGCCCGCTCACTACAGCTTTCGTGTTTTTATTTTTGTTCTCAATGTCCACTTTAAGGCCTTTAAAGCGTTTTCTTTGTTTGCGTGAAGCTTCAGTGTAGTCTCTGTGGATAGTTATTTTGGATCCCCTTAGTGTTGATGTGTTGTATAGTACGCGTCCAACGTTATCCTTTTTTTTTCAATGTAATGATGACGTTCGCTATGTTGTTGTTTGACCTCAAGGCCCGAGCACCGGTTATTAGCGATGCATCGGCGCTACCCATAAGTTCAAGGCATATGCTTTTGGCCTTTTCCTCTGAATTAACACCGGTCTCCTTTGGCATGTGAACTACAACGTTGTTTTCTATCGTCTTTCTCTCTAACAACTCCACTTTGCGTTCTAGTGCCGAATAGGAAGCTTCCATTACCTGCAGTTTGTAACGTAGTCTTTCATTGTCCTTTTGCAATGCTTGAATTTTAGCAGAGACTCCCTCGACATCTGCCTTAGTTGCAACACTCCTCAGTTTATCGTCAAGCAAATTCGAACTTAATCGTCCGTTTGCATCTCCGCAACACTGCCCTCCTCCAAAACTTGTTCGTCCTCGAACAAGCGATTGGATCCTTCTCCGTAATATGGTGCTAACCTCTCTACGTGGACAATTTTATACTTCGCCCGTCTGTTTCCCAACTGCTGTATCCGGTATACCACGTCATTTAGTTTCTTGATGACCTCATATGGTCCGTCCCAGGCTGATTGCAATTTGGGCACAAGCCTTTTTTCCGTTGTGGGTTGTACAGCAATATCAATTGCCCGGTCTCGAATCCAGAAGTATTCGCCCTCAAGTCGTATAGCGCCTTCATTTCATCGCTGACCAAGTTCAGTCGCTCCCGGATGAACTGATGGATAGAGTTCAGCTGTTCTTTCTTTTCGGTTACGAAGTCTTCCCTGCCGCTAGTTGTCGGTAGTACCACGCCGAACTTCAAGTCCAATGGAAGTCGGAGATCAGTTCCAAAAATGGCTTCGGCGGGTGTTGTTGCCGTTGAATTGTGCTGTGCCGAACGGTATGCCATTAAGAAAAGGGGAAGATGTTCATCCCAGTCCTTCTGATCTCCATCGTCCGGTTGAACCTTTCGACCATGCCATCAGATTGTGGGTGTAATGGTGTTGTCCGCGTCTTTCTGATACCTAGCATGTCACAGAGTTCTCCCTTGGTCTGAGTGCAGTTCCATTGGTACTCCATAACGCGAAACCCAGTTATTTACGAATGCATCCGAAATGGTTTTGGCTTCCTGGTTCGGGATGCAAAACACCTCAGGCCACTTGCTGAAGTAATCGATCACCACCAGCGCGTATTTGTTTCCAGCGTTACTCGTTGGGAATGGGCCTGCGATGTCCATTTCGATACGTTCGAACGGTGCTCCAACATTGTACTGCTGCATATTTCCTCGAGTTTTCCTAACTGGCCCCTTTGCCTTCGTACACTGTTCACACCTGCGAATGAAACGCGTAACCGACTCATGGCATCCTACCCAGTAGAAACGTCTCTTGATCTTTTCTACAGTCTTGCTAACACCAAGATGACCCCCGCTTGGTCCCTCGTGGTATTCTCGGATGACCTCGTCGATTTGCCCTTTTGGTATTATCAGCAGATCGTTTACAATGTTCCCGTCCTCACTTTCCCAACTGCGGTAGAGACAACCGTTCTTCAGCTTTAAACTCTGCCATTGAGCCCAGTAAGCTTTCACGAGTGGGCTTTCGCTGGATATTTGCTCCCAAGTCGGTCGAAAACCTCGTTCTTGGTAGTCAATGATGACTGCCAGATCGGCATCCTCTCGCTGCTTCCTTCCGACCTTCTCGACAGTCCAGGAATCATCTGGCAGCACCTGGAAACAACGGATGTCGGTGACCTGTTCCTTGGTCTCGGCGCGTGAACAATGTTTGCATTCAACATCGCAAGGTCGCCTCGATAATGCATCCGCATTTCCATGACTGCTTCCCTTCCGGTGTTCGATACAGAAGTCATAACTCTGGATTCTCTCTATCCATCTGGCAAGCTGGCCTTCCGGGTTTTTGAACTGCAGCAGCCATCTCAACGCTGCGTGGTCAGTCCTAAGATGAAAAGCTTGGCCATAGAGATATTTGTGGAAATGCTTGACACAGTCAACCACGGCTAAAAGCTCCCTCCTAGTTACACAGTAGTTCCTCTCCGGCTTCGATAGGATCCTACTGTAGTAAGCGATGACCCGCTGTCGCCCGTCAATCATTTGAGAGAGTACTCCTCCGATTCCATGTCCGCTCGCATCGGTGTCCAAAATAAACTTTTCTCCCGGGACAGGATATGCAAGGACCTGCGCACTGCAGAGCAATTCCTTCAGGTGAATGAACGCTTCCTCCTGCGGCTTCTCCCACTTGAATGGCCGATTCTTTTTGGTGAGCTCGTGCAAACTGCTGGCAACATTTGCGAATCCTGGGATGAATCGCCTGTAATATGTGCAAAGTCCCAGGAATGACCTTAACTCATGAAGATTCTTCGGCCGCGGCCATTCTTTAACCGCCGAGATTTTCTCTTCATCTGTATGGACTCCTTCTGCAGTCACCACAGGTCCCAAGTACTTCACCTCGTTCTGGAAGAGCGAACATTTCTTCGGGCTCAATTTCAATCCGGCTGCTTGAATACGTTCCAGTACCTCTTCAAGCTTCTTAAGGTGATCGTCGAAATCCTTGCCCATGACAATTATGTCATCCAGATAGACAAGGCAAGTCCTCCAGTGAAGTCCTCTTAGCACCCGGTTCATCAGTCTCTCGAATGTGGCTGGTGCATTGCAAAGACCGAAGGGCATCACAGAGAATTGCCACAACTCTCCCCCGGCGGTGAACGCGGTCTTTTCCTTGTCTTGCTGGTCAAGCTCTATTTGCCAGTATCCACTTTGCAAGTCCAGCGTCGAGATCCACTTTGCACCAGACAGTGTGTCCAAGGTGTCGTCGATTCTCGGTAAAGGATAGCTGTCCTTCTTCGTGACGTCGTTCAGCTTCCTATAGTCCACGCAGAATCGGGTGCTTCCATCCTTCTTCGTAACAAGCACTACTGGCGAACTCCATGGGCTTGCAGATGGTTCGATCACGCCCTCCTTTTCCATCTCGTCGATTAGTTTGATCACCTCGCCTTCTTTCGCCAATGGTACCCTCCTCGGTGGTTGCCGGATCGGTCTAGAGTCCCCTGTGTCTATTCTGTGCTTCACAATTGATGTTCTTCCACAGCTCTTACCATCTGCAAAAACTGTCCAATATTTACGAAGCAGGGAGAGTGCTTTACTTTTCTGCTTCTCCACTAGATGTTGCGTCCACTCTCTGGCCATTGTTTTCAAGAACGGTTTGTTTTTCTGGATTTCCCGGTGTTTCTTATCTTCGCAGTTCATAACGGCGGCAGCTTCTTGGCATTGAGCGATCGTTGTTCCCTTATGTATGGTCCTAGGTGTACTGGCAGGATTCAGGACTCGTACTGGAACCAATTGGTCTTGTCGGGGTTCCACGAGAGCCCTTGCAACAACTATATCGCTGGGTCGATTTCTTTTCTCGGGTTCGACCACCCACATTCGGCTTGTCCCCGCATCCTCTTCTATCTTTGCCCAAACCACAGCTTCTGCATTCGGGGGAACTGTTTGGCGCGCTTGCACGACTATTTGCCTGACCTTCTTTCCCTGTCCATTATCTATTGTTAATGGGAGCTCCAAGTTGCCATACTTCATCACTTTTTGGTTGAGGTCCAATGTGAAGCCATGCCTAATCATGAAGTCGACGCCGATTATGATGTCATCAGTGATGTCCGCAACGATGAAATCATGCTGAAACTCGACGGTACCCATCGTAATTATTTTCTGGACCTTTCCTTTAACTTCCGCCTTCTCACCAGTTACTGTACGAAGCCTTACCTCGGAAAATGGTTCGATGTCAGAAACCAATCCGCTTCGGATGACTGAATGAGTTGCGCCCGTGTCCAACGTCAGCAGATATCGTCGCCCGTCCATCGTTCCCTCAATGACTAGGCTGGTTGACGAGGATGCTGGGGCACTCCAATGTGGGAGCCAGCGCATGCCCCTCTGCACTGACTCGTTTTAGTTTAACGGATTGTTAGGTGCACCTTTTGCACCTCCACGGTCACGTTCACTCCCATGGTCTCTTTTTGGCGAACTAGACCTCGAACGCCTTCTTCTCAGATGGCAGTTCCTCGCGATATGCCCCTGCTGGTTGCAGATGTAGCATCTACCCGGGAATGAACCACTCCTACTCGCCGTTGTTGTTCTGGAACTATTCTGGTCTTGAGATATGCACCGTAGTTTGATGGAAGGTCGGCATATCAAGAGCGATGTTTCACATGAGAGAGCGCTGGCAACCGTCTCCTTGAAAGACGTCTTCGGCAGGAGAATCAAGCTTCGTTGCGTATCGGGGTCCCTCAGCCCTTGGATGAAAGAATCCGTTTTCAGTTTCTCCACCACATCAACTGGAACATCCGCGTAGGCAAGATGGGATAGCCTCTCGATGTCAGCAACGTACTGTTGGATGGTCTCGTTTCCACGCTGCTTGCGCCCTTTAAGCTCCAGCTTGTGCATTTCTTGCATGTGCTCACTGCCGTATCTTCGATGAAGAGCTTCCCATATGGCTGTGTAGTTCCTTCTCTGGGTCTCCGGGATGGTCTGTAGAACACCAGCTGCTTCGCCTTTAAGCGAAATAACTAGAGCGGCAACACGATCTTCTTCTCCCCATTGATTCCGTTCCGCTGTTGTCTCGAACTGGAGCTTAAAGATGTTAAATGCGCTCGTGCCGTCAAAGTTGGGGGCTGTAAATTTCGATGCTGCAGCCGGTACGATGCTTCCTTGATGCTGAACGTTCTGGATAGTTTTCTCGAGTTCCAGAACCTTCTTGTCCAGTGTCTCGATTCTCTTTTCCTGGTTATTTTCGAGATCTAGAAACTTCTTGTCGAACCTCGACTCCAGTGTCTCGATTCTCTTTTCCTGATTATTCTCGAGATCTAGAACCTTCTCGTCGAACCTCGATTCTCTCTTCGACGTCCTGGAATCGATCGTTGACTGTCTGCTGGTTGTCTCTCAAGCTTTCTCGATTGTTCTCTAGCATCTCTTTTAACGTCTCCAGCTTCTCTAGTTTCTGGCTCAAGGAAATGGAATTTTCCTCCAGTTTCTGACTCAGAGAATTACTTACGGCAACGGAATTTTCCTCCAACTTTTGATGTACGGTCGCCTCCAGTTTCTGGCTTATGGAAGTTGAATTTTCCTCCAACTTCTGATCTAATTTCTGGCTCATAGCATTCAGAGCGGCGAGAATGTGCTGCATATCGAACGCTGGCTCAGTGGATGTTGACGGCTTATCCACCCCGAACTCGTGATTCTCCCAGTCGAAACCTTCTTCCTGCAACGCTGATCGCAGTCTCTCCACCAGGTTGGCTTTACTTCCCACTGTGGATAATTCCCGAGCATCCAGCTCTCTTTTCAGTTGTTCAATGGTCAACTTTTCCAATTTTACCATTTTCTCACTTTTGCAATAATTCACTTCACAACTCAAATAAAGTTTCACTCGTTTACTCGCAATCCCACTTCTGACACCAAATGTTACGGATTTATTCAATCCCCACACCAAATAGGGTTCGCACCACTGGATTGCGATAAACTACAATTGTTCTTCTTGAAAGAATAAAAACACACACACTTCTACTTCTTTCACCACAGATCAATTATCTGTGTAGCTTCACCACTTTTATTTATTATCCAATACTGTCCACTTTACACAAACAAACCTTTATTGAGCTTTTATTTTCACACTGTTTGATCACACTGACTTGTCACACGCTATTTAATACCACAAACTGAATGAATGTCGAGGGCGAGTGCTCGCGTTTATATAGCTCTCGGTCCACCTTCTCGAACGTTCGCCGTTGGAAGTCCCCTTCGGAAATCTCTAGAACGCTCTGACAATTCCATTGGAAGTTGACATCATTCCAATCCCCGCTTCCAGAGAGCTTTCGAACTTCGACAGCGAAATTCGAACTTAATCGTCTGTTTGCATCTCCGCAACAATATATATAGTTTAAGTTCCAAATTCTAAGATACGACTTTTATTTTGTTTCAGAGTTCGTATTAAGTTATATGCACTTGCTCTTTGAAGTTAGTTAGTAATCAAAATACATAGTTATTCGACAATTTATATAGCGGACATTATTTGGAAAAGATAAATTGGCGGTTGGAAGAATGTGTAGGGCAGGGATGGCGAACCTTTTCAGAGGCTCGTGCCATTTTCAAAAAATAAATAATGTGCAGTGCCCTTGGCGTGCCAACATACAGTCTTGATATAGTTTTCTAGTGACTTCTAGGAAAAAAATGAATAATTGCACAGTGCGCAGCATTTGTAAATATATTAGTTAATTTTTCAGATTAAAAATTTTAAATTCATGTGAATAAAAGAAACAATTATAGATTAACAAAAAACAACAAACAATGCAGAACTATTTTAATGTAACTTCTGTTGCCATTTCGATGACAAGTAGCTTATACATATCAGGACTGTATTTCGTACTTTTAAGCTGAGCTCGAATCGTCTGACAAACGATTTCTAAGCGAATCCTTAATGTTATTCATTTCTGAAAATAAGGATTCACACGCATGGGTAGACGAAAATATCGTCAAGATAGCAAGCGCCAGCTTTTTCAAACAGTTAAATGTGTCGGGAATTGAATTCCAAGTTTCCATTAACTCGGAATTAGCATTCTCCGTCGTATTGCCTGACAGTCTTTCTAGCTCGATTAATTCCAACCCTTTTCTTGTTTCGACGAATTTTTGTGTCCATATCGAACTAGACCGGAATTCGTTCAGCTGCATTTCCATATCTTCAATTTCCAGCCAATCAAATTTGGATAAGTACAGCTGTTAGAAATAAAAAATAAACTTTAGGTTCTGAACACAACCTTTGTACACCTAAACTAACAAATGTCATTATACTGAATTGTCAAATAAAAACACTTCTTCTTTTCCGAATCTCCGACCGTGCAACTCGTGTTTTCTAACAGGTTATGGGCCTTGAAGTCACAAGAAATAGTTTATTTTGTCTAATTTATTTAAAATAAACATAAAACTGGTTTTGCATATGTTACCTCTTAAATTTAAAATATAATTTTGTTAAAAGAAGCACTTGATCTCTTCGTTTTACGTCGATTTATAACTGGTAAGAAAATGACTTCTCAATCAATCTCTTTTCCATTTGAGAAACTTCGTGGACGAGAAAACTTTGACGTATGGAAGCGGCACGCCAAGTCATACCTAGTTATAAGAAACTGTTGGAAAATAATCCAAAATGGGTTATCCGAGACATCGACTGAAAAAGAAAAAGAGACGAACGAACGGGCACTGGCGGAAATAACCTTAATGGTTGAGCCGAGTAACTTTGCACACATTGCAACAACCGAGAGTGCAAAAGACGCATGGGATGCATTAATTGCAGCATACGATGATAGTGGCCTAACACGGAAAGTTGACTTATTGAAACAATTGGTACAATTAAAATTATCAGATTGCGATTCAGTGCAGGAATATATTAACACAATGGTTCTCACGTCACTCAAAGTTCAAAACGCAGGTCTAAATATTGATGACGAATTGACCGCATCCCTTATGCTAGCAGGGTTACCCGATGAGTTTCGCGCATTAGTGCCTGCAGTAGAAAATTCCAAAAAGACCTTAACCGTGGACGCCGTAAAGAACTTATTGCTCCAAGATGCAAAATTCGATAACAAATGTACCGAAAATGCACTATATGTAAAAAAAAAGTACCTGTGACCAAGTTTCGTTGCCACACATGCAAACAAGTTGGTCATTTCAGCAAATCGTGCCCCGCTAAAAATAAAAGAAATAGCAAAACCTGGAATGATAAGAACACGAAAGATAGAGTTTTATTTGCCTCATTGCTCGCCAACAACAGCAGTTCATCAGATTGGTTCATTGACTCAGGAGCTACTGCACATATGACTAACGAAGAAAGTATACTGTTCAACAAAAGTGCACCAGTCACTAACAAAGATGTGGTTGTTGCAAACAAACATAAAATGTCTGTCAAGTGTTCTGGTGAAGTAAGATTAGCACTGAAAACGGAAAATCGCAAAATCGATCATTGCCATATTTACGACCGAAAGCGCAAACTGATTGCTAAAGCAAGTGCAATAAATAATTTATACCGTTTAAACCTTGCATCAGTGACAACTCCAAAAACTTGTGAAAGAGCTCTGTCCGTGACCAATTCTTACAACCTTTGGCATCGCAGGTTGGGACATATATGTGACAAAAGTCTTTAAAATGTGAGAAATTCATCTGTGGGCGTAAATTACACTAAGGGCCACGTTGAAAAATGCATTGTTATATTAAGGGAAAGCAAACCAGAAAGCCTTTTAAGGACATTGGAAAGCGAGCGATAGGTGCCCTGGATTTGATCCATTCTGATGTGATAGGGCCGTTGAAATGTAGGCCTTTTTCTGGAGCAAGATTCTTAGTCACATTTGTGGATGACTACACCAGAAAAGTTTTCTTAGCGCCCATTAAACACAAATCAGAAGTTTTCAAAGAGTTTGTGAAGTTTAAGAACTTAGTTGAAAACCAATGCATGAAAAAGATAAAAATATTTCGCACTGATAATGGTACAGAAAATACGGGAAACAATTTCCAAAATTACCTAGAAAAGAATGGTATCATACATCAAAAAACTGCGAGTTATACCCCTGAACAAAATGGCGTTGCTGAACGCATTAATCGCACCATTATCGAAGTGCGTTGCATGCTACTGGACTCCGGGTTAGCCCATCATTTTTGGGCAGAGGCAGCAAACACTGCCGCTTTTCTCTTAAACTGCATACCGTGTAGAAACAACGATCGTTCCCCTGAAGAATTATGGTCAGGCGAGAAACCAAATTTAAAAAGTTTGCGTATTTTTGTTTGCAAAGCAATGGCACATATTCCAAAAGAAAAGAGATCGAAACTGGAAGCAAAATCAATTGAATGTATCTTCCTTGGGTACAGTGCCGGATCAAAAGCCTACCGATTATTTAATCCCTTGACAAAGAAAATTATTATTAGTCGTGATGTTATCTTTATGGAATCCGAAAGCAAGGTAAATAGTTCTAACATTAACTGTTCTAATCCCTCTGTTTCTTCCGTAGTTGAATTGTACAATTCCGATGAAGAGAATTCGACTGACAATTCAGAGGAAGTAACATCGGTAGAATTGCCAGTCACTGATTTTAAAGATGAATCCACGATGAGCAACAGCTTTGAATGTGACGATGATGATAATGATGCAACCTTTGTTCCTGATCAAAATATCTCAGATCTGGAACATGAACAAGCCATTCGCCGTTCTGAGGGAATTGAAAACATGCCAAGGCCAAACTACAACTTATGTGCAACTAATCGTATACACAATGATCCCACAACTATCGAAGAAGCCTTATCAGGTCCTTAAGGACCTTTATGGAGAAGGGCGATGAAGGAAGAAATAGATGCACTCATGCTCAACAAGACTTGGACTTTAACTGCTTTACCGCCTGGCAAGAAACCAATCAGTTCAAAATGGGTGTTTAAAACAAAGTTAAGCACAGATGGTGAACTTATTCGTCGGAAAGCAAGGCTAGTCGTAAAGGGATTTTGTCAGCAAAAGGGGATTGACTATGAAGAAACCTTTGCACCTGTTGTAAGGTACACTTCAATTCGACTTCTACTCGCCCTTGCAGCCAAGCATGACCTTCATGTGCATCAAATGGATGCTGTAACCGCGTTTCTAAATGGTGAGTTAAAAGAAGTTATTTACATGACTCAGCCCAGTTACTTTGATGATGGTTCTGGTCGCGTCTGTAAACTACAAAAGTCACTTTACGGACTTAAACAGTCTAGTAGGGTGTGGAACGAAACGCTCAACCAAGCATTAATTAACTTAGGACTGCAGCGTAGTGACGTAGGCCAGTGTATATACTATCATTTTCACGAGAATCAGATGTTGTTTGTTGCAATTTACGTAGATGACGTATTAATATTTTCAAACTCACTTGAATACGTAAAAAATGTGAAATTAGAACTTTCTAGAAACTTCAAGATGAAGGACATGGGTGAGGCAACATCGATTTTGGGTATACGAATAACTCGAAGCAAGCCCGAAGGGTCCATAAAGATTGACCAATCTCAGTACATTGCAGATGTACTTAAACGCTTTAATATGAAAGAATGCAACCCCATTTCTACTCCAGTAGATCTAAATCAAAGGCTGTCATCGAAAATGTGCCCTACCGACGAAACGGAGAAAGAGCAAATGAGGAGTGTACCTTACATGCAAGCAATTGGCTCTTTACTTTTCGTTGCAGAAATCACTCGACCTGATATAACTTACGCTGTAAATTTATTAAGTAGATTCGGTACCAATCCAGGGAAGGCGCACTGGGTGGCTGTCAAGCGTGTGATGCGATACCTCAAAGGGACTATTGAAAAAGGTATTGTTTATCAAAAGAAACCAACTGATATTACAGGATACTGTGATGCTGACTGGGCGGGCGACATAGATGATAGGCGTTCCACAACTGGTTACTTATTTACCTTTCAATCTGGAGCTGTATCATGGGCTACAAAAAGTCAACGAACAATCGCACTTTCATCAACGGAAGCCGAAGTAATGTCAGTTGTGGCAGCCATACAGGAGTCCACTTGGCTGAAGCGATTAATGACCGAGTTGTCACCAAATACATCGAAATTGATGCCACTGTTCTGTGACAATAAAAGCGCAATTCATATATTATCAAATAACTCTTACTCGCATAGAACAAAACACGTAGATATCAAGAGCAAATACATCCGTGAAAAATTGGAAAGTGGAGAAATCAAGCTTAACTATCTTCCCACTAACGAAATGTTGGCCGATGTCTTAACAAAAGGTGTGACCGCAGCAAAACAAGTTTGTTTCCTTAAGGGATTCGGCATAAGATAGATAAAGCACACACAACATGATCTATATCCTTTTTTGATAATTTGATTTGATTATTATTTTTGAAGTACCTTTTGCAATGAATTAACCTGTGAATTTTCTGAATATGTTAATTTGATTTGATTATTATTTCTTGAAGTAGCTTTTGCTATGAATTAATCTGTGAATTTTCTGAATATGTTAACTTTATTTATCCTTTTGTATTGGACAAGAAAAGTTTCTTTTAGGGAAGGTGTTAGCAATAAAAAATAAACTTTAGGTTCTGAACACAACCTTTGTACACCTAAACTAACAAATGTCATTATACTGAATTGTCAAATAAAAACACTTCTTCTTTTCCGAATCTCCGACCGTGCAACTCGTGTTTTCTAACAACAGCCTATCATATTGTTGCGGAGATGCAAGTGGACCGTTAAGTTCGAAAACTCTCTGGAAGCGGGGATTGGAATGATGTCAACTTCCAATGGAATTGTCAGAGCGTTCTAGAGATTTCCGATGGGGAACTTCCAACGGCGAACGTTCGAGATGGTGGACCGAGAGCTATATAAGCGCGAACACTCGCCCTCGACATTCATTCAGTTTGTGGTATTAAACAGCGTGTGACAAGTCGGTGTGATCAAACAGTGTGAAACTAGAAGCTCTCAATAAAGGTTTGTTTGTGTAATAAAGTTTAAAGTGGATAGTATTGGGTAATAAAGAAAAGTGGTGAAGCTACACAGATAATTGATCTGTGGTGAAAGAAATAAAAGTGTGTGTGTTTTTAATTCGGGTAAAAAGGACAATTGTAGTTTATCGCAATCCAGTGGTGCGAACCCTATTTGGTGTGGGGATCGAATAATTCGTAACATTTGGTGTCAGAAGTGGGATTGCGAGTAAACGAGTGAAACTTTATTTGAGTTGTGAAGTGAATTATTGCAAAAGTGAGAGAATGGTAAGATTGGAAAAGTTAGCCATCGAACAACTGAAAAGAGAGCTGGATGCCCGGCAATTATCCACAGTGGGAAGTAAAGCCAACTTGGTGGAGAGACTGCGATCGGCGTTGCAGGAAGAAGGTGTCGACTGGGAGAGTTATGAATTTGGGGTGGAGAAGCCGTCGACATCCACTGAGCCAGCGTTCGATATGCAGCAAATTCTCGCAGCTATGAATGCTATGAGTGCTTCTCTGAGTCAGAAACTGATGGAAAATTCCACTTCCCTGGGCCAGAAGCTGGAGACGTTAGAAGGGATGCTAGAGAACAATCGAGAAAGCCTAAGAAACATCCAGCAGACAGTCAACGATCGATTCCAGGACGTCGAAGAAAGAATCGAGACATTAGAATCGCGGTTCGACAAGAAGGTTCTAGATCTCGAGAATAATCAAGAAAAGAGAATCGAGACACTAGAATCGAGGTTCGACAAGAAGGTTCTAGATCTCGAAAATAATCAAGAAAAGATAATCGAGACTATGGAATCGAGGTTCGACAAGAAGGTTCTGGAGCTCGAGAAAACCGTCCCGAACGTTCAGCGTCAAGGAATCGTTGTACCGACTGCAGCATCGAAATTCACAGCTCCCAACTTTGACGGCACGAGCGCATTTAACATTTTTAAGCTCCAGTTCGAGACAACAGCGGAACGGAATCAATGGGGAGAGGAAGATCGTGTGGCTGCCCTAGTAATTTCCCTTAAAGGTGAAGCAGCTGACGTTCTACAGACCATCCCGAAAACCCAGAGAAGGAACTACACAGCCATGTGGGATGCTCTTCATCGAAGATACGGCAGTGAGCACATGCAGGAGATGCACAAGCTGGAACTTAAAGGACGCAAGCAGCGTGGAAACGAGACCATCCAGCAGTACGCTGCCGACATCGAGAGGCTGTCTCATCTAGCCTACGCGGATGTTCCAGTTGATGTGGTGGATAAACTAAAAACGGATTCTTTCATCCAAGGGCTAAGGGACCCCGATACGCAACGAAGCCTGATTCTCCTGCCGAAGACATCTTTCAAGGAGACAGTTGCCAGCGCTCTCGCATGTGAAACATCGCTCATGATATCTTGATACCATCAAATTACGGCGCATATCTCAAGAAAAGGATAGTTCGAGAACAACAACGGCTAGTAGGAGTGGTTCATTCCCGGGTAGATGCTACATCTGCGACCAGCAGGGGCACATTGCAAAGAACTGCCGCCTGCGAAGAAAGCGTTCGAGGTCTAGTTCGCCAAAAAGAGACCAAGGGAGTGAACGCGAACGTGGAGGTGCAAAAGGTGCACCTAACAATCCGTTAAACTAAAACGAGTCAGTGCAGAGGGGCATGCGCTGGCTCCCACATTGGAGTGCCCCAGCATCCTCGTATCCCGAATCTGTAGAGGTGCGACCAGCCTAGTAATCGAGGGAACGATGGACGGATCCGAAGCGGATTGGTTTCTGACATCGAACCCTTTTCCGAGGTAAGGCTTCGTACAGTAACTGGTGAGAAGGCGGAAGTTAAGGGAAAGGTCCAGAAAAGAATTACGATGGGTACCGTCGAGTTTCAGCATGATTTCATCGTTGCGGACATCACTGATGACATCATAATCGGCGTCGACTTCATGATTAGGTATGGCTCCACATTGGACCTCAACCAAAAAGTGATGAAGTATGGCAACTTGGAGCTCCCATTAACAATGGATAATGGACAAGGTAACAAGGTCAGGCGAATAGTCGTGCAAGCGCGCCAAACAGTTGCCCCGAATGCAGAAGCTGTGGTTTGGGCAAAGATAGGGGAGGATGCGGGGACAAGCCGAATGTGGGTGGTCGAACCCGACAAAAGAAATCGACCCAGCGATATGGTTGTTGGAAGGGCTCTCGTGGAACCCCGACAAGACCAATTGGTTCCAGTACGAGTCCTGAATCCTGCCAGTACACCTAGGACGATACACAAGGGAACAACGATCGCTCAATGCCAAGAAGCTGCCGCTATTATGAACTGCGAAGATCAGAAACACCGGGAAATCCAGACCAACAAAGCCTTCTTGAAAACTATGGTCAGAGAATGGACGCAACATCTAGTGGAGGAGCATAAAAGCAAAGCACTCTCCCTGCTTCGTAAATATTGGACAGTTTTTGCAGATGGTAAGAACTGTGGAAGAACATCAATTGTGAAGCACAGAATAGACACAGGGGACTCTAGACCGATCCGGCAACCACCGAGGAGGGTACCTTTGTCGAAAGAAGGAGAGGTGATCTAACTAATCGACGAGATGGAAAAGGAGGGCGTGATCGAACCATCTGCGAGCCCATGGAGTTCGCCAGTAGTGCTAGTTAAGAAGAAGGATGGAAGCACCCGATTCTGCGTGGACTACAGGAAGCTGAACGACGTCACGAAGAAGGACAGCTATCCTCTACCGAGAATCGACGACACCTTGGACACACTATCTGGTGCAAAGTGGTTCTCGACGCTGGACTTGCAAAGCGGATACTGGAAAATAGAGCTTGACCAGCAAGACAAGGAAAAGACCGCGTTCACCGCCGGGGGAGAGTTGTGGCAATTCTCTGTGATGCCCTTCGGTCTTTGCAATGCACCAGCCACATTCGAGAGACTGATGAACCGGGTGCTAAGAGGACTTCACTGGAGGACTTGCCTTGTCTATCTGGATGACATAATTGTCATGGGCAAGGATTTCGACGATCACCTTAAGAAGCTTGAAGAGGTACTGGAACGTATTCAAGCAGCCGGATTGAAATTGAGCCCGAAGAAATGTTCGCTCATCCAGAACAAGGTGAAGTACTTGGGACACGTGGTGACTGCAGAAGGAGTCCATACAGATGAAGAGAAAATCTCAGCGGTTAAGGAATGGCCGCGGCCGAAGAATCTTCATGAGTTAAGGTCATTCCTGGGACTTTGCACGTATTACAGGCGATTCATCCCAGGATTTGCAAACGTTGCCAGCAGTTTGCACGAGCTCACCAAAAAGAATCGGCCATTCAGGTGGGAGAAGCCGCAGGAGGAAGCATTTATTCACCTGAAGGAATTGCTCTGCAGTGCGAAGATTCTTGAATATCCTGTTCCGGGAGAAAAGTTCATTTTGGACACCGATGCGAGCGGACATGGAATCGGAGGAGTACTCTCCCAAACAATTGACGGGCGAGAACGGGTTATCGCTTACTACAGTAGGATCCTATCGAAGCCGGAGAGGAACTACTGTGTAACTAGGAGGGAGCTTTTAGCCGTGGTCGACTGTGTCAAGCATTTCCACAAATATCTCTATGGCCAAGCTTTTAATCTTAGGACGGACCACGCAGCGTTGAGATGGCTGCTGCAGTTCAAAAACCCGGAAGGCCAGCTTGCTAGATGGATAGAGAGAATCCAGAGTTATGACTTTCGTATCGAACACCGGAAGGGAAGCAGTCATGGAAATGCGGATGCATTATCGAGGCGACCTTGCGATGTTGAATGCAAACATTGTTCACGCGCCGAGACCAAGGAACAGGTCACCGACATCCGTTGTTTCCAGGTGCTGCCAGAAGATTCCTGGACTGTCGAGAAGGTCGGAAGGAAGCAGCGAGAAGATGCCGATCTGGCAGTCATCATCGACTACCAAGAACGAGGTTTTCGACCAAGTTGGCAGCAAATATCCAGTGAAAGCCCAATCGTGAAAGCTTACTGGGCTCAATGGCAGAGTTTGAAGCTGAAGAACGGTTGCCTCTACCGCAGTTGGGAAAGTGAGGACGGGAACATTGTAAACGATCTGCTGGTAATTCCGAAAGGACAAATCGAAGAGGTCATCCGAGAATACCACGAGGGACCAAGCGGGGGTCATCTTGGTGTTAACAAGACTGTACAAAAGATCAAGAGACGTTTCTACTGGGTAGGATGCCATGAGTCGGTTACGCGTTTCATTCGCAGGTGGGAACAGTGTGCGAAGGCAAAGGGTCCAGTTAGGAAAACTCGAGGAAACATGCAGCAGTACAATGTTGGAGCACCGTTCGAACGTATCGCAATGGACATTGCAGGCCCATTCCCAACGAGCAACGCTGGAAACAAGTACGCGCTAGTGGTGATCGATTACTTCAGCAAGTGGCCTGAGGTGTTTTGCATCCCGAACAAGGAAGCCAAAACCACTTCGGATGCATTCGTGAATAACTGGGTTTCGCGTTATGGAGTACCAATGGAACTGCACTCAGACCAAGGGAGAAACTTCGAGTCGTCGGTGTTCAAAGAACTCTGTGACATGCTAGGTATCAGAAAGACGCGGACAACACCATTACACCCACAATCTGATGGCATGGTCGAAAGGTTCAACCGGACGATGGAGGAATACCTGAGAAAAGTCGTCGTCGGAGATCAGAAGGACTGGGATGAACATCTTCCCCTTTTCTTAATGGCATACCGTTCGGCACAGCACAATTCAACGGCAACAACACCCGCCGAAGCCATTTTTGGAACTGATCTCCGACTTCCATCGGACTTGAAGTTCGGCGTGGTACTACCGACAACTAGCGGGAGGGAAGACTTCGTAACCGAAAAGAAGGAACAGCTGAACTCCATCCATCAGTTCATCCGGGAGCGACTGAACTTGGTCAGCGATAAAATGAAGGCGCGATACGACTTGAGGGCGAATGCTTCTGGATTCGAGACCGGACAATTGGTATTGCTGTACAACCCACAACGAAAAAAAGGCTTGTGCCCAAAATTGCAATCAGCCTGGGACGGACCATATGAGGTCATCAAGAAACTCAATGACGTGGTATACCGGATACAGCAGATGGGAAACAGACGGGCGAAGTATAAAATTGTCCACGTAGAGAGGTTAGCACCATATTACGGAGAAGGATCCAATCGCTTGTTCGAGGACGAACAAGTTTAGGAGGAGGGCAGTGTTGCGGAGATGCAAGCGGGCCGTTAAGTTCGAAAACTCTCTGGAAGCGGGGATTGGAATGATGCAACTTCCAATGGAACTGTTAGAGCGTTCTAGAGATTTCCGATGGGGCACTTCCAACGGCGAACGTTCGAGATGGTGGACCGAGAGCTATATAAGCGCGAACACTCGCCCTCGACATTCATTCAGTTTGTGGTATTAAACAGCGTGTGACAAGTCGGTGTGATCAAACAGTGTGAAACTAGAAGCTCTCAATAAAGGTTTGTTTGTGTAATAAAGTTTAAAGTGGATAGTATTGGGTAATAAAGAAAAGTGGTGAAGCTACACAGATAATTGATCTGTGGTGAAAGAAATAAAAGTGTGTGTGTTTTTAATTCGGGTAAAAAGGACAATTGTAGTTTATCGCAATCCAGTGGTGCGAACCCTATTTGGTGTGGGGATCGAATAATTCGTAACAATATTGTTGCGGAGATGCAAGCGGACCGTTAAGTTCGAAAACTCTCTGGAAGCGGGGATTGGAGTGATGTCAACTTCCAATGGAATTGTCAGAGCGTTCTAGAGATTTCCTATGGGGAACTTCCAACGGCGAACGTTCGAGATGGTGGACCGAGAGCTATATAAGCGCGAACACTCGCCCTTGACATTCATTCAGTTTCTGGTATAAAACAGCGTGTGACAAGTCGGTGTGATCAACCAAGGTGAAAAGAAAAGCTCAGTAAAGGTTTGTGTATTGTGTAATAAAGTTTAAAGTGGATTGTATTGGAGAATAAATAAAAGTGGTGAAGCTACACAGATAATTGATCTGTGGTGAAAGAAATAAAAGTGTGTGTGTTTCAATTTAAATAAAAAGGACAATTGTAGTTTATCGCAATCCAGTGGTGCGAACCCTATTTGGTGTGGGGATTGAATAAATTCGTAACATTCGGTGTCAGAAGTGGGATTGCGAGTAAACGAGTGAAACTTTATTTGAGTTGTGAAGTGAATCATTGCAAAAGTGAAAAAATGGTAAAATTGGAAAAGTTGACAATTGAACAACTGAAAAGAGAGCTGGATGCTCGGGAATTATCCACAGTGGGAAGTAAAGCCAACTTGGTGGAGAGACTGCGATCAGCGTTGCAGGAAGAAGGTGTCGACTGGGAGAGTTACGAATTCGGGGTGGAGAAGCCGTCGACATCTACTGAGCCAGCGTTCGATATGCAGCACATTCCCGCGGCTCTGAATGCTATGAGCCAGAAATTAGATCAAAAACTGGAAGAAAATTCCGCAGCTGTAAGTAGAAAGTTGGAGGAAAACTCAACTCCCTAAGCCAGAAACTAGATCAAAAGCTGGAGGAAAATTCCGTTGCCGTACATCAAAAGTTGGAGGAAAATTCAACTTCCATAGGTCAGAAACTAGAGAAGCTAGAGACGTTGAAAGAGATGCTACAGAACAATCGAGAAAGCTTGAGAGACATCCAGCAAGCCGTCAACGATCGGTTCCAGGGCGTCGAAGAGAGAATCGATACACTGGATAAGAAGGTTCTGGATCTCGAAAATAACCAGGAGAAGAGAATCGAGACACTGGACAAGAAGGTTCTGGAACTCGAGAAAACTATCCAGAACGTACAGCATCAAGGAATCGTCGTACCGACTGCAGCATCAAAATTCACAGCTCCCAACTTCGACGGCAAGAGCGCTTTTAACATCTTTAAGCTCCAGTTCGAGACAACAGCGGAACGGAGTCAATGGGGAGAGGAAGATCGTGTGGCTGCCCTAGTAATTTCCCTTAAAGGTGAAGCAGCTGACGTTCTACAGATCATCCCGGAGACCCAGAGAAGGAACTACACAGCCATATGGGATGCTCTTCATCGAAGATACGGCAGTGAGCACATGCAGGAGATGCACAAGCTCGAACTTAAAGGACGCAAGCAGCGTGGAAACGAGACCCTCCAGCAGTACGCTGCCGACATCGAGAGGCTGTCTCATCTAGCCTACGCGGATGTTCCAGTTGATGTGGTGGAAAAACTGAAAACGGATTCTTTCATCCAAGGGCTAAGGGACCCCGATACGCAACGAAGCCTGATTCTCCTGCCGAAGACATCTTTCAAGGAGACAGTTGCCAGCGCTCTCGCATGTGAAACATCGCTCTTGATATGCCGACCTTCCATCAAATTACGGCGCATATCTCAAGATCAGGATAGTTCCAGAACAACAACGGCGAGTAGGAGTGGTTCATTCCCGGGTAGATGCTACATCTGCGACCAGCAGGGGCACATTGCGAGGAACTGCCGTCTGCGAAGGAAGCGTTCGAGGTCTAGTTCGTCAAAAAGAGACCAAGGGAGTGAACGCGAACGTGGAGGTGCAAAAGGTGCACCTAACAATCCGTTAAACTAAAACGAGTCAGTGCAGAGGGGCATGCGCTGGCTCCCACATTGGAGTGCCCCAGCATCCTCGTATCCCGAATCTGTAGAGGTGCGACCAGCCTAGTAATCGAGGGAACGATGGACGGGCGACGATATCTGCTGACGTTGGACACGGGCGCAACTCATTCAGTCATCCGAAGCGGATTGGTTTCTGACATCGAACCCTCTTCCGAGGTAAGGCTTCGTACAGTAACTGGTGAGAAGGCGGAAGTTAAGGGAAAGGTCCAGAAAAGAGTTACGATGGGGACCATCGAGTTTCAGCATGATTTCATCGTTGCGGACATTACTGATGACATCATAATCGGCGTCGACTTTATGATTAGGCATGGCTTCACATTGGATCTCAACCAAAAAGTGATGAAGTATGGCAACTTGGAGCTCCCATTAACCATAGATAATGAACAGGGTAACAAGGTCAGGCGAATAGTCGTGCAAGCGCGCCAAACAGTTCCCACGAATGCAGAAGCTGTGGTTTGGGCAAAGATAGAAGAGGATGCGGGGACAAGCCGAATGTGGGTGGTCGAACCCGACAAAAGAAATCGACCCAGCGATATCATTATTGGAAGGGCTCTGGTGGAACCCCGACAAGACCAATTGGTTCCAGTACGAGTCCTGAATCCTGCCAGTACACCTAGGACAATACACAAGGGAACAACGATCGCTC